>JAEIFN010000040.1:1250000-2500000 GCA_018903675.1 Zaprionus capensis | reverse complement strand
GCTATGACACGCTGCCTCCAAAACAGGCACGCACAGAACATGATCGCTACAAGCAACTTCTTTATAAACTTGATTACTTGAAGGAACGGGCCGTCCAAACGAAAATTACCTTTAGCGCGCTAATGTCTAGCGTTCGTATGGATATTAATTATTGTCGCTCCATATATACAGCAACGGATGAATCTTTCGACAATTGTGTGCGCAAAACCCTCAACCGCAAGGATGCCGATCATCTGGCACGCACGGTTGAGGTTGAATTGCGTCGCATGCGGGCCCTACGCAATGAGATAAGCGATAGTCGGGTCTGGCTGATAACACGGCAGCATACCCTGGGCAGAATTTTAGAGGTACATAAATAGTATTCACATTCTGTATAAAATTCTCTAGTCTAACACAACTTCTAGCGCAAACATAATTTCGATCAAATCACGCCAGATCTGACCATGGATCAATTTCTAGCGACGCAAAACGATGTGACGGCGTTGTTTACAAAGGTGGAAGGTGATTATAATGTGGAAAAATGTGTATATATTTTATAAATCAAAGCCATATTTTGTTTTTTAACTAGAACGCGGCTATGACTTGTGTCGCATGCGCGATCGTTGCACCAAACACATGCACCAGTTAGCGTTCATCCGCGAGAAGACAAGCATACTGTGGGATCATCTGTCAATCAGACGAGAAGAATTGGAAGAGAAGATTGACAGACGGGACGATCTGCGTGACCAGCTGTACAAACTCAAGTTGGAACATGAAGACCTTACGATCCAAAAGAAAAACATGTACGAAAAGTGCGGACTGCTCTTTAAGCCCACTCTGCTGTTCGACTATGATGACACCATGAAAATGGTTACAGAGAATCGCGAGAAAGTTGCACAAAAGCGACAGACTATTAAGGATCTAGAAAAACGTATTTCCTCTTATAAGAAACGACTTTCATAAATTAAATTAATTAATTAAAAATTATTATTATTATTATTTATTATTGTAATTCCAACATTTATACCCTTGCAGATGGTATGTAATAAGTCACAAGTTCTTAATGCAATAAACAAATTCACTCCAACCATATAAGATATATATATATATATATATATTTGATCAGGGGCAATAGGCGAGTCATAATCATCGGTCTCCTGCCTGTCAATTTCTCCGTCAGTTGGTTTTTCAACTACAAGTTTTCATGGGAACAATCAATACAAAATAAAGATTATTATAGCGATAATTGAAGGCCTACAGTAATAAGAGTTCCTTAAACTTTTAACAAACATATAAAACTGTTTTCTGCTCGTAATATATGTTATTAGCATAGGTAGACATAAGCCTGAAGACCTTTCAAAACGTTCTTAAATTAACCATTATAATGATCAAATAATCGAAGGTAATTAAATTCCCAGCACACCTTCGTCTGGCTTCCTCTTCAATGTATTCTCTCTATGGCAACCATTTCATACTTTATTCTTGTTCTTATTGCTTTTTTCCTCAATATTGCACGACTTCATGACGCTAAATTAACTCGCAGACATTTCTATTAGCCTGATGCTCCGCATGCCAAGCCAATCTACGCTTAATATATGCATGATGCCGTCCGCCCGATAACACTTGAATGTTGCCACGGCAGGGGAGGCTGAGGGCAGGCGGCAAATTCCTGGACTGGGGTCACACGTTGCCAGGGAGACAACAAGCTTCACCGAACCGCTCTTATCAGAGGCACGTGGAAAACTTTTTGAGTTTGCTTCCAAATGAATTTAATGAAATGGAAATGTGCAGTCATGAAGCTAGAGCTAACTGTACCTGAGGCAGTTAGTTGTTGTACAATTTCTAAAATACAATACATATTTATAAGTTACATATTTCTTTAAGTTAGGTTAGCTTAGGTTTATTTGTCCGATCAGCTGCAAGGCTTAGTCAAATAATATCGCATACATTAGTTGGAAATTGATTTTCTAAAGGCGAAAATTAGTATAGATAAAGAGGGATGGGATATCAGTTATATAAAAAATGTATTTATTATTATTTATGGTTATTTTGCATGAATAATAAAAGTCCAAGTTTGATTGTATTCCAACCTCTTCATAATATTATATTTAATCCTTCAGTGCCTCATGCACTACCCCAATGTAATGGGTATCTGCTGTGCCATCATTTCAATCCTTACCCACACTAACTGCCTTTTTCTATTGCATACTCCTTGGCGCCTTGACGAATGCAACAGTAGAAGAACTGAAACGAAACCATCTCCCAGTCTGCTGCTCAGCGAGATGATGACGACGAGTCCATCGGGCGTCAGGCGAAGTACCTTTTCACACATGAGCGCGCACAGCATACTCCGCCGTCGTGCGTCGCCCTCGACATGGGGTGTTCTTCTCTCAGCGTTTTTGTTGTAAATCACAAAGTGAAACCGAAACCGAAGCCAAAGCCGAAACCGTTAACGTGTTGCGGTTACGCTGCTGACTTTGTGTGTGTCGCAAGGGGGAAAAGAAGCAAAAAAACAAGAAACAGAATCAGATCGAGTCATTCCATTTGGGCATTATTAAATGTGTCTAGAGGCGGGCGGCACACACCGCAGGGTTAGCTATGTGGGTGTATATGTGTGTGTGTATGTGGTGGGGTAACGTCCTGTCTCACATTTTTTATAGCGAATTCATTTCTCTTTTTTTCTGCAATGTTTTGGTTCCTTTTTTTTGCGAAGTTTATCAAACTTCTTACATTTGTTTTGTTGTAAAATGGTAGCACACACACACACACATACATATGTGCAATCTTTCTGATTTAATGATTGCTTTTGAGTTTGTCGGTTTGATGTGTGCGTGCTCCGGTTTCGCATTTCAGCTAAAGAAAAATGTTCAAACTGCTCCAATTTCGTTTCTTTTTACTTTCTCTTTCTTTTCGCCCAGCAGAGATTTGTCAATTCTTTGACACAATGATGCATAACGTTATCAGAGATTTTCAAGCGATATAAACTGAGGGGAGGAGGTAACAACAACAACAGATTTGGCGAATTAATCTTCTTAATGTTCGAGCTAAGACTGCGGCCGGGTACTAAGTAGACTGTTTAGGTTTTCAATCACATAATGCGATTGTCGAGAGGGGAGAGGGACAGAGAGAAAAAGTGAGAGACAAAGAGAGGGAGTAGGAGTGTGAGATAGAACTGGAGTCATAGAGTTGTTCGCTAATTGCTGCACTTGCCGCATGTTGCATGACTCGTCGCTATGGCCACGCATAATCATATCAGCTTCCACTCGATTTAACTGCGACGACGACGCAATTGTCGGGATTCACATGACAACCGGAGCAGTCGCCTGGACAGGAGCCAGCAATGCACTACCAGTTCTTTCTCTCCATCTCTCTCTCTCTTTTTCTCACTTCCTCCCTCTCTCTCTCTCTCTCTCTCTGAACCACTCGCATTTTATCGACATTTATTGCTCAACACTTTTTTTTGGCTTCTGCTCTCATTGATTGCATGAAAATTGCGCAATTTCTGGCTAAAAGCATTCCCCACTATCTGCTGCCTTTGTGCCTGGCAAATTGCAGACTGTATTGTTGCGTTCGTTTCATATTTGTTGTTGTTCTTCTTGTTGTTGTTATTCCTGCTACAGCGGTGCTTCCTACTGCTGCCATGGCGCTTAAGCTGCGATAAAAATTCCGTTCAATAAGCATTTTGTTTGTAAATGAGGCACGAGCTCAGTTCATGTTTGGATGTATTCCTTGAGCTGTTGTTGCTGTTGTTGTTGCTTTTCCTGTTGAGCCGACAAACAAGGCGAATCCATAATCGATCTTAGGGTGCTTGAGTAGTTCACTTGTATATGCCTATTATAATTGGAACAGAAAGTTAAGGAAATGATTATAGGGAGATTATTAGAGGACTATTTCAAATACTTAGTACTGAAAGTGGCATATATGTATAACTATAAACAATTATTGAAAACAAAGAATCAAAGCTTATAATACTCATAGCTGTGTGAAAATATTAGTTTTCGCCGGGCAAATCTAAATTTATGAACTTAGAAATCAACTCTTATTGAAGAGAAGTTTAAAATTAAGTTTTATATTGCTAGAAATTTCACAGGGGTCAAATTCTCTTAAGAATTCGATCCCCTCTGACAGTCATTAATGTAAAGTACGATTGCTTATTATCAAGTAGAGAAGCAAATCGGAAAATGGTATACAAAATACGTATACACTATAACGAGGCAAAATTAAATATATGACAAATATTTGTTTATTTATTTCCAAATATATCCGATAAGAGACACTCCCTAAAGTACTCACTAATTATTAAAACTTATTCTTGTACAGCATTAATATAAGGAATTTTAAAGAGGCCTTTTGCACAGAGTAGTTCACATATGGAGGGATTGGCATTTCAAGCCCAAGCCGCAAACAGTATGCTATGATTTTTTGTTTGCAAATTTTTTCTGTCTTCACGTCCCCCCACAAACTTGTACAAACGTCCGTGCCTACCAAGTGAACATGTAAAGACCGTCAGTCATAATACTCATTATGAACGGCTTAAGCGATTTCCCCTGGGTGCGTACTAAGCCTCTTCACAGTGATTGAGAGAGAGAGAGTGGGAGAGTAAATGAAAGAGAGGGAGTTGCAAACACACTCATATGCATACAATACACACACCCACGCATACACATGCAAAGATTTTTCTGCCTTTTTTCCCAATGTGCAAAAAGCAATCTGAATGAAATCCGATTTGCAGCACATTCTACAAAGACACAGCAAATTGGCAACTCGAAAGCGATTGCGAATGGGAATGTGAATGAGAATGTGAATACGAATATGAATGTGAATATTCCGAGTGATTGTTGTGCGGCCACATCAATCAGTCGACTGATGACCAGCAGAGCTATCGCTGTCATGTTGCATGCACCATAAACATGGAAAATGCGCTATAATTAACGTTTATAATTTGTATGTTACATGCTTCCTCTTTCTCTTCCCCCTTCTCCTTCACTTTCCCCACCTCTTCTGCTGCTTCTGCTCCGGCGCGTGCTGGGAAAATGGACAAAGTCGGCGTTTTGCTAATGAAAATAATCTGTCATCAAAGGCAGCAACCCCCACGTGCGAACAGGTAGTGACCATCCTCCGCCTTCCCTGCGACATGCCCCGCCCCTATGCAACCCCTTGGCTGACATTGACTTCCAACTATTAACTCAATATATGAGCAGCAATTGTCGAGCCGTAAAAAGGGTTGCACGATTGCAGGAAATTGCATTTGCGCTGGCACGAATCAGATAAGAAGCGTCGTCCTGCGCCAGGATATGACATTAAAAGCGCATCAGCAGGGACAAGGACAGGGAAAACGCTCAGTGACAGCGAACGTGGGCGCATCCAAAGCGGAAACTGTTGCTGTAATTACATTGGACGAACAATAAACGAAAGAAATCAAATCAAAGTTGCCTTGAAGGTCCAACAAATCGCACCTTGAATACGCTCACTAAATAGACAATAAAAATAGAAGATAGAACTCTAACATTATTAGATATTTTATTATATTAATATTATTATATTATTATTATATCTAATGCAATAAATAATTTAAATAGAAGAAAGAAATAAATATTAAAAATATTTATTATTTATAAATTTACAACAATTTCAAAGACTTATTTAAAAAAATAAAAATTTGTAAAAAGTTATCTTAAGGCAAGATATATAAATATGATATTATTACATTATGAAATTATTAATATCATATTATTATATTATATAATATTATTTATTAAAAATACTGTACCTTAAATTTAACATAAATGGCCACTGTTCAAAGAAAGAGTGCAAATATAAGGTTCAAAACTGTATAAAATACTATACACAACTTTTAGAAACCCTAAACATACTCTGTAAGAAAGTGGTAATACCCTTAGCCGGCTACCCTCATCTAGCTCTCTTCCCGCTTAGTCATTTGCGCTCTATTCACTAGTCCCGCTAGCCCGTTCATCAGTGCTCTAGCACGCTCGGCACATCCTTCTCGTCTTGAGCTTTGTTTGCGCCATTAAATTAAATATCCTACGTCCAACAGCTCCCTCAACGACCTTTGACTGTCTCCGTCTACGGACAATGCGCGCAATTTCTGTCATTTCCTTAATAGAAATCTTATCTTTTGTGACGCCTTCGTCGTCCGGCCAAGCGCTAAGCCGGATATCGCACCTTTGACATCTGCCAGCGGGGCGCTTAAGTGGGCATTATTGATGCCCAATGCTGAACTGTGTGCGACTGTGTGTATGTGTGAGTATGTGTGAGCAAAGCTAGTCTGTGCTACAAATTTCATGTGATTTCATCGAAAATTCTAATAACACATCCAACAGCAACAAACATTACAAACCCATAATACCTCTCTCCCCTTCCCCCTTCCATTCTCTACTGATGTGCAGCCATGCGCCACCAGGCAAATCCTGTGGAGGGTCGCCACGGGGCATCGTTGCCACTTGTCACAGCTGCAATCCCTGCTCACTGTTCAGGGAAAATATTGCTCCATATCCTGATGAGATCATTATGGCAGTGCTGGACAGCATCATTTACTATTCGGGCGCAACGAAAATCTTTCATAATCTCGACGTGGCTGCACTAGGTAAGTGAAGAAGACGAAAGATTTAGGCATATACTGATCAGTCTAATCATGTTACACAGCTGGTTCACTGAATCCACCGAAGCTGGCACCGCCGAGTCTCGCACCGATCACAACGTGCAACAAGTCATGCAGCACGATGCGCATCTCTACGGCAGAGACATCGTGCAACGATGCAAGTGTCAAAAACTGTCCGTCCACTCAGAGCAGCAGCAGATACGACACGGCCAGAAATATGCATGGCTCAAGCTGTGCCCCCAAGTCATCCAGCCTCAAGTCAAACCTATTGTGTGGCACCAAACCGCCCTGCCAAGGCAATATACGATTACGTACGCCTCGCGTTGACTTTGCCAATCCTATTAGTGATGATCGTGGACCTACATTAATGGAGTGCATGAAGCATTCCCTCTCCACTTGCTCCCTGGCCTGCAAACAGATCAAGACGCGACTGGCAACCAATTGTAAGAACAGACGTTGGGTCTGGACGCGTCTAACGCGCTCGGGCGATGGCTGCAAGACCTACGAAGTGTATCACAGTTCTGCAGCTAATAAGTCCCCGAATACTGCCGGACAACCGGACATTGTCTTTCTGGTCATGCCCAATGGGCAGGTGATGCCCTTCGAGACTGTACCGTCTCCTTCGTCGTGTGATATCAACCCTTGCAAATAGCCAACTCCAATAGCACACTAGACCCCTCTATATATCTGTATAGCAATTTTTCTTCTTCGGAAATACTATAAATTATGTGCTATTTATAAAATACTTCTTATAATACTCGAAATTATTGTGTGTCTCAAAGTGCCTGTGGATTTTTTATATTATTAATATATATGATATTATATACAATATAATTACGCTTTTAATACTTATTGTCCTTTCAATGCATACAACTTCACGGTCAGTATTAATTTTAATTAATTCATATTTAATACTTACAACAATTTTTTTAATGTTGGCACAAATAATGAATATTAGAATAGATTATTAGGAGTACAGGCCCAATACGACCTTTTCGATTTAGAAATATAATTTAAATAAAAAATAAATTGAAATGAATCATTGATAATAAGGGAAACCATTTTCAGGAAATATACTATAATAACCCGATTATAATAAGGTACATCTTGAGTAAATAAATTAAATTGGAAATTTAATGACACACATAAATATATAAAAAATATACAATTTAGTTTTTTGTTGTAAAAATGCTACCGATCTAAACTTAACTAAACTAAGTATGGAACATCACAAAAATTTCTAGGCAATTCGAATACCCCGACGAAATAGAATATAGACTAATCCGGTACTGAGCAGCATATAGAACATCAAAATAAGCATACACTCCACAAGATCGCGGTCATGCGGAAACAGAGTCATGTTGACAAGGCCAGTAAGCAAGTTGGTGATCATAAAGTAAGTTAATCCGTTCATATTAAGTGACTCTACATAGCTGGGTAGGTCGGTAGTTTTCCCGTCTTTACTGAGAGCAAACTCAAAGAGGAATGAAAAGAACAGCAACAAAGTGGTGCAAACAGCGAGCAGCCATGCCACGTAGCCCGTGTTGAAGGTGGCACGAATTATGCCGCATTCAAAGGCGCTGATAACAACCAGTGTCCAGAGGGCAATGGCACAGTAGAGCATATGATTGAGTTTCGACCAGTATTGAGTCTTGTCCAGCTGATTCTTCGACATATACCATTTGGCACCATAAATACTTAGTAAGTAGAGCGCTACGGCACCTGGCAACGAGCTGAAGCCTTCGCGGTTGGAGTCGAAGAAGCCAATTCGTTCGGGATCTTTAATAATATGTTGGGAGAGACCCAGCTGCAGTACTGATTCATGCATTACCAAAAGGACTGAAAGAGAGAGAGATAGATTTAGAAAACTTTGAATAATCATTAACAGCAGTCGACTCACCCACTCCCAAGAGTAGCAGCTGATTGTCGGAGCGAGCCAAGAGACTCAGCAGACTGCCAAAGAGTTTTGTCAGTCCCAGTATGAAGAAGGCGTTTAAATGTTTGCCATATTCGTGCTCATCCTGATGGTAATCAATGGCCGTGATTACTAAAGTACGTGCGAGGCCGAGTACTAGCAATGGTACCACAGCTTTATACAGCCTCTTGATATCACTCCAATTTCTGGCTCTGTGCGAGACCATACCCATGGTCACCACAAACAAACCGATGCCCATGTCCATGATTGAGGCGCCATATGTGCGACTTTTGCGATATTCAAATGGAAAGTATTCAAAGTCCACGGCAAGGATAGCCACGCCGGTGCCCACATACGCAGTAGAACGTAGAAGAGTAAAAACTATGGGCCGCTTTTCTAGCTGGAAGAAGTAATCCTTTGGTTTTGCAGCAAGTCTCGGCCAGAGTATTACGAGTATGATTAAGGTGACTATACAACAATACAGACCGTTGTAGTCGCTGCCCCACGTGATGTTGCATACGACGGGCGCGGCAATTACTAGAAATTCCAGTAGGAATCGCCATGTTGAATGCAACGATAAATGTTGGAATAGCAGCTGAGCTAGAGTAAAGCCTAACACTGTGGGAACTATTATCAGCAGACTTTGTACACTATCTTGCACTGTTTGACATGGATCCGGTTTTATTTTCTCAATTTCACGTTGAAAATAGCTTTGAAAAACATAAAGAGGCGGAGAGCGCATGTAGTTCCTCGGGGAATCGTCCAGACTACAATAATTGTCGGCATTGGCATAGTTAGATGCAGAATTCATTGTGCCTCAAAACGGAATGTAAACAAAAAACATATGACTTGCAAGTGCTGCCACTTAATTTGAAGAAATTGTCTGGACTTTATCGATTCATACGATAGATATTGTGAATGCCCTGTGGAGACATTGTTATCGACCATATCGATTTATATTTAAATCAACGCCGCAATTTGTGAATTCTCCCTCGTAATCGATACTTTGCACAAAGCTATTGTAATGTTCATTTCTGATACTGACGGTTTATTTTAAAATTAAATGCATTGGGTTATATTGGTAGAATCACAAAGCGCTAAACTAAACTAGAGCTCATCATGCTGCGCCGTTGTCTGTGGGAACTCCTTGTGTGAACGCACCTGCGTTGCTGCCTGTGCAACCAATCGATCGAATTCCTCGACATCAAATCGATAATTGGTAAACTTGGCATGTGCCCCGCCCTCGGGATGATGACCCTCGTCCTGTGGATATACCAAATCAGGTAGCTCCCACGTCGCATAGTGTACACCGCGCAGGCGTGCCAAATCCTTGTAGCAATTGGGATCTTCGCAATTGTAGAGCTCAAAAATGCACGCCCAGTTGGGCAGAAAGAGCAAGTGCGTCAATCCGGCGCCATGCATGCCAATTAGTATGTCCGAGTTCCTGGTGATGGCCAATTGCTCAGTGAAGGAGAGACTGCAATGAATAGCAAGAGATGAGCCACAATAGAATCATCATAGTGGAGTCGCCAGTTACCGTTCGTAGGAGACACGTTGCACTAGGTAATCCTCATGGGTATTCAACTTGGCCAGCAGGGCATCCTCGTTGAGCACCTGTCTATACTTTGTGCGACGCGACAGGTATGTGATGCGCAGCTTCTGCTCCTGCTGCAATGGCGCCTGGTAGGGAATTTGCAAACGATGCAGAATGAACTCAGAGAAGGCGCGGAAGAGTCCACTATTCGAGCAGCCCTGGATCTGCAAGAGGAGGAAACCAATAGTACCACAATTTGGGAATTATTTCAACTCATTCTCACAATGGGCGTGTTGTAGAACAATCCGAAGATCATGCGAGGAAGCAGAGGCAGCACAACATTGCGGAAGCAGACGCGTTTGCCCTGCACATCACTCAGTGTCCAGATGGGACGTTGGCTAAATGCTTTGAAGGTATCACGGAATGGGGAGTCATACGGATATGTCTCCCAGATGAGTATCTGCACATCTGTATTAAAGGCAGCTGGATGGGATTGATTGACAAAAAGCGAGGCATAGAGATTGAAGAAGTCACAGAAATGATGATACATATTGTAGGTGGCATCGATCTTTAAGATGAATGTGGGTGCATTCACGACCAGATCACATGCGCCGCTTTCCAGCACCGGCTGTGGCAGAGTATCAAAATTACGAAGCTCCGGACCCCACGACTGCAGAGCGGATCCAATGTGATCCATTTCGGCACTGAGTTTGGTGCGATTCAGCTCGCAGTGACCCAACACCTGTCCGGGCTTCAGCACATCCATGTGGTAGCGTATGCGCTCCTCCCGCTTGGCCACGTCACGCAGATCGATGAGCAGATTGCGGCCACGACAGAAGCGCAGATAACGCGTGCATTCCAGCGACGAATCCGACAGATATTTGGGCACACACTGTGGGGTCAGTTCGGCCAGCTGCTGCTGAATGTAGCCAAAGTCAGCCTGGTAATAGAAAGTCTGCACTTGGGCCTCCTTGCTCTGCACCCACCCGGTATGCTCGCCCGGGCAATGCGGTGTCTGGAAGCGAGTCTCGGGACTGCAATGACGCTCGTGGCCCCAGCAGGCACGCGATTTGGTGCGGATTACTGTTTCATTTGCGGGCAACTGTCGCTTCAGCGTGGGAAATGTATTGAGGTAGCGTATGAGATGATCAGATGGCAAATTCGGCAATGTCAACGTGTACTTTGGTTCCACATTCGAGTTCGTTTCGGCAAGACTGGGCTGTACCAGTAGGAGAATGGGCAGCAGCAGGAGAAACAAGAGCGGGAGAGGGAGCTGCCGCCAGTTGAGTATTAATCGTTGCAGCATTTTGGCTTTAAGTACTTCGTTTTCTTCGGCTTTCACAGACTTTCTGAAGCGCGTCGCGTTTCACATTTTCATTTCGCACTTGAGCTTGAGCTGCTGCATTTTTCACGGCCAACAATGGCGATGCCCAGTGACGATGATCTCACTTGTCTTCGCTGATAAATGATGATTATGATTGAGTTAATTCAACGGCAGCACGACAGCAGCATCAGCCTGCGTCGCTCGTCAAAGGTGCGAGACCATAAAAAAAACGAAACCTGTTCGAGCAAACAGCTGTTCATGCATCAGCTGTTCGACTGACACAGGGT
The DNA here is from genome assembly GCA_018903675.1 of Zaprionus capensis. Lineage (NCBI taxonomy): Eukaryota > Metazoa > Arthropoda > Insecta > Diptera > Drosophilidae > Zaprionus > Zaprionus capensis. The sequence continues at coordinate 2,488,342 of JAEIFN010000040.1, read as the reverse complement.
GGCTCGAGAGCGCAGTGTTTACGCATGAAAAAAGGTTGTATTGCAGTAGCATAACATAAGTAAATTGTTTTTGTTTGTTTTCTGGCAAAAATCAAATAGTTGTTTAATTAATAAAGTATAAATCTATTAATTTGTAATGCTAATGTCATTTATAATCATCTTTATATGCATTCATTTCATATTTTAACAGCACACAGCACTCTCTGCACTGATTTTTGTGACGTCACTCACACCACCATCTAAGAGCTCTCACACCATCAACCACCTTGTAGCACAGCATGCACTCTTACTTTGTCAAGCAGCTGGTCTCATTGCAATTCGCGTTTGACTCTTGAAGGGTATTTTCGATTTCATCTGCGTATACATTTTTTTCAAAAATACGATTGCTGGCAATTAAAAACAGTTCGCACAACGTTTAATTCAGAGCAACTACGATGCGTAATGTGCCGAAAAAGTGCGTATATAACACGTGATTTCAAGTTCATTCCAGAATATGTCATCATTCTTGTTTGTTTTCCCCCTCCCACTTGACAGTCTCGGCCTATTAGTTACTACACCTGGTGGCAGCAGCAGCGTTGCTGGAGGCACCACAGATAGTGGTATATCGACAAGTGGCAGACACAACAGTTTGGAAGACATCAATCTGGATCAGTTCCTCAAGACAATCAATTATGAAGATACGGTCAAGCAGCTGGACATTTACTATGGCATCGGTATGAATTCACTGCAATCCTTTAAATAACCTTGGCGGCAACTCTGTAGGGCAGCCAATTTAGCATCAATTGATGCCACAATGCCTCGTCGCATCGTCGCGTCGTTGAGGTCTATTTATAAACAGTTCTCCGATGCGTTGTCGCAAATTATCCGCAGACGTTTGTGTTTGTTAGCTCTCTCGCTCTCGTCTTGCTCTCTTACTCTCTCTGTATGTCTCTCCGTGATCTCCATGGCAAACAGAGGCGACTTGTTTTGTTTATTTGCATTTGTCAACAACAACAAACGCGGGCCCAACCATGTGCCTGTGCCCGTGGCATGCGTGCCGAGCCATTGACACCTCGCTAATCTCGCCGTAGAGATCATTATTAACACTAAACAACAGAGTTTGGGAATCTTCGAAATATGTAAATTGTATTGTAAAACTCTCTCAAGGCTGATAAGCTCACGCATTTCCTTATCAGCCAAGTTTACCTCATGTCATTCTTCAATATTCCAATAATATTACATACCCTCCTGTTGCTGATAAGAAATTTTGAGCTGACCCTTATAGTAAAGCTATGTATATAGACAGCTGTGCCCCTCACCCACATGCAATTCAAATAATCAATTCAACTGATTGGCAAATCTATCTATATTCTATAATCTCTCTTGCATCTTCCTTTTGCAAACCTTTCTCTAACATAATCTCTCTTTCTTCTCCCCAGTCAAACGTCAGCTGCTGCGCTATCAGAGCCCCATCACCGGCTTGTTCCCGGTGATGAGCACCGATCAGGTGGTGGGTTCAGTACGTGACAGTGTCTACTGTGCTGCAGCCGTGTGGAGTTTGTATCAGGCCTACAGACGCATTGACGATGATCGCGGCAAGTCATACGAGCTGGGCCAGAGCACAGTGAAGTGTATGCGCGGCATACTCGAGTGCTGGGTGAAACAGGCATCGCGAGTGGAGCTCTTCAAGCAACGTCAATCGAATCAGCATGCGCTGCACAGCAAATTCCATTTGCACACAGGCGAGAAGATCTACCCAGATGAGTTCTACAATCACTTGCAAATCGACTGCGTAAGTGGCCAAAGCATGAGTCAAGTTCAACTAATTCACTTCCCCTTTTCCCTATAGGTCTCTCTTTATCTGCTGTTCCTGGTGCAGATGATAACGTCGGGATTGCAGATAATCTACACACATGATGAAGTGGCCTTTGTGCAGAATCTTGTGTATTATGTGGAGCGTGCCTATCGTACCCCCGACTTTGGCATGTGGGAGAGAGGCTCCAAGTATAACAATGGCACGCCGGAGATACATGCCTCCTCCATAGGCAAGCTTAAGATAGATTTCACGTGTTGCTCCTTTCTTTAAACTGTTCCTTTTGCAGGCATGGCCAAGTCTGCGCTGGAGGCCATCAACGGCTGCAATTTGTTTGGCGAGAAAGGAGCCTCATGGAGTGTAGTCTACGTCGACATCGATGCACACAATCGTAATCGCAGCATCTTCGAGACAATGCTGCCCCGTGAGTCCAGCTCTAAGGTGCGTAAAACAATTAATTGTTGCTTTACCTTACTATATAAATATTGCCACAGGGCGTGGATGCTTCACTCCTGTTGACACTTTCCTTCCCGGCCTTTGCCTCGCACGAGGATCGTCTAGTGGAGCAGACCAAACAGAATGTTGTCAATCGATTGCGCAGCAAAATGGGATTCAAGCGTTTCACACGCGATGGTTTCCTTTGCAAAACGGAGGACAAGACACGTCGCTATTATCAGTCAGGAGAGCTAAAGGAATTCGAGGGTCTGGAGTGCGAGTGGCCCCTCTTCTTCATCACCATGATTATCGATGGTGTCTTCAAAAACAACAACGAACAGATCGAAGAGTTTCAGAATGATTTGAGGCGTTGCCTGCACACCGATGCCAATGGAGATCCAGTGGTCACCATGTACTATGCACCCGATGGTGAGGGTTCCTATATGCGTGCACCCTCACAGTCGCTCTTCCTGTGGGGCCAATCGTTCTTCATCATCGCGCAACTACTCACAGCTGGACTGCTTCACATCAACGAACTGGATCCGATTCGACGCTATTTGCCTAGTTATAATCGACCCAGACGTGCTGGTCGTTATTCGGCTTTTCAGGTGAGTTTGTGGCGGAGCGGGTGAATGCGCTTAGTTGGAATCGGACGGAGTCTGGGAAACTTTCGGGGTACAATTCTACTACGTATATAGAAGCTTTAATGCTGTGTGTGTCTGCGTACGCTGTCCTATATAATTGGTATTTCGATTTGATTGTATTGTTTCTTTTGTTCATTTCTATGGGCTACGAATTGGATTTGAAATTGGCTTTAATACTATCTTATATATACTCTATATAATACTATTTTGTCCATTCTCTACTACCCCCACTACCAACGTCTACCAACAATTACTACCACTACTACTGCTCCCAACAACAAACCAAACAAACAATATCAAAAAACCATATATGCTTACATATACTACATATAAATATATATCCCAAAAATACTCTCGAAAACAAACTATCTATTCCAAAACACATAAATCGGTTGGCATACAAAATTATAAACAGGGCAAAGCTTTTGATGATAAACACAAAGTAAGTAGTCGAACAAAAGTATTCCATATTCGCACTATAAATGTGATCCTCAAACGATCAAATTGTCTAAATTATTCCTTTATTTCTATCAAAAATATCTATTTGCTTTGTTTTTAGATGTTGTGCACATTAGATCACAATTTATTTTGCAAATTCTCTTTTTATTTCGCAACACACACACATACACACACACATTTGACACACAAAAATACACATGTGTGATAAATCTTACGCTGCAGCACAGTGGGAAATTTTAAATAAAAAGGAAGTAAAAATATCTCTGCAACAGAAATCTGTTTCTGAAATTAAAATTTCCCCCTGCGTTGCTGTTCCTCACTTATTTATTAGTTGCAAATCTGAATACATTTTAATGGCTGTGTTTATTATTATCGTTTTCTATTGTATATAGCGAAAAAAAAAAACAAAACAAAACAAAAAATATCTCCTGCTTATTTCTTTTTGTATCTAAATCAAACAAGTTTTTTCTTTACTCTTTTCGGTACTGTTTCTTGTCTATAAATCTACTGCATTTGCATTTGTTCCTACACACGCTCTATACATAGGCTAAACCGGGCACTGTAAGTAACGGATCACCAGCTCTCTGGATGGGTTCTTCAAAACGTTCTACGTAGTTTTCAGTTGTTAATCGTTTATCTATTTTTTTTTCTTACTTTTCGTTGGCTTTATACTTTAACCGATTTGTAGCTAACCCCACGAAAGCAAGCACCATTTAAAATAGTTAGTTAAATCCAAAATTAATCAAAATTATTATCGCGGCAGCGCTTTAATGAAAGACTATACACAAAAGTCCCAGCAATTTTTGAGACCCAAGAAAAAAAAAAACAATTTCCACTAATAATTTCTTTACTAAAACAATAAAAACTTCTATGCAAATAAAGAAACCACGCATACCCCTAATTTTGGATGCCAAGAAGGTAATTAGTTGTGGGTCGAAGAAGGGTTAACAAGTTCCGACAAGGCGTTGTATAGGAGACAAATTGGCAGTTAAATGACAATAGAAATTCTAAATTTATTTGCAGAAAATCTTAATATTTTATAAGTTTGTCTTATCAAACTGTTGAAGTTCACTTTAAAGTCATTTAATAGTGAATTTCGACTACTTAACTATACTAAACGTTTGCTTTTAGAGTTAGTTTAACTCGAGAGATTTATGTTTTTTCAAATTTGATATGCCTGAACTAAGTGTTTTATTCGATTTCTTTATTTAGTTGTAAGAAAACTGTCATGTTCTCAAGTTTCTTCTCTTGTTTTATGTCTGGCATGTTTTGAATTCCTATTCCACTTACCTTCTGCACACTCCTCTTTGATCTGTATGTTCCACAATTCCCACAGTCCTCGCCCTCAATCTATGCTAGTCTCCTTTATCCTTCTCCATCAATTGTTATAATTGTTAATCTAATTTGTTTTTTGCATTTTGGCATTTGATTCGTACAAACTCTCTATCCTCATATGATGAAATTCCCAAGTGTATAATAATTGGCTGTATGCATTATCTAACTTCTTAATTCCACAAGAATATATATCTTTTATATTCAGGTATACTAATAATTCTTGTGTGCATCCTTACAGGGCACCGCAACCGATTTGGTGGTGCAAATTGTATTGATCGCCGAGTCGATGCGTCTGCAGGCCATGATGGCCACCTATGGCATCCAGACACAGACGCCACATGAGGTAAGCTCACCTTCATTTCATTTATCAGATTAACTCTTTATAATTTTTCAGGTGGAACCTGTGCAAATCTGGAGCTCCACTGAGCTAATTAAAGTCTATCAACATCTGGGTGTCAATAGCAAGGTGGGATTATCGGGTCGTCCCTCACGTCCGGTGGGTTCGTTGGGCACCAGCAAGGTCTATCGCATCTGTGGCATGACTGTCCTCTGTTATCCGTTGATCTTTGAGGTTTCTGATTTCTATTTGTATCGCGATATGGCGCTGTTGATTGATGACATCAAAACGGAGCTGCAATTCGTGGGCAAATACTGGCGCCTGTCGGGCAGGCCCACTGTGTGTTTGCTCATACGAGAGGAGCATATGCGTGATCCCCAATTCAAGGAGATGCTCGATCTGTTGGCCATGCTTAAGAAGGGATACTGCGATGGCATGAAGGTGCGCATTGGGCGTCTGCAGAACTTGATTAGCAGCTCTTGCATTGAGCATTTGGATTTCATGAACCAAAGCGATTTGACAGACAATGAGAACGCCTTCTCTCAGATCAATCATGAGTATATTGGCTATCAATCGCTGACAGATGTGCCCAAGGCCTTGACCTATATCGAGGAGAAGGTCTCAGTGGCAGTAAGTCGTGATATGACACAGAACTATTCAAATTACTAACTGAATTCTTTTCCTTTCCTTTAGCACTTCGATAGCAAACCCACCCCGGATATTATTACTGCACTGCGCAGCACCGAGTCCATCTATTGCCTGTGCCAGTTGTGGGGCATCCTGCTGAACCGCGAGGGACCACACTTTGAGGTCAACGGTTTGAATGTGAATACGGCACTCACGCAGCTCTATCACCGAGCTGGCTCCCTGCGCTATTGGCGCGCCGTGCGCTATTGCTCGTCACTGCTGCATCACATTGTGGACTCTATTAGTCCGTTTATTACCACTGTGCTGGTAAATGGCAAGGAACTTACTGTGGGCATCATTGGCCAAAAGGAAACAGTGTTCGACAAGCCAATGACGCCGGCTGAAATTCAGGATGTCATGTATACCAGCGTCCAGCCATATGATGTCATTCAGGCAGTGCTGCAGCAGGAGGTGGTGCTCTATTGTGGTCGCCTCATTGCCACCAATCCGTCCATGTTTCGTGGTATATTGAAAATTCGTATTGGTTGGGTACTCGAAGCAATGCGCATCTATTTGCAAATCTCTGGACAACAGAGCATCGATGTGGACAATCTGTCGCCGTTCCAGGTGCGCATTCTGCTGCAGAAGGTGCTGACGGTCAGCGAGTGGGCCGTGGAGGAGAAGTAAGTAAAGCTATCATCGCAATATATTGTTTATATATAATATTAACAAATTCCCTTATTGCAGATTAACAACATTGCAGCGTCGTCAGCTGGAGGGTTGTCTGTGCCGTGTTCCCAAGCACTTCTATAACAAAATCTGGGAGATTTTACAGCGCACGCCACAGGGCATCCTGACACAAGGTCATCATCTGCCTGCCACGCCCACGCTGACCAGCATGAGTCGCGGCGAATTGACATTCAATTTGTTGGTGGAGGAGACGCTCATCTGCATCGATCGTCCCGAAAGAAGACAAATCACTGTCGAGCTGCTGTGCATTGTGGCCACGATACTGAATCGGTAAGAAGCTACTAGAGTCGTATGGCATCCTATATTTATCATTGATTTCTTTATCCCATTTCCTTAGTAATCCTGAGCTGCACTTTAAGCAAGCGCTCGACTTGGATGGCATTCTTGCTGAGGCTTTTGCCATGTACTGCAAGGACAACAATATAAAGCATCAGCCGCAGTCGTCACCGGATCAGAAACCAATCGATATGAAACCTTTCTATTCTCTACCGTACTCCGAAACTACTGGATATTTGGCACGTGCAGCTGTTAACAAAGTGCTGCAGGGTGGCATCTTCTCTACCGCCGAAGATGATGTGCAGATCGATGGAGATCATTTGCATGATGACAATTGCAAGGTGTCCTAAGATGGAACACTGCATACAGGCTTTTGTATATAGCACAACTTGTCATATCCTTGTGGTTGACCCACCCATACACACACACACACAAAGCAAGACCTAATTGAAAACTATCCAAAGTAGCTCGAATTTGTAGCCTATTCTATTTTATTGTATGTGTCACCGTCACCGTCTTTAATCAGTGTCGCCTTAGTTGTTAATTAAATATGTTATATTATCTTTATACTATATATTATATACAAACACACACATTGTTGCAAGCAACAACAGCGATGGTTACATCTGCGGTCAATCTATAGTCTTTGGTAATAGGTCAGTACCGATTGGTGGGTGGTGCAGAGACGGAAACCTCTGCAATTGTTGCATTTGTTTTGCACTTGTCAAGCCCTGAACTCGTTTTATGCAATGCCAACCAAGGCGTATCGATTATTGCATCAGACATGAGTATAAAAGCAGCGCGGCAATTCTTTGCTCGGTTTACTTAGCTGTTGAACGTGGTCGGAATGCGTGCACCCGAGTGGATGAGCAATGAAATGGCTCGCCTAACGCTCAAGCTGGAGCGCTATAAACCAACAAACAGTGGCTATAACCGCATACAATCAATACGCCTCTCCAAAAGTGTTACACAAATGCTGAATAACCCCTTGCCTGCATCCACAGCAGCTGGCACAGTACGCGTCAGCCACAAGGATGCCCAACAGCAGGAGAGCTCTTTCACCACACCACGTAGACGTGGTGTTCTGAGTCGAAGTGAATCGGAGTGGGAGGAAGTTTATCCAGCTGTCAAGTTCTGTCGGCAATTAAGCAACGAAAGCGCCCGCAGCCAGGACAGCGCAACCAGCAGCTACAATGAGAACAAATTCACGCACTATCGCAATTGCTCCACGCGGATTACCTAAGAGCGGAGCAGGAATTGCTTTTCTTGATTTGCTTTTTATATTTTTGCAATAGAATATATGTGTATGTTATGAAACAATAATGTTAAGTAAATAAAGAACTAGTCTCGAAACTTAACAGATCCTTTTACTTCTTCAATGGCATATATGTAGATACATTATATACCTAACATTCTCCCCCAATTTCAAAAATCCACACTTGTAAAAATGTATTTTCCATTTAATAAAGTAAATTTTGATTCTCTATTCATGCCATGTAATTCGATATTATTAGTTTCAGCTAATTAAAATATTAAACACTAAAAGTAGGTACAATCTTTTTGATTTAATTCATATAATGTTTTACATGTTTCGTTTCTTGGTACAAAAATTAGTTTATTATAAAATAGCATGTAAATATTTTATTTGGCGTGTGTGTGTGTGTGTTGAACTAACGCTAATTGGAGATTGCCCATTCGAGATACAGAGGCGTATTATATGATAATGGTGTTTGAATTTGAAGCGAACATCTTCTAAGCCTTTTTTATTATTGCATATTGATATGAAATTGCCGCTTAGGAGTTAAGCAAAAAGAATACAATACAAATCGCATTCGATATAGTACAAAAATATGTCAGGTGATATGCCTACAAATAAATTCAACGCTTTATATAAATCTGCTGCATGCAACACATACATATACATACGCACAATTCGCAATAATAATATATATATATAGTTAAATCTATAACAAACAGTTTCAACATAATATCATAGATGATTTTCTTAATTTTGTTCTCTTTCAAAGGCAACACAATGTTATTTATGCAATTTGAAGCTTGCGCACACGACACGATGAATTTTACATTTATAAATAGAAAACATTTATTGTTATTAAGTTTATGTTCTTTTTGTGGTTGAACTTATGCATTACAAAGTTAGTTTAGTTAGTTGTTCGATTTACATTTAAGTTACTTTTGTAAAATGCTAAAAATCCCTGAATATGAGTTCTCATTATTATTATTATTATTATTAATTAATAATAATATTAATATTACGTATGACTTAGTTAATAACTTAGGTAAATTAGTTTCGTTTCATTTCGTTTAGCTACTTTTCGACTTAATTATAGTTACAATTCCTTTATATGTAGGTGTGTGTGACATGCACTAATTAGTTTCTCGACACAGATACAATCTTTACACACGGCAGTACTTGACTAAATTGAACTACATAAGTAACTATTGTAATTAATGGTAAGTGTTGTTGCTGTTCATGTTGTTGTTGGTTTTTGAATGTGTTTTGGGTGCTTTGTGAATTTCTTTTTGATTTACATTTCCTTTTTTTCTAACTAATTGCGGTATAAAAAGAAACCTATGTATGTTAACGCAATAGAATACGTACTAAATACGTAAAACAATTCGAAATTCTAATTAACTCAAACATTTAAATTAGACCTATGTTATTGTTGTTGCTGCTGCTGCTGCTGTTGATATTGATGTTGTTGCAGCTGCTCGGGACGTCGTACACTCATGCGACTAGGTATGGAATCGGTATCACCATCATCTTCCATATATTCCTCCTTGGGCCGTGTCCATTTGATAAGCGTTTCTGGCGAGCGATACAAGAAGAGAAGCTTGGCGAACAGATCCTCCTCCAAAGCGAACTCCAATGCCTCACGCACCTGAAAGCGAATATGTTTTAGTATATGATTTACATATATCTCTCTGTTAGCTATGCTTACCAAGTAGATGTCCAAGCACAGTTGCAGTACCCTATCTACGTAGGGTAAGTCTTCGAACATGATCTTTCGATTTTGACCACCGATAAATGATTTCATGAATCGCGAGGCCAATAAAACGAATGTGGTGTAAAGACCGATAATGCTGATGATGGGAGCGAGAAGACAACATTTAATTATATACTATATAAAGAGAATTAAGAGCATCTTCAACTTACCCGCCTGCTGTGAGGAAACTAAAGGTGGAAGGGAACTTCTTGTCGTTGAACGTGTACATGACAATACCCGAATCGCAATCACTGAGGGGCAGATCCTTCAGCGTGGTGTTATAGAAGTTATCATAGCAATAGTCGCGTATCTCCCACCACAAACCATTGGTGGCATTATCCCGATGCATTTTAATGACCAGCGGACGGTATTCCTGCTCCTTGCCGCTCAGTACAGTGACCATTAGGGCATCGCCCGAGTTGAGCACCTTAATGAACTTGGGTATCATATTGGGTAGCACCACAACAACCTCATCTTTGCCCTTGCTGACGACTTTGGTAGCAGCATCACTTGTGCCATTGATGGAGGCATCAGTTGTGCCATTGGTAGCAGCTGCATTAGTTGTGTCATTCGTCGCTCCAGCTCCGTCCAGCTCATCATAGGTTTCGTTCAACATATTGATAAGTGCAGCGCGTCCCTCAAATGATTCATCCAGCTTGATAGTGTGCTCATCTCCCACATTCTCCTTAAGTCCCTTTGCTGGAGCCTTGCGTGTCAGCGAATAGGAAAAGCGCGCAATCAGCGTATTATCTAAAGAAGTAAAGGGATTAATATAGATTCAATTGGGAATGCTTGACAAACTTACTTTTCCTTAGATCGTCGGTTAGGCGTTGCTTATCTGGTGGTGCTATGTTCCATAGGGATGGCGAATTGCCTGCCAACTTGACTGCTGCCACATCTGTTGCATCGTAGCCAGCTAAAAAGGTTAGCGCCTGTTTGTTCTTGTTCCTGATAAAGGTGTTGGTCATTGCGAGAAAACTTGAGGAGTTGATTTCTCTAATGCTATCATAGTTATTTGTCGTATAGATGGGATCATAGGGTCCAATGCGTATGGACACCGATACCTGATAAGGCACATTTGAGGTGCCCACAGCGTTGCCCAAGGCAAACAGACACAGTGGACCCCAAATACAAATTACAATCAGCAGCACCACAGTGCCGCCCATGATGAGCTTTGAGAGAGAAGCCTTCTTCTGGGCGCGCATTGCTGGGAAATCAGTCTCCGATTGCCGAGTACAGCGTATGAGATAAATGTTCGAGAAGATGTCTTCCATCTTAAGCCAGTCGAAGATTGTCATTGTGCTATCGATGCACACCCAGTCGAGTATGGTGCGCAACTCATAGAGGAAAGGTATCTGCATGTACACCTTGAAGGCAATCATGTTGACCATTGAGAAGCCCTTGGTGAAGAAGTTGCCCAGAATGCGCTTGGGGTAGCCCGATTTGATTTGATATGAGCTGAGCAACATGTAGAAGCATTTGATCACATAGAATATAATCGGAGGAGCCAGCGAGTTGAAGGTTCGCTCCGTCACCGCTGGCACCACAAAGAACATCCAAATGTGAATGCCAATTACGGAGAAGAAGTGGAATATGATCTTATTGACCAATGCCTTGCGCAAATACAGCGCACGATCGATGACAATCAGCAGGAACTGCACCAGCAACATGATCAGAAAAGGTATGGGAACCTTATTCTCAGCCAGATATGTTTGAACGCCGCCATCGCTTTCCGTTTGTTGGGTCTGTAAAGAAGTTGGCGGATTAGAGGAGTAAAATAAAGTTTATTCTTTAACCTACGCCAAATGCTGTGAAACCAAAGAGCAGCACAAAGAAGTTGATAAAGTCACAGAGGAACATCAGGGCATAGACATCGGTGGCTAGGCGAGGCTTGTGCACCAGGCTGATGAAGAACTTGGCAAGTGAAGATGTGTACTTGGTGCGTCTATAAGGAATTATTTGTGATTAGTTCTATAAATGAATGAATATATCGCTTCAACTTACTCCAACTGAGTGATGGCGGATTTGCCGTATTCCGGTGAACCCGGCAGGGAGACCTGGCTAACTTGCAGACTGAGCTTCTGTGCTGCATCTTCCTGCTGAGACAGATTATCGCTATCCTCGCGCTCATCACTGCATGAGAAAAAAGAGATAAAAGATAAATTTGTATTCTGTATTTTGTCCTTGTGCTTCTCTTACACGCTGGCGGTGGGTTTGGCGAACTGTTGATTGTTATCCTTGTAGCCCGACTTCCACAGACCCTGCGATTTGAGCAGATAGCGATGCAGGAACAGCACCAACAATAGTATCAAATCGTACACGGCATAATGTGTCTTCATTTCCACACCAAAGATCTTTGCCGCAGCCAAAGGTTGATTAGGCAGCTGGTTGTAGTTGCCCCAAATCAGCTTGAACTGAAAGATGCATTTGATCAACACAATGGCCTGTGTGTAGGCAATCAGTGTGACCCAGAAGGTCTTGGTGGGACGTGGCAGCGATAAGGTGCCCCAAAGAAAGACCATAATGGGCAGCGGCAATGAGATGACGCTGGCATTGACCACCTGGAGAAACATCAATAAAGGAACTTAGTGGTTACCATAAGTGAATCCCATTTAAAACTCACCTGATTGATGAACACGACAATGTAGCAAATGAGATCCGTGTTCGCCAGTAGCGCATACCATGATGAGATGAGCACCTCCACAATTATATGATGATCACGCTGGGCAAAGTTCTCCTCCTCCAGATTGTATTCGCCAGCGCTGCAAGTTGGAAGTAGAATGGGATCAGTAATCATACTAAAGATGTTGCAAAGGCGCAACTAGCATGCCCTCTTGTGCTCGACTAGAGACAGGTATTCACTTCTCAGAGTTACAGCACTGTTAACTTAACAGCTGTTAAGCAGTAACAGAAGAAGAGAGAAGTGACTAGCTGACTCTGAGGATGCAAGGATTAGTACTGTGCACTGCATGCTACGCTGTCTACATGCGTGTGCAAGTGTGAGTTCAGGTTAGGGTGCTCTCCACCTTAGTCGGTTAGATTAAAAACTTAAAATTTTAGAATACATTGAAGCCAGACAACAATACAAACATACATACTAGCAAAAAACGCACATAGATTGGCAAAGACTTTGAAAACAAAAAATGAAATCAAGAAATGACAGCCACAGTTAGATACAGAGAAAGATAGAGAGTTCAAGTAGGGTTAGTAAAGAAAGACAGTAGAGAGAGAGAGAGAGGAAGTTACAATGTGAAGGAAGATACAGTTGATTCCTGGGGGCTGACTTAACGTAATGCACACAGTTACAACAGCAACAACAGCAACTGCTCTACAAGTACTTGTAAAAGGAAAGGTGCGCTATGAGTTGGTACAGGGGGCGGGCGTGTAGACGTGCTCGGTACCTGTCCACGTGCTCGTAGGACCAATGTTTGCTCAACGATCCCGAACCAATGCTCGCCTGCTTCTGATGATGCGGATGAAATGGTTGTGTAGGATGCGACTGAGCCAAAGGCAAAGGATGATGATGGTGATGATGATGATGATGATGGGGAGTTTGCTGCTGCTGTTGCCCGCTGCTGCGCTCGACAGATGGCGCTTTAATGCGTATCTCAGGCAGGCCACAATCCGATTTGCGGCTATATATGCATGTGTGTGTGTGTATAAGTATGTTAAGTGTGTGTGTGTGTGTTAAGTTTGTGTGAGTATATCAAAATGCAGAGTATTAAGAAGAGAGATGAGAACTTTCATAGTAGAAACGAGTTCGTTGCTCGAGTTAGAGTTGTAGAAGTGTTTTTAGTAGTGTTACTTAGTTAGAGTTATATATAGTATAAGTATTGCCGATCATAAAGTATAATATGACAGTTTCTTTCGGTTTTCTTTATGATGTAGTTGCACTAGAGTATGTCGCTTTACTTACCCCTTGTTTGGCGGCGATGAACTGATTGATTGTTTTCTATAAACAAAAATTCAGATGATCAAAATGCGCGCATCGAATGTGAAATGTAAGAAAAAGAAATTAGTAAAGATTTGTTTTCGTTTTGTTTTGCAATTTCAGTCTAAACGCTTTATCAATTTTCATTATAGTTTTGCTCAAATCAATTTTATGATAAATTTAACTCAAAGTTTTAAATGAAAAAAAAAAAGAAAAAATACAATTTGGCGATATTAAATTAAAGCGTGCTGCATAACTATATGAGACAAGTAGACGGTTCTTGTGGGATGTTCCAAAAAACTCTCTTCAGGCAATTTTTCTAATCTGAGGAGATTTTGGAATAGCCCACAAAGCAGAAGGATAAGGTTGAGCTAAAGTTTGCTATAGTTATTACCTAGAGACTGCTGCATCAACGGTATCTACGGGTATTTCGATGTTATCATCAATGTCTTTGGGTAGGTGTGGCGTACTTGTTGCTGGTGGCTTATCTAGTGGTTCTTGCGGTGAGAGCGGTGTGGTTGCTGTAGTTGTGTTTAGTGGTGTGCTGTATTGTTCGATTGTGATGTTGTCTGTTGTTGTTGAAGCTGATGTTGCTGTTTGCGGTGTTATTGTTGTTGTTGTTGCAGTTGTTGTTGCGCGTCGAGGTGTAGAAGATGTAACGGGCTGCTCACCATTCTCATCACTGAACAACAAACACAACATGATTGAGTGGAGGGAGTGAGGTGAGTTTTGATACGATTGTTGTGTGGTGTGTTTTTGTTGTTGTGTTTAATATATTGTTTGTTTGTTTGGTATATTCGATAGTTGTTCGATATTTTTTGTGGAAGCAGGTACACAGTTTCAAACACACGTAACACAAAAGGTAACATATGCAAATAAAGAAAAAAAGAAGAGAAAATAGAAAACGAAATCAATTTCTGTTGCTTTCAATGAAAAGAAAAAAACAATTTAACAAAAACTTTAACAAACGCAAAATCTGAATAAATATGTTTATCGTATATAAAGTTCAACATTTAATTTAAATGGAAAATAATATAACGTTCGCTACGCTCCAGTCTTGATAAACGGAAAAAAACGTATTTGAATCACGTATAGTAATCAACGCAAGAGGCGTGCACTGCCCATACAGAGTGCCACGCCTACTAGAAATACCTCTCGAGATTCGATTTCAGGAAGTGGAACATGGCGGCAGCACTTGAAAGTCCCAAACGATTCAGCGAACTGGATTCCTGTAATGAAGAAGGTAGAATATTTAGTCGATAAAGAATAGTCGATAGATGATCATCGATAAAAGATTGACAATAAATAATCGATAGTATCAGTTTTATCCGATAAAAAATTGTCGATAGTATTGTAAAGTCGTTAGTCGATAAAGAAATTAATTAACAACATTCGAAAAATAATACTCGAATGTTGCAGTTATCGTCGATAGTTGATAAACGATAGTTTCAGGTATTGTCAAAAGTTTAAAACTAATAATCGTTATCGTTGATAGTGTTTTAACCATAATCCATAGTTTTAGTTAGGGTCAACGTACCTTGAGAGTCTTCTTTTCGCCACCCAAAATGCGATTCACAAAGCGATAGTTGCGTGAGAAACGATTGAGTCGTATGGTGAGCGTGACCAGAAAACCTTCTAGCAAACGTATAATGGGATTTGTATCGAAATCCTCATCTGAATCCTTAGCCGTAATATCGCCGCTATCGACCTCCATTTTGGACTTGCTATCCGAAGTCTCCTTTGAGGTTACCTCTCGTGGTTGTGCTGTGGACAAGGCTGCAGCTGCTGTAGTTGTTGGCAGATCTGTGTGATCTCTCGCCGGCTTAGGACTCTCCCGACTGCCGGCGGCTTCGTCACGCTCCTTGGAGATACCCTTACTGGTCGATGGAAAGATATCGGTGGGCACATCCTTTGCTTTCTGTGGGTAACAATAGAATACCTAATTGAAAAACGGGAAATACATTTAGCTGCTTCAACATCGATACGAAAATAACAAAATAAAGCCAAGATATATGTATATTTCAATATAGTCGAGCATATACACATTAAGATATTGTATTATACAATAGATATATATAGTATACATAAGATATATATAGAGGTGTGTGCGCCAACTTGTTGTTCTTGCTGTTTGCAGCGCATTTAACTGGTGATATAAAAACGATATTTGTAAAAAAAACACTTGTTGCTTTTTGGTTTTTTTTTTGTTTTGTTTGAGTGCGCCAATAAAAGTATTTTTGGATTTTCTTTTGCTGCACACTCACAACTGGGGGCGTGGCCGGAGGCGTTTGTGCATCGAGCAGCGTTTGACTGCGACGACCAAAGTCAAGTGGTTCAGAGAAAGTCGATGTTCTTACGCCAACATCACACTCAATCGTATCATCATCATCGTCATCATCAGCATTCATCATATCATTCTTATCCTGACCATCTACCGTCTCCTTTTCGGCATCCAACTTGAGAGCGATACGGGAACCAGGCTCAGAGGCATAAGAACGTTCGCGCATATAGAAATGACGACGATACTCGGCATCATTCAGATCCTTCCACACCTTTTTGCATTCAAGTCAATTTGGGAAAATGTGTTGTGTTTGTTTAGGCGCGTAATTTTGAGGGAATTTACAACAAATTATATATGTTTATATAGTATTGAGTGCATGCTTAGAGCATGCACATGGATTATGAAAGTCAATCAGGACTCTGCTCATTTAGTAAAGAGAGAACTATAATTCCTATAGCGAAACTTACATCATACAAAGTCTTGCGTCGTTGCATTTTCATTTCGCTTTCCGTTATGTTCTCCTCTTCCAGAAAATCGATTTCATCGTGTATCAGATCCAGCTCAAACTTATCGTCCATCTCCTCGAACATATAATAGTCTCCGGCACGTGTAGCTTTCGAAGGGATAATTAAAATATTATAAGTAAATCGGTACAAACAGAGCTAAATCTAAGAACAACATTCAGAAGATTATATGGATATAGATAGTATAGATAGTTTCGATAAAGATAAAGATGAGTAGTAGAATATATAGAGAGGAGCACACAACAACTGTAGCTTAGAGCAACACAATTCATGCAGCTTAAGTTCTGCTAAAAGGTCGATTATTGAGTATATGTACAAGGCTCAGAATAATAACTGGCGATCTTTATATAAATATATATAGGTTTCTATATAGTACAGTACATAGAGTAGAGTAGGTTATGGTATGGCATAGATGATAACAAATCAAGCACAACGCAGAAAAACAAATCATAAAATTTACCATGTGGATGCAATTTGATTTCCTTCCTTCTGCGTACTGTTGGTGCAGGAAGTGGATAACCATGTTCTATAATAAAATACACACACACACACATATGAAAATCAATCAAAATATAAAGCATAATAAATTAAAAAACTATTAGATTACTTAATATAAACTGAATAAAATGTTTATTTCAAATACTTCGGCAGGCCGAACATGAATGAAATAGTACAAATCCTTAGGAATGTAAATAAAATCCTTAAGAAATAAAATAAATCCCAAGTTTTTCTTTGCTCCACCATAGTTTGTATACAGTTTTATAATATAATAGAAAAATAAGTTGAAAAAATAGTTCAAAAATTAAATTCCAAGTTTTTTCTTTGCTTCTCTATAGTTTTTATACAGTTTATAATTGAAAAATATTTTAAAAGAATAGTTTAAAAGAAAGTAATTGAATAAAATAAGTTAATAAAGTTCTTCAAAGCAAATAATTTTCAGCACACTGCAGCAGATAAATTTGTTAGTTCGATAATAAAAGTTGTAAATTTAGTCTAAAGATCAAGAGAAACGTAGCATGTACTTTACGCTTAGTAGAAGAAACGCCATAGAGAGAGAGAAAGAAACTTAGTCTTAGAGAGATCATATTTTACACTTGTAGCAGAGCGCATAACTCTGATAACGCTTGGGCATCGATTGGGCAAATCAATGGGGTATACTATATACTATGTATAGATAAACTAGAGTGTTATTTACATTATGTATTCAGTTTTTTTTCTGTTGTTTGGGGGGTTTTTGAGGCCTGCTACACACGACCTCAATGAGTTTTTATTAGCTCGATAAAAGGTCACGCACATTGAACACAATCTTTATACAATGTTTCGTTTGTTTTCAATAGAAAGTAGCATAAAAATATGTTAAGTAAATGTAATAAGATTGATCCAATACATGGTCCATGCAGCAAGGCGGGCTCATAGAAGGCGCACATCAGCGACTCCATATAGTAGGCCGTACCGACAGGTCCCCAGCTATGCGGACGCTGTGCATACCGCAGGGCAGCCTCGTCTCGAGTGCCAGACAAGTTACTGGAACGACGTAGACGCGCCTGTGCCTCATCCAGCGAGTAACTGGCATTGCCCATACTCATATGACGACGATGCAGCGACTTCTGACGCATCGTTACAAGTTCCTCATGCTCCGCAGACTGATCGAGGTGCATGTGGAAAGAAAGACGAGATTAACGCGAGACTGTGGAATGATTGTGGCTGCAGTTTACCACAGGTTGCTTCAGGGGCGAATGCTTTATGGACACTGTTTCGTTCCAAGAGACAGCTGCATTCGTGGAGGATTGCCGTCGATGCTGACGTCGTAGATTCGGTGTCAGGTTAGCCGAGCTTCCCGCACTGGAGGCCATGGCTGTGGCATATGCCGCCAGTGGTGGCACCAGCGACTGCATATTGCCTCCTTTTCTACTCTGGCTCTGCTCCGATGGCGCCAGACCCAGTGAAATGCGCTTCGGCTCCAAGAAACCCTCCGTCAACAGGGCAGAAAGTGCCTCAGTGCTGGGTGTCGTTGGCTTCGGAGATTCGAAGATTGAAATTGTTTCAAAAGATTTCCAAGAACTAGACAACTTACAGCTGTGACTGCCTTCATCGTTACTGGTTCCTCGTGTTCCTCACTCATTGATTGCACATCCGCATAGTCCATCACATCGTCACAGAGCATAATATTTATTTCGGGCTCTATGACGACAGCAGCATCGGCGCTATCAACGCTGCCCGTGCTGCTGCTGCTGGACAAGACAGAGGCGCGTGCTGGCGAGGAAGTGCCTGAGCTTCTGGAGCCTTGCGAACTAGGCCCAGTGTCGGGTGTCTGATAACCAGAGCCCTGACATGAAACAAAGCTACTTTGATGCGCCAAGGGCGCTGCCATTGCCCGTCCCGTTGTGCCTGGTGGCTGTGAGGCCACAGACTGCTCCAAGGGCGTGTGTTCGCCTTGACCAAGTCGAGGATTAATCAACAACAGTTAAAACACACGAAAAATACACAAACACACACACACGCGTTCGAGTCGAAACAGTTTTCACTTTATACAAAATACAAAATTGTTTGACAAAAATAAAAAAAAAGGAATGCAAGGCTGCAAAACCGGAAATACATAAGGCAAAGCTAATCAAAATATGCACATTTATATATAGCTATATATGGTATATTTATATATGGTATATCCTGTACATACTATATGTATATCCGCTGTAAGCAAATTTGATTAGTCATAAAGCCAAGCGAAACTGAATTTTTAATGTTTCTTAAAGTCGAGCGAAGCTTTTTCCTCCTCTAAAGCTTTGCAGCCTTGTACAAAAATAGAGCACAGCGCGTAAACTTCCCCCCCAATCGATTGTAGTAAAATAGCCTGCACTTTCCCACTGACTTACCGTCGAAATGGGTTTGCTTGTCCAACGGACGTAGCATCTTCTGCTGTGTGGCGCGTATGCGTTCCATTTTGCGTTTGATCTTGTGCAGCACCTGCTTCTCATGATCATGACGATGGGCAATCTGTTTCTGTCGCAGGCTTTCAATGATATCCGCACCCCTAGAAGATAGAAAGAAATGTAAAGATGCTTGCCAGTTGCCTTGAGACAGTGCACCCACCTGGAGGCCAGTATGTTGTTTGCCTTGGTATCCGTAATGATGTGACAGAAGTAATGTGACTTGAAGATGCGCAACTGAAAGATAATAAAGGCAAAGCAAATGGCATCCCACAGCAGCACAACATGGTGAGTGATTTTGGGGCAACCCGTCGAATCCACAGCCAAATCTGTATCCTCAGCGGCCAGTAGATGCTCCTTCGATACACCGCTGGTGCAGGTGATGCCCAACATGTGGACAAGCCAGCAACAGTTCTGGGTTAGCTGCGTCATAAAAAGACAACCGGCCATTTGGAAACTTGTCTTAATCAGTATATTGGACACATTGAAGGCCAGCAACCATTTCCAGCGACTGATGATGGTGTTGATGGGACGCAAATAGAAATCAGATCCCTGCCAGAGGAATATAAAGGCACCAATGAGGTAGCCAAGTGCCAGCAAGTCGGCAATATTTGTGCCGGCCAAAAACACAACAGCCAGAGTAAACCAATAGAAGCCACACAGAACTCCATTCTTCAATATATCCGAATAGTTGCGTATATAAGAACAGAAATCATGTGTGGGATTATCGAAGGGAACTCGACCCAGCTGTGCAATATCCTTGATAACGCTGCGATTACTGCCTCCGGGATAATCATCATTTGTCGCGTAACGCTGCTCGATGCAGAAGATGCTCTTCTGTCGGTTCAGTATGATCAGCACAATGAAATCGAATATCAGCTTGGGCACATGATTAAAGTGCAACGAGCCCGGCAACATGGTCCAACGTTGTATGCTCTTGCCAAACTCGCCTTCATCCCAGGGATAAACTGAAAGCGTGGATTAGGAACAGATCATTATTATAAAATGATATATGCAACTTTCCGTACTCTCTTACCTGCGCAAATGCTGGGCGGCAATCCGACCAGGACAATATACTGCAGCAATATGGAGATGGCATAGAAGCTCTGGAATATGCCCCACAATTTGGCACACTGTGAACGCTTCAGTATCAGCAGCACCACCAGCCACACAGCATAAACAACTGCAACAATATCCTGGCGATATGTGATGGTGGAGACGAGCGCAATCAGCGAGATCTCAATGCCAAACTTATAGAAGCCAAAGTTGAGTAGATATTTGATTAGTCCCACCAAATCCTTCTCAGCATCGGCACGTGTAATGTTCTGGAAGAGCAGCTTTGGCAAATTGGCGCTATTTTCCCCGATCTTGACACGCATTTGTAGCTGACGCAGTGAAATCACAGCATGCATCGTCACAATGACCATATAAATGATATAGGTGCGCAGCAGACCCATCAGACCGCCCTCCAGTCTGTCCGCCTTGTTCAGGCCAATCCATTCGGCGTTGTTGGCAGTGCGATTGTCGTTCTGCAAACAAATCAACATTCTTAATAGATAAATGGAAACAGAGAGAAGGTGCACACAATACTTACACAGGTAACATTGTACTTTGAGTGATCCAAGTACTCAATCTGATAGATCATCTTGGAGAGCACAATAATGGTGACTATAAACGATATGATGCGACTGATGACCACCTGAATGGCCTTTCGTGAGGTGGCGCCGAGCACACAGAAGCCAACAAAGACAATGTGCAGCACGCAAACCTCACTGACACTGCACACAAAGGCGGCAATATAGACAGCCTTCATAATGTGCAGCTCAAGGAAGCGCCAGAAGACGGTCTTGAATCGCTTGAATATATACTCCGATTTGTTCTTAATTTTACGGAATGATATGCGCACCAAATCCCGCACTGAAGTCTCAAAATCGGTGGTACCCGCAACTGGTTGACTTGGCTCTGCACCGCCTGCGGGATCAGTGGAACGACGCAGGGAACTGTTGCTGCCACGACGTTGGGAATGCGCTTTCGAGTCCAGTGCAGTGGTCTCTGTGTGATTCACTCTGTGCTGCCCCGCCCCAGTGGGATGCTGTTGCAGCGAGGCAATGAAACGCTTGTGGAAGTAATGCACCTGAATGACAGTGAGTATCACAATTACAGTCGGCGACACCAGATGCAGGAACAGATCCTTGGTCTTGTAACGCTTCAGACCAATATCAGCTTGACTGCAAGATGCAAAAGGGAAATTATCAGCTAATTTAACTTCAGAGTTCTCTGAGAACTTACAGCGTCTGTGAGATATTTAGATAGTCCTTCCAGTACAGGTCGAACTTATCAAACTGATATGTATAGATCAATATCAATATGGACATGGCATAGAAGATTAGGAACAGCCAAAAGCCGTACATGATCTTAACCCACGCCTTGGACGACGATTGAAACACCAGCAAGAAGAATAGGAACAATGCCATGTAGCATATGCGAAATCCGGTCATATCCTCGCCAGTTATGGCACACAAAAAGATGACCAACACCAGCAGCCATATCCAGAGACGCACCAACAGATTCTTGATAACATCACCGGCTTTCTTTAGGAACTTTGATGTCTTCTTGCCATCGTTGATCAGGTAGCTTGAACCGGCAGCTGCCGTGATCTGCAGTGGTGCTATAATATCAGCCAGCGTGCTATCGCGGCGCCTATCGCGCTTCTCCTTGAAGAACTGGCGCGATGTGACCCAAAACATTAGCACAAAGGCAGTTTTAACTATCAGCGGTATACAGGGTCGCATATGATTCTCGATGGGTCGTTCGAAGCCGATTTGCTGAAGATTGATGCCAGCAGTCTAACAATGAGAAACAGTATAAGAGAAGTTAATTAATATTTACAGGGTATTCTTTATTTTTTTTAAGGGGGATGGGGGACTTACAGACACCTTGGTTGGCAGTTCATTGTTGTTCAGATCCATGCCGTATATATATTGCGCCACCAGCAACAGCTCTGCATAGAGCACTATGAACGGACTCGATCGCATCATTGCCTTCCTCTGATTTGGTATCATCCACAGCACATTGGCCCACAGCAGCAGCACAAAGGTCAACCAGCTGTGATAGACTATGGACCAGGCCTGCAAAGAAAGGACAAAGCATGCAAAGCATGATACATATAATAGAAATTCCTTCTATAGGGACATTCCAGAGTGGTCAAATTTAAGGTTATTCTTGATGAAATTTGGTACACATATTTTTTATAAATTACATAAATTGGAAAACGTTGGATCGAAACTAACAGACCAAAAACATTCTATATCTTATATTGATTATAATAGAAATAACCACAATTGTGGTTATTTGTTATATATAGCTGACATTGAAACGATCAATGAACAAAAGATTTTTGTATGGAGACTTTTAAGAAACCTCAAACCAGCTTCATCAACTAATGTTGTATTATAATCCATACACACTGTTCAAATTTCATCAGAATCAAATCACTATATGCTTTTAAAATATATATTGTATATATATGTATATACATCTATTATATATATATTATATATTTATAGACCTACCATCATCAGAATATTGGTGAATATATAACTATTCTGATAGATAAATCCGCCCACGCTGACAAAACCATAAGATATTTGATCCAATATGGAGGTGGTACCATTTTCCAGTTCCTGTAGTTGCAGCACATCTAGCTGTATATCATGTACGCCAGGGGTTGTTGCCGCTGCCGTCGTCATTGTCGTTACAGATTCCAGCGTTGATGGTGTACGGGGCTTTCTTGTGCTCTGACGCACCAACTAAAGAAATGATGCCAAAAATTTTAGACTCAAAGAAAGTTGAACACATAATACGCAGAACAAAAGATAAAGAGTTACAGAGAGAGTTAGGAGATATTTACACGTAGACAGGGCGCAGCTACTGGCTAAGGGTGTTAACAGCGAATTTAGTAACCCAAAAATAATATTGTATATTGTACTAGGTGAGTAACTTTGCAATATTTACAGACTAGACCCAAATCACACATACACATACATACACACACAACTTACTCATTAAATGGTGGTTAGAGAGGTACACAACTATGAGATATATATATATACGATATATTACTGATAACTGAACTGGGAATTCAGACTAGGCAAAGCAATTAGTATAATACGATCGATGTTAGACAAAACACAATTTACGTTTACAAGATGAGAAAAGATTAAGAAGTTAGAGTAGTTAAAGTTGTTATGAATAGTTTGATAGTTATATAGCTAATCTAACGATCTAATGATCAACAATTAGTTAGTAGGGGAGCGAGATAGAGATAGATACAGAGAGAGAGAGAGAGAGTGGAGTTAGTTTACGTACAGGCGTCGTCTCAGTTGGTTCATTTAACGTTGCACGCTGTTCACGGCGTAATGAAACCTAAAGCAGAAGAGGTAATAAATAAGAGAGAGAGAGCGTAAACAAAAAGAACAAAAAAATCGAAAAAAAATAGTAGTAAAAGAGAACAGAATAAAAGAGAACAAAGCGAGTTGAGAGCTGCTCAAAAGTTAAGGCAGAAAGTTTCTCGAGCTATATTTGCTGAGTTATGCTGGGTTAGTTCCTTGGGTCTAGGGAACTTGTAAGTTAGAACACATAAAGCAAGTTATTTTTGTTATAATTATCCCGTATATTAGATGTTAATATTGAAAGAGATAAGATTGTTTCCGAATAGTTAAGAGCTTTTTAGGTATTATTTTTAAGATCATAGTAGGATTAATATTATGTAGTAGATGAATTGAAAACCTATATCTCATCTGTTATTAGGATCAGTATCTTTTAGTTCATGAATTGTGGAATCATATATTATATCAGTATCTTTCAGTCGGAGTCCGCAAAACTCGTAGTTAAATTATTAGACTTTGAATTAATGCAACATTTAGAGTTGAATAAAGTATTATATAACTTATGTGTGGTATATACTATATTATAAAGTTTATAATAAAATCAGATTATTAGTACAATATCTAGGCCTACATTGATGACTTTCTCTTCCTGCCTGCACTGCTGCATAAGATCTAAATGCGACATAAGTTCCCTTTAGGGTCACTAACCAAAAAGAAAAACTCTAAGGCTGTAAGGAAGCAACACCTGCAGACTGTTCCCAGGCACACACACACACACCTAGAAGTCACACACATACACACAGTATCATACACACACGCACACAGTGTCACGCTTACACTTAAACGCTGTGTGCGACTTGTTGTGGCGCCTCCACTTGCACCCGCACCCGCACCGGCAGCGGCACCAGAGCTACCTCTGCGATGTATTACGCTGCTGCTGCTGCCGACGCCGCCACCGCGTGTTGCCTGTGACGTAAGCAGCGAAAGTTGTCGATTGACTTTGCTGTTGTTGCTGTTGGTGTTGACCGCGTTGCCGCTGCTGTTGTTGCACTCCAGCTGCTGCCCAAAAGCGGTGGCAGGCTTCGGCTCCAGCTGAGGCGATGCCAGGCAAGTTCGACAGTTGGAAGTGGTTAGTCATGATGTTGGTGGTGGTCATGTTGTGTATTACAATGTTTCAGAGTGTGTGCGAAAAGTGTGTGTGAGTTCAGGAAAAGCATCAAAAAAATAATGATCCGAAATGCAGCGAGAGAGAAGTCAAAGAAGAGTCGATGCAGTTAATCCATTGTTAGTCAGGGGAAATAGAAGACCAAGTAAAGAGGGACCAAGTCGGAGATCATTTCACTTACCCTCGGCTTGATCAGATGCTTGGTGGTCAGTGCCAGCGCAAAGTAGGCAAAGAACAAGGCAAATGGATTCACATACGAGTCCAGTGTGAGTGTGTTGTTGTACAGCAGGATGCGTATATCAGGAGAGCAATACGACTCGATTAGTGGCTCCAATCCAATCAGTCTGGAGAGTGGAGAGATATAACATTAGGCATATTAGGGGTATGCAGTTAAAGAGCAAACCTACCTGGCTGTGAGGCTGGTGTGATTCAGGTTACTTTGCATCCAGGGCGTCTGATAGGAAACAATGCACAGTGAGTGCAGCACAAGGACAATCATCACGCAGCGCAGCAGCAGAGCAAACCCACTGAAAGAAAGAAGCAGAGCAGGCAATTGTTTTGATAGTATCAGCAAGTGTTCCATTGCGGACGGAGGGTCAGAAGGTCACGCACCGTTGCAACGTCTGGCATGTTGCCCAATAGGTGCCCGCCAGCAGAAAAATCAGAAAATAGAAGCCACCTGGCACTGAGGGACGCAACACGGCGGCAAAGAACAGCGTGGCAAGGCAGAACAAAGGAGCTGTGAATAAAGAAAGACAGAGAGAGAGGGAAATAAAGAGAGGATGCGTTAGTAAAGCATACATCAAGAAGAGCTTTGGCTTAATCTACTCTGTGAGTAGATGACTATTAGTCTTGTCTTCAACTCCTCATTGCCTAATTCATTCTACTCATCTTATGCGTTTTATTACCATAATTCGTAAGGAATACCCTTCTTCTAATTTCTGCCATTTTTTCTATCAGACATCATTCTATGTTCCCTTTTCTAATTAATTCTAATTTCACAGTATTCTTCTAATCTGAATCATCTACGTCCCTTTCCTTTATGAGTTTATACATACTTCGTCAATAATTCCTTCAATTCTTCCTCAAATATCAAAAATCAACTTCCTTCTACTCTTCTTCTTCAGTTACCTTTGGATTCCTTTACTTCTTCTTATACATCCTTATTCTTCTGCTTGCTGCAAATGAGTCTGCTTCTACTTCCTTATATTCTGCTTCTTCTGTCGCCTACTTCTTCACTTATTTTACTTCTTTATATTCTGCTTCTTCTGTCGCCTTCATCTTCATTTTACTTTTTCTACTACAACTTCTACTGCTCCTACTTCCTTCTACTACTACTTCTACTACTACTACTTCTACTTCTACTACTACTACTTCCTTCTACTACTATTGCTACTACTCTACTCTACTCGTGCACTAACCTAGAGATCTTCATCATAACCCTTCAATTTCTCTCCATTTACTTTCATTCAATCTTCATTATTTACTTCCTGGTAGTCTTCTTCTTCGGAGTCTTCTTTCTTCAATGGATCTTCTTTTACAAATTTCCACTCTACTACAGTTTATTCATTATATACATCCTTTCACTCTTCTACTTCAACTTCCTTTTACTCTTCTTCTTCTACTTCCTACTAACTGCTTTTCATTCTTACATATCTTGATCAAGCCGTCGAAGTGTATGTGCTGACTGATCATGGAGACGCGCTTGCGCAGCTGATGCTGTTGTTGCTGCAAGGGCGTCGTTGCCGTTGCCTGTTGCACATCCCCTCCACCGCTGCCATTGGCATCCGTGTTGCTAGCCACCACTTGCTCCGCTTCTGGCAGTTCACCATTCTCCAGTTGCTCCGCATTGCTGGACTGTGTGGCCAGTCGCTTGACAGTGAGCAGGGTGCTCAACGAGGTGACCAGCACAAGCACCTCCGGTGCCAGCCATTCAATGATGGCCAGAGGTCTGCAAAGAGAAGAGACAGTTAGGGTTGTGTGCTAGCCAGGAATACCCTCGTTAAACTTACTGCAGATTGATGAAACTCACGAAGCCAATGTGCCGCAAGAGGCGCTCGGAAAAGGAGCATTTGTAGATAGGCAATGTGATGGTATACGCGAGCACCTGCAGCGCTATGTGGCCCAGCAGGACGAGCACACTCAGTGCCAGCAGGATGATAAAGAAGGCATTCACCGAACCCTTGAAGTTGCGAGGCGTGGCCAGAGGCACAAAGGGTGACATGAAGAACATTAACAGGTACACAAACGATATGCCCACTGGACGCATAAGCGAAGCTGCAAGGAAAAAAAGAAGAAGAAACACTTTAAAGTGGAAAGATGGAGATGGCGATGGAGTGAGCAAACTTACCCAGCACCAGCACGGCGGGCACAACGACGCGCTGCAGCACAAGGCAGGCATAGCTGACGGCCATTTTGTACAGTTGTTTTGTCACTATGCGACGACAGTGACCAGGACAACGTTGAGGCTGATCCTAAGGCCCTTGACGGTGTCCTCAGTCATTCATAAAACTTGCAGACGCTGCTGCTGTGGAACAGTTGCAATTTGTTTGGCCACCGCGCAGCTGAAAGGAAAATAAATTAGAAATTATATTAGATAAGGGAGAAGAAGAGTGACACAGAGAGGGAGAGGGAAAGGAGGAGAGAGAGAGAGGCATAGACAGCAGAACTTATGCCAAGCTGTGGCGAAAACTTACAGCACCAACTGTCGCATGGGCAGGAAGCTAACACCTTCCTTCCCTTTTCCCTTCCTTCCCCTCTCTCACACTCTTTAAATGTGCAACCACTGTTGCGCCTGTTAAGGACTTGCCCCCGAAAACTTTTTAATCTTAGGAGTTATAAACATTAACTTGGTTTTAATTACAGCCAAACGCAACGAGCCAAACAGACAACAAAATAAACAAACCGACAAACAAGAAATGAAAGCAAACAAAAACAACAACGGGGACAAACACAGTCAAGTCAGTTGGGCGCGTCCGCCGAGTGATAAGCCACTGGGCACACACACACACACATGCAAAAAGAAGGCGTGGCATCAAACCCCCGCCAATAAAGACAGTTCTCGCACACGGCAAACTTGACTTCGCTTGTGTTGGGTTAGTTTCAATTTTTCCTTTTCCGCATTTCTCGTTTATGTCCTGCGGCGGGGATTGGCCTCCGGCCGGGCGCCTTTATTAGTCCGCGCAATTGTGCGCCATTTTATGCTTGGAGGGGAGCAGCAAGGTCGGGGCATAGTGGCAGGGGCATGTCACGCGTACGCCTTAAGGATAAATGTGTAATTGACATTCAATGGCACATTATGTGGCATTTATTTGCATGTGCTGACGATAATGTCGCGGGTAGGCAAGTAAAACAGCAGCCCAACAAGTGTGAAAGACAAAAAGACTGGAAAAACTTTATAGAAATAGAGGAATTTGCTAAAAAATGAGCAACAAATGGACGCGATTTACAATCAAAAAGCTACAGGATAAAGCTCAATGGATTCACCATGTTTATAAGCGAGTTATGGTGCTTAAATATAAACTAAATCTAACTGAACGGTTACTTTTAGCATTCAGTATAAAAAACAGGCCAAAAACATTCAGCTAATTTGACAGCACAACCAGCCACTCTACATGAAATCAGAAATCAGCCACAAACAATGACGTCATTTGGCATGTGCGAAAAGATTCAAATTCTTCATTTTTCTCTGACTAAACTGAACAACAATGGAGAGACAGACAATATACATATAAATGAACATACATACATGCATATTACACATACACATGTATTTCATTGTTCATATATGGTCTGTGTATGTTAGGGGAAACAAAGGCAGCGAATAGATTTGACTCGACTTGACTTGACTTCTCACCCAGCATGCTGGGCACAAGGAACTAGGGTGAAGGTGACGGAGTGCTAAGGGACTGCATGGGATAGCTTATGTGTGGTGCTCTTATCCCGAACAAAAGAGTCTAGTCTGAGACCAGAACGAGGTGATAAGTTGCAAGGCAAAAGTTGAGTCATGGTTAATTATGCGAGAGTAATAAGTAACTATGTATATACAAGTTCAGAGATAACAAAATACTGTGAATATAATATATAATATACATGTGTATAGTATAGTATAATAAATATTTAATTGACTAAGGGCATGTATATAAGTACATAAAGGTTTTACGCAGACAGTAAGTAAAGAGAGTAAAAGTGAGTATAGTAGAGATTATGCAATTGAATTTATTTTGTATAATATGAAATAATAAATCTAACCTTCTCTCGTGTTCTTAAATGAGTGAATCATTCTTCCAATTTACATTAGAATTTTATTTGCTCATGGGAAAATATTATTACACTAGAACATTTTTGTTTCAATTCATAATTCGCAGTCACTGTGTGATTAACACACGTTTTATTTTGATTGTGAATGAAAGTAGATATATTACATTGATCAATTATATGTATATATATAGATTTATTATATATATACATATAAACATTATCATATATTTTATACATCAAAGAGGAAGACATATTCTAGCTAGAAATACGTTGTACCCTTTCCTAAACAGTCACAATCCCAAGTCACAGTCACTATATCAATCACATTGTCTTGTTGCTCATCTCTAACGCGCTACTCATCTCTGAGCATTGTCAAGCAGAGAAATACAGCAAGCCGAAGTGCGATACCCTATACAGTATGCCTAGACTAGCCTGGCAAAGTAATCAACAGAGGCACAGCCACAGTAAGTGTATAACAAGCAGACACAGAAGGCTAATAAAGAGATGAGTAGAAAGACTGACAGACAGAAAAGAGTGAGAGAGAGGGAACTAGCCCGGCGAACCGGCAAAGCTCAAGTGTTGCCGCACGCCCTCGCACACAAAAAAAAAAGACAAACAACAAAAGCAATGGTAATGAAAAAGTAGTAGTCACATAAAAAAGTAGTTTAGTAGTAGCAAGAGTAGAAAAGAGTGCGAAGGGCGGATGTCTAATGGCGGAATAATGGCAACAAGCGCGAGGGTGTGGTGCACACACACTAACACACACAGTGCCAGTCAGTAGTAAGTGAATATGAAGTGAACCACAAATGGGAAATGGGAGCAATGATAAATACGCTTTAAATACGCAACCAGTACCACAAAGTGCCATTTAACTAAATTTATAACTGAGATAATTGTTAGTGGAGTAAGATAATTAAGAATAACTGTAGACAAACAAATAGAAGGCGAAAGTGTCACCTTCACAATGAGTTTGAATTGAAAAACCTTAACCCTCTCATGCTTAACCCTGTTCCAATATAATTATCATATTTATTCAGCCTCTTAATTGAGTTATTATCTTGATTACAATTATTTCCCACAGATATAATCGCATTATCTGAGCAAGTTTATTGCATCATCAGCGTTGGAATAATGCGAGGAATGCAGGCCATCAGCGCCGACACGCTTAAACATTCATATTCACAGATATTCTATATAAATAATTCCATGCAGCAAGTTGACAGCACAATTGAGGCGCCTGCCAAATGGGGTGTGGCAGATCTGCTTGAGGAAGAACACGTGTTGCGTCGCCCCCCTCCCCGACAGACTAAAGCAAACATTGACATAGACGTAGACATTGAGGGAGGCGAGAGACATTGCAGACTGGAGTCAAATTGTCGTGCGGCTGTGTAATCATAACAATGGCCTCATTCCCCCCTCCCCGACACAGCCCCAGTTGCTTTCCAACTGATTCCCAAGTCCCATTCGATTGCTGGGCACGCATCGTATTCGCATAAAAAACGAACATAGATGGATACTTCCATATTCTGTGGCATGATTTGGCATATGCTATAAGGCGAGGCTGCCAGATGGTAGCTGTCAGCAAGAGAGAGAAACCTGTTGTTGTGTTTGGCCTGTTTGGTTTTTCATTTAGAATTTCGATTAGAATGTTTATTTATGTTGCGTTTTGACTTGAAACATGCATAAGTAGCTAATTTAGATACCCTGTAAATGGTGCTTAAGTGGGCTATGTTTATTTTAAATATATATTTATAGATAATTTCTTGTGAGTATCTGCTAGTCGTGCATACTCTACACTCATTCTCACTCGCCCCTGTTTCGTTGTTCTTCTTTAACTTTGTTTACTTGGCACACATTTTACATTGGACATTTCATTGGCATCTTCTGCTAGTTGGGGGTGGAATGCAATGAAATAACGCATAAGTATTCTATGAATATATATTATTTTTACAACATTAACATTTCTTATGCACTCAAATTGCGAATTGCTTCTCTGCATGCAGCCCACACACGCGTCGTATACTTGTTGTGCTTTTAACATTCAAGTGAATCCTCATGGGAATAATTAGCATTTGTTGAGTATCAGAAATCGCTAAGATATTGTAATGAAGTGCAAAATAACAACAACATGTTGCATATACATAGAAATAATCGCATTATCAAATACTTTAAATATATAGAAAACTTTTCGCATTACAAAGAAAACATGCTTTGATCAAGATATTGTATGTACAACACTCTGGACGTAGTGATATTTAACCATTTCGAACTCACTGTCTCATCATATAGAATTAATTCTTATCACTTCCCAACTTACAAGAACCCTAGCTATTATATTGTATTTCTTTTTCCAACTCTTCAAACTTCTTTCAGCTATAATTGCAACGTAGTTTACCATGACAAACTAATTACTAACCAGAAACCAACAAGCAAAGTCCTCCCTCGGTTAATTCTTATGATTAACTAATTAGTATGAATATATATAGGCGGCTATGGCTAACAAGAATTTGTTCGCCTGCTCTCGACTGTTGTCATCACCTGTTGACATGCACATTTATCCATCGAGTCACTTTCATGACCGACAACCTCCTTTGCCGACCCCCCGACTTCATGTTAATGCCAGGTCATAATCCATAGGCCACCCGCCTAGTTGACACTCATTTGACAGTCGGCTGTCATTGACACATTCCTCAAAGCGGAGACGGTGAAAGCCAGAGAAACAAGGGAATAAGAACAAGAAGAACTGTTGCGTGTTAGTGCGATGCCAAAGAACAGGCAGTAAAAGTAGTTGGAAAAAACCAAGTGCAGATTGTAACAGTAGAGCGCACTAGACTGAGCAATACCCTGCATTCCAGTTGAAAATAAGCTTTGTATTGAAAGAAATTTTATTATACTTTATAAGTCATGTTGAAAGTGTTTATTAGATAAATTTGTAATGAACTAAAAATAAAAGTATTTAATTTTCAATGAAAGTCTTAAAGTTTTTAACACAGTTTTCCTGTAGAAAAGTATATTGATCTACTTTAAAGTCTACTGAAACATAATTTTTAATTGGTTTATCTATTTGAACTAAAATCTAGTGTCGTTAATTTAACTATAGGTTACTTACTATACTTTACTATACAATCTTGCCTTGCATTCTTCTACAAATTTAAGAAGGGAGTTATAAATGTTTAAAAACCCTTTACTATAGGTTACTTACTATACTATACAATCCTGCCTTGCCTTGCCATGTCCCATTACAAACCCAAAATACCCTTTGCATATACCTTTTTTATGGGCTTGAGCATAAAAAGACGTAGAAGACAGCTCAGGCTGACCAGCCCCATGATAAACGAAGATGAATGGGCTTGATATGCGAGCGAGTACTACACGCAGTAAAAATCCATCCATGAGGGGGCAGGACAGACTAATGAAATTAGTCAAACGAAGGAAGGAAATTCCTCGTAAAAATGACAACAACAAAAATATGTTTTATGGCAGTCCCGAATTTTAATGAAATGTAAAAGGGATGTCAGGTGATGACGCCCACTGTCCCCCTCTCTAGCCTTCACCTCTTTACCAAGGAAAAAGTTGTCACTGGCACCGCTATTAGGGTCCATTAAATTTCACTTTGTTATGAGCTGTGCGCGACATTTAACTGGGCGGAGTAATTGCGAAATTGTTAAGAGAGTCGCCAAGCATTTAGCCATTTAGCATGCGTGTCCCGTACGTGTCCTTTTAATAAATTAAAAAAGTATATACCCACCATATATTATATGAACTATATGTGGAGCAGAGCTAAGCCAGTCGCTGCTCAACACGTGCCGCGACGTTGGCGGCGATAAACAAGCCATGAAAATGGAAAATGCGACTCGCAGCTGAGCCAAGCTGTGCACGCTTTGGCTTTGGCCGCTGTCCGAATGCATCAGCCAAATTGTTTGTCAATGGGACAACGTGGACCTCTGGTAATGGGCCAACATAGAGCGCAACACATGTCGTATGTGTAATGTCCTCCCACCTGCGTTCGCCCTGCACTTGCTGCAACAAATTTATGTTCTGCCAAGCACGCACAGTGGGTGTGCGCGGCAAATTCTCAAAGGAAATTTGCAATTTAAAGTCTCCACACTTTGTACCACTGTGCCACGCTGCAAGGGCTGGCCAAAAAGATAAATGTAGGCCATGGAGCGCCAGCAAGCGATATGCATTTTACACGTCTGTCTCTCCGTCTGTCCCTTCGTCTTTCCATCAGTCCATGTGGGGTCTGTCAGAAGGCGGAGCTTACTTTGGCCATTAGTTTGCCAGCTGTGCAAGGCGTAACCACTTTGAAATTAATTTCCCTAGTGAAATTCTACGTATACGTAACGTTAAGTGGCGGGGAAAGGGTTGACACACACCAGCAGCAGACTCCAAAGTGCAGTTTCCTTAGTTCCATTTCTTCTTGTGACCCAAATCCCGTGTGCAGCAATTATTCGGCTACTATATCAGATTTATGACAGCATTAATATTAATTTTCAGCCCTGACAATTGAACCCGAATCGAGTTTCTATTTCTCCCTCTCTCTCTCTCTCTCGCATTCCGTGCTCAGTTTGAACTGTCGCCGACCCCAGTAGAGGAATTACAATTTCTTTTTTTCTCGACAATGAAAATTGCTTGCACATTGGTTAGAAATTTCAATTATTTCTTATTGCGTGTTGTTAATTTCCCACTGCTGCTGCTTGCAGTGGGGTCATTGTAACCCCCCCCCTCCACCGAATCAAGAAGGGGTTAACAATGCGTGTATATATACTATATTGACATTGAAAATCATTGCACTGAGAGACCACCACATGTGTGACGTCATCAAGCAAAGTAGATTAAAAAAAAGCAACGAACAACAAATACAAAACAAAAAGCAAAACGCGTGACATTATAAAACTAACCCCAGTAAACTAACGGGACTGTGTAACAATTGCAAAAAAAAGGCCACAACTATAAATAGAACAAAAGGGAAGAGCTCAGAGAACGTACCATCAGCTGGCTCAATAATCCACAGATTACGAACTTTTACAATAGTAAAACTGCAAATGGAAATGCATGAGAGTTTAAGCTGCGAAATACCCTGTAAATAATGGCAATAAGACGAAAACATAAGCAGCACGAGCAGACAAGCAATTTTAAGGAAAATACAATAATTAAATCTATGCAACATTATACAATACACCCCGTTCATACTGTTTATAGGGTATAGCAAAAAAAAACCAAAGCCCGCCTAGGGCCTATGACGTTGGTAATTAATGTGAAATTAATGGCCAGCAGACACGCGGATCGCACGGATTCCTTGGACAAGGGTGCATTACATGGCACTAAGTGTGTGGGTAACTGCCACTAGATGGCGCCACCTGGCCAAAGGGAAAGGGGTGGGGCGGGCACTTTAAAGGGTGTGCAAGAACTTTGTCAAGTGCATTAAGTTGCAAGTGCAAATATTATTACAACAACTTGCCAACGCCCAGACAAAGTTCAAGTGGTCGCTCGACATGGAAATGCAGATGCTAATGAAGCAGCGACAAACACAAAGAAAGAGAAGGCAAGACAGAGAGAGAGAGAGAAGAAGAGGGGAAGTGCTGTAAAGCGCTGATAGCGATTTGTCTGGGCAAGCACTGAAAACAGAAACTGAAAACGCAGACACGATACCCAAAGGCAAATTGAAGCTCAACTTAAGATTGAATAATAAATTCAAATTGGTTTCATTTCAATAAGTATGCAATTTGTGCATGGTACAGAATATTATAAAGAAACTAACCTAAAATAAAGTACAAAAGGAATAAATGTTAAAGAGAAAATGTAAATGTATAAAGAGAATAGTTTGGGGTAGGCTTAGGAAACTTTTTACGAACTCTTAAAGATATCAGCAACATATTGCTAAAACTTACTCAAAGAAACGTGAAATATATCCCGCAGAAACATTACGCTTATCTTGCACTACTATAGAACCCTATATATGTTAGCAGGTCATATGCAGATGCCTCTCTGTTTGCAAATTGTTGATCGGCGACGAAGCATTTCAAAGGCAGCCAACGCGTCATTGCACACTTTGGACTCACTTTTCAGGCATATCGGTGCCTTGTATACTACACACAAACATACATACTCATGCTGTAGGCCGAATACACAGACCAGGGTATACTTCTACTCATACTCACTCAGTACGAATGCAAACAAATAGTCACACAATCATCGAGAAGATCAAAATATTTGCACAGCGCACTCTGTGTACGCATTGAGGCGTCACCAAAAACTAAAACTAATCGCGGGGAATTCTCTCACGGCCCCCAAGTGAGAGATTTACGCATGAGAAATTTTGCGACGACAAAACTATAATATATAAAACTATTTAGTATTCGTACAAAAGCTCAGGCAAATTAGCTTAATCGCTGAATATAATAATGAATGATAAATATACATTTTTTCAGAATGAAAACACAAAATATTTCTGTGTAAAACGATAAGCAAGTTGGTTTGTTTTTGCAAAACCTTATCTGCAATTTGGAATATACTATACTTAGCAACTGAAATAAGATAACAAATTTCTTATCCATAAATAAATGAATATTCAAAATACTTAATCTAATTAACAATTATGCTATTTATATAGCAACTAACTATAGCTAGATATCTATATAATATAAGACTATGAACTCAATTGCGATTGCCACCCACAGATACGAAAATAGTGACAAAAATTAATAGAATTATAAGAAAAAAGAAATTTCAGTGACATAAATTCGTCACTTAATTAACAGAAATAAAACAAAGAAAGAGAGGGAGAGAAGCGGAGACAGAGAGAGGGAGAACATCTATGTAATAGAACAAATTTATAGAACGAGTTTGGGAATGGAGTGAAAACAAAAAAACCTTTAGAAACCAGACTTGAACATTTCCGTCGCTATACATACATACATACTAATACTATCGTATATAGCCGGCATATACTATATATATATGTATACATATGTAGTCATTTCCGTAAGCGATGACGCAACTGAAACAACGCACTGAAATGTTGTGTGGAATTTCATTTTAGTTTGGTTTTTGGAGCCCGCAAGCACATGGCATTTTTTATAGCATGCTTGGATTACTATCCAAATGTTTTCAGGCCAGAAAGTGCCACAAAACCATCTGAAAGCAGGTAAAAACCAAGGGAACACCAACCGAGAAAGAGAGGCAGCTGTTGCTGTGGCTGTCAGAAGGATGCCCTCTTAGCCGTCTACCTGGCCACGGGGCAGCTGAGAAAGGTAAGAAGTAGAAGCAGTAGAAGAAGGAGGTCAGATGTAGGTGCAGCAATAGATAAGCACTAAAATAGAACAAACGAAACATACAGTTAATTCTCTTTAGACACATTTGAACCTCTACATCGGCCTCAACTGCAACTGGTTCAAGGTCACGAACTGTCGGAACTAAGCCGAGAACACTTTGCGCAATTTCAATCAGCTTATGTGCAGTTCAATTTCTTATTAAAGCAGGAAGTAAATACAAAGAAATTTTGAACGGAAATCGAGATCAGAACTAAAGAAATGTAGTATTTGCAATTGTACTGCATATATAGAGAATCTTTTCATATTTAAAGTAATAAACTTTGAACATGAAAAGGCATGGCCTAAGTCACTTTAAAGCAGGAAGTCAATACAAAGAAATTTAATGGGAAATCGAGATCAGAACTAAAGAAATTTAGTATCTGCAATTTATGCTACATATGTAGAGAATCTTTTCATCTTTTAAGTAATAAACTTGAACATGAAAAGGCATGGCCTGATGCACTTTACCAAGTTCCATCCGCTTTTTAATAAAAATGTAAGTTCATTTCCAAAAATGTGCCATTTCCACAATCTTTTTTATGACATTCGGTAACAGTCGAAAATCAAATATGTTGCATTCTATTGAAAAAATACCGAATTGAAACGGAAATGCACTAACAAAGTGGCAAGCGTGTGATTGACTGTCAAATACCCTAACTGACAAGATTCAAATTGAGTTCAAATGAAATAAAATAAAACCAAACTGAAGCTGAATATAAGTTTTAAAAAATTGTTAAATTAATTAAAACTGAATTGCAGGAATAATTTCCATCGAAAACCCATCAATCCTGTAAATACAGGGTATACGAATTGCAGCAACATCAATGACAACAAACAAGCTGAAAAATAACTGCAGCTGTTGCAGTTTTATAAATGCGCTTGCCTTCCCCAAACCTAACCCAACCAAGCCCACCCAGACTAGCCAAGCCTATCTGTTCGGTATAGACTATACATACATAGCTATATGGTATATGTATATATATACTATATAGTATATCAATATAATGCTGCTCCCTCGCTTGCCAACCATTGCAATGGTTCGAGCTACTGCTGCTTGCTGAATTTGGCCAATAAAACCGAAATTTGGCCAACTAAGGGCACGTGAGAGGAGAAAGGGAAGGGCAGGCGAGGTGGGGCGAGGGAGTGGTAAATGACTTTTAACGTTGACAGTGAAAACCGCTGGCTCGAGCGGCAGCTGGGCCAAAACTAATTGCAACAATAGTTTGTTGACTCTTTTCTTTCTTTTCTGCAAGGGGAAAACTTTGATAAATCACACAAAATGATAGGGCCCGGCCTTAGGCAGACTAGCTACATATAGTATATATATATATGAGTAGGTTCGTTTCGTATCATGGCAAAGAGATAACAACAAATTAAATGGCACAATTTGAATTTAATCAGACAGCAGCAAAAATCGAAGGTAAAATGAAATCAAAGGTAAAAGTTCGTTAATATCAACAACGTTTTTGTATTAACTCAACCCAATTCTGTCAATATCCCATGAATGTTATCATCAGGTGCAGTTTGAGTAATTCACCAAACAACTCGGAGACCATAAAAGCGAAACGAGTCCGCGAAGATCAATAAAAATATGCACTGAGTCAACAAAGAATAAACAACATTTTCTTTATATCATTAAAATGCAATCATCAGCGAATGAAGTTCTTATTCATGAACTTTAAAATACCCTGTAGAAATTATAAAAAATGTTTTTTTATTTAATATTAGAAGAACTTATTTATAGGAGAACTTTACGAAGACAAGATTTTAAAGAACATTAAAGCTATTGACTATAAAATCTCGTTAATATAATTTTAATAACATTTAACATTTTTTAATTGCATTGTTACAACTAAAACAACTTTTAGATTAGAGTCGTTTACAAATATAATGATTCTAACAATTATGTGTTTCATCTTAATACGATTCATTCATATTCAAGTGCATTTAAGTTTGTAATAAGAGCTTTTCATTGAAAGCACTTTAGCTAGAGAGCCATCAACAGCATTTTGCGATTACAACTAGAGCTCGTTAATCAGAGATCATCCAATAAAAATATAACAATGAAAAAAAACTAATGTAAGCTAAAATTAACCTTTACAATCTCTATACTTGTATATAAAGCTAATTCTTAATGAAAAGCTTCACTAAGTATTATCTTTCAATCTCTTAGCTCATAAATTTAAACATGACGTTATATTTATAGCTGTAATTCAAGTATTTATTTAAATACTGTATGGCTATTTGAATGTACTACATATATAGACGATGATTTGTTTAATTTCAGCTAAATTTGCCAGTCCACATCGTCGACATTTTCCATTCCCTCGATAGGATCCTGCGGTATAAACTTAGCTGTCAAATCTTGTGAACCACCACCACTGCCTGTTGTGGGCATGGGCACAACAGCCTGTGTCAAGTCTTGCGGCTTCAGTTCGGAAAACGGTGTGTTCTTGACAGTTGTACAACCACTCCCACTAGCATAGGCACTGGCTGCATTCTTATTGGTAACGCGAGCCAAGGCGACCACATCCGCGATGTCTTCAAAGTCGTTATAACGTACACGCTTGTTCTTCACTTTGCTTGCCCAAATATCGGCGGCCCGACGACGTGCATTGGACAGGATGCTGCTTTCGCCTTTGTTTATACTGTTGTTGGTACTGTTGCCAGTGGTGCTGATACCGGTGGAACCGTTATTTGCAGAAACTATCTTAGTAAAGCCAGTAGCAGTAGAGCCAATGACGCTAGATCTAAATGCCGTAGAATTAATCAAGGCAGGCGTAGTGCCGAGTCCAATTGAGCTGGCGGCGATAGAGCTCAGGCCTGTAGGGTTGAAGACGGTAGAGTTGATCCCGTTGAGGCTGGTAGAACTAAGGACTTGTGCAGTATTGAATGCGTTAGAGCTGAGACCAGTAGATTTAAGGCCGCTAGAGTTGAGCATAGTGGAATTGAGACCAGTAGAGTTGAGGACGGCAGTGTTAAAACCGGTAGTATTGAGAGCGGTAGAACTGAGACCGGTATAGTTGAGGCCGATAGAGCTTAGGCCGGTAGAGTTAAGGCCGGTAGAGATTAGGCCGGTAGAGCTTAGGCCGGTAGAGTTAAGGCCGGTAGAGCACAGCAGGGTAGAGTTGAGAGCAGTCGAACTAATGCCGCTAGGTCTGTGGATGGTGGGGCCTACACAGCCGAGTCCGGTAGAGTTGAACACTGCCGATCTGAGGCCGTTACTGTTGAGCCCGGCAGTGCTAAGACCGTTGGTAGTGAGCCCGGCACACCTTATGGCGTTTGGTATAATGCCGGATGCTGGATTAATGGCATAACTATTGGTCGTCATACCATTGTGGCTGAAGGTAGTATTTTTACTAGGATTAGATATAAGCTTGCGTGACTGTAACTTTAGACGCCACGCCGGATTAGAGCCGCCTGTGTTGGATCGATATGCAGTCTGGTTCTCATCTGTTTGGTTGACCACTTCCTTCAGGGAGTTCTCGTTACGGAATTCATAGACCAACGGATAGACACGCTGTATGGCAGAGTCGACGGCACTGACTGTGGCCGCCACCACCGTTATGCTGCCCGTGGAGAAGATCTTGAGTGTGGCCTTGGGATCACGCATGCGATAAGTAACACCCGGATGCAATTCCGGCTCATAGTTAGCATTATCACGATGTCGTTCCGAGAAATGAAAGATTTTAATGGCCCACGGCATGCTACATGTGCCCAAGACATTGAAGATGCCAAACTTTTGAAAGTGCACAGGGAATCCTAATTTACCCAGGCAACGGGCAAAGCGACGTGCTGCTACCTTGGCCAGCGACTCCGAGGTGGCACCCGTGCAGGTTATGCGGCCCGACGACCAAACCGATGCTGTTGTATATGGACGACGCAAACGCATTGTCAGCATTCCATTCTCACGCCTGTATTCCACATTCGATCCCTTCAGCGCAATCTCGCGCAAATCAAGATGACAGCGCACGCTAAACGAGCACACAACATTGTTAATCACAATGTCCAGTTCCGGCGAAGTGTCCGGTTCCGGATCCGTTGCATTTGCAGCAACTGCTGCGACTGCGACGCCAGCATTGTCGCCGGCTGCAACTTCTGTTGAGGGGGCAGCAACTAGAGAGGGGATTGCTGCTGCTGCTGATGGTGCTGGTGATGCTGGTACTATTGCAGTGGCTGCTGCTGCTAATGGAACTGAGGAATCTGCTCTTGTGGCCTGTTCCCCGGCAAAGATTAGCGAACGACTATCATTGAAGAGCATTTCACAGAGGAGGAAGAGAAATAAATTACAGATTTTCGTCTAAGCTAAAATAGAGTTCCGTCTCGTGTCTTTGACTGAACTCGACTGACTTTTGATACGATGCTACGGCCTACTCGATGCCAATCAAAACTGTCGTTAAAGTCAAAGTAACACTAGATTGATAGATCATTCTAGATAAGTATTGGTAAATCATATTTCAAAATTTACAGAATTTTAAATTTTAGTTAGGTTTATTGAAAATAATAAGAATGAACTATCATTGGTAGTTCATATATAGCATTTTATAATGTAATGCAAAAATATGTTGCTACTCAAGAACAGGCAATTATATTGGCGTTCCACGTTAAAGAAGTTTAAAACAACGCAGAATTTTATATACTTTGCAAAAATATGTAAAAGAAGGTAATTATATTATAAATATATATAAGAGGAATAAAAGAACTAGAGTCTAAATAATGTCAGAGTATAAAAAAAAATGTAATTTGTATTGTATTATACCCAATATACATATACATATATACATATATACTATGTTTTTACATAATATGTATTCTTTACTGTCTTCTTTCTATACTACTCCATACTACAGTGTTCCATATATTGTAGTATATACATACATATTCACAAATATGCTCTCTATCTTCCACTATTAAAGGGTATTTGAAAACCCGCAGCAAATAAACTTTGTGTGATAAT
This sequence comes from Zaprionus capensis, assembly GCA_018903675.1. NCBI lineage: Eukaryota > Metazoa > Arthropoda > Insecta > Diptera > Drosophilidae > Zaprionus > Zaprionus capensis. The sequence continues at coordinate 2,446,933 of JAEIFN010000040.1, read as the reverse complement.
GTTCCCTAGTCTAGACAACGCCTATCAAGGGGTTTGGCGGGGTCAAGTCAAACGCGCGTCATTATTGATTTTTATAATAATGAAAATAAAAACTGAATCATCGACCAGAAAGAAGAATGCGATGAGAAGCACGAACAATTGTTGCACTATGCGAGAACTTTCTGCAGTACTCAAAAAAGATGAAAACAAACATTAAGTTATGAGTCATATGTGGTGAATTTATCAGTTAACCCTCGCATCAAATAAAAATGCAGCCAGCTGTAGTCCCAGAGGCGCCATCTATCGCCAAGTGTAGCTTAAATGGGACACGCTGATAAGTTCGCCAGCGAACCCCGCTCTGCTCTTCCCCCTACACCCACTTTTCTTCAGTCTCTTTCTCTATCCACTCCTCTATATGTCACTATTTCTATCTATCTCTGTCTCTCCCCTCTTTTGCTGCAATGACCGTGACTGGGTCAACTTTTATCAGCTTAAAAAAAAGCTAAATAAAATACAACGAAACCGTTACAGCAGCTTATCAGCTAAGTGAACGAAAGCGAAAGGTGAGAAAGGGGAAAAAAGGGGAAAGAGAGCCAAACAGAAGATTGATAAGTGCAATATAAACAATGCGTTGTTGTTGCTTTTTTTGTATTGTTTTTTGGCTGCTAAATTAGAAGAGAGCGCGCAGTTGAAAATGTGTTAATGAATTTATAAATAGCACAAACAGCTGCATAAACAGAACAAAAAAAAGGAAAGTGAGAGCTAATTGAGAAAAGAGAAGAAGGAGCAACAACAATGCAGAGCAAGGGCAGCTTGAAAGCAAAATAAAGCATAACAAATTTTTTAAAAAATTAACAAAATTTAATTTTATTTTTTAATTTAATGTGCATGTGTTTTTGTTTAATTAAACAAATTAAAAAACAAAAGTAATGTTAATTGAAAAATATAATAAACTTCTTATAAAAAAGAATTTTGAATCTATATATTGAATCTATGTATGTATGTATATGTATTTCTATATATTCAAAGAAAACACATGTTCAGGCATATCAAATAATTTTAAAATATGCTTAAGAAATTCTTTAAACAACAAATTTCATGAGAGCTTGCCGATGAAACACACCAAAAAAAACAACAAATAATAATAAATAAAGCTCAAAACAAACAACGCAAACGAAAGAGAAGTTAGATGAAAGCGAATTGTGGAAAAGGGGAAAAGGAGAAGAGAACACAAACCATAGTATATGAATAAAACAAATCAAATGGCGGCTTTTTGTTGTCACTGTTGTCGTTGTTCTTGTTGTGCTTCTTGTTTGCTTTTCGCACTTTTATTCGTGTTGTTGTCGTCGTTGTTGTTGTTGGCTACCGCCAACACTAGACAAAATAGTAAAACGGCGCCGCCGCCGCAAGCAAACACAGCAACAACAACAACAGCACAATAAACAAAGCAACGCAACGTAGCGAGCATGGTAAGTTGGGCGAGGGGTGTAGAGAGGTCAATAAATTTGTCGCATGGTAGAAAAATCGCAGCCGGCTAAAAGGGATTTTCGTTGAATCGATTCGAGCGCAAACACACAACAAATAAAACTTTAAAGAGTCGTCAAATCTTGCAAAGGGTTACGTGTTGCTGGCCAATTAGCAAAGCAGAAGGCCTAAATAACTAGCTGAACACACATGTGTGTGTATAACACACACACACACACACACACATATGATTCTGATACTAGTAACTAGTTGCTAAGGTAGAAAATCATAATCACATACCACATTTGCATAAGCAGCGCGTTGCGCGCCGATACAACAGCAACAACAATACGGCAGCAGTCTCAATAGAACACAACAACAAAACACACACGAAATCGGCGGCGACTTGTGCTTCTTGGCACTTTCTCTTTGATTTTTGAAATGCGCTCGCCAAATATTATTGAAATGGCTTTGATCACTTTGTTGCACAGCAGCAGCACACTCTCACAAACACACACACACTCACGCACAGTGCACTCTTTACTTGTTGGTGTTGTGCGGGTAGCTATTATTAACTTTTTGTGTGTTTTTTGTTACGATTTCTGTTTCGATTTTTACAAAAAACACCCACGCGCAAACACGTCCGTTCGCAATGCAAGTTAAACGCGTAATAACAGCTGTAAACAAAGACGGCAGCTGTTAATGCAGTTTCAGACTGTTAACTCTAGTGCTGGCTGATTTAGCAGTTTTCCCGCCAAGGCTAGTATTTTTTCACAAAAAACTCTAAATATATTTTGGGCCATAGAATTAATATATTATTTTATATAGCCGCTGCTTTGCAATATCAATAGCAAATAACTAACTAACGTTCGATAACTCCAAGTTCTGTTACTTCTAACACAGCAGTGCAAACTATCGCATGCTATTGCGCGTGTTTGCTGGTAATAGCAGCACACGATAATGTTAGGTAACATTCGATTCTTATCGTTTCCACTGTGCAGGCTCTGTGTGAACGGCAGTTGTATTCAGTCTGTCACTAAAAGACGATAAACTTTGCCTTTCAATTTTACAATGTCGGAACTACAGGTAATCTCACAGAAAATATAAATGGAATATTTATAGATACGTAATGCATATATACGTTACTTGTTTGCTGTAACAGGAATTCAATCAAGCCGCCGAGGATGTGAAGAATTTGAACAGCACACCGGCCGACAATGATTTGCTAGAACTTTATGGCCTGTACAAGCAGGCCCAGGTGGGAGATTGCAATACAGGTAAGACAACGTGTCCTAAAAGGAAGCGGCCAAGTTTTTATTGATTTCTCCTCTTCAGATAAGCCCGGATTCCTGGACTTCAAAGGCAAAGCCAAATGGGAGGCCTGGAATAAGTTGAAGGGCACCAGTACAGCCGACGCCCAGACAGCATACATCACCAAAGTGAAATCTTTGATTGGTTCTTTGGGTCTAAAGTCCTAAGCGGCAAAAGATTTTCCAAGTGACACGCATTTTCACGCACGTAAAACGCACAAGATAATCGAATAATAAGCACAAATAACACATAAATAATTGGAATAATTCGTTTACAATTTCTTTAGTCAATAAAGCGGGAGTGCGGGATTTATAAATACAGTCGTGCCCCGCTATAGCGAACTGCTGTTTTAACTAAATTTCTCTACAGTACGTGAGAGAAGCTCGACTGTACTTAAATTACATATACACATATGTATATCGGGGTATATATAATATATATATTGATAAGGTTTAGCCGTACGTTTGCAGATCAGACTGGAAGTGGAGAGGGAGGTTTAGAATCCAAGCAGAAGTCAGAGCTGTATCTCTACTGTACCTACACCCTGAGCACAGCTGTAATTCTCTTTAGTGACGCCAGCAATACATACATATATGTATATCGGGCCTTAATATATATTTAAATGTCGGTACGGTTTAGCTTTGCGACTGTGTTGGAGACGTGGCTCCGGCAGATTGTCGCTGTCGCTCATAAACCTCGCGCTGCAGTTCACGCAGATTCAGCTCCAGTGTCTCCACCACATCAAAGTTCATGTCCTGACGCGCCTGCTTTATGTAGCCCTTAATAATGTTGATCTGCTCGATAAGAGGATCGTCCAGGTTCGACTTGTTGGCGGATGCTTGTGGAGCTGACCAGTTGTTCAACGATTGCAGATCAGACTGAAAGACAGAAGGAAGATTTTCAGATCCCGAGCAGGATGATGTATTCCATGATATACTTACGCCCTGGGCAAAGCTGCGATTCTCCATACTGCCACCTGGCTGAGTAGTTCCCGCCATGCCGGAACGCTCGTACGCCTCCATGGCCATGCGTTGTTCTGTCTGTATACGCTGCTCCGTCTCCATTCGCTTGCGTTCTTGTATCTGCTTGATGAGTGCCTCATCCGGCAGTGGTGGCAATGAGAGCATTCGCTCCTTGATCGCGTGCACACAGCTCAGCCGGATGGCCTTCTTCAGCGCCTCCTCACGACTGCCTGGCTCCGAATGTATGGCCAGGATGCGTTTGCTAAGCATATCGATTGTTTCAGCCACCTGACCAATCTTGCCACGCAGTGCTCCGGCATCGGTGATTGTGAAAATAGATTCGCCATCAAACAAACTATTGACAATCTTCAAATACATGTCCAGATCGGGTGTAACCTGTTTCTGCAGTTGCCTGATTTCCTCATACACCTTGGCGAGCAGTGGACGGCAAGTCCGACTCTCGTGCATGTCCTGGCGAGTGTCCAGCAGCCACAGGCAATGCTGACAGAGACGTATGGCGCGATCCTCATGGTGCTGCATCTGCTGCATCTGCTCGCCGCGTGTGGTGGACAAGCTGGCGAGTTGCGCTGTAAGGGAACGAAGGTATAGCTACTATATATAATCAATATATACGTTTTCTTTACCTGCCATCTCCAGCTGCAGAAAGCGGGAGCAATCATGGCACATGATGCCGCCGCAGAGTCGGCAATGATGCTGCCGGCGGGCAATGTGAAAACTCTTGGCGCAGTTGGGGCACAGCTTGACGGAGCTGCCGTCCAGCCAAGGCACTGTCTGCTGTTCGTGATTCTTGCGCTGTACTGCATCGGTGGGCAAATCCTTAAGCAGCCTATGCAGTCGTATAATCAACTTGTTCGTCTCGCTGGCGTAGCGTTCCAGGCGTGGATTGCGCACCGATTGAAAGTAATCAAAGTGTGAGTGTTCGGCCCCAGACGTCTGCTTTGTCATGTAGTTGTAGACATTGTTGCGTGTCCTCGCATTGCTCGTGGAACCACGTGCTCCTCCAGCAGCTACTGCACCGCTGGTTACCGCTGCTCCCGTGGCTGATGCTGTTGCTGACGACGCCGGCACGCGATCATCATCGAAATTGTTTAGAATCTTCTTTTTAGCTTTGGTAAATATATTGAACACAGCCTTGAGGGCATCCTCTTCCTCGGCATGTTGGCGGGCAAAGTGCTCGGTAAGGAAGTCGATAGACTTCAAGTCAGCACGGCAAATGGGGCAAAGAAACCCCTCGAGTATCTCATCGGAGGTGGCACTTGGATCTTCATCGCTATCAAAGGGATTTCCCGACATGCCAGCAATGAGTAAGCGATATAAACAGATTACCCCTTTTTGTGGGTGTATTTGTTGTTGTGGTTTGCGGTTCGATTTATTTAACAATTACAGCTGTACACACATTTCAATTAAAGATGCAGATGTTTCTATATTGCCAATTTACTTGCCACAGCTGTGAAATTTATTACAAAATCTACAAATTTAACTTAATTTTGAACGCAACTCCCCCACTACTGCTCGCACAGGCAAGATAATAAGTGCTTGCCATTCACGTGTTTACGTTTCTGCATTTTAACAGACAAACTTAACAGACCATCTGCGAGAGATATGCTGTTATGCTATGCCTATGTTATTTTGAATGAATAAAAAACGCCAAAATGGTCTATTAAAATATTAAAAACATTGTATTTCATCCACGTTGTGAAACATTACATATTGTATTCTAATAATTAAATAAAGTCAACGCTGAATTTCTTCATCATCACTGAATTCATCCTCCTCCTTGGCTCTTCCCGATTTACGATCCAATTCTCTGGCAAATAACTCCTTAAAAGCCTCATATTCTGGAACCGTGACATGGCATATTTTCGTAGCAAATGATTTCTCAGATGTATCAGTAATCTGATATAGTCTATGGTTGTTTGTCGGCTCATCTGGATCGGCTTTAAGAGCACGCGGCTTGAACAAACCCAAACGAAGAAGGAACGTGTGACGGCATCTCAGTTCATCAAGAGGCAAAGATAATCCCGCAGACTTGACGATTTCGGGCACCTCCAGGCGCATTGTATCCATCATATAGTTAAGCTTCTCTTCAATAGATTGTTCCGACTGTGCTAGCAAATCGGGACTATTCATAAGGATCTTCCAGACATTTTTGTTGGTTGATAGGCGACTTTTGAGATAGCCCGAGAGGGAGAGTAACTGATGGGCATCACTGACATCTAACAGCTCGGGATATTTGGTTAGTAACAGATGCAGCAGATGTTCCCCAAACTGGCAGGCACGCCAAATTTCCAAGCTCTCAATGATACGACTCGGGGTCCGTTTCAACACACTCGGATTCCCGGTAACTATCCTTAGAAAGCTGGTTGTCTCTAAACCATGATTTTGAAAGGTCTCATGTGCCCGTTTCCATACGTCGGGTGTGTAAATCGAAAGAGTTGGCTCCACCTTGATGGCCTCGTCTATGTGCACCTGTTCCAAGTGTCTCAATTGTGGCACAGCAGCCTTTGCTGCAAATTGTCGTACAGACAGACATTTCAACTACAAATATGGGATTTTTCATCATTATACTTTGAATTTACTACACACTTCAAGTATTCATACCGTCTTTTCTTGTTTAAGTACAGTATGTACATTTGATAATAATTTCTTGAACATTTTTCGCTCTATTCTTTAGTAACAAAAACAATCAACAGCTGATCTGTTAAGTAAGCAGCAGCATATCGTGATTCTGTTAATTCAATGTTTTGCAGTGTTAGTGTGCTGCAACCCTTGAATTAAATCAATCAGCTGCTGCCGAACGTCATCAAAAGCCGCGTTTATCTTGTATTTATAAATATATATTATGGCCAAAAGCAAGAGCAAACTACGTGAACAACTGGCGGCCAAGGATGCGGCAGAGGTGAATACCGCACAGCTGGAATCGTGCAACGATGCCTATACGAGTGGAGCATTCAATTATCTTCGTTTCTTGGTACACCTGCTCGCAGCGGCACAGTTCTCCTACGGCATTTACTACTATCTATTTAAATTGCACTGGCCCCAAGGATCACACGAGGAAGTGGAGGGATTGAAAACACGCTGGGGTGGAAAGTTCAAATACCTCACATTCCTCGATGTGATTATTCAGGCTATTTACCACACTCTGGCGCTGCTGAACGATATTTTCGGCAACAATGCGGTGGCGGTGGATTCAAAGTCCAAGCTTCGTAAATGTCGCGATTACATTTTTTCTACATTTGCATTCCCGGTAGCACACAATGTAAGTCTTTCCTTTTGGGTCATATATATGTTGGATCGTGAACTTATATTTCCCGCTGCACTAGACGAAATCTTTCCCAGGCAAGTATAGCAGGCAAATTTCCTTGATATAACTTTATATTCAAGTCTAATCTTTGCAGCTGGCTGAACCATGTGGTGCACACGAATGTCGCGCTCTTGGCCATCATGGATCTATTCACCTGCTTCCGCCGATATCCCAGTCGCTTGGCTGGCATCACCGGCAACGTGGCCTTTATGCTGCTCTACATCATTTGGGTGCACATTGTGCGCTACTTCAGTGGTCTATGGGTTTATCCTTTGCTAGAGGTTCTATCGTGGCCAATGCGCTATGTAATGCTTAGCGGATTAGTGGCATTGAATTTAATATGCTATATTCTGGGAGAGATAGCTAACAACATTGTCTGGGCACCGGAGATTAAGCTGCTAAAGGAGAGCGAGAGGGTCAAGCTAAATTAGTAAAACATAACAGATAATGGAATTTGAACAAGTATGACAACAATTGAGATTTGTTGACTGTGACGTCTGCCTAAAGAGGCTGCAATACTTAAATACTGTACTTAAATAATAACTGTACATTTAAATCATTTTAAGCCATAAATAAATTCAGGTTCTTCGAAAATATAGATTCTCACTTATCTATTCGAAGCGCTGATAAACATCGATTTAAATAACGCGCGAACAGCTGCTCGCTGTTATCGATTACAAAACTTCGATTCCTAAAGTATCGGCAGTGAAAAGACATTTTTGAGCAAGTGTTTAGCTAAAATCCAAATAAAAAACTACTCTTAATAGTTTCTGCACTTAAAGTTTTTCAATTTTTATCAGTAAAAACAATTATCTAAATGCAATTATAAATTAATCGCATTTTGACTAGGATGCGAATTTCCACAACTGTTGTCGGCATAAACATTGACAACTCTGGCGACGGCAAGGCGAATGAAAATTGGCTAAACAGCAAGCCGTGTGAACACAATGGAATTGTGTTAACGTTAACGCACATGTGAGTGAAAACTTAACGAGTTAAAGAAAATAGGTGACTGCTGTAAAAAAGTTGAAGAATTTCGTGTGAGTTTAGTTTTCCAAACGGGCTTTGTTTGTTGCTTCAATGCGAGTGTGTGTGTGTGCGTTTGGCGTGCAGGTGCAAGCGAGATAGCAATAGTTGCGATTGTGTTGGTATTGACAAAGTGCTGCCAACTCGCTTAATGCATTTGCATTCAAATCTGGCAGCGACGCCGCACAGCTGTTTTGTAGATTATCAACGCAGTTTGAAAAGCACTGCGCAATTTAAGGGATATCAACAAATATAATAATAAATGTCTAATTCCAAATGTGCATACCTTGTAATCTCTTTGTAGAAAATGCCACTCGCGTCGTCGTCGCCAAGCTAACTACTCTGTCTACCCTCATTAACATCAACAGGCCGCCGCCGCCGCCAGCAGCAGCTTCCACCTTGCATAGCCATTGGATCCATCTAAGCATTGTATTGCACCATTCTCACTACCAAAAGGCAACCAGGAGCAACGGCATCATGCCCATGAGTGATGTGGCCGCAGCACTAATCTACACGGATCACGGCAACGGAGCAACAACAACGAAGCACGCTAAGGCGCCGCCATCCACAGCAACAACAACTGGAGCCACCGGCTCAATCCCATCAAACATGACTAACTCCTCGAAAGCAGATGTCATTGCTGGCAGTGCAGCAGCAGCTGCCTCCCAACTGGGCAACATGTTAGCACCATCGAGCAATTTATCCCTGACCGCCATGCAGGGCCAGAAATGGCAACAGGTATTCGATCTAGACAAGATGATCAAACAGTTGCGGTCAGCGGAGAAGACACAACTGCGCGGTGGTGGTGGTGGTCCCGGACGCAATGCACCCGCAGCCGGTGCAGGGGGAGGAACAAGTGAGACGAAGCAAGCGGTGCAGGTGCAGCGCCTGAACGCCGCCGACATGGCCTACTATGACATGGTGCCCAAGCAGGCAACGCGCGACATTGTCGTATGCAACTCCTGCAACGGCAGCTACTCCAAAGCAGGTTTCAATAATCACATTGCATTGCAGCATCCGAGCATTTGGGATGCGGTACCGAACAAGGTGAACAGCAGCAGCGGCTCCACACTGTCGGCATCCTCCGGTGTTGCGGCGGATGCAAATAGTCAGGATGGTGTACGTGATCCGGCAGAGCTGTTGGGCTCACCTACAGACACATCCGCGACCACATCAAGCTGTTCCAATGGCTCTAACAGCTCTGTTGTTACTGTCGCCCCCAATAACAATAGCAACAACAATCCACATGCATCCAGCAGCTCCACGTCATCATCATCGACATCATCGTCGCGTCACAAAAGCAGCAGCAGCAGCAAAAGTAGCAGCAGTTCCTCCAAGACCAGCACCAGCACCGGCAGCGGGAGCAGTACAAGTCGTTCTCGTTCCAAATCCTCTAAAAATCGACACCATTCGGAATTGCATCACAAAGTTGCTGGTGGTTCCAAGAAGAGCAGTGCCATAGCCGCCGCCGCAGCAGCAGCGGCAACTGTTGCAGCTGCTGCACCACCTGTTGTCAAGGATGAGCCATTAGCACAGGTGGCACCGCCAGCTATAACGGTATTTTCCTCCTCATCGAATTCGTCCTGCTCAATGCCGCTAACGCCAACATTGTCAGCAACTGTTGCTGGCAGCGATACCTACTCTCCCGCCGTTGCCGCCGTCGCCGCGCCTGCGCAACTGTCCAGCCTGTTGGACGAACCACAGCCAAATAAGAAGAAGGTAGTGTATGCAAAGGAATATAAAGAAAGTCTTTCCTTCCTTGTTAATGCTCTTCCCCGCTCAGAAAGCAAAAATATTCAAATATACCAAATGGTTTTCAAGTTGGCACCCCTGAGATTTATTTTTAGAATTTAATAAAGAACTTTGTTAACTCCTCTTTGTACATTTCCTATTCCTCGTTCCCTTATCTAATCGCTAATACTATCCATAGTTCTAATTAGTTCCTTTCTTTGCTTTAGTTCTTATACCCTTGCAGGGGGTTTATTTATTTCGTGCAGAAGTTTGCTACGTATCTTAAGCTATAAAACATATATTCTCCTCAACAGAGTAGTCTGACTAGCCATGTCCGTCTGTCTAAACTGTCAGTATTAGAGACTCGCCGGACTTAACCTTTATATTGTATAGCTGTCATATAACTTGGCTTACTTTCATAATTTTTTTAAATATTCCAACCAACCTCAATTTATTGTAAGTTTTTTATAAACATAATGTATAAAGTTTAATTAAAGTAGGACTACTGTAAAACTTTATGCTAGCTATTTTAGTTATAATTGCCATAGTCCGCTATTGTTCCTTGCTCATTAGCTTTGCTTGAGTTAGCAAATAATTTAAGTTAGTATAATAATTGAATGTCAGTTTATCTTTAAGTTTGCTTGCAAGCTTACTAATGCCCAACAATCTCTCCTCGTGCAGCTCAAAGGTGCCACATCGTCAGATCATCGCAGCAACAAACCCGCCAAGCAGGAGAAGCAACTGGCTCCGCACTACGCCGAGCAGCAGCAGCAGCTAAGCGAACTGGATCAGGCTGTCTCCTCCATTACTGGTCACGTGAGTGAGGAGTCGCAGCAGCAGCAGCAGCAACGCCATCAGCATCAGGTTGATCTATCTGGGGTCACCGAGGAGCCACTGCCGATGCATAATACATCCGATGATAATTCCATATCGCTCACGCTGGACGACATGCTGGACAGCAAGTTTATCAACGACATCCTCAACAACGTGGAGGCGGATATACCCTTTGATGAGAGTGCGCTGGATACATCACAGTCGCAGTCACAGTCGCAATCCCAGCAACAGCAGCAACATCTGCCTACAGAGCAGCAGCAGCAACATGCGCAAGCAACGAAGCGTTTGCGTTTTGACGACGATGCTGGTGACTATGCGGCAGCGCTCTATCAACAACAACAACAACAGCAGCAGCAGCAGCAACAGGTATACGGGGAGGAGCAGCAATCAGGAGCAGAGCAAACCCAACTAACCGCCATAGATGCCATGCAGCTGCAGCAGCTCATCTATCAGCAGCAACAGATGCTTGAGGCAGATCAACAGCAACAACAGCAACATCATTTGCAGCAGCAACAACTGAAGCAGGAACAGGAGCTGGATCTGGCGGCGGCACAGCAGTTTAGCGTCTACAATGTGCCCTCCCTGACCGATGATGATGCTGCCGTCGACGCAGAGGCTGAGCAGATGATCTTGCCCAGCATTTACTATGAGATTACACCAAATAATCAGGTGTCTGTGCTGGATCAGCAGAGCCAGCAGCAGGTTATAGCCGAATTTCTTACACAGGCTGTGTACGATAATGTCGATGTGAATGTGAATGTGTTGCAAGCGGCGGCAGCGGCAGAGAATGTGGGCGTGGGAGTGGGTGTGGCTGCCAATCATTTCAATGATGAACTTAACGATTTTGATTTTACTAAACTGGAGACTGTTTGCGCGGAAGCCAACCACACATCAACAACAACAAAGACTGTCAAGCTGGAGCAGACCCAGCTGCAACAACAACAACAACCATTACAACAACAACAACAGGGAAGCACCTACCATAGCTATGAGAGCGGCATTCCCGCCCAGCCACATCGCCAACTGTTGAATGCCAAATATCATGATGATAGCACCTACTTTAATATGACACTCTACGCTGGCCCGCCACGTCCGCTTGCCATGAACACCTTTGGCCTGGTCAAGTTGCCCAATGGAATGGGAGCAACGCTGCGCAAGAATCTGCTGATGACGCGCAAGGCAAATAATAGTTTGCTCTCGCTGAATGGCAGCAGCGGCGTTGTGGGCACCTTGGCACGTGCACCGCCACCGTTGCCAGCCACGTTAAATACCTCACTGAACAACTGCAATGGAAGTGCAGCGGGGCAACAGTTGCAGCCACCACGTGCAGTTGCTGCGCAGGGCAAGACAATCTACGCGCAGAAGTCCAGTGTGATTGCACAGGAGCGACTCAGGTGCAACAAGCGTGCGCTGGTGAGTCGCCTCGGCAGCAGCAACGGCAGCAACGGACTTAGCATGACAGTGAAGCGACTGAATGAACTGCTCTCGGGCAAACTGGTCAAGTCGGAGCGGGAGAGAGAGCGAGAGCGGGAGCAGCAACACGAAGCCAACGAACAACAACAACTGCAACAGGAGCAGCTGGAGCAGCAACAGAAGCGCATGCACAGTTTCTATGAGAAACGTCGCAAGCTGCTGACGACGCGACATCAGCAGCGTCATCATGCCACGCCTATTAGCGGCAGCAGCAACAACAACAACAGCAGGCATTTTATGCGCCAACGTCCGTTGCATTTGCCACTGCAGTTGCAGAGTGGTGGCAGCGTCGGAGGCGTCGGCGGCATCAATGCCATGGGCAGTCCAAGTCCACAGCAGCAGCTGCTGAAGAAGCAACTGTTGCGCACACTCTCGGACAGCAGCAACATCCTTGCCAGCGGCGCCAGTGGAGGATTGGGCAACACTGGCGGCGTTGGCGGCGGCGCTGGGGGCGGCGCCAGCGGTAATCCTTGGAAGAGCAACAACTCCACGCCGGGCAGCAACTCGACGGGCAGCGATCTAATGCGCGTATTTGTCTAGAATTGAGACGAATGCAAAAAGAGGATTATAATAATTATTATATTACTATAATTATGATTATGAATAGAATTATGATGATGATGATTATGTATACGTAGCGCTATGTTAATTATTTTAAATTTTTTAAATCAATTATTTCCCTTTTGTAAAAGTGATAATTAGTTTGAATACTTTAATTGTATGTAGTTATTTCTCTGTTAATTAGAGTATGCTGCACTACGTTTAATTTAATTTCATATTAAGTTAGACAGCATTATGTTGATAACCCCCTAATTTATACAGTGTAAACTTTTAAATATAATATACAAATATATATATAAATATGTATACAACGCATGCATAAGTTTAAAAAACTACGTGATTTCTCTTTGGCAGTAATCGGAAAAGTGGAACTGATATGGGACAATGGTAATGTTGACAGTGGAAACAGAGCTTTGCGTATCGGTAGTTCTATCGTAGCTGTGCTACCGATTGTGGCACGATCGGTGACACTATCGATATAATCGAGGGATTTAAAATTTACATTTTTATCCATCGATAGATTTGTTCGAAATAATTGCGCAAATAAGAAAGACAGTAAAGCAAGTATTGAATATATGTTTTTAAGAATTAATTTTATATTAATTCGTGTATTTTTGTATTTAGAGATCAGTAGTGGTGGTGAAATTAGCAAATGCACGTCTTGACCACCAAGCAAAGAACACACCACTGGTTTTTCTTCGTGTCTTGACGTTCGCATAGACGATAATGTGAATACATATGTATATAGGGCAACTCTTCAAAAAAACCGCCAATTGTAATTTTGGCATTCACCCGCACACGCTGCTCCACACTGAACGCAACTGCTCCACACTTAACGAATCAGCTTACTTGACTCGTTTTTACCGCAGCCCTGGTACTCTAGTACTGTGCGCGTTGCAAGTAAATTTTTGATTGGCTTGTTTTCTTAACTTTCCTTCCCATCTGTGCACGGAAAACTCAACTTGTTGTCAGCAGCAACAATTAGCATTGCGCAATTAGCAGCTTCTTATCTGTGTACTGTGCCGCCACAGTGTGCTAGATCGCGAACATGTCCGAACGTTCCAAAGGTGACGTGTCGTCGTCGTCTGCATCTTCGTCGCGCGTCAACAACAATCGTGTGGTAAAAAACCCATTGCTGAGCGCCTCAGTGACCGGGCTAAGCTATGATGACTTCCCCAATAAGCCGCTACTGCTGCCCGCAGCGCCGCCCGTGGTGCATGCACCGCCACCGCAGCCCACAACGGCCCTCATTGCTGGCATACTCAATCGCGGTAAGTGTGTCAGAGGTGCAGCGAGGGGGGTGGAAACAGTCTAGCAAATTCACTTGTCACTTGTTGCTTCCCCTTCCCCTGCTGATGTTGCTTCTTCCTCCCCTAAAGAGACTTTAACGTAAACGTAAACAGTTTTCTGGCACTTTATTGGGGGCAAAATTATTAGTATTTTGTTCGCGTCTCTCTGTCCTACTCCATGCTGCGCGTGGAGTGTGAGCGATAGGTGGGCAGCTCCAGTGATACCTTGCGTCGTTTGCAACACCAGATTATGCACCACACCAGCAGCACAATGAGCAGCAGCAACAGTATCACGCCCAGGCAAATCGCCGCTATGGCCGCCTCTGTGAGTACAACATCCCTGACATCGATATTGATGCTACGTTGATTCCCTGCAGCATCGTAGGCAGTTATGGCCACCTTGGGTTCACAGCACGAGGCCATATAGGTGGCTTTCAATGGCTCCGATGTGCCCGCCGTGTAGTAATTGCGATAGAACAAACCTTCCGCCGGCGTCGTCTGCAGACGCAGTACACCCGATTGCCAATCCTGGGCTGTAATGTCCAGTGTCCAGAAACGATCGCCACAGCTCTGTGTATCGCTAGTGACAAAGTCGCAGCGATTGCCAAACTCCCACGACAAGGTGGGACCAGTGGTGTCCTAGAAGGATCAGTTTTAATTCCAATCTTGCCTTGGCTTCATCATCTTATCACACACTCACCTGCGCATCAATGCTGGAGATTACACGCAAACTAACCGCAAAGGTGCTTGTATCTCCTCCATAGCTGGTAAAGGTGATTCTATCTGTAGTTCCTGCCGCTGTGCCCTGTGGCACCAGCACAGTCAATCGCACTGTGCTTGTCTCCCTTGCGCGCAAATAGAAACTAAAGAGGATGAGCAGAAGGAGGAGGAGAATTTTAATGAAAGATCTTTTGTATTAAGCTGCTCATGCCTACTCACCTAGTGGGACTCAACTGCACTAGGAAACGCCGCTCGTCTGTTACCTGCACAGTCTGATAGACGCGCTCCGAGCGCATATTGGTCACCTCAAAGAGCAACGTGGACATTTGTCCCGCTGTCACCAGCAGTTGGGATTGCGTGCTCAACTCAACCTTGGTGCCACAGCGTTGCAGCAACATTGCATTCAAGCTGGCACGCTGTGGTTCTCCTGTGCCGGCAGCAAACTGCGTCTGATTAAGACTCGTTGACGTCCCACTTGGCTGCACTAGCTCCGTTTCCGAAAAGGTTTCCACTTCGCTCTTAGGTGATTTGTCCACATCCTTCTCCAGCTGCTCCTTTGTGTCGGGGGGAGGGAACTTTAGCTTCGCCAGACGAGCCAACGAGACAATCTTACGCTCGCTGGGTCCATTCGTATAGTAGCTATCGATGCGTTTGATGATATCACCTGAGAGCAGAGAAGGAAAAGAAGGAAATGATTACAATTTGTAGGCCACACGTGCTTGTTGTTGTTTTCCCCGTAGAGACAACTAGATGGACGGATGGTTGGTGGGTTGGCGTCAACAATAATTCCGTTTCAGATGACGCTCCGCTCGCACTCAAGGTTGAAACGGTTATCAGGGCGCGCTCTTATCACTACTGCTCAGAACGCCGGTTAGCAAGTCTTGTTTTTGTGTGTTATAAGCAACGCATCTCGTAATTAAAACTGAATTTGCGCTCAGTTGTGCTCGCCTGGTTGCTCAATAAGCTTCAATCGATTCTCAAAAACTTACCCAGAAAAACATCAGCTTTGCGTTCGGCGCGTATAAAAACATTGTATGGCGTATTCGGTGATTCCGGTATTAGTTGCAGCTTAAATATTGTCGCCTTGCGCACCTTGTTAAGCGGTACGTAGGCGTCGAGTTCATTCGAAGATTCCTCATCGTTTGTATTGTTGGTAGTCGACTTAAATTTAACCAGTTTCTTTAAATTGATGTCTAAAATAAGAAAATTACAAGTTAACAGGTGACTTTTGCCATTCACTGTGCACGCGTGCACAGCTGTTTGTCGTGCAGCGTTGCCAGACTGAGCTGCATGCAAACACTATCAATAATATAACAATTAAATAATGTGTGTGCCGCTAAAATTAACTTAAGCACATTGTAACATTTTATAAAGCAGCTACAAAATTGAGTCATATATGATTGATATACATATTTAAATAATGATAATTAAAAAAAGTGAGTGTGTTAACACGTTGGCAACTCTGCTACTCTGTTGTGTATAGCAGCAGCTGTGCTGTTGTTGGTGTTATTTTCTGCTGTTGCTGTTGTTGTTGTGAGAAAGGAAAAACACTTTGTAAAATTGACTCGAAATACAAAACAATTGGATTCGCCAATGTGAAAGCAAACAAATTATTTAACAATTAACTAACGCCAAAGTGCAGGTAAACTCGCGTTAAATGTCATCTCGAACACCACATGCCAATTGACTGCGCGCAGTGTAGACCAATTTATATATGTTGGGAATTATCCGTGTGTGCCTCATCAGCTCACAAGCAGCAAAATCGCATCATTTTGGTCAGGCCACTTTTGAACTTGGCCGTGGAAGTGGCCAAATGTGCATGTGCGGCTACACTAATGTGTATGTATGTGTGTGTAATTAGCTGTCGATTGCTGCACTGCGCAATATTCGGCAATAGTTTCCAAAATTTTGCCACATAAACAAATTTGTGTGTTGTGAACAGTGTGTAATTTGTTATTGTTTGTTAACAAAAATGTGCGATAACTATTGAGGCAATACATGAGGAGCTGCTTGGTCCAGTAACTTCCATTGATTTGTACAAAAAAAATAAACGGTACAATTTGTATGTGCGGGTGTGTATGTGTGTGTGCATGTAACTGGGAATGCGTAATATTACGCTCTCTCTCTCTCTCTCTTGCATACTCTCTTTTACTTGGGCAGAATGAAATAACTTCGGCAAGATAAAATTAACTTTTATCGGTAAATAGTGCAAATTAAAATTTAAATAAAAAATTATCTGTGTCTACGTATATATACATTTTGCAAGATAGGCTTGTTTTTTATTAAAATCTGAATACATGTGCCATAAATTGCAATTTATGGCTGGAAGAAATACCAGTTTTAATGCCATAATTTGAATATCAGAAATAATTAACTTATGGAAACTGAAGTGAAAGGAAGAATCGCACTTCGTTCGTGTTTTATCGGTACTACGACACCATTGTTCATGTTAAGACCTCAAGTTTTGCTACCAAATTTTCGATAATACTCATAAAGGTTGCCTATTGCTGCGATAAGTTTGAATCCGAATCTTATTAGACTCTTGACTCACCATTGCCTCTCTGTCTGGGTGCGTCCAATCTGTTTACATTATTTATAGAACAACATGAACTTTGAACGGAACTACGTGGACATATAGAATTGACTGATGATTAATGCCAGACGATCGGACTGGTTTATAGCAATTACTTATAAGCTAAATGTACTTAGTGGTTAGAAGCAGTTTGCGTTTTGTGTTGAAATATAGCTGAAAGTTTTGTGAAGGCTCTTTAAAGTGCAAAAAGGAATAATATTATTATATATATCAAATACTCACGCATAGTGGGACAAAACAAAGGACAACAAGTGCAAAAAGATATAGGTATAATCAAGTGCTGATAAATCACACCAAGAAGTTTTGTTATTTTCCATTGGTTTCTTTCTTTTTTTGTTGTGTTTTTTATTAATATAGTAGACCCTTAAAGCTAAACATTTATTACATTAAACATAGATTTATTTGTTTGTTGTTGAAGAAATTATTTTGTACTACAAGTTAATGTTAAGTTTTTTTGAGCATTAAACTAGCGTTTTGGTTAAGGAAAGCGTAGAGGGGATGGGGCGAGGAGAGGTTTCGTTTTGTTTTATATATACATAAAGTAAGACTTGATTTGGTTTTCAGGGGTGTTGGGGGGGAGTAGAATGGGTTAGTTAACATAGAACTTACAGCTAAGCACATATAAATAAGTACAGTTGACTTGTGGGACATTTGACAACACTGGCTTTCAATTGGATAGAGATTTATAGAAGATAGCGTGAGAGCATGAGTTAAATTAACATATAGTATAGATAAAGTTAGCTACAAAGAGGACTTAAAACGAGTTTAGCCTAAAGCGTGGTGGTGTGTGTGCGCGCCACTTAATTGAAGATCCCTTACTGTTGTTGAGCCCGTTATGCAACACTACTACGAAGTACAACCCTGCTTTGCTTTTGCTTTGCTGCTACCTCAACATCTTCGACTACTTTCGGTTAGTACTAAAGAGTGAAATAGCTAAATCTTATGTGGAGTGTGTGTGTGTGTGTAGGTGTCTGTGTGTGGAATGGATTGTGGAAACTAACCACCATTGGGTGTTGCCAGTGTGGCACGTCGCATCTGCTCATCGACATGCACATGCAGGCTGGATAATGTTGTGTACACAGGCAACTCCAGTTCCTGGGAGCCCTGGTATGTCTCCGAGATGAGTGTGAGCTGCAATTGGAGAAGAGAGGAAGAAGAGACGTATGCGAGATTAGCAAGCGATTGTTGTTGTTGTTGTTATTGTTATTGCTTGGAATGTCTAAGTTTCCTTTCTATAAACAAATTTGCCCTTCACTTTTCTTTCCATAACCTAGTTTTCGCACAAAGATGCAACATCATCTCAGCCTCAACAGCAGCAACAACAACAACAACGTTGCTACGTCGCTTCGTGCTCTTGAGCACCTGCCCGTAAGGTAATCCAAGCTGATGTTTGCGTCTCACTTGGTTGCTTGGGCAACACTTGTTGCTGCCTTCTGCTGTTGCTGCTGCCGCTGCCACTTTCAATTTCAACACTTAACCAGCTGCCGTGCCAGGCCAGACCAGGCCGACTCCAGCAGACTTTTAATTACACTAATTACTTTGTTTTACTATGTTGTTGTTGTTTACCGTATTGCCCGCTATGTGCTGTCCATGCTCGGTGCTCACAATGTGTATGATTTCGCCGCCAGATCTTATGGCCACCTCGCCCAATATGCCTCCGACAGCTTCCTCGGTCTCATTCTCACTGGCCGCACGCTCGCCATACCACAGCATAAAGAGCTGCAATATAGTTAAGATAGTATAAGCGCATTCAATTCAATGTTAAATCGGAAATCTTCCTCTCTCTCTCTTTCTCCTTCTACTTACGCGTATTCGCTTCTTGAGCAGCGTTATTGCCGCATCCTGCACTAAATCAGTGTGTGGTGCTATTGTTGCTGTGGATATGAAGATTGCACTGTCATAGGGCACCAGCTCAGCGGCTTGCATTACGCCCATAAATGCATTGCCTCCCTCATGCTCCTTGGTACTGTTTAGACCCGCAATGAACTCGCGTGTGTTGTTGAAACTGAAAGCGGCGGGAGTGCCTAAAAAACAAAGATTAAAGAAAATGTAATAGAGAGAAATTATAGATAAATAGAAAGATATTATAATATACATAGGAATAGCTCTTCATGGCCAAACAGAGACACTTTTAATACAGATACAATTGATTTATCTGTCATAGTTTGATTGCAAATATCGAGATCCTAAGGTTTGAGCTAAACTACTTTTCGTGCTATCCCACAAAGATAAATAGCAAACAAATTACTGCTAGAGATATTATAGATTTCTATACTAGTTTCATCAAAAATGATAGGATCCTAAGCCATAAAATACAAACTTAACCTAAATCGTTCTTTATGTTATCCTACTAACTTTTACCTCTGGATTCTTATAACCTTTTTAGATTCTAATTTCCAACTTCCCCTCCCAGCCATTATTGTACATCAATAGTAAGATATTATAGCTAAAGAGATATAGATTTCTATGCCATAATTTAGCTACAAGCTACAGTATCTTATCCCACGTCGAATATAACATGCTCTCCCTTTCTTTCACTTACTTGATCCATTAAGGGTGACAAGTACAATCTTTATATTGATATTCTTGTCCTGTAGTGCATCGATATACAGTCGTTTGGTTTGATCTAGTGATGCGGCTGATGGATCCACAATTACAGCAAGGGGCATGCGTATATAGACATCCTTAATGTAGTTGCGCAACTGATCGGCTGGGAGTAGTTCCGGCTTGACCAAATGAATTGTCTTCGTTTGTTTTCGTGGTGCTGCAGTTGTTGTTGTAGTAGTAGTAGTTGTTGTAGTGCTTGTTGTTGTTGTTGTCGTCGCTGTTGGTGAGTTTGCAGCTGGAACTGGAGCACTAGTACCCGCAAGCCAACCATTGAAACCGGCCTGAAGTGGTGATTCTGTTGTAGTTCTCCCTGTTGTTGAACCACGTCGCTCGGCACTCTCGATCATTTCATCATCGTAGTAATACTCAACCGAGCTGTGCTTGAAGGGCTTCTCGGTCTTGTGAGTAGGCAACTGCTGATCCGTATGCGCCTGCGGCTGTGCGGGCTCATCGTGATAGATAATCTCCTCTTCGTGATCCGTTTGAGGTTGTGGCGTATGCTGCTCCATCGTCATGGTGTCATCTTCAATGTAATCGCTTTGTGCCGATTGAGATGGTGGAAATCTTTCCGCCTTTGGCTTGCGCACATACTCCGGCACTGTAGTAGTTGCAACGGTTGGCTGCTGTGGCTCCTCCAGATGCTGCTCCTTATGGTGCTCCCTGTGATGATGCTGCTGCTGCTGTTCCTCCTCATCGTGCATCTCATCGTAGTAATACTCTTGAGAATTATTTGCAGGCCTCTCGACTTTTGTCTCCTGTTTCTGTGTGGGTGCATCCTCCATTTCCTCAGCTGCTGTATTCTCTTCTGCACTGGCTGTAAGCAGAGATGCTTCTGTGGCCATTGCCGGTGGAAGTTTAGCTGTGGTGGCTACAACATCACCATCACCTGCTTCGAGACTGTTCTGATGATGAGATCGCTCCACTTCGTCCTCCACTGCAGCTGCTTGCTGATCTGGCTCGTAGATATCTGCCGCATTGGCAGCTCCACTGCTGTCTCCGCCATCTCCACTGTAATCCTCATCTTTGGCATCCACTTGGAGCTGCAGCAATGCCAACACCAGCAGTCCAATTAGACTTGTTCGCACTATCATCTGAATTGCAATTGAAGCTTCTTCTGCTTATCACTGTCTCTCTCTCTCTTTCTGTCTCTGAGTTATCTCTCTCTCTCTCCTTCGTCTGTCTGGGCTGTATCCAAAATATCTGCAAATAACAAGAAACTGTCATAAATCAAACATCATTTTTTGAAAGCTACCAATATTGGAGTAGATTGATTGATTGTCCCACTCGGCAAGTTGACGCAATTATGGGCCATTATTATTACTATCATTATTATTATTATTATGATTTATTTCTGTGTTGAAATTGCGCTCGAAATTGCCGTTATTTTCATAGTTTCGTCGCTTTCGCAATGCGCGAAAAAGTGAAATGTTTTTACCATTATTGTATTATTCTCTTATTAAAAGGTATTTTCAATAATTATAAATAATAGGCGAGACAAAATCGATTTACAGTGACGCAGTCTACAGTCATTTAAATTTATGTGTGTGTGTGTTGTCCACTTTAGTAAATTTTCGCTTGTTCTAGTTGAGGGGGCAACTAATCGATGGAGAGTGAGAAAACAATTTTAAAACATGTAAAACGCTTTAATTTGTATAAAATTAGTGCCTTAATTAAGTTGGAAATGAGGAACTTTTTACACATGCGGAGGCACAAAGAACATCTGTTCACGAAATATCTAAGTTTCGGTTGGTTATAGTACTCCGATTAGAAGAAAACTTAGTCAGGGTCTACAAAAGCATCATTACTATATATATAGTAAATAAAACTAAGTTATCTTATTATTATTATCAGGAACAAAAGTGAAATACGTTAAAATCTAACATAAAATATACACGTAGAAGGTGATAGTCTGTCAAAGTGATCCACCTCTCTCACTCCTCTCTTTTACTCTCTATCTTTCTCTCTCTCTCTCTTTTTCACCCTCTCTTTCCCTGCTCGTTATTGAAAGATTGTTGGTGCGAAAAAAATGCGCTTACCACGCATTTCTTTCTTTCATTCGTCGTTGAAACCTGATGAACTCGCGTAAACAAACGTATTTATGAAAAGTCATGTTCATAGTCATGAGTTCAATGTAAAACATGAGATAAAAACGAGCGTGAAACACACGAACAACGCCCAAAAATTATAAACAAAACATAAAAACAAGAAAAACAAAAAGAAACACAGAGATTACAAAGATTTTCTTTCTTTGCAACTGAAGAGCCTCTCAATAGATTCAGTAGCCCATTAGAAAAATGAATATAAATGGATTGTAGAAAAATAAATAAAGACCAAAACAAATCAGAAACAAAAACTAAACAAACAAATCAACGTGATATGGTCAAGGTTTTTTTGACAGTGTCGAAAACTTGCTGCAGCTCGGAGGGAAGACAAGAAGGCGGCGGCGCCATCGGCTGTATTTGAAAGACGTTGACATTAGCAAATGATCGCAGCGTGAGACGCACAACTGCAGCAATAACAACAACAACAACATTGACAACTTCTTTATGATGTCTATAAGGTTTATGTTTATATCTATCTATCTATGTATGTTAGGCTCCTCTCTGCAATTAAAAACTAATAACTGACTAAAACTGATGCCTGCGCTTGATTAAAGCCGGCAAGCAGTTGGTGATTTTTTGTTGTTATTGCTGCTCTTTGATTTGCCTTCGTTATTTGCAATGTTGTTGTTGCTGTTGTTGTCGCTCAATTTGCTCAACTTTTAACATTTAATTAGGCAAACGCAATTAGCACTTGAGATTGCGCGTCATGCGAGGCATTTGTGTCCATCTCTTTCTGGCACATTTATTACTTTATTTACTTCTATTTCGTTTATTTACATTTATTATTATTTTATGAATGCATTTTGCGTTTTTTGCCGAGTATGGCGTCTTGTTTGAATAACAAATTAGTGAGAAATCAATTTGAATGATTGATTTCTTGGCTTTTCGGCTCGTGATGTGTGTGTGTGTGCAACATTCAACGTGGTAAACTCCTCCGAACAGTGGTCATTAATTAACAATATGCAAAAAAAAAAGAAAATAAAACTCAAATAAAAATGTATAATAAATAAATCCACGCTGAGCCTGAGTTGCTTCCATTATTTTTGTGTTGTTGTGTGGAAATAAATTAAATTAAAATATTCTGCGATCGTTTTTCTCGTTTTTGGCAGCTGCGCACGACGTGTATTTGTGTTTTTTTTTATTAATTTGAAAACTTATTTTTTTTTACATTTTTTGAAGCAGTTGCAAGGTCAACACGCATTTTAAGAAGCCGGTTCCAAAAAGAGAGGCCGCCACTTTAAAGCAGAATTAGACAACATCATCGCGGCACTAAACTTGCCCAAGAGTTACAATCGAAAGCCTCCTCTGGAGTAAGAAATGAAAAGCAAATCGCGTAGTTCCGCTTTCAGTTGTTGTCGATAAACTGAGACACGTACAAGAGAAACAATTTCTTCGATATCGTTCAGTTTCATTCATAACGTTTATCTTAAAGCACCAAGCACGTAGTTCATGGTCTCTCGTCTATAAATAATCTGTATAAAGTGCAATGTCAGGAATACTTGACAGAGTGCAGTTAAGAAATGTTAATAGATTCCAACCCACTCGAGTTATGCAACTGTCAGCTGAATCTGAATACGTATTTGCATTTAAATATATGTACATATGTATATTTTAATCGGTACTTAAGCTAAGCATTCCAGTTCTCTCAAGCCATGAAATCCGTTTTGACACCATGTTATACAAGCTCAAAGCACTCTGTGTCTAATCGATATTCTAGTTCGGGATGTTGAAACTCTTTTGGAATTTCCTACAATTAACGAAAGCAATTAATTTCGTATAATTACTATCATATCGTATATGATATGTGTATTGTAATATATCAAGTGCACTTAAAGCTCATCAAGCACACCAGGAACCTCTTTAAATGTATTTTATTAAGTTACTGAACGTGCTTATCTCAGTATCAAGTACAGCAACATCATCAAGATCTTAACTCTGACATCAATCTCAGAGAACGTTTTTGATTGCAAAATATTCTGAGATTGTTATTCAGTTGGATCTGTAATTTGTTTACTATTATTAATAGGCAAATTTATTATTAATTAAGAAATATATAAAAACAGAAAAAAACCTTAAACTGAAACTGGCTGCGTTAGTTCATCAATCAGCAACTGATTAGTAAACGTGCTACCTTTCGCAATTGTATGAGAGAGAGACAGGGTGGTGGGTGTAGAGCAGGGGGGCCTAGCTATATAGCGCGTAAGCATTTGAGAGATATGCGCTATGATTTTTTATATCACTTGCCTGAATTGTTTTTTTTTTATGGCTCAACAAATTAATGAAAAATAATTGCAAAAATTATAAATTCAAATTGCGTTTTTGTTCACTTCTCTTCTCTGTTATTGTTGTTGTTGTTGTCACTTTGTTTTGTTTGTATTTTTTATACCCTGTGAGTTTGACGATGACTCGGAATCAGAATGAAGTTAAACTTGATTCATTTAAGTACATGAATGCAAGATATTTTTAGTGTATTTTAAATATTTAAAAAAACAAATATAATATAAATTGCCTTATTTATAATAAGGATTATTAAATTTATTATATTTGTTATGATTATAAAGATCTTAACTGAGTACGATGAACCATCTGAAACTTCTCCCTTAGAGCACTCCTTCTATCACTTTCTCATTTCATTTGACAACGAGTGTAACTAAATTCACTACTCCCCAAATAGGGTATTCGTTCGTCTCATTCATTTAACGCAGCCTGCACGCTGCTTTCTACCAAAGTTGACTGCGTTCGAGAAACGCAAACAACGCAAATTGCTGCGGCAATTGCAATTACAAATGCACTAAAATTGAGGCAGTTTGTATAGAGGAGACGGAGAGAGAGAGGGAGAGGAAGATGGAGCGATGTCTCAGACCCTTCAGTGAAACCCACGCGCCGTTGACTCTGTTGTTTGTTTTTTGTTGCTTTGACATTGAAATGGCAGCAATTTGGTTAATGATTTATTTGATTCGCTTATCGATGCCTAATTTATTTGCATTATAAACGTCTCTTGATTTATATATAGTATGTATGTAGATATATTTCTTGATTTTATGGTCTCTTTTTCTTTTTGTTCGGCTTTATTACGTATACAACTTTTGGCATTTCAAAAAAATTCTTAAAAGTATTTGTTGTTGTTTTTTGGAAACGAATTTCTGATACCTTTTCTGATTTCTTATGCGACTTCTGGGCGTGATGTGGAACTGATCGTTTATACTATAGTTGTATAGTATGCATATATTAGCAATCAATTGCGAGTATTATAAATAATTAAGTTTTTGAAAGTGTGGATAGTTGTGGTGTGGTGTGGTGTATGTAGCTGTTGCCTGGGAACAACAAGGCGGACTGGCGGGCGGGCTGGCTGGCGGTCTGGCAAACAAATGACTTAGGCAACGAACTTGTTTTGCGGCCGGATTTTTTTTATTATTTATCACTCTTCAAGCATATATAGCGGCACATGTATATACTATACAGATATATAATGAATTTTAAATTGAATATGTAAAACGATTGCACTTTATTTATGCTTTTTGCGCACTTCTTTGCATTGTTTATGAACGCGGCGACGGCGACGGCGGGGATTATGCAAACCTCCTGCCACACCACGACAGACACGGGCAGAGATAATAACAATAACAACAAAGTTTAATCACTTGCACTTTGTGCAGCGAGAAGAAGGAGACACGGAGAAGAAGCAGAAGCAGAAGAAAACCAAAACGACACACAAAAAATGTTCAGCGTGTTGTTGTTGTTGTATATTGATTAACCCGTTTAAATGATTTTTCTGCTTCTTTGTTGTTTTGTTTATTTTGTCAGCACACACGTTCCCAGTTTGTTGTTGTTTTTGTTGCTTAAACTTGAGCTCTGTTCAACACTTGCGACCGCGACGACGTCTCAAATGAAACTGAAAGCAGACACACAGAAATCAAGCAACTTGCTTCACTTCGGACTTGGGCTCGCTCGATCGGCCCAACGCAGCTCAGCTCGGCTCGGCTGTTGATGCTGACGATGTCGACGTCGACGTCTGCGTCAGCGCGGGCAGCACAAGCAGCAGCAACACACACACTCAGTTTGTGTGTTCGCGCTCCGTTTTTAGTTTTGGAATCTTAAGAGCGTGATGCTGATAAACTGACAACGTGCTGGCCCCCAAACTTGATTAAGCGCCATGTGGATTGACTTTTAGTATGTGAATTAGTAGATATATTTATATATATATAACGAAGTCAAGTCAGGTATGATCAATTAGAAAGTAATCAATTGTGTAGAGTTCTAGAATCAAGTGTTTGCCTAATCGTTTATAAGATCTCATAAAAAATAGATCCAATTCATACTACAAACATAAAAGCTACAGTAGAGTATGCTCGACTGCGCTACCCAACTGATCAAGACAATTTTTTAAGTATTTCACTTCTTTGTTAAGCGTATATTATGCTGCATACTTTGCAGGGGGCACCATGAAAATCAGTAAACCCTTTTAATTACTTTTTTAAAATAACTTCTATGTTAATTATTCGATCGCAAACAAATTTGCAGGAATCATTAAAAGGGTGATAATTATTATGCTTGCCAAAAATGTCTAGCAGTAAATTTACGCTTGTAATTCAATTGAGCGAGAAGAGGCGTGGCTGAATTCTAAAATAAACTTAGTTTTCTTGCAATAATAAGACATACTGTCACCAAATTTGGTAGTACTAGCTCGCATAGTGTCGGAGATCTAGATGTGCCAATGCTGATTAAGAATATATATAATTTGTGAAGTCTATCGGCCCTTCATAAAGCACAAATTTATGCTCTTTCGCGCTATGAGTAGCGGGTATAATAACCTATATACACCAGGTTTACAGACGATACAGATATTATAGCCAACATAAGCGAGAGATAACTGTAAAGCTAAACAGTTTTACGTTATCTGAAGCTCCTGTGAAACAGGAATGCAGCTCATGCAGGCTATAACATGTTCTGCTGATTAAGAATAATGAGGACTGTCGTCGTCTCGTCGTTGTACAACTTGTTTCAGCAACGTATGTGTGATATATGAGCATATGCAGTACAGAATCAGATAAAGAATTTTGCATTCGCACGATCCGATTACGCTCTATATGATATTTTATATAGTGGCAATAGCCTCTGCAAGGGTATATCTACCATATGTGAATGTGGTAGATCATCAAAATTCATGCCGTATAAAATGATATATGCAGCAAGGCAAACTGAGGTCTCTCACTTTTATAATTTAGAAGGAAGTTCGACGCTACCCATAAAAATGCGCGATGCGAACCCGTCCATATAAAACTTAATGCGGAACTACTCTGTTCGACTAGGCAAATTCAAACTGATAACAAATTTCAATTGATTCATCGATCCAACTGTGTTCTTCTTTGTAGTTGGGTTTAATTAAGTTTGGTTTGTGTATTGTGAGTTCTTTCTGACACATTTCTCTTTGTGGAACGTTGATTGTGCGTTGGCGTCTCAAGGTTTATTCAATGTTACCTCACCGAGTACTTAAAACTAAAGCGTTAGCAAAATACGCGCTGCAACAAGAGTCGAAACATTTTACGAGTTTATTTTTTATTCTTTTGTATTCAACGAGACATTTTGTCGGTTCCAGCAAAAACAGAAAAAACAAAAACTGAGAAAAGAGTTATTGTTGTTTCTTTTGCTTAGCCTTTTTTTTCTTGTCGCGCGCTCTTTGAATGAACTTGTCGCTGCTTTATGACAACAAAATACAAAAACCAAATGTTTCTTCTTGTCTCATCTGCCTTTTTGGCCGACAAAAATGATATGATGTCTTTGTTTTTTGTCGCTGTTGTTTCTATTGTCGTTCAGTTGTCTCTTTCCACATAAAATCGTGTGCGTTGTGACCTACGTGCGTTGAGTTTACTCTTCCTCAATCTGGTACTCAATTTGTTTTGCGAAATTTTGTTTTTTTCTTCTCTATGACATACATTTTAAGAATAAGAACTGATATTTGACCTGCTTATGGCAATTTGCTCGAAGAAATGCTCTTAAAGAAGACATACTGCGAGGTCGAAGACAGATTAGGCTATTTGAAATTAATAGACTATTGAGAGATTATGGTATTAACCTATGTTTAGGGATCTAATCTTTAACACGAAGAAGCAAGCTCTGTCTCGCAGATAGACCGACAGCTGCACTATGTCTATATAGACTAAAATCTTGATGCCGAATAAGAATATATATATAATTTACAGGTTACGCCTACTTCTGCCTGTTACGCACATTTCACATTTAAAATCCATGGCCTAAAACAACAAATAAAATATTATCAAGGGTGCACAAAAGTACCTTAAATAATACTGAACTATAAAAAAAAATATTAAAAGTTATATTTGATATATTTACGACAAAGATATTAAAGGACCTTCACTTGCACAAATGTATATTATAACTGTACATATTAAATCAGGAGTGTATTCAAACTCAATTATTAATATTGTTTATAATTTTCATCACTTTTTAAACGTATCCTTTGCTTTCTTTATACACCTTCACGTTTTGTTTTTCCGTTTTATATGCTGTAATTGTATTTATAATGAAAACTTCATTGATTAAAATATTTAGCAATTCCCGTAAGTTTATTTTGGGCTTCAACAAATTCATTTGAATCGAAACTCGCGAAAAGTGTTAATCAATGAATAAATTTTGCAACTTGTTGCCAATAATCGATTTGCACTTTAGGCTCGTAAACTGGTGCAAGTCAGTACAAGTCACGATCATATGTTATACTACAATTATATATACACATATCTGTTATATCCGTTATATCCTTACGTGGGTGAACGCGTTGACACTTGCAGACGAACTAGCGCGAGTCGAGCTACTAAAACAAAGTTGCCTAATTACACGCCCTTTTGTACTTGCAGTTACTTCAGAAATATATATATGCAAGTGTGTGTGTGTGTGTGTCAT
Source organism: Zaprionus capensis (assembly GCA_018903675.1). Taxonomy (NCBI): domain Eukaryota; kingdom Metazoa; phylum Arthropoda; class Insecta; order Diptera; family Drosophilidae; genus Zaprionus; species Zaprionus capensis. The sequence continues at coordinate 2,418,038 of JAEIFN010000040.1, read as the reverse complement.
AAATTGTTTAAATATTTAACAATTGACTGCCAACGGACGTTTAGACAATGCGTTTCACGGTGCAAACAATACGCACCCAGTGTAGCCTAGTATTAGTATTATTGATAAGATTAAGGTGTACATATACCCCATATACTCTATAGGCTCGTAAGAATCTACATCGGAATTACCAGATATTTGAGTTTACCTTTGAAAATGCGTCACAAGGCCACAAACCATAAACTGGGAGTGGAACCGGGGAACTAGGGGCATCATAATTGTCTGACCTGACATAATTAGCATATGCTGGAATTACCCCGATGACAGGGCAAGACTACGGGAACACGAATTAAGGGGCATTCAGGCCCTCAAATGAAGCATTTCATTTGAACTGGCTGCTACCTGAGTTCGTTGTCTAAGTCTTTTGCTCTACACCAGGAACATTCTGCGAGTATGTTGACTTGTTGGACTTGTTTGGCGAGGAATACTCTGGAAAATTTCGGAAAATAATGACAATTTAATTACTGTGTACATTTCAAATACTCTACTAGTGTAGTATGTATTTGATTATAAGCATGTTTGGAAGGTAATCTGAATAATATATACGATATAAAGCATAAGGCATTTAGAGATTGATGACAATTTAGTAAGAATACGCTATGAGGGATCGGGAATTCAGTGATTGATGAGGAATTAAGACGAAATATGGTATAATGCATAGGGAATTTATAGATTGATAGGGAACCAAGTTGGTATACGCTATAAAGCATAGGGAATTATGAGATTGAAATCAAGTTTGAATACGCTATATAGAATAAGGAATTAAAAGATTGAAAGGAAATTCAGATGGAATACGCTATAAGGGAAAGGGATTTTAGATATTGATAAGGAATTTATATAGAATACGAAAAAAAGTATAAGTAATTCAGAGATTGTTATGAAATCAAGTTGGAATAAGCTACAAGGGATAAGAAGTTCATAGATATTCAATATCATTCTTTAGCATAACATATGACAAAGGCATAAAAAATGTAGAGAGTATTGGGAAATTCAAATGGAATAACACATAACAAAGAAAGACAACTTAAGATCTACTATACTTAATCTACTATATCATAATATATCTCTTAACTTATCTATAATATACCTCTTAATAATCTTTAAAGAGTATTAAAAAGTTTCTATCAAGTCCAAAGGAGAACATCAACTAAGTTTGCCCATTTTCCCCTTTTTGCTTTGTTTTTTTTTTTTTACTTCTGCGGTTGCTTGCTGTCTGTATAAATGGAGTGGCAATAGAAAAATCGTGCGCTTTATTTATATCATCGTTTCGCCGCTGGCAGACAAAGCGTCTCGAGCAGCAGCTTCGTCTCCTACACGCAACGTCTCCACCGGAGCACGCATTTTTATTAAGATTTATTTTGATTTCATGTCGCTCCTCTTTCGATTTTTTTTTTATTTCGGGTATTTCGTAGCCGCAGGGTTCAATGCCAAAAATGCCAAGCTGTTTTTTTGGTTCAGTTGTTTTTGTTGTTGTTGTTATCTTCTCGTTTTTGGCATGCGACCTGCACGAGCCTTTTGCCAGCCCCAAAAATTGTTGGCAATCTTTTGGGTATCCTGTCATCTCTCTTCTCTCTCTCTCTCTTTCTCGCTCTCTTTGTCTTGTCATGTGGATCTTAATTGTTTTATTTGAGTGCCATTATGTGTGCAAGCATTGGGACAGACGGCGATATTGTCTTCTTCTCTTCTTTTAGTTGCCCCTGTCTTGTCTTCTTTTCATTTCTTTTTTCTGCCTTAAGTGCTTATGCTGCCTCACTTTGGTTGCTGATGATGATGACGATGACGATGATGATCGTTATGATGTCATGCCACAGCGAATTCCTCTTCATTTCTATGCTCAATTTGTGTGTGTGTGTGTGCTTTATTTCGCCGTTTCGCTTTAATATGCTCGACTCGGACTCGGGCCATATTTGAAAGACGATGTTCTACTTTTAGACGACGATTGTTGCGGTTAGACAATCGCCTGTGACTGCCTGCCTGCCTGCCTGTTTGTTTTAACAATTCGTCGCAAATGCGTCACTGTCAATTGCGGCCTTTTGTAAATATTAAGCGAACAACACCAAAAAAAAGGTAAAAATCTAAAATAAACAAAACTTGAAACTTTTGTGGTTATTCAATGGCCCCTTACAAATCATGTTCCAATACCGAAACGACCATAACTCAGTTCATAACTAATCTTTGTTTTAAGCGCCCCCCAGTTGCCCATTCTCTCCCCCACTCCCCCTCGTTGCTCTCACTGTTTGTTTTAGTTGACTTTATGAAGTTACATTCGTTACAAGCAATTGCTGACGCAAAGAAAAAATTTCAGACAATGATTGACTCTATGATACCCTTTAACTTCTTTGTGGGTTTCTCTATTGCAATGAAATATGAAATAAAATATATGTAAAAGTAAATGTATAATTTGTATATGTCAACTTTTATGTTTTACAGACACAATATACCCATTTGCAGTCATTTGAAAAAGGTACAGGAAAAAACAAAGTAAAAAAGTTTACAATGTCAAGTGCTGTGCAATATATACATAATATAAACACACACTTAACGCATCTTCTAGGCAAAAAAAAAACGGAAAAAACTCATTTTGCAATCTTGGAAAACTTATTATACTAGACAAAAAGTCTAACGTCTTTGCTTATGGGGGACACAGATATTATTGTCGAACTTAACGTATACTGTAGATAGTTTTTTATAGAACTGAATGTTGCAACAGTAAATTTGCTTACAACACGTCGAACTTCTAAGATGTTCTTTACTTGCAATGATTACTCAAATCTGTATACACAATTTTAAGCTAATTACCTTATAATGTCAGTTAGAGATAGAAAGAGCTCTTTGTTACCTTTGTTCAAATATCAGTTAAAGATAAAATAACTATTCTATTATCTATGTATTTGCAGTGTTAGTAAAAAGCTTATCGAAACTGTAAATGATTCAAAGCAAACCCGATATAAAGCTATGCGTGACTTTTTGTCTCAACTGGGTCGCGAGGCGCCTGCTCTATCGCTAGCAAAAGAGCTCGCAGCATACTATAACTATATATCAGAGTTATGCAACAGAATTCTAAGAGCGCGCGCATATCTAAGTCAGCTCAGAGACTCTCTGGTAATCTCAGCTGGCAGCAGTTGGCTCGCAAATATGCCAAATGCGAGCATAAATATTTGCGAGTACAAATTGCAAATTTGGTTGAAATACTTGAACACATTGTTGGTTACATCGAGCTTCAACATGGTTTCAATACCTCGAAAGGCCTCGGCACATTCACAGTCGCAGTCACAGTCCGAATCACGTTTCAAGATCGAGGTGAATTCTTACCCGACTCGCGGACTTATACCAAATGGCACGTTCGGCTTGACTGGCTTGGCATGGCCCCAAGTGCCAGCAAAGCTCATAGCGAACCTCATCGAAGTAATATACTATGTACCATGCTCGCACACAAATTGACTTTCTTTCACCCCACAAATGCAGCCCGAAAAGCCACAAGAGAAGCCCAACAATCTTCGCTCAAATGTCATGACATTTGTCTCAGCCTCAGCCTAATGTCAGTTTGGAGAGGTGGAGTTTGCAGGCTCTCTTGTTTGCGCTGCCAATTATTTGAGTTATTGCGAAAGTAAATAAATATAAACAATTTATAATTCTAAAGATTAAGAGCTATTAACTTCGCAGTATAAATACAAAAATGTTTGTCGGTATAATAATAAATATATAAACTTATAGAATAGCAAAGAATATAAAGAGTTGGTTTTTATTAAGCTCTTAACTTTGTTGCCAGCATATTAAATAAGGTTGAGTCGTGTCTTTCTTACCCTGCTGGCCTTTGCAAATAGAGTGTATTAACTGCCTTCAAATTGTGATTTTATTGCAAAGGGTATATTAATTTTGGAAGAAAGTTTGCAACGAACCTTGTGAGATATCTCCGACCCTATGAAGTATTTATATATATTCTGAATGTAGTTAAGGGTTTAACAACCTATTTTGATGATAACGACATTTTTAGCTTAATTGAGATCAAAATCAGGACAGGGGCGTCGATCTGGCCATGTCTGTCTGTTTGTCCGTCTGAACAAACTTATACCTTTTCTCCTTATTACTATTTCATATTTAAGAATTCTGTTTGGAATAAAGGTGCCTGTGTACTATGCGCAGATCTAGTTTTTTTAATTGTTGGGTGTTGCTCTCGAAATATATAATAAAAGTACACATAACCAAATTAACTTTAATCTGATCCAACCTGTAACATATAGAATGATATCTGTTTACTGACTAATTCTCAAGCACAGATTTTAAAATCGTAACTATGTATAATATATTCATTGATAGATAGATAATAAATATATCATAATGTAGTTTTATTAAGATTTGTATTATATTTTGATCTTGTGCGACGTTTACAATTTGCATAGATATAACCTCAAAGTTAGGTTATTTGCATAGATTGTACAAGTTAGTTTTATTAGATTTCCGGTAGAATAAAAACAACATTTGATTTGATTTTGTTGCAGAGCCGAAATCTCTGGTGACTGTTGGCCAAGCCTCGAGTATTGACGATAGCGAGACGCTTGATGAGATTAACTTGAATGCCAGCAGCAGCGACGACTCTGTGACAGCAGGAGGCAATAATTCGTATCAGAGTGCAGCGGATGGCAATGCGAATCCATTGCTAGAGCCACCACCGAGCTCCGATTCGTTGCTCAGCCAGGCGGCTTCATCGTTTGGAGCGCTACCCTCGGTGGCCTCCAACGTGTTCTCGACCTTCTCAAAGCGTATCTACGGCGAAGCCTCCGACGAGCAGCACCACCAACAGCAGCAGCCCCAATTGGAGATACAACCCAACTATATTCAGCAGGCAGCACAAGTGCCAGTGCAAGCAACTGCAGCTCCCTTCTACGCTGCACCACCGGCAGCCGTAGGTGCAGCTGCGCCAGAGCCACCAAAGTTGTATGCGCCCACAGAGTTACCCCCTCTAGGAGCCAATCCCGCATCGCTGCCACCTACAACGACTGGACAGAACACTTATCGCATCAGCGCCAGAAAGAAGTTATATGCACCTATACCGGGACTATCCGAGCAGCAGCAAGCACCACAGCTACAGCAGCCAGTGCTGCCACCCACTTTGCCCTTTCAGACACCACCATATCCAACGCAGCCCAGCAGTGCAGCTCCAGCTCCAGCTTTAGTTGCTGCACCTGCACCAGAGGAACGAAAAGCTGGCGGCCTCTTCTCGCTGACCAACTTTGTGCCACAAGGTGTGCTGCAGAACATCTCTGGATTGGTTAACTCAGCCACCGGCAGAGCCAGCAACGAGCCAGCACCACCTGCTGTGGGCTACGGAGCAACCAATCCGAGCTACTTTGACATAACCACTGGAACGGAGAACGCTTCAACTGTCGCTCCGCCGCCGCCAATAAAGTATTTTGCCACTGCAGCAGTTCCAGCTCAGGCAACAACTTTAGCCTTTCCTCCAGCTGCAGCTGCAGCCTTTGTACCTGGTCCAGCTCAAGCTCCAGCTCCAGCCTTTGCTCCAGCTCCAGCTCCATTTGCTGTTCCTGCTACAGCTCACGCGCCTGTTGCAGCTTCAACTGCAGGCTTCTTTGTGCCCACAGAGGCCCCACCCAGCGTTGGTGGTTTCTTCAATCCCGTTGCGCCTCCACCTGCATCAGTGGATGGCTTCTTTACGCCTCAGACTGCGGCACTTCCAGTAGGAGATTATCCTCCTCCATCAGTCGTAGCTCCACCAACGGCATTTGCTGCATTCTCAGCCGTCGCTCAGCCACCAACTGCTACCACACCGCCAGCAGTAGTTGCTCCTCCACCAGCAGTAGCTGCTCCACCACCAGCAGTTGCTCCTCTAGCAGCAGCCACTCTTCCACTAGCAGTTGATAGCAGCGCTGCATTTGGAGTACATCCTGCAGCAGCACCTTTTGTGCCACCATCTGCTGCAGTACCACCACCACCTGCTGGACAAACCTCGTATCGCCTGCAGAAGGGCACACGCCTCTACAAGAGTCCACTGACAGCGCAGGAGACTGCAGGAGTTGCCGCCACACCCTTTGGCACACTCCACACGGCTGCAGCAGCACCACCAGCTGCAATATTCAATCCGTTTGGCAGCACAGCTGCAACTGTTGCACCTCCCAGCCTGGTGCCAGCGACAGCTCCAGCTGTTGCAGCTCCACCTAGTCAGTTGCCACCAACAACAACAACTGCGGCACCAACTAGTACATCACTCTTTGCACCCGTGCAGGAATTGGGACAAGCAGAAGTTGCTCCAGCTCAAGTAGTGCAACTGTTTCCAACTCAACTCTTTAATCCTCTGCTTGACTCATCTAAATCGGAGGCAGCAGCAACCCAGGAAGTTCCACTATTTGCAGCAGCACCTTCAACTGAAGCAGCTGCTGCATTATTCCCTCCGCCAACAGCAACTCAACTCTTCACACCTAGCCAGACGCAGGAACCATCACAGCCCATTCAGGAGGTTCAGAAACCAATCCCGGAGGTTACACAGCAAACTCAGGAGGTTACACAACTAATTCAAGAGAAGGTTACACAGCCAACTCCACAGGAGGTTACACTATTTGCAGTACCAACAAGCGCTCCAGAAGTTTCCTTGTTTGCTCCTCCCAGTTCGCTAGCTGAGCAGGCACAAGACTTTCCTGGACAGCAAACTACAGCACCAGCTGCTGCAACATTCTTTGCTCCTGTAGAAAAGGAGCCTAACTTCAGTCAGCAGGTACCACTGTTTGCTGTAGCTCCAACTGAAGTACCCGCCACAAGTGCGGAGGTACAAGAGGTTCCGCTCTTTCCAACTGCAGCACAGGCAGAAGCTGCACCACAACAGGACATTAAGTTCTATCCATCAGAGGCAACCACCTCAACTCTTTTCTCGCAGGAAACAAGTAAAGCAGAAGCTGCACCACAACAGGACATTAAGTTCTATCCATCAGAGGCAACCACTTCAACTCTTTTCTCGCAGGAAACAAGTAAAGCAGAAGCAGCACAGGAGGTGCCACTGTATTCACCGACTGCCGCCACTGCGCCACAGCAAGAGGGGCCACTCTTTGTGCCCGTACCAAGTCAAGGCGTTGCACTCTATCCGCCAGCAACAGCTGAATTGCCAACAGAGCTAAGCACAAGCTCAACTGGCGAGGCATCCACAGCCTGCAGTCTATTTGCTACGCCCTCAGCTAGCGCGGCATTGACCACACAAACGACAACAACTTTCTTCAATCCATTTGCACAGACAATAACGACACCTCTGCCACAGGACCTGATTGCACCACCCATAGGATTTGTAGCAGCGCCTGCTAGCAGCAATCAAGCAGAGGCAACTGCAGCTCTCTTTGCAGCACACACCATTGAACCTGTGCTAACAGAACAGCAACCAGCAGTGATTGCAGCAGCAGCAACAGTAGCAACATCAGCAACAGCAGCAACAGTAGCAACAACAGCAGCAACATCTCTACCACCACCACCACCACTAGCAGGCCAGCCCAAGGAGAGCACTTCACAGGCCAATCCCTTCCGCAGAGGCAGCGCAACCGTCGCAGTGTCCTCCTCCACTACAGAAGGTCCCTCACCCTTGTTGAGTTTCTTTACTCCTGCTGCAGCAAGCGGCGGCGGCAACGATTACAATTTCTTTGCCGAGCCAACGCAGCAAGCCACTGCTCAATTCCCGCCATTGCCGCCTCAAGTGCATATAGCGCCTCCAGCGCCACAAGAAGAGGCACCCATTACCTCCTCCTCCGGCGCACTTGGCTTTGAGCAACTAATCAGCGAGCAAACGACACGGCAAAACGACCAAAATTCCAATCAAATTCCAAACAATTATCAAAATTCTGGTGTAAACTCATTTTCTGGATACTTTGACGCAGCCGAGGAGGCAACAGCAACAAGGACTACAACAGCGCTGCAAGCACAATCTCAAGCGCAGCCCCAGAGTCATAACTTCTTTGATAATTTCTCTGTAGGACAGGGACAGGGACAGGTGCAGCAGAGACAGCAACAGCAGCAGGAAGATCAGCGTATACAGAACTTCTTTAACAATCCACCGCTTCAGGATCAGCCTGCAGCACCGGGTGAACTCAAGTACGATCTTGTGCACAGCGGACTAAGAGCCAAACAGTTTGAGGAACGTTCACAGACATCTGTTTCGAATCTGGTTGAGCCACCATCGTCTGCCTGCTCGGAGTTCTCTACCATAACAACTGGAGCGGGAGCAACAGCTGCCACAACTTCAGTGCCAGCAGAAGCCAGCTCCAAGGGGGCACCACCTTCACAGCCGGAACAACTCTTGCAACTGTATCAGGGTGAGCTGCCCGAGGAGTTGCTACAACAGCTAAGAATGGCAAATGAGAAGGGTCAGGCTGCCATTGCGCCGCCACCGGAGACAACGGTAAGTAGACTTTAGAGACAGAATGGAAGAGTGGAAAAGTCTAAAACGTTCTCTATTCTAGGTCTATACGCCTGCCTTGGTGCATTGGTTCTACAAACGAAATGTAGATGGAAGGTTACTGTGGTTACCCTTCAGTCACTACGACTCGGCGCTATTGGAGACTAGTCTGCTAAGTGGTAAGGCAAATGAATAAACATAAACTCCTTAACCCCTTAAGTCCTTAACCCCTAAACCCCTTAACCCCTTAACCCCTTAACCACTAAATCACTTGGAAAGGGGATAAAGTAACCATCAGCCAGCATCTACATAACGTCGGACAGTCGAGCTATTTCCTCAAAAATAATCAGCTTTATCTTTAGAATCTTTCCTCCCCTTCTTTGCTTGGACCTAAACCATTTTAGAGTCTAGTGTGGTGCGTTGTCAGTTACACCTAATTATTGTATATCTTGAACCAGGCAGACAGCAAACTAAAGAGCTAACACTGACTCCCTCTGGCTAACAGACAAACCACTTCAATCTCCAGAAGGAATCTCCTGTAAGTAGAGCTCGCACTTTACCAGAGACAGCACCTCCTTCAGCAACCTCGTGTCTGAACTACTCGTGAGCCATTCGCATTAGCAGCTGCTTTGCAATGAGCTACTTTCGCGACCAGGGCTGAAAATACTTGCATCCAGTGAAGGGGAAAGTTTGGTTATACTGCTGTATCAGCTATTTATGTATGATTCTCATGCAGAATGTCCACATGCTCGATCTGTTCTTCTCTGCACTACCTTAAGGACGGTGATTTATCCCCACTGTTACAAAAAAAACGAAACCATCAAGCACAACCTCTGAGATTGTCAAAAAAGAATAGGAGCACACACAGATACCGCAGTTCCTGTGCAGATTAGAATTTCCTCTACTTTGTTAAACTTTATAAGGAAAACCTAACCGCGTTTGTCTAGCTAAAGAGTTTACTGGCACAGAAGATCTACACAGATCCAGCTGCCGCACCTTAATAATAAAAATAACAACCACAAACTCGATATACCTATGTAAAGATTATGTGTTAAACTCTCCTCTCTCTCTCTCTATTTTGCAGATGAAATCGACGCCACCAGCAATGTGCCTGTCGAGGGCGGTCGCTATGATGTGAACATTAAAGAGCGCAGCAAGTCGCCTGTCTACTGGGAGGGTAAAGCTACCGAAGTGCGTCGTTGCTCGTGGTTCTATAAGGCCGTTGATTCCAAGTTTGTGCCATATTCCGAGGCAACAGCTGAGGCGCTTGAGCTGGAGTACAAACGTGCCACAGAAACTGGTGAATGGCAAAAGAAGATACCGTTGGGTAATGGCGAACAGGTGACCATGCATGGTCCCAATGTTATTGTACACTTCATGCCGCCAACCAGTGCGGATTCATGGGGCGCCAGTGTGCAGACCACATCGCGTCCATTGGTGGTGCGCAGAGATCTTAACGATTTCAAAATCCAGCAAGGCGAATCTCAACGTGTGGATCATTTGCTCTTCATGGTGCACGGCATTGGTTCCGCCTGTGATTTGAAAATGCGCAACGTTGAGGAAGTCGGTAAGGCGATAAAGATAAGCAGCTTGCATGTTCATTACTGTCATTAATATATTTCTATATTATTCTACCATCTTAGTGGATGATTTTCGCAACATTGCACAGCAACTGGTGCAGTCGCACTACAAGAACTCCACGGACATGGGTCTGGTGGGTCGCGTTGAGGTGCTGCCCATTGAATGGCATGGTCACTTGCACTCCGAGGAGCTTGGCATCGATGAGAAACTAAAGTCCATTACACTGGAGTCGATACCGCGTTTGAGGAACTTCACCAATGACACCTTGCTGGACGTGCTGTTTTACACCAGCCCCAAGTACTGCCAAAAGATCATGAACACGGTGGCGGATGCATTGAATGAGGTCTACCTCAAGTATCGTATGCGTCATCCAGAATTCAATGGCGGTGTTTCGTTGGCTGGCCACAGTCTCGGCTCGCTGATACTCTTCGATCTGCTGTGCCATCAGGAACCGCTCAAAGAGTGTGAAGAGGAAAATAAGGTGAGATTGGTTGGAGATTGATTAACTGGACAAGGTTTTATAATATTTATTTCATACAGGAGAACCCTGATCAGTTGCCACAGAAACAGGAGAGTGCAACAAAGCTGGTGCCACTGCCCAACAACGATCAAATGCTGCCCAAGCAGGTCAGCTATGCAATGGGATTGGGACCTGCTGGCACTGGACAGCCGGTCATCAATTACACTCAACTGATTTTCCATCCTAAGAAGTTCTTTGCCCTCGGCTCACCCATCGGCATGTTTGTCACAATACGTGGCATCGATAAGCTTGGTCTCGATTTCCGTCTACCCACTTGCCCGGGCTTCTACAACATCTTTCATCCTTTCGATCCTGTTGCGTATCGCATTGAGGCACTCGTCAATCCTGACATGAAGGGCATACGGCCAGTATTGATACCACATCACAAGGGACGCAAGCGCATGCATCTGGAGCTGAAGGAGACAATGACACGCGTCGGTGCGGATATAAAGCAACGATTCATGGATACATTTAAGAACACACTGGATAGCGTCAGTTTCTTGTCCACAGTCACCAAAGTAAAGCGCGAGGCGGAAGAGTCCGTGGAAAAGGAAGTAAGTGTCGCATTGAACATTAAATTATTTTATCGAACTTACAGATTTTAATAAACCATTCACAGGTATTGCAAAAACAAAGTGAAGAGCATTCTGAGCACTCTGTGGCCACCACTTCGACGCATACGCGAGCTCGCTCTGACTCGGAGTCCACAACTGCATCGGATCCGGAGTTCATAGAGCTCGATTTCCCACTGGGCAAGCTCAATGATTCCAAGCGCGTCGACTATGTGCTGCAGGAGGCACCATTGGAGTTCATCAACGAATATATCTTTGCGTTGAGTAGCCACGTTTGCTACTGGTGAGTAATAAATACATATTTATTGTTGATTATGGCCTTTCTAAAGCATTGCCTTCACTTTGAACAGGGGTTCCGAGGATACTATTCTGTTTGTAATGAAGGAAATCTACGCCGGATTGGGCATTAGCACCGACAGTCAAGTGCCGCAGCAATCCATGACTATTGAAAGACCAGCGTCACGGACGAACAGTATCGGTCAGTCACTGCTGCCCATGTGAGTTGACAATCGGACACGCTCGTCTTCGTATATTTAACATCCTGTTACGACAAATATTTAGAAAAAAATTTATATTTTACTATGTTATTTGTTAGAAATATCGTTCAAAGAATTTTTAATATGTGCAAATCTAACGTGGTTATTGGTTTTAACAAATTAAGATCGCTTTTGTCGCAAGCAAATAATCCGCAAGAACAACAACAACTGACGTCTGAGGAGCTTTGAAAAACAATTTGTGACCTAAGATTTATATACATATATGTAATACATGCGTATTATATGTACACATTTCTATATATACATACATACATTCTGCATATCTACAATACCTGTGCTGTTGTTCTTTTTGTAATCTTGCGTTTATAATGTGATTTTGTAATTTATATAAGCGTATGCTAAATAAAAGTGTATGTTCTTGACGAATATTCTACAATAAATTGAAATGCCAGCACAAAAGTTTATTTATTTGAAATACCGCCCATCTAACCACAATCGATAACTGTTAAAGAGTCACAATCGATTACTGTTTGATGTAAATTTACTATCGTTAGCAGGTTGAAACCAGTGTTGCAAAAGCTGTGCGTACCTGTTTTTATTGTTATCGACCGACCACCACAGTCTATCGCTCGAGTATTAATTCATTCATTACTTTCTATTATTTGTTGTAAATATATTTTTAAATAATGGAATTATTTGCGCATAATTCCCATCATAAATAGTTCACAATACGAGATTACTATGTAAGTCAACTTGTGTGCATGTTGTTGGCAAAGAAAATCAGCAATATTGCGTATTTTCCACCTGACAAAAGAGCGCACAAGGACGGACGGACGGACACTCCGTGATATCGTCGTCGTCGTCGACGTCTTTTTCGCTGTAATTTTTCCCCAGTGCCAAAACAGAAAATATAGAGAAGATTGTGAAGATCTGCGGCCGATGGTGTTAGAAGGCGCAGTGCCCGCGCGAAAAGGTAATATACCTGGTTTAAGAATCAACACAACAGATGCCAAGACGATGACGAAGACGAGACTATGAAAATTCATCAGGTGAGCAGCAGCAGCAGGCGTAGTGTGCAGCAACAAAAACAACTACAGTGAATTCGCAGCGCTTCAGTGACTATAAAAAACGCCACTTGCTCGCTCGCCTGCCCAAATATTTTATATCGCACACTCACACACACAACGATGCTGAAATATAAATATATGTGTGTGTGTGTGTAGAATATGCAGCTGTGCCTCAATGTGTGTGCCAATATTGCTGTCACTCTTGTTGTTGTTGTTGTTGCAATACCCCCAAAGCGCTTATCTGTTTGACACTCTTTCTATGTTTCAACCGGAATTTGCTTGTAGTTGTAACGCTAACTGGGAACTGGAAGAATACTCACTCTCGAATCAAACTAAACGCTCAGTCAGAAAGCACAAAAATCGCAAGATAAGAAGAACAAAAAGGGAACAACAATGAGTTGGCTACGTACGAGTCCATTGCGTCAGAGTCTGACACGAAGCAGTGGAGGCAGTTCATCTGGCAGTGGCAGTGGCAACAACAACAACTCAGTGATTCGTCAACGTCCCATAGACGCAGCAACAGACTGTGATCCGCGTGCCTGCTATGATAGCTTCTGCAAGCATTGGCAGCAGGCACATGATATCATACAACACGCACAGGGTCCGCCCACTCATGATGATGTACTCGGAGTTGTATCACATTTGGATTATATGGTCACGTTGCTGTTGGTCGAACTGCATCATTGCAATAAAGTATCGCTGCCTGCACCAGAGACAGCAGCTCCCCCGGCAGCCCCGTGTCTGGAGTATCTACTAAGTGAGAATCTGCTCGATAAGCTCTACGAATGGGCAAGCACAACGGGACGCTATGCGAACGCAGTGCGTCTGGAGCAGCTGAAGCTATACGAACTACTCGTAAGCCACTCGCGGCATCAGTTGCTTTGCCACGAGCCATTTCTGCGACCATTGCTCAAAATACTTGCATCCAGTCAAGGGGAAATCTTTCCACCTGATCTGGAGAAACGTCTGGTTATACTGCTGAATCAGCTGTGTGTGGTACTCATGCAGAATGTCCACTTGCTCGATCTGTTCTTCTTCTCTGCGCAGACGCAAGTGCAAGAGCAAATACAGAATGGCAGCCTGCAGGCACCCAGAAGTGGCACCACCACCAAGTAAGTGATGTTTTCCTGCTGTCTAACTCACTTATTTACTACCTGTCTCTTCCTTCCTCTCTAGTTTCATCATCTTCTCGCTGCTCATACCGTATGTGCATCGCGAGGGCAGTTTGGGTCATCAGGCACGTGATGCGCTGCTGCTTTGCATGGCACTGTCGCAAAAGAACTCCAACATTGGCCACTATATAGCACAATACTCGTCCATTTGCCCACTGCTGGTCACGGGCCTGGGTGGCCTCTATTCACGCCTCCCGAATAGCATTGATATCAGCTCCATTGACTGGCATCGCATCACACCAGATGATGTCACCGAAATACCCGAGCTTACACTCTTCATGAATGCCCTGGAGTTCTGCAATGCTGTGGTGCAGGTGGCGCACGAGATGATTAAGCATCAGTTGCTTGACTTTATGTATCAGGGATTCATTGTGCCGGTGCTGGGACCAGCGATCCTCCAGGTGAGTGTGTGTGTGTGTGTTATGCACCTGTGCTTCTCACGTAAAAATTTGTCTTCGATGCATTTCTTGTGGTGTTGGTTGCAAAATTGTCCCTTGTCCCCTGCTTTCTCTCTCTCTGTGTGTGCTTGCCACATTTCTCTGTTGTTGCTACGTTTATACGCAAGTTGCACCCTAACATATGTCAGATATAGAGACGTATCTAAACCTAGAGGTTACTTAAACGAATCCTTACTTTGATTAACACAAAATTTTCCAAGAATTTTAAAATCACAATTCAGACACAACTCTGACTTGGTGACATCGCGCTATGAACGTAGTAGGTTTCTTATATATATATAGTATCTATGTATATCTCTGTGTATGTATGTTATCATCTCCTGACGATCCCTAAGCTAACCGAAACACCTCGCCTCGAAATCTCGAAACAACTTTTTGCGTCTCCACATCTCCACAGACACTGAAGGGCAAACATTTTCAGACGAACATCGATTCACAAATTTCGGCTATGTCGTATCTGGATCTGATATTACGCTCCATCACAGAGCCGGGATTGATGCGTGCATTCGTCAAGTTCCTGTTGGATACGGAAAAGTTTGATGGGGAGCGTATATTGGATACTCTTGTGGAACGTTTGCATTCACCGGATCCTAATTTATGTATGGTCACCATGGCACTGTTTGATACACTGCTTGGACTGCACTGTGAGGATCTGATGTTGGAACTGTTGCTAAAGTATCTGCTGCCGGGCAAACATGTGCCCATTTCGCATCGCCACAAGATCAACAAAATCGATCCATATCTAAATACCACAGAGTTCTTTATGGAGTTAACGCCGGATGTGATGAAACGTGCACGGGACTTGGCCAGGCCGCGTTCTAGTATACAGGAGCAGCCTGCTGTGGAAGCAGGGGGTTCCCTACAGACGACCGTGTTGCCCAGCCTGCCTTCGCCGGTGATGAGCAAGACAATCGGTGCCAACTGGAACTACTATGGACACTATACGGGTGATAGCTTGTATGCCAATCTGCAGGCATATCTATTCGAGGCGCATTCAAGGATTGGGCAGTGCCAACGTGACTGCGCCAAGTGGGCGCATAACTATCGCTATCAGAAATGGCCACGTCAGGGTCAGGCACGGGCAACGGCGCATGCCATTGAGCTGGCCAAGCAATTCTTGAGCGAGTTTTGTACGACAACAACAACAACAGCAGCAGCAGCGGCAGCAACAGCGGCTCCAGAGACGGGCGAGAAGCAATTGGACAGTCTGCAATCGATTGGTGAATCCAGTGGCTACGAGTCCTTCAAGTGGCGACCTGCCGATGAGGAGGCCGATGGAGGAAATGATGTGAACACAGGAGCAGCAACTGCAACTGCAACTGGAACAACAACAACAACAACAGTTGCAAGTGAAGCAGAGCTGCAGCTGAGCGAGCACAACACGAGCAGCAGCAGCAGCAGTGGACGACGCGATCCTTGGCGCATCTCGCACAACACACGCAATGAGCTTTTGTTGACCGATTTGGATTTCTCGGAGGATTTGTTTGCGCAGGGCACCGTAAGCTTAGGTGAGTTGCCTGTACAATATATTAACTGTATTATATGCTATATATAGCCATATATAACTGTGTGTAACTCCTTCTAGGTCCCTTTATCTCTGCCATTTGGGGCAAACTGCAAACCTTCACGAGCAACTCGCTGTATGTTAATCTCCATCTGACTGGACTCATTACACGCCTCGCCTGGTATCCACTGCCTCTAGTGCACTCGCTGCTACTGCGCTCTGACATTGCCATTACATCGGACACGCCATCGTTCCATCAAGTGCTGCGCATGCTCAAGCAACAAATCGATGCCGAGTTGCCTGTGGCAGAGAACTCACTGGAAATTATCGATGTGGCACGTTCGTCTCTCATTGATCGTGAATTCCGTTTGGTCAATGCGCGCAAAATAAGCGAAAGTTCCCCTCATCATCATCAACATCATCAGCAGCAACAACAGCAGCTACAGCTCAGCTCCAGCTCCACACAGCAACAAGCTACGCAGCGCTCTGCCTATGCCACGCTCTCGGCAGCAACTCCGGTGCAGGCATCGCCCAGCAGTGCCTACGATCCGTTCCGCAGAGGCGACAACAAGCGCAGGAGCATCAGCAAGTCCATTACCAGCATGTTTAGCCGCAAGTCTAATGTATCCAATGCAGCTCAAGCTACAAATGCCACAGGTAGGTTGCCTTGATTGACTGTTTAGGATTCACTTAAATTGCACAAGTATTTCTTTTTTTTTTTGTGATGAGAATACAAAACGCAGCAGAGGATGTTGGAACAAAGTCGGTTTTGGGATATAACCAAACACATCACACACACACATACACACATCTCACACAAACACACATATCTCACACACATACAACATTTTACACACATATCACATCATTTTGAATTGAAGTTTGCTGGATTTTAATAACTTTTGACCATTGAAACTGGTCAAAAAAGTGTATACTAACTTTGTGTAAATGTATGTAACAGGCAAAAGAATGTGTGGCAGAGCCCACAACGTATATATATACTTTCTCAGGATCAAGTGCTGAATCAATATTGAGCCATGTCTGTTTCTCTGTCCGTCTGTACAGTGTGAACACACATATCTCAGCTTTTATAACTGCTAGGGGCACCGATGTGTTCATTAAGTTTTCTGTATACTTTGTGCAGAATAAGTATATTTCAAATATTGTTGAAATCAATAATTACATTGTTGAAGTTCAGTTGTAAGCGACGTATAAAAGACACAACTGTCCTACTTCTTATTGCAAATTGTTTGAAAATGGCTTGTTCCACATTTTGCCTCCAACTAGAAAATGTATGTTAAGGATGGTATCCAAAATAAGCAGGACAGACAAGAAAAATGTGCAGACCCAGCAACTCTTCATTTTACAATGGCAAATTTTGAGATATTTCCGAAATTTAATTTTTCATCATAAAAAATAAACTGGCACACTTCAATTTACCCACCTACGTAGTACACTCTCACCTGCACATACAATACACATTAGAACACTCGTTTACATTTATAGATTTTGTACCATGTCCTGCAGATGTCGTTGCTTATAATGAAATTGTCTCTTCTCTTTTTTATTGTTTATTTTTTTGATCGAATATGCAAATTTTCTACTACGAAAATCTTAGCTTCATCTGGCTTATCACAAATTTACGCATTCTTCACCGGTAAATATTTCTCACGCTTAAGTATAAAGAGTTCTACTACCACTACTACTACTACTACTACAATTATAACTGACTACTAAGTATTATATACCACCACCTAACCACGAGAGAGATTTACTCTCTCGTTAGCTTTGTTGAAATTGTTGAGTAGTTTGTCGCCGTCCCACACCCTTCAAAATAGCTTTGTATATATATTGCCCTAACTCTTTACCCCAGCCCACGCTCCGTTCCCGCTTAACCCGTTTATTAACCCTATAAAGCACAACTGATTGTTCAGTTTTGGCATTTTACAGGCGCCGCTTCCACGCTACTCTCTGAGCCCAGAAGAACTCAAGAGGATCAGGCCAGGGGCAACACTTGTGAGACAAGTTTGAGCCAGACACCGCGTCCGGACACGCTGCCCGTAACGAGTTCAGCCGCCGCCGCCAGCAGCAATAACAGTTCCATGGCAGGCTCCACACAAACTCTGTCCGCAACACACTCAACGAGCACACTCCATGGCGGCGATGGTAGCAGCAGCCTGCAAACTGGTGGCAACTTCAACTCGGAGCCCGTCTCTTTAGACTCGGTGGCTTCGATGGGCATCATTGCAAATACAAGTGGCACTGAGAGATCCCGAGATTTGGCCTTATGTGCTGTACTGCTCGACGAATGGCTCAAGGAGCTATCGGCTATAGCATTGGAGCAGAGTGTTGTGATGGTTACGGAGCAATTGCTTTGACAACGGACAGCGAGGGACAGTAGTTATATCATCGGTTATTGGGTTGGATTTGTTGACATTTCTATTTATTCTTCAATGGGTTGAGTTAATTTTTATTTAAACGCAACCTTCTTTCCGTTTTTACTCTCTGTTAAATTATCCCAAGTTGTATTATTATTGTATTTTGTATTTTTTTAACCATTCGATACGAACAAATCCGCAATTTTGAACAGATTTATATTATTATTATATTAGCAAAACACACACTCGTTATTATATTTAGTTGATAGGTCTTAAAATGTAATGCAGAATCGTTGCTAGCTGACAGAAAAGTTTTAAGTGTTCAAATGTAAAAATTATTAATTAATTACAAGCAATAGGCATATACATATTATATATACATAAACCTCTCTATATATACATACATGCACGCATGTATATTTGGAGAATTAGATAAAGGCAATGAAAAAGTTTTACACCACAGCATACCATTAATAAATATATATGTATACATATGTCTATTTTTGCAATATATATTTTATGCTTTTATGTACATACATATATATATATATATATACAATATGAAATTCTAGCAAAGTTTTTTAACTAACGGTCCAATTAATTAAATCTGCACACCAAATAAAAGTGAGTTTTATTCCATTCCTTATATGAATTCAAATATTGCGCCAAATGCATGCAGACTCGGTCTGGCAGCACTGTTTTCGACTACACACAAACTTATCGATAGTCACGCAGGTGTTGCAAAACACAATCGAGTTCTGCTTCTGATTAGATTGTGAAATAATAGGAAAAACAAATTGTAGTTTTAAAGCAAACACAAACACACGTGCGATAAAAAACACAAAAAATGCAAAAAGTATTGGGCCGATTGCAGGCTCACGTGCTGCGGCGGTCATCAACGGCTCCATCGCTTACGTTTGCATTGCGTCAGGAGTCCAGTGCTGCAGCTGCTGCACCAGCAACAAAATTGGCGGCTACATCGCAAGGTAATCCATCAAATTGTCAAGATAAGCAATGAAAACTTGCGTTATGCTAATGATGACTATCATTTTAGAATTTCGTGAGCGCCAGGTGCGTTTCAACATTAAGAATGAACAGACCGAGGGCAGGCCCCTCTATTTGGATGCACAGGCCACAACGCCAATGGATCCTCGCGTACTGGACGCCATGTTGCCCTATTTGACCAACTATTATGGCAATCCGCATTCGCGCACACATGCCTACGGCTGGGAAACCGAGCAGGCAGTGGAGAAGGCACGCGAACAGGTCGCCAAGCTGATTGGCGCCGATCCCAAAGAGATTATCTTCACATCCGGCGCCACAGAGTCGAATAACATTGCCGTGAAGGGTGTCGCTCGCTTCTATGGCACCAACAGGAAGCATGTGATCACCACACAGACGGAGCACAAGTGCGTGCTGGACTCGTGCCGTGCACTGGAGAACGAAGGCTACCGGGTTACCTATTTGCCGGTAAAGGCCAATGGCATCATCGACATGCAGCAACTGGAGGAAGCAATGACGCCAGACACATCGCTTGTCTCGATTATGACTGTGAACAATGAGATTGGTGTGAGGCAACCCATACAGGAGATTGGCAATCTATGCCGCTCGCGTAAAGTATTTTTCCACACGGACGCAGCGCAGGCTGTGGGCAAAATTCCACTGGATGTTAACGGCATGAACATTGACCTGATGTCCATATCGGGCCACAAGATCTATGGCCCCAAGGGCGTAGGCGCTCTGTATGTACGACGTCGTCCACGTGTGCGTCTCGAACCCATTCAAAGTGGAGGCGGTCAGGAGCGTGGCTTGCGCAGCGGCACTGTGCCAGCTCCCTTGGCTGTGGGACTGGGCACAGCCGCGGAATTGGCGCTGCAGGAAATGGATTACGACAAGAAATGGGTAGACTTTCTGTCCAAACGTCTAATGGAAACCATAACCAATGCTCTACCGCATGTGATACGCAATGGGGATCCGGAGCAAACGTATAACGGTTGCCTGAACTTGTCCTTTGCCTACGTTGAAGGTGAATCCCTGTTGATGGCCCTCAAGGATGTTGCGCTGAGCAGCGGCTCAGCCTGCACCTCTGCCTCGCTGGAGCCATCGTATGTACTGCGTGCCATTGGCACCGATGAGGATCTGGCGCATAGTTCCATACGCTTTGGCATTGGACGTTTCACTACCATCGAGGAGGTGGACTACACCGCCAACAAGTGCATCAAGCATGTGGAACGTTTGCGTGAGATGTCTCCGCTCTGGGAGATGGTGCAGGAGGGCATCGACCTGAAGACCATACAATGGTCACAGCACTAGAGCTCCTCCAATCCCAGTCCCCCCCCAGCAACAAATACAGCTATGAATAATGCAAATACAGGCGCGCAACGCAATTGAATAAAGTGTAAAATGTTTATTTAAGTATTTTTTTATTTTGTACACACACAAACCACTTAAAATTAGCATTGAGTCAAGCAGGGGCACAACGACTCCAAGGGGCAGAAGAGGGCAAGCGAATATATCATTTGCATTAGGCGGGTCAAAGTTTAGTTTGCCTTCTTCTTGCTGGCAGCGGCAGCGTCACTGCCTCCCAAGATCTTGCGACGCAGCGTAAACATGTGTAGGTAGAGCTGCGGGAAGAGGGGAATGTAGGCAAGCATCACAATCCAGAGGAAGGTGAAGTAGGAGAACGTGGCATTCCATTTGTTGGGCATCTCCACGCTCCACACACCGTGCTGCTTGGCATAGCTCTGTGCCCACCAGAAGCACAGAAGCTCTCCGGTGACACCAATCGGATAGAGGGCAATGAATGTGGTGTAGCGCAGGAAGACCACAAACTTCGGCACCACCTTGATGATGTTCAGGGCATAGAATCCATAGCGTATGATCTCAGTGACGGCCCAAGCGAACAGTGCAATGGGCAGACCGGGTGAGACTTTGCCCGCGGGTGTGGCCATCACCACGCCAACGACAACCATCATGCGGCTAAGCACTTGGAATGTGGTAACCACAGGATTCGATTTGACCAGACCGAACACGGCATTGAGTATTTCCACAAAGGCGGCATTCTGGAACACGATCACAGCGAGGCGTGTGTAATCCCACAGTGTTATCTGTGCCCGGAATGCGGGACCCTGCAGCACATAGTAGTTGACCAGCTGATAGAGGATATAAATCCAACCGCCCACCTGCACGGCATTGTAGGCAAAGAGGTAGGCTTTGGTCAGGAACGAAGGCTCCTTGGACGACTTGTTCGATTTGGCTGCTGTCTTTGCGGACATTTTGAATTAACTAACTGTGTGAACTTTCACCCTGTCGCTAGGCTATTACATATGCGATTCATTAACTATAATCACAATCGCGCCACTCACAACTGATAGCCCCACTTTCACCTGGCCGAACGACACTTGTTTGTGCAGTATTATTGTATTTTTCTATACGGTCGCACCGAAAATGACACTAATATCGATAGCAATATCGATTACAGCAAATCGATGCAAAGCAGGCAGTTGATTATGAGCTGAAAATTCGCTGCAATTTAACATCGTAAATAATATAAATACAGTGTACAATATAAATAATAATAAACAACCAACATAATATTCATTTGACGTACATATGTACACACATTATGAATCATCATTATTTTGCACCAATACATATGTATGTATGTTTGTATTTACTTCAAACAAGTTGGCAGCCCGGTTGGCATTGTTTGCCCGCACAACCGTCTCGCTTTATTGTAGCGCTTTACTAACACTATTTCTATGCCTTTCTGTTCGCCTGGTTAAAACCGAACCGAAAACCGAACGTGTCTGAAAAGTCTGGCACGGTCTGTGCACATGGGTCGGACACACACCTGCCAGCACATGTGGGGCAATTCTTTCCCCAACTTCGTGCGGGGCCAAGTATGCTGATCACACAAAATTCAAGCAAAGTCAAAATTTCCCATGCTAAGCAAAATTCGGAGCTCACTACCAGTCTAAAAACTCACACGCACACACACGCATATACAATGCGGACATGTTTAAGGGTAAATCAATTTTATAATGCAGAGTCGAGAGTTTAGACTGCATACTCAGCTTGTGCGCAATGGCAATTTTGTTGTAATCAGCACGTGCCAGCATGTGCCAAGTGGTGGGCGGAGGCCTAACAACCACGCCTACCGTACAAATTAATTTGCAAGAACAACCAGGCAGAGTTCTCCAGGCCCAGTGCCAGTGCTGGCTGCCGTTATCAACAGCAGCTGGCTTATCAACAACTGGCATCGTCCGACGACTGGTCGACCGAGGGTTGCGACGCGTCGTGGTGACGACGACGAGGGTCGATACAATTGGACTAGTTTAGACAGCGCCCACAAAAAGGCCGATTGGACAAAGCAGGAAAAACGAGACCCCGCCAAAAGTGAATTCCCTCTTTTTTACCAAGTGCACAGAAAAAATAGCTAAACGATATTTGAGCACATTCAACACTGGTGGAGAAGGTGCGGCCAAGTTGTGTGTGCGAGCGAGATGGCAGCTGTTACAGTGGCAGGGGTTTGGTTGAATTGCCATGTGACTGGTCGTTCGTGTGTATGTGTGTGCGCGCTGTGTTTGTATGTGTGTTTGTAGAGTGAGCGAACACTTAAGTATGTGTGTGTGCGAGTGTGCTACTGTGTGCAGCAAATTGCAGTAGCTCAGAATGATTATTACGTGTGCACTTTAACAAAAGCGAACACGCGAGTTGCAACTGAGTTGCCAACACAGTTGTTGCAAGCCAACTCAAACAGGTTGTCGCCCTTGGCCAACTACTTAAATGTAAGTATGCATACTTAAGTATGTGTGTATTTATATGTGTATGCATGGGGAGTTACATGCCAAATTAATTAACTAAAGACAGTGGGCAACACTGATTTGCAAGCCTCCACAAATGGCACACAGATGGCGCTCGATTGTGAATTTCCCTTGTCCGATTACATTGAACAAACATTGCTGAATACGCCCCCAAATGCGCCCGGACATGCCCACAGCAATTGCCAAGCGAGAGTCAAAAAAGAAACCAATTGACATACACACACACACATACATACTTACGGGGCGTGTGTGTGTGTGCGCAAAAGCGACATGTTTGTTTGAATTTCTAACGCAAACAACAGTGCGCCAAAAACAACAACAACAGCGCCCTCTCTTGGCGCACAGTCACACAAGTTGCGGCAAATTTGAGTAGTCATTTTGTTTGCTCACAGCACAGGCCAACAGAAAAGGCGCCACGAGCACAACAAAGCAGAAAACTATGACGACTGTCTATACATATGTATCTCCCTCTCTCTTCCCCTCCCTCTCTTTCTCTATTTGTAGAAATTCTCAAATTGATTGCAATGGCGCTTTTGTAATCATGGCCCCCGGCAGCGGAAGCGAGACATTGGTGTTGCCCCGGACATTTTGTTTTGTGCCCGTCATTTTGCTTATTGCACAAAACTTAGCCAGGTACGCAGCAAACGCAGCAAGCAGCAGGCTTGCCACTACTTGCCTCAAGCACATCAACAACAACAACAACTGCAACTATATTAACTAACAGACAAACAAAGAGCTAAAAAACATCTATTATTGTGGGCGTTCAACGTTTTCCCACATGCAAACGAACAGGGAAACAGCAGCGGCGAGTTGCGAGATCAATTCGCCCTGGTCGTCCGGCAAAAGATAAAAGCCCCAGCACAGACACACTCACACACATACAGCTGTTGTATACTTAACATGTGTATGCGTGTGTGAGTGTGCGTGCGAAGAAGCTGCCAGGCAGAACCAGTTTGCGTGTCGTTGGAGCACATTGGAGCCAGTGTGACCAGCATCAGTAGCAGCAGCAGCGTGTGGTCAGTGTACGGTCAGCATTTGATGATTGCCTTGGCTTTCTTTGATTTCAGCAACCTCTTACTACATAGCGTGTACCAGGCGTAAATTGTATATTTTAATATTTACAGTGAGTATTAAAATTAATTGAGAGAGGAAAATTTAATGGGGAACAATTTTCACAAACAACACAAACATGTTAAAGGGAATTATATTAACGGTTTATTTAAAGTACATACATATATAATTATAATTATGTAGACATAGTTTAGCAAAGGGAATTAGTAAATAAAGCCTAAAATGATGATAAATAAAATGTCCCTCAAAATATTTCTGTATGTTAGAATGTATTACAGAAACAGAGCTGAATCAATGTAAAAGAATAGAACCCTTCTTCCTTACACTATGAAAGTAATACTAGTCTACGTTGTTGTATACATTTCTACCCATTTCATAGGGAATATCTCTCACACTTCATAAATCAAAGTATCATAATTTTCGTATATTAATACTAAGTGGAGTTTAGAAAATGGTTCAAAATTGTGATGAATAAAAAGTCCCTTAAAGTGTTTGTGTACATTACAAGGTACTATAAAAGCATAGCTAAACCAACATAATAAAATATATCTCCCTCTCTCCACTATGTAAATAATACTAATTCGCCTCGTCGTATACTTTTCTACCCGAAACTGTAAATGAAAATTGGAAACTTGGACAAGGTTGTCCGGCATCAAAAACGCCCTTGTGCGGAAGTGAAAAGGCAGAGTAAGAGTGAGAGGGCCTGTACCATCTCGCTTATGATTTACACAGAACAATCAACGCCAAATGGGGCCATGGGGCGTCTCGCTGCTGTGTCGTGTGCGCCTGTTCCCCAAACTGGATTTTGGGGCCTGACTGACCGCACATCGAAAACGGGACGGACATGCATATTTTTCTAAAAAAAAAGCAAAACACTCAGCCGTCGGGGTTTTTTATTGACGCGGCGAAACGTAATCTTCGGCACGTGTTGAGTGTGGTTAGTTACCGTTAGTCGCGACTGCAATTAACGAGTAACCTTAACCTTAGCTTCCAAAAAAGCTCAAATCACAACCTGTGCTATGAGGCGCCCAAAATTCAGAGCAAGTGACGCTGGCTGCCAAAATGCGTTGTCGTTGCCACGCCCCACTGCCCGCTCTACCAAAAAAAAAAAAGAAACAGAAAAAACCAACAACAAGCACGAGAGTTCATTTGAATTGGCCGCCACGCATCGAGTGTATCGCATGCTCCCCTCTGTCTCTGTCTCTCTCTCTCTCTCTCTCTCTATCTCTACCACACTCCAAACACACTACAAAAACTTGTTCCATAAAATTTCAATGCCAGCCAAAAATGATATCAGACGAGCTCGTGTCATCGACTTGCCGAAAAAAAAACTCATTCGCAAAAATGTTGCTTTGACCCACTGCCTGACGAAAATGTTTGCGAAATATTCGCGAATCGCAAAAATCCTTGAGTTTCAAGGTGCGTCCTTCACTTGGCAATGGGAACGGCCTCAAATTACGGTCAAGGCGAATTAAGCACAGCCAAACGAGAACGAGAACGAGTCGCCGCGCTGTGTCAGCCTTGTGTGTTCTCAATGTGCGCTACACAAAGCGGCGGCAGCAAGGCATATTGATAATAGAAAATATATATAATATAATGTAATGTAATAATAAATAGATATGTAGATATGTAATTGCAAGGATTATAAGTATTAATATTAATTACTAATATGCAATCAAAGTATGCAATCATTTAACGATGCTGCCCACTGTGTTGCAGGTAGTTATCGATTTTCTCACTTTACTAACAATTAATTATCGATGCATTTCTGGTATTTTTACTATGTACACACTAATTACATATGTTTACTTGTAAATTAACATACAGCTATCGGTAGATTAACATGTCATTATCAATGCACTTATTTAGTTGTATATTAACATAAAATATCGATACATTTGGTAAATGTGTTATGTATGTACTATTATTATATATATGTATATAGACACTTATTATACATATTTTAGTTGTAGAGTGTTCTGCTGTCTAACGAGCTCAACTAAGTGAGCAGTGCACACACACAAACACATGTGTATCATTCGGGGTCGCGCGCAAAATCTGCCACTTGGTTACGACGGATATACACAAAACAACAACAGCAGCAACAACAACGCAACATGCCAATAAGCAAGCAGACGAGTACGCGTAAACACAAACAAACAAACAAAAACAAAACATGAGCTGTATATTATTTCTTGTTCTTGGCACTCCGCGTGCTTATGTGTGTGCGAGAGTGTGTGTTGTTGTCATGTCGTGCGGTACAGTGCTTTCTGTCCGCCTAATGAAAATGTTGCTGTTCTTGTTTTTTGTTGCTACAATACACGTTTGTTGTACAAACAACGTGCAAACAACAAAACTCCTGTGTCAGTCGTCAACGCTTCGTCGTGAAGGTGGGTCATTGTGAAATGACAGCGCCGAACCAACTAGGCGCACATCATTGCCAAATCAACGACATTGACGCAAGAGAGCAACGCAAGTGCAGCGTACGCCAGAGCGAGACAACTAGCTGTGTGCGCAGCGCATGCACAAGCCTGTTGTCTTGCTCTTGCTGTCGCGTGCGCATACAATGCAGCCACTGCTTGTCCCGTTCTGGGCGCCGGTGCGCATTTTTGCGTTCGAAAGAAACAGGTCGAAGCACGCAAAAGACCCGCGGAAATGGAGATTGGCCCCAGCACACGGTGCACGTGCCCGACAGTCGAACAAGCAGCCCGCTGGCAACTGCTGTGCCCCTCATACTTAGTGTCATATTTCGCACAAAAGTTCGTTCGTATTTTTCTGCTACAATTTACGATTTAGTGAGACGAGAGAGCGAACGAGCGAGTGAACGAACGGGAACCGATTGTGTGCTGTGTGTGTGCATGCGCGCCAAAGACGTTGGAATTTAAATTTGAATGTTGTCGGCAGTGTCTGTCACGTTATTTGAGACACACACAAATATGTGATAAGTCCCGGATTAGCGGCTACTTAATGCGTGCTAAGTCTGTGGCCACATTCTAATAGGATTAATTAAATTCCAGAGCCCCCACCCAAGAAGCTGACTATAAAAATGCACCAGCTCGAGGTGTCAGAGGTCAGCCCAAAAGCGGTACGTCAAGGGAGAGCATGTGCTGCCGCCACTAACTTGTCATCTAGGAGATCAGGATGTACGTCAGCACGGGTCAGGACGACTTAACGGGACCGCAATCGTTTGCCAGCTATCTAAATGACACGTCTGGCGATGCTGGTGGCGCTGTGCTGCCACTGGGTCAAGATTATCCGGCGGAATTCCAGCACATGATTCATAACCATTGGCGTGGATTTCGTTCACCTCCGATTTACCATCGTGCGGGTATCTACATCGCTTTCTGTGCCCTTATGTTCTTGAATATCTTTGGCAATGGCCTGGTTATCTGGATTTTCTCCACGTAAGTAGAAACTATATACAATATATATTATATATTAAAATACATTATATATTTAACATATTATCTTTATCGTTTCTATAGTTCGAAATCCCTGCGTACACCATCGAATTTGTTGATTCTTAACTTGGCGGTCTTCGATTTGTTCATGTGCACGAATATGCCACATTATTTGATAAATGCCGCTCTGGGTTATATAGCTGGCGGAGATCTGGGCTGTGATATCTATGCCCTGAATGGTGGCATCTCTGGCATGGGCGCATCTATAACGAATGCATTTATAGCCTTCGATCGCTATAAGACCATATCGAATCCAATTGATGGTCGCCTGAGTTACGGACAGATTATTTTGTGTATTGTCTTCACCTGGCTATGGGCGACACCTTTCTCTGTTTTACCTCTCACTCAGATCTGGGGACGCTATAGACCGGGTATATAGTAAGTGCTTTGATTCTAACTTTCTTACTGATAATATTATTATTTTTCAGAGGGATTCCTGACCACTTGCAGCTTTGATTATCTGACCAACACCGATGAGAACCGACTCTTTGTACGCACCATATTCGTGTGGTCCTACGTCATACCGATGACCATGATAATTGTCTCGTATTATAAGCTCTTCACCCATGTACGGACCCATGAACGAATGTTGGCTGACCAAGCAAAGAAGATGAATGTGAAATCCCTTTCGGCAAATGCCAATAACGAGGCAATGAGTGTGGAACTTAGGATCGCTAAGGCAGCATTGATTATCTATATGCTTTTCGTGCTGGCTTGGACCCCGTATTCGGTTGTCGCTCTTATCGGTTGCTTTGGCGAGCAACAGTTGATAACGCCGTTTGTCTCTATGCTTCCCATGTTGGCTTGCAAATCAGTTTCATGTCTTGATCCCTGGGTATATGCAACAAGTCATCCAAAGTATCGTCTGGAATTGGAGCGACGTCTACCTTGGTTGGGTATACGTGAACGACAATCAGGTTCCGGTTCAACGGGTGGTGGGCAGGAGAGTGTTGCCAGCGTGAGTGGAGATACCTTGGCTATGAGCGTCCAGAACTGAAGCAACTCTGACTCTGCTAATACAGTATGATCTATACGCTATATCGTATGTGTGTGTCTGTAAATGATATTATGTTGAAATGCAATGAACTTAAAATAGTTCCAAAAATATAAAACTAAAAAAAGTTGGCATTGAAAAACAGCATAGAAGTCCCATCTATTTAAAATTTAATGCGGATTTTATTATTTGGTATTCAATAACAACATTCTATTGTTTATGGTATCAATATTCATTTGTTCTAACACCTAAACTTCATGAGGTTTTAAATGTTCTAAATAGTTTAGATCTTAAGTTTTATGGATTGCAATAACTTAATTCCAATATATTTCGAATTACCAGATCATAACTTTGTCAAAAATAATACGACTTTAATGGGGAATATCCCATTTTTTGTATACTTTATCGCCTGCTTACGAGAATACTTTTACTTTGTGTTAAAATAATGAGATTTATAAAGTTTTTTATAGTTTATCACACAAGTTTTTAAATTTGCAGAACATTTTTGTAATTTTTCTTTACAATAACGTAATGCTAATCTGTTTATAATTCTTATAAGGTAATTTTGTTTTGACTTTAAATTGAAAAGATATTAGGAATTTGATTGAATCGTTAGTTGTGGGGTTAAAATAAGGGAATTTCCCGATTAATTTCCAATTTTTTCCACTTTTAATACCTTAACTTAGTCACAAATAAGAGGATACTAGTATGAAATGTCGAGTTCTTCAAGGTTTTTGGCTTTTAATTAAAAAGGTATTTGGAATTTGATTAAATCGTTAGTTGTTGTGATAAATAATCGAGTTTCCGGAAATAATTTACAGAATAAACAAGACAATCGCAGAAACTAAGGTCAGAATTTGAATACCCAATCGAATGTACAAATCCAATTGAAACTCGCTGCGTGCATGCAATTAGTTGGACGCATTGCGAGAAGTCGCTCGCTCGGACATGGTCCACACCAGTTTTAAAATGCCCAATGAGTGGACGGCGTTCGAACAACCACCACCAACCAGCACTACCAGCACCGACCTTACTTGTTCGCTTGGTCTCTCGAATGGGCAATTGAAAATTGCGCAATTCTCATTTCTCATTCGACAAAAACATCGCGACTGCGCCAGCTGAGAGCAATGTGCTTGACTGAGGGGCCCCAACAGACATGGTCCCAGACCCGGACCCGTACCCGGTGACACGGTGCCCGCCAGACCAGGCAGGGCACAACACGAGCGAAGTTGAAAAAGTTGCGCTTCTTTGTTGCTTGCGCACATCCAACCAATCCGCGTGGCCAACAGCGGCGTTTCAATTCAGCGAATGTTCCACATGGTAACAGGTGAACAGGAAATTTAGCAGCCGTTTACAACATTTCTACACGAAGTTGAAAGCGTGATTGGCTGAGAAAGCGCAGCGAGTGCGCGATTGGTGTGCGCCTGTGTGCGTTTGTATCTGTGTGGGCAACTAGAAATAGGCACAGTGAGGGTAGAGAGGGAGACAGAGCGAGTGCGAGTGCGAGTGCGGGCCAGCAACATTGAGAAGAGTTGCCAAATACGATACGAGCACACATACAAACACACCACAGCAGGCCACCACACATCATACACACCACCACACGTCGTTGAGTTTGACTGGGGCCAGGGCTTCTTCTTGCTCTTTAAGAAACAACAAACATTTTTACTAGGTCTGCATGAGATTTAGCAGCATGCTGTCGTCGCGCAGCACGATTAGATTTTCAATGAAAACTCAATAGAAATGTTGTTAGAAACCGTCGCCACAGGTGCGAGTGAGACAAATCTAGACTACTATGTGAGATTAGAGATGTTGCTGCTGTGCCTGTGCTGGGCTGCTGCAATCGTCGTTTGATGATAGCTCTCCTCAGTACTTCTCCTCGTTGTGTGTGGATAATCCAATTTGTTCATTCAATTGAGACTGCGAACAAAAAAAAAAGAAAGCAATACTTCCCCATTCCGAGTGTGACTCGATTCGTCGTACGCCTGTCTGCCCGCTTTGTTGTGCCTTTGTGGGGAAACGGACGACGACTTGTTGCATGTAATAATAATAATAACGAACGAAACGGTATCTCGTAGCTGTTTAGTGGATGATTAAACTGAATTTAATCGTTTGCGAACAGGCGCACAGCGTGCTACAGCAACATGGCACGCCTTTTTTCGAAATTAAAACGATTTCAAATTGCCTACTCCACGCCACACTCGTTGTCTCGTTTGCACTGCAGCCTGAAGTGCCAGTAGCCAATTTGCTCTTCTGTTTTGTTGTGCAGCGGGGAGTTGCTTGTGTCATGCACACATACACAGCAACGCAAAGCAAAAGGGTGGCTCGGCTCACAGCTGCGTGCAAATGTATCGTATATCGTATAGCAGTTAATCAAAGATTGTTTGCGCATGCCGATTGGCAACTGGGTTTGTTTTGCATGCTGCTGTTTCACTCTTGCACACATGACTTTGCACAACCGACGAGCCAGTTGCCAATTTGCTCTACTGTTGTGGTGTTATTCCCCATCAGTGGGGAGTTGGTTGAGCCACGCACACATACAGATATCGAGGTTCAGAAGTGTTACAAAAGGGTTACAGAGTTCGTGCAAATGTATTGTGTATCGTATAGCAGCATATCGCAGTTTGTTTGCGCATGTCGATTGGCAACTGGGTTTGTTTTGCATGCTGCTCTTTCACTCATGCACGCATGAATTTTGTCTGGCGACTCGACAAACAAACTCTCTCTCTCTCTGTCAATCTCTATTCAACAGGGCGAGCGCGCGCAAATTAATCGTCTTGCTATTATTTTGGCAATCCTAATATGTAATGCCAATTCATGGGGTGGGCGCCTGTTAACCAGCAGACGCGAAGCGCGCGAAAATTAAAATTACAAAAATCGATAGACAGACACACAAAAGGGTGCATGCTACGACATGTTCTGTGGCTCTGTTAGCATTTGAACGTTAAAAATTCGATTTTATAGAATGCAGCAACGCCCACAAAGGCCGCAAGGCGGTGACAACAGCCCCTCTTTGGGCTAATTAAATAGAGAGTGTGTGAGAGAGAGAGTGGAAGTGGGAGAGAGAGAAAGAACGAAAGGGAAAGAGCCACGCAGGTCCGCCTGCTTCCCCCACTCCACATGGTTGGGTTGTGGTAATATGGTAAAGTAACAGTGGCGGCAACGAGCTAGTTCCCTGTTGCCCACTGTAGGCTAACAGACCTGCAGCTACGCATTCTGCGCGCCTCTTAGTTATTATGTCAGATCTGCAATGCGCGACTATAAAATACGTAGCCGGCCGCGGAGAATTTATTGACTCGCCGCCCCCGGCAACGGGTGTGAGTTATAAAATTGATGGCATAAACTGTCATGAATTTATAAATATGAGTGGGCCACACTGGCGCTGGCAAGGCGGACACTGTGCTGTGCTCTTCTGGGCGCCTGTTGTTGATTTTCGCTTGTATGTTGGTAACATTGTCATTTTGAGTGTTGCCTCTCGCACGCGGCACTGCTGCTGCGCCAGTTGCTGCTACTCTGGCAACGCCGCTGTTGCCGTTCCATTCGCACCTGCTGAGGGAATGTTAAGAACCATCTCTAACACAACTAAACAAATGCACACATACTAATGTGTGTGTGTGTGTGTGTGCAGTCAAACGCAACCTCAACATTCTTGCTGTCTTGCGGCAATGCTGTTGGGCCACCAGATTCGATCGGTGGACGCTGTCCTCATGGTATGCGCTCTGGCAACCCTGTTGCTTCTGTCCCCCACACTAATACATACACACATACACTCGCAGGCAGACAGACATTTAGTGCTGTCAACTCTTCGTGGCATAAAAAAGCTAAACTAGCCTTTGAAAAAAGTTTGACGTAGCCAGACAATATTGTTGGTAGCTAAAGAAAACTCATTATTAGTTAAACGATATATTATTTATTGAACTAATAATCTTAAATTTTTAAAAATTGTTAAATCTACTGCAGCTGAATTTATGTATCTTTTTATCAGCATGCTGCTGGCACTTCATAATTAGAACAGTAGTATAATAGAGTATACAAAATTATTATTAAATTAGAATTTATAATTGTACATATGTATACAATATTAATTAGGGCTACCAAATCAGCCTTTTTTCGAACAGCTTTGTCCTCTTTTATTTTTGTTAAGCCTGAAAAAATTTAAAAATCTTATCGTCCGGAAATCTGGCCTCAATTTTCTAGTGGGGAAATATATTATATAAATTGGCACCACTGCAGACAGTAAAGACGTACATAATACACACATGCACTAACTAGTGTACCCGCATTCACTTGCCGCCGTCTCTGGCAACCCTGTTGCTTCTGTCCCCCCCACACACACACACAGATACTGGCAGACAGAGCGCAGAGAGGCATACACAAACACACATGCACATACACTTGCCGCCACACTGTTCACTCCAATGCCAAAGCATTCCAAGCATAACAATGCCGTCTGCTTTGCGCTGCTTGCCTGTTCGGGCAAGTAAGTGAAATTTCATGCAAAACCATTCTTCGGAAATTTCAAATTCCCCACATACTTTTGTGTCGCACGAGATATTTTTTGAATTGCGCGTGATCATGACGTTTGTATGAGGTTTGATATGGGGAGGAACAAACACACGAATCTCTGGGTGTTGTTGGTGTTGTGGCTGCAGTAAAGTGAAATTATTTGTACGTGTGTGTATTTGTTGTAGTGGGTGACTTGCATTTGTAAATTACCCAAACAATGAGTCTAAATTTACTGTTTTAATTCCCTATGTCGTATTGTGAGAGAGGGAGAGGCAGAGACGTACAGTCAATGTTGGTAGAGTGAACCTGCTGAAAGTTTTCGTTTCTCTTTCCCCACATAGCCACAGACAATGCAAGTGCAGTTACGCACATGTTATGTGTATGTGTGAGGCTGTGTGTAGTGACTCCTTGATTTCAAGGTGAAATGCAACTATAGAGCATTACGTGTCAGGCCCGTAGCTAGGCGTCTGCAGAGTTTGCTATGCACATGGGCCCATGCCTTCCAGGGGTCTTTGCTACCAAATAAAAATATGACATTGAACCAGTTGTGAATGGGCGCTTGACAGACCTATGTTTTTGTCGTAGTACAGTATTAAGTTTCTTCATTTTAAAAGCAACGCAATAACTCTTTAGATTCCCGAGAAGTTTTGCACAAGGGCCCTCGCTACGGCCCTGTTGCTTGGGCAGCGATTGCAAGTGAGAGAGTGAGAGTGCAGCAGCTGCGTTGGGTGGAGTAGCGAGTTAGACGCACTATTGTCCTCTGCAAATCCTCATTGTAACAAGCGCCCAGAATCATTGTCTTACGCATACGTCGCCCCAGACGATGCCTGCCGTAAAACTGCATAAAGAGCGACAACAATAAAATCCGCAGCAGAAGCAGCAGCCGACGCAGCAGCAGCAGAATGCAAAAAAAAGGTTGCCATAAAAAGAAGCCAGGCGAAATGTCGTCGCCGCGTCGCCCAAAAATAAATGCAAGTACACTTTGTATACATCCTCTACGCATACAAACATACACACGCATGCACACACACATACAGCCGGCGAGAAGTTGCTTTTGAGATCGCCAACTCGTTGATTAACTCGATGACGCCCTGAGCGGTTCATTGGCCGCACTCAAGGCAAGGCAAGGAAGGCGATGTGCAAGAGAGCAAACTGAGAAGAGGAAGCAAAAATAAAAATATATAAAGTGAAATAAATACAAAAGAAAAAACCTTTAATCGAATGTTTCTTTGCACTTCTGCGCTCCCAGATCATGTTTCAGCTTCATCTGCTCTCGTTTCGCAATCATTGCAAGCAGAGGTCATGGAACTGTTAAGCACTGTGGAAGCGATAAGGCAATTTGACTTGTTTACATGTTATACCCCATGACCATTGAAATTGATTAAAAACGCTGTGCAAACAGGCTGAAGGAGGCGTGGCAGGCCCAATGGAGTATATACAATACAATGTATGTATATTCTTTACCTATTTTTACCACCGAAATTTTTAAAATTTATCAATTTTGAATGCAGAATGAATCTAGCAGAAAAACCATGAATAAAATGACTTTCCTAACCAAATCGGATGATTATTTTCTATTTTTTTAACGATTGGATTACTTTGTCTTTAATCTAGTTAAGTATCTAGGAGCTAGACGGGTTCTTTGGGTTCTAAATGTAAAGTTCTCTCTTCTTTTTTATAAAATCTTTGGTAGTATGAAAATATATTTAAACCAAAGATAATAATTATTATTATGGATTATATAATTCTATAATATAGAATCAAGATTACTGTAGTATAATTCGATTATATATTGTTTAATAATTATATAATCTTTGCTTTATAAAGCTCTCATATATTTTCTATTATAAATTAAACACATCGCCTGAGTTTAAATAATTTATTTCATATGATACAAACAGTTTTGTACATACATATGCATACGAGTATATAGCTACCTCTACCAAAATCAAAATCAAAGTAAAACAATATAACTTAACTCCTTACGTACACTATACCATATAAATATAGAGTGTGTATAGATCAGGAAACATTTTGTTCGTGGAATAGAGAGTATGTGCATAGTGAGTACTTTAGTCCTAGGGTGCTAGATCTGAAGGAACCTATTGTTCCTCCATTGTGCCGTAATATATTTGAGTGAGTGAGTGTGGACTTAATTAATATTTGGTGCGGTTTAAGTGTAGAGACAGAGTGTGGACCCTGATTAAGATGTCTTTATAGTCGTCGTTGTCGGCATCGTCGTGTTTAGCAGAGCAACGAAATGTTTCCACTTTCGTTGCCCGCAAGGAAGGCGCGATTCAGAGGCAGCACAGCGAGGGAGGTGAGCACGCCACGAAAGGTTTCAGGTCGCAGTTTGGTAATGGTGTTCAGGGCATGCGAATTGCCCAGATCCGCATAGACGCCAACACGATTGCCAGTGGTGGCATAGACAAGCGAGGAGCCAACAGTCTGCAGGAAGTGGGCGGGTTCAGGTGGAGGTCTGTAAAAAAGAGAAAGAAGATATAGTTGAAATAAATGAGATAGTGGTTGCCTACTCACTTGAGTTGATAGTGCAGTATGCCATCCAGTGCGTGCCACACAGCCAGACTATGATCCAATGCAGAACTGATCAGTAGCTGATCACTGGGCGCCGTCAGCTGCAGGAGATCACACTCCATGGGTCGCCACTGGTTGAGTATGATGCCTGTGCGCGTGTCCAGCTGCACAATGCCGCCGGAGGAGAGGCCG
Organism: Zaprionus capensis; assembly: GCA_018903675.1. Lineage (NCBI taxonomy): Eukaryota > Metazoa > Arthropoda > Insecta > Diptera > Drosophilidae > Zaprionus > Zaprionus capensis. The sequence goes on along the minus strand of JAEIFN010000040.1, from coordinate 2,382,279 downwards.
GCAGCAAGCCAATTACCCGATGGTGCCACAGCCAAACACCTGACGGTGGCATTGGGCAGTGCCGCATGACAGACGCGCCACTCGTTCACATACTGCATGCAGCGTGCATCAATAATACGCACTGTGGACTCCGCTGTGCCAGCAACAACCAACGGCGAATGCGAGGGTAGACACTTGACCACAGTCACTGCACTATGCCTGGGTGCATCGAGTATACCCAATGGTCTGCCTATAAATGGATCCCACAGATGCACACCCGAATCACAGGAGACCACATAGCGCAGGGATTCGAGGAAGCTCAAGGAGTGTATGGACTTCTTGTGCGCCGTATAGGTGAACTGGCAGGTGCTGCTCTTACGGCCATCGCCCTCGCTGCGCAGTGACCACAACTTGACGGTCTTGTCCTTCGAGGCGGACACGAAACTGTTCTCGTTCTCCAGCGCATAAATGGCGCGCACCGAATTCGTGTGACCCACAAAGGACTGCAGGCGTATCTGCTTGAGATTCAGCGTCTGGTTGTCCTTCTCGCTGCGTGTGGTCTCGTGGCGCCAATAGGCCAACCAGTTGCCTCGCAGATGACGCGTGCTGGGCAGATGATCCAACTTGTAGGCCACCATATCCAGCAGCTCCACACTGTTGCTGACTACCTGCAGTCGATTGCCAACGATCTGTGTGCCAAAACTATTCGCTGCAATCTCTCCTCCTCCTCCGTGTGCTGAGGCATCTGTCATATCCACTTGGCTACCCCCGCACACCGCCAGCGGGTTGCGCTTGGCTTGCTCTGCCCCTGCAGCGGGTTGCTCATGCTCGTGGCAGAGCGTGAGCACAAACTCCAGATTCCTTAGCGTGCGCTGCATAATGGCCTCGCCCAGGAAACGTAGAAATGCCAAGTAGGCAGTATGTGCCAGCTCCGGCCCAAAGACATCACGCAACTCCTCCAGTGCCCGCTGTTGTTGTCCAGCTCCAACTCCAGCCAGCGATAGCTGTGCGAAGTTAACTCCGAACTCATCAGCATCGGGCAAACTGAAAGCTTTGTTGAATATCAAAAAGAATGGAGCCAACAAGGATTGACACAGATGCACTGCCGTCATCTCCGATCCCAGGCGTACACTTAGTGCATAGCAAGCGTCCAGGAATTTGCGTGCCAGCAACGAACGTCCCAAGTAGCCACTGGGCATGAGCAGCGTCGTCGAGCTGAGCAATCTCAGAATGGGCAGCAGTATTGCATCCAGCAAGATGTGCTGCAGATGCTCCATTATGCTGGCATCCATCAGGCAGGGCAACATGTACTTGACCAGTTGCAGCGAACTAATGATGGCACCTTCCAAGCTGCCAGTCATGCGCTTCGCACAGAGTCCAATCAATTCACTGATGTGCGGGAAGTATTGCAGTAGCAGGAAGTTCTCGCCGTAGAGCGCTGCAAGAGACAAATAAATATTAGAATGGATACTAATTATTATTATGTGATAAGGTTAACTGTATTCCCAACTTGTAGATCTATTGTATCATTCCAGCTTCTTTTCTAGTTTAGAACCTATCGATCATATCTCGTCAAACCCTATAAGGTACGCTGCCCTTGAAATGCACATCTTGTACGTGTGCATGCCTAGAATAGTCAAAGTTTGTGCTCTAAATCTCTAGGGATTCATTAATATTTGTTATAAGGGTTACTGTCTGTAAATCCCACAAGACTAATTAATATTTGGTAGAGTGACTGTACTGCAACCTTGTAGATATACGAGGTGTGTTCAAAAAGTATCGCGAATTTTGAATTTTCGCGGGTTATGAATAATCGAATCGAGCACGCAAAACACTTATAACCTTTACGCCTCTTTACAACCAAACAAAAAATGCTATACACTTGAAACTTGGTACGGGAAGAGTGTACCAACACAACAAAATGAAATTCGATTATACGTAACCTGCGAAAATTCAAAATTCGTGAACACACCTCGTATTGTACCTCTGCTAAGCTACTGCAACCTTGTAGATCTATTGTACCTCTGCTAAGCTAAGAGCTTCTTTTTCCATTTCAGTTATTGCTAAACCTAACCCGAGAAGGTGCTTACCCCTGTAATGTACGATATGGTTGCAGAGGGGCGGAAGAGAAGAAAAGAGGTGTCTCGATCCTTAATCAATTGCTTATACTTCTTGAGGTTATAGCAGCTAGAAGAAACCTCCATTGCTGTAGGCCTGCCGTCAGGTTCTCTCTTTGTTCTTAGTTCTTATAAATTTCACCCCTACTATTAAATCTTCTTATCCTGCTTCGGTACTAACTTCCACGAGACCTTATAGATTTATTGTACGCCTGCTAAGCTTTGAGCTTCTTTTCCATTTAAGTATTTCTTCTTTTTCCTATCAACATTATATGTATATAGGCAAAACCTAGAAGGTGCACAATTGCACAGAGTGAGAGATGTAAAGAGCTGTCTCAATCCTTAAAGTATTGCACACTATTCCTGGTCTGCAGAGAAGCGCCCACAGCACTGAGAGGATTCACAAGGGTTTCTTACATTGCTTAACATACACCTTAAAGCCATTTAGGTTAAGGCAGTCTAGAAATTATTATTATTATTCAATTATTCAATTTGCTGTGAGCCTGGCTTTAGTGCCAATGTCTTGACTACTTTCATTCCTGGTAGTTGTAATACCTCCTTATTCCTTGCATCCCCTGCTCCTCTTGCAACTTTCCCTCCCACCACAAGACTCACCTGCAATGGACATGAGGCACTCGAGCACACGCGCTGCACTGCGATCTCCCACGACGCGTGCATTGGCAATGCTAAAGTAGTTGAGGTTGGCGGCATCCAGCGTTAGATCTCCGCCAGTTGAGCCCGCCGCCGCATCCACCTCGGGCAGCAAGTTCTCCTGTCCCACATAGCAGAGGGATAGAAGCTTGAGCAGATTTCTGGTGATGTGACGCGCAGTCAAGACTGGACCCAAGCGATGTGAGAGCCACACAAGACTCTCGGCGCTCATCTCACTGATGCGATTGTTCTGCAATGCTTTGGCCTCCGAGATGCGTGAGATGACCGAAGCCTGCAGCGAGTCACACCCCGTCGCCGTTGCCACTGTTGCCTCGGATTGCGTTGCAGCGGATTCTGCTGCTGATTCTCCACTGGTCACTGCGCTGGTCACCTGACTGATTAACTCAAAGCTATCGACGCTCTTGCGTGAACCAATATCGCAATCGATGGCGCTCAATTGGAAGCTGCGTCTGATGCTGCTCGCGGGTATCTCAATGGTGGGTGAACGTGGTCCAATTGGAGGCGGCGCTGCTGCTGCTGCTGGCGGCGGGGTTGTGCCTGTGCCCTGACTGCTCTGCAGAGAGATCTTATCTGGCGACAGTTTGGCGCCGTACATGATCTCATTGATGGCCAATTTGTCTGGCGAGCTGCCGTCGGATTCACGCGCCTCCTCAGCAATTGCCGTGGAGGAGGGACGCATGTCAAAGGAGTCTATGGACTTGTTCTCCTGATCCTCCTCAAACGTAAACAGATCCTCAATGTCTGGCTTGGACTCGACAACTGGCATCACTGGTGGTGGTGCTGCTGCTGTTGGTGGTTCCTCGACAGCGAAGTTGAGATTTTTACTTGTGCGTCGACTGCCCGCGCTGTGGTAATGATAACCATTGCCCTGATCCGGCTCCTTGTAGCCACCCACAGCCTCCACAAGTGGCGCAATGAAATGCTGCAGGAAGCAGCGCAAGCCGAAGCGCACAATCAGCCGGAGCAGAAAGATGTGATGGTAGAGCTTGACGGATTTGCGTGATTTGAAGGAGCTGCTCGACGAGAAGCGCAAATGGCTGCCAGTGCTGTTGCTGCCACTGGCTCCACCACCTCCTCCTGCAGTGTTGCCACTGCTGCTGCAGTTACTGCTGCTGCCTCCCGTTGAGCTCTCCTCCGCAGACGAACTGCTCTCCACGTCGTATAACTTGAGCAGCGGCTGCAGCAGATGTTGCTGCGTCTGTGCAATGCCCAAAGCTTGTGCAATGGGATCGAAGAGATTCCAGGCAGTCAATATGGAGGTGCGATCATCCCGCAACAGATCAATGATATGCGGCAACAGCAGCTCCACCGGTGCAAACTGCTCGTAGCCATAGGCAGCTGGCTCGAGGAGTCGCCTCACATGCGCACAGCAGGACATCACTTTGCACTCGGCAATCTTGCGCTCGAAGAGCACACGCTGACGATCCAGCTCCGTGTAGCGCGCACACTCGCCACTGCCGCCACTGCAATTGAGATGTGTGTGCAGCTCGAGCAGCTCGAAGTTCAGCTGGAAGGCGTGCAGGGAGCGCACCACGGCATACACTGAGATGTAGTGACTGGGAAAGGGCAGCAGCGAATTGGCAAACATTGGCTCCAGCAGCTGTGCAGCACTGGTGGGCACTGGCAGTCCCTGCAGCAGATACTTGTTCCCCTCCAGTTGCAACAACAATTGCACCACATGACGCACCGGTTTGGGCAACTCCTGTGCGTGCAGCTGCGCCAGCGTGCGACATGCGGCAAGGCGGCACTGAAAGTCTGAAGCACTTGAGCCATTGCTGGTCAACAGTGGACGCAGTCGCTGCATGGCAAACAGCTCCACCATGAGGCAACCCAAGACTTGCAGCTCCCGTTCGCGACGCTCTGCTAGCTGCTGCTGTAGACTGTGTTGACGTCGCACTGGCGCCACCAAGAGATTCTTTGACTTGGTCTGCACCACAGCAGCGTCGGCAGCATCGAAGGCAAAGAGTTGATTGGTAAACGAATGTTCGGCGGAGTTGTGCTCGAACAGTAGATCGCTGCTGATCATCTTCTCTTCGGGATTAGCTGCCGCACGCTGTTGTGGAAAGGTGCGTGCATAGAATGTCTCCAGTGTCTCCAGCTGCTGCAGCAGCAGTGCAGGATTATAGTGCTCTGGCAGCTCAATAAAGTTGGTCACGTTGTAGAAACTGGAGTTGCTCTGCTCATCGCTGGGACGCAGTGACATGCGCGGTGAGCTGCTCTGCTCTGTTGTGCTCTGCAGGTTCTCGCTGCTTCTGGCCAGACGTCGCTTGGAGCTGGAGTAGGAGGAGCTGTTGCCATAGAGCTGCGCCAGTCTTGGTGCCGTCTTGTTGAACCACGGCGAGGCATAGCGACGTGGTGGATGCGCCTGTGTGAACAGCTGCACAATGCCACGCTGACTGAGTTGGCTGTGCTGATCCACCAGACTGAGACAGACATTCTTCGACTTGATGGCCGCCTTGCCACTTAGCTTGTAGCTGCAGGAAGAAGCAGATGAAGTTAAACTGACTGGGAAACTTTCTAAACTTACCCAAAGTTCAAATCGATCCAGTGATGCAGACGCTCACTCACATATTGCGACTCCAGTGCCTCGCGATGCTTGCATATGAAATCCTCTGGACAACTGGCCCAGGCGGGCAACTCCAGGTCGGGCAAATCTTCGTGTATGCTCTTGAAGATCATCGCATCCGTATAGAACTCTGGTATGCACTCATCTGGCGTCCACTCCTGCAGGCGCTGTATGGACACCGGATATTCGGCAGGCACCCAAATGGGACGCACATGGGCGCAGAGTATGGACTGTGGGGTGCGTCGTGCCATGTACACGAAGTAGGTAATCTCGGAGAGAAAGTCGGAGACATGATGCGGCACAGCGCTGACTGCCTCCGCTGTTGTGGCATTGTGGGTTGTGGCATGCGAGTACATGAGATCCAGATGAATGTCGCCCTTGTTGAGGCGATATTTACTCTTGGTCAGATCACGCCAATTGGCACCGTTGCGTCCACTGAAGTCCGTCACCCACGGCATGATGTGATGATGTGCTGCATTCGTCAGACTCCTGCCACACGCATTGTTCAGTATGGTCAGGTAATCGAAGTTAGACAATTGACCATTGCACCACATTTCGCAATATTCGCGCAGATTGAATTGTGCCGGATCGTAGGCCAGCTTGAGATCGATGGTACTGCTGGAGGGGAGCTGTTCCTGAGGTGAGTCTGGCAGCTCTGGACAGCTGAGGGGGGACATATCAACAACGGTGGCTGTGGGTTCACCCAGCAATAGATTGCACTGCAGGCGTGGCAGCACCTGCAGCCAGAGATTCTCGCGCAGCATCACATGCTGCAGACGCAGATCGCCCAGGAGGAGACCTTGTGCCTGCAAGTGTCGCGCCAGCTGCAGCAGCTGATAGACTATGAAGAGCGTCTTGTTGTAGCCACGTCCCAGCAGCGCTGGACTGTAGGTGATGCAATCGTAGAGGCTGCACTCGAGCGCCGGCGCCGAGGGATAATGCAGGACGCAATAGTGTGTGCTCGTCTCAATGGCCACCAGGGCGGGCAGCACATTTGCATGACAATCCCCATTGAGATCAGGCTCCTCCTCGCTCTGCTCCTGTTGCTGGCAATGCAGCACAGGGCAATTGTAAATGCGTTGAATCAACTCCCTGAGCACCACATCGTGTGGCAGTAGACCACCAGAGATGCTCTGGCTTAGTCCCACACTTGGCTTCGAATTCGTCGAACTTCTGCACTGCTTGACGTGGGCGCCCGCATATTGCGTGTATGCCGATTGCCAGAGCTGCTTGAAATTGATGTGCGCCACATTGGACACGGCCTGCGAGTAGCTTAGGGGCAACGCAGGTGCGTCATCCGTTCCAATGCAGCGTGACGGCAGTGGGTAAGCTTTGCGCTGCGGTTGCTTGCGATAGGTTTGCACCAGAATGCGTGTCCAGGGGTGCTCCAGCTGTCCCGTTGGATGGGCCCGTCTGTCCAGCTGCGGCCACTGTGTGAAGGGGGAGAGTTTGCGCTGCCTCTCGAGTGTTTGCAGCCAGGCCTTATCGCATATCAGCTTGTAGAGACCCTCGTCTGACTCACACACAACATGTTGGGGATTTATACCGATTTCCTGCCATATCGCATCGTCGCTATCAGCCATTGTTTACTTAGCCAGTCCAGTATACGCCTCCAACTAAATTAAATAAGTTGGGGCCCTTTTGGGCACGAAAACAAAACCAAGTGTGCAAAACTAGCGATGGACACGGTGTGAATTTTACTCACGCACGACGTGCAATGGTCAAAGTACGCGACATAGTTTACGCCAAAAATTGCAAGCATGATATTGCATAATTAATTGTTTAATTATTACATTTATTTACTTTTACATTTATTTACAATGAATATTTTTTGTATGTGCAATAGTTTACATTTACATTAGCATTTATATCTGCACATCGCTAGTTCCAAACACACAACGTGCGTTTTGCAACACTAACAGCTGTCCAATTGTAAACTCTACACCAGCCAGAAAATACCAAAATAGAAACAGGGTGAATATTGCTATCGGCATATCGATTAAACGATAACTCTGCCGTTAAAAAAATTTTATTTAAAATTAAACTTAAAGTTCAACTGCCCGTAAATTAAACGTCACTTTTACAAACCAACTGTTTCCTTAAGTTAAGACCTATCCATACAAATTGTTGCTACCGCTTTCCGGCGCAGGTCAATGGCCAAGCAATTTGCTATTTATGTATGTCGAGTTCAAAAGGCCGGCGGCGACCTCAGCGGAGAAGAAAAAAAATGCTGTGAAAAACACTTGATGGCGGCGTCTGCGTTGGCATCGACTGCGGCTGCGGCGTCGGCTTTGGCTGCGCGGCTTGTTGACTGGTCATAGAAGCCAATGCCAAATTGTTGTTATTTTAAAGAATAGACAAAGTGAATAACAAATCGTAAGTACATACATACGCATGTGTGTGTGTGTACTTGCACAAAATTTATTTAGGTTATGTTTATGTTTTCACTTTCGTTCTATCTCTGTTCTATCAGTTTCCTTTTGTGCATCTATTTAATTATGCAAAACTCAAACGAAAGCGATAATGGAAGCAAAGTTCCCTGACCAAATAACGACACAGTGTTCCGATTAGCCGACATACAATTCTAATGGGATTATTCAAACGAACCCGATGAAATCATAATCAGTTTTAGTTTTCGAACGTCTCATTAATTATGTGTGACTAAGTCGCGCGAGAAAGAGAGAGCATTAAAATGAGCATTTCATTGTAAATTTCCTAGAAACATTTACAACACTAGCCAGTCGATGAGATATTGAGCATTAATATAATACATACGTGAATACATACATACATACATAGGTATGTATGTTTGTATATCCAGTGAGATTAGAGAAACAATCTTTGTGTGTAATTTCAATCTTATCTCTCATTAATGTGCGTAATTATTTGCTTAGCCTTCGGCGTCGTCGGCATAGAGGAAGAAGAGGCAGCATTATTACACCTGGCGGTAAGGTCAAGGAGTGTCATTTTTTGAGTGCTTCTCACGTGTCTGTGTGTGCGTGTGTGCTGAGTTAGTTTTTCCCTCTTTGTTTTTGTTTGGAGATCATTGCTGTCTCGATTATGCAGACAGTGTGAGAGATGGAGTGAGGGAGGAGAGAGAGGGAGTGAGAGAAGAAAGAGGGAGTGAGAGGAGAGAGAGAGAGAGAGAGAGGAGAGAGTAGGTCAGCAGCCTAGCAAGCGAAAAGCCATTAATAAACAGACACACAGACTCGCCGACTGGAATACTGGAATTGGAATACCCGTTTTCCCGGCCCCCCACACCACCGGCTGCAGCAGCTCAGTGAATACGCTACAATTGAGACTGAGGGAAGCTTCGATCGGTTTTGCACTTCCGTTCTTATACTCGTAAATCGCCAGCTAAAAATATTATTTATAATTTTCGTGCACATGTGTCGCGGCTTTGACTTTACGAGTATTAAAGGCCCGTCGCTGTCGCCGGAGTCTGGATCCGGGCTGGGTTTTTTTCCCCCTTTTGTTTGTATTATTATTTAACTCTACCCTGGCGTATAAATATAAAACAAATGCAACAATTAAATGTTTAATTCAATTGACAAGCCGAACACTTTGGGTTTCTGTCTGTCTCCAGCTTTTCACACTTCCAATGAGTCGAGTGATCGGTTGAGGATGATAATACGGTTTCAGATTATACTTAGTATAGAGACGCACGCCTCCAGGTGGGCTGGATCAGCTGTTAAGTTAAGTTAATTTCAAGTCAATTGTTTCTGTTGTTTTATTTATTTCGGTATCATTAATGTTGAATCGAAAGCGATACGATATCATGCGAAAGTCGAGTATATATAATTAGGGCATTTAAAAGGTTTACTAAATGCAGTGAAACAGCTTGGGAATTCGCGATATTTGCTTCATAAAACGGCGCTCGCGACTTCTATTGAACCATTAATGAGCTATAACTAAGATATACTCGTAGAGTCGAGGCATAAACCCGAACCGATGACACACACGACTAATAAAATTCGTTCAAAAGATGCGAACCGAAAGCTTGCGACCTTCATAAATTGAGTCACATGCTGTCAGATTTATATATACCATATGTATATGGAGTAATGGATAGGTATGATATCCGAAAGCATTCCTGAAATCTTATCTATGCACCAGTTAAGGCAAGTCGGAGGACCAAAGGGTACAAAAGTCCGTCAGTCAGTTAGTGTAAAATTTGCGCAATGATTATAAAGCTTGTTGTTGGACCCGCTATAAAGATTAGACTGTATATTATTATTAGTACCGTTGTAAATGCTATATTTAAGATAGCAAAGTCGCCATCTTTACGACTTGCGTATGGAAGTAAGATAATGCCAGGCCAAGGAATATTACCCAGCGAAGAAGGAGAATAAAATAACAAATTGTGGAAATGTGGAAAAATTAATCGAGTCATGTGAAAAACCCAAAATACTCGTTAACTATAGGGTAAAGATCAAAACAAGTTGGCCGATTCCGATTTCCGAGCACACAGACAGACATACTAACCTGACAGCCTTCAATTTCGAGATCACTCAACTTAATTCTCTAGAGATTGAGCCCCGTTGTCGACGTCGCTGTCGCTGTCAACGTCGCAGCGGGCACTTGTTGCACACTCCAGCTGCAAAGTAGTTCAAGTCTCGTGACGCTATTTAATGACTAGTATATATATATATGTATATAGTATATACTATATACAGAAGCAGCGGCTAATAGTTGCGGTTAGGCTCATTTTCATAACTGCTTGTAGGGTAAGTTTGTTTGGAAGTTGGGAAATTCATGTAACTGGGTATAGAAAGCAGCACCCGAGACCCATAAGATTATCAAAGAGAATACAGTAGGTGAGGTTATTGTGGGTGTAGACAAAAGAAATGCTTAACTTAGTTATGTTATAAATTAGAGAGTTTCTACTTGGCATAAATACAGATTACTATAAAGAGCAGCGTTACACAAAACCTTTCTTAAATCACCTTATTACCTTATTACTCATTCACTTCATGAATTGCTGAGTATAACACTGTCGGGTTATGTATTTAAACTGACTGTTTCATTATTTATGTTTCTAGGGGGGTTTCTCGCATTTGTTGATGTGCAGCTACCACATTGATTTACAGCTAGTCTGAAACTGTTGTTAAGTCAGCAGGTGGTTCGTGATCTCGAGAACCCGTTGAAGTTGTATAACGTTCGATGTACGCAAAAAAGATTAAGGGAATTTCAAAAAAATATGCATATTCCAAAGTTGAAACCGAAAGTATTTCATATCGGTTGTATATATATTTTCTTAGGAATTGTATATATGCTACAACTTGTTTACAAAGTCATGTTTGATAACATTTTGAATAATTTGCCTTATTATTGAGCTATCAAGGCTGGAGGTTATGTTTATCTGCACAAAGTCAAGAACTTTTGGCCTTGCAGCAGTCGCATCGTTTCTCAATTAAGTAAAGCACATTATTTAAAAAACACACAAGTGACACATGGAACGAGATGAACTGCAGCTGCTGTAGGGGAAGTTCCCTGCCCTTGCCCAAAATGGAACATGGAGTACAGAACATACTGTCTCCCTTTCTCCCTCTCTCTCTCACTCGCTTTGTAAATGAGCCATTATTTCCTGCTGCTGTGCACAACTTCTGTCAGGCACTGTAGCATGTCACACAACATCATATACCCTCTGCGAGAGGGGGAACTTGATTCCGAAGAATTTTCGCAGTGTTTGCGCGCCAATATGGAATTTCTTTAATTGACCCAAACGCAAAACATATCGCCTATTGGGTCCCGGTTTCAGTTTCAATTTTCAGTTACTGCTTCAGTTCCATCAATTCCAGAGAGGTCACAGTCCCCACTCTACTGATTGACCATACACCATAAATAGACAACCATTTCGTATAGCTCAATTAATTCGTATATGAATAAAATAACGCAAATAATCGAGTGCAAGTTAGATATAGACGAAGTGTGGACCCACACACTGACATTAATATATAGTATACGATGTGTTATATATGTATTGTATATATATTTATTGACATACCAGCTTGAGCCGGAAATATTTTCGGTCAGGGACACTGCGCGTCGAGTTTGAGCCGGATTTTGGACTTTACATGGAAATATACCCGATATTTGCATGCGCTTTTCATACACTCCCACTAGGAGTCGTATGTCAGTTTGATGGTTAGCACGTAATAATAATGATAGATGTACTACGAGTATATTACGATATGTGCATGAAACTTCCTTATCGAAATTATGCATAGAGCTGTCTTTGTTCGCTTCAGATTGTAATGCAACCTGATGCAATCGTTGCACTGTTGAAAGGTTCCTTAAAGGCGATAATTAAAAGAATATTTTATATACGGAGAAAGTAAGTCATGATCTCATCAATGAACTAAGTAAAGAAACTTAAAGAAATACTGTAGGAACTCTTAGAGCTGTTGATTGCTAGTCAAAGGTTTATGAAAGAATTATGCATATATGGTAGATGCATACGTATGGGATAAGTAAAGAAATTTTATAAAATATTCTTGACACTCTTAAAGCTTTAGAATATATTTATCTGTTGATTAAGAATCAAAGGTTTATTTAAGGCGATATATGAAAGAATATTCTATATATGCATAAACTGATTCATGATAACAACAGCAAACTATAGTATATAAATAAAGAAAGTTGATGTAATTTTCTTGGCTCACTTATATCTTCACAATATATCAGTTCGCCATAATAGAAAGTGTATACAGTCTTCGTAGTACGCAATCGTCTTATCCTTGTTATTATTATTTGGCATCATGCTTATTGAAATGTTGTACAAACATTTCAATTTCTCAATTACAGGCTACCATGGAGCGCGCTTGATGCTTCGTTCGGCGACTTGTGGGCCAATTAAAGAGGCGACGCCAACGCCGCACAATGACAGAGATGAGCATCACGAATATACTGTCTGATCCGATCATATATCGGTGCAGATCATGCGTGGGCAATTGTGAGTGCGCTGCAATGAGATCTGATCTGATCTGAATGGGACGCGCGTATTAATTAAAGCTGTCCGCTTTTTGTTATTGTCGAATGCTGTCCTCGTATGTTAGGTTAGGACCGGCCGTAGTCGGGGGCAATACATAATGGCGCTGATAGCATTAACAATTAATCAACAAAATATATGTTTAATTCATTGCCTTTTATTATCAATTAATTTAGCGCTTCCTCTTCTTAAACTCGAATTCTATGGAATACACGATTTGAATACATATATATAGTACATATATCAATACATATTTTATTAGCGGTGAGTACTTGTCGTGATTATCAGGCCTGGTCGAGGCTGGACAAAGTATGCCATTGATAATCGCAAAACTTTGACTGATAAACCTGGAATGCCAATAAAATACAAACCTAGCAAAATATATATAGTATTATTCGAAGTGTCCCTTGTCTTAATTACTAATCGATTTAGTCGGATGGATGTTACAACGTGAGGTTTGTTAATTAAGTTTCTCTACAATCTACAGTCAACACAATCGGCAAAATTACTAACAAGCTTTATTTGTATGCGTATATACAATATATATAGCTGTGGTCATAAATAAATACTATATGTACTGCAAATATTAATTGCATTCATTATATATTCTTTATAGACTGTGAACTCTTACGTAGCGAAATTTAAAACACTTTTTAGGCTTTTCTACGGCCAATGTGTTTGTTTGTCAATCATTTTCGCATTGTCGGCGTGATAAATTTTCCGACTTTATTGATGTTGATCTATAAAAAATAAGATCTTTTTTGTTTTTTTGAAATATTTGCATCACGTTTCGCATATAAAAATTAACCGCTGGCAATGATCATTCATTAAGATCGTACATTTAGCCTAGGCGTGATGAGAGGATCGAGTTACAACTGTGAACAATGACTTTAGATATATATATTCATATAATATCTACGTATACTATATATAGTATGTATAGTTCATGGTATACTTATTAAAACCGCATTGAACCGCAAAAGGCAAAAAAACGGCAACAAATAAACTAAAAACTAAAGAGATAAACTTAAAGCGATTTGGGTTGGTAATACACTCTATATATAGTCGAGAACGTAGATACATTGTTTTCTGTATAACGTATACACGAACACGTACATATGTACATACAATGTATGTATGTATGTAAGTCGAGCACAGTTGACTCTATTAGAGTTGCCATTCACTTTAACGCTCCAACGGTTGTTCAGAACGTAGTGAGTCCCCGTTAAACCCCAAAGTCCCCTCCCCAACACTTCACTTAATTACATTGCGAAAAAAACACCAAAGAAACTGACTGTATTAGTGTTGGAAAAGTGGTTGCACGTGTGTTGCACACTCATCATAATACGATAATATTGTACTATCAGAACCGAAGTCATTTGGCAACACGGTGCAATTTGAAGCCAGTAAACTTAGGTTAGGTTCTAAAATAGAATATATTGTTTCTTTTATATATGTATGTACATAGCTCATTATCATATCTCATCTCAGATAATGTTAATCCCCCTTAAGTAGTACGCAATTATTTATCTTCATGATAATGTGTTTTATTTTTAGCTGAAACTAAGTTTTATTGTAATTTTCTTTTCCCACCTTAGGTTTAGCGACAATCAACTTAATTGGAACCGTTAGGAGTATATAAATTAGCTAGTATATTGCAATAGCTTGGGAATTAGTGCGCGTGTTCGGTTATCTGAATGGTTCTTAGCTATATAGTGGAAACGATATCGAAAGTTGAAATCGAAGACGAAGCGACAAAATAGTTAATACTTATTGAGGAAGCTCAACTTAATCAATTAATGCAGCCGATGAGTGGGTTTCCAAAAGTTATATAGTATATACACACATACATATGTACATACATACATATATGGCGTATATATAGCACACACACCGATATAGCACACACACACTTCCAACGGCTCCTGTCGCAGCAGATGTCGTGTTTTCACGATCGTCATCAACGTCGCCGCCGACAACGACGCCCGCTGCGAAAACTCCAACCGCAGCGGCAGCGGCATCAGCAGAGCAGTGTCGCAGCAGCAGCAGCGTCGCGTCGCAGCACCAGCGCTTATCTGTTCGCATATAAACTAAAGTCGGTGGAAATAATTTCTCATTTGAAATTTAACAGCCGACGAGCGCGGTGGGCAGAACAAAAGCGCGAAGATCGTGTGGTGTGAAAATCGCTAAAGGCAGAAAATACTAAAATCGAAAAACGAAAACTAAAGAGAAAAAGAAGTAACGAACACAGACACACATAGGCACAGCGAGAACTGAAAACGAAGAAGTCCAAGAAAGCCCACGAAAGAAGCAATAGTGTGTGTGTGTGTGTGCACAGTGTGTGTTCCAGCATTGGCATTGCAGCATAGACGACCAGTCCCACAGTGTCTGTCGTTGCGTGCGGTTCTTTTCCACTTTCGCTCTCGCACTGGCTCTCCTCCAGTCACCTCCCCCACCTGCTTCTTCTTCATCGTTGCACTTGTTTGTCGCTTTCCCGTTGCCGTCGCCGTTGCGCATGTGCCAAAAGTGAAAAGTATCGAAAGAAACAGACGACGACAAGTGTTGAAAAGCGCGCGTGGTGAATAAGGATCAGTTTGTTGTGTGTGCGTGTCTCTGTACGTGAGTACGTCTGTTCGTGTTTCGATTAATTGAAGGCGCGCAAAAGCGTAAATTGTCGCCGTGGCGAAGGAATTGGCGAATCTGTTAACGTTGCAAGAGAACAGAGCCGAGATGACACAACAACCGCAATGGGGCATAAGTTTATCAAAGTGTAAGTGCCAAATACAAATACAACAAATTATGCCTGAGTGTATGTGTGTGTGAATTGAAATTCAAATTCAAATTCAAATCGCATTCCGAATTCGTTGAACTCCGGCTCAACATTCTTGAAATGCTTTAATTATTGCTTAACCGACATTGACCGACCAACAGCAACAGCAACAACAACGGCAACAGCAACAACAATCAAATGCGAAAAACTTAAGTATAAAGTGTACATAGCTTTTAAGTATGCACATGCACACACACGCACATACGCACTCTGCGCGTGTGTGTGTGTAAGTGTGAGTGCTGTCGTAAAATAAACAATGACAAAACGTTTTTTATTTCTTTGCATTTGCACTTCCGATTCAGTTTTTGTTCTGTTTTTTCCGTACATGCTTCGCTTACGGATGTTAAACTGTTCGATCTTGTTTGGTGATCAAAAATGCCAAACACGCGTCAACATAAACGTCAATAAACTTACTTTATAACGTTCCTTTATTTGCCTATTTCTATGTACACACAAACATACCATACATGCACATATATAAACATGATGACGCCGTCGTTCAGATCATAATTTGCATGAGAATTAAGAAAGGCGATGACGAACAGGTTGGGACAGGAACAGGTCGAAAACATAATAAAAATAAAGCTAGACGCATACGAAAACTCTCAAACTCTTCATGTATGGTAGGGTGCTCGTACAGTGGGCTATATTGATTTTGATAGTCGTTTGATTTCGAATAGGTTTCCTATTGGAGCTCATCATAAATTCCGAAACTTGCGCCCGCCAGAGAAGACAATGTATTTTTCTGGGTCGGGGCCAGTTTTTTATGGGATTTATCACAACGATAAAACGTGTTGAGTTTTTCTTGACTTATTTATTTGACAAACTGGATTCTCGTCTAGCTTTTCTATATGTAAGAACAAAGAATTTTATCTGAATTTAAAAAAACAAAACGGAAGAATTTATAAAACGTGCAAAAAAATAAAAAAAGAAAGAAATAAAGAGAACTGAAAACCGAAAACAATACCGCCCCCTTGACACATGGTAAAGTGTTTCTGCGATATCATATGAAATGGCCTATCAAATACTAAAAATAATTTCGAGAAACCAAAATGTTATTGGGAGAGTGTATTTTAATATTGTCGCGAAATGTGTGTAACAGTAAGAAGTGTTCCATATGTATTTTGATAAATGGCTGTATGTATTTTTGTTTCGAAATCGAGAAACAAAATATCATGTTTGGCACAAAGAATATATAATTTGTATATACTACAATACAATATTCTGTAGGCTTTACTGTAAGACAACGATAATTATTATTCTTGGACTAGCGGTTACTTGACCCCCTTATAGAGCCAATTCAACGACAAGCGCTTCCTTTTCATTGTTTTTGGGCAAGGTCAATGTAATAAAAGAATTCTTTTTCTGTCACATTAATTTCGTAATACTCTCTCTCTCTTACTCCCACTCATTTCTTTTATAAGCATATTCGTTTGAGTATAAATAAATATCTACAAATAAAACGAAGAGGAAAATGTTGTAATGTCTCTCAAACTGGAATTCATTTTAATGTTTATTTGTCGTCGTATGCAAATATTTATATTTTTATTGACAACACAAAACAAAAACGGGCGCAAAATATTCTTGAAAGTTTTCGAGTTTCATTTTTTTTTCCTGTTGTAAAAAACGTGAGTTAGGTACTTAAATATTTGCCTATTCAATGGGTCTTTTAGCACTTTTGTTGAGTGGACGCAATCCATCATCATTTGTCAGTTTCCTAATTAGCGTAGATCACATTCTGAGATTCCGATAGATAGGTCTAGGAATGTAGTTTCACTCTGCCTATCATCCCATTGATATGTATGCTGTGAACTGTGTCGAGACATGAGACAATGTTGAAAAACTTCCGATGTTAAAATGTATCGATGTACGCATTCATACATACATACATACATATCTGGCATGTCTCGTCTCGTACTTTAGCCTCGCTCTCGATAATTCGCAACGCTCAACGCTATGTACTGCATTATCAGGCTAAAGAAGTTGTGGAAAAATAATGTCATGTTATCATACAAAAGACGATTGCACTTTATATATATTATATGGTAGACTCCATGTACATAAAGTATGATTACACTAAGTAGTCAGTAGCGCTTAAAAAGCACAAAAGGTGATAATAAAACCAAACGAGTCAACGCGCTTATCTCGAATCTCAGAATTGTGAATAATACGCGTCGAGCTTCAAACGATAATCTTATAAGTTATAATAAAAGTCGTTTAAAGTCACAATAAAACAAAAGTTTATCCACTTGGGTTAACTAAGAAGACACTGATTCGCACTTACTACTCGCACTTAATATTAGTTAGTCATAAGTTAGTCGCCAAAAAATGTCACTTCGGTCACGTGGTTAATTATAAAGAGGTTTCTTCCCGGAAATCTATTGCAATTATGTTCATTAATCGGTTATTATGGCAATTATATTGTCGTAAATTAGATCTTATCAGGGCACTAAGCAAATTGCTCGGTTTTAGCACATGCTTCACAACTGACGCCGGAGTTCCCACTATGGCAACACGACTGCATATATAATATATATCAGCTAATACCAGTTAACAGTCGATTTGATGGCTCTAATCATGACTGAAGTGAGTTATGGCCTCACTCGAGACTCGGGATGATATGATTAGCGCCACATTTACATACAGCTATACCAGGCTATAGGTGTTAGTATGCCAATTCCGATTGGGATTCCGATTCCGATTCTGATTCCGATACGATCTCGATTCAACATCCTTATCGTTGTCGTTGTCGTCGTTGCCGTTGCCGTTGGATTATTTGCTTAGCGTGTCACCTATAAATTTCTGCCTGAAGTATTTGTTAAATATAATGACAAATATTGAGACATCATTAAATTGTCAGCTCCGTTGCAACTACGTAAATATTATTATAAGTGTTAATTTATAGATCAAATAAATTGCTCGGACGATGACGTAGATGGACTCTTTTTATTATTGTATAATGAAAATTTCTATTAGCTTGTTTTTTTTTGTATTATAAAAATGCGTACGACCGAATGGAATTTTCGTCATTATCTATGCGGAACTCTCGCAAATGGAAATTAGATTGGAATCAGATTAGAATTGTGGCTATAACGAGCGAAGCGTGGATGATTATAGTTGTGAAAATTGGAATGTCATTGTTGGTATAAGTATTATATAGAGTATTTTTGCTCTAATAATATTGTCATGAATTGGTTAGCGATATAAGCAAGTTGTTAGCTCTTCGATTCTCGCTGAATATGGTACATTAATTCCATTGTTATGCTGCTGTCCGGGAATGTGTTAATCAACGTGTTGCTGTTGATGCAATTTTTATCAGTCGTACTTCTCCATATGTATGTATACCATATATAGAACAATATTTATCAGTCGTACTTCTCAATATGTATACCATATATAGAGTACAATATTTCCCTTCAATGAGTTGGGTCAATGTTAATCTTGTTTTTATACCGAGGGAGTTCATTAATATAACCTTCAAAAGTTGAACTTTAATTATCGAAATTCTAAATTGAAATAACAAGAAAATTAATTGGCAGTTGTTGTAGGTTTAGGGCCTCCACTTTTTGGATGGTGGCCGATTGAATAAATGCCGTATAATAATTGCCAAGCAACTGGGCGGTTTATAATGCTGTTAAAATACTTGATATAGAGAAGTACTTGTACATGGATTTGAAACGTCAAACACCTTATCACAACGATCTTCTATGGCACTTGAAGTTATCAAGACATAATTCCATTTAACGAATGCCATACCGAGTGTGTGCTATAAACGGCGCCCGCCCAAAGATTGCCCAACAATGGGAGCACCACAGAGTCGATTAGCTAGAGGGTGGGGGGTTGGGTTGTGGGTTCAAAATGCACCTATAAAGCGGGAGCCATAATTCTTGAATTGTTATATTATATGCTATCGCAAATATATACATACAATAAATCCATAAGTACGCCTAGATAGGTTGCTATTTAAGTAGGGGAACAACAGGGGTAGCTTAAGTTCGAAAGTTTGGAAAAGATTTGAGGCTTATGGAGTGTAATAAATAAAGTAAGAGATGAAAGAAGTGGTTCAATTACTGAACCGATTTCAATAAATTTTCAGCTGTGCAACAACTTTACACAGCTTATAATTTAAGTTAGTCAAGTATATATACCCGCTACTCAAAGGTTAAAAGGGTATTATAACTTTGTGTCAACCGAAAATGTATGTAATAGGCAAAAGGAGGCGTGGCTAACTCCACAAAGTGTTTATACTCTTAATCTTAATCAACAGCCGAGTCGATATAGTCATGTGTCTGTCTGTCCGTTCGTATAAAAATCTAGAACTCAGAATATGTAAGAGCTAAAACTGCAAAGTTTATTTTACATTTTACACCCCCTTCCTCCCTTCAAATAAATAAAAAGGTGAATTGCAAGCGTCATTTAAATGCAGAACAGTTTATTTTTGATAAACACAATAACTATCAACGTTGAAATGATTTCATAAAATTTGGTAGCGATAGAATAATTACCATAGAAGTTATTTAATAAAATTTTAAGAGTTACTGATTTCCCAACCGCTCCCTAAAGTATGCAACATAAAATAATATCAGCTGGTTAGCGGGTATATCACAGTTGAGCACACTAGACTGTAGCTAGCTTTAGTGCTTATTCAATCTGATTTACTTACTCATGAACAACCTCCCAATCGATGTCGTGCCAGCAACACATTACAGGCTCTAATATTTTATAATATATTATTAGGTTTCTGTGTTTATAGACTATCTAACAGCAATCAAATGCAATTTATACTTTATCAGCGCAAATTGATTTGTCTGGCCTAATTGAATTGAGCTGGAACTTGTCGATTTATTACTTTATTCGCATGTTAAACAACGAAAGCAAATTGATGTTGCTGACGTCGTTTCTTTTATGATAGAGTTGACTAATTAAACCAACCTACTACCTTCTGCTTCTCTCTTACAGATTTCATACTGCCACAGCGTGTGATATTGGCCATCATGGGTTTCCTGGCCATCCTCAATGCGTACACGATGCGCGTCTGTTTGTCGCAAGCGATCACGGTGCTTGTGATTAAAAAGAACAGCACGGAGGATGAGAATGGCGATGTGGCAATCTGTGAGGCCGATGATTTGGATTCGTCATCTTCATCGAATAGCGGCATTTACGATTGGTCCGAGGAACTGCAGGGTCTGATTCTGTCTTCATTCTACATTGGTTATATTGTTACCCATGTGCCCGGTGGACTTTTGGCTGAGAAATTTGGTGGCAAATGGACTCTGGGATTGGGCATCTTATCCACGGCCGTCTTTACAATGCTTACTCCTGTGGCCATTCAACATGGTGGCTCAGATTGGTTGATTGTCACGCGTGTACTGATGGGTCTTGGTGAGGGTACCACCTTCCCAGCGTTGAGTGTCCTGCTGGCTGCCTGGGTGCCGGCCAATGAACGTGGTAAACTTGGAGCTCTGGTGTTGGGCGGCGGTCAAGTGGGCACCATTATGGGTAACCTGTTGTCGGGCGTGTTTCTTGACGCCTACGATTGGCCTGTGGTCTTCTACTTCTTTGGCGGTCTGGGCGTTGTATGGTTCGTTATCTTTGTAAGTACAAATCGGATATAAAACTATTAGATTAGTATTATATTATATATATTATATATATTTTTGTAGATCTTCCTGTGCTTCAGCGATCCCAGCAGCCATCCCTTCATCAAGCCCACTGAACGCGAATATTTGATTAAGGAGATTGGTACCATTGGACGCAACGAGAACCTGCCACCCACGCCATGGAAGGCGATCCTCACAAGTCTGCCAATGTTTGCTCTGGTCTCGGCGCAAATCGGTCACGATTGGGGCTTCTATATTATGGTCACTGATCTGCCCAAGTATATGGCCGATGTGTTGCAGTTCTCGATTAAGGCCAACGGTCTCTACTCCTCCCTGCCCTATGTGATGATGTGGATTGTGTCGATCGGAACAGGTTTCGTGGCCGATTGGATGATTCGTCGCGGTGTAATGACGACGACAAACACACGTAAATTCATGACAGGATTGGCGGCCTTTGGCCCTGCGATCTTCATGGTTGGCGCCTCGTATGCCGGCTGTGATCGTGTCCTGGTCGTGGTGCTCTTCACCATTTGCATGGGTCTCATGGGTGCCTACTATGCTGGCATGAAGCTCAGTCCGCTGGACATGAGTCCCAACTATGCGGGCACTCTGATGGCCATCACGAATGGCATCGGTGCCATAACGGGTGTAATTACTCCCTATCTTGTGGGTGTGATGACACCGAATGCGAACCTGCTGGAATGGCGTCTCGTCTTCTGGGTGGCATTCGGTGTGCTCTTCGTGACGGCCGTTGTCTACTGCATTTGGGCATCGGGTGAAATTCAACCGTTCAATGATCCTCCCATCGAACCGCGTAGCGTTGACTTCGAGGCCGAGGAACGTAAGCCGGAGCCAAAGTTCAAGGCCGTGCAGCAGAGCTCCTAGAGCTGAGAACAGCCGATAAGTGCCATAACCGTGTTATGCTCCTTTATACATACATACATACATACGTATATATATATATATAGTACTTTATTGTTTTCAATTCAAATGTGAATTTGTTGCTGTCAAAGCTCAAGAAGAAATTGATTGATCAAGCAGGATCGATCGATCGTTCGTCTATTGCAATTGCTAGTTTTATAGTATACCAAAATGTCGGCCCCCCATCCCCTCCCCCTCTACTCCCACACCCAGTGCGCTGTCGAACTAAGTATATATATTATATAAATAGTAATCTATAAGTTTCCAGCTGCAGATCCTTAGACCTCCTCCTCTTCTACCCGTTTACCCAACAAGCGAATTTACTTATATGTATATTGTCTGTTCTGTTGTACGTAATTATAGAATAGGCTCTTTCTTCCCCTTCCTTCCTCCCCCTGCCTCACTGCAGCAATATACTCTCTTTATTATTATTTAGTATTTAATCGAGAAACGAAATTCAGTTTTAGGATAGTAAGAGTAATAATAATGATAATAAAAGAAAGCTAAAGATTGTTTGTACCTAATTTGTATTCCGAAATTCAGTTGAGATCTTGTATAAAATCATTTTAATTGTTGATCAATGTGTAATACATTTGTTTTTAACGCCAATGTTAAAGCATAATTGTTTTTATAATGTTAGTCAAATAAAGTGCATAACCTAATTGAAATCGTGCGTTTTTATTATCTATCCCAAATAGGTCGTTTGGCTTGTGAAGATTTAGAGGTTAGCCAGAAAAAACGAGAGCAACAGTCGCGCAAAACGCGACAGTGGGATACCCTTCGACCTATGTTCCCGTGTAGTTTAATTTGTTAAATTCATACACATATGCATATGCACATGCTTTGAAATTAATCCCGACAGATGGCGCTCGTACTTCGCGTTCGCCCACCTCCCTTGTTAGCTGACAGAAGCACTTGGTTTTATGCTCATACTTTCTTAAATAACTTCTGTGTTTATTGTCCGATCGGATTGTAATTTGGTGAATACATAGTTATTTTAATCAGCCTAGTTTCTGCCAAATTATAAGGTTGTATCTTTTATATGCCGCTTACAAATTGAGTTCAAAAATTAAATTATTGATTTACGGGGGCGGTGGGCGTGGCACCTAACATTTGAAATAAACTTCATCTGCTTATAGTACACAGGAGTCTTTCTGCCAAATTTGGTAACTCTAGCTTTTATAATAGCTGAGATCTGTGCGTTCACACAGACAGACGGACAGACAGACAGACAGACAGACATGGCTCAATCGACTCGGCTTGTGATCCTGAGCAAGAATATATATACTTTATGGGGTCTCCGACGCCTCCTTCTGCCTGTTACATACATTTGCACAAAGTTAGTATACCCTTTTTTGACCATTTTCAATGGTCGAAGGGTATAAAAAGCTATCTTTGGCGAAGGTTTTTATAGCCTTGTAGGTTGCGATCTCTTCTATACTCGTTATATAATGGTGCAGAATTGAATAATTAATTAATCGTCGATCATTAAAGAAAATAATAATAAATAATGGAAAAATAGAGAGTGAGAGAGAGAGAGAGCAATAACAGTTTGTTGAATCGAATGGAAAAATTAGCTTATCCCAAATTGTCATTTTGTGTTATTAAACATATATTTATTAGAAAACTGTTTTTAGAAATTGTTGTTAATGTTACAGGAGTACTTGCGAAAGTTTTATTGTTGTAAGTATTAGATAGCCAGAACAAGTGTAGGAGAAAGAAAGAGAGGGTGTTGTTCTCTGAATGAAAAGAAGATATAGTTGTTAAAATCATAATGAAAATATTTATCAATATTTATATTACAGAAAAAGAAGAGCACAAAAGAAAGTAAACAGAAGTAAAGCGCGACTAGAGAAAAGGAAGAGTGATGGTAGGTATAGAAAAATTAGATAGGGAGAGAGAAATTACCGAATTAGAGATGCACTGGTGGGAAGAGAGAAATAGAGTAGAAATAGGAAAGCGAGAAGCAACTGTAGAACGAGATACAGAGAGTGTAGAAGGGCTGAACACAGTGAGATTGAAAGAAACGGTCAAGTGTGAGGTCGACTGTGATATATCCGCTACCCATCTGACCAAAAGATTTTGTGCTGCATACTTTGCAGGGCACCGTCTTGAAAATCTGCATCTCTTTAAAATTATTTCTGAAATAACTTCAATGTTAAATATTCGATCGCAGCCAAATTTTCAGAAATCATGTGGGCGTGAATAGTTATTGTGCTCATCAGAACTGTTTTGCATTTAAATTCCCCTTTAAATTAGATTTTAGCCATTTACAGGGTGGAAGGGGGCATGGCCAAAAGCTAAAACAAGCTCGATCTGCTTGCAAATATAACACATATTGACACCAAATTCAATAGTATTTGAAATCGACGCCTTTAAACGGACTGACAGAAGGACATTCTTGTACAAGTAGTTAGCTAGATCAGCATGCCGAAGGCTCTATACCCTTGCAGGTTTTTTTTCCTCCGATCGTTACAATACTAGTTATTATAATGGTGCAGAATTGATGGTATCGTGTAAATTCAATATTAACATGTCTCACTTTTATTGTCAAAATTAATATATCCTCTGCAAGGGTATAAATACATATATGTATATACCTTGATAGAGAGTTATGTCATGATGGTAACTAACCGAAACAGATCTGCAGGTGAAGCAGCGCCTGGTCCTGTGCTACTTCAGCCTGCTGGCCATCATCAATATGTACACCATGCGCCTCTGTCTGGACTACTCGTTCAACCGCATTGCCGAGGATGAGAAGGTATTTCCAAAAACGAAACGTTTAAGAGGCGGTGCCAATATACAAACCAAGGACTTAAGATTCCCATCCTATATGCGGCTGAGCGAGAAGGCACCAAAAGCGGAGTGGTCAAAGTCAGTTAAGGAGCAGATTCGAACATTAAGAGTGGAATTGAGTCCAAAACGGGACACCCTGCTGAGGTCTAAATGGACAAGCCAGATGGATGAACAACCTAAACGGAAATCCTCATCGGATCCTAAGCTTACCACATCCGGCACCGCCGATGTCTGGACAAAGGAGGTGCAAGTACTGGTCACAATCGCCTTCAATGTGGGCTACATGATCACCCACATTCCTGGCGGCCGTTTGGCTGAGCGTTATGGCGGCAAGTGGGTACTGGGTGCATCGATATTGTCTGCCGGCTGTCTTACTGTTCTCACCCCGACAATTGTACGTCACGCTGGACCAGGTGCTCTGGTCGGTGTGCGGCTGCTCATTGGCTTCTGTGAGGGACCCACGTTTCCCTCTGTCTGTACGCTGTTATCGCAATGGGTGCCGGAAAACGAGCGTGGACTCTTGTGCAGCTTGGTGCTGGGCGGAGGCGAAATCGGCATTACCTGCATGGCGCTGGTCAATGGCCTCTCGGTGGGGGAGCAGAACTGGGAGATGGCCTTCTATGTGGTTGGAGGTGGAGCAATTCTATGGTTTATGGGATTCGTAAGTTGGCAGCTTCTCTCTTTTTTCCCAGTACCATTCTTACTTCTTCTTCTTACTGTTTCCAGATGATTCTCTGCTACAGCAACCCAGATGACTCGCCCTTTATACAGAACTCGGAGCGGCAGTATATCCAAAGGGATATGTTAGTCAAAAGAGAAGATGAAACAGATGTTGCTGAGAAGGAGTGTCCCTGGAGCGGCATGATGAGCAATGGCTCCACTTGGGCACTGATTGCGGCCAGCGTGCAGCATGATTGGAATCAAGAGCAGATGGCAGAAGAGCTGCAGAAGGTGGTCAGTGAGATGCAGACAAAGGGACAGACCATGTGGACGGAAGTGGAGAACAACTTGAAGTCAACAGCGCCACATCTGTGCAGTTGGCTGGGCACACTGACAACGGGCGGCCTTAGTGATTATCTGGTCAAGGAGGGCATACTGACACGCACACAGACGCGTCGCCTCATGTCGTGGCTGGTCTTCATCAGTGTCTCCATGTATTTGGTGCACGAAAAAGATCCCAGTGCACGTGCCTGGAGTGTCATTGCGCTTGCTGCCTACTACGCTGGCATCAAGCTCCTGCCCCTGGACATGGCACCCAATTTTGCTGGCAGTCTGATGGCCATTTCGAATGGTCTTGGCGCCTTGCCGAGTCTGTTTAGACCAATACTGCAGCAGCTCGAGATGAAGTATCCCATTGTGGGCACCATTCGTGCCGCCGTCTGGTTGATCTGTACTGCATATATATCTGGCGATGTGCAGTCTTACAATTGCTCTACACCACCTGCCCCAACTGCCCCACCTGTCCCAACTACCCCACCTGCAGAAGTCGTAACTTAAGTCTTAATGTATAAATTATTATAGCCCAACATTAACTTTTTAATTATTTGGTGGCTGGAGATGTACTGCCAGCTTGTAGATTGATCGATCGATATTGTAATCTCTGCTGAGCTGGAAGTTTCTTTTCAGTGCAGTTATTCTAAGGATTTCCTTAATTTTGTCTTGTCTCGTTTAATACAAGATGTTTTCCACTTTCTTAAAGGTTCAATGCCGAGCATATGGCATGTGCTGAGGTATCTCGGCATTACTTATTATTCCTTGTTTGCTAAGGTATAATCCGTAAGTAGCCCTGTGAGGATTCTCAGTGGGTTTTATAGCTAGCTTCATTATGTGCTCATACCACTTGAGCTATGGATATTATTACTGCAAAAGGGCAACTTTATTGCAACCTTGTAAGATTTATAGCTTCTTTTCTATTATATTTAATTTTTTTCTAAACCTGTCGACATCTCCCGTGACGCGCGAGAGGAGAGAATGCTGAACGTATGGGCTCTGAAGGTACTTGGCTTTGAAATGCACATCTCGATCTCTTAGCACGCCGAATCTGCAGACCACAAATCTCCAATACAAGCTGAAGAGAACACTAAAGGAATCTGCTCTGCTCTCTCGTCAAATCCTAAAGATCTGCATATTGTACCGACCAATACTGAGCATAGCATCAAATGATCTGCTGCCAAGGGAATAATTACTGCAAGTTGTCTGTCATGTGTTATCATGCCTTCGATATTAGTATAGGTATGTAAGCAACTGCTTAAACCTCTTTAGGTTATAGCAGTCCAATGTGACGTCGCTATGAACTTTTGCTCATCTCATCTAGTTTAAAAACAACAACTCCAACGTCGCCTGCGATCTTATTTTCTATTCTCTAAGTGTTTTGGCTACATCATTGTACATTCTGCTGCAGCCTTCGCTACTGTCTGATGATCTTATTCCACTGTATGATATATTACAATGTTATGTAGTATATAGTATATGTATATGTATTAATACACAAAAGTATTCTTAACAGACGCGTCAATGCTTTTCATTATCATTACGACTTTCGTGGTTAAAACTAGATGCTCAATAACTAAAACAAGGATATCCTTTTTATATGTACTATGTATAACAGGGCCAGTTATGGGTTAATGGGTGTGGTTGCGGAAGGTGGGCATCAGGAGTGGGGAGTGAGTGAGGGAGTGTTTAAATGCCGAGCCATCGCCCATGCCTGTGTCGCTGGTCCTTACATTTACATTGACGACGCCTAGGATAACATTCCTGATTGTGCCATTGCTGAAATGGAATTCATGTCGATGCCAAGCCGACGCGTTACATTGATTTGAGCCAACGCCGCATTACGCAAAGAATAGACATGCACCAGCTCGGCCTGACTCTTGGCATAGAGCAGCGCCTTCTCAAAGAGATCGACGGCATGTTGCAGCTGTGCACGCTGCACCTCCACAGTGCCGAGCGTTTCATAGGCCAGCTCGCATTTGGGATCTACTTCGATGGCGCGATTCAGCAGTGTTACAGCAGCATCAATATCGCCACGCCACTGCAGCATCATGATGGCCTGATGCACCAGCAGCGATGGATTCTTTGGCGCCAACTTCATTGCCTTCTCATAGTACTGTTGCGCCTGCGAGAATTGCTGTTGATCGGCCAACACTTGAGCAATCAGGCTGTAGCATTCAACACAATCGGGGAACTTCTCAATGGCCGACTCAAACTCCTTAATCACACGCTCCAGACGCTGTTGATCGGCGGTCATCAGGGCCAGGCGATATTCTGCATAACATTTCTGTACATACGCGACAGCATGTTGCGGTGCCAGTCGCACTGCCTTGTCGAACTCCTGCAGAGCGGCCTCAATCTGCTCCAGCAGCAGCAAGATCTGTGCACGCTGATGATACACATCGGGATTGTCGGGATTCAGTTTCTCTGCCTCCAGGAAGTCGGCCAAGCCCTTCTCACGCTCGTCCGTCTGTATGAAGAGGGCGGCACGTTTGATGTACGCATAGACGCGCAGCGTTGCATCCGCATCGGCTGCAAAGCAAAGATTATAATTCATTCCAAAAGGGGATTAAGCAACTCTCTCTCTCTCTGTCTTACCATTGGCCAGAATGGCGTCCAGATCGTTCTTGCTTTCGGTATAGGAGCCGCACAGCAGATGGAAAGTTCCGCGCATTAGCAGAGCCTCAACCTTGTACTGTGATTCCGATTCCGATGATTCGATTTCCTCTGTGCACGCTGTAATGATGTCGTCATAACGCTGCTCCTCGAACGCACGTAGGGCACGCAGGAAGCCACGCGGCTGTGTGTCGTCGCCCTCTGTCGAAGGCGGCACATTAAAGGTCTGCAATGGATCGGCACTGAAGGAACGCATGTAGGTGCTCACGAAGCAGCCCGAGGGAACTACGGGCACACGATCTTCTATACCCTTCTCGGCATCCAGACGACCGGTCTCTTTGAGCACACGATCCGCGAACATGATGGTGTTGTTGTTCTGGAACATTTCCAATATACATGTGGCCGTGACATCGTCCAGACAATCGACCATATCCTTGGTGGCCTCATGAGCACGTGCGCGTCTATAGTAAGCCTTGGCATAGCGTGGATTATACTCCAGTGATCGTGAACAATCCTCCTTTACTTTGTTCCACTTCTTAAGCATCTCATAAGAGGCAGCGCGATTCTGATAGAAGATCGCCAAGTCGGCACGATGCTCGAGGGGACACTTATCGATGGCCTTGTCATAAAAGATAATCGCCTCATCGTATTTGCCATTGCGATAACAGTTATTGCCCTCCGTCTTGTAGTTGTTGGCCTCCTTTAGTGGCGACAACTGTTCGCCCAGTTCCGCGGACTTCTTCTTCCGTTCCAGCTCCGAATCCGGTGCTGTGCCGTCTATCGACAATGTTTGCTTTTCAAATTTTCCCTTAGTGCGCGCGTTCTCACCATCCTTGGGTTTGGTTTGCTGTTTGCCACTTTTACGGTCGTCCCGCGACTTGTTCCACCGCAGCACATACATGCCCAGGCCAATGGCCAGTGGCGTGCTCAGTATCAGCGCCACCTGCCATTTGTTAAGTTTCACTGAACGTAGATTGAGGATTGTTGCCATATTTCCGGGACTTCTCCTAAATATGTGTGCAGCGTGTGGTGCTGCAAAAAGAGAGTTCGTTATATATTGTGTAATACTAGAGACCTTATCAAACGTCTTGGGCTGGGGCAGAGCATTAAAAAGGCGAGCAGAGTAGAGTCATCAGCGGCAGCGCTAGCGCTTAATCGCTAAAATGCCGGGGTGCCATTTGTCACCTCCGTGCTTCTCTTCCCACTTATTGATTTTCATGTTCGTGTATTTTTAATGCACTGCCCGTAGTTCGGTTGTTGCGCTTGTTTTGCTACTCACAGTTGTGTTGTTATTTAACACTGCAATGAATTTTGCAAATATGAACTGTTATTTAATTGCTTTTTAGTGAAAAGTAAATATAAATTTAAGTTATGGAATTACAACTAGCCTGCTTAGCAAATAGAACACACTGAACACTTAACAGCTGCGCAACAGTTGAGTCCCCGAACGATTGCTGTGCACATGTGACAGCTGGTGATGGCATACAAAAACTGATTGCTATATTTGCGTATGCATAAATTAGTCATTTCTTAACAGCACTTTAACAGCTGGTTAACAGAGATCAAAGACAATTACAAATACAATCCCTGGCCTTATACAGTCCAAAATTCATTGTATACAATTTTGTCTACAACGTATGTATGTGTCTACATTTGCAATCAAACTTATAAAGAAAATATAATGTAAATTAACAGCGAACATTTGTTTCAGTAGTCGATGGTTTTATGACTGTTCCACAAAAACCCAGATAAATTAGATATTACTAAAACAAATTCGTTTTATTGTTTTATTGATGCTTTCTGCCAACTAAGGCCTAATAGCAGCGAAGCGACATCTGTGTGATACTTTGTAACTTAAATTAACAGCGAACTTGAAGCGCACTTCTCTATGTGTTCATTGCTTAGTGATAACAGTCAGCAGTGGACAATTTAACAGCGAATCAATTATTAACAGCGCGAATTCAAAGCAAAGTTACACCAACCAACAACAGATGGCGCTAACATTTATTGACAACACACAAATTGCAACTAGAATTTAGATGATTCCAAGTTTTCTTATTTTACTCATTATTTTATGCATTTAAAATCTGTTTAAAATGGTTTGTAAACTCATTAATCTATTAACTGTGATTATTTGAATTTAATTTCATTATATCTCTCTTTCTATTTA
Source organism: Zaprionus capensis (assembly GCA_018903675.1). Lineage (NCBI taxonomy): Eukaryota > Metazoa > Arthropoda > Insecta > Diptera > Drosophilidae > Zaprionus > Zaprionus capensis. The sequence goes on along the minus strand of JAEIFN010000040.1, from coordinate 2,352,031 downwards.
TTTCTTTACCCACTTTGTTATTCCATTTTCAATTCTATTAGGCCTTCCTTCTTCCACTTGAGCCTAGAAAACTTGAATCGAATTTCACAATGGGCACATTGTCAGACACAAAGCGCGAATTGGACAAATTGAAATCGATTGAATTGGCCTGAAATCACTTTCATTACTTATGCAGTTTCCAATCAATTTTCAATTCGAAGAAGAAGATGAAATCAAAGGCGGAATCGAAATCGGGCTTAGGCCAACTTAGTCGGGTCGGTCGAGAGGGAATGGCGAGTCTAATCAACGCGGACCATAAATTCCAAGAGCCTTGGCTTTTCCGGCATTGCTTTTCTCTCTGCCGGCGTTGCCAACTTTACTAATTAATTGTGCACTTGAGAATTTTTGAGCGGCAGCGCGCACAAAGCAAACTGAAAACTGTTAACTGTAAACTTGTCTCGCTAGGCAAAAAACTTGCCAAAGGCGAAAGAGGATGTCAGAGACAGAGAGAGAGAAAGAGAAAGGAGATGGGGGTCCCCACTGCACTGTGGGAATGCAAAAGTGTTGCTGTGTGTGTGTGTGCATGTGTGTGTGTGCTAGGTACGCAACGGAAGCTAGCAAAGTTGATGAGTAAATAAACTAACAATTTTTCCTACTTAATTAACAAAATTGTTTTAATGCGCCGCCAATGCCGACGTCGCCGCCAACAGAGATGCCAAGTGAGGCGTTTAGTGCAGCCAACATTGACAGACGGATGGACGGAAGGATGAAGGGACAGAGAGACAACTTGACTAAATGACTAAGCAAACAAAAAGCATCTGCAACTAAGCGGGACAATGGCGACGTTTGAATACCCTTTTGTTGGTAGATGAAGTTATGTGAGTTTATATAAATGACATTATATTTGATAATATGAATGATATTCTACTTGACAAATGAATGATTTTATAAATAATATGGATTATATGATATATACCATCCTATCTATAATATATTATTCCTCTAAGAGGATAATCCAAGTAAACTTAACGTTGTTCCACTGTATACTCTTTATCGTACAGTTATCATACTCCTAGTAAGGGTATTGCCGTGCGTTCTATGCTCCCAGAAGTCGAAGCAGAAGAAGAAAAAGTGACGACAACAGCAAAATGAAGACAGAGCAACTCAATAATTAAACTTGTCGCCAGTAGGTGGCGCTAAGTCGTGGCTGGGGGCCCTTTGGCGTAAGTTTCTGTGAAGAACTTGCACCGTGATTATGGCATGTCTCCCTTCTTGGCATACATTTCTTCGCTACGTGAGCACAAATTACAGATTGGGTACATTTTGTATTCCCTAATTTATCGAAGGGTTTATTAAGGGAAATGTATAATTAATAAGTAACTGTGCTTGATAGAACACACAAGTAACATTTACAAAGTTAATAACCCTCTTGACATGCAACACACTTATCTCTGTATGTTTATTGTTGTAATTCAATACAGGGTATTCTACTGTCGGATGCAAACTTCTCATCTGCTTGGCACAGTAACAGCAGAAAACTTTACGAAATTATAAAATAAATTTGTTTTAAAACAAAATACTTTCAACTAAGCTGGAATGAAAGTGAACTTTTGGGAAAAATACCTATAGAAATATTCGAGCAGAAACTTTATAGAGTTTGGCACGTTGAAAATTTCAAATTTCAAAGTTATTTTTTGCAAAGAAACAAAAAGAAGAAAGAAATTGTTAGGAATGGTTAAGAATCTTTAAAATAACTGGCATTCCATTAATTCTAGTATTGTAATACCATTTTCTACTATATTTATTTATGATCCACTTTGCGGGCAATTCGATATGCCAACTGATTATCATACAAAGGGGTTTTTCGCCGGATCTGCAGGACTACACTGTAGCATCAGAGAATGCCATTTATTTGGCTACATTGACAACTCTGCGCCACAATAAATTGCAACGCTGCGTAGCACTAGGGTAAAGGGGAGTAAGGGGGTCCTTGCATTGCGGCTTATGAATTGCATTACAAATTCGCATAAATTTCGCGGCAAAGTTGCGCAACAAATCGTTTGTGGGCAGCGCATTTATCATCTGGGAAGATGCGCATCCATTGCAGAAATTCAATCTGAATTGTGAGGATGGTGTGGGTGAGTGTAAGGACATTCTGCTGATGCGCTTTGTGAATTGACTTTTAAACGATTCGCGTTGCATTATCGTCTACTGAGTCCGCCGATTTATTGGCTATTTGGCATGCTTTATGGAAATCTCTTGTACGCAGGCATAATGAAAATCGAAGTATAATGTCAGCAAAATGGCAGATGAAATTTTCAAAATATTATGAAGTATTCATGAAGTAGGGTTGACAGCTACGCCTCACAAAAGAAAAGAATAAACTAAGATGAAAAAAAATGGATAGATAACAGAAGAAAAAGACAAAAACAGCACAAAAGAATTTTTATTTAAAAAAACCATAACATTTCTTATATGTATATGTAAATTTATGTAATTTTTCATGCTCTACCGATAATGTTCTAATACTGCTGTATATGTTGAAAATAGTCCAAATCGAAATATGAGTATATAAACCAATATTTCTTATCTTTCATAACCACTTTAAAATGCAAAAACTGCTTAGCGAAATTGCAAATTGTGATTGTGTGTTTGACTTCAAACAGCTGAAACGCCCCATAAAGCAGCAATGCTTGGTCTCTCCAATGACAACAGGCAAATAGCCTGGGAGAGGTTGCTCTGGTAATCGCTGGCTATTGCGAAAGGGCTAAACAAATATTTGCCAAGTCGCAAATGAGATCAGAGAGCTGAGAAAGAGAGAGGGGAAGGGGGGGAGAGAGAGAGAGAGATACAGAGCTCGGTAAATGCCAAAGTTGTGAAGGGGAATTCCCGGTTGGAGGAAGAAGCTTGACTGGCTAGGAATGTCGTCACTGGCTGCTGTTGCCGCTGTGCTGTGTTGGTGTTGTCGAGGACATTTCAAAAGGACCTCAACATGACGGAAACGGAAACAACAACTTGCTCTCTCTCCTTCATCCATGCGGGTATCGTCGCCTCGACTGTGCTGCCTTTTAATGACATTTTTGCGCCCATTTGAGCTTCCGTTCTACGTCGACTTCGTTGTCGGCGTCGTCTGTCGATTTTTGCAATAATTTACTTAAGAAAAGTCGAATGATGTTTGCCAGGAGAACTCACTCAATCTGCCCTACCACTTCTCGCCTTCCCCTTCTCCTTATAGATTGCCCGAGCAATTTCAGCTCTGCCTTCTCACCGACAATTGTTTATGGCGTTTATCTTTGCGTCTGGCGATAAAATGTTGTGCGAAATCCATGAGATTTTATGCGACAATATCCAATAAATCTACTCTTGGCCCAGGCCCCAAACCAGTTAGATGCGTCTGTGTGAGGGGGGGGAGGTGACCTTTGCAACGGGGAGGACAACCCCTTGGCAGTTGGCATTGTTTGCATTTGCCGCCTTTGTCTGCGCCCTTTCAAAGGGTTTAATTGTGCTTTTTGTCTGCCTGTTGACATAGGTAAGGTCGTCCTTCAGTTCCTCAGCCCTCAGTCCCTCAGCCCCTCAGTCTATGTGGGCATATGTCTCGCTCTGCACCAGCCCCGATTGTTGTCTAACATTGGTTTTGGCCCAGCGAACGTGTTAATTAACTTGTATAAATCAAACGACAATAGACTGAGAGAGAAGCTGCCAAAAATATTGTGGATTGTTGAACTAAAGTGAAAGTCGTCTGAGTCCGGGAAGCTTCTTCACTGCTACCTAATTGGGTCGTAAAACACAGGCGATTATTACAATGTTTCGCGCAAATTTGATCTTTTATCTGAGCTAAAATTTGAGAGACTGAAAGGGAGCAAGAGGTCTTTGTATTGTAAATGGAATATAGTAAGTAATTTGGAATACAGTAAGAAAGGATCGAAACGATACATCGTATTACAGACTATCGGTCAATACTTGTTGCTTATCAAGATATACTTGTATATAATATGCCTATAAAATTTCATCACAAGCGGATCATTATAACATATAGCTGCCATAGGAATAATCGACTGAAATTATATTCTGATGTTATAAATAACTTAAGTTATCAGTGCCAATCAAAGTTAGATATAATATTCTGCACTATTTAGTGGTATATCGTAGTGCAGAATAATATGTCTAACTTTTATTGTTTACATTTTAGTGGTATATAATAGTGCAGAATATTATGTCTAACTTTGATTGGCATAGAAACTATCAGAGAATACAAGAGTCTGCACCTTCTCATTTGATTAAATCACGTTTTCATAAAGTAGTTGGGAAAACAAATGCCTTAATTTACTACATTATAAAACCTTACCAAATTTTCAAAATTGTACAACTACTCTATACTGTGTAGGGCAGTTGAAACAAATCGTATAAATTTCTATTCTATTGTGATTGTCAAACTAATCGAAATTGTTTTAAAATTTAGGGCAAAATGTGGTTTACATTTAGCTTGACATGGCTGCTGTTCTGTCCGCACTTGTTGCTGGGGGCGTGTCAGGAGGTACAACTAGTCAATTTAGAGTCGAGTTCTACAGCTGAAGAGAATGTCTTGCAGTTGACCCAGTCAAACTTCGATAAGACCCTGCAGGCCTACGACGTGGTCTTTATCAACTTCTATGCCGATTGGTGTGAGTTCAGCAAACGACTGGCACCCATATTCGAGGAGACGGCACTGCGACTGCTGGAGCATCTGCCCAAGTCGGCGAAGGTGCGACTCGGGCGTGTGGATTGTGTGAATGAAGTGGAATTGTCGAATGCGTGTGGCATCAACAAGTTTCCCACATTGAGGCTTTATCTTCATGGTCATTCGTTGCGTCGCGAATATCGAGGCAAACGCAGTGTGGATGCACTGTCGGAATATGTACAGAAGCAACTGCAGCTGAGCATGAAGAACTTCTATGGCATCGAGGAGCTGCAGATGCTCAATGTGAAGCGTCGTTCGGTGATCGCGTTCTTTGAGAATCGCAAGCATGTGGGGTTCAAGTTCTTTCCGATGCTGGCGGAACGTTATAGGAACGATTGTGATTTCTATATGCGTGTTGGTGCGAAGATAAAGAATGTTACGTATACGCAGCGTATGCCTACAATTGTATATCGCCCCGACACTGCACTCACTCATGCTGTGGATAAGCTATATACTGGCGATATTGGTAATCAGTCGGTGCTAGAGGCGTGGCTGCTCAAGATGTGTGTGCCGCTGGTAAGGGAGGTTGACTTCAGCAATGTGGAAGAGATCATTGAACAGCGATTGCCATTGCTGGTGCTCTTCTATCGGCCCAACGACATGGACGCTGTCAAGGATTTCAAAGCGATTGTAGAGACGGAACTGAAGAATTTCACTCAATTCAACTTTGTCATCGTGGACGGCCTCAAGTTCGAGCATTCGGTAGTGCACATGGGCAGAACTAAGGCCGATTTGCCATTGATTGCCATCGATTCACTGAAGCTCATGTTTCCCTATGACAGCTTCAAGGATATGTATATTCCCGGTCATCTGAAGATGTTCCTGGAGAATTTTATTGTGCAGCACTTGAACCAAAAGAAAGACGAGGCGAAGCAGAAAGACAGCAATGATCAGAAACATTTGTCCACCTTCAAGTTTCTGGGACCCTCCAAGCATCGCTATACTCTGGTAGGGCATGATGAGCTCTGATTGGCAGTATTCACTGTACCTGCTGATGTTGCAGATGCCCCATTTATTGTTGTTGTTGTTGTGTTTGTGTTGCTGCAGCTGCTGTTAATAAAGTAGTTTTGCTTGCCGGCAACTTAATCAGCTTCCTTTGGGGTTGTTTACACTTTTGGGAGCCAACCTAATACCACACTGTGCAACAAGGCAATTGTTTGCAAATCAGTTTTCATTACTGTTATATATGTGACCTAAAGTATTGTGTGTTATTTCTGTAAACAAACCTTAACCAGTATTTTTTTGCATAGTGTAGCTCAACTTTAATATTGATAAGAGTTTTTTTCTGCTTTTTTATATTAATTAGAAAATGTTATCAATTAATATTTAACTCGTCTCGTTATATTTTTGGAACAATGTTTTAATGCAGGATAGTTCATTTTTGGTAAACACAAAAACTATTAATTATTTCCTAAATTTTGGCTGCGATTGGATAAATAACATATAAGTTATCTAAGAAATAATTTTAAAAAGTGCTGATTTCCAAGCCCCGCAGAGTATGCAACACAAAATAAGCTAAACATAGAAGTTTTGTATTTAAGAATTCGTACTGAGCACACTCGACTGTAGCTCTTGTGCTTGTTAAATTTGATACTTACTATTCTCTTTGTCATTTTTGCAGTCTAGTGTAAACAGTCAGGAGTTGATTCTTTGTTTTATTATGGATTATAATATATTGATAATAAATATTTTGTTATTATTATTATTATTTATTACTTAAATTAAAAATTTTTACTTCCATTTTGTCTGCTCCAATTTTGTTGCCTAGTGTAATCAGCCTGGTGTTAGCTCTGCCGGCTCATGCATTTTGTAGCGCCTTAAAAACGCTCGTTTTTCGCTGCTCATCTCTCTCGTCGCCTCTCGCTCTTGTCCGCCTCTCTATGCGCTTCTCATTTTCCGGCAACATGGTAAAAACAAATTGCCTGCAACTAAACATAACGGTTAAACAGACACCTGCTCAAGGCGCTCTCAAGGCAAATCACTTGAGCTCTGCCTCTATCCTGGTCTGCCCTGGTCTGCTCTGCGCTGCCTCTACCTCTGCCTCTGCCTCTGCTCTAGCTCAGCTTGTGCTCTTATCGTGCACGGCAGCCATTGGCACTGCCTCCGCATCCGACTGCAGCCTCCTTCACTTCCCTATTCACTCTCAACATAATTTGCTGTGGTTTTGCATTTACTTTGCATCTCAAGCATGCTTGAGGCTTTCAGCTGCTGCAGCAGCACTGCCAGCATTAGCCCAGGCCCCCCCGCCCCCAGGGAAGAGTCGAGCCCAGTTGCTGTTGCAGAGAGATGCAGCAGGCACTTGGCTGCTTGCAGCAGGCTGCCTTACCCACTTGACTGAGCTGCAAGCTTGTCTTGTTCTTGTGCAGCGCCTGGCACTTCCGTTTCCGGCTACAACTTCGGGTGCAAGGACCCATCTTCTCCCTCTTCTCTCTGTCTTCCTTCCTTCCTCCCTGCACTGCGTTTGTTGGTTTTAGTTTTATGCGCTGCATTTTCACTCTGTTTGCAATCACTCCAGCGTCGTGGTCGTCCTTGCGGTGCCTGCGACCTCAAGCTGCAGTCGTGACTCTCTTTTGGGAACAGGGTGAGGGGAAACCGGGGCAGTGGCAATTGCAGTTTTCAGTGCAGATTTTTTGGGTGTTGCGCGCTCTCGTGTGTTTTTTAAGCTGTTTGGCATCTGCGGAAACATATGCGCATATCTAATTTGCAATTGTTTTTCGTGGCTACAGATTTACATACTCACGATGCAGTGAGCGAAATTCAAGGGGCAGTTGAAGTGGGGAAGAGTTGAATTTGAGAATGGTAAGTTTAGCTTAATTTTGTTATTTATTTTGTATTTTAAGTGTTCGAATTTATACTGCATTCAATCAAATCAATTTATTTTATTTAGTATTATTTTTATGCATTATTATTAAATATTATATTATTTCGGTTAGAATAACTTCAACAACTACAAAACTTGTCAAAAGACAAGGAGTGGGCTTACATATTATGTTTCACGAAGCAGCTAACTTCCATTTTCAGTGTGTTTTTTTATTTTAGCAAAAATACTCATATTACATAAATAGGTCGATTTTTTAACCTATTCCTTTTTACATTTTACTTAAATAATTTCTTGCAGTGCAGCACTCATGCATTGCAGTTTATCATGTTGGCATAAATAATTAAATTCTCGTAAGCAAATGCACACCACATTTTCTGGCAGTGCCCCTCACACACACTACTGCACTATACCTATCCATTCCCAACTAGCCTTATTCCCACTCTAAGCCCTTCCCGTAAAACATTCCCCTCTCCCATCTCTTATGTGCCTCTGCCTACAGCTTCGCCATCACTTGCCCTCCTTTTTGCCCCTTATCCCTTTGCCCCCTTCCCGTTCCAACAGCTGCACTGCCTCCTTAAAGCACGCGCTATTTGTACAACAAATTTGAGCTCATTTACACGCAAAGAGAACAGACTGGGAAGAGCGAGGAAAAGTTGGAAATGCTGCAGCTTCGACTGCGACTTGACTTTTGAGCCAAGTGGAAAACTATTTCGTTTGCTGCTTTATTTAATTAGCACTCATACACATATACGTACATTGTATACATATGTGTGAGAGTGTGTGTGTGTGTGTAAAACAATTTGCAAACGAAACTTTTTCACGTCATTTTAATTAAACGCATTAAATTCTTTTCACAGTTGGGTGAGGTTTTGCTGTCGAGCCGTAAATGAAATTTTCATTTTCATTAATTAGGCACACACACTACACTTATTAATTGTTGTGTGTGTGTGTGCTAGGTACTGTCCCTACTCGCAGTATTCCCTGCAGGCAGAGTAGGTAGATTTATCAAAAGTTGCATTTAGATTGGAAACGGGGCCCGAGCTGCATGATTGATTGTCCTGTTTCCATGCCATGCCCCAACTGACCTGCCTCCCCCCTACACCCCTCTATGCAGGCAGGCCATCCCCATGGGAAGAGATAGGGGGACACGTGTGTCTGTTGACACAGGTGTCGCTTGCTTTTAATTCTAATTGGCCAGCGTTGGCAATTTCTCCAAATGAATTTTGCATTACGTGCACAAAAAGAAGAATGAGAAAGAGAGAAAGAGAGTGAGAATGAACGGAGTGAGGAATAAAAATGAAGATAAAGCTAGGGAGCAAGCTTTCTCATTTTCATTTTCATTACCATTTCCATTTATATCGTTCTCTGTTCTGTGCACTGTGATGACTTTCAGTTTACCGAGCCAACAACAATTGTCGCCATATGTCAACGTTGTCGGAACAGTAAGAAATACTTTATATACATATATAAAAGTATATAAGACAGACACTTCTTTAAAAGGGGAGCAGGTTTTATTTGATCGATTGTTTTGGGCGGGCAGATCAGTCTAGAGTTGATAAAGTTGAATGACTAAGGTAATTGCCAATATGTTTTAAAGGATGAGGTTGGCTGAAGTTTAAGCAGAATTGAAACAAGTTCCTCAGTTGCTTAATGAATTTGATTATTGGTAAATATTTGCTAAATTCAGTAATTTAACTCATTGACTTCTTTAAAATACGTTCTCCTTACATTTTATAACACTTTAAATACTTGACTTAACCATTTCAATTTCCCCCTAAACCTGCGCCCTTTCATGCATGTTTTTCCATCTGTAAAGTGAGTTTTCAATTTGATTGTCTCCTTGGGCTGTGCAGTCTTTGCTGTCTGCCATCGATAAATGCCATAAATTGCGCAACATGAGTTATGATATCAGTGGAACCCGCCTCTTTCACGAGACATCAACACGTTTTTTTATGGCCAAAATCTGAACGTTAGAAAGGTAATTTGTGTTGCTAACGAAGAGCAAAAAGTGTGCTGTAAATGTGGGATAAGCTAAGGGGAGAACAGAAGTAGAGAACGCTAGAGTTAAGGGAAAAGAAAGCACAAATGTAGGATGCTCTGCAAGATAAATGAGAAAAAAGGCTATATTCGGCATGCCGAAGATTCTATACCCTTGCAGGTTCTTATATCCTCCGATTGTTCCAATACTAGCTATATAAAATGGTGTAGAATTTAATGGTATTGTGTATATTTAATATTTTATCTCACTTTGATTGATAAGTTCATGTAATGAATCAAACATAAATCTGTAAAATTGTTGATTGAATTTGTTGCTTATAAATTTGTACATATTCAGAAATAATATTATAAAATTTCACCTGCAACAACAATAGAAAAATATAAAAACCAAACCACATTTGCAATAAAAGAGAAAAACTTTTGTTAATTTTGTATTCGAGCAAATTATTATGGCAATCGAAACGGGGCGCAAAACAAAGGCGATTAAGTGGCCCCAATGAGGAAGACCCAAAGCGAATACGATTGCGATTGCGAATGCGCGTGTAAAGAGGAAAGGAAATGTGTTATTGTACCAATCGGCGTTCGTTGACTTTTGAGCGACTGCCAGAGTTGAAGTTGAAGTTGGCACAGTTCGCGTCTCGTGCGGCAGACCATGCTGTAGTCCACGTTGCAAGTCCTTGACGACGGCCAGGCGGCCCGTGCCTGTTGTGGCACTGGGAATCAATAAAATGCCAATTAAAATACTGTGCAGCGGCAAGTTTAAGTTGAGCATTCAATGAGCTCGTTCGCTGCCAGGGATTATGGTCCACTTAATTGCCCAGTAATCATACTTAATGTGCGCGCTGCACCTGGCGAAGCACCTGCCGAACATCAATCATAAAACTCTCGAGTAACTGGTCGAACGGGTCTGTGGCAAATGCCATGGACAGTAGCAGGAATACGTATACTTGATTTTTAGTATTATTTGGCAAGTTAACCACATCTAGGAAAGGTTCTGTAAAAGCACATGAAAGTTTAAATGAAAGCTCGATTGGGAAGGAACTGAGAAATTATTTAAATTATATATTGAAGTCGATGTTGTATAGCAATGTGTTTAATTTCTATGTACATATCTAAAAACAAAATAATTAATCAACTTTCTTAGAGATTAATCCTTCAAATGTTACTCTAGTTAATTGTTAAAGCTTTCCTTTATTTTCAGATTAAATGATTCAAGGGGAATATAATTAAATTATATTTTAATCATAACTGTAAAGTTATGTATTAATCCCACAAGGCACAGATAATTTTTATATTTCGCAAAGTTTTCTGATTATTAATTGTATTTCTTTTCATATTTTATCATGACTCTGCTTTGTGTGCCACTTTCAACAGCTATCATTAGCTAAACTGCAGTTAGTTTGTCGCCAGTTTGCTCTAAAGTTTGTTCCATTATAGATCACGTTGCTGTCGCATCAGCAACTGCATTGAAAGCTCGTCAAACTTTAAGCTTAGCGTGTGCTGAGCTCATAACTCTGCCGCGTGTCGATGTCATTTCTTCTCCAGCTCCGGCTCCGGCTTCAGCTCCGACAACATGGACAAAAACCAACGGAGTGACTCGAGTGTTGCTAACGAAGCTAACATGGCCTGTTGTTGAATGATAACAGGCCGCATTGAAAAACATACAGAGAATGAGAGCAGAGCAGAGATGGAGGGGGGGATAGCTGCAGGACGGGGGGCAGCAGAACTTGCAGTGGAGGCAAGTGGGACGAAGGGAGTGAGTTGTGGCAATTAATCTTTACAATGGCGTACAAGCGAAATGGAGTTCATAAATTCCAAGTCACGCTACACCAGCCACAAAAGGCCAAGAGAAACAGTGGAGAGAGAGAGAGAGGGAGGGGGTAGAGAGGCGGGTGCAACGTGCAACGGCGTTGCCTGCCATCCATCGCTTGTTGTGTGTGCTTCGAGTGTGGCACAACAAACTTTAAATTAGCCTCGAGATCCGCATATCATGCGTGTGTGTGGCAAATACAAGTAGTGCCACAACACCAAGACCCTCTTCCTCCCCCTCCCCCTCCCTACCACACCACTTTACAGGTAAGCAAACTGTAGTCTACTTAGGGCTTGACTGTGCACTGTGTGACAGACACAAGATGAGCTGTTTCAAGTGACGCCATTCGGGATGCCGTGACCGACTCGTTGCCACTTTGTGGCACACATGAATTCAATTAGGCCACAATTGGAGCAGCTACTCGAGATAACTTTCTTCTGGCAAGTTACTGAATATGAAAACAGTCGAGTTACCTGAGCTATGAATAGCAAAGTTTGTGTTACAGGTAAATAGCTGATATTGCATGGAAAGAGTGGCTTATCTCTTTCCTTCTTCTCATATCAAAAAGTTACTCCACCAATTATACCCGTTACCCATAAGGTAGATGGGTATTTTAGCTTTGTGCCAACCGAAAATGTATGTAACAAGCACAAACTATATATATTCTTAATCAGCATCAATATCTGAGCCGATATTGCCTTGTCTGTCTGTCTGTCAGTCTGTCTTTCTGTCCGTCTGTCTGTAATTATATCTAGATCTCAGAGACTATAAGAGCTATGACTACCAAACAAATTAAAAAGAATGTCTAAATATTGCACAAAGATAAAGTTTAGCTTAGATTTTGGCCACGCCCTCTTCCGACCACGTATATCGATTAAATCGCCTTCTAAGCGTAATTTTAATGCAGGACGGTTCATTTGGTACACACAATTACTAAGTCCAAATGATTTCTGAAAATTTGGTTGCGATCGGATAATAAACATAGAAGTTGTTAAGGAAATAATTTTAAAGATGCGTCAATTTCCAATCCCGCGCAAAGTATGCAACACAAATTACGCTAAACAAAGAATTTAGCTAGGTAGCGGGTATATCCAAGTCGAGCACACTCGACTGTTGCTTTCGTGCTTGTTTTATTTTTCTGCATATAAAAACCTAAACTTTCGAAAGATTTTGCCTGAAAACAAACTTCTTTAACTTGCTTAACTTTTTTCTGATCTCCTGCTTCACGTCTCACGACTTGATAAATGTGAATCCATATGAATAAGGCGCGACGAGTACAACAAATAAGCTGACTCGTGCTTAATGCCCTGATATATGGTATGTTATATGCATATTCAGACAGCGGCGGCGGCGGCGGCTTCGGCAGTGCACAGTGCGTATGAGTAATACCTCGTACAGTCGAGCCAATAGATTTATGGTAAACGGCATTGCTCGAAGACATGACTCTGGACTCCACGTACCCGCTCGCTGGTCTGTTTGCGCTTATGTCTGTATAAAAATGCATATAAATTTCGCATTTACACAATTTATTACGTACGCGTCTTGTCTTCTTCATTCTCGTTTTGAGGCCTGAAAATTAGCTCGTTTGTCTTGGCGAGAATGTTGTGCTGGTAACAGATGCTGGCTTAAAAATGCTAACGAGCTGCCAGAGATCAGGAATAACTAACGTTATATGTGTGGTCGCAATCCCTTTTGAATAAATAAACAGGCTTTTTGCTGCTAAGCCCCAACAAAGAGCACACAAAACATTAGCCCCAGACGCAGACCCTAACCCAGTTGCAGGCCTCAGCTTCTGCCGCTGTCTGATGCTTTTCAATGGCCTGTTGAATTTATTGGGGTCCAGCCGGGGGTCGTCGTTGTGGTAGGTGTTAAACTTAGGTCGTGGGCGGGTCAGCATTAGGGTTCCATAAAAAATTTCCAACTGATGTGCGGCCTTCTAAAATCACAACTGATAATTGGCCCTGGCAGTCGAACCGGGCAGCTGAGGCCGGGGCGTGAATTGAATCTAAATGCTTGATTAGTCTGTGGCAAGGGCAGTTCAAGGACTCACTGCACATACATATGAATGTGGTGTGAATGGAACTGAATAAGTGATAGTCCCTCAAGTTGACCTAGTGTTGCCATTCGAGTCTACTCAGAGATATCATGTATAGCACTCCTAGATCAAACAGAGAAGCCTGATTGAATCGTTTGCTTATGCTGAGGGAAAGTGCTTGTGACAGAGTGTTTGAAAAAGAAAGTGAAACTTTATTTAAAATTTCATAACTTTAAAATGTAAGAAATTTAATAATTAAAGAAATTAAAATGTTATAAAGGCAGAAGTAAAACAAAGATTAATGAACTTCAAACTCATTTAAAATTTTTAAATTGAATTAAAATTTTGTTAAATGCAATGAAAACCCTCCAAGACAGGCCCGTAATAATAGTTGTAATAGTATTTAGTTACTTGATTTGTTTTTTTGTTTTATGAACTAACCATTGTACATTTTATATTTTTAAGCAAGACAATTACAAATGGGCCTACGAGAAGTTTTGCTCCGAGCCCTTCGATACGGCCATGTTGTATTATGTAAAATTAAATTATTATAATTTATTTACATTTATTATTGTTATTATTTTAATATTTAATATTTTAGGTTACTTTTAGATCTGTGCAATTAAAATTTAATTATACACATAAACAGTCTACTTAATATAATTACACGCTTAAAATTAGGAAATTATGGATAAGAATGCTGAACTTAGCCACGAAATGCTAGAAAATATGCGTCTGCAGTGCAAACAACTGGAAGTAAGGATCACAAAACTTAATTTCAGGCAACAACAACTTTGTCGTGTTCTTTCTGTTGTTGCCCGAAAGAAAGGCATAAAAATGTCGCCGACGTCTAGGACTTTTTAAGTTCAGCTGCAGCCACTTCCGGTACCGCCCCCCCCCCCACTCCTACCTTTCCCTTCACAGGCGCACAGCTGCCGCACGCAGCTCGTGTACATAGTTTTTATCACATTTTTAGCATCGCGCATAGTTTACGAGTTCTTAACTCGATTTGCCGCCGGATAAAGTTTCGCATTTCTTTTTTTTTCGGTCACATTTTATTTCTTTTTTTTGCCCAGCACGGAACTTGTTAATTTTCCGCTGCAAATCTGTCAACTTTTCGCAGCGGAAAAAGAAAAACAACCACCACCACCAAGAGGAGGAAAAGAGAGAAAAATTCAATAACAAGTTGAGAACGGAGGTCGAAAACTTTTGCATATGACTGTGCGCACTTTTAGGCTCTTTCTCTGCCTACTCCAACTAATTAAAAGTCTAGACTTTTGTCATGTGGGTGTATGTGTGTGTGTGTACGAGTGTGTGTGTTGGTTGTGCTGATCTGCCTCCCATTTAACCGCAATTTCCAATTAATCAACTGCCGCGCATTACCCACAACAACAACAACAACAACAGTGAGAAAAACGGGAGAACAAGAACAACAACAATTGAGGCCTGTACAATGCAAATGCACACGAGGCCCGGCAAATGTTATAAAGTTAATTGCCATCCATTTGACTGTCCTCCTGTGGGAAGGACCTTGGCTCACACTTTCTGCACACTCCTGTATATATTCGTAGGTATACCACATAACGGTAACATAAACGGTAGAAGCAAGAGGTCAACAGCACAAACGCATCCTGTATGCGAGATTTGTTCAGGGAGATACTCTGATGTTTCTTTTTTAATTGCCCGCTGAGAAAAGAAAGGCTTTCAACGTTGTGCATAAAAAAGAGGTTTGAAAAGAGTGGTATAGACTGGTGAATACCCTTTAATTTGGTGGAAACTACAGGTATTTTATAAATATACATATATATGTATGTATTATACATTTAGTCAAAATATTCTTTTACTCTTTCATTGGAGATAGAGCAGTTGTTTTATATTTACTTAGCAGTTGAACCTTGCAAACATATCTACAGATTTTCTTAAGATATTTACAGATACTCCTGAAATTTGAAAGACTCTTTCTATTTAATTATGTATGTAAAGGTTTTGCTTGAAAAGAATAAACAGTTGAATTATTCACTTGAAATATACCTAGAGATTTGCCAAATTCTTTGTATATTTTGCTGTTAAGTAGAATACACTTTCTATAACTCAAAGTTTACAGATCCTTAGACAACGATCTTTGGTGAGTATCATACATTCTTCACTTCCTTTTCTAAGCTGCGTAACCTCCTGCAGTTGCTCATACCATGTTCTCTTCCTTTTTGTTTGCAAGTTTGCTTTGACATGCTTTCTCTGACATGACACAGCGGCTTAATTTGCCCCTCTACCAACTTTGCCAACCGAGATTACTTAACCTCTTAACAAACATACAGATACACTGACACACACAAACTGACATACACACACTGACACACACACATTCTGAGATAAACTGACACATACAGCTACAGCTCGCTCGTTAAAAGTCCATTGAAAGGGCCGCAGCACTTGCGGGCAAAATAATATTGAAACTGTTAATGAAGTTAGTCCAGCAGAGGACAAGCTGCCCTCTGGCGTGTCCCGGCCAATGTCCTGGACAGATCAATGGACATTCTGAAAAACGAGCATCGATAGATACGTGTGGTATAGATACAGATACAGTTAGTGTTAGAGGTGGAGGTACAGATAGAGTTAGAGAGATACGGATGCATTTGCATCAAAGTGATGGCAACTGGAAAAATGCAACAGCAGCAGCAGCAGCAGCTCACACAAACTCGATTTGTGCACGGTAATTAAAATTTAATCATTGGACATTAGTATTCACACACACAAGCAGACACACACACACACACGGACAGACAAACAGTTACACACTCGCAGGCATTTAGGCAGACATTCAGGTTGCCATGAGTGATGCATTTCGGGGGTCGATAACGTCGCAAAGCTTAGTCGAGTGAATAGATGACCCAAGGGAAGAGATGGCAGGGAGAGAAGAAAGAGAAAGAGAGGTAGAGAGGGAGAGACAGAGAGGAGAGGAAAGGTAAGGGAAAGAGAGCGAGGGAGAGAGAGACGTAGATGAGTTCGGGCCAAATGAGCTCACAACTCTTTGGCTCGTTTTGTGCACTTTTGTTGCATGCTTTGGGGCTAATCAAATGTGTGTGTGTGTCACTGTGTGTGTGTGGCATGTAAATGCGCTGGCTGCAATAAGCATAAATATTTGACATTTGTTTGGGGGGCTTCGCTTTGGCCAATCCGGATCGTTACACCCGTTTTGGTTTCGCTTGCGGCTTCTGGCTTCTGCGTTTCGCTTTCAGCTGATTTGCGGTAATGACATGCAATTAATTGGGGTTTTTAATGCGCAGAGTGAACAAATTAACGGTACTCTGCAGCGCCATGCTGCATGTGTTTGTGCGTGGGTGTCGGGTATAAAGTGTTGCAAAGCTTTTATTGCAAAATTTGAAAAAAACGATGTTGGGCTTAATTAAAACATGTTTTTAGTATAGTTAAAATTTATGTGCTATAAAAAGGGTGAATTTTCATATTTCTAATATTGTTTTAAGCTTTTGATTTATGACATTTCGGATTATGATACATATATCTAATTAATTTAGGTTTATTGATGAGAATGTGGATAATATAAATATAAAATAGGAACATAGGAACATAGAAACATAGAAACATAGAAATATAGAAACATAGAAACATAGAAACATAGAAATATAGAAACATAGAAACATAGAAAAATAGAAACATAGAAACATAGAAACATAGAAACATAGAAACATAGAAACATAGAAACATAGAAACATAGAAACATAGAAACATAGAAACATAGAAATATAAAAACATAAAAACATAAAAAAATAGAAACATAGAAACATAGAAACAGAAACATAAAAACATAGAAACATAGAAAAAGAGAAACATAGAAACATAGAAACATAGAAACATAGAAACATAAATACATACAAACATTGAATTCAGAACAAATTGAATGTCAATTATCGAACGGACTATCGATGCCTGTTTGGACTATCACTTCGATTAGCTGTGGTTGCCATGTTTTACACAACATTAACTTGGCTTACTTATTAAACACGTGCGTCTTTTCCCTTCTCCACAGCTGTGCACACTCACGCACACATAGAAGCTTAGTCTCCTCTCCACACTCGTATGTCTGCCCCATAAAAGCAGCAACTCTACGTGTGCATACAAAATGGCGTTCAACTACTACTAGAGCAGAGCATAGTCCTCCTTGCCATCGTCCTTGTTTGCAGCTCTACAGAGTCTACCCGGCTGACCGGTTGTTTGTGGCCTCAATAAATCAACCGGAATTAAGTCATCAATAATGGAAAGACATAAAGCAGGCAAAGCTGAGCAATACTTCGAACAGCACCGAACCGAGTATGGAAAAAATATAATATGTTCGAACAGGCATAAAGTGAGGCAAATGGCAATAAAGGGTAACATAGTTGGCATTGGGTTTGCTATCCAAATGGTAGACAGAGTTCATAGGACTTAGGAGCAGCGATGAAAGGGATTTTATTTAGGTTATACGTATATGATTATGGGATATGCTTATGAAATGTATGGTGCTCTTCCTTAGCCTCTCCCTTCATCTCTTCTTCAGCTTTCTTTTCACATTAATTCCATCTTCGTTAATTATTGACACTTCTACGCCTCTAATAATATGTTATCTCCAATAAGTAACAATCAATTGTTGTTTTAAATAAACAATTGGATAACCGCTTTTTGCTGCCCGTTACGAAACCCGGATTGGCAACAATAGACGGCAGCGGTAATCAAATGGGCCTTCATTAATTGTACAACCCGATTGCGAAATATGCAAATTAATGATTCTACAAATGTGGGGGTACTTCAATCAATTATAAGCCCCTGCGAAATGTGAGCTCACAATTGTGCGACTCGATTAATGCAGGTTTTTTTTTTCGATTTGTTTGTAAGATTTCTCGACATGAAGTGCCAATAATGGGACAATCCCAACAACTACAAACGGCTCGAGAAATTTGCTTAGCCATCTGCAAAGCCATCACGTTTCGCACATCAAGTCCATCAAGTCGGCGGGGCACTTAGAAGTCATCCCACATAAGATCAGATAAGGTCAGCAGTTCTCACCACACAAATATAATTAAAAAATCTTATTACACTCTCTCGCCAGTTTACTTGATTATTATTCTTGGGGCCTTGCGTGTGGAACATTATGGTTTTTTAATTAGAAAGCTCAGCGAGCAAACACCAACAACAACAAACAGAATATATCTCCAACTGAGCCAGCTGTGATTGACGCAATCTGAGCCCCGCCCACTGTTGGCCCCCTGGATGACTCATCATCAGCGAGTGTCCATTGTGTGGACTGTGATCAAGATAAGTTCGCATACTTTTTGTGTCTGCTTGTCTTTAATTTGAATACTCTATATTAAACGAATTGTGTGAGCAGGTAGCTCAGACTGGTAGCTATCAAGAAAGGTTTTTATTTCTTGTTAAGTAGTATAACTTATTTGTATTAAATTCTATAAGGCTTATACTTTGCACACGTGTAGCTGTATATTTCATTTGTTGATCCTCAAAATTTCATAGGAATTCAAGCAAGTTTCAATGATATACTGGGTATACCCAAGGCAAGCTAGCTGCTTTTTTTGTGCATCCCCCTGAAAGACAAATTCATAAATATTTTAATTAAAATCGAGTGATTGTCGACAACATTGTTTCTAAGTAAAAAGTTGTTTCAAAGTTGCAAGTCGGGTGCCATTAACAGCGATGCGGAAACGACTCTCCGTCTGCTGTTAGGGTGCCCATGCTGCTGTGTGGTGCTGCCAGTACAACGTCATCAGAAACGCATAACATTTAAAAAGGCATCGAAGGGAAAGAAAGAATGAAACGAAACGAAACGTGGAACGAAACAGCAGCAAAACTTTTTGGCGCAAGTTCAGCGAAAGTTCTGTGCAGTTCTCTGCTGAAAAGCTGCAAAGAGAAATTTAACTAATTCCATTATGCATACAACAAGAAGATGAAGCAGAAGACCAAGAAAACAGAAGACAAGAAAGTAAGGTTAGCCTTGACATGCCGAAGGGTTTATACCCTGCAGATGAGCAGACGGACAGACATACATACGGAGATAGCTACTTCCGCTTCTTGATGCTGATTAAAAATATATTTATATTGTATAGTACAATGTGCTTTCAGTTGCTTTCTCTTGGCCTGAACCTATATACCCTCTGCAAGAGTATAAAAATATAGAAAACTCGGAAAATGTTAAGCAAAAATGTGAAAACTTTGCCCTTGTTGCGGCTGCCTTCGTTCAAACTTAAATTTCGCATGAAAATTCCACGTAGTGTTGATTTAAAAGGCGTGCATAATGCGAGGAGAACATCCCAGTCTGACCTGTGGCCGGGTGTAATCCTCTATCCCCCTCCTGATTCGACAGCCCATCTCCTTATACCCCCATTAGCTGTTAGTAAACATTTGTCTGGGCCTGTTTGCCATCGGCTCAAGTCGAGTCAGTCAAAGTCATGAACGTCAAAGGGCGACCTAATCGTTGGTTTGAGGCGGCTGGCTCGCGAGTTGAGTGTTTGCTAATAGCCTGGCCACAGGATTGACAGAGCTTTAGTGTTGGAAAATTAACATCAAACTAAGGGGGAGTGTTTCTCATACTTATAGCAGTTTCACGCCATCAATCATGTGTGTGAATTATGATTGGAAATTGATGTTGAGCATAAGTTCGAGAAGGAGTTAAGTTGTAGAACTTTAAGGTTACATTTATTAAAGAAGAGCTCTTTAAGTTATTTCCCAAGTGCTCTTAAAGTTATTTTCCATTCAAGTATCGATTTCAGCTTCACATTTCTCTCTTTTTCATTGACTTTACTCTTTAGATGTGACAACCAAACAAGTTTCTTATTGTTTCACAGAGTCCTTACCCGTGACTGTTCCCCTACTTGTGCTTAGTTCCACCTGCTACACCCAAAGACAAAATCCTATTTATAGCAAAATGAAATCATTAAGCGGCGTTTACTGTCAACAAATGGCACGCAAACATTTCAAAAGCAATCACATCAAACCGTAGGAAATAATAAAAAATCATATAGGCGGAAAACCATCGAAGCACCCTCCCCAAACCCGCCGCACAACCTACACTCCTGAAGAATTTACTCCCAACAAGTTGTCGACTTGCCGTGCAATTGAGTTGAAAGACAAACAAAGCGTGAGCTTTGCATGCCCGCCAGGTTCGGTTCCCACTGGGGTAGCTCAATAAGGGAATGGGGGAAATGCTGTAAGGTGCAGAGGGTGCTGCTGCCATTGTCTGCATGGCCACGATTCATTCACTCACTCAGTCAGTTCGTCAATTACATTGATTTCAAGCGCTCGCGCGGTTTTGTTTGCATTTTTGCCAGTCAAGTTTTCTTTTCAGTTTATTTCCACGGCACAAACGGGGGGGAAAAAACGGAAACGGAAACGTCGCCAGTGCCATTGTCAGCATTGAGAGAGTGTACTGAGAACTGAGAACACAGCGACAGCAGGCGACATAAAACAGTACGGGATGTTTTTGATTTCGCCAACTGTGGCACGTTTAATAACACAAAGTGTCTTCTTCTCCACTACTTACCTTTCCCATCTGCCCCTTCTCTCCTTTTCTTTATTGTCTACCTTTTATTATTTGCGACTAAAGTAACAACAACAAATGCCGCTGATTGACTTTGGCCGTAAACAATTTTCATTATTATTATTTCATTTCTTGTGGTTTGAGCTCCACTTCGCACCGAACTTGTTTACTTCTCTCTTATTGACTCTGACGTGATGTTTTTCCTATCACGAACTCATCGTTTTTTGTCATTGCTGTTGTTGTGCTGTTCACCTCTAGCATTAGGTCTGATTTTGTACAGATTTTGGCGATTTTTATGGCTCATGTTTTATGAGGCGTAAAAAGTGTCATTAGAATGCGCGGCGAAATCGATAAATAATACCAGATCTTTATGCCTGATGTATTGGCATAATTTGTGTGGCATATATAGACATATATTTATGTGTGGCTGATGGGTGAATAAACTGTGAATAGACTGAGGTTTTATGTTATAAGAATAAAGTGATTTGCTTGTAGTAAATGTAAACAAAAAGCGGAGGTTACTCTTTCAAATTGGGATGAAGATTTGTAGTATATCTTTAAGTATGTATAATAAAAATACAAATTTAATTATATATTTTGTACATTTTAAAAACTTTGCCGTAGTTCATTAATCTTCAATAAGTAATTACAAAATAATTTCGGCGCAATTTCATTAAAAAATGCAAACTCGTTTCGATATATAAAAAACTTCAGTAGCTCCGACTGTCTGTCTTTAACTGATACCGACGTCGAAATATATTCTTTATGTGCACTGCAATTAAATAAAGCTTAATGGAAGCTTAAATAAAATAGATTAAATTACGCTCGGACAGGAAAGAAGGGAAACGTTACGCAATTAAGCCCCATACAGGTTGGGCCTATCATGGAAGCTGAGTGTAATGCCAGGGGAGTGGGGAGGGGAGCAGACATGCAACCATTCGTATTTATGAAAAGAAAATGCAGACTGAAAATATGAAAATCAACACAAACAGCGCAGCGGTCGCCGTCGCCAATTGCAGTTGGATATTTACTTATCGCGGCGGAGATAACAATTGACTGTGCACGTTGCACGCAGGAAAAATCCCAGTGAACTTTATTAAAATTATGAAAAGGCCGCCAACAAAAAAAAAACAAAAAGAGAAGAAGAAGAAGCTTAAAAAACGAAGCTGGCGTGCAGCGAAAGCAAACGCCAAATTAAACGGGATGCAGACGGGGCAATCGGTAAAGGCGCCTGGCGCTGGCAACAAAGGACACACAAAGGGGTGCATATGCTGGAGCAGAAGGAGGAACAGGAACAGGAATGGGAGACGTAGCTGTGGCCGGAGCAGCTGCCTCCTGTTAAGCCCTGCGCAGTGAACAGGATGCAAAAGTGCAGTCGATTAACGGAAGCTCAGACTGCGAGTCTGCAACTCATCTGCAGTGCAGAGGAGGAGAGGAGGTGGCAAGGGAGAGCAGGAGGTAGCTACTCCATTGGTATGCGCGTGGGCGTGTCGTGACCAACGGCATATGCATTTTTATGAAATTTAATAAAGCTGCAATTAAACAATTTACTTTTGTTGCATTTGTCGCGCCGCGGCGAAATCTGAAATTAATTTCGTTGTGGTTGCTGCCACACGAGAAGCACCATAAAAACGCAAGCGAAGCGTGTGAGCACGCTCTGCAGGTGGCTCGACTAGCAGATACGCTATATATACACAGTATATGACAGAGAAAGGGTTTAGAGCAAGGTATTTTTGATGTTTCTTATATTCCATAGGTTTTTTTCTATAAAGTTTTTGTGCAAATAAAATGAAATACAGTGTACGCACACATTAGGATACCTCTCTTAGGCGGACTCACCTTTAAAGCCAATACTTTTTCTTAGAAGCTCGTTTGGGTGTATTTTTTCAAAAAACCTTATTTCTCGTTGCCTGAAACTGTCTTAACAGAAAGCAGACATCATATTTCTTCAATGCATGCGCTGACGCTTTCATTAGCCGGACACGCTCGTAACCCGACGCGGACACCATTTTTAAACTGTTTTACCATTTTAGATTCTCTTAAGCGGACGTACGTATATAAATTTTATACTTATAACGTCAGCCGGACACTCTCTTAATCGGACGCGTACACTATTTATAACCTGTTTTAGCATTTGAGACTCTCTTAAGCGGACATTCTTATAGCTAATACTAACGTCAGCCAGACACGCTCTTAACCAAACGCAGACCTTCCTATTTTACAGTTTTAGAATTTAAGACTCTTAAAAGTCAGTCGGACACTTTCTTAGCCGGACACGGACACAATTTGTTAACTGTTTTTGCATTTTAGACTCTCTTAAGCGGACGTAAATATTTAAAACTGACGCTAACTTGTATAAATGCAGTAAATTCCAAGTTAAACCTCTCTTCGTCGTATTAGAGATACAAAGCTCTTTGTACTTCATGTATACCCCTTGTGAAATTCAACGATTACAGGGTATTAACAATTTAATTTATGTTGTGCAGGGCAGACGAGCGTATGACGCAAAGGAGAAGCTACTACACACATAAATATTTTGGGAGGCAGGCCAGGGTCGTTTGGATTGGGTTGGGTTCAGTTCGGTATCCCGCAAGGGGCGACTGCTTATTCAAATTGCAACGTTTTGATGCAAAGTCAAATCAAACTAGCAAATTAAACAATTACACTGCGCAGACTGTTTTTTGTTGCGGAATCTCTCGCATATAAAACGTATCAAAATTTGAATATGCTTAAAACTTATTCGACAAAAATTAATTAATTTAAAAGTTAAATCGTACTGTGTTTGCTGGAAGCTTTCTATTGCTTTCACGGTGAACAAAAGCTGTTAAACAACTTGATATAATATGATGTAACATAGTATATTTAATAATATTTTATGTTAATTACTTAATATATCTGAATTGGGATTGCAATTTTAAATCGATTTCAGTTTGGGATTAAAGATTTCTGTATATTCAAATTGAATTTCGTAAATTTGAGGTTGATTCCTACGTGATTCTTTGTCTTTGTGCTCCCCTTTTGGTTGTTAATCTCTGTCAGAACTTTGCTGGGCTGTGTTCACTGGTCAGCCAAGTGCAAAGATTATCAACTGGTGGGCAATTAGCCAGCCCGGGTCCGGAGTCAGCTCAGATCGGAAGCGCGCGCACAAAGGCCAGTCCAACAGGGGGAAATGCGTGAATTTGTCAGGCTGACGCGCTGCATCATCGCCACCATCGCCCTGGCCATTATCATCGGCCTGAATTGTGGCGTGGGCAGTGGCAAAAGCTCAACGCAGACAGAGGAGCGTAGCAGGTGGACAACGGTGAGTGATGTCATCACTAGGGAACAAAGTGTTGCAGTTGAAGGTTGTCTCTCTCTCTCTCCCTCCCTCTCTCTCTTTCTCTTGCTGTTGCAGCTGGACTGGCTGCAACAATTGAACTACAGCCATGAGCTGCACAATGTGACCACCACCGATGGATACCAGCTGCAGTTGCAGCGCCTGCCCCAGATTGGAGCGCGTCCCGTGCTGTTGGTACATGGCCTGCTGAGCTCCTCGCTTGGCTGGGTGTGTCTGGGTCCCGACAAGAGTCTTGGTAAGCAGTAGGGGAAAAGAGGGGGTGGGGTGCAACCATTTGGCTAACGCCAGAGCAGCCTTTCAGCTGCATCGACGCAACTACGACGTGTGGCTGGCGAATCTGCGTGGCGTGTCACCCTACGGCAGACATCACCTCGAGCTAACCGATGTCATGACTCAGTTCTGGCGCTATAGTTTTCACGAGCACGGCGCGTACGATTTGCCCGCCATAATTGACCACATTGTGGAAGCGAAGCAAGCAGAGGAGCAAGGTCAGGCAGGGGAAGGGAGGCAGGAAGGAGAGGCGGAGGAGGAACAGGTGCAGAAGGAGGAGGAGCATGAGCATTCCGAGGAGCAAACGCCGACCGAGGGGCAGGAACCAAACGTAGAGCAGGGAGAGCCCGAGGAGAGGGAGCACATCGAGGAGCGAGCGCAGACCGAGGAGCGGGCGCGACCCGAAAAGCAGGTGGAGACGCAGCCGGAGCAGGAAGCAACGAAGGGAGCACAAAAGGAAATGCATCAAGTTCTGCTAATTGGACACTCGCAGGTACGTAGTCAAATGGGGGCGTGGCCTTAGTCAAATTGCTGCTGATGTTTCGCGTTTACCTCAGGCCTTTAATGCCTTCCTGGTGCTCTGTGCACTGCATCCGCGATTCAATCAACGCATCCTGCTGATGCAGGCCCTGGCACCCCTCGCCCGTCTCCGTCGCAAGGTGCGTTTCGACAACACTCACGTGCGCGCCATAATGAAGTTTGTCAAGGTAATTATCCAGTATTATAGAAAAGTGAATACTTTGCTAGGGATTTCAATGAAAGGCAGGTCGATTTTCGTGAATTTGACTCGGAAACTAGGAAATGAAATTGAAATAATGTACATGCATATGTATAACAAAACATATTAACAATTATCTACAATGACTACACAATGATCTACAAATTTGTTAATATGTTTTGTTCTACATATGTATATTATTTCAATTGTGCAATGTTTCTCGTAAATTTCCAGGTATACCTTAATATTATATTTAGATTAACGGTGGAGAGGAATGTTGCATGTAATAGAAAAGTAGTGTGTTAAAATCGCATGGGAGAAAATAGTTTCGTCTAAGTCTCTCTTAGCTTAGCTAGAGGTAGTGGAAGTGTAAAACAAGTACACTGTGACAGATTTGAACCTATAAGATTTCGATACTCAATCTAATAGTTCTCCATAAATAATGAGAAGGCGTTTCATAAATGGGAAAAGTCTGATAGAAATTCTTAGGTATATGTTCCTTAATAATTCGACTAACTGAGGAGAGGAATGTTTCCTGTAAAGTAGTGTGCAAA
The DNA here is from genome assembly GCA_018903675.1 of Zaprionus capensis. Lineage (NCBI taxonomy): Eukaryota > Metazoa > Arthropoda > Insecta > Diptera > Drosophilidae > Zaprionus > Zaprionus capensis. The sequence goes on along the minus strand of JAEIFN010000040.1, from coordinate 2,326,252 downwards.
ATCAAGAACACTGTGACAGCTTTGAACCTAAAAGATTTCGATACTCATCTTATATTTCTCCACAAAAAAGAGGAATGTGTTTCATAAATGGGAAAAGTCTGATAGACTGATAAACAATTCCTGAAATCTAAATATCCTCAAAATGAACACAACCTTAAGGAACTTAACTTTCTTGAGCGACTTTATTGCTTAGGTTTATTGTAGTAGTTGGCCTTGACGAATGGCATGCGGGTGATCTCTGCCTCGTAGAGCTTGTCGCGCACCTTCAGCTCCACCCGAGTGCCGGGCTGCTTCAGCTGCTCCTGCACATAGCCCATGGCAATGTTGCGTCCTGTGCTGGGGCTGGGACAGCCACTGGTCAACTGACCCACTTGTTGGCCGGCACTGAAGATGCCGACACCTGCGCGTGCTGGAGGAGGTTTGGTGCCCAACATTTGCAGTCCTACGCGGCGACGCTGCACACCCTGTTTCAGCTGCAGCAGAATGTGCTCGGCTCCAGGGAAGTCAGCTTTGCTGCGACGCCGCTTGGCCACCAGCCAAGCCAGCGCCGCCTCCACGGGCGTCGTCTGAGCATCGATGTCGCTGCCATAGAGACACAGTCCCGCCTCCAGACGCAGTGAATCCCTTGCACCCAGACCTGCCAGCTTTAGTTGACCACCGGCTAACAGTGCCTCAGTTAGGGATTCTACTTGCGTCGAGGGCACTGAGATTTCTACACCATCCTCGCCCGTGTAGCCGCAGCGTGTGATGCGCACATTCTTAATCCCCGCCAGCTCAAAGATGCCAGAGCGCATGAAGTAAAGTTGATCCAGAGATTGCGTAGGTGTCAAGAGTTTGCTCAACTCTTTGGCCACCTGTGGACCCTGCACAGCAATTAGAGATTGATCCGAAGGCTTAAGGAACTCAATCGAGACATCTTTGCCCTGATGCTTAAAATGGGCCTGCAAGAAAATAAAACCAGTAGAGATTTGAAATTGTATTAAAAGAGATTTGTAATTATAGGATTCCCCTCCTTCTTCTCTACTCACCACAGCTGTGCTCATGATGCCCATGTCTTGTTGCTTCATGGCCGCATTGGAGACCACATAGAGCTCCTTGTCGCTGACCTTATTCACAATCAGATCGTCCAGAATGCCGCCCTTCTCATTGGTGAACACAGTTAGGCTGCCACTGCCAGTGGGCATGTCCAGAATGTCGGCAGTGCAAACAGTTTCCAGGCAGGCAGCTGCGTCCTTGCCCCGCACATAGGTCTGCAACATGTGCGACACATCGAAAATGGAGCCCACACTGCGAGTGAAGAGGTGCGAGGCAATGATGCTCTGGTCGGAGTACTGCACCGGCAGCGCATAGCCACCGAAGTTCACAATCTTGCCGCCCTTTTGCACATGGAAATCATAGAGGGCTGTACGCTCTGCTTCCGCCGTGGAGGCCTGTCGTAATCGCTGCCAACTGCAGTTGGCAGGCAGCGTCTTCAGCGACTGCAGGCGGCTGCTTAGCTTGAACATCTCGAAGCGACTGAGGTGCTAGACGAAATAGATCCATCCCTGGCTGATAAGCGGCATTCCGACATCGCCTGACATCGCGGAGAGCATGTGAAGCTGAGCTAGAGACAATAGTTGGGTTAGATTCAGCTTTGGGTTCAAAAATAGATGATAACCCCCCGAAGAGAGATGCTTAGGTTGTTTTGGTGATAAGCGAGAGAAGAATCAGCTGTAGATTAGTTGAAGAGAGAATTGAGTAAAGGAAGAGAGGAAGAGAAATAATGCAGATGGTGATAGAGAGTGAAACCATGAGAGAGAGAGAGAGATTTAAAGAGATAGATAGATACTCAATGAGTTTGCTCTTTCTTATCAGCTAAGGCAATTGGAAAATGAAAAATCTGTTGATTTTGTTTATTCTGTTTCCTAAATTGAATGTGTTGGTTGCTATGCAAAATAGTGAATGGTCTTTAAAATTTCTTAAATACATAATACCTAATTAACATCAAACAACTTCATCTGCCACAGAAACGCCAGAAAGCCAACAAGTTTGAGTTGTTTCCACCCGGTGAGCTGCGTAGAATATGCCACAAGAAGAGAGAACTCTGTGAGTATTACACCAAAACCTTGGCAGGCAGCTCACAGAGCAACAGAAAGGTAAGTTACCTCTCTACAAACTGATTCAGATTATTTATCGATAAGTTCCTCTACAGTTGCTCGACATCTTTAACTACGACTATCTACTGCAAGGTGGCTCTGCTCGAGAGTTGCAGCATTTACAGCAGATCTGGAAATCGGGAGACTTCATAGAGTTCGATTATGGACCAATTGAGAATCTGCAGTTCTATCATAGCGTCGAACCGACCGGGTATAATTTCAGTCAGATCAGTGTGCCCATCATACTGTATTTTGGGGAGACCGATGCAATTGCCACGCCCGAAGGCGTACACGATATCTATGCACATATGCTGAGCACGGTGCGTAGTGTACGGCGCATTGCATCGTCGAAGTTCAATCACTTCGACTTCCTGCTCTCGTCGGAGGTGAAGACTCTGGTGAACGATAAGTTGATCGAGCTAATGGAAATGTTTCTGGCAGGCAAATTGCCATACATAATCGAGTAGGGCGAGGCAGAGGGTGCTAGCTAAGTAATTGGGTTCTCCCCCTTCCCGACTGAGCCGCTCATTAAAAAAGTGTGAAGCCCAGCAAAGTATTTGCCTTTTGTGTCTGGCCGACGGCCAAATGGCAATTATGTAATCGCTCTCTTGGTTGGGTCATAAAAAATAAAATAAAACAACAACGAAATGGTATAAAAAACCAAATGCTAAACAATACGAAAATGTGACAAACGACGCTGTCTGCCGACACTTTTACTTTCTTTTGATTGCCCACTCAAGAGACGAACGAGCGCACACAATAAATTTGTTTGTCTCTCTTCGTCTCTTTCTCCGTCTTCGTCTTCGACTCTTTGTCTGTTTGTCTCTTTGTGTTGTCGCTGTTGACCCACAATGGTTGACAGCGTCGGTTGGCGGCTGAGCCAAAAAGGTTATTAAGCCATTTTGCTTGAAACCTGGCCAAAAACACGGTTTAAAACAATGGGCCGAACTCGATAAGCCCAAAACAGCCTAAAAGTTGAAATTTGTATGACTTCAAAAAGAAAATAAGAAGCAATCTAATTATCAATTAATTAAAATAAACAATGTAACCCCAAAAATCCAAATGCAAACTATACATAAACAAATGAAACATTTTAATTTAAAATATGGTAACCCTAAAATGTAAACTTATCTGTAAATGACATTAAAATATTTTTATACGGTAAATATTAAACTTCATCGTGGGACTAAATAATTAAGTATGTCAACTTTTTAATATGGTAACCCTAAAATGTACCTGCAGTTCTTCATCGATTGCAATACGCAACGCATCTTAATTTTACCAACACTCTTGCTCTCTTGCTCTCTCACTCTCTCTCTCTCTTTTACTCTGATTGCCACTCGTAATTAACTGTTCCAAAAACAGTTAAGCTAATAAGAGCTTGGATGGTACGACAGGCAGATACCCTCTGCACAACACCTTCATGAGACCTTCATGAATGTATCATATAAGCTATGGCACTTTTATCACCTTACAGGGTATGATTTATGTCAAAACCACAACAACATTAACAAAGCAAAACAATACGCATGTTGTGATTATCTCTGTTGTTAATGTTGTCGTTGTCTTTGTTGTTGTTGTTGTTGCTGTTGCGCTGATCGAAAGTTTTCGGCATTCTTTGTAAGCGCGGAAGTTGGTAACGCGTCGCCGGGCTTCAGTTTCGATTTCAGTTGAGGCCGCGACGTGCGTTGATCAGGTTGACCGCAAACCCCCTAGAGACGGTCGAAAGCGAAACTGAAACAAGGCAGAAATTTCACTTTGCAAGCTTATTGATTTACGTTAAGTAATAATGTCGCCCCGATTGTGGTTGGCCCTTGGGCTGTGCCTGTTCATAGCGCGGGCGCAGGCGCAGTTGATTGGCAATCTGCTGGAGAACGAGGAAGAAGACGAGGAGGAGGAAGAGGAGAGCATTGAGGACGAGAGCCCGGAGGAGAAGCTGCAACGCAAGAACATCAAGCAGGACTCGAACCTAAGTGTGGTACGAAGATTAATGAGTCGCCTCCGCTCTGCTCCAGTCCATGTCGAGTGCAACAACTTAAACATTTCATCAACAGGATAAATTAATTGCCAAATACGGCTACGAGGCGGAAGTGCATCATGTGACTACCGAGGATGGATACATCCTTACATTGCATCGCTTACGCAATCAGGGGGCTCAGCCCTTCCTGCTGCAGCACGGACTCGTTGATAGCTCGGCGGGGTATGTCGTGATGGGGCCCAATGTGAGTCTGGGTGAGTTTGTCTGCCTTGTCTTGGGCCATGTTGTAAATGATTAATGGCTATATTCTTTGTTCATTGCAGCCTACTTACTGGCCGACCATGACTATGACGTCTGGCTGGGGAATGCACGTGGCAATCGCTACTCGAGAAACCACAGCACACTCGACCCGGATGCATCCAAGTTCTGGGACTTTAGTTGGCATGAGATCGGCATGTACGATCTGCCCGCCATGATCGATTACATTCTGAAAGCGACCGGATATAAGAAACTGCAGTACGCTGGTCACTCACAGGGTTGCACTGCCTTCTTTGTCATGTGTTCCATGCGACCCTCATACAACGAGAAGGTCCTCTCCATGCACGCCATGGCTCCGGCTGTCTATGCCAAGGAGACCGAAGATCATCCTTACATACGCGCCATCAGTTTGTACTTCAATGTGAGTAGAAGAAATAGATGGGTTTTTCGATATGAATATATATATTGATTAGACCTCAAAATAGCTAAAGAATTTAGCTTAATGTCAGAAACTTACGTTTCTAATGTTTCAACACCTTCTTCTACCTTCTTTAGAGTCTCGTTGGAAGCTCCATAACTGAAATGTTTAATGGGGAATTTCGTTTTCTGTGTCGCATGACCGAAGAGACGGAAAGACTCTGCATCGAGGCTGTCTTTGGCATTGTGGGGCGCAATTGGAATGAGTTCAATAGGGTAAGCACAGTCAACGATCTCTCGAGCTTGCAGATAATACCTTATTGACTTTGCAGAAAATGTTCCCTGTTGTCTTGGGCCACTACCCAGCTGGCGTGGCGGCCAAGCAGGTGAAACACTTCATACAGATCATCAAGACTGGACGATTTGCACCCTATAGCTACAGTTCAAATAAGAATATGGCCTTGTATAGGGATCATCTGCCACCACGCTATAATCTTAGCCTGGTTACTGTGCCCACCTTTGTGTACTACTCGACGAACGACTTGCTCTGTCATCCACATGACGTGGAGTCCATGTGTGATGATCTGGGCAATGTGACCGGCAAGTACCTGGTGCCCATGAAGGACTTCAATCACATGGACTTCCTGTGGGCTGTGGATGTGCGAAAATTGCTTTACAATCGGATGCTGCAGGTGCTGGGCAAGTTACCGCAGGCCAAGGATAACAATCAGAGTCAGGGCGAGGTCAAGGAGCTGCTGTTGCACGCCCGGTCACGGGGTCGATCTTTTGGCCTACATGTGGGCCCAGGAGGAAGACCTTCTCCCGTATAGCTTTTGTAACTGTTATTTATAATTTATTTATTTATTTATTTATTTGCCACTGTGCTGTAGTAGCTTTAAATATGGAATAGATATTTGCATGAAGCTTGCTTGGTGTTTTTTAAATATGCACAAGCTGTGTGGGCTTCGACCGGAAACGGAAGTCAAGTGTTGTTTCTGCTGCTGTTGCCAGACAATGACTTGGCCCAGTGACTGTAGCAGATTTTCCAGCATCAGCAGCGGCAGCACATGCATTTCTAAGCAGATTTCCTTGAGCACAATTTTCTATTTTCTTATGCACATGCCATTTTCTTAACAGCAACAGCAGCTGCTGTTCCTTCTGTTGTTGTTGTGGTTGTTCACTTCTGACTGACTTCCTCGAGCTGCTTATGCTTTCAGGCCACCATGTCTTGACATTTGCATTTCAGTTTACCCGGCCAAGCGGCCAAAACTAAGTGAAAAACTGTGTACAAGGCGTGAGAAGCGAGTTTCCATTTACTCAAAGCCCAAACAACGTAAACCGTAGACCGAAATTCACTTGCAACCGAACGAACTTTAAATGCAAAAAGGAAATTTGGTTTTTCCAGCTCTTTAGGAATATTTATGGTTACTAGAACTGAGAGAGGGTTGTTCGCTGGCTTCGGTGAGATTAACTGGGGCATGCTTTAAATATTGCTAACGGTAATACATAAAACATTAAAGTTCTTGAAAGTTTACTCTTCTATTACTTTGATGTAAAATTCTTTAAAGTTTGGGCCTCTATTCTTTTGATCTTAATAGCCATTTAAGTTTTCGAACACTACCTATTCTATTCATTCGATCTTAATAGCCTAGGACCGTTTAATCGATCGACACACATAATAAACAACATTATTCTTATCATCTGTCGGGTTATTCCCAAGTTTGTAACATTGACTCAATCAACGGGAAACCTTGATCTAATCTCAGCATAAGTATTTTCCATATTTATTTCTAGTGAAACGGCTTCAATAAAAATAAAATACTTATTTTCCATTTAACAATATTTACATAGGTTCCTTTATATAGTTTCATGTGAAATTATTTTATTTGCTTTTATAGATATCAAATTCTAAATTGATATTAGTATTCATGGGTTATCAAGAAATTCAATTAGCACATCATTAATGATTTTATCTCAAGAGTTATCAATAACTATGGCTATCTACAGGTGTCATTATTAAAACTGTGTAATTATATAAAATTAATTTAAATACTCTGTAACCACGGGCTGCAATGGGTATGTCGATTTAAACGAATAGAAAATGTGTAGAATATAAGATCAGTTATTTATCGCTGTAATCCTATCTGAGCTTTATATAGGTGAGTTGAAATTATTATATAGTTATACATATATACATATATGCTATTACCTAGTACACTGTATCAACCCTTACTTTTCTAAGTTATACGCAAAAATGTAAAGATTAACAATATGATCTAATATGTTCTTCCTAAGTATCGCCTAGTCTAGTGAATTTAGTGAATTTCACAATTTCACAGTAGATCCCCCACTTTACTACGTCTGACGTAGAATTGTTCATAGTAATTCATAGCTTATAAACGCTTCATAATAACCGGCGTTATTCAACACAGTTACAATCTCAACGAATCGCTTCGAGTGCGAGACCCTTGGGGGTCAGTTGCATTCATAATCACCTGCAAGTCGAACTACAACCATATTTAAATTGATTTTAATTAAAACAAAACCCTCACCACGTTTCAATTGGACAAAAATCTACTCAGCTATTTCCGATCTTAATGACGTCGATTGGGTTGGTTTATATAAACAGATGCGATGGGAACAAGAGCCATAAAACTCTTAACGAATACGAAATGCTCTCGACGTGCAGAATGCCAATTGAAATTCAAGGGGTATCGCCTTTTGGGAAATAAATTAAATCGAAGTAATTTTCTAATTCGGATGTCTCATGGATATATCCATATATAATTGTGATGTATAGAATTGTTAAATTTTACTTACTCTCGACTCAATCCATGCACGTCATTATTATACCCGCTACTCATAGGGTAAAAGGGTATTATAATTTTGTGGCAACTGAAAATGTATGTATCAGACAGAAGGAGGCGTGGATAAATATATATATTCTTAATCAGTATCAACAGTTAAGTCTATAAAGTCATATTCGTCTGTGTGTCTACTCCCACTTCAGCCCCCGTAAATCAATAAAAAATCGAATTCCAAGCGTTAAATTAATGCAGGATAGTCCATTTTTGGTTAACATATCAACTATTAAGGTCCAAACGATTTCTGAAAATTTGGTTGCAATCGACCAATTAACATAGCAGAAATTTTAGAAATGATTTCGAAGACGTCGCTCCCTGCAAAGTATGCAACAATAAATACACTAAACATAGAAGTGATATATTATATTTAAGAAATCGTTTAACTCAGCGGGTAAAACACAGTCGAGTATATTTGACTGTAGCTTTCGTGCTTGTTAGTTACGATTTGGGTATTTCCCAGTTGGGTCTGATGTGAATTTCTCGCTTGTATTCTAATTTGTTTTTTGGATAGAGTATAATTCGCGAGAATCGTAGACAATAATAAGTATAATATTTAAATGATGATAAATGTCTTATTGTTGCTTATTGTGATCTTATTGTAGTTAATATTGTTGTTGCGGTTAATATAGTGGTTTCTTATGCACCTCTCTCTTTCTCTCTTGTGGGCTAATTATCCAACTGCTCATCCGTCTGACCCGACATCGATCCCGGTGTAGAGAACGTGACTAGCGTTTAGTATTTGCCTGATAGACGCAGCCAGGTTCCGAGTTTGTTTGATTTTGTTTTTGTTTTCGAATTTCTTTTTGCTTTTATTTTTCTCTTTGGTATTTTGTGCTTCTCACTTTGTTTGTGTTTTGCTTTTGCTGTTTTCCTTTTTTGTTTTTGATTCTGGCTCTTGTTTTTTGCAAGCGGCTTCTTATAAAAGCGGAAAGTTCTCGGGGAGGCGCAGTCAGTCGGCGTCAGTCGAAAGTTCCGATGAGATTGTTTATTGTGCTAAGCGTTTGTGTGGCGCTCGCCTCGGCGGGATATGGAGCCGGTGGAGGCGGCAGCTCTGCGGCCACTGCCTCGGCTTCGGCTAGTTCCAGTGCCGATGCCGGCGGCAAGTTTGGCGGCGGCGGCGGCGGAGATGGCGGATTCGGTGGCAGCGGCGCAGGAGGCGGTGGCCTGGGCGGCTCTGGAGGCCTTGGCCTGGGACTAGGCGGCGGCCTGGGACTCGGCGGTGGACTCGGTGGTCTTGGCCTCGGAGGTGGCAAGCACGGCGGCGGCGGCGGTGGTCTTGGACTCGGTCTAGGCGGCGGTGGCGGTGGACCATTTGGAGGTGGCTATGGCGGCGGCGGTGCCGGTGGCGGAGCTTCATCCTCGGCTGGTTCTAGTGCCGGTGCCGGCGGTCTTGGTGGCGGCAGTTACGGCGGCGGTCCCGGATTCGGAGGTGGCGGCGCTGGAGGCGGTGGCCTTGGAGGTGGTGGCGGTCATGGAGGCGGCGGTGGCGGCCATGGAGGCGGTGGTTTTAGCGGTGGCTCTGCAGGCGGCGGTGGCTTTGCAGGCGGATCAGCTAGCGGAGGCCAAGGTGGCGGCGGATACGGCGGTGGTGGCCTCGGAGGCGGCGGCGCCGGCGCCGGCGGCGGTGGTCATGGAGGCGGTGGATACGGCGGCGGTGCGTCTGGCGGTGCAGGTGGCTTCGGCGGCGGCTCTGCTGGCGGCGGCGCTGGTAGCTTTGGAGGTGGATCAGCTGGCTCTGGCGGCTATGGAGGTAGCGGCGCTGGTGGTGGTGGCTTCGGAGGCGGCGGCGGTGGCCATGGAGGCGGAGGATTCGGCGGCGGTCCTGGAGGCGGTGGATTCGGCGGCGGTCCTGGAGGCGGCTTCGGCGGAGGTCCTGGAGGCAGCGGTCATGGAGGTGGTGGTCACGGAGGCGGCGGTCATGGAGGCGGTGGCTTCGGCGGCGCATCAAGTAGCGCTGGAAGTTCGGCTGGCAGTGGCGGTCTTGGTCTAGGAGGCGGACTTGGCCTTGGTGGTGGACTTGGCGGTGGACTTGGCGGTGGCGGCAAGCACGGAGGCGGTGGCAAGCATGGCGGTGGTGGATACGGCGGCGGTGGCTTCGGAGGCGGCGGTGCAGGCGGCTTTGGAGGCGGCGGTCACGGAGGCGGCGGTCATGGAGGCGGCGGTCACGGAGGTGGTGGTCACGGCGGCGGTGGTCATGGAGGCCACGGCGGCGGTGGTTACGGAGATGGCGGCTTTGGCAAAGGTGGAGCCGGTTCCTCGGCGACAGCGACTGCCTCGGCATCCTCAGGCAGCTATGGCCGTTAGATCTAAGACACCTCTTCCCCCCTTTCCCCTGAGTAGCTTAAAAACTGTGCACTAAACGAAAGAGTATTTCCAAGTCCTTAGGACGCGTTCCAATAAATTTTTATAGTGAAACAAAGTTATAAAACATATTTATTGTGGGATTGTGCAACGAGTGGAGAAACCACAAGCGGGACAGGCTGAGCGTATTGGATGACAATAGATCTGAGCACCCATAAAAATGGATATTGATTGTCGCATAAAGATGTACTCGAAGCACTTGTGCAGGTTGTATAAGGTCTGAGCCATGCAATCTAATAATTGAATTAATCTCTGACTGCTTGATGGGTTGTTGTGCCATAAATATTGCTTAGAGCAGCTATAATTTCTTGCTATAAAATATAGAGGGGAGTAAAAAACAGATGTAATCAGTCTGATGTGCTTAGAGAGAGTCAACTAGACACCCTTAGGTGTGTGAATTTCTATTAAGTTAAGGCAGTCGATAGATGATGTATATTGCTGAATATATTCGAGAACCGAGGTATATATTTTTCATATTTTGATATGATACTAATTGTATACTTCTTTGACATGTGTGGTACTGAGTAGAGTTCATTGACAGTATTTATAATGATAGAGACATATCTCGACATCTAATTTAAGACCGTCCACAATATATCTCTTAGATGCAGGAATGTTGATTAAGTTTCAGTGTTTAAAAGATATAATAAACAGCTTTATACTTATATTGCAAGTCCTAAGGAACGAATTAATATAAAAGTCGAGTTATACGCCTAATAGAATGAGATGTAGTGCCTTTTTTGTTTGTATAAGTACTTCACAGGGTATATTATCTATGCAATCATTAACTACTCGACTTACAGTCTAAGGCCTGCCTCACTTAACTTGTTATTATTGGCGCCTACCTAGAAATTGATCAATTAACGTCAACGACGCGTCATCGGCCGCAAAACAATTTATATTACCTGTATACATTTGGTTAATTCAAGTTAATAACCAGTTCTGGGCTTATCTAATTTCTTTTTACCACATCGTATAATACTTTGTAGATTTTATTTCTTTAAGGCAAAATGTCGACTGGCTTAGAAATATTTTATAACATGGTAGAACAAGTTAAGAGTCGAAAGTTTTTAGCCTTCAAGTCAGTCTTCAAGTCACGTGTCGTGTCCTTCAGGTGGGAAATATTTCTTCCCCGGCTATACACGTGCAAACTTTTGGTTTCTTGAAATTTGCTGAAAAAGTTTACGCGAATTAATGAAGAGGATGAGAGAGAGAGAGATGATAACATACTCGCTGGCATAAATCTCCGGAATGGGCCAAGATTGTCGTCTGTATGGCAAAGGCCAAACATTTATCATTAGCTCGAGCGGCGGCAAACTTGCCACGCTGTGGCAATTTAACTATGGCAAATTGTTGCACACAAATTGAAATCTTAAGCAAACTTTTGTGCAGCCTCAAAGTGCAGTTTTATTGCTTCGACTAGGCAGAGGGGGAGCGCGAGTAGGGCTAGACGTGGGGTACTGTGGTGCGGAGACAGTCAGGAGCAGCTGTTGGTCGGACAACGTCTGCTCGGCTGCAGCCATTGGCAATAAACCCAGACCAATTTGCACAAGGACAATGAACCCCTGTGGTGCACTTTGCCACATAAAGCGGAAGTGCACGCGCAGACGGGGACAAGCAGCAGCAGAAACAGTCCAGGAGCAGTGGCAGCATCATCGACCTCAGCTGACGCCACCTCGTTGTTGTTGCCACTTTTGCTGGCGGCTTGCCACATTGTCGACTGCTGTTGCTGCCGACGTTGTTACCGCGTCGTGTTGCATGTAGCAAGTTGTCGACGCTGTTGCCATTTGTATGATTGCCCCTGTCGGACTGTGCCTCGTCCTCAGTGTCGTCGAACTGACAATATCTTCCTCTCCATTGTTTGCCGCAATTTATGCCGGGCCATAAAATAAATGTAAATCCAGTTGCAATATTCGTTTGACTTGAATGGGTAAAAAGTCCTTACAAACATAGCAGAATTGTATTAAATTTATGGAACTAAACAAAATAATAACTTAAAGTTAGTAGGCTGTTAATAGATTGGGATTGGGAACTTCTCTCATGCTTAGATTCTTAAGGTGAATACTTAGTATTTTTTTTGTCTTTAGAAAATAACCCAAAGTATGCTATATTAATTATCTAAAAATGCTTCTATATTTACTCAATTTAATTATCATTATTAAAGAATATTTATTTTAATTGAACTCTATTTATGGGATACTACAATATATTCGCGTGACTTTATTAATTTTATTAGAGAATATTCTATTTCATATTAACAGCTAACAACATCATACAATATATAAAATGCATATCTCTATCATATCTTATGTCGAAAATGCCGCGAAGCGCGTTGCGAGAACGGCCTTCCCGCCAACACACACTGACGTAAAATGCCCGCTGCCTGAAAGTATGCAATTGTTTTCATGCATGCAGCAGGCAATATTAGAATTTTAATTAAAATTAAATAATTCAAAGTGTGTATCGCATATCGCGTATGTCGCTCTCGATTCGCCGATTCCCTGATTCCCAGCAATTTCCAGCGCTTTGTTCATTAGCATCATCGGCCGCATAATTGAAAAGTTTGTCCCGTTCGCCAAATAAACGGATAATTCAATTGGCAACGGAGAGAACGGGCCGACAGCGAAACTTTCGCCATGGCCAATAACAATAAAAACGGTAGCTGATATGTATTTTCCTATATTACTCATATATGGAGGATAGGTATAAGTTCGCAGCTTTGCCATGACAATGCTGCGTGTGTGAGTGTGTGTGCGCTGCTGTCGCGTTTACATAATTAACAGGACGTTCATTAGTTATAGCACCATAGGCATACGATGACGTTTGCAGCGGTTCGTTGCGTGGCTAATGCGATAAAATGAAGCTATAAATTATTTGATTTTGATTGCTTTTAATAACCAAATATTTTCAATTAAATGCAGTTCATTTTGCCTCAGATTTATTTAACAAAAATTAATGGGAATTGATTTATTAAAGGAATTCCGATAATTGGTATATTTATTTTTTGGGTTTGACATTCCAATTAGAAAAAGTTATAAATAAGTTAAAGCTTAAAGGCTTATACACTATAATCTTACTATTACCTAACATATATTGGTGATTGTAGTGAATTACAAATTCAAACAAGCTCAACTTGTTCCCAACGGTAATGAGCAGATAATTGTATAAATCATATGTAAAACCAATAAATCAACGAAGGTAGCGTATATAAGTCACAGGCCTATGTATAAAAATACCCTTGCAGGGAAGCTACATATAGTATGTATTATAAAAATAAAAAGGGGCTTGGCTGAGCAACTAAAATTCGTTTCGATTGAATCCCTTCTCTTTTATTTTCATATTATAATATTAAAAATTCTTTAAAGCGTTGTAAACAGTTATGGGAATAATAATTTGAATAATTATACATACATAAACGTGCTGTTTATTTTTGTTTTCATTTCGCATTGTTTTGATATACGCAGTTCGAGATCGAGAACATCATCATTAATCAGACTGAAAGCAAACATTAAACTGAATGCAGATCTAATAAGTCAATAAAAACCAAAACGCAAAAGTAGAGAAAAATAGCTGTTGGCTTTTATAAATTTACGAAACGAACAGAAGATGCAAAATAAACCAAAAATAGAAATTAATTTGGCAGAATAAATAATACCGAAAAATAAGAGAAAGAAACAGAGGGGAATAAGCCGGCAAACCGGTTGTATGAAACAATTATGTGTGCTCTACCACATCGATATTTGTTTGCATAAATAAATAAATAGGTAGATAATTATATAGAGAAATAGATAGTCCGGTTAAAATCAGAGAAATTGGCACAAGTTTCGGTTGGACTTTGCTTTATTTTGATTTGCATAAGTGCATTGATTATATGGTTGTTTTTATGGCGCAGGTTATGTTTGTTCGGCTTTTGAATGCCGCATATTCAATCTTTTCCGGCGGGCTTCCCCAACATTGCTCCGAAAAAATCACAAATTTCAGATGGGTTTCGTTTTGAACATTTTCACAGCTTCCCTTGTGGAAAACCCCTTTAATCTCACTCACATGCGATATTTAGAATAATCATAGGCAATGACGACATTCCAAGTGGTCTGGGACAACTCATCGAGTACTCGATACAATACTCGAATTGGCAGTTCACGTAGACATTTGATAATTAACAATTGCTTTATCTTTATTTTTATAATCTTTTGTTGCTACTCTTCTAATTGCACATTTTAAAATCCAGTTTACATTTTTTGCATCTTAATGAGATAATTTGTCATCTCTTGACTACTTTATACTCTCGCAACTTGACAGGCGTCTCTCTCATAGAGTTCATGCACCCGGAGATTCTCTCTGAATAGACTTGACTATATTATATTTGTTTACTAGAGAGTAGATATTCAGGCACGTGTCATGGAACCTTTCACTATGGATACTACGTATTTTCGCAGTTGGAGTTAAACGAATATGAATGAAAACCTTAGGCACAGTAATAGATTTTGTAGAAGAGAGTGAGACCTAAGGTCGCTGAATATGTTAAGTTATGATAAGACTAAATGAATATTGATTTAGCTTTTTAAATAATACATTTATATTACAATAATATTCACAAATTGTAGTATTGTATTTATTATTTTTTCTTTTTCGATTATATTTCTTCATTGGTGTTTTTTCTTGATGTCATGATCACATTTCGAGCACCTTCCTTTTACCCTAAGTATCCATTTGCAATTTTTTATGCATTTTTTCTTAGAAATTATTTTTGATGTTAATTCATTTTAATTTCTTTCTCATCGTTAACGTCGTCATTGAAACCGCTTTGCTAGACAATAAGATCGAAAGGGGAATAAACTCTTCAAGTTGAACTTGTCAGTTGACTAGAATATTCGAATAAATAAGATGACTCAAAGGGGGCGTGAATAGCAGATGCAAAGCGAGACGAAGAGAAAGATAATACACTTGTAGGGTGACCCAAAAGTACACACTCTACTGCATAATTATGTATTATCTGAGCAAGTTGTTTTGGGAATCACCCGATCAAGTGACAGTTGAAAAAGCCGGCACGACGCATTAAGCGATCGTATTATTTAAGATGATGCCAAACCCGAAACTGATAATTAGAAATAAATGCAAACCGGTTAATGCTTAGAGATGTCGATGCCGAAGCCAGTTCGGGCTTCTATTCACCACAGTTGGCTGGCACCTACGCACCTTGTATATATAGTTAGAAATTTCGGGTGTCGCTTCATCAGTTGATCCGTAACCAGCTTAGGGTGGACAGCACACTTTCGATCGATCCAAGAAATATGAAGACTCTGATTGTACTTGCACTCTTGATTGCCGTTGCGGCAGCCTTGCCGCAATACGGTCCCTATTATGGTGGCTATGGTGGCTTTGGTGGAGGCGGAAGACGTCACCACCATGGTGGCGGCGGCTTTGGTGGCGGCGGCTTTGGTGGCGGCGGCGGCTATGGTGGTGGCAACTATGGTGGTTTTAATCCCTATAGTGGCTTTAATCCCAGTTACGGTAATTTTGGAGGTGGTAACTTTGCACAACCCGCTGCTGCTTCCAGTTCAGCGTCAGCCTCCAGTGCATCAGGCGGCGGTAATCTTGGCGGTGCCTCTTCCTCGTCAGCTGCCTCCGCAGCCGCTGCAGGTGGTGGTGGTGGCTATCCCCAATGGGGTTAAAGAAACCGTCTGGCTGAGTCCTGTGTTGAGATTAAAAAACAAATTATTCATAAGTTTAGTGTTAAAAGGATGAGAAAAAATAAACGAAGAAAAAAATTTCAGATTGGTTAAACATTTTTGTTTCTCACTGTTGCTCGTCTGATGCTCCGTATGCGCAATTATTTGTTCTCATTGCAAAACCGCATAATAAAATCGTTAATTTCAGCATATAAGTGAGAACGATAATTAAAATATTCTCACATGCGAACTTTCAATTTGGATGCATGAGAGCCGGTATCGCGTCATTGCAAATTAAATTGTGTCTTGGAAAGAAAAATTTGATGTTTTAGTTATATAAGATTTCAAGATATGTTGTCTTAAGAAATTAAATAAATAAATAAATAAATGAATGAACAATTGTTGTTAACACTTAACCTATAACTAAGAAGTACGAAAGCTACAGTCGAGTGTGCTCGATCGTGATATACCCGCTACAAACCTGACCAAAAGAGTTTTTAATATATAACTACTATGTTTTGCGTACTTTACATATTTATCTAAATTATACGAAATCTATATCTTAATTATACGAAAAAATTCTGTCCTGCATTAAAATTACGCTTGGAATTCGATTATTGGGGGCGGGACGGGGTGTGGCTAAAATCTAAATTATACTTGATGTACGTTCAAAAATAACACATATTGACACCAAATTTTGTAGCCCTAGCTCTTAAAGTCTCTGAGATCTAGGTTTTCAAAGAGACGGACAATAACTATCAACAGCCAAATAATTTCTGAAAGTTTGGTTGCGATCGAATAATTAAGATAGAAGTTATTTAAGAAATTTTTAATATGTACTGATTTTGAAGCCCCTCCCTGAAAGTATGCAACACAAAGAACGCAAAACATAGAACTTATATTTAAAAGAACTTGTTTTGGTCAGGTGTGTAGCGTGTATATATAGCTTTCGTACTTGTTTTGTTTTATAATTCACTGCCCAGCGGCGGAACTAGTTCATAAGAACTATAAAAATACTTGTGTGTTCATCCAAGTTTAAGCAGAGTATTCAGTATGTATTAGAATGTATACCGTATACATACTAAACACTCAATTAACACTTTAAGCTCGCATACAAGAATTTTCTAATATCTTAATAGATATTAATATCTGCCTTTGTTAAGTTTATAGTTCTCATAGAAATAGCAGAGAGAATCGCAAAAATTTACATAATCTTTCAGTTTTATGCCAATATAACGTTTTTTATTTTGATTTTTAGCGCAATTAGTTATTCATGTGGTATAAAAAAGGTTTCTGAATAATTCACAGATCTACGCTTGTTTATGCTGCTTCTTTCAACTCGTTTAAAATACACACTGCGGAGCGGGGGCACGTCCACCAGTGGCTATCTGCTCTACCCGAGATAACACTGTGATACTGGGATGCGAAAAATAAACACAATAGATGAACTAACCGGTTTCAGTGGGGAGTGGGGGAGTCCGAGGAGTGTGCACTGATCGGATTCGGTGGGTTTGTTTACGATCCAACTAATTGATAATATTGATTTGGCTTGTGTGATCATTTAGCGCCACATGTTGATGTTATTGTTGTTGTCTATGTAGTTTTTTTTTGAATGTGATTCAAAGCAATCCATCTTAGAGTTGTTGGTGTATTTCAGACTATCACCAAACTTGCGAAAATAGCAAGCTCTTCCTCTTTTTTGACTCGCGCTCCCTCACAAACGGAAAGTCTAGGGGGTTTTTGGTCTAGAGTTGAGTTGTATAAAAGCCGTCGCCTGACTTTCGGTTCGTTAAGTTTGTAAAGCCAACTTGAAGTCTAACAATGAAACTGTTCCTCGCTCTCTCCGCTTTGGTGGCTGTGGCCTCGGCTATGCCACAGTTTGGTGCCAATGCTGGCGCCAGTGCCCAGGCAACCAGTAGTAGCTTCGGCGGTAGGCCCGGTGGAGGCTTCGGTGGTAGGCCCGGAGGAGGCTTCGGTGGTGGACCCGGTGGAGGCTTCGGTGGTGGACTCGGTGGAGGATTTGGTGGTCGACCCGGTGGAGGATTTGGTGGATTTGGAGCTCCTGGTGGCTTCAATAGAGGACCCGGAGGTCCTGGAAGCTTTGGTGGCAGACCTGGAGGTAATGCTGGCTTCCCTGGTGTATATGGAGGTCCTAGTTTCGGTGGTAGACCCGGAGGTAATCCAGGCTTCGCTGGTGGTCCCGGTGGTGCCGGAGCATTCGGACCCGCCTACCGTGCACCCGTTGGATTGAATGGGGGTAGTAGTTCAGCTTCAGCAACATCCAATGCTAGCGCCAGTAATAACGGTCGTGGTAGTGCCAGTGCCAGCTCCTCTGCAAGTGCAAGCTCTTCTGGTTAGGACCTAGGATCAGACGCTGAATAGAAATAGTGAATTTGTTAATAATTAAGACTTATGAATAAAATAAAATAATAAAAACCGAATAATCAAAAATTGGGTGAAATCGAAATTTATTCATTGAACAATATTATTTACATACATACATACGAGGTGTGTTCAAAAGGTATCGCGAATTTTGAATTTTCGCGGGTTACGTATAATTGAATTTCGATTTTCGATCGGCGAGCACGCAAAACACTTATAATCTTTACAACCAAACTCTCTTACAACCAAAAAAAATATGCTATACACTTAAAACTTCGTACAGATGTTCCGGAAGAGTGTACCGAGATAACAAAACAAAAAAATCGAAATTCGATTATACGTAACCCGCGTCAGTCTGAACGCGTCATATGAACATCTTACACACTTATTAGATAAAATATAATATTTTCTGTTTTAGTAGAGTATTTTATTTATTATTACTTTGTCCTCATTCACCCCGAATTTCCTGTTGAAAATTGTTAGTGTGGTAACGGATTAAGATTGTAAAGGTTTTTGAATATCCAGCTAACGGTATCTTATAGCGACACGACTTCGAACTTGTTTAAAATAAATTATATGTAAAATTTGGCTAAAAATTATTTTTTTTTTCCATTTCAGCATTAAGTTCCTAATTAAGTCTTCCAAAAGAATCAAGAAAATGTAAATTAGTTTGCTAATAGTGTTGTTGGTATTAATGTTTTCGAATCCGAAATTCAAGCTGTGACGTTAGATAAAGTAATCTAACCTAGAATATTTATTGCATTTCGGTCTATCGTCAAATATGTTAAATGATTAAATCTATTGCTCGCTGTCTCTTTTATCTCTTTCTATCTCACTCCCTCTCCCATGCGAAAGGAAAGGCTGGGATAGACTCGTCTATGGCTGAATTGTATAAAAACCACCGAAAATTGTTCGTTTAGTTTAGTTAGTAAAAGCAGCTCGAAGCTTGATAATGAAACTATTCATCGCTCTTTCCGTTTTGGTGGCTGTGGCTTCGGCTATGCCACAGTTTAGTGGTGCGAATGCCAATGCCAATGCCAATGCCAAATCTGAAACTGAACGTGGACCTGGATTCGGACAAGGTGGCTTCGGTGGACAGCGTGGACCAGGTGGCTTCGGTGGACAACGTGGACCAGGTGGCTTCGGTGGACAAGGTGGACCAGGTGGTTTCGGTGGACAAGGTGGGCCAGGTGGCTTCGGTGGACAAGGTGGGCCAGGTGCCTTCGGTGGACAAGGTGGACCAGGCGGCTTCGGTGGACAAGGTGGTTACGGTGGACAAGGTAACTTCGGTGGACAAGGTAACTTCGGTGGACAAGCCTTCGGAGGAGCCACTTCCAATGCTGATGCCAGTGCCAGTGCCACTTCCAATGCTGGCGGACCCTTTGGCAGCAATGCCAATGCAAATGCAGCTGCTAATGCTCAATCCAATGGATTCAGTGGTGCCAATGCGAATTCCAAAGCTGTCGCCAGCGCAATTTCCAATGGAAAATAAGAACAGTTATAGACAAGTTTCGACTGTATTAGGTCATATCATTTCATTGTAAATGTAAAACTTAGAACTTTTGTAAATTAAATTAAAAGTAATTAAAAACAAAGAAAAAAGTTGCCTTGCAGTTATTGGCATATGTACATACTACATATATGTATGTACATTTCTCAACACTGTTCATGTGTTCGTTAACAGTTAAAATAGCTTGCTAGAGACGAATAAATTGATTGTTTCTTTGGGAGATATAGAATACAGCAACCCCAATAAATAAATGCTATATTCCGTAGAATTTTGTTTCTATGGCTCCAACTATTTATAGTTGTTAAACTTAAACAGAATTTTGTATTTTAGTTTAACTAAAATCATAACATATAACAATAATTTGATGACCTTGCTCTTCTGTCAATCTAATGGAATCTTTGAATAGAAGTTGCGGGGAAAACTTCGTACATTACTCAAGTTTTGAAAGCGAACACATCTTTAAGATGTCTGCATTGTGAATTACGTTACCACACTTTCTCTTCGGAGGGTTTGTAATAACAAAGAAAGAACTAACTAACTAGTCTATTGGAGTAAACAACGCTAATGCCATATGTTTTATGAAGTAGGTTTTGAGGAACCAAAACACTTCAAACACTTTCAGGGATAGCAATACAACCGAATCGCCTAACGCTGTCGGCAAATTTCAAATTGAAGATCAAACACAGATGTTATTCAGCACACTCAATAGTTTCGTACGGCACGTATTCGACGCCTAACTAAAGATTATTTTATGCCCTGTTTACTATATCAGAGTGAGCCAAAAATATTGCATAATTTGTTACAATTTAACATTATAAATAGTTGCTCATTAAGTCTCCAACTCCTATAGAACCGGAATTGGGCAAATGTTAATTAGTTTGCTAATATTATTATTGTTAATATAGTTTTCGAATCTAATATTCAAGCTCGGACGTTTGATAAATTAATCCAGCATAGCATTTTTATTGTATTTCGGCCTATGTAATGATAAAACCTCTTGCTCACACTCTCTTTTGACTCGTGCTCTCTCACTTCGACGCCCAATCGTTTGGATAGGCCGAACCAAACGGGTCTAGGCCTGAATTGTATAAAAGCCGCCAACTAAAGTTCATTTGGCTAAGTTTGTAAACGCAACTGGAAGCTTCACAATGAAACTATTCATCGCTCTTTCCGTTCTGGTGGCTGTGACATCGGCTGTGCCACAGTTTGGTGGTGCGAATGCTAACGCGAATGCCAATGCCAATGCTCAAGGTGGCGGCTTTGGAGGACCTGGCTTTGGTGGCTTCGGTGGAGGACCCGGATACGGTAATCGTGGTGGGGGCTTCGGTGGAGGACCCGGCTTTGGTGGAAGACCCGGTGGTTTCGGTGGAGGACCCGGTTTCGGTGGACCCGGCTTTGGTGGAGGACCCGGCTTCGGTGGAGGCTTTGGTGGAAGACCCGGTGTTTACGGTGGAGGACCCGGTTTCGGTGGAGGACCCGGCTTCGGTGGAGGACCCGGCTTCGGCGGAGGACCCGGCTTCGGCGGAGGTCAAGCAAGCTCTACTGCAAATTCCAATGCTGCTTCGAGTGGAGGTAATGCAGCAGCATCCGCCAGTTCTTCAGCCAGTTCGAGCGCAGGAGGACGTTTTGGAAAATAGAACACAGAACTAAAATTTGTGTATTGGTTAGGTATTAATTGATTAATAAAATAAAATATAAGCAAAATTAAAAATATTTTAAATTACTTTACATCATACATTGGGATATTTTATAACCATATAAAATGACATTTTTATAAATCTTTCGTTCAATATTTGAAGTAATATTAATAAAAAATAAATCAAGCCTTCATGCTCATCAGAGGTTTGTTTAAAAAGGATAGTTATTCATAATTGCCAAAGTCTAGTTCATGTTATACGCAGTGCTAAGGACCTTGAAGAAGAGGTGATGCCACCGTTTTCATTCAAAGCTAACAACCTACCATTATTAGGTTGGATACCAATATTTGAAAACTAGTTCCCGGAAGTTGTGGCATCGAAATTGGGCGTTAAACTTTGTAAATGTTTGTTGTGATAGCGAAATAAGTTTCCGGTAGTCAGAAAATTACAGGAAAAACCGGTGTCATTGCTAAATTGTAAGACGAGATATGCCAATCATTTGATAACAATAAGACCAAAAATATAATGAAAAGAAAAACAAAAAACATGTTTGAAAAAATAATTATTTAAAATTGCGCTTTCCTAGAACGTGTCATTCTTCTATTAATATTCTGGTAAAAAGTACATTTAGAGAATCACCTGTAGATAAGTAAAGATGTCAATTAACACCCCGTTTAGCCAGTCAGCTTTAGTGCTGAAAATATTCCTAAATTTCAAACGAAGAAACATCAGCATCGAGATGATGCTAATGTATGTACACATGTTTGAATACGTGAATAGTCTGAAACCGGTTTGAGTGAAATCCAGCGCAAATCCAGAGTTTTGCACACTTTGTCAGAAGCTTGACAGTTCGATCAGAGTGGACCGAGTGCATAATCAGGGACTTAATGCCATTTTAATTCATAATGTAAATGTTGTGTCTGCATTTGGGATTTTCGTCTTTATGTATGCTAATTGATCGATCGTCGTCTACTGTTTGATTTCTAGTTACCCTTACCGAGGGTACATTAGTTCCGAGAGCGAAAAAAAATTATATAATTTTCTTCTGTATAGAATATGACTTATACTTATCTAGACTTATACAAAAATAGTTTTATATAATATAGAGTCTAAGTACAAATTTCAAATTGAAATTCTATAGAGAATAATAGAATATGCCATTCAAATTGTTCAACTCGCAACAACTTATGAAAGGGTATGAAATGGTCGACTGAGCAAAAGTGAATACATTATGCCGTCTGGTTTGCGTCTGATTTCGGTAGTCTGGCGTTTAGTTTTATAAAAGCGTGATCTCGACGGAAGATTTCTAAGTTTGTTGAGTGCCGTCAGACAGTTCGTACAGCCAACAGCAGCAGCACCATGAAGGTCTTTGTCGTACTCAGTGTCGTCCTAGCCGTGGCAACAGCAGCTCCTCGGCCACAGAGGTCGACCGCGGATGCCACAGCCAATGCACAGGCTGAAGGCCAAAATCAAGGATTCGGTGGACCTTATGGAGGAGGACGTCCTGGAGGATTTGGTGGACAAGGAGGTCCTGGTGGATACGGAGGATTCGGTGGATTTGGAGGATTTGGAGGATTTGGTGGATATGGTGGATATGGTGGATATGGTAGACAACCTTACTACGGTGGCGGAAGCGGCTACCGGCCTGGTGCTTATGGAGGTTTTGGAGGCTATGGAAGTTATGGAGGTGGCCCACAAGGTGGATTTAACGGAGGAGATGGTTACAGAGAGATCCCTGGCGGCAATTCTAATGCTAATGCCAATGCTGTTGCAAATGCAGCAGGTTCAGGTGGTTTCCCTGGCGGCAATTCTAATGCCAATGCCAATGCCAATGCTGTTGCAAATGCAGAAGGTGCAGGTGGTTTCCCTGGCGGTAATTCTAATGCCAACGCTAATGCCAATGCCGTTGCAAATGCAGAAGGTCAAGGCGGATTCCCTGGCGGATTCCCTGGCGGTTACCCTGGCGGCAATGCCAATGCCAACGCCAATTCCGTTGCAAATGCACAAGGTCAAGGCGGTTTCCGTGGTGGAAATGCCGATGCCAATGCTTCATCCAGTGCCGTTGCAAACGGATTTGGTGGAGACGCCAACGCAAGTGCCAGTTCCAGCGCAGTTGCAGAGGGCAAATAGGCCAAAAGACTTGCGATCAACGATCGTGATTTAGTTTTTCATAATAAATAAACCTCAAACATAAATTAAAAACAAAATTATATATAAAATCCATTTTTCATCTTTCTTTATTTTCAAAGAAATTTCTGTATATTAATTGTAATTCCTTTTTAAGGTTAAGGTT
This sequence comes from Zaprionus capensis, assembly GCA_018903675.1. Taxonomy (NCBI): domain Eukaryota; kingdom Metazoa; phylum Arthropoda; class Insecta; order Diptera; family Drosophilidae; genus Zaprionus; species Zaprionus capensis. The sequence continues at coordinate 2,302,748 of JAEIFN010000040.1, read as the reverse complement.
CATTTTGTATGCGAGTATCTTTTTCTGAGTATATCATTATTGAAGATGAGAAAACCCAAGAACTCTTTTTTAACTTCCTCTCATCTTGTGCTCCAAAAAGTTATATACCTTAAGTGGATAAAATCCATTACGTTTATGACCATGAATGTTAAATTAGATCTACGTGGCCAGTGCTATAATTTTATAACTAGAGATCGCCCTTTTTCGAATAGTTCCCAACCGGTTCGAGAGGAATCTGGTAAGATCATCGTCTGGGTGAGTCCCCTGAATGATTTACACGCATTTCTCATAAACGATTTAGATTAGTAAGATTTTGCTATTGCACTATTGGCTGTTTTTCTTATATGCTAATTGAAATCAACTAGTAGTATATATTATTTTTTTAGTGCAATCACACTTCATTCCGCTGCTATAAAAGGTAAACTCACAAGGCAGAGCTTAAGTTTCTCAGATATTGTCAGACGGTTCGGTCCCCTTCGGCAACAACATGAAGATCTTTGTCGCATTGTGCATCCTTTTCGCTGTAGCCTCGGCTGCCCCAAGTAATTCGAAAGGAGCTCGACCAGACAGATTCGGTGGCGGTAATGCCAATGCTAATGCCGGTTCTAATGCCGTTGCCAATGGAGGAGGCCAAGGTGGTGCGGCCAATGCCAACGCGAGTTCCCAAGCGATTGTCGCGTCCAACAACCGTCGGGGCGGCGCTGCTACTTCGAATGCCTCCTCGAGCGCTGTGTCTAATGCGTCAGGTAATCGTGGAGCATCCGCCAGTGCCTTTTCCAGTGCATCAGCGAAAGCTAAGGGTAAATAAAAAAATAAAATAAAATTCAATATTGATGCTAGGAGGCTTTTCTCTTAAAAAATTTGTGAAATTTGTTCTTCATTACTTTGTGGATAATTTGATCATTGACCGAAGTTTGCTTGTATAGAATAAAAGGCTTATATATCAGATATATTCGTATATGTATTTATATCTATATACTTGTATATTGCCAATATTATTCTAAAGTAAAATAAATTAAGTCAATATCGCTTCGGAAGGGTAAATAAACAATGACACACCGAATAAACCTGGTCCAGATCAACTTTGATTAGCAAAAGATTGTGAAGTCGCTGCTCCAAATATTGCAGCTCTAGAGTATTTCGAGATAATCAGAAATCATACTCGGGCGCTTTCACATTTCGTACTCGAATGACTTCATTTCTTAATGGGGCTTAATAGTTTTCTGCAAGTCAAGTTTTCTGATATTCTATTTCTATTTTTTTGCAAAGCTATTATATAATTGATAGCGTCTGGTTAGATTGTGATGATTATGATAATCATTAACTAATTAGTTTTTGACTCTTCCTCTTCGAACAAGTTGCATTAATATCTGCCATTAATTTCGGTTATTTTCCATACTCAATCGATTTCGAGCAAAACGTTTCATAAAAAATATAAATATCATATAATTTGCAAATCAAACTAGAACTGAGAAGAGCCGAATTCGTTTTCAAGTTGGTTCTCTTGTGACGTAGAGCTGTAATCGTCGTGATCTTCATCATATGTGTAAATGAATAACTGTAACCTTGCCAAATGTGCCTCGATTGTATCCCGAAAGCAGCGCATGTTTGTTATTAAAATCGTATTTAAATCGAGAAGGTTTGTTTTGGACCTAAACGCGCCTATTGTTTACTAATATTGTTCGAGTATCATCTTTACTAATTATGCAAATTGCTTAAGCAAATCCAACCAGTAAATTTTGAATTCAAATATGAAAACCGGTCATTCGAAACGGGTGCTGTGCCAAAGATTCGCAATTTATTGTATTTGACTTTTTTTTCTGGCTACCGCACAAATCATTGTGAAGAAATAATTAAGTCTGATTTTAATCAGTTAACTGGTCGTAGTTCCAATCAGAAACCGTTGCTCGATAAGAGTTGCTCAACAGAAAACTACAAAATTTTAGATCCACTTTGAAAGTTTGCTATAAAAATTAAATGCTGCGAAAGAAGATCCCAAGTTGAAGTGGACTCAAATGGACTCTCATAATGATGTGCTTATGTATTTTTTCTATAGACTGTTGTTTTGAATTGAATAAAAAAGAGTGAAAACTAAATACTTTTTTTTCTTTTCTTTTTTATTCAGCTAATCTACTATTGGTTTATTAATCAAAAATTTAAACAAGATTTCTAAGTGTTATACATTAAATTCTTAATGTGAGGAAATTTATGAAACTTACCCAAAGTTGTTAAAGAAAAGTAAACAAATATTCTTTATTATTTTATTGATGATTGATCAATGTAGTTAAGTACATCTTATTTAGGATATTCCTTCTCTTACTCTTAGACATCTTGTATTTGCTTTCTCTGAAGGCATTCAACTTTTGTTCAGCTTCTGCTTGTGCCTTCTTCTCTGCTCGATTTCTTAGAAACGAATGATTGGTTAAATCATTTTGAAGTATGTTCAGACCTAATCGAGTGCAGCATAAGAATTTCACAATTGATCGTGCATAGCGAGAAATGTAGTCTGCATTTAGGCTGCTGGCGAAAATCTCTCCAAGACGACGCCATTTAACTAGTTTGACTTTGCGGTTTTTGTGGTATTCTGAGTTTATGTAAATTATTATCATTAACACGACGAGCCCTCGTTTGGCAGCATTTCGTAGAGAGATAATGTGACCTATTAACATTCAGCATTTATAATAAAATGATCTTCAATACTTAACAATATTGGACTTTGAATATCTGTGCAATTTAAAGGCCGAATATATATTTGAATATTTTGATATGATATCAAGCTTCAAAGTAAACAGGAACATATGTTACGTGACGAATATTAAACAACTGAAAACAATAATAAACAAAGATGATTAGTACCAGAACTGGTTTCCAGATATGGTATAACTTATACATTATAATATACTAAGCCAAATTCGGCCTGAGTAATTATGAAACCTGATGCAGTGTTCCATTTTATTCTACCAAGAACTGAGCAAAGTGATCCGGTTTCACGGTATCTGTAATAATTGCGATCATAAGAATATTCATTGCCAGATTTATATAAAAACGTTTAAAATGGTACGCGAGTACTAATTAAACCGGGCATATTAATGTAGAGCAATACAGTAGATTCAGCTGAGACTGAGTGACTTAATTTGATAATGATGGAAATTACACTGTTTTAACTTAAAGAAAAAGATTATTTTGTTGATTGGAAGATGCTTTATTTATTTCATACTTTGAAGATGTTTTTTGTTCAAAATGTTGTTCTGTTCACAATTTTAGAGTTAATAATCTCTACCGCGATGACCACCATGTCTATGTCCGCCACCGCCACCACCACCACCATAACCACCACCAATACTGGAGGATTGGGCATTAGCTGATGCAGATGCGTTTGCATCTCCGTGTCCTTGAGAGATGGCTTGTGCGTTTGCTTCAGCGCGAGCACTACTTCCACCACCGGGACGTGGGGCTGCCTGCACTGCGGCCAGGGCGAGGATCAGGAATGTGAATAGTACAAAGAACTTCATCGTCGAAGATTGCAATGATAACTGCACGACTGTCGCGTGCTTTTATATCCGATCACCGTATCGATTCTTTCTATCGGGCGACTGGTTTCTGACATATTTATGAGGGACTTTTTTTCAGCCACTTAAAATCGTTGTACATACTATGATGACGCTATTATATCGATCATTGCGTTTAGCACAATGTTTCTAATTATAAACTGGTCTTCCACTTCCATACGATGTAGGATCGAAAGTCTCGGTTCTTGTGTCTCGCTTAAAACCAAAGTCGACTTATAGGCGCCTTGTTTATTGTTGAATATCCATTGTAGATATTTTGGATAAGCTCATCGCAGCAAGCTCTATGAAAGCAAAAGCTTGAAGCGAGCTTAAAGTTGAAGTTGACAAATCCAGCATTCATATTCACCAGCTTTATAAACAAGCATTTCCCTCTTTCTATGTCTTCGTATTCGCTCTACCGATACAGTTTCATAAACGAAGCCATTCCCATCTGACTAATTGACGAACTATGTTCGCTATGTCCACTTAGTCAGCGGACTGGAATAGAAAAAAAACCCGCATCGTCAAAACCTTCAATCGCATTCCTCGACTCGGCCCGCATTCAATGTGCATTTTAGCGCCTGCCCCAAGTTCAAATGGAAATGAGCGAGTTGTGTTTTATTTTATGGTCAACTCTTTCGAATGGGAACGTGATAATCATTGCTAAATTGCCCCATAGTCACATCACATCCATCGACAGCCCTCTTGGGTCGTATGCCAACCACATCGATGAATGAATAAGCCACAATTCGCTTGTTGTGTCGCCAAACCAGATTTGAATGCGGCTGCGATCGAGCAAATCATGGACCAGTCTATCCGCATCACCATCCACGTGTCTGTCTCTCTTTATGTCCGTCCGTCTATCTGTCTGTCCGGCTCTCTGTTTGCGTCTGCTCATGCCGGAACATAAAAGCCCAAAAATGTATGACGATGCCGGTTTGGAGCGCAGGTGGGCAGCACCAAATGCTCGTTGGCGGTGCTGGAGTGCTAAGGAGAGGGGCACCCAATGTGGTCGATTGTCAAACTGCAAATTGCAACTGCACTACCCCAAGATACCCTGCAATCTATTGCGGTAGGTGAAGAATGGAATTTACACAATCATCTTGCGGAAGAAGAAATGCCTACAACCTTTGTCAACTCCAAGTTCAGGTTCTCTTAGGCCACCCTGACACTTGAGAATGATATATCGATCTATGCTTGATTCTACGCTTGTTAATTACACTTTTTTTTGTCAACTTTGTCAAGGGTATCATCAGGTTTACTGCCTCTTGCGATGTCAAATGAATCATGATTTATCGACTTTGGTATTGTTTATTTTTTGCAATCCGTGAAATGAAATGATTTTATGGAATTCGGGTTTCTTGTGCGGGTTTTTTGTATCCCAAATGATCTAAACTTATCTTGGTTCTACTAAATATTTGGAAACCATAAACAGTCGCATAGCAAAGAATATGAAATATTTGTCGACTTGGGCAACAAGTTGCTCGGCTTCTTTGGGCTTTTATTGGGTTTACGAAACTAGTTAGTCGCTCTTGTAGGTTTCTGAAGACCAGTAGACCTCATTCGAGCGAGTGCAAAATACCTGAACTACCGTCTTAAGTGGAGTAGACCTCGGACCGACTGGTTGCCACACCTCTCTGGCTGCCTGGCCTAACCGATTTGTATGCACATTTTATGTTCGTTTCTTTTCAGTTTCCCCTTCAAATGGCGCAGCGCATTCGGGCTGTCGACTTGGCCGCATGGTATTATGCCATTTCTCGAGAGATAAATATTACCCAAAGTTTGTTTTATTTTTTCTTTTCTTTTCACTCTACGCAAATCGTAAGACAAACACGCTGCTCGGACTATTTTAGTTCGGTAATTCATGTTTTATTTATAATTTATAAACTCATTTTGTCCAACCACACAACATTTTTGCACAATATTTTATTAATCTTTCTCTCATCTCGTTTCGGCGCTCGTTTTCCCTCCGCTCTTTCTTATCCCACTTGTCTTTTGGTTTATCACAATATTTTAACGCTTTATTCGTTTAGAATTTGGAAAACCCAACGCGAAATTCGATGATAATTTGATTGGTATGGCATTGATTGACCTTGACCCAAGGTTGTTTGTAATTTTTGGTAATTTGTGGTGCCAGTGTGGTGCCAGCTCAAGCTCGATTCGTGCGCACCACCGAAGAATAACCGTAGAGTACCTCCACGCCGTCAGGATTGAAGATGCGTTCAACACGCGGCGCACGCGTTGAAGGCACACGTGCCTGCTGGGTGGTTGGCAGTGGTGCCTCTGTTGTGGTGGTTTCCACTGGTCTGGCGGTGGTCTCTATGGCTTCCAGCAGTGCCTGCTGCTTGGGTGCTGCAATTGTGGTTTCTTGTTGTGCAGGTGCCGCCATTGTAGTTACTTCTGTGGTATTGCTGGTGGTGCTGCTGGTGCTTGTGGTTGTGTCAACCATTTGCTGAAACTTAGGCGACTCAGTTGTGGTTATTGGCGGTGTGGTTGCTTCACTGGTGGTGGTTTGCTCTGTGGTGCTTTGCTCTATGGTGGTTTGCTCTGTGGTGGTTTGCTCTGTGGTGTTTTGCTCTGTGGTGGGTTGCTCTGTAGTGCTTGTTGTAATCTTTTCCATCATTTTAATCGGTTTTGGCAACGCCGTTGTGGTTTCAGCGAACTCAGCGAACTCATTGGTGGTTGTAATTTCGCCAGGAACTTCGGTGGTTGTGCTGGCCAGTGGGTCAACGGCCGGCAATACTTTATCAGCTGGCTCTGTAGTGTGCACTATTAACTCCGGCTGGATAGTGGACTCCACCAGAAGTGCCAAGTCAGGCAACCATGTGGTTTGCTCCATCAACATGGACTCGGTGCCGAATTCGCTTAGGTCCGACATGAGTGGTCTGCTGGTGAACTGAAACGATTCCTTCATTGGCGCCAGGGTCGAGGGCAGTTCACTCTGTGGCTCAGGCTTCTCGGTGCTCGCCAGCTCGTCGCGATTGATGTTCGCCGTTGTGAACTCATCGCCCTGTGGCAAATACGTTGTGGTCTCCACGACGCTATGGATTTTCGAATCCCCCCTTTCCATATCTGTCTCCGAATTGCTGGGGTTGAAGTTATTATTGATGGGGTTAAAGTTATTGTCGCTGTTCTCCTTTTCTGCTTGCTCGTCTATTGGCTCCATTGGCTCCTCATTCAAGCTGGCAATACTCTTAACGAAACCTGCCTCCATGGACGTTGGTGTCGTGGTCAACCACGACACAGTTGTCTTTGCCGGCGTTGCTTTTGTGGTGGCATTGCCATCCTGTTTTGTCTTTGACGGTGTCGCTTTTTTGGTGGCATTATATTTCTTGTGCTCCTTTGTTGGTTCTTCTGTGGTTATTGCCGCGATCTCCTCGCGCAGCTTCTTTTCACGCTCATCGCGCTCCTGTTCCAGCTGCAGCAGCACCGACTCCGGCAATGGCTCTTCCGTGGTGGTGCCCGAATGATCCGCCAGATGTGTAAACAATTGCACACTGTCCTCGGTAGTTAGAACAATGTCCGGGTCCACCTCGACGGTCATCGTGTATGCATCGATATCTGCGAATGATGCAGTTGACTCCTCCTGAATCGGGAACGGCTCGTTGGTTGGGATAGGCCTTACTGTAGGTTTGGCCCACGCTGGCGAACAGCAGGAGAGCAGCAGCAGCAGCAGCGGCGTCGCTGCGATCATTGGCATGCGCGGCATTTTGGCTTGGAATGCGAGGGTCGCTCTAGTAGTGAGACAACAGCAGTGAGAATTCAAGTCGGAGACCGCCAAACAAGTTGCACATTCACTTTGCCCCGTTGGCCTCAGAGAGAGAAATAAAAAGAGAGAGAGAGGGAGATCGAGAGAGAAACTTGCTCCTGTCTGCTCTGAAGTTCGCTCTCGATCTGCTTAACTGGTTAACGGATCGACTTGACTGGGGCTACTTGGCTGATTGGCTGCGTTTCCGCTTCGTTTGCGTTGTGACTAGTTTTGTTTGCGGCGAGGAACTAAACCGTTTGCAGTCTCGACCCGCGCTTATAAATCGCCAAAGCGTCAGGGCCCCCACACGCTCTGAAACGGTTAGACGAGGTTCCCCTCTCCCCCTTTACTCTCTCTCTCTCTCTCTCTCTCTTTTATCCCTCTCTTTCTGTTTCAGCCACTCTCTGTCGGCTTCTCTGGTTTCTGGTAACGCAGCTGGGTCTGTGTCTGCTTTGCCAACTGTGTTAACTGCGTCTGCCTGGAACTGAACTTGAATGCTTTACAATCGTTTAGCTTACCATCGATATTGGCCGCTCTTCGCACACTTGGCCCAGTTCGGTGCCGGGACAGGCGGGCAACATCACAAAACATCTTTTAATAGCACTTCCCGGTCAGTCAATTTCACTTTCAACGCACTCACCTGCCGCGTCGCCACCTGTAAACCTGCTTTTGGTGGCAATTAACTCTCGTTACTCACTGTATCCAGTTACCCAACACGCTGGATTCGCGATCTTTGATTGCCAACTGATTTGATCGTATGCTGCGTTTATCGGCTTTAATTTCACAAAGAGCTTTACGAGTGTTTGGCATTGTTTATTTTTTCAAAATTAATAAATATTAATTTGTGCGTGGGGAATGTTTGTTTATTTTATGCAATAACAGTTTATTTATATTTACAATATTGTTTATACAATACAAGGCAGGCAAATATTTCAATTATTTCAGCTAAATATTTACATAGCTCAAATAACACGCTCATTTAAACAATGATTTCTTTAGATAATCAACAGAAACTCCTAACTGGTTTCATGTTTGTTGAATTCCTTCACAAGTATCGGTTAATATTTGTATGAATTTTCGCTTCAAATAAACTAAAACCTGCCTTCGGGATACCAAAGAAATTTTTTCCTTACAGCTTTTTATCTACTCTGATTAATCATTTAAAAGGATAGGGGATATAGTTGTTCGACTTGGCCGATAGCTTGTAAGGGAGCTATACGATATATCGGTTTGATCCAACGTTCCGACCTATTTGCAGCGTGCAGCAATAAAAAGCATGTGTGCCAAACTTCATCAAGAAATTTTTTAAACTGAGAGACTAGTACTACAAAAGACAGACGGCCGGACAGACTAATGGACAGCCTAATGGACAGACGGACAGGGCTAGTTCGATTCCTCTGCTGATGCTGATTAAGAATATACTTTGTGGAGTCAAAGACGCATTCTTCTGCGTGTTACATACATTTTCGATTGGTGCAAAATATGTTAATATTGTAATACCCTTCTAGCCTATGGATAGCGGAGATAGATAATAATTATATTATAATAATTGTTAAGCTAACATTGAAATATCATTCACCTATTCACTTTTAACAAATAGTTTCTAAAATAGAATATAATACTGTTTCATCACTCTCAGATAATTCCAGGTGTGATATTAATGTCAAAGTTAAGCTTGTCATGTGTTAATAACTCTAACCTCATGTCTAATACATCTAACTATTAAGACAGCTTGACATATCATCAAAGTAATTCGTTAGTTTTCGTAGCCTTAGAATTTCTCTATCACAATTAATCTCTATCTCTATTTCGGAGTATGACTGGAATGTTTGCAGTATTTGCTGTTTATATTATGCATTTATTTATAGCAAATAGGAAAACCATATCCGGAACTGTTAAAGCCAATCGCTTTACACTTTTTCTTTATGTAAATGTCAAAATTAAATGCCCTGACTTGATTTACTGCGTTTCGCTTAGTCAGACTCATTCCGAGTAAGTCATCAATTCGAAATCGCATTCTCTGGTTAACTTTGATTGCAGAAAGCAAAAGTCTACATAAGATTTGAGATGAGCAAGCTTGTGCTTCCATTTCGATTCGCCAATTCGGATTCCATTTAAAGTAATTTGTAGCAATTGCCAATGAAGCGACGATAATCGTTAGGCAATAAAGTGCCACGCCTGCCATCGGCCCGGGGGCGTTACATCAAAGTGGGAGGGAGAGAGAGAGAGAGAGAGAGAAGCTGGCATAGTGCTTGGCTCGCATATTGAAAATTACATTTTGGCAAAACAAATTTGCATACGAAGTGTTTTAGCTCAATCTTGGCCTAATGATTTTCCAGGGCATAAAACTAAGGCGGGCAATCGACAGAGTGTGAGAGAGAGAGGAAGAGTGGCAGAGAGAGAGAGAAGCACTCCCGAAATTACTTACTTCCATCAGAATGTGGAGCACTTGAAAATGCCAATTGATGAGACCGACGAAGCTGACTCTCGAGGGCACTTGGCCCCCAAATTTGTATTTAAATTACATTTTGCTTGCTGAAATTGAAAATGTTTTCACTGCGCGTCAACTTTGATTTGGCTGCTACTTAAATGCTTCATACTCTTCACTCTCTCCACTCTCCCACTCACTCTACACTCTCCACTTGCCACTTACCACTTGCCACTTAGCCACAGCACTGTGCGCTCTCCTCGCTAATGATTTGGGCTGTGTGGCACACGCTGCGTATGATTAATATTTTGTTTGCTCTCGACGTCTGCAACTCAACGTCCGCGTCAATAAACAATTCATCATTTGCCAACAATGGCTGCCAAGTTTCGCATAAATATTTCAAATTACGCGCAAAATTTACGAAAATTTCCGAAGAGCCTTCCTCCAAGGTGCCGCAGCATCCTTCCGGCTTGGCCTCGCCCCTTGCCTTTCCCCTCGCATTGCCTTGCCTCTCTGCTGTCTGGCAGCTTCTTCTGTCAGCTTCAGTTTAACAAACTAATTTGCTTGCCAAAGTCCTTTGGACATTTTATAAGTCATATTTATGTTGGACGCCTGCCAAGTGGAAGTGCCATTTGTGAGTGTCCTGCCAGCTTCTCTTCGAGCTGCTCAATTTAAGTGAGTGCTTGTCCTGCCCCCCCCTTCCCTCTGCCTACACATTTTAATGATGTTATTGAAGTCTCTCGGACGGGGGAGGGCTCACTGTACTAAGGTGTTGACTGTACGCCACCTGAACGATGACAAATTTCGTTAGTCCTGCGCGCACTCTTCATTTGGAGCCCCCGATTAGGTGCCTCTCTCTCTGCACCACTCCCTCCCCTCTCCCTTTTCCCCCTGGCTTGTCCCTCGGCAACTTTGCTCGTTAGTTCTTATCGCGGACATCGTAAAAATCAACGAGCAGCGGCAAAAGTTCAACTGTTCATGGTGTATAAATCATATCGCATAATGTGCGCTAGCCACGCCCCCTACCCCACATATACGCCCACATTTCCTGCTACACTTTGTGCTTAGCTCAACAAAAAAGCAAAACACTAAATGTCGCTCAATAGTTCGCAGTTATTATTATTATTATTATAACGAGAGTTCTTTCTTAGTTGTTGCTGTTGTTGTTGTTGCTGTTGTTGTCGTTGTTGTTGTTGTGGATAGTTTGGGCATTATTAGCCATGAGAGTGGTCAGACATTTTCTGTCGAGTTGACACTAAAACTGTTTGTCTGTGGTTCCGCTTTGGCCCAATAATATTTATGTTGTTCTGCCAGTTTCAATGGGCAACGGCGTTGGTCAGCTTTGTGGTCAGCTAATTACAGGGTGACTAGAGGAGGGGAAGGGGTGCAGGGGGAGAGCTTGGTAATTTAGTATATTGATTTGAAATGTTTTCTTCAGCACTTTGAAGGGATTTATTGCAGTGGCATCGGCAGTTTTTTGATATAGAGAAAATGAAAGAAGAAATTTATTAAAATCTGATTTTCAGTAAAGTTTTCTCCTTCATTTGTTGCAATTTATTGATATTACAAAATATATACAACCTTTTTTAATGCTATTATTAATAGCAAAATAAACAGAAGCCTCCTTTCAATAGAAACAATATCCGATTTACCTTTCATTCACAAATACAAACGAATCGCATTCAAAGGACTCGAAACGAAAGTCGCTTAAAAACAATTGGCTGACTTCCCTTTTTTCTCTCCCCTCTCTGCCTTCCCTTCACCACCCCCTCTGCATCATTGTTGCGCCATTGAAAAGCACTTGTGTTGCTCGTGCAGCAACAACTCGAAACTTGCAACAGTTCCTAAAATAGCAATTGAACTTGCCACTTGACAAAGTTTTCGATGCTGTAGAGTCGTCATGGAAAACGAATCGTCATGGAAAAAGGAGAGCATTATCATTGTATTGAATCGCAATGCACAGTATATATTTCTAGGGGAAGGATTGGCGAGCATTGTCTTTTGTGCGTCGTTATTCAATTACCTCGCAATAAAGCATAATGAGAGGGCGGGAGTTGCCGAACTGTGCATGCATTTATAAGCTTTAAGCTGCGATTAAAATGCCGCAGTTAATGAAAAGCCATTGTAATGACCGTGCATGCATTGGATTGGGGAATTTGCATTAACTGACCCCCACCGTAAGTGGCTTAAAGTTAACGAGCTTACAGCACAGGTTAAAGGTAACTAAAGTTCTGTGCAGCTGAGAAAGGACAGTGAGAGCTGATGTAAGGGGAATTAACATAGTTGTAGCTGACAAGGTGAAGAATTAAAGCTGAATTTATAAGTATTATAATTTATATTTCTTTCTATTAATCATATTTCAGTACCAAGTTCTCTCCATCTCACTATTTTGCTAAGTGGATCTGAAAATAAAGGGAAATTAGGCTTAGTTTAGAAGGTTTCACGTTAAAGCAGTACTTATAAAGGGTGCATATTTCATAGGAACTGTCCATATCATTATAGTTACTAATTATATGAAATCTATAACTGCTGTCTGTCTTTCCCTCACATTTGCTTCTTCACACCAGTATTTCCTACTGCAGTTGAATGTACGAGTATAACACTAATGACAGCAGGCTAACACAGCAGTTGGCATAGAAAGGGAGCGAGAGATAAGTGAGGGGGAGAGGTGGCGGAAGGGGCAACAAAACTAAGTCAACGAGCGCAGAAAGCCGAGGCAAGGACTCGCAATATGCCACGGCAGGCAGCACTAATTGACTTTAATTATTTTGTTGTACTTGATGCCTTGTTTACACAAGACACAGAGACTGGCAAATGTACGTGAAAAGAGATAGAAATAGGGGAAACAGAGAGAGACGGAGAGAGGTAGCAAAGAGATGTGGGGAGACAGCAAGATGGCGACGTGGGCGTGGCTGTGACAAATCGAAGTCACTTGTGGCAGGCAGAACAACAGAGAGAGAAAGATAAGGAGGGGGAGACATAGAGAACGAGTATGAAAGGGATGGAGTAAGACAGAGAGATAGAGAGAGAGAGAGAGAGCACACAAAAGTTAGTTAGAGGCAATGTGCAAACATATGGGCCACATGTTCTTGAACGGGCTGGCAACTCTGGCAGCTGAAACTCTAATTAAACTTGAATTTGTGTCAATTGTTTTGTGCCTCAGCGCATCGTGCTACTGCGGTGGCAAGTTTACAGCTGCAGATGATATGTTGAATACTTTTTATCTCTCTCTCTCTCTCTGTCTTTTTCTCTCTTTATCTCTGAAATGCTAGAGCTGCATTGAGTTTATGAGTTTTTTAAATGAATTTAGTATGATTTCTTGGTGGCATTTCTACTATAAATATTCCATTTTAATATGGTTTATTCTACATATATCTGGCATAATAAAGATGGACAGACTGAGCAGTAACTGCAGATCCTTCATTGCAATATATAGTTTACTATGTCAACAAATTTTTCACTGTGAAATGTTCTTCTTTCTTTTGATTGCGCAACTTTGCTCGTTTAGCCTGCAATATAACGCGATTTCGGTCAACAGCGGAAACAATTTGGGGCGCACCGACCTCGGATAGTTGTCAACAGGGACACACACACACACACAGTAAATATATATTGCAGTTGCCCACAACCCGCAGTTGAAATGAGTGACTTTTTGCGCTCCTGTGTGCGTGTTTATTTAACAACAGTGCGCCAGGTTTACTTACACGTTGCTGCCGTCCAGACTGGCAAATGTCGCCCAAAGGACCACGAACAAACGATGGCAATTCATTGCGTTGCAGCTTAAGCTTGTCGCTGAAATGCGCAACTGTTGCAGCCAGACAGGAGGAAGAGTAGAAAAAGGAGGGCGCCGCACACGGCCAAAGACGACAGCCTGCAGTGACTGTGGCCACAGTGAACTGTAAGTGGAGTTGGATGAGGTGCGTCCCGCTGAGATGGATAAACTTTTCGCGCTGCCTGTCGAAATGAGCTGCGTTTTAAGTTGCAATTAAGCGTCAAGCTGTTTGCTTAAATGCAACGCTGCAGTTGCTGTGGAGCCAATAGACTTGCCTGCGGTTTGCACTACGTGCTGTGTGCGTTTTTAAACGCCTGAGAACTGTGCTGCACTGAATTCCGCGCGGTTTTAAGTGCGTTAGAATCGCGTAAAAATGTTATTGCCTACTTTTGAGCTATAGCTGGGTAGTACTTTGTGCATTTTAGACGCGCGTAAGACGCGCGAAAAGGCGCTACGAGCGTTTTTAAGCGCGCAAGAGCAGCGTGAATGTTTTGTTGCCTACTTTGAAGCAGTTCTTAAAATATAAGTTGGGCGAGCTGCAACATGCAGCATGTGTGACTTGAGGAATACCATTGCCTACTTTTGGACTGTTATTTAAATATATTTACAGTGAGCTCGTTTCCCAAGACACGCACCCATTTAAGTCAACACACGATCCCATTTGTATCCTCTTTGATAATTGAATTTATTTAATTGTATTATTGACAGTGATGCCAAATCATCCCTTTTCGGGACAGATCTGTCCTGTTTTTTACTGCTTCATCCGGAAAAAATGTCAAACATCCCCAACCGGGAAATCTGTCCTTTTTTTAGTTTTTTGTCCTGAAATCTGTCCTTTTTACTTAATTTTACAATTTTTAAAATTTAATTTTTAATCTTGTATAATTTCAAATTTTGTTTGTTTTTTATGTGGCATCTCTTTTAAGCAAAATGTTATCGATTATGTGTGTAATCGTATGAATATCGGCAATTTTTGCCACATTGCCCAAATGCCTAAAGAATACATACAAAGTACGTAAGGAAACAATTTCGCAGGCAACAATTTCGCGTTTTTCCAAAATGCCAAAAGAATTAAGTTACAAACAAAAGTTTCGCGATATCTGACTTGACCAGCCAGAATTTAAAAATTGGTTATAGTGCGACAAAAATGATAAAAACAAAGGTTTTTGCAAATACTGCAAGTGCAATATAAATGCAAAAATTGACAAAATTCGTGCGCACATGGAGACCAAAAAGCACGTGCAAAACACTAAGTGCTGTGTTCAAATTAATAAAATAAACTTTTTGCCTGTTAAGGCCGATGATGTATGTCGCCAGGAAGCTGCAATTGCTATGTTTATAGCACAGCATTGCGCTATTGAGCCGGTGGCACACCTCGGCGAATTATGCCAAACTTATTTTGGCGCCAAAAACGTATGGCAACGTATGAAACAAACGTTGAGGACGAATGCCTGATTGACGAAACTTTAAATCTATTGAATTAAAAGTAATATAAATAAATAATTAGCAAAAAAGAAATCTGTCCTGTTTTTTCATCCTTTTTTCCAAATTTTCAGCCTTTTTTTATCCTGTTTTTTTTTCAATCTGTCCTGTTTTTTCAGAAAAATATTGGCATCACTGATTATTGATTTAATTTAGAAGAAACCAGAAGCTCATGATAAATCGAGTCCTATTAATAAAAAAATTAAATCGGTAATTTAATCTTTACCGAAACGATGTTTCTCTCTATTTATGAAAATGTTTCTTAAACAGACTGTAAGTTTTGTTACTGACTGAAATCTATCTATGTATCAACGATAACTGATTTTAATGGCCCAAAACAAGCTCAATTAATTTATGTGAAAAGAAAACAATGCATGAAAACTTAAAATACATTTATTAAAAATACATAAACAATACAGTTAGTCGTAAATTTGTACACAAATATAAATAAAACATTCTCAAAGTGGGCAGCATAGAGAGAGAAAGAGAGAGGGATAGAGAGAGAGATTGAGAGGGAGAGAGATAGAGAGAGATGAGTCATCTTCTTCTATAATGGATACTGGAATTACTTTGAGTGCGCCTTGGCAATAGTAATAATTGTTGTGCTTGGATGTGCTGGGTGTGCCTGAGTTGCTGTCGATACGTCCACGTAAGTAGGACGCTGGGATCAGAGCGTAAATTGTTAAAATGTCATCACAGTCAAATGAAATTACACAAGAGAGAACTTTCGCCCGCTGCTCAGGGCACAAGTCACGCGACTCCAACCGCATCCATGGCCGAAGTGGCGCTTGTTGTGGTGCCCTCCAACTCAACCGCATTCTCTGTCGTTGTGGCAGTGCCAGCTGCTGGTGTGGTGCTTGCTGTTGCTGCTGGTATTGCTGCTGATGTTGCTGCTTGTGTTGCTGCTGTTGCTGTAATTGTTGCAGCCGAAGGCGCAATCGTGGCTGTCATCTGCAGCTGCTCCTGCTCAAAGTGATGCGGCAAATGGACATTGGCTGGCAAGGCAAGAGGCTGCAGCGTTGCCTGCATTTGTATTTGGTTCTGCAGCTGCTGCTGTCGCTGCAACTGCATGGCCAGAAAACTGGCCAAGTTGGCGGTCAACTTGGCTCGATGGTTCTCCACACGTCTTATGTTCCTCACCAGACGATTGTAGACCAACGGCTTCACATCGATAGCCCACAGAAAGTCCAGATGATTG
The DNA here is from genome assembly GCA_018903675.1 of Zaprionus capensis. Taxonomy (NCBI): domain Eukaryota; kingdom Metazoa; phylum Arthropoda; class Insecta; order Diptera; family Drosophilidae; genus Zaprionus; species Zaprionus capensis. The sequence goes on along the minus strand of JAEIFN010000040.1, from coordinate 2,286,572 downwards.
AAACGTTCCATCGGCACCAGATACTTGTCAATCACATTCGGCAGCTCTCGGGCCAGTCGATCTACGCCCGTTGTCGAGACGAGCAAATCGTTGACCGAGTAATACAGTGCCACAGGCACCTTCACCCGCGACAGATCGTAGTCGGGCGGCGTCATGCGATTGTACTCCAGCTGGTTGCGCAAATATCCACGATCGAATTTGCGGAAATGGCCCGACTTCATCAGCTGACCGAAGTGCTCCAGCTGCTTGATCGACGCGCCCGACGGCGTGTGGCTCAGCATGACGGGCAGCATGGTCTACGAGGAGAGGGGAGAGAGAGAGGGAAGGGGAGTAAATTATACAGTGCAAGCATAGCAGAAATGATGAAAACAACTTAACAATCTGTAATCTCTAATGAAAAGCTAACAAAATGCACATAAAATCCGAAATTCGTTGTGAATCACTCGATAAACTTGTAATTGGGGAATTCAATTATTTATAAATGTTAAATAGTTATAGGCAATTCTGTTAACAACTTAAGAGATTACTTAGGCGATTACGCGCTCATTTCAATTATCGTTTGTAGCTCATCAACAGATCATTTGATTTTCTTGCCTGAACTTTTTCTGCTCTCTTTGTCTGCATTTGCAGTAAGATAAGAGAGAAGTCCCTGCGTAATATAATAATAATATAATAATATATATATATATATATATAAATATAAATAAACTATCTTATTACATATAATCACACTACATAAAGTATTTCAACTCATACCTTAAGTTCAGCGCTGTAAACTGCTGCAAATTGTGGCACGTTGCTGGTGCTAAGCACACGTTGCGTATACGCGCTGTGAACACTTGATAACACACACGCTCAGCCCGTATTTAAGCCGGACCACGCCTACCGCCCCCAGTCATGGCTGCCATTCTGCAGGGGTCACATTGGGTCAGCAACGCGCCTAATTTGCATGCATTGTCGCCCGTTTGGCGTTTCGCTTGTGTCAGTTAATTATTCTCATTTTCCCCCGTCGACTACAACAACAACGAGAACAACAATGAGAACAATAACAAGGGCGTCGATACAGACAGTCAATGGCATTATAGATAATAACACCATGGGCGCACACCTGGCCAACGCACCTGCCCTGCATGTTGTGCACGTAATTTAAGCATCGATGCATCCATTTTGTGGGTCATAACTTCAAATCTGCCTTGCCTTGCGGTCAACTGTGCCTGCCCCTATAGTGAGAACAACAACAATAGCAACAGCAACATGTACGGTTCCTACGTTTCCTTGGGGATTACAAAATGAGCCGAATGCAGAGCACTGTTTGCATTAAGTATTGAATTTCGATTCGGGGAACTTAGCTGAGGGTAAGTGGAAGAGTAAGTACAGGTGAGGGAAGTGGGAATGTAAGTGAAGTTAGTGGTGGTAAGTGGAGTGTGAAGTCAGTGTAAGGTAGGAGTAAACGCTGAATATTACTGCAAGTAATTTGACATAGATTGGAGGGAGTGGAAGATAGGGAAAGAGAGGGAGAACAAGAGGAAGTAAGAGAGGTAGGACTGCTAGAGAATATAAGGCTAAGTGGTCAACAGAAAAGGAAAAGAGTACATGGGTTAGTAAGATTAAAAGACAGAGAGAGATAAAGATAGAAAGAAAGATAGCAAATTGATAAAAAGAGTTACTGAGAAGGAGTAAGATAGATCGAGAATGATAAAGAGAGAGAAAGATTGTATGCCGCTCTCGCATGGACACTTAAGGCAACTGCAGAAATAAATGCAGCATAAAGAGAATAAAAGCAATAGAAAGATACAAAAAGTGATATAAAGAGAGAAATATAGAGAAATATACGAGTAGAGGCAGTTAGAGAAATGAAGAGAAAGATATATACATATATACTCCTCCAGATCAAGACTGAAAGAGTAGATAGTAGAAGGGAGTTGGCACAGAACCCGCAAGTTTACTGCACTCCATTTCATTCCCTTTCGCATTAAACCATCATCATTATCATTGCCTCCTGAATTGTTTATCTGTGCTAGGTCAAGGTTTTTCTTAGGTCTAACATACTATCCCTAAGTCTAACATATACAGTAACAACAGTTCCCCATTGAGCTACAACAGTACCCCATTGAGCTACATTACCTAGCATAACATTATCGCAAGCACTTAGAAAGAAGCTCATGTGCTGCATACGAATACGTGCAGCCCTCAAATGTTTAGTCAAAGTTATTTATCCTTTTGGGACTGCCCACCAATTGGCCAGCCAAATGAAGTGGCAACTCCATGAAGACAATCATCCGCCCGGTAGTTGTGCAGCACAACAGGCAACGTGTGGCAAATGCAAATCGAAGCCGCAAACATTTGCGGAAAACACGCAAAAGTGCGGCACGAGTGTTGTCCCTGCCCCTCTGTCCCTCTGCCTTCCCTTATGTTGGATTTACCTTGTTCAGCTGTTCCGAGTTGTAGCCAGCGACCAAAAACAGGATATTCGAGCAGACATCCTGCGTCATTGCGTTGTCGTGGCACACAACCTGGCTGTGGTCCACCAGGAATTTGGTGTTGGGCATGAATTCGGTGATGCGCAGCATTCGCGTGGCAGCCTGTCGACAAAAAACAAAGTGGAAACACAGTCAAATGGTGAGGGAAGTGCAACCAGAAAGAGCTCACTCACAGTCAGAAAGTCAAGGAACAGGACGAGGGTGCGGAAGAGCGGACTCTTCATGTCGTGTATGTAGGCGATGGGCGCCAGGGCGTGCATCGAGGTGATTTTCTGTGAATATGCAGGCTGCTCGGAGCACAGCACCCAGAAGATGGCGGTGCCCTGTGAGTGTCCGATGTAGTGCAGCTGCTCGTAGCCGGTCTTGCTGAGTATATAGTCAATGTTGGCGGGCAGATCGTATTTGCCCATCTCGTGGAAGGTGAAGTCCCAGAACTCCTGGTAGTCACTGTTCAGGCTGGTGTGGTTCTTTGAGTAGCGGTTGCCACGTGAGTTTCCCATCCACACGTCGTAGCCCAGATCGGAGAGCATGTAACCTGGCAGAATAAAAGAATGGGTTACTCTTCTGGCATAGGTTACTCTTCGGCCTGAGTTTGGGTTACTCGCACTCACCTAGTCCCGATTTGGGACCCATCAGCACCCACGTGGCGGAAGTGTCCAGAATGCCGTGCATCAACAGCACCGGTTGCGCTCCCTTCTTCGGTATGCGATGCATCTCCAGTATGTAGCCATCCTTGGTGACCACAGTGTGCGTCTCCGAGGGGTAGCCGTATTTGCGAATTAGTTTCGGCTGCGAGATCCGACGGGCGAAAGAGAGACAGAAATTCGTTCATTAAAGTGAGAAAAGTCAGGGCAGTGTGAAATTGAGTTGCTGCCACGCCCCTTGCTGCCTTCTTCGTACACTTTTTGCTGAGCACTTTGCCAATTTGCATAACTCTGCGGCTCAGATTGCACTGGCAGCAAGGAGAGGACAACGTGCGGCCCTTAACCACAACAATTTGGTGGCTAATGAATTTTAATTTGTGGCCTCAACAAGTTGCAGATGCCAAGCAAAAGTCTCTGGTTAGGTAATTAGCACTAGAAGAGTACTTAATAAAAGGGAAATCCAATTGGAACGGAAGTTTGAAGCAGTTTAAAAAATAATACGAAATTTAATTCAACGACCTATTTTCGACCTATTTTTAATTTATAATAAAAAGATTTTAATAGATAAAGTTAAAATAAGAAAACTACATAATTTGAATATTAGTATATTCTTATTTAAATGGATAATGATGAGAACTAGGTTAAACTTCTGGGTTCCTCAAAAGATATTATCAGACAGATTATATCAAAGGAATCTAGTTAAAAAAGCTTTCAGAACTTATCAGTCTGATATCTTAATTGACTTTATTGCTTATTATTTGCACACTCTATAAGCAGTGCCGACAATAAGAAACACTTCCTCTTGGAATCAATTACTTTACTATATTATACACTCAACTATTTTGGCTGGCCATGCGCCAAGTGACTTCACACTACCCTCCCCCCCCTCTTGACCACCCAGCGCGCGTGCCATAAATAATTTCGATATGAATACAAAAGTCTAGATGGCTGATTTATCATAGTAACAAGCTATAAAGCAGTGGTGAGGTTCACTGGCTAGAATCGCCGCAAGTGACGTAGGCAAGTCACGTATTACGTATACGCTGCGTATGACAGCATGCAAGCAAAGCGAACGAGTTTTCCGGCTGCGAATAATGTTTATGCATTTTATGTTTGAATGTTTCGTGATAATTTTGATAAGTTGAAACAATTGTTATACAATCGCAGTGCGGGTGCCGAAATAATTATATAGTTTCATAAAGCAATGGTCAAAAATATTACAAACACGCGATTACACAAAGTAAACAAAGACAGAGAGAGAGAGAGAGAGGGAGAGGGAGGGAGAGGGAGAAAGAGGCAGCTTGAGAGAGCGAACATGCATATAAAGCACAGTTGAAGCTGTTTGGCATTTTAATTAACCTTGGCAGCGAATCGAAATAGCCACAAGAGAGGAAGAGAGGGAGAGAGGGAGAGAGAGCCACAGCAAAACACTCGCTTAATGAGTATAAACAATTGCATTGGCCAACTGACTTTGCCGGCTGGTTGGCCAACACGAGGAAGTGGTACGCTGCGTGTTGCTCCCGCTGCTGCCACTGTTGCTGCCACTTCTGCTGCTGCTGCTGCCTGAGCCACTGAAATATTTTTCCTTTTTCATGCTCTTTCAAAATGTTTTGGGCATAAATTGGAGTTTTCTTTTTGGCAATTTCCTAGCTCTTTTGTTATGCAATTTCACCAGTGCGAGTTTCGCAAGCAACAAAGAATAAAAGGCAGGGGGGCATTTCAACAGCTCTGGCCACACTGTCGGCTTTTGTTGTTGTTCGCCAAACACAGGCGAACGGCTTGACACACTTTTGGCTAAAATGGCACAGCCAATATTTGTTTAAGCCATGCGGTGCAGGCAGAGGAGGAGAAGGAGAAGGAAGAGGGGCAACAGCTGTTAAATGCAAAAATGCCACCGACTTGCAGTCGCATCTGCAGATCTCTCTCTCTCACTCTTTCTATCTCCCTCTCTGCGTGTATTCCCAGCAGCTTTGCTTGACAGTGTTGTGAAATGCGCATGGGTGTTGAAATCTACGCAAATATGCGGCAATCTAAAGCGCAACGAGCTGCATTTAGCCGTGTTTCTGCCCCTGCTACCCTCCTCTCTGCTGCCTTCTTCTGCAGATAAAACGCGCAAATTGCAGCGCATTAATTTTACGGCTTATATAAGCAGCAAAAGCAACAGCTACAGCTACATCTACGTCTGGGTGTGTTGCCACAAGTGTTGGCCATTTTTTAGCACTTTATCACACAAAACTAGCTAATTAGCCGCGTCTCTTTTGCCATGCACAAAATATGATTTCAGCTTTTATTTAACAAATTGTCAAAGTCGGCAATTCGCCAAGCTTTCGATGCCAGTTTACAGTGTTGTAAAGGGTATTTTGATGTCGATTTGATTACGACATGTTCGGCTATCGATTTAGTATGCAAGAATTATGTTTTCATTTGCAATTTAAAATTATTATTGATAATTAATGTGAAAAACTCATTTGAAAATCTTTTGCAAAAATCTGTTTTTAATTGTTGATTATTATTTGCTTATGCTGCGCATTATATTAGCTTGTTCAATATTTAAAATTTCCACATGGCTTTGACAAACATTTCCGCTTGAATATTATTCAATAATTTCGTTTTGTTTAGCAAACAATATTTTCGGGCCGAGTCTTTGGCAAATAGAAGCGTGTTTGATTAAGAATTGTGAATGTGAAAATTGTTATTATTTCGCTTCCATTTAATTGTGAGTTAGTGATAGTTGTGTTTCTCTTTCTCTCTCTCTCTCTCTCTCTCTTTGTCTCTCTTTGGCACCCAATTAAAACTGTTTTCTGGCTGGGCAAATAAATCAAAACTAAAACTGCAAAATGCGAGTGGGAAATATTGCACAAATGCAAATGCGAATGCGAGTGCGAATACAAATATATAAATGAATATGAATGCGAGTATTCAAATATTTACTTTTTTGACCCAATTTTGTGCATGGAAAAGTATTACAAAAAACAGTTAGTGGGGGAGGGGGGAAGTATGGGAACTGTATGCAAAGTCAATAAATCAAGCGAGTCATAAAAGTGGCAAAAACAATAATTAAATAAAGAGAGAGGGAGATACAGTGGCTGACAAATGTAGCTGGAGGCAACCTATGTCAATCTGAAAACAGTTACATAGACTGCTCTATTTACTTGCTGGTTAAGTTTTTATTATACCCGCTACACACAAGGTTAGAAGGGTATTATAAGTTTGTTCCAACTGAAAATGTATGTAACAGGCAGAAGGAGGAGTATCGGACCCCACAAAATAAATATATTCTTAATCAGCATCAGCAGCCGAGATTTTAATTTTGGACACACCCTTTCCAAACCCCGCAAATCGATAAAAGTCGCATAGCAAGCGTTATGCAGGACAGTTAATTTTTGGTAAACACAATAACCAAAAACTCCCAAAGGAGATCTATAAATTTTGTTGCGATCGCATAATTAACATAGAAGTTATTCAAGAATCAATTTTAAAGAAGTATTCATAGCCAAGCCCTGCAAAGTATGCATCACAAAATACGCTCGACACAGAAGTTATAGGAGTAAGAAATGCGTAGCGGGTATGTCACAGTCGAGCACAGTCGACTGTAGCTTTCGTGCTTGTTTCATTTCATTTCTGCTTGCGACTTTTACCGTTCCACAGACTGAGCGAAGCTTCTCATTAGCACCTCCAGCATTATTTCTGTCCGATCTACGCTTCGGTCTCATCATGACCCACTAAAGTGGCTGCCTATCTGTGCCTGTGTGAAGTGGTTTGTGTCTATGCTAATTGCCAAAGGCAGCAGGGCGGCCGGAGGGGCGTGGCTGTTAACGCTTTGTTTGCATTTCATTCGTGTTTTTGTTGTTGTAGTTGCCTTAATCTCTGTTTTTGTAATTTCAATGCAAATTTGTTCGATGTCAACGTGTTTGTTTTTGTTTTTTCTTTTATATTTTTTTATGTTTTTTATTTGTTTATGGGCGCGCTGCTCATTTGCATAAAACACTTTTGATTTCAAGCGCTGCAGCCTCAGCCCCATACAACGATGACAAGGAAACCCAACCACTTTTGTTTTCATCCATATCGATCTCCACATCACTCGATTTGTAACTGACCTTGATATTGACTTCCCTTCTCTCTCCCTCTGCCCCTCCCCTCCCCCTTCCTTCTTCCCTTGCAACAGGCACCTCATCGACACCTCAAGCCATCAATGATCATCATTATAATTGCCCGGCAGCAGTTCGAAGCGTCTCGACGCGTTCCAAGCAACCAGTTTGCATATGCAAACTCAAATACGCACACACATGTAACACATGTATTTATGCTAGACACACACCACGGTGCATGTGATGTGATGTTTCTGGTATAGCGTCTCTTTGCCTGGTTTATTGGCCTGACATCAATTTAATGGCATCGAAACACAAAGGTTAATCACATTTGAACTCTTCAGCTTGAGGCTTATAAAATGTGGAACACACACACAACGTGATGCCACTGACTGCTAAGGCAGTAGATCAAATTGGATTCACCAGTATTTTATTTTTATTTTTATTTGTATTTATTTTTTGGTATTTAATGCAACAAGATTTGAATTTGGGTACTTTACAATTTTGATGTGGTATTTTGGATATAAGGTAATTAACTTTTGAGAGGTTCATTGATGATGTCAGTGTCTACTTTAGAATGCGAGTATTGATGTGTTGAAAGAATAATATTTATACACATCTAATGATTGAAATATAAAATTCAAACCTTTGCATTAGGTCTATTAGACCTAAATATGTTCAAATAAATAATAAGAGCCAGAAATTCAACTTTATCTATAAGCTAAAGATTATCCAGAGTTTCTACTTCTTTTCAAGTTAAAAAAACTAAAACAACTCAGCGTATATTTCCCCCTTCTTCTCAAGATCCCACGCTGAACCCACCAGGGTCGCTCTCCATTGGAGAGCCTATGTAATAAGCTTGATGACAACAGTTTACAGGTCTCGTTTGGCATGCAAAAGCTATGCGGAAACTCTTCAAATTCAAATTAAGCCACTGCCGCAGCCCAAAACAAAAGAAAAGAGGGAGACGGAGAAGGAGAAGGAGAGACAAAAACAAATGCCGAAAACTAAAGCAGACCTTACGAAAAAAAAGCGCAAAATGCGAATGGAGAATGGAGAAGCAGAGAAAAGTATTGCAATCGCATTTCCTTATTGTCGTAGAGAGTCCGCAAGTTGCTATTGCTTTCTTTGTGTGTGACAAAAGAGAAGCGGCAAAAGAGGCTGAGGGAGAGGGGAGGAGAAAAACGCAGACTTGGGGCCTGGGCGGGGAGAGCACGTGCACGGGCGCTGCTGCTAACCCATATTTCAAAGTCAGTCAGCCAGTCGACAGGTTAGCCTAATTGCATGTTGATTACGCTCTGTGTGTGTGTGTGTGGTGTGCATTGTTGACAATTTCCAATTTGTTATTGCTGCTATTAGAGGAGGTGTCTGTGCCTCCCGCCACCCCCCAACCCGCTCAATGCGCCGCTTATGCAATTGGCAACGTGCAGAAATTGCTGAAGACTTTGCTACGCTTCGCTTTTGCTCAGCTTGTTGGCCGCATTTGAAAGCCCAGCCATGACTTTGCATAAGATTCAGTTTCAGCTTCGTTTTCGACTTCGGCTTCAGCTTCAGCTTCGTTTTCGGTTTCAGTTTTCGGTCTCTGTATCCGTCTCTGTCTCTATCTCCGTCTCTGTCTCTGTCAGTTTCAGTGTCTCAGTTTTATATAGTAGTTGCCCAGGTTGACAGTGCTCGTATACCTCGTATATATCTCTGTCAGGCTTAGGACGCACGTATTATTCGCATAATGCACGTTATGTTAACACGTAACAGCAACACGCACCCTCACCCCACTCCCCCATACCTGCCCTAGCCACCCAGCAAGCACTTTGCACTTGCCTTCTTCTATTTGGTAATTTGTTGCTGCTTTGTCGCGTTTTTAATCATTTTTTTTTTCTTTGGTCTTCGACTTTTATTGGCTTAGTCAATTTTCGCCTGACTGTCATTATCGCAGCTTATTGAAATTGATGGCCACGTTAACCCCACCCCAAAAAAAAAGGGTTATGTTGTAATCTTTTTAGCGCTGTTTGCTCTTGTCTCTTTGCCTTTGCCTTGGCTAACTGACGCCAAGCTGCCAAAAAGCCGAGCCAGCTGAGAAGAGCACACAGATAATTGTGTGACCAGAGTTTCCTTTGTGCATTTTCAATTTTCAGCAACATTTCGGCTGACCTTAGGAAAATCTAGGCGACAGCAACGTCTTCTGCATTCGAATTCGAGCTATGTGAACGGAAAACCTAATGAGTCCGCTATGAATCTAATTGCAGCCACGTGAACTGGGTCGAAACAGTGTGGTTGAGTACAGGGCGCTAAGGTTGACCTTGACAGCCCTACGAAGTGATCTAAGTTGTTTGGTAATACGCATACAATGGAAGTCGTTAAAACTAGTTGAAGTTTAATGCAGGAATATTGCTTAATCGAGGGTATCTAGGGTATTTTCGACAGGTTCCTTTTGAGTGTATATAAGGTCGCAATGTAAAGAAAGAAATTTGGTATGTGGAATAATCTTAAAAACTTATGTACCTATACAATATATATATATATATGTATATATAAAATATATATACCTACAGCAGTGTTTACATTGAGTTGGTATCTATTAGACCCAATTAGGACTTGAAATTGTTTACCAATAATTATTATTATAATACAGCAGTCCCGAAAGGCAAAGCCAGCACTAATATTGTTCTAAGCACAGCTGCTTATATACATATACCATCACTTAAAATATATATAACACGTATTGCTTTTATTTTCTTTATAAATATAACTTTACTCTTCTTTAGATTAGATTTAGAAAATTATTCCACAGCATTCCTTCAGCAATTTCATAGAAATCTCTTACTATATTTCAAGTTTTCCCACTCCAGTCTAATGTATATAAAAAGACTATCCTATATAAAACTCTACAATGTATATGCGCCCTTAAACTTTCGCAAAGCTAAAACTGCTCAAACTTCATAAAGAAATCATTCAATTCACACCCCGACTGAAGACTCCATAACAAATCTCTGTCATAACACGCCCCCTCTCCTGCGCTTGCTAAAATTAGCAACGATGCCATAAAAACCAAAATACAAATTCGTTCAAAATACACTGATGAGCTGCACTCACGTTAGAGGGGCATAAACAAATGCGTCATAAAAGCAAAAGGTAACAAAACTTGCAACAACTGCAACGCGCAGGTTGCCTCACGTGCTACGCTGTGATTAGAGCGCCATCTGGCGGGACCTCATAAAGTTCTGGGTGCTAGAAACCCAAAGTTATAAGAAACAGAAAGAAGTCAATGAACTGCAGAAAGCGAGACGAATTCGAGGTGGTGGGGGGTAACTTTCTTTCTCTCTAGTGTAAATTTATTTAACATGGAAAAAATTGTTGAACCAAAGTCACAAACAGATGAAGTTTTTGGGCAAAGCAAACCGGTAACAAAGCCAGCGATGTCGGCAAAGGTACAACAAAACAACTACGACAATAATAACATTAGTAACAACAACAAGAAAAGCAACAACAAATGGAGTAACTGTTACACTGTGGAAATGTCAATGCTAACAACTTTGTTGCTGGGCCAAGTTAGTTGCCGCACTTACCGTTATCAGGGAGGCATCCTCGAGCACATCCGACTTGAGGTTACGCCCACCGCCCGCCAGGTTGGCATTGCTCGAGAGCAACACGCTGTTCAGCAGATTCTTGAAGCTCAGCGAGCTGTAGCTGAAGGGCGACAGGATGGTGAAGGCGTCGGCGCTGCCGCAGACCAGTAGAGCTGCCCCAAGGCAGTGCAACAGCAGCGCCGTTGGCCATGGACAGCTGGGCCACATTGCCAATAGACAGAGAGTGAGAGCAATAGAGAGAGAAAGAGCGAGAGAGAGAGAGGGAGAGGGAAGCACACTCACAACACTCACTGAGAGCACTCACTCGTCAAATTGGCAATGCAACAGTTGCCCGCACCTAAGCGTAACGATTACGTTGTCTCTCAGCTCTCTTTGCCCCCCGCTGCACTTGCCACACTTGCCACACTTTTCATTCGACTATTATGCGCACAGCACTGGCCAGGATTAGCCACAGTTCGCAGCGCGTAATCCTCTCAATATCGTACTATATACGGACTATATATGCAATTCAGTTGCGCGATCGATCTACGCGCACGCGCTTCGCTTGTTTCGCTTTCGCCGCGACTTTTAGTTCACACAACCGTTTTGCTGGAGCTTTCCGACTCAACTGACGCCAAGTGGGGGCCCCGAGCTGCCCAGACAACAAACTGACTCTGTGTGTGAGCCAAGCTCGTGCTCGGGCTCGACGCCAACTTGTTGCAGCTTGATGGCAGCAGATCAACATGTCGCGTTGCTTGTGGTTCGCAGCCACGATCTGAGTTGGAATTACCTGCCAGGTGAGTTTGATGTCTGCATAAGGTAGAAGGTTGGTATTTTTGGGAATATTTGCTGTGCACAGCAAGTGACGAAATTTAAAGTAGATATACCTGATATATTAAGATATAGGTTTACATATATTGTACATATAGATATAAATAAACATATGATGTGAGCTACACTATGTTAAATGATTTGTTACTTAAAGCTTCGATTATGGCTTACTTATAATCATTTAATTTTATTATAATACTTTGTTAAAACAGGGAAAGGGCATGGTTGTTCATGCATTACTTATGCAAATCATAAATGAAATAACTGTCAATTCAAGTCTACATATCAGTCTTCAAGAAATTTACCTTTTGTTATAAATATATTAATATTATTTATTAATACTATGAAAAACTCTTAGTAATATATAATTGTAAATATACGTAATATCATTATGAAACTCATGAACTCTTGAAACAATATAAAAAGGCTTGACTGAGGTAAGCAAAGATTAACTTAAATAATATGCTGACTATTAAAATTATATGTTGTATAAGTTTAGAGCAATATTATAATAAATTGCACTGTCGAATTTCTATTTTCGTCTATTAAGTTCTTTTGAATACATTGTCTTTCTATCTCTGTCTCTTTGTCTGCCCGCCTGTGTGTCTGTGTCTGCATGTTTGCCTGTCTGTTGTTGAATGAGTCATGTTTTTGGGTATCCCCTCAACAAAATTGCAATGCAAAATACGGCAACATTTTCTTTTTAAGTGACCAGGGCTTTTCAGGCTTAGCACACAGCAAATTTAAAACTGGTCATACAAATATTTTTATATATTTTCCTTAACCTATAATACTAAAATCAAATGCTACGATCTTCAAATCGAACGCATTCAATGTGATCAACTCACATTTATTTCTCCTAAAATCTTAACGCCTTTGTTGCACATGAAACTGAGTTTTGTTTTGTGCCTTAGCCCCAAAAATCAATAAAACCCTCTTTTATTACTTCACTTCTTCTTCTTCTCTTTCTTCTTCTTCTTCAAGGTCATTGCGTAGCCATAAAACTTCTGATCTAGAGCAGCAGATAGTTCAGTTGTTTGGCCCAGCAATAAATAAGCTCGCTCGACAGGCACCTCCAACATGTTTGACGCCCCCTCTATATGAAGCTGACTGAACACACACACACACACACACTTTGGGGGATTATCTGTGCATAGCATGCACAGATCTATTATATTATCAAGCTGTGCGTTTGTGTCTTGTGACGTTTGCTCTCGTTGCTGTCATTGTTGTTGCTGTGCGGCGCGTGCCAAGCAAGTTTTTTGCCTAAGTCTTTCGTTTTTTCCCCACTTTCCCACTCGGCTTGTGCTTCGTGCCGTTACCCGTTGAATCGTTGATTGTTTGTTGTGCTTGTTGTAGTCGTTTTTACTGTTGTTGTTGCTGTTGTGCTTGTTGTTGCCTTACTGACTTGGTTTCTGTGTTTGGCTGTTACGTTTGCCTACGCCGCTGCCAAGGTAATTGCATTCGCACAACCCGCCACCTCCACCTCTAGCTACAGCTCTACCTACCCTCGCCCCCTCCACGAGACACGCCCCACTGCACCTCAGCGCCGCCACAGGCAGCTGTTGAAATGCCCCAAAATGTCCAACTGTCTGTTTACGCAGCGACTCTTCGTCCGTCTCCTTCTCTGTCTACCTCCCTCCCTCGCTGTCTGTCTCTCTCTCTGTGTCGATTTGCCTGCGCTTTCTGCGATTTGGGATTCAGTTGAAGTTTTCGGCATAGGCGGCGTTGGTTACGTTGGTTTCATTTTGAAAATGCGAGCAATATGCCGATTGTCTCCTCCCCCTCTTTCACCTCCCGCCTCGTCGTCACTTTTGCAATCGTAATCCAAATCACACTCAGGTACCCCCCAAAGATTGCGATTACATCCATTTGCTTTGATTGCCAGCCATCTGAGGCTGGCGACGCTTCGTGTTCAACTGTTTCCACTAATTTTGCAATGCGTTCATAATAATTTCCCGGTTATGATCTTGTCGGGCTGCTGTTGCTGCTGGCCTTGGCCCGGGCAATTTGTTGGTTCAATGACAAGCGACACGAATGAATCACAGAAATTCAATCAGCATTTTTACATGGATTCTTACAGCATCGTGCCACAAGGTGAGTCGCAAATTGCACAGCACCTGCCCCAGAATGGGCAGCATTGCACAGGAATGTCACGAACACGTGCTGCTGCTGCTGCTTCTACTGCTGCTGCGATTTGGGGGCCAGGAGCAGGGTCAGTCTTGGACAACGACGAGTCTCGATGGCTTTGGCATTAATTGACACGCCTCCACTTGCTGCAATTTGCAGCCGCCTTAATTGTCGTTGCAGCAGTTGCAATTAGCGGGACGGCAGAGTGTAAGTGACCAACGCATACCCTGTAATTAACAACATGTATATCTACATGTACCGTGTCTCTTTATCTGACTGTCTTTTATTGTATAGTAGCAATTTATTTATTTATTGCAAATGATAATTGATTCCAGACATGAAATGTGAGTATCAAATTTGAAGAATGGCAAATTATTGTATAAGCGAAGGTATATATGGCTTTAGAGATATGTGATCTTCTCTATATACCTTCATAATGTACCCACCTTTTCCAAGTACCTTCGCCTGGTACCTGCTCCTTCAAGTAGCCTTCATAAGGGGATACCTTAGCGAGACATTTCGTCCAGGCAGCTCCTTCAGACACCTTTCCCAGGCACCCCTTCTAGGTACCTCTATCAAATACCTCCAAGCACATTCTTCAGTCACATTATAAGTAAATCTTCTTCAGATACCTCCACCAAGTACCTCCTGCAGCTACCACATGCAGGAACCTCCGTCAAGTACCTTTTGCAAGTAGTTTCTATTTATACCTCCATCAGAAACCCCCTAATAGACCTTCTTGAAGTACCATTTCCAAGCACCTTCTTTAAGTACCATATCTTTGTAGCTCCAGAGGTACCTTCTCTAGGCATCTTCTTCAAGAAGATATTAATCTAAAGGTACCTCTTCTTGGCATCTCCCTCAAGTATCTCCACGAAGTACCTTCTCTACCTACCTCCTCCGCACAATTCCCTAAGTTCCTCCACATTGCAATACCTTCTACAGCGTATCTCGCAGTCGTGCTTAGTTTCACTCTTTGCCAAGATTCTTGCAACATTTACACGGCAACTCTTGCGCTCTACAACTGCCAATAACAACAAAAGTAACGGCAACAACAACAACAACGACAAAAACTGCCGGTTCGGTTTCAGGTCTTTTTTTTCGGGTACAGCCAAAAAACTGTTGCAATTTAATGCCACGACTCAAGGTCAGAAGGCGCAAGCGGTTGTTGTTATTTCAGTTGTTGTTGTTGTTGTTGCTTCTGTTGCTGTTGCTCTGCTTGTTGTTGTAACAGATTTATTGTCTGACGCTGCGCTGTGGCAACGTTTTTGGCTTTTGGCTTGGGTTTTTGTTTTTGTTTTGCTTAGCGGCGGCTTTTTTCACCAGACTCAAACGCAGCGTGACACTGAAATTGTTTGCAGGTCGAGACCTGTGAAGGGAAGAGGGGGGAGAGGAGGGCAGTTCCAGTTCCAGTTTCAGGTTAAACACACTTCAAGTGTGTGTGTGTGTGTGTGTGTGCACAGCATCAGTCATGACCAAGCAGATCCTCAGCTGGCCTTGTCAGGATGCAGCTTGGCAAGCTGACACACTTTTTGACTTGTTCCTCATTTGCATATCTCGCATGTGGAATGAGATGGCAGTAAATATACAATATATTATAATGATGTCAGCAAATTGAGCAGAATTTCATATAAATAATAATACTGGCCACTAGTTTATGGCTGGTGTAATAAGTATGTACTTGCTAAGGGACTACCCCTACTTACTTTACAAACCCTTCGAAATGTATTTTATTATTTCGTGTTTTGTTTTAAATGTCAATTGCCACCACATTGTTTACTAGAATAAAGATTAGGCTACCCATGATTACAGTACTTTTGTTGGTACCCATGAATGGGTTAGAGAAGGGAGTACCTACAGTAAGAGTACTAAAGAAGGTATCGATGATAAAGAGGGTTAAAAGAGTACAAAATAATGGGTGAGTGGAAAGAGAACCCACAAGAATGCCCATCATGAAGGTACCCATTAAGAGGTTGATGAATATGATAACTACCCATGTAGAGAGGTAGTTTAAGTATGGCTTATAAAGGTGCCCATTGAGTGGTTGGTGAATATGGTAACTACCCATGTAGGGAGATAGTTTAAGTATGGCTAATCGACACCTCTAGAACGACAGGGAATGTATTGCAAATTCAGTTTAAAGACTCAGTTAGGCAAAGATCGTCATGTAACTAACTCTACCTAGTTGAGTAAGCAGCGAAGATCGTTTCGTTTTAGTGCCCTGCCTGATAGATTACGTCTCTGGCAACGTAATCTCTCTCTCTCTCCAGATTTCCCATTTCCCCAAAACACTTTTGCGGAAACACATAAAACTTGCACATTCGACCTTTTATCGCCTGTGTGGAAGTGCCCACAGGTGATAGCTGCCCCTACTCCCCCCTCTCCAGCTGCTCATCAAGTGCATCTGCCTCAGCTTGGAGGCGCTCTTAAACGTCATTTAATTGCCGCACTTGCCACATGTTGCGCCTACGCGGGCCAAGTCAACCACTGTAATCAGCGACAACTGTAGCAACAATGGGCGTGCTGCCTGCGGCTGCGTAATATGGTAGTTTTTGTGTGTGTTTCACACACACTTTGCGGCTTCATGACGATTGCCAGGCAGCTAAGCAGCCTCCCCACTGCTGCTGCTATGCCCCATGCGGCGTATACTTAATAACGATTATGTAAAAACTTTTCTAAATTCACGCTTAGAAACTACGGGAAACTTTGCTGCTATGGCTGCCATTTGTTATTGTTGTTGTTGTTGTTATTGTTGTTGCTGCACTGACTGTCATCAATATTTGGTAAGAAATTCCAGGCGCATGCCAATTTAATGCCACTTGCAGCCTCCGAAATGCCAATGAGTGGCCTCTCCCAACTCCCCCTCTCTCTCTCTCTCTCGCTAACTATCTCTTTCTATCACTCTCTTCTTGTCTCTGTCTGTCTTGCCTCTTTCTCTGCAACAGCTTGCATTATATAATCGCATCCAGCCGAGCCGGCGCCGCATTTTTCTGTTCGTGATTCAACCGCAAATGTTTTTCCAAAAGCGAAAAAAATCTGCTAATGGTGCAGCAGGAGCAGGCGACATCGAAAGTGGTTTCCCAGCTCGCTCTCTCTCTCTCTCTCTCTCACTCTCTTGCTCTCTCTGTCTCTAACTGGGCGGGGGGTATTACGACTTCGACATGCGATTCGCGACTTGCAATTTGCGCCTGCTCGTGCAATTTAAATTGTCTGCGGTTAATTATGAATGCGATTAGATCATAGTGCCAAGTTGCAGATTAGTTTATCGCTGTAGATAAAGCAAAGATATGGCAGAGATACTATGGGAGATTAGTATAGGAGATTTCTTGAATATAGTGGGAACAAGTGAATTTAAATTACTGGAATATTCAACTTAGAAGAAAGGTCTTAGTTGGTTGTACTCTTTGGCTTAGTTCAAATAGTTTTAGTAAATTTAATAAATTAAAATAATTATGCTTTATATTCTAGAAATATTTCTATATAATATTACAATAGTTATACCTTTTTTAGAAAGCATTACAGATATTCCTTACAAGTTTGATTAGGTACTTTCTGTAGAGAGAACTCTTGGAACTACTTGAAGAAAGCTTAAACTGTTAAGGAAGAACTGCCTTATTATTTAAGCTAATAATCTTTATTTATTAACAATTATAATTAATATAGTATACCACATTTCTATATCACATAACAGCTATTCCAGCTAGAGTATTAAAGCCGCCTTTGCCAACTTTATTCATATTTCAAGCAACATTTTTTGGCGCGACACAAACAACAGCAAAAGCAACAAAGCCGGTGGCGTTGTTTATGTATTTGGTTTTCTATGCAACAGCAACAATGACAACAACAACAACAGCAGCAGCAGCGACAACATTGCGACTGGGGCTGGCCACAACAACACTAACAAAAACAATGACAGCAACAACAGCAAATGTTGTGCGAGATTTGTCATTCAAAAGCAGCAACAAAATGTTGGTAAATGTGTCATGGAGGCGTTTGCGTGTTGTTGGCTTAGTAACTGTTGTTGTTGTCATTGTTGTTGTGGCTGCTGCTGCGGCTGTTGTTGTGGTTGCTGCTGTGCTGCTGTTGCTTGTGGCACGCTCTGTTCCTGTTTACATTTGTTGCACTGTAAGCAAAACATTAAACACACTTTTCAAGTCAGTTTCGTGTATCTGTTGTTGCTGTTGTTGTTGTTGCTTCGATTCGTGCGATTGACACATATCCCAACGGTCTGTTTTTCTGCCACACTTGTTGTTGGTCCCGTTGGGCCTGTTGTCCGTTATGTTTATGTTTGTTTTTGTTATTTACTCAGCGCCAGCAAATTCTAATCAACCTCATCTTCGCCTCGCTCAACGCTGACTCAGCGCAAATTTGTGGGAAGCTCGTCCCCCTCCCCTTCTTTCCCAGTAGAAGGTGCCTGTAATCGACGCAATGATGGATGCGATTTGCTTCATGGCAATCGTAGTGTGTTTGTGTGAGTGTGTGCCACAAGGTTAATGTGCCCCAATTGGGCTGCAATCCCAGCTTAAGTTCGGTCTTTGATGAGATTTTAATTTTGAATACTTACACTTAAAGTATTTGGAAGTCATTGTGTTGTATTAATAACTATTAAAGAGTATAAATAATTTAGGGAATTATTTATAATAAGTATATAAATTTACTATAATAAAGTTGCATAATTAGTTCTCTTTATACCCTTCGACCATTGAAAATGGTCAAAAAGGGTATACTAACTTTGTGCAAATGTATGTAACAGGCAGAAGGAGGCGTGGCAGACCCCATAAAGTATATATATTCTTGCTCAGGATCACTAGCCGAGTCGATTGAGCCATGTCTGTCTGTCTGGATGTCCGGATGTCCGGATGTCCGGATGTCCGGATGTCCGGATGTCCGGATGTCCGGATGTCCAGATGAACACACAGATCTCAGCTATTATAAATGCTAGAGACACCAAATTTGGAATGAAGGTTCCTATGTACTCGGCGCAGATCAAGTTTATTTCAAATGTTAGGTGCCACGCCCACCGCCCCCACAAATCAATAATTTAATTTTTGAACTCAATTTGTAAGCGCTGTATAAAAGATACAACTTTCTGACTTTAACATATACTAAGCTGAATGAAATATCTACGTAGTCTCCAAATTACAATCCGATCGGACAATAATCACAGAAGTTATTTAAGAAAGTATGAACATAACACCAAGTGCTTCTGTCAGCTAACAAGAGAGGCGGGCGAGCGCGAAGCGCGAGCGCCATCTGTCGGGATTAATTTCAAAGCATGTGCATATGCATATGTGTATGAATTTAACAAATTAAACTACACGGGAACATAGGTCGAAGGGTATCCCACTGTCGCGTTTTGCGCGACTGTTGCTTTTCTTACTGGTTTTTAACTAACTTATTTAAGTTTGTTTATTTTTATAAATGAAATGATGACTATATACATACTATATACATATATAAGCCCTCAGATTGTATACAGAGATATATAGAGAGACTACAAATTATGTAAAATCTGCATTAGCTGTTTGTTCAACCAACCATACTTCAGTTATAGTCAAATCTGCTAAGGTTCTCTGTGAATTGTTAAGCTAATCACCGCTTTTCATCTTTCTGTTCAAGAATATATAGATATATATATATATATTCCCCCCTTACTCTGTGACAGTTAACGTGCTTAAACTTGTATACTTTATCTATTTGACCCGCTGCTCTCGCACAGAATCTTATGGTCATAACCGAATGAAACGACTTTCGAGCTGCTGCCGCCGAAATTGTTTCATGCATTTTAATGCGCAACTCTTTAGGCACTTGGTCAGGCCAGGCACGTTCGGGTGACATACAAAATAAAGACAACAATAACACTAACAATAACAAGATATATATCTGTTAAGACGTAACAATTAAAAGGCTAAAAGCCTCTTGGCTTATTGCATAACATGCCACAAAATGCGGCACAAATGCAAAGCGATTCACACGCTTCCCAAACTCAGTGCCAAACACACACCCCATGCGAATGCGAATGCCCAATATCATATCGCATATACACAGATACAGATATAAATATGATTATACATATATATATGCATACAGTATTATGGTACAAGTGCTATAAACACGTCGTGCTGCCGTGGTGAGAGTGAAAAAAGAAATGTTTATTAGACAAGTTTCTTTTGACAGCTCTGACAGCAGCAAGAGATCACATAATACGTCATAAACTGAAGTATTTGAGTAAAGTCGAACGAAAAGCAAGAAACAGAGGCTGAAATAGAAATTATTATCATTATACGGCAGGCAGGGAAGCGAGGGGGGGGGGGCACATTAACAGCACCACAAAAAGTTATACGAAAATTAGCCGAAAATTATGGCTGAGTGAATGTTGTGCCAAAATTATGTTAATTACTTTCACAAATGCACGCTGCAGTTGTCTCTCTCTCTCTCTCTCTTTCCCTCTCCCTTTGATGCAAATGAGTCTGTGCTTTGCGCTTGGAGGATGTGTTTTGGTTGCCCACGCCGCGCATAAATTTTCTTCAGCCTGAGCGCGTCCAGCGACCATTTTGGCCCCAATGCTAAAAAGCAATTTTATTGCAGGGTCAACCAGGTGATGGAAATGGGAAATGTGTCCGCACAGTTGCATAATTAATTTGTTTGCACAGTTGTAAGCAAACTCAGAGAGTTTGTTGGCAATGCGGCGACGAGTTGCCAATGTAGAAATATAGAAATACCGAAATACAGAAATTCAAATTGCCCACTGGAGATGGAGCCAACTTAATGCAATTAACAGATACTTAAACATTAAATCAGTTGGAAATGAGTGACCAAAATGTTGAGCTTTGAATGGGAATTCAACATGCGAAGAGAATATATAAGTTTTGTAGCAGTGATTGCTTTAAGCTCATGCAAACAGGAACTAGATTCTTGTGTTAAATAGAGATGTATTCGCTCTTCAATGTAATATGCGGGATTCGTATGAAAATTCACTGATTTTATCTATAAGTTACAGAAAAATAGATAAGAAGAAGCGAGACGTTTATGTAAGAATCTTGAAGGATGATTAATGCTTATTTAGTAAAAGTGTTTTTCAATATTTATTTATTTAATTATGGACTAAGGTCAGTCGACTGTTTAAAAGTAAGAAAACACAATTAATAGTTATAATTAATAATTTTAAATTTAAAGTAAAATCTTAACTGTGAAGAAAAAAGAAATGAATTGAATTAAATTTGTCTTTCAATGTGCTTTGAAGGAGTTCTTAAGCAAATGCATTGCATTTAAATTGTATCTGATATGAAGAGTCGAAATCAGTAAGCATAAGAGTTGAAAGATTTAATTACAGCTAAAGTAATTATTGTATTGTATAATGAGTTATTTATAAGCTCATTATAATTAAAGTACCAAGCTCTTGTGCAATGCTTTATTCAGCAGCAGTAAGAATTTGAAATCTTTTATTGAAGCGCATTAAAGCATGTAGAGCAATGCTAGCTATTATTATATTTAATGCTTGCTTAAAGTTGTTTTGTACACTGCATTTATTATCAGAAAATTTTGCAATATTTTTGCCTTATTCTCCCTTCGTTTCATCTTCACAAAAATATATTTTAAGCCGATTTCAATTTCAATTAACACTCACTCATTTAAATGCTATCCCTTAATCCACGCACTGAGCTTTCATTAAAAAAGTACTTTTTAAATTGAACTGTGAATGCTTTTCAGTCTTCTCCTGTTCCCCCTTTTTCCCCTCCTCTTGCCCAGCTACACTGATGCATGTGGCGGAAAAGGAGTCGCCTCGCCTGGCCGACAGCAGCATCCGCTCGCCACGGCTGTGCAGTCCACATCGCCTGCAATGGGTATATCATTAACTATATCATCGATAAACTGTCATTTCCCTCCTATTTATTTATTTTGCGACATTTTTCTTTGTCGCTCTCTCTTTCTTTCGCTCCTTGTGTGGCTGCTCTTTATTGTTATTGTTATTGTTGTTGCCTGTTTATACATTTCCTGACTGTGCAGCAGCAACTGCAACAATGGCGTCAAATGTTTTACAGCAGATAAGAAGTTTAATTTATGCGAAAACATGTTTTGACCCGCCCCGTTCCCCCTTCCCTGCTCAGACAGAGACAGGCAGACGGGCAGATAAACAGATAGCTATATGGCCTGGCTATATGGCGAACATATGCCAACTGTGCTGGGCGACTAGGCTGACTGGCCACGCCTACAATTTCACACGCCGCCCACTCGGCGGCAGCTGCTATTGACCTTCATGGGAAGTATGCAACAATTTTTTCTTCACACTCGCGTTGAATTTTGCCATAAATTGTTGGACTCGCTTCCGTTGTGCGGTTTGTCGATGCGCTGACATTGCTGACTGTCAGTGTCGGTGTGTGTGTGCCAGTGTGTGTGTACTGTACTGCGATTTATTTATTTATTTAATGCCATGTTTTGTCTAGACTCTGCGCACTGCCTGCCAGGCTGCCTGACATCGCACTGGACCGTGTGGGGTTGGTTTGAGGGCACTTCTGATATTTACCCAGCGATAATTCTGTTTTTATGGTCCTCGCATTTTCTCGTCGCATGGCGACGACGATTCCTGGACAGATTTTATGCGCTTTTCGTCTGGACTGCGGGTGCAAATGGCAAATGGCAACGAGCAACGGGCAGCGGCTCCTGGCACAGCACGGGTAACGTGTTGCTGCATAAGCAGGCAAGCAATTAAAAGCAAAGAAAGCAGACACAGCACACACATACACACACATTGCTGGCATGCAACGTTGCGGCAAGTGTCCGCCTCATTAATCGAGCCAGAGTAGAAGTGTTAGAAGTTTTAATGGCAAATGAGTGCGACGTCGTCGGATAAAAGGAATATTCTAAACGCAGCCAACTGAATTTCAATCCTTAGCAACCTCTCCCTGGAAACATGCTTTAGCAACATTTCAAATGATCTTGGCAACATGCGAGAAGGCTTAGCTACATTTCCATGCACAAAAGTATGCAACATATTTAATACTGCAGCTAGGGCAATTATTTACCTTTTGCAGCACAAAAGTATGCAACAGTTCTCTTTTCAGATGCGATGTTAAACACCGTTTTTCCCCTCCACGCCCCCCTGGCGACAAAAAGTCGCCTTTGACTAGGGTTTTTCATAAAAAAATGAGATACACTGAAGAAAAAACTGCTAAATCTTTGGAGTCCGCTCAATGGCAACCTGTACACTTGTCAAATTTGGGACTTGTCTGTGCTTTTAAGGAAATAAAATGAGGACCAATTAGAAAAAACCCGCATGTCGCTAGCTGCTCTCGTTTTGCCTCTATCTCCAATTGAAAATAGAGACTTACACCAGGCGAACAGAAAAAACAGCAGACAGGCAGCACTAAGTGAACAGACAAAAGAGAGAGGGAATGAGAGAGGACGAGCGCAGAGAGGGCGCAGGTGTCACGTGTCAAACTCGATCAAAACAAAGACAGTGTGAACTGTACTGATTGGTTGAAAACAAAGAGAGCAGAATTGCGCGTCTTCTAATCCACTCACCTTGCGCTCTCTTTGATTTACTTACTCTCAATTATTTTTTGCCTGCTGCTGTTGCTGTTCGCCTGGTGTAAATTGACTTCACAACGAAAATCTTTGCAAAATCTGAAGCAGCCTAGCAAAACTTGTTGCATACTTTTCGGCTTCTTAATAATTATTTTGATTAAACAATTTGGCGCACGGCATGCCAAAGCGTTATTGAAATGTCTCAGCTGTTAAAAATTAAAAAATAAAAAAAAAATAGAAGAGATAAATGAAATGCAATCAGTTTCAGTATATACTGCGTATAACATTTGATGTCTGTTTATTCACTTCTCTCAAAAGACACATTTCTCGCTATTACGAGTTATACAATACGTACATATATGCATTCTTATACAATACATATACATATGATACGGAATACTATGATATAAATATGTTATTTACAACGTGGTAAAAAGATATGTAGTTCAAAAATAGATTGCAAAAGAATACGGCATAGCATGGGGAGCTCTGCTTTAAATCTAAAGGCACACGTACCCCGCCAGCGAGACCCTTTCCAGCCGTTTCCTATGTAGACGCCCCTCCTCGTGTTGCTTCACCGACTTGAGATGATTGAGCGTGATGTTGCATACCTCGCAGTAGTATGCGGCATTCAGATCGTGCAACTTACGCACATCCTGCTTGACACAGTCGGCGTACATGTAGTACCCGAGTGGATTCAGCGGAGCCAGAGCACCATTGGCATAGATGCGATACACATGGCTGCCATCGCAGGGCTCCGTCAGAGTAGCACCCGCACCCGCTGTGGAACGCTCTCGCTTGCGATGACGCACGCCCGCAATGTGAATGCTCAGCTGCGACTCCGAGGTGACAATGACGTCGCAGAGCTTGCACATGAGCCACTTGTTGTTGGTTCGCACCCAGCGCCCGGACTTGTCGTAGTATCCCTCTCCGTTCGGCTTGCTGATGTTCCGCTCGACCAAGCGATGCCGTCGCCCATAGAAATGCTGCCTGGCATGTATCACCGAGGTCAGCTTGAGGTCGCACAGATCACAGTGCAGCCCCGCTGGCCCTGAGGTGCGTAGATGCCGCAGCATATTCTCTGACAAGTTGCCCTTGACGAAGCTGTAGCGGATCAGCCAAGAGTCGACGCGACGCAGATGCGTGCGTGACAAGTAATGATCTAAGGCATTCCGCATGGTTCGCATCACCGTGTTGCAAAGGTGGCAGCACTCCCACAGGAACATCGCCTGCAGCTCGGGCGGCACCTGCGAGTCCAGCAGGGCATCTATGCATGTGGGCAAAGTGCAGATAAAGATAAGTTACGTTAGTAATGGATAGCTCAAAAGACATAAGAGATATTTATATTTACAAACGAAGCTGTCCCACTGCTTAGAAGTAAAAGAAAGTTTAGGAGCTTAATCGATGGATTATGCAAACCTTTCTAACTCACTCTCTTCTACTATTCCTACCCCCTCTACTCACCCGTAAACATGCGTTGAAACTTCTGATGCTCGAACAGCTTCTGGTTCTCCAAACCGAGTTCATGTTTCTGGCGCTGCTGGAGCTCGCGCTGCAGATCCAGGGCCCTGCTATAGTCGTACACACGCGGCAGATGCGCGTAGATGGGCCACAAGTTGTCCATGCGGCTGAGCTGGACGCATGCACTGGGCATAGGAGGCGCGTGCGGAGGCGGGTGCTCAAGGTGCTCATTCCGCTTAATGCGAGGATCGCAGTAGGCCACTCGTTCGTGGTTCAAATACTTATAGCCAAGTGGTGCAATCGAACCACCTGAGCCACTTGGTCCACCCTGCCCAACTGGGCCACATGGAACGATGGCAGCAGTCGGCGGGAAGATGCTGCCCTGCTGCGGCGGAGGGAAGTTATACAACATGGAATCCGCTGCCTTCTGTGGGTACAAGAGCTTGGAGTCGCAGTTGCTGTTGTTGTGGTTGCTACTGTTGCTGATGTTGCTGTTGTTGTTGCTGCTGTTGCTGTTGCTACTGGCATTGGTTGCATACGGATGGACAAGCCTGGCGGGCTTGCGTGGCATCCTGTAGCCATTGGGAAGTTGAGCCGACTCGATTTTCTTTGAGGGCGGCAACATTACTAATTGCCGTTGTTGTTGTTGCTGAGGTTGCAGTTGTAGTTGCTGCTGCTGTTGCAGTTGCTGCTGCCGTTGTTGCTGCTGCTGGTACAGTTGCTGTTGCTGGTGCAGTTGCTGCTGCTGTTGTAGTTGCTGTCGCTGCTGCTGCTGTTGTTGTAGTTCCTGCAGTTCCTGCTGCTGTTGCAGTTGCTGCTGTTGTTGCAATAGCTGCTGCTGTTGCAGTTGCTGCTGCTGTTGCAATTGCTGCTGCTGTTGCAATCGCTGCTGCTGTTGTTGCATATGATGCTTTTTTTTCTTCTGCTGATGTTGTTGCAGTTGCTGCTGCTGTTGCGGCAGTTGCTGCTGCTGCTGTTGTTGTCCTCGTAATTGCTGCTGCTGCTTCTTCTTCGTGTAGTTGCTCGGCCGGCTGGACTGCAACTTGAACCCATTGAGAGGCGGCACTGTGGCGGCCAACAACGGCTTCCTCTCGCTCTCGAACGGAGCCTGCGGCACAAGTTGTTGTCCCCCTGCGCACACCTCCTCCCTGCTGCTCTGCTGCTGCTCCGGGCTGGGCCAGAGCACAGTGCAGTCCAGCGGACTATTCTCCTCTTGCAGCGTGGCCATGAAGTGATCTTGGGTTATCTTCGATGCGCCACAGGCATAGGCTGGTTTGTGGAAGGAGGAGATGGCCTCCTTGGGGGCAAGCGGGTTGCTAGGGTTGTAGCGCTGGTACACCACATGCACCGCCTCCTGCATCATCACCAGCTGTGGCTCATGGTCTGGAGTCTGTGCAGCACCCGGCGCCCAGTTGTTGTCAGCTGCTGCTGCTGCTGATGCATCCTGCACTGTTCTGCCTGCTTCACCGTGCACCAGACAGGGCAACTTCAGCTGCTGACTCAGCGCCTTGACCTGCTCCGCATTCATCTGGCGGTGATCGCGGTCAACGCAGCTGGGTGGCAAATTCACCTGGTAGCGATAAATGGTATTCTCCTCCAGACTGCGCAGCTCCACCATCACCGGCAGATGACCGGAACGACTGCGCGGCTTGGGCAGCGCAGCGGCCAGTTTGCTAATGTTCTTGGCGCACTGCAGCGCAATCCGCTCGTGCACCAAAGGTGGCCGCGGACTCACCTGATACTTGTGGGCCATCATGCTGCTCTCTTCCCGGTACTACTGCTGCTGTTGCTGTTGCTGCTGCTGTTGCTGCTGGATGTTGGCCTGGATGTTGCTGCGTTTGTTCTTTCCCCTCCTCCCTTGATCGCTGTCGATGTTTGTCGCTGTTCTGCCGGCGGAGTGTTCGTGCGGCCTGGGCGACGCTTCACATAGAAAATAGAGAACTCGTTTGGTCGTCGAATCGGTATGGTTTCTATACACTTTGGGCCGCGCGAATTGGTTCGACCGCTTAACATTTAACAATACATTTGAATTTGTTGGAATTGGTGTTTAAAATGTGTGAA
Organism: Zaprionus capensis; assembly: GCA_018903675.1. Lineage (NCBI taxonomy): Eukaryota > Metazoa > Arthropoda > Insecta > Diptera > Drosophilidae > Zaprionus > Zaprionus capensis. The sequence continues at coordinate 2,259,789 of JAEIFN010000040.1, read as the reverse complement.
AAGTTTCGCCACCAATCGAAAAATACATAATGAAACACGACGCTCGATGGATATGTCAATGCCATCCGAGATTCGATTTAATTTGATTCTCAACTCGCCTGTCATCTGTCAGCTACATTGACCTATCGATAAAAACCCCAAAAAGGGTTACCATGTTCTCTGCTAAATGCCAGAATATTCTTTCTAAATTTGTGAAGTTGACGTTACTTTTCGGAAAATGTCTTCTAATTTAAACTCTTTAAAATCGTTTGACTGTTCTGTTGACTTTCGTTATCATTTATTTATTTATTGAAATCAGTTTCGTATTGTTTTGGAATTTAAGAAAGAGCTAATCAATTTTGGCATTGCGTTACTCTCACAACTGGAATTGCGACCCTTTCAATGTTTTCATACCTTGCAACTCTGTTGAAGTTAGGGGTATTACCTGTGCATATCGCATAGATTCTTAATAACTTATCGTATCCCTTTTTCAATTTATCTTTGCCCGTAGATCAAGTTTTTTAGATTTTGGCTACGACCCTTTCGGCCCCCTTAAATCGACATAAGCCGAATTCCAGGCGTAGTTTTTATGCAGGACAGTTAATTTTTGGTGATTTCTCAAAATTTGACTGTAGCTTTCGTGCTTATTTAGAAAACTGTAGAGGGCATAAAACAGTCAACTTTGTTCTATTTGCTCATTATTTCATATTTCTGAATCATTGATAACAAAAAATAATTATAGCATATCATCGTATTTATTGTTTTCATTGAATATTCATTATAATCTGAATGTTTATAATTCGAATCACTTGACTGTTGTATGTATATCTGTCTATCTACCGTCTCAGCCTCTCCCCCTCCGTTCTGTCTGTCTGGCTGTCAGCTTGTGATCAGCCCCCCTCACACATGCTCATCTAGTTATCTGTAGCGAAAGTGATACAATAATCTGTAAGCCAGTTCAAACCGTTAGATACGCATGCTAGACGCTTCCACAGACGCTTTGATATTCTCCATAATAATGTGAGATCATTTCCAAAACTTCTTCTGTTGTTGTTACTCTGCGAATTGAATTATTAAAATCCGGAGTAATCTTGTTTGTCTGAATTCAGTCTGGCACTCTGGAGCCACATATACATATTGTATTAAAGCAGTTGGTTCAGTTTGAAAGAAGAAACTAAAGCTTAACTCGCTGCAGCTATGCCTCAAGGTGTATTCGGACCTGAAGGTTGATTTGGTGGCCTGGAGGTGGACAAGGTGGATCCGGAGGACAAGGTGGACAGAATACTTTCAGTTTTCCTTAACCCTCATGGACAGTACCCTACGGTAATCAGGGAATCTATCTGCTTATCTAGCTCCATATTTATTTTATTGTTATCTATTTATCTGTCTCTCTGCCGAACTAACTGATATCTAAGAATGGTTATACTTACTTCATGTGTCTGTGTTGTACTAAGGTTCTTTTAACCTAAGCACTCAGGTTAAAGGGTATCTTACAAAACTTTTTAACTGTTACTATTTGATTATTTTTATTTGATAATGTTTCGCCGGAGAGTTGACGTTATTAGACTGCTTACAATTTGTATACCCTGCATCCATAAAAGTTTTTGAAAAAAATACTCTTTTTAGCTTGAAACACTTTGTGCATTTGCGCGATTGATTTATTTCGGTTTATTTGAAACAGAAAAATATTTAAATACTATCTTGCGATATTTGTACTAATTTTAGATTCTCGTAGTAATTTAAAACTTAATTCCTTAATTAAGATTACTAAAATCAAACCAGGAAGTTGAAACGCCTGATATAAAAACGGTATTCTGTATTATATAGAAATATATCTTCGTAATTCAGTGCAGGGTATTAATCATTTGATTTCTCTCATATAAGACCCGCTTATTACTTAATAACTGTGAACCTCGTTCATGAATCATTGATAAGCCAAATTAATTTCAGCTAATCGCTAAGTTTGTTTCGTTTTGTTTTGTTTGATTTGCACTGAATATGTTTATAATCGGAATACGGAGGCTGCTCGCTTTGCTTCGAATCGATTGACAAATGTGTTTTTGTTTGTCTGACGTCTCAAACCCCACCCACCTCTGGCCTGTCTGTCTGGCAGTCTGCCTCTGCCCCTGTCCCCTTTCCCTCAACCATCTATCTGGAGCGAAAGTTAAATAGTAATCTGCGAGTCAGTTCCAACTGTGAGAGGCGCTTCTCCATAATGTTGAGAGATCTTTTCCCAAGTTTCTCTGTCTGCCTTACGTTGTTGTTGTTCTATGTAAAATCTTTAGTTTTATTTTTAACCTCTGCGAATTGTATAATCCACATTCGGCGTAATCTTGTTTGTCCGGGTTCGGTCTGGCAATTTGGAGCTATATAAGACCCACTGCTGCTCAATCGCTCAGTTCAGTACTGAAAAATAACTCAAAGCTTAACTATGAAACTTCTCATTGCTCTCGCTGTGCTGGTGACCGTCGCGGCAGCCATGCCTCAGTTTGGAGGTGGATTTGGAGGTAGACCTGGAGGTGGTGGATTCGGCGGTGGCGGTTTCGGTGGACCTGGAGGACAAGGTGGATTCGGTGGAGCTGGAGGACAAGGTGGATTCGGTGGACCTGGAGGACAAGGTGGATTTGGTGGACCTGGACAAGGTGGATTCGGTGGTCAGGGCGGATTTGGTGGTCAGGGTGGCTTTGGAGTACCTGGAGGACAAGGTGGATTCGGTGGCCCTGGAGGGTTCGGCGGACCTGGAGGATTTGGCGGACAGGGTGGTTTCGGTGGTTAAAGTGAACCTTAACCATTGTGAGGACGCAACCACACCTCACCCACACAAGTACAAGGCGAATGCTTAAGGCTGCTCCTCATTAAGGCAAACGAATACCTTCAGTGAAGTGTCCTAAACCTCTGTATTTATTATTTTTGATTTAAAAAACATACCAAATTAAAAGTAGGCCAATTTTCATGGCTCCTTTTCAGTAACTGATCCATGATCTACTCTCTATCTGTCGACAGAGGAAACTGAACTGGTTTATCTCAGAATGTTGTTGTAATTTTAATTTATTGCAAACTCAGTCAAAGAATAACGAAAGTTCATCTGTCTTAAATATTAATTTACTAAAGCTGTCGCCTTTCTCTCCCTCTCAGTCTTTAAATCCCCATCCTCTAATGCTAACATTGTCATTTCTTGTGCCACTACGTCATGTCACCTAAACTTGCTGCCTTTCCGCTTAAATTGTTGACATTTAGCTCGTAGAATCTTCCCAGCTTCCCCCATGTGCCTTATAGACATTTCACTGAGCTTATCCCTGAATCTGCGTGAGCCATCGACCTTAGCACAGCAGCTCCAACTGCTTAGGTCTTCCGCTGTTGCTCAATAATTTACCAGGATTTCAATTCGAGAGGCTTCCTTCAAGGCCGCCGCCTGCTACCAAGTTCAGCATTTATAACTGTCAGCCCAGGAGGGACGTAGGAGGTGGGGCAGGTGGCAGGTGGCAGGCAGCTTCCCCAGGGGCCTCTTTGGCGCTGAGCAAACGGAAATACAGCAATGAGACGAAGCTTTAAATACTTCCGACAAACTGCCGAGTGCAGGCGAGCAGATACATATGTGACTATATGCCGCTATATCTGGCTACATGTGACTAGATGTGACTGCCGGCGGCATTAAAATAATGTTTAGCGCGTGATTTTTCGCCAGGTTTCTTCTGGCATCTTCTGGCATCAATTGTCAGCGTTTAGCTGCCGGCCAGGTTTATCGAGGCGTCGTGCCAGGTATCCCTGTGTGTGTGTGGTAGAGCTGGAGACGACTGCCAACATCAATAACTCTAATGGGAAAAGGATAAAGATAAGCATTAAATAACGCACGTACGCAAGGCAGTTGAGGCTTATGGTGGGATCCGTGACGTTGATAGCCCCCAGACCCAGAACAAGCTGAAGCCTACACACGTGTGTGCCCGTCTGTGTCCGCGTGTGTGTGTGTGTGTGAGTGAGTGAGTGCGATGTGCGTGTGGGCTTCCCAAATTGTTTGCCCCGCGGCCCTTGTGTGGGCGTGGCAACGCGTACGTGCCAGCTGTTAAGCGCCAAGTTTCCTTCTCCATCTGCATTACTCTCCCCCTCCTCCTCCTCCTGCTCCTCCTTCATTACATTCAACTGTTTTGTTCGCAGGCTCTGCACATTTTTCACATTCAACGCTTCCGTTTCCGCTTGCGCCATTGTCGCGTCTGCCCGGGGTGGGCTACCGAATTGTGTCACACACGTGAACAATTTAAAGTCGGCACATCAACGCGAAGCTGTTGTTGTCCTTGTCCCGGTCCTTCACTTTTCGCGCCATTTCCATTGCAAACTTAATTTAAAATCGAGCCTTGCGGCATGTAAATATGCGTACAGCATATGAAATTTATGAATCTTCCCACCTCCCCCATCACGCTTTTCCTGCCCCGATCATTTTCCGTAGCGCGAACATGCAAAATGTCATTTGCATTGATTTCACCAAAGAATTAAGGAGGACAGTACGGACGGTAGCTACAGGGCAAGCCAAGCAAATTTGCATAAAGAAGTTGAGTATTCTCTGTTATACCTTGTGAACTACCTTATGGTATTTCAGATGAGAAACGTTATGAAAACCCCTGTGAAATACATTTCGAGTTATCTTCTGAGGCAGCCTGTAAGATATCATATCAAGTAAGAAATCTTGTAGGACACCTTGTGAGATACCCTGTGAAATATCAAGTGAAAACCTTGAGCACACTTTGTGATACCACGAAAATTACCTTGTGAGGTACCCTGTGAGATATTATATGAGAAACGTTGTTAAGAACACTGTAAAATACCTTCTGAGTTATCTTGTAGGGTTCCCTGTATAATATCAAGTGAGGAACCTTGTGAGACACCCTATCTGATGCCACGTCAGTTGGCCTGGGAGGTACCCGGTAAGATATGAAGAGAACAAATCTTATGAGAGCGCTCAATGTGATACAAATCATAAATATTTAGGTCTATCGATTCCTCTAAATTACCTTATGAGGTACCCTGTAAGATGTAATACCAGAAACGTTTAAAGGTACCCCGTGTGATACCAAATTACTTAACTTGTGAAGAACCCTGTCAGATATCAAGTGAGAAATCATATGAGACACCTTGTCTGATACCAAGTTAGTTACCCTGTGAGGTACCCTGTGAGATATCAATTGAGAAACATTGTGAATTACCTTTTAGATATCCCTGTGAGTTTATTATCTTATGAGGTATCCGATACAAATTTGATTTCGCTTAGGCACATTTTCAGTACATAAGAAAACAGGCACCGAATAAAATGAAGTTATTGCCGCTTCTTTAAAACTGAAACTACGAAAACATTTGTTCCATAATTCATTTTTTTTTCAACCAAAAACTTATTTTCCTGTATATTGTTTTGATAACTCTTATTCGTTTTATACCCTTCACCAGTTTTATTAAATATTATATTGTGAATATAGTGTGTGTTAATGTAGTCTATATGTTCTAGTTTATATATCCCTGCACCTGATAGGAAACCTTATAGGTGGCAACATATCGATGCCTTTGGCATTGACTGAGCACATCGGTATAGAGGTTCTGTCGCACATTCTTTGATAACAAGTAATCGTAGTGACTGAATCCCGATACCTTCCTTGTCGCGAGCACATTGGGCAAACTCAACCTCAACTGCTCGATGTCGTCGCCATGGGAGAGCCAATCCTCCTCGGAGTAATGAAGCCCTATCTTGCAGTGGGTCTGGGTAAGATTGTAGGACGGAGGATCGCGATGGTTGTAGTCAATACGATTGAGCAGATATCCCTTGTCGTATCGACGGAAGTTCAGTCCGTTGATCAGCTGGGCGTAGTGATAGATCTGAACGGTAGAGGCGCCCTGCGAGGCATGACCTGCAACCAGCGGTGTAAGAGTCTGCAACGAAAGCATTCACGGATCACGGAACGAAAAACAAATAAAACAAATTTGCAGTCACTCACCGAATTGAACTGAGACCAGCCGAAGCCGGCAAGCACAAAGTCAAAGATCGCACAGATCTGGCTGGTCACTTCGCTGCCGCTACAGATGTGCGCACGGAACTGGTTGATCAGAGTGTTGTCCCTCGATATTTCAAAGCCACCCAGTATATTAAGCAGCACCTTAAATAGACAAAAGACCATTAACTCCTTCTCTATAACGTATCTTCCCCTCGTCACATACCGAAAACTCGCCCCTGAAAAGACTCAAGTATCGCAGCACGGGGCTCAACGAGTTCTTCATGTACACCGTCGGCGATAGGGCCTGCATGAGGATCACCTTATTGTTGTAATGCGGCAATTCGCTGCACATCACAAAGAAGGCGGTACTGCCCTGGGAGTGACCAATGTACTGCACTTGCTGCTGCTTAGTTATGCTAAGGATCTGATCAATCGAGTTGGGCAGATCATAGATGCCAATCTCGTGGAAGGAGAAACTCCAATATGCTGACGCCTTGATGTTTGGCTCCCTGTGAGTGTTAGAGTAGATGTTGCCTCGCGTGTTCACCATCCAGACGTCGAAGCCTTGTTCGTAAAGTAGGAAAGCCAATCCGTTGCTTGGACCCATCTGCACCCAACTCGCTGAGCTCGACATCAGGCCGTGCACCAGCACAATCGGCTGTGCACCGGGACGAGGTATACGGTGCAGGGTGAGGATATACGAATCGGTAGTCGTTACATAGTGCGTTTCAACAGGGTAGTTGAATTTCGTTATGAGTTCCACCTAGCATTTGATGCAGACAATAAGATTTGTTGCAGAGAAAGAGACGCGCTGCACTTACTGTTGTCTTCAAGGCAGCCGCATTGATTTCATTCAGCGATGAATATCTCCATTCCTCTTTGATGGTGATTGTTTGGCTAAATGGACCGCCAGGAATATGACCAGGACCAAATGGTGGATATAAAATGCTGCCTCCAGGTTGAACTGGTGGAGGGTAGACTATAGGTATATTTCCGTTTACACCTGGTGTATATGAACCTGGTCCATACGGAGGTCTGATTGAACCTGGTGTGTATGGAGTTTCGATTCGACCTGGTGGATATGTAGGTCCGACTAAAGGTGGTCTGACTGAGCCTGGTGGATATACGTTTCCGCCTGGACCTGGTGGATGTGTAGATCTGATTGGACCTGGTTGATATGTAGTTCCGACTACAGCTGGTGAATATGGAGGTCCGAATGGAGGAGGTCTGACTGAGTGTGGTGGATATAAGGTTCCGCCTGGACCTGTTGGATATGGAATTTCCCATGGACCTGGTGGATATGCGGTTCCGCCTGGACCTGGCTGAGTTGATAATCCGCCTGGACCTGTTGGATATGGAGGACCTAGACTTGGTTGTGTTGGATATGGTGGGAATGGTGGTGGGCTTGGTGGACGGATTTCAGGTGGTGGTGAAGGCGGAGGGACTACAATTTTTGGTGGAAATACACCTTTAGGTGGATTTGTAGGGAAGACATCTGGATTATTGGTTGGGTAATATGTTGGCTCCACCGGGATGCGCGAAGACGGCAATGGTGATGGCGTTGAGATTATGTTCTGTGGACCTGGAAACTCTGGCAACCTTATGTGACAGGTCGTCTCCAGCCACTGCGCCCCTTGCTGCTGTTTCGTGAGCAGCTTTTGTATATTCAATCTTTGTTTTAACAGAATGTGCTGCTTGTTGATACAGAACCGTTCCGGTACAGCACTGTGGACCGTAACTCCAATACCACAGAGGGCTAACAGAGCGATACAGTTTAACGGACCCATAGCGAGGCCGCTTCTACACTCTTCGGAGTCGTCTCCTGTTGACGCTTATATACCAAGACTGTCGTAACCAGTGTGTTGCTAATGTGATTTGGTTGTAAAATCCATGAGGAATGGATTTTCAACTACCAAGCCAAATTTCACAGTGTTGTGTAACGCGCAGGCGTACAAAATGAATTCAGGAGTTTTAGTTTGTAAGAGAAGTGAAACGATTCGAATGATTCTTGTATAACTGCTAGTACTACGAGGTGTGTTCAAAAAGTATCGCGAATTTTGAATTTTCGTGGGTTACCTATAGTCGAATTACGCCTTTCATTATGAGTGTACCAACATAACAAAACAAAAATCGAAATTCGATTATACATAACCCGCGAAAATTCAAAATTCGCGATACTTTTTGAACACACCTCGTATATAGAACATATTCAGCATACTAATCACGTAACTCTAGACGCAGCACATACACAGTCAGTTGCAAAGATTTCTATATAAGAGGTGTGTTCAAAAAGTATCGCAAATTTTGAATTTTTTTTGGTTACGTATAATCGAATTTCGATTTTTTTTTGTTTTGTTATGTTGGTACACTCTTCCCGAACATCTGTAGCAAGTTTCAAGTGTGTAGCATTTTTTGTTTGGTTGTAAGAGGCGTAAGGATTCTAAGTGTTTTGCGTGCTCGCCGATTTTTTGCTATCGAAAAATATGGACCGATTATACGTAACCCGCGAAAATTCAAAATTCGCGATACTTTTTGAAGATACCTCGTATGTCTGTCAATCATCAATGATTGCGAGCTGACGATCTTTGATGGGATTTGATTGTATCTGTAAGTCGAAAGGATCCTTCCTATAGTAAGCAGTGCGTTTATTTTCAGTACACCATTTAGTTTAGTTAATTCTGTTGTCTCAATAAATATACATATTTCATACATAAGCTCGTTTTTTGTTTTGGTTCCTAATTGTTCTTTCTTTATCCCGGCCTAAAGATGGAAGAGATAGGTCGCTTGCCAATGGCTGTTAGGTTGTCAAGGGAGAAGCGACTTCAGTCGAAGCGAGTCGCTGAATTTGCACGACGCTACGAGTTGATAATGCCAATCACTGCCTCGGTGGATGAGGGTCAGTGCCGCGATGAGTTCTTGCGTAAGTTCTGTGGCAACATGCAGTTCGTCGATATTGGCGACGAGGACTCTGATTCGGAGGAAGAATCTCCACGTCTAAGCAGGAAAATGACGCTGGCAAGCTTTCTGGAGAGTTCCAGGAGCATACTGCATAGATCACAGAAAGTGGACAAGTTTACCTATTGGGAGGCAGATCCACAGAGGTTTAGCAAAATGACAGGTGAAACGGCTCGTTACGATGAGCTGCTCGAATCAATGAAGCTCTCCTCACTGTCCTATCTATTCTCGCGCGTCATCGACCGATTGAGCCTCATGCAAGGCATTTCGCTGAAACGCGCTAAAATGGATTTGCAAAACTTGCCACATCAAATATTCAAATGGTCTATGCAGGGATTTTTCAATCGTGTCAGCCTGCCCGATCCAGTGTACCTTGACGTGCTGCTGCTCAATTATCCCCAGGAAATGCTTGACTGGGCTAAGCTAAGTGAGGACCTTAGCGAAATGGTGCGCTTCTTTAGTTATTTCCAAATGGAGATGATTACCGACAACAAAGACTACAAAAAATTGCAAAAAATGCTATACGATCACACGCAGCTGCTTAACATAGCCGAGGAAATGGACAAGACATTGCAGATGTCCGTGAGGAGATTCGATTCGATCGAGGATAAGGCGCACAGGGTGTTGGCCGCCTTTAAGGATAACAAGAGACAAAATTTGTTCGAACAATGCACGCAATCCTCAGCGGATGCCTTAATTCGCCTTCCTATGGAATGGCGATATGTGCGCGACAGCTACGAGGCCCTTGTCGATATGCAAACGCACAAGGACAATTTGCCGGTATTACAGCTGGAAAAGCAGATTGCTGACTTGCGACAACGAATGAATGACCGTCAAATCGAAAGCTCTCAAGCGTCATACGTATACAAGATGGTTATAGAGGTTTGCATCATCAACTTGACTTCAATTGTTGTCTAATGTTCGATTCATGTCCACAGAAATATCAAAAGCGTCTACAGGAATTCGAGGAGAAGCTTCGCGACGAAGGCATCTACTGGGATAATAAAATACAAGTGGCAACCAGTCACCTGGCCAAGGCCCGCAATGAGTACGAGGAGATGGAGAAAAAGATCAGCTACATGCGCTTGCGTGTGCGGCAGGTCAGGGATCTGATAAGGAAAGAAGCGGAACAGTCCCAAGAGGTAAGATCAGGCATTGAATGTCATGTGCAGTGTATTTACTAACAACAATTACAGTCTGGAAATAAGGGGTATACTCCGGTTCACCTTCAACAGATACCTGACGAAAAGACTAGGAACCGACCGCAACGTAGGCCAACAAAGCGATCAACGAAGGCGACTAAGAGGGTTAAAGTATTTTAACTGATTACACTTGGTAATTATATGATACTTGTAGCTGTCAGTGAGCTCTTCATAATCTACAAGAAGATTATGAGGAGCTTTCTGGTAGCGTGCAAGTTATTATTGAAATCTTTTAGATTTATTTAACTTGAGAGGAAGTATAGTGAAGAAGAGACTGAGAGGAGAAACTAATGGTTATCATAACCCGCTTTTGACTAAGCTCTTCTCTTCTATATAACCTTAATTCATCCACTCTTAAGATAAACACATCGGAAAGAAAGTCACTGCATATGAAAGCTGTAGTTGGTTAAGATAAAAACCTTCTGAATTTCCAATGGAAATTGCTACAAGGAACCTAATTTGCACTTGTTCGTGCTAATTGCTGCATTGACCTATCAACTCTCTCTCTCTCTCTTAACTTCTCCTTCCCTTCCTCTCTGTCTACTGCTCTGTTTATGCAAGTGCTTTGTGTGCGTTCTTATTCCACTTCCTTGTTTGCACAAATTCGATTATCAAAAACACGCAGACTGCCGGCGGGGCAGCAACAGGAACAGCAGGAGCAACAGGATGGCAGCAGAAAGGATAATGCGATGTCGCCGCATTAACACGCTTGCCAAGCTGCAGGCACAAGCAGGGGCAACTCCGCTGTCGCGTGAAACAAGCTAAGAGTAAATTGTGTTTGGCTGCTAGCCGAGGCGCCCCTTGCCCCTTCCCTTCTAGGTATTCCTCCTGTTGCCGATTAAACCCTACACGGCGTTGCTCCCTTTGTTTGCCAACTTCTGCGGTGATTCGTGATTTTTTCGAGCATATCATTAGGATGCAGTGCAGCAGGCAGCAGGCAGTCGGCAGTCAGCAGCAGGCAGCCACGACATGCACAAATGGGATATTAAGCTCCACTGACTGCCGCGTTTATGGCGCAACCCGAGGCCAGGGACAGCTCTGGGCACATATTAAATTTCATTTCGCAGCCCCAAGTTGGAATCGGGCGCGCCTAATGAAGGTTAAGCAACTTTTAATGTCCGCCGTCTCCCTTCCTCCCGCACTCCCTGCTCCCTGACAGTGGCCATTTTGCAGACCATTAAATGTTTTGCCTGGCAATATGCCATATGTTTTGACATGGACATCTTGTGCTCCTCGTGCGTGGGGGGGGGGGACATGCTCGGTTGATGCTGCAAAAACTTTTCTTATCATTTGCGAGAAAGTCATAAAGACATGCACAGTGTGTGTGTGTGTGTGTGGCAGTGCGTGTTATGCGATGTCAGAGAATGGTAATGATCACACACACTCACCCGCACACACACACACACACACACATAAACAACCATACAAACAAACCTATATGAGCGAGCATATGCTGGGCTTAGCATTACAGCGTCTGGAATCGCCACTAAAAGGCAATTTAGCTTGTCCAACGGAGCGGGGAAGGATTCGCTCCTGGCGACGGGATAACCCCATAAATAAATGATATTTGGTTTCAATTTCATCTGGTTAAAGTAAATGGCAAATAAAGTCTGCGATAATTGCATCGATTCCAATTTGATACCATGACTCAACCAGAGTGAGCTGTTATAATATCATCAATCTGGGGAACGTGCTAACATATGTATATAATATATGAATATATAATTACTTGTGGAATATGTTATGCCACACAAGTTACATAATGACTAACTTTGTATAACAGTAATACTTACCTTGGTGTAGCTAATAGAATTATAAATGACTGACACGAGTAATTAAGAATCTTCTGCATAGAATCGAATTCGCTAGGAAAGTCAAGTGACTAAATAAATATAGTTTGAATTGTATTTATAACAATGAATAGTTTACAATTTGTAGCCTTCTAAACCATCTTCATTCTTTGCTGTATACATACAACATATGTAAGTACTCGACTTCCTGTAAACATGATTACTACCATTGATTATACCCGAGCACACGAGACTGTAGCTTTCATATAAGTTCTCCTATATATTAGTAGTCGATTTCCTATAAACATTATTATTATCATTGCTTTTATAGCTGCCCTGTGTTCCCTCTCAAAATTGTGTTACATGTGATGTTTGTCCCTCAAATCGAATTGACTTCTTCACGCTTCAGTATCCGTCTTTCCCCCTCTAAACCCTCTCTCTAATTGCAAGGGGAAAGTGTGAGAACTGCATTAAAGAAGAAACGCTTCGTAGCGTCGCCTACATCGAGCTTCCGCACCCTTCGCAGTCGAGCAGAACGCTCTGATGGAATCCAACTTTAACTTGAACTCTGCCTTCGTCTTCGCCTTTTATTGTTATCAACATTTACATGTTCCCCTCTCCCCCTTCTCTGTGACTTGTGCTGTAATTTTACGCTCCATTGAGTGCGGAAATCGCCACACAATCAAATCGCTCGACTCGACTCGTCTCGCAGAGGGTGTTCCCGAAACTGTGTCGCCTTGTAAGCTGGAAATGCTTTAAGTTTTCCAATTAAAACAAATGCAGCAAATGCTTGAAGAGAAGGGTCGGGGGCTTGGTGCTTGGGTGAGGAATGTGTACATATACTATATAGGGGCTTTGTTATTTCTGGAATTTTTTAACTTGCGAAATTTATGCGTCGAAATTTTCGTAGAAGTCGTAAATTTTGGCATTGCGACAAGGACGAACTCGCGACGCGACTTTCGATTGGCACTGCTCTCCCTCTCTTTCTCTCCCTCTCTTTCTCTTTTTGCCTTTTGTTTTTCTTGGTTATTTATGCAGTTGCCTTTTGCAACACTATCTGGCTGTGGTTGTTGCTGTTCTTGTTGTCCTTGTACGAGTTGCTGTTGGGTACTCGCTGCCGCCAGTGGGCACTTGTTTCCGCACGCCATTTCTTTCCCGCGGACAGCGCCATTTTCTCTCTTTGCTGTCGCGACTCCAAACACGAGAAGTCCATTTCGAAATTTATGTACACACAAATTGAAAGCGCGCAGAGAACGAGAAATGGGTAAAAACAAGAAAAGCAGCACACAAAAAATCAACAAAAGAAAAGCAGCAAAGAAATGGAAAACTTGGCTGCATTGCTCGCATTGCAGCAGTTGTGATATCACAGAATGTCGACCCCAAAGAGGGAAGTAGGCGGCGAGGAAAAACAACCAGTGAAAATGCCTTCAAGTAGCTCTCGACTTGGGCTCAGCGTATTGTGTAGAAATCCTCGTTGGCTCTGACAAATACGCTGTCAAAGCCAGCTGTGGCCCAGCTTGATGGGGCCAAGTGTTGACCCGGGCTTGGACTGTGTAGCCAAGTGCAGCCATCAAAGTCAAATATGCGAGATAATTCCCGCAGAAGTCGCATCAGTTATGTGCGATCCGGCCTTAGCTCAATGTTCGATGATCAGTGGAGAGTTGAAAGTTTACAAGAGTTAACTTTGTACAAACCCAAACGAAATTGGAACTCTGGAGAGTCAATTGTTTCTTCTTCTATTAGCAACTGAAGAGCTCTTAATCTACATAACAAATCCATAAATTTATCCCATCTTTCTCCTTCTAATTTCTTAAGCTTCAACAGCTTTAATACCTTAAGCTTTTTAGCTCATAAAAGACTCGAGAAGTGCAGATTCCCTTTAGTTTATTCACAACCATTACTAATTACCTAAAACTCTTCAGTTCAGTTCACCTTAAAGTACTCAGGTTGCATTTGCTTTGAACTGCAATTTAAACAAAAGTTTTCATTTAATAAGCTTCCCACAGTTTCCATAATAAAGTGTTTTTCCCTTCAAAGTTTGTTGCACTTTGAACTGCAGGCGTCAAGCTTCACCTCAATTATGGGCAGTCGGAACTGAAACTGAGGCTGAACTGAACCTCAACATTGGCACTGCGATTGCTCTTGGCATAAATTAAATGGAAGCGTCCCACTTGCAAATGGGTTGTCTGCCAGCTCATCCCCGACAGGGTGCACCCGAGCAATGACACAATGCGGACCAGGTACTCAGTAGTCGGTTGTGAGTACTATTCACTATTCACCTACAAACGGCAACAGCCTGAGGAGTCGTAGCCAGCGCTGTTGCCACTGCTACAGTGGTTTATTGTTATTGTTGCAGTTGCACTTGCTGTGCCAGTTGCTGTGGCAGTGTCAATGCGAGTTTACCTGAGCTGTTGCCCCTAAACCCTAAACGACTTCTGCAGCTGCTAAACTGAACTGCACGTCGAACTGCTGCCAAAGCTGTGCTCCGTTTCCGACTAACTGTGGCAAAGACTCATTCATTCATTCACAATGGTTGCACTCAGCGAAGGTTGGCAATCTGATGAGCAAAATTGGATCTGTTACTATCAATCTAGCGCTGATAGAAACTATGGTAAACATGGACTTTATCTGTGTTGTTAGTCTGATCGGTTCGCAACCTAAGGAGTGAGTTTATATATCAAGACTAAGCTTGGACATTGATAGTCAAATTTATATTAAATACTATACATTTATAATTTATATAATTTATTAATTTTATTTAAATTTGTAACCGAATTTAAGGTCATTTTATCGTTTATTTAGGGCGGTGGACATGTCACCTCAAATTTTAAATTTGCTTTGTCTAAATAGGGTATACAGGCAGCTTAGTGCCAAATATGTTGTCAATAGCTCATACATGTGCTGAGATATAGACGTTCATACAGACATAATTGCTTAATTTTACTTTAGACAGACTTCCTACTACCTTCATTAACAACTTAGTATTCTTTTTCTACTTCTACTACTTAGTATAATACTTCCTATATTAAATACTCAGCGTAAAAGCATAATTAGTCTGTTATCTAAATTCCTCTTCTTCTTTCAAGTAATTTCTCTGTGTGTATGCGGCTTTCAAGGGGTTTATACATCGCACTTTAAACTCAATTATCGCACAATGCGCAAGTTTGTCTTGTTTGTTATGCTAATTTCATTACAATAGACCCCAAGGACCGTAGCACCCTGAGTCGCTGCCAGTTAACAGTTAACTGTGCGCAGTACTCGCTACTCGATTCGAGGTTCGAGATACAGTTCCACAGTTCCCTGTGGTCGGGGCTCTCTATGAATTATGATGGACGTTGTCATGAAAGCGCGAACAGAGTGGACAGCGGACAGTGTTGGGGAGAGGGAGTGTTTAAGGGAAGGGGCAACGCCTAACGGGACTAGTGCTGTGGTCGGGCTGGTCGGTGCGTGTTGGCCGTGTTTATCTCTGGTCAACGGTTTACTTAGCACATGGTATCAATGAGCTCGTAGGCGGTTGGCGGACGAGTTTATTGCTGGTTTGGCGTTTTTGCATGCCACGCCCACAGCACGGAGGGGAGTACCATGCGATAAATGGCTGGAAAATGGGCAAAATGAAGTGCTTAGCGAGCGAGACAGGCTGGGAGGGACAGAGGGAGGGAAGGAGGGAGGATGAAGTCCCTGTAGTTGGGCATTGTGCCAGGACTTTGGTCGCGCCACTTCATTATAAACATTTCTCAATTGATTATCGTTAGTGTGTGCCAGTGTGGCGAGTGTGTGTGTGCGTGTGTGTGTATATGTGTGTGTGATAATGCTATAATTATGCCTTTGCCTTTCTTGGCGTGCAGGCGCCGCAGCTGGAGTAGGAGTTGGAGTTGCGGCTTTGCCTGGCGCTTATATTTGCACGCATATCCTATCACTGTATGTGTGTGTGTGAGAGAGAGTGGGTGTGTGAGTGTGTGTGTGCTTGCCTGTCATGGGGTTTTACACCATGTTTATGCTCTGCGGGGCTGAGCCACTTTTGCATGCGCCTCTCCCATTCACGCAAGTAATCCACATAAACTGCTCTTGAAATATTTCATTATCGTAATGAAAAGGACTAAAATACATTTATTTTTTGCCAGCTGGAAGCCCTTTTTATTTATGTGTGTGCGTGTGTGTGTGTGTGTGAGTTCGTATAGTGTGCCTGTGCGTGAACCTGTGTGTGTTATTGATAATGAAATGGGATTCGGGGTTCGCCATTTGGTCATGCCACGCCAAGGAGAACGAGCTCTTTGTTTCGCCTCGTGCTCCTTTCTCTCTCCCGCCCCCCTCACCGCTGCACCCCCACGCCCAAGAAGAATACTTATGTCGAAGTTTAATGGAGACCTCTTAAGTGAGCGCCTGCTTGGAGCTCGGCAAGGAGGTAGGCAAATTAAGGATTATGCCAGAGAGACAAGGGAATTACGATATTGAAAGGGTTTAATGGGAAAAATAGTAATAGCTGGCGAAAAGAGACAGTGAGAGAGAGAGAGACAGGAAGAGAGTGAGATATAGATGAAGAGTGATAAGTATTTAAAAAGAAAATTGAAACAAAATTTGATGGGAGCGTGCAAAAATAAGAAGCATGTCTGCAAAGTTTTATCAAGATCGTCTGTTGATGCTGATTCAAATATATTTAATAGGGTCGGAGATGATTCCTAAACTTCTGGCTAAAATGAATATACCCTCTGCAATGGTATAAATAATACCTACATGAGAATGAAAGTGCGAGACGGGGTAATATTTAATACAAGTCAGCAATGTAAATAATTTAAAATATAAATAATAAATTAAATAAATACATTGTCAATTGATATTTCTGTATCATATTACAAGCAATATAAAATATTGCATAGCAATTAAAGCCTGTAGCTCTGCACACTATAAATTAATAAGGACTTAAAAAACATTTCCAATTTTTTTGCCGAGCAAAACATTTTGAAAAATGCGCATTCCCATTTGATTGACAAAACAAACGCGTCCATCAACTTTGTAATTTGCACAAATCAAATCTTAATTAATTGCACATTAATTTAGCCCGTCAGCTCCGACGTTCGTTCATTAGCCACAGTCCACAGTGCCTGAAGATGGTGGAGGAGGGACAGGGGCGGAGCAGAAGGTGACAGGGGTAAGGACAAAGTATTCGCCGAAAGGCTGCTTAATTCAATTAATTTATCGCCGCAGTGTACACAAATGATATCGAATTAAATAACGATGCATCTTTCTCGCGAGCAACCTGACACTGTGCAACAAAGTTGAGGGGGCACATATTGATATGGAGATCCCTCAATGCGCTGCACATTGCCGCATCGTGTTGCACAGTGTAAATTGGCCATTTTTTGTACAGCACGCAGTTGGACGTCTTCTCGTGTGCCATAAATTAATCAATTCGCCGCGTAATCCTTTATCACTTCTCGTTCCGTTTTATTGATGGGCCTCGCATTGGCGACCACAGGACGCCGCCGCCGGGATGCCGTCACGAGCAGGCACAGGATCAGGAATCCATAGTTGCGGCACACACAAAGGCATTCGCTGTCATTAAAAATCACAGATAAAGCCGATGGTATCTCCACTCACCCCTCAAGGGGGAGGGGCGGCCAACAATACGCAAATAATGACGTAATTAATGAAAGCGCATAATTATCCCCGCTTTGCTCCCTCATCGATAATATTAACAGGCAGTCAGCACGTCAGGCAGCCGAGCGTGACTGCAGAAGACAGAGAGAGAGAGAGAGAGAGAGAGAGAGCGAGTGAGGGAGAGAGAGAGAAAGAATGGCCAACGATTTAAGCGTGTATTTCTCTTTTTTCTCTCGAATTTTTGTCATTTGTTAAATCAACTTTGAATTGAATTAAATGTTAAAATTAATTTACTTGAATGTTATTGTTATTGTGGTATTAATTTTATTTAGTTTTTAATTTGTTGTTTGTTTGTTGCAATCAACAAATTGCGGGCAGAGAGAGAGAGAGAGAGAGAGAGCTGCTTAAAGCTGACCCTGAATGGCGACGAGCTGCGACGGCTTCGCAGTGCGAGGCAAAAGTAATTACAACCAACTGCAGACTGCCCCCAAATGGGGGTCCAGGAGGCGTGGCAGTAGAAAGTGCCAGGCGGCAAGTGGCATGTGGCAAGCTGCGCTGCTGCCATTGAGTGAGCCTGACAGGCCGGGCAAACGCATTGTAATTGCCAATGGGCGAGTCCGAAAGCATAATAACACGACTCCAGCTCCAGTTCCAGCTCCAGTTCCAGTTCCAGCTGCATCTCCCACTCCGACTGCGATCCGGGCTTCTGCCCGACCAGCTGCCAAGTTGCTCCTTGTCTCTGAATCAAACGCAATATGGCTGCCCCCGCTTGTCTATGCGGAATGGACAGACAAGGGAACATGGCCAGAAAGGAGAGCAAGGAGGTGAACAGCAACAGGAGAAGGAAAGAGAGAAACATGGGGCAACATGGAAGGAACAACTTGAAAAGGTTAAAGTCAAGTGCCGCGCTGGGCAGACAAAGCGGCCGCGTCTGGCCAAGGAAAGCGGAGTTAGTTGCAAAAAGGGGAACGGGTGTGGGGTCTCCAAACTTCAGCCATGTCGTAAAGTTCGTCTACGCCTAGCAGTTTAAGCAGTCGAAACTTTTGGACCTCATCCAAGGTCTCAAGTTTGTCGAAAAAACACCAAAGCTGACGCTGTCTTTGCACTTGCTAATAAAAGCAGCGAAAATGCACTAAGCCGGACTAGAGATACTCTCTGAAATGCTACAGATAACCTTGCAATGGAAAGGATACTGTATCTGTGTACCTACTACAGTATGCTTATTATCATTAAAGCAAATCAATTATATAATTAGAAAGCTGTTACTGAAAGCTGTTGCTGAACACACCTCGAATTTAGCATGATCTAAGAAGAAAACCTTTCTATTCTTTATACAGTTTTGAGGTATGCATAATTAATGAATCTCAAATTGTACCACAAGACAGATTGTACGTTAGTTTTACCCTCGTTTAGTTACGCTTATAATGAGCTAGACAAAGTCTGGGAGTTGCCAAAGCTATAAACCAGGCCAGCGCCTCTATAAATTGGTCAGGTCTGGCCTGGCTGCCTCTCGCTTTTCTTGGGCTGCCTTGTGATTTCCTTATGTTAACTTCATGTTACCTTCTGGTTCCAGTTTTCCTTTTGGTTCATTTTCTAGTTCCCCTTGAGCCTCCTTTCTAAGTACTTGACTCTTGGCTCTTCTATTGGTTCCCCTTTTGTTCCCTTTGATGCCACTTTGGGTCTTCTTTGACTGCGCTCTAGTTCCTTTCTTCTACACCTTCCCCTTCTTAGTTCTCGCTTTCCTTCTGTCTCCCCTGAGGTTTCCCTTTCTGTTTCCCTTTGGTGTCTGTGATTTTGCATTCAATTTTATGCGCGCGTGATTAAAAGTCACGTGCGTTGCAAAAGGCAGCAGCAAGTAGAGGAGGCAGGGGAAGGGCAGCAGTTGCTGCAACTAATGGCCAAATGGCAGCCTAAATGCTGCGACTAAACAATGCTGATCTTAATCTGGCGACAACAGATGCTCGCTGCCTCGAACACTCCTAACGAGCTCGCCGACAAAACGAGACCCAAAGCGGGGACTCCCCTTGCCTGGCTCTACCCCCTCGAAGCAACAGAAACAATGGCTAAAGGGCTGCCCAATTGATTGGTCTCGTTTTAATAGCCCCGCCCACTGTTCCGCTTAAGGTCTGAGCCATTCTTTTGCTGCCAGAGCTCTTGTGCAACATTGTGTGGCAAGTCGTGCTCTCCGCGCTCTGATGCCACTCTGATTGGCACCTGGTCTCCGAAGCGGCGACTAGCTAATTGTCGCGGCACGCGCCAAACGTCAAAGCGAGCTCGACTCCAGACTCAGACTCAGTGCAGGATGACTGAGTGACGGCCTGATTGGCTTGTCGCGGCAACGTGGCCAAAAGGGAATTGCCCAATTTCAGCTGGCTGCCAATTTGTTAACATGTCTCGAAGTGGGTCAAAAGTGCAACGGTAAATGGCAGAGCGGGTAAGCGGTAAATGGCACAGAAGATGCTGACTGGGGAAAGTGTTCAGTCATTAAGGAGTTTACCATGTTAACATAAGAATAATATGAGAACATTCTTGAAATAGATTATATAATATATATAATAGATATTGTAAAGCAACTTGAAAGGTTTTAACTGAAGGCTGAATTAATAGAAGGGTTCCTAGGCCACAGCGTATGCCTATTAATGCCTTATGCCCTAAACAAAACTGTTTAACTTTTAGAGGACCAGAGAGCGATGCCTTAGTCGCCGCACAACCTTGCGACCCACTGCTGATCATTAGGTCAATTCTTTCACAATACAATTAAAAAGACTGTTAAATATTTTATATAATTATGATTTGTAAACTTATTATTAGTCTCTTCATTTCTTTAAATATCCAATAAATAATGCAAAGAAATATTTTCTGTTAAATTCCATCAACATATTGTATGCAACTTTAAGTGGGGTAAATCACTTTTGAATGGCAGTTCTTAAATTTCCGGCCAGTTCACACAGCAAATCCTAGCCTGAGGCTTAACACATTGCCAGGCTGGCCACCCACAGCAACCAGGCCAAGCCAGGCCAGGCACAGACCCCGACCAAGTGAGGCGTGGTTGAGCAGAGGCAATGCAGAAGGGGGGAGAGGAGAGGGCAGTGCTGTCTGTTAGCGGCTGCCGTTGCCAACATGTGGTGACAGCGTTGAATTAAGTTATTTGTCAAATGTCGAATCGCTCGGCAGCTGCCCGCCTCATGGCAGCCACATTGTGGAAGCCATGTCATGTTGGGCCTAGCCGGGATTCAGTTCAGTCCAGGCAATGGCGGGCGACGCACTGCTTTGCCAGCCTGTCAGGCGGCAGCAGTTGGCGCAAATAAAGGAAGCCCAAATATTTTATGCAAAAGCTGAAATAAATTTTTGCCAATCAATTGTAAAAAACGATAACACAATCGGAATCGAAAGCGTTTTCCATGTTTGCTTGGACAACAGTCACGAAATGGGAACCCTAAGGCGACTGACTTTGCAATGCTAAGACTGCTAGATACCCTATAGCCAGCAGGTTGATGGAGGGAAGCTGATGGGAGGAAAGGTGCAAAAGTGAAGAGAAAGTGAGCGATAGAGAGAGTTTACTGGAAGATTAAACAAGTAATCAATATTTTAATTAATTTATTTTGTTGTTTTGAGCAAGATCGAAATAGTTAGAGTATAGACATAGTATATATATATAATATTATATATAATATAATAGTATATATAATAATAATTAAAGGATTTTAAATAATATTTTTAAATTGTTTCGTATTTTGTTTAATGGAATTCATGAACCAGTCTACGAAGTGTGTACAAAAAGTATCGCGAATTTTGAATTTTCGCGGGTTACGTATACGAGGTGTGTTCAAAAAGTATCGCCAATTTTGAACACACCTCGTACATATAATAGGAATGAGTTAGTAGGCAAATGTGCAACCTTCATCTTCCAAATAAGAAAACAAAAATGAAGTTAATTAAATTAATTAATAAAATATAATAAATACGACAAACAAAAACTAAACAAGCGAAAAAAAATTGAAAACTCTATTTATAAACTAATTACCCAAACTATTTAGACAGCTCCCCTATCACCCGCTCTTTCAATCTGGATAAGCAAAGCTTTATAGGGTATAGAAAAGAGGTTGGCTGACTGGATTTGTCAGGGAGCTGACAGCTGAACTAGCGCGGGCGAGGAGAGCAGGGAGTAGAGTGGGCTCTGAGGAGTGCAGGCCGCAAGTGAATTAAAAATTTAATTTTTCAATCAGTTTGGCAAACAGTTTGGCCAAAGCTCCAGTGAGATTTGATTAGCCGAATTCGGGCTGGCAATCGCAATCGAATTTGCACTCGCACTCGCATTTTCCATGTCCACATCCATTTCCATTTCCAATGTGTTCCGAATGACTGACCGACTGATTGCGGCAGAGAGGCACAGATGGATTGGCCTTTTTGGCAAATCCCCCGCCTCCCCTCCCGCTGATTAGGCACATCCAATGAACCTTGTACTTGTCGTGCTTAACAGCTCAGCAGCTCGCAGTAGTCGCAGCGTTGAGGGACTGATAAGATCGGATCGAGCTGGCGCAACTAATTGAACCAGTTTTTGGGAGCGAGTTAACTGAGCTGCAGTCGCTGTTTTAGTTGAGTGTTCACCATGACTCAGGCAAGTCACTGGTGGCGATCGTTTGGCCTGTGCCTGCTCTGGCTGAGCCAAGGCTGGGCTGGATTTCTGGAGGACAATTACCCCGCCAGTGTGCTGGAAGATGCGCATCTCACAACGGTGTGTAGTGTGTGTGGATGATTCCCAATCCTAACTTGATTTTCTCTCTCTTGATTGTGTAGCTGGAACTGCTGAAGAAGTACAAGTATCCCGCAGAGGAGCACCAAGTGACCACCGAGGATAACTACGTGCTGAAAGTACATCGCATTGCCAGGCCAGGTGCCAAGCCTGTGTTCCTCATGCACGGCCTGCTCGATAGCTCCTCCACGTGGATAATGATGGGGCCGCACAGCGGACTCGGCTACTTTCTCTACGAAGCTGGCTACGATGTCTGGATGGGCAATGCACGCGGCACACGTTACTCGAGGGGGCATGCCAAGCTGAATGCCAACACAGACAAGGCTTACTGGAGCTTCTCTTGGCACGAGATTGGCATGTACGATCTGCCGGCCCTGATTGATGCAGTGCTGGCCAAGACGGGCTACTCGAAGCTGAGTTACTTTGGTCACTCCCAGGGCAGCACCTCGTTCTTTGTGATGGCCTCCAGTCGACCCGAATACAATGCCAAGGTGCATGTGATGAGCGCCCTCGCTCCGGTATCATATATGGGACACGTTAAGGTTCCGCTGCTGCCTTTGGCTCGTTCCACGCTGAACATGTTGCCCGATCAGATCGAGATGTTGCCCCACTCGGATCTTGGATTGACGCACTGCATGCGCTCTGCCTCCACGGTGCAAGTCTGCATGTACTACATGTGGGAGACGATGGGTAAGGACCCAGCTGAGCATAATAAGGTGAGGATTCCTACAGCTAATCTTGCTTTGAACACACGCTAATCTTTCCCCCTTGCAGACCATGATGCCCGTCCTGATGGGCCAATTGCCCGCAGGCTGCAGCATTCGCCAGTTCCGTCATTATATTCAACTTCAAGCATCGAATCGCTTTGCCCAGTTTGACTTTGGCAAGGAGAATCAACGCATCTACGGGCGTGCCACGCCTCCGGAGTATGCGCTGGAGAAGATCACGGCGCCAATTGCCTTGTACTATGGACAGAATGATTACTTGGCTGCTGTGGAGGATGTGCAGAGACTGCGTAAGCGACTGCCCAATGTGGTGGAGGATCACATGTATCCCTACAAGAAGTGGAACCACGTGGACATGATCTGGGGCATCAGCGCCAGGCGTCGTGCCCAGCCACGCATGTTGATGGTGATGCAGCGCTGTGAGGCGGGCGAGGGATTGAATGGCAGTGGATCAACTACGGAGCAGGGGGAGTTGGTGCCCACGCCCACCATTGCGGGAGAGGAGGGGGACGATGAGAGGGAGCAGCAGGAAGGGGAGGAAGAGAAAGAGGTGGAGAAGGTAGCAGAGAAGCAGGATGAGCTGGATGAGGTTGAGGGAAGTTCAAGATAATTTGGTTATGCTGCTCTCTTCTCCGGCTCACAGTCTCTCTTTCTCTCTCTCTCTGTGTTGCTTCTCTCATGCTGTCTGTTAAACATTATAAATAAAAGAAACTGTTCTATATATTATATGAACGATAGGGTTGTCTTTTCAACATCTTTATGCCCTTGCAGACGGAGACTTGAGAGACATCTCCGACCTTATAAATTATACATATTCTAAAGCAGCATCAACACACGAATTAACTTAAATTATCAGTCCCAAGCAAAGTTAGACAGTAATCGATGTATTATTATGTAGTTCTTCACTATTATATAAAACAAGTATATGAACGATCGGTGCATGTTAGAACCTGCAAGCGTACAGAAACTTCAGCATGGCGAAGGTGGCCTTCCTTTCTGGTTTTGGATTAATATATCAATCCCCAGTCAATACAGACACCATTAGCATCTTTATTATTTGAAATCTTTACCCCAGTGCACACCTTTTCTGGCACTTATCCGATTGGGTCACCTCATAAATTGATTTCCACTTGGGATCCCCGAGGAACGATCGATGCATTGTCAAACTTTGCTCATGAATAACTCGGTCAGAGTTAACCTCTTAAGCTACTTTTTCTAGTGGTATTAATATGGATATTTTATGTATAACTTAAGTAACAGCAACTGTATCATGTAGAGTTTGGGAAGGGGTGAAGGAAACTGGAAAACGTTTGGGGAATTTGCGAACTCAACGAGGCGCGAAAACATTTACTCAACACTTAGCGTCAGTTGGCAGTTCGGGATGTTACAAGTTTGAGAGTTCTGGGCGAGTTTGGGCAAGTTGTGGGCAACCCGGGGGAGTGGAGGGGATGTAAGGGGGCCAACTAGGGGTCTGTTAGGGGGGTGCAGGGGTCTAGGGATGCAGCAGGCGACGTGCGGCGAAAGTTTTTATGATTTATGAAGCGAGCGAGCAAATGCTGAAAAGCGGCAGCTGCTTAGCTCGTTCCTCTGCCCCTTCCCCATTCTCACTGCATGTCGGACACTGCGACGGAAACGGATGTGGCCGACACTCCAGAATTGCTTAGGGGCGGTGGAGAGCAGGAGGGGGGGGGCGTGTTGCGGTGGCAGCAGCTTGATATGGATGCCAACACGGATATAAAAATTGCACTTTGATGCGTTTTCCCCCTCGGCTTAAAACACACACTGAACTCAAACAGAGCAACACACACACAGTCACACTCCCACACACACACATTGAAAGTGTGTAGACAATAAAAAACTAACAAGTGAAATGGTAAACAATGCAAAGCCAAAATAATAAAAGTTGCCTGGCGGTTTTTGCGCTGTGCTCATTAAAATTTCGCTTAGAGCAAAAGTTTTGTGCATGCACAATGAAAGCAACACACGCACACACACACACACACTCCCCACCCCCACCCTCCTCATACATACACAAATCCCTTGTCGGCTTTTGCATTTGACACACAACTTTCTAAGCAGTTTCTGTTGTTGCTGTTCTTGTTATTGTTTCATTCGCGGGCTAAAGTTAAGTGTGTAATTTATAAAAGTGTCTGAGGCGGTGGTGGGCGTGGCAACAGCAAACGCAAATAGTCGCATATTGTCAACGACACATTTTCCGCCTGAGCCGACGACAACAGCTTCACAACAACAATAACAACAACAACAACTGTGGTGCAACAAGAGGAATCCGCAGCACGACACACAACCCCCCAATGCGAAATTGGCACAATGAACTTTCGCTTGTGTGAAGTCTTTAGCTAATGGGCAAATTCGCACAACGGCGAAAGTTAAAACAAAACTTGTTCGCTTAATTCCAAACAGAATGGAATTCTAACCTCAAAAAGTGAAGCGAAAGAGAAAAGAAATGAAAAGAAAAGAAGTAAAGAAAGGAGGTTGGTAAAACAGAGCAAAGCTGCAACTGAAGAACATATGCTATAAGCATTAAGCATCGCTGCTTAGTGTTATAAGCAAGCAAGTAATGTAGTCGATATATAAGAAAATCTTTTTGAGTATTTATGATTGAGGTGAGGCGACAGACATCGATAACAGACCTAATGATTTAATGATCAGTCATTTACGATTTAAGCTTATTTTTAAAAATTGTCTGGAATATGAATATAAATTGCTCCCCCTAATGATATTATAATAAGCCAATATGATATAATTTGCGTGCTTTGACTTATCGTAATAATACAACATAATAATAAAGTCATTAATTATCGATTTCGATTTAATTATCCAATATAAAACATGGTAAACTATGAAATTCACTCTAAAACTAATCCTATATGATCTAATTTTCCACAAAATGCCCGAATTTCATGTTATCATTTGTCAATTATTGTAATAATCGTACATAATAATCCTAATTAATAATAAACTAGATAAATATCGAGTGGTAAATAATAGTATTCTATAAGACATACTATGCAAGTGTGAGAAAGAGATGCAGTAAAACAAAAGGACTTAGCTAAATGCCATAAATTTTCATTTTCCTCTTTCCAAGCTCACTCTCTACTACTCACTCTCTATCAGCTTTAGCCTCTCTTTCTCTTACTCTCTCAACCTGAAATCTCCCTCCATTAAAAAATAAAACACATTCAAAACGTAGTTTTTAATATGCATTTTTAATATTTATTATGTTTTGTTTTTGTTTTTCATTTGACTTCATGAATAAACTCGTTATGTGTCGGGTCGTGTCGTGGTGCCATGAATACGTTCTTTCACTTTTCCATAATGTTTTCAATTCATTATTATGCTTAATAATTATTACAATTATAAATATTAAACATGCATAGTATTGTTAATTTCGTTTAATTTGTTTTGCCATCGCTTTTTGCTCTGCTCGTGAATAGACTTAAATGGAAAAGTATAAATAGAGTTTTTTTTTAATTATAATTTAAATGTTACACATGTTAAACTAGCCAATACATACATATGTCTGTCTGTCTGCCTGCCTGCATAACGGCATTTGATTAATATATGTTTATAGTATGTATTTGTATTTATAATATATATTTATAGATCATTATAAACTGCACAAAAAACACATGGATAGCCCGGTAATTACACGAAGTTAGAAATTAGTAGTATGCTAATATTTACACGAAACTTAACCGATATACATACCAAGTAATGTTAATATTAAATATAATATAATAAATAGTTTTATCGAATTTTATAAGCGCGAAACTCTTGGCTTTTCTTTAGTTTTTCTTTGTGGTTTGGATTGTGTACTTGCAACTTTTAGCTTGTGTGTGTGTATGTGTGTTCTGAATAATTTGTAATTCTTAAATCTTTGTTGCACATTTAACATCAAGAAATGCATGAAAATTGTCTTTACTTTGTCAGTGTTTTTCATATTTATGAAGCGATAATTTTTCTTAGCTAATAAAAACTTTCCATTCAGTCTTTAAACTAAAAACTTGTGGGCGTGACAGCGCCTGAAACACCCAACATGTTGGTATTTTATTTTGATTTGATACTTTTTTGCCTCGTTATGGAATCGTATTTTATAATATTATTTATAAACTTTGGCTTGCAATTAAACACGCAAAATGTGCTCGCTAGACACGCAAACACACACAGATACATACACATACATATGCAAGTTCAGAAATACACTAATTGCTAATGGATTCAGTATTTTATATATTTTTAAATTTTTTTTTTTTTTTTTTTTTTAAATTGATGCATTTAAGTGTTGTTGTTATTATTTCTTTATCCCCTATTAGGTTCTTTTTTGGTGTTTTGCACGGTGCTTGATTTTTGGCTTTGTGTTGCAGAAAAAAAACATTTTGTCGGATTTGCCGCTGTCAGTTTTATAATAATTCGGTTTTCATTTTATTATATTTTACATGCAATTTCGTCGTTAAATGTTTTCAATTATTTTCAATAATTTTTTGATTCATGCAACGTTGTTCATTAGCTTCCCTTTCATATATGCATACATACATATACATATATATATGTATATATATATGGATTGATGCATATATATTCTCCTTCATTGCAGCAGCGTTTTGAAAACTCCACATTGATTTTGCGAATACGAGAGATACGAGTAGATTGTGTAGATATGTCGCTAAACTTTGCCCGAAACTACAGTTAGAAGCATAGGTGTAAGTATAAGTGTGTGTGGTTATGTTATAAGCTATGTATATAGACACCGATAACTGTCGATAATTGCCAAGCTATATGTACAGAATTCACTACTCCCCACTACTCCTTTCAATCGTCTAAAAGTAATCCATCTTGGGCGCATCCAGAGCCGTGTGCATGGTCAAAGTGACGCCACGATTGATGCTCACTGCCGGATAGAAAACCCCATAGAGATCTCGGAATGCCACAGAACCCTGTGGCATCTCATTGACCAGAAAACTCAGTGTATGTCGCTCCAGATCCAACAATACGCCAATTGTGCTGCCTGTGGTGATGCCACCCTCGACACGACGCTCGTGTATGGAATTGTGCTGGAACCACGAACGTTGTCTATCGATGTACATGGCGAAGGACTTCTCATCTTTGCCTGAAATCGATAGGAGTTATAGAAATATAAAATTAGTATAGGGAATTAATTAATAGAAGTACAAGAGACCAAGCCAAACCACTGTTCATACTTCCTTCGTCTTGAGTTGGAGTAGAGTTTAGAAGAAGAGTCTAACTACTTTTATAATATGTATATATCTTTAATTTAACAATTATTATATATTTTCCAAATTGGGTAAAGGTCTTGTGGTCATTTAGGTAACCATTTTGGGTTCCATTTCGCATATTATGTGTGTCACGATATTATTCCAAGTAGCGCGTCTGTTTTCAATATCACACTCTCTCTTTACTAACGCAAAACCTTAACGTATTTCCTCTCCTCTTTATCTCCTATTTCTTATCAACTTCTCGCTCTAGCTCCGTATACAACTTTAGCAATATTTCTATACTTTTCCCTTTTTCCTTGCATTTCACTCGCTTTTCTACTACTTTTTCTCACTTGGGAAATTTCTTTTACCTACTGCCATCTGTCTGTCTCCTTCTCATAATACTTTAAACGATAGAACAACAACAACTGGGACAACTTACAGTGGAAGTCGTAAGACAACTTGGCAAAACTGCATTGTTAGTGTCATTGTCAGTCGCTTGGGGGCGCCACCTGCGTTTGCATATGAAAATTTAATTTAGAAACTTGAGCGCGAAGTGCAGCCGGCACTTTTGGGAGACTCTCTACTCAGCTGAGCTCAAGTCGAGGCAACTAAAGCTGCGACACGTGTTAAATGGCGCATGAATCGTAAGTCGTGAGGGCTGTGAGTCATGAAGGTCGTGAGTCGTGAGGGGCGTGAGCAGCCTTTAAAAATAATTGCAAGTTTCTTTCCCGCTCTCTTCTTCTTGCATTTTTGCACTGCGAATCCGCGTGCCGCAAATAAACTTTTGTCAAGCGCGCCAAGTTTAAGTGCCGCAGTTTTAATTACTTTTGTCTCACTGCCAAGGCAAGAAGGGTCCCTATCGCCCCCGCCTTCCCCTCCCCCCTTTTCCAACTCCTTCTCTGATCCCAGGGCATTTTCAATCAATTTGCCATTGCATACTTTCGGGCGTCTTGCACGTCTTTGTTTGTGTTGTTTGTTGGCACCTAGCTCAAGGCTTAAGGCGTTGCCTTGCCAGGGGCAGATGTGGGAGGAGAGGGGGGGTGGGCACGTAGAGGGGCAAGGCGGCATTCTGTTTCGAAACTGAAACTTCGTCGCCAGGCACGCCGGAAAGTTTTACGCACACACGCAACACAAGAAATGGCTAAAGTTTTCGGTCACGCCCACCAATCGAAATGACGTCGCCCCCGCTGCCGCCTCCCCCTTCACCAGAGTTGTCAGGCATTATATTGGCTGGCAAAAGTTTCGCCTTGCTCCCGATCCTGGTCCTGGTCTGGCACTCACTTACTTATTAGCTGGCAAGTTTTGCGCATACGATTGGCGTTTTGTCAACGCTAGGTGGCGCTGCACAAATCTATTTGTTGTGCCGATTTTCAGCTGCAGTCACTTCCCCTACTCCTCACAATTTCTTTTATTTTTGTGCAAAGTTTTGTGAAAGCTTTCCAAGTGGTTTCCTTATCCCCCAAGTGGGGAAAGAGTTCTCACAGCGTTGTTAATTGAATTTCAAATGCCCATGGTAACCCATTGAGAACTAGGAAACCCCCTACCCCACCCCACTCACTTCTCTCTCTACTTACCCAACATTTTGTTGCGCGCCACATCGATGCGGGCCACACCGAATGCCGGATCCGTGTCCG
The DNA here is from genome assembly GCA_018903675.1 of Zaprionus capensis. NCBI lineage: Eukaryota > Metazoa > Arthropoda > Insecta > Diptera > Drosophilidae > Zaprionus > Zaprionus capensis. The sequence continues at coordinate 2,229,947 of JAEIFN010000040.1, read as the reverse complement.
CCGTGTAGTTGTCAATGGTGAACTCCCAGTAGTGGACGCCGCGCGAGAAGCCCACCGAGCCGAGGGCCACACGATGCTCCCATCCCTCCACAGAGACGGTGGCATTATTTTTGCTGAAGATTAAACCCGAACCGGCACCGCCGCTCAGTACGGGATCAAACGTGAACCAGGCCACTGCAACAGAAGAAGAAGAGGAGGGGGAATTAGCAGAGGAACAACAATAATAAGTAATGGAAAATGAGTGAGAATTGAAGTAGCCAGCAGCAAAAACCGAAAGACACAGAGACAACAGAAAGTGAACATAGTCTCCAAGGTGCCAGTTGAGAGGGTAAAGAGTAAGAGCAGGATAGGGAGAGGGAGAGAGGGGGGAATGCAGGCAAAAGAGTATTGCACACTGGTTCATGGGCTGCAACTGTTTAAAAATTAATGCAACCCAGTTGCCATGGCAAACTTGCCATGGAAATAAGATTTTATGATGCTGAAAAACTGAAATGCATTTAAATATTCTTAGAAATGTGTGTTGTGAATAACACTACGTATAGTTATATGTATGGTTTATAGTTTTAATGGAGAAATCAAATAAGATAGCATTAGGTAGTCAGAAAAGCGGAATGTGACCAATCTAAGCTCTTCACAATGCTGAAATGATGAGCAAAGCCAACAGTTATTTACTAGAATCATTAAAATGCACTTTAAATGTGTATCTTTAATAACACTATAATACTCTGATGAGCATATGGGTGCTGAAAATAATACTACCTTATTCTCATGGTGCAACCAAATGAGATAGGAAGAGTGAAAGCAGATGCTTCCCAGTTTAATTTAAATATTCTATAATGTATATCAATGCTCTGTAAAATGTGTGCTGTAAATAACACTATATAATTTCGATGAGGAAATGGGTGTACTAATGAGGCAACTGAATTTTATGAGGAGAGAGTAATCAGCTGCTTTCCTGCTTCATTTAAATACACATATATATAAATATTAGTGCTGTAAACAACACGACACACATAGTTCTGTTGAGGAAACGAAATAAAATGGTAAGAACGCCATCAATTAATTTTATTTTCAATTTAGTACTAGTACTAATGAGTTTCTTTGAAACTAATACACCAATGTTAGAAAAGAACTCATCCAGCTGCATTTTCTACCATTCTGACAGCACTTGCACCACTGTGCAATGTGTTAGCTGGCAATTTTCTCTATTGTCAAAGCTCAAGTGGCCTCGACCAGTGGCCAGCAACGAGTGGCCAGTGAAGGAAGTGGGAGCATCGAGGAGGGGCTCTCCAGTTGCATTGCGCTGTACTCGGGTCCATTGCAATGCCAATGTCCGATAGTTTATGCTGTTATGCGCCGCAAAGTATGCCACGAGCAGCGCCCGAGTCGAGTACTTTATTAAATTTACTTTTATTGTTGTGGCGCATTAAGTGGCCAAAGAGAGTCGAGTCGAGTCGAGTCGGTTGGAGAATGCGGCTAAAGGCAACTAAGCCAACTAGAGGATAAGCCTGAGAGCATGATGTGGCACGCTGATGATGATGATGATGACGCTGCGGCTGCTCTGCACCAGCATCAAGTGAAGCTCTTTTATTGGCCACGGCTAGGCAAGGCAAGCTGAGGCAATTGTGCGGCCAAAAGCAGCCACAAAGCAGCCAAGTAGCCCTGGCTACAAGTTCATTGTTTATGTCCGAATATGACTTTGCGATAATGCCAAGCGATTTATCGAAAACAAATAAGGCTCCGCCTGGTCCAGACTTGAGTTAAGACTGGCCCTAATGCCAAGTACTTTGGCAGCTTGGTCATGCAACAGGCAAAGGGTCAATTAATCCTTGACGCTTAACGGCAATAAAAGCTGCTCTAAGATGTCTATAAATAAGTAGGAAATTGAGAGAGAGCCTTGCGTAATTGAAGCCATTTACTTGCTGTGTGCTACGTGCAAGCTAAGTGGTTAATTGTAGTGTGTTTTAGGGCCTTGTTATAAAGTTAATTTGTCTGTATTGCGAAGTAGAACTGGGATGTGTGGAATTTGAGAACATTTTCTTGTGCAGTTGATATGCAGAGCGGGTTATACTAAATTTAATGAAGTTAGTCCTATCCAAAGCAGAGATCTGACATTCTAACCTAAGCAAATCCTTTTATTGATTGAATTATTACTCCTAACTTTGCATTGGTTATATATTATTACCAAGCAAAATTACATGAATTTTGAATCAGACTTGTAGCAAGCAAAATTTATTAATTTTCCTTGTTTATTTGACTAATACTAAACTTAATGAAGTTATCCCTACACACTGCTGACAGTTTAACCCTAGGAAAGCTCTGATTCTCTTAATTATTGACTGAATGGTGCCTCCTACTTGGCAGCACGTACTTTAATTTGTCTTAAGCCAATATTATCTGATAAATTATGAACTCGAATGACTTCCTCCCTCCCCTCTAAGCGACTCCAACTCTTCCACCACTATCTCCCTAATTTGTTTATTCTCAAGTCCGGCCCCATTTCTCCCCTCCCCTCAGTTACTCACTCAGTCCAATCCATTAGCAATTTAGTGGCAAGCCGCACATGAAGCGTTACGTGTCATTAACTGTTACCCGCACTCGCTTTACTCCTTACCACTTTACCTCTCTTCCCCTAAACCCTTTACCCCCTACACAGCACCCTCCTACTCCTCCTTACTCGTTAACCGGAGAACGTTACCCGTTAATTACTTAGGCGTGCGCGGCGCAATGTAAACACTTTATAAAATAACAATTTGCCTTCGAGTTGCCTGCGCTGTCTCAAGCTGTCGCTCCCTGCAGCAATAATCAATTAAAAGTCGCAAATTAACGTGGAGCAACTAATAAAACGTCAGGGATAGAACAGGACACGGCCAGAACTACGCTGGCTGTGGCAATTTTATAAATTAAATAACTCGAAGCTTCAGTTTCATTTGCAACGGGAAAAGAAAGAACAAGCAGAAGGGGGTGGTCTGCTCTGTGGGGGAAGGGGGACTTTGTCAGGTGGCGCATGCATCAATCAAGTGAGAATTGGATTGCGAATGGAGCCGCCTTCGGCCAGTTGGCCAGAGGCGCTAAAGGGGTCAATGGCTGTTTGACATGCAAAGCACGACAGGAAGGAGACGACGGGGGGTAGTTGGGGGAGTTAACGTCACGGGTTCGACCGAAAAGGATTAAATTATAAAACAGTTGGTAAAAGTAGCTCAAAACAGAACCGACACTGGCCAGGAAACAGCTCAGGATACGCCAGGATCGAGAGACAGAGAGAGGGAGTCTAATTGAAAAAGCTAGTACGAATCGGGTATACCCTAAAGGGGGAAGGGGGAGGGATAGGGGCAACTCACCTTCGGCCGTTTGCAATCCAATCAGCTCGGAGTATTCGCCCTCGCCAGCGTTGTTGAATGCCTTCACGCGGGCGTTGTACATCGAGTTGAAGTGCAGCCCGTCGACGGTGCAAATGGTCTCCTTGCCGCAGTAGACCTCCTGCAATCGTACGTATGAGTATTTAAGTATATTCATTCACTCATTCACACCCGCTCAACTCAGTCGGTACTCACTCGAAATTCACCGCCGCTGCCATCGTCCAGTTCCAGCACGTAGCCATCGACGAAGGAATGATTCGGCGGCTGCCACGCGACAGTCACCGAGTTGTTTTCCGCTGAGCAATCTGCCGGCAGTATGGTGGGCGTCATGGGTGCTGTAGGGGCGGGTGGGCGTGGCAAATTAATGCAAGTTCAAATTATATCATAACTCGTTGTAGGTTAGTGGGTGTGTGCTTGTGGGTGTGTGTCTGTGTTAGTAGAAAAACTAAACTTTAAGGTTTACGGAAAGAGAAAGAAGTTGAGAAAAACAACCAACGGAAAATGTAGGAAAACTTGGGTTTTTCCAGTGCAAATTGTGTGCTACCTCTGCCTTTTATAAGTGAAACTAAAACTTAAACTAAATTTAGTCAAAACAAAGTTGAGCTAGAGAAACTTGGAAAAAATAACTCAACCTATCCTTTAACTTGCATTTTAAGTTAAACAGATAATGATAATGATAATGCTTATGAATACAAATGTTTGATTTAGTGTTGTAAAATGGTAAAGGAACTTTAAGGGACAGCATCAGAGAACAGAAAGTAATTCCACCGTTACTTAAAATATAATTTAAACGAAAACAGATAGTGATAGATGATAAATACGCCTTATTAAGTGTTGTTAAACGTTCAAGATAACAAAAAGTAGCTCAACCCAACCTCAAATTTTAATTGAACGTTAAACAGATAATGAATGTTAAATGATAAATACGCTTAATTAAGTGTTGTGAAACGCTTCAGAAAAAAGAAAGTAGCTCATCCTAACCTTAAATTTTACTTCAAAATTAAGCAGACAATGATGGATGATAAATACGTCTTTTTAAGTGTTGTAAAACGTTAAAGAAACTTAAGTTAAATGAATTAACAGCAACTAAATGTGTTCTTAGTTTCTATTTTGCTCCAATTCCGTAAAAAACACTCATTCAAATTGTTTTCCGTACTAGAGCAGAAAGTGTTGTCGTAAAGTGCAATATTTAGGATGAAAATAAAGCTGATTGAATGTTAAATGAGTGCGACAGCAAGAGGCGGTGGGCAAGGGGAGTGGCACTTAAGTGTCGCCAGCGGAAACCATAGAAAATCTGTCCCTTGGTTTGGGCCAAGCCGAGCAGCTTTATATTCATACATTATAGACTAATTGCGCCACGCCTCGCAGCAGCAGCGAAAGGAGCATAAAACGTAAGGGCTGACAATAAAAATTTATGACACGAATAACGGGAATAACACAGCAATGTGAGTGATCCCTCCTGCCCGAAGTGTGCCACAAAATGGGGCATTAAAACCGGCGACGACAGCGAAGCCGTTGACATCGAATTAAAAAGGCGCCAAGCTGTCAAATGTCAGAGAACGGCAGGTAGAAAGTTTTCTCTCGTCAGGAAATTTATTAGAAAAGCGCGAGCGGAAGTGAAAAGGATATGGCCAAGCCAAAAGGGATAAACCTCAGAGCCAGGCCCGGGGCGGGTCAGTCAGTCAAACGCAAAAATGTCGCAAAAATAAAAACATCAAAAAAATGAAAGCTAAAGCGTAAAATAATGAAGACGAGAGGGAGGAGAGAGAAGGAGGGAGGGAGCATCAAATAAAACCACCGAGAAAAGGCGAAAATAATAAAAATATATAAAAATAAATGTGCGTAAAAAAATTTATGTCATTTGAGGCTCTGAAGCCCCCCTTTCTCGGACAGTTTGCGTGCGGAAGTGGAAATATTTTGACAGCATTTTTATACCCTCGTCGAGGGGTTGATGATGCAATGCAAAAGGGGTTGCCTTTTTGCGGTATACTTGTTATTTATTTTGGAATTTATGCAGGAATTAAAAATCTGCTTTAAATCAGAAAATGAAAACATGAATCATTCTACAGTATATAGGGTATTTAATATTCGTCTATGCTGTTGTTGCAGTTGGCATTTTCTGCTTGTTGTCCAAATGAAAATGTGAAAATTATTATGCGTAGGCGCGTACACCGAAACAAAAGCAAAAGCCATGAAAAAACAAAATGGCCGACAATGGAAAATTGCAATGAGTTTATATGAGTATGCGTATGTTGTGTGTGTGTGTGTGTGATAGCCATAGCACCAAGGAAGAAGTTTTGAATTGTGTTTTTTGTATTTCGATTAAAACAACGCAAGAGGAAAATATGCGATAAATTTGATGATGAAAATTTCTTATGAAACAAAAAAAAACAGTTAAGAATTTTGTTTGGTTTTGCTGTTGATGTTGTTGTTGTTGTTGTTGTTGGGGGTTGCATTTTAGTTGCTCACCTGCCGGACATCTTTCCTCCTCATCTTTGACTGCTAACATATTGTGTATCGATATTTTTTGATATTTTTTACAGTATATATTTTTGGTATTTTATGAGAGCAAGCAGCACATACAATAAAGGCAGCGCGAGATAAAAGAGAAGCACAAAAAGTTAGACATTTATATAGCACACATATGATAATATATAGTATGTGTACATCGTATATGACATAGGGAATATATTATAAATGGTATATGGTTTATTTTGATTAATATTATTGCTTGAGTTGCACTCATAAATCCTAAACAATTCGAAATGAGAAAAGTTTCAAGTTTCAACACTTTCATTTGAATTGCTTTCTGCTGTTATTTTTGGTTTAAGGTGTGTGTGTGTGTGTGTGTGTGTGAGTGTATAACTGTGTGTGGGCCCCTTTCTTCAATGGAAATTTGTCAGGCACGAAATGGAACTGCGATTCGTTTCGCTTCACACTTTGCACTTTGTCCCGGTGCTCAACACTTTTCTAAATATAACCTGAAGTCGGTGGAGAAGGGGTTCCCTCTCCTGGGAAAACCTCCATGCAACCTCCTCCGCTTAACTATCTCAACTATTTTTATATGATTCTCCAGAGCGCACTTCTCTCTGGCACTTATGAGACCCTCAACACTTTGGTGCAGTGAGTGTGGAGAGAGTGAGGAGTGGGGAGTGTATTAAGGTGTGGAGAAATGCTATTTACAAGTATTGTGTGTGTGTGTGAAATTAGTGACAATATTTACGATACGATCTGGTTAAGCAACATAATATTATGGGACTTTAAGTACAGCTATAAATGCTAAGAGGGTTGCACACCCTTTCCAGTTTTAATGGAAAGTATTGAAAGCTGACGAGAGCTAATATGCCTAGCTTATGAGGAGTTAACTTCGTGTTTGATTGAGAATGAGATCTAATTGAAATACAATCTTGTCATATATAGAAAGATATATAGACAATACATTAAGGTTTCTAAAGAGAGTCTTCCATATGTAACTGAACTAACTACAGCTCTCTTTCATAGGTTTATTTCTTGTTAGCAACTCGGTTTAGTTAGAACAACTTCAAGAACTCTAAACAATCTTAAGTTTCACGCACCTTTCATTTGTATAAAATTCAAATTGTCAATGGCCCTGGCCAGGGCTGCATCGTCGAGAGTCAAGTCGACAATGGGCGAGACACGAGGCGCAGCATTGGTGACCTCCTGGTGCCAAGTCATGTCCGTATTGGCAACGCGATTGATCAACATGGAGCCAACCTAAAGAAAGTAAAAGGAGAGAGTAGTGAGTACCCTATACAGCCAGCAGATACCCTGTAATATGTTTACCTGCAGAAAGGCGGCGCTGTCAGTCTCTTTCAATGCTTCAATGCAGAACTGAATCAAACCCGTTGTCTGTTGCAATTTGCCCGTGCAGTTCGATTGTTGATCCTGTGAAAGGAGGAGAAAACTGTTTGACAACTGCTTGACTAAAGCTGTGGGATAATTGTACACACCTTAAGTATTCTGATTTTGGTATCCTTGTCATTGCGAATGGCCTCCAGCAGATACTCGCGACGGTCGTGAATCGCCTGGATAAGCGCCTCGCACTGGGCGTGCACCAGACGCTCGAATTCAATGCAGGATTCCTGTGTGCCAGAGTAAACAATTAAAATGCATATAAAGTATTACGTATATATAAATATATCTGTATATATATCTATAGTAAATGTCTGTGCTTTCTTTCTTACCGTTACTTTGTCGCTCATGCCTTTGAGTCGCTGTATGAATTCGGTTGTGGAACGTGCCTTCTCCGACAATTGTTGCAGATTGTGCGAGAGTTCCGTCTGCAAAGAGAAGCGAAGAGGAAAATAAAACATGAAATCCAGATAAAGCCATGACATCAGTGGCGCAAAAAAGAATTACACTATATGCCACCATATCGTATAGTTGTGGCACGAGTCGTAAAATTTTACGGCTTTTTTATGAAGTGCCGGCGAATGCGGCGGACTTTAGTCACGCCTGCGGCAATGGCAGCGCTTCCTTCTCTCCTCTCCTTTCCCCCCCCCCACTGCGTTTTCATAGTTTTTCTCACTCGTGTCAAAGTCAAGGACTGTGCAAAGAAACCGAATGAATTACATGGCCGCGGGACAAAAACACAATTTCAATTCCAATTCAGTTTCCAATTCGGATTCCGCTTCTCCGTTTCCAATTTTAACTTTAATCTGCAAAAATGCATTGGGGAAATTCTCTGCCTCATTTTGTTTGTGTGTTGAATTTTCAGGCAGGCACCGCAACAAGGGGAAAACAACGTTGTCGTTGCGGTGCAGCCGTCGCGACAACAATTGCACTTGACATTGACATGCGACAAATTTCGCAACAATTAAATTGCGCATACGCCGCGTCAACCCGCCGCAGCTTAACAAATTTCAATTCATTAGCATTAAAACTGTGACGGCAGCAGAGACGGCGTCGCCTCTTCCCGTTTCCTGTTGCTGGATCTGGCACTGGCTCTGGCTTCGGACTCTGCCTCGGTAATGAGGCGTGTCGCCTGCCAGGCTGTTTTATCCTGTTCTTGCTTCGTGTTGCCCAGCGGGCCACTTGGCATTGAAACGTGCGTCCGTCCCACAATTATTTCTGTTTCCTGCCACACACAACCTGAACCCGAACACATTGTCCAGCTGCTCAAGTGTCTGCCAGGCGGGGTAGTAACATCCACAGCAACAATAGAAACAGCAGCAACAACAACAACACGGACTACAGCGACAGTGCTCCCCTTTTAATGTCCGCCCGAGGCATTTACATGCTTTTCACTTTTCTACCCAAACAACTCAATGAATGCCAGAGTTGCCCCCAGACTGTCCCTCCCCCACTTCTCTCCCATCTCTGGCTGGCTGTGTCAGACATGGCGTATACTCATTACCTTATTTGTAGCATCTTGTTTGTTGATTATTTTATTCTATTTGCCATTCGTCGCTTCTCTATTTGCCTTTTTCTCTGCTCTCCCCCAATTAAAGTTGCCAACGTAAACAAGGAGGCGTGGCAAATTTTAAGGTAAACAATTTGCAGTTAACTTTTTTAGAGTAAGCGAAAGGCAGCGGGGAGTATATAAATTGAGATGAGCACTTGGCAGTATAATGAAACTTGTGATTAGGGGTGGTATAAAATTAATAGAATATTTTTAAAATTTTCAAATTTAATTCTAGAGATAGAAAATTGAATAATATGGTATTTATTATACAAATGAACTTAATTTTAAGAAGGTATATTCTACAATATATATGTATAATACAAGTTAAGTAACGAATTTATGGATCTTCGCAAGCAGATCACATTCAAAACCTGTAATTTTTGGCTTTCTAAGATGACAAGGCCACATCTTTCAAGAGATCAAGAGCAAAAACAAAATAAACTTTAAAATTCAAACTGTTTCCTTTTGTCAAAGTTCAGCAGTAAACTTCATGAATTTAATCTGCAAGAGAGTCAATTCAATTTCAATTTCAATTGCAGCACAATATTTACATTCCATTAGCAATTTGAAATTCTCTTTAACCTCTGCAAAATTCACACACACGCAGCTGTCAGAGAAACAATTACTTAAAGCCATAATCCGGCTATTTAGCCATAGAAAAGCAGATGGAAAAGTGTGTTTAAATAATAAATGCATTTTTCATGCTTTTATAAATTCAACAGAAAAACAAAAAACTGACAAGAAGAGGAAGCAATTTTCAGGAACCCAATTACAAGCAAATATTCCGTAGACAGGCGTCTCTCATTAGGCAGCTTGGAAAACATATTTCCCTCTCTCTTACCCCTACCCCGCTTGGAACAAGGCAGCTTATGGCGATTACATTCATTAACTGAATACCCCATTGCCAGTTTCATTTCCCAATTCCAGACAGGGCTGAAAAGTCGGCAATAGAAAAGCTGCAGCTAGTAAGAAGGGGGTGCAGCAAGTGGGGGTGTGCCCTGGGGGGTGGTGGTGCAGTGGCAGCCACATTGAATCTGGCTAAGTGCTGGCCAAGAATGCGCATCGCGCGCGCAGCAAAACTGTTGAAATTTAATCCCTCAAGGGTTGCTTCAACGCGCCGTGCACAATAGCTGAGAGTGGGTGGAAGGAGGCGGGAAAGGGGGCTGGGGGCGTGATTTTAAATATGAAGTGGAAGCTGAAAGCGGCACTCGGACGTCGGCTAATGCCGAGCGTCTGGTTTGCATTGATAAGCTGACGCAACAGCCCCGAGTTGACTGCCTGCCCCTTCGTCCCTTGCCTAGAAGACCTTTTGAAATATTTTTAGTACGCCTCACTTTGCATTCAACTCCCCCTTTGGCTGCTCTCTCTCTCTCTCTTTCTTTCACTCTCTGTTGCTCTGACGCATCATCATAAAAATGTGAGTATCAAGTGCGCAGTCCGAATGCCTCCACAGTTGCCTCATCTTCCTCCACTTGCCCATGGCTTTTATCAGACAGTAAAAATAATATGACATGTTTATGCGACGCAGACTGCGACTGCGACAGAGACGCGACGCCACGCGGCGACACTGAAGACATTCAAAGTTGCCACGCATGCAAATCATGTGTGGCGACTCTGTAAATAATGAAGAAGCCTTGCCAGGGCCAGGTTCACGTAGAAACCCTTCTCTCCCGCCCCCCTGCCACACTCCCGAAGTGCCTCTGACTTCCTTGGCATAACTGACAACCTTGTGACACATGTGACAGTGCCAGAAAGAGATGGAGAGAGAGAGAGAGAGAGGGAGAGGTGGACTGTAGAGAGAGGTAAGTAAAGAGGAAGAGGGAGGGACATAAATTATTGAGTTGTTAACCTGGCAAAAGCCAACCACAACAACAACAACAACAGCAACAAACAATTGCCGTCATCTTAATGCACTTAATACCATCGCCTCATGAGCAATGGCAATGGGAAGCACTCCCGACGAGCTTAAAGAGACATTTATGGAAATAAAACCAACATGAGCAACTAAATAACAAAGTGCACTGAGTGGAAGTAATAGCGATTATGTTATAAATGCTATATTACTAATTTAGTTAAGACTGAGCTAGTTTTCCTTGAGTTATGATAACTGGAAACAGTTTAAGTTAAGTTAGACTTGGAATTTAGTAAGAAAAGGCGCTGTAAACTTTACAAACTTGAAGTTCAGGAAGACGTTTACATAATCAATTTAATATATATAGAGTATAGAAGGGGCTTCAAGAGTCAATTTTATAATAGGATATTCTAAATAGGTTTCAACACCATTATAGAAAATTGAGAGATGGAAAGTTCATAGACAATATAAAGAAGTTAGCTACAAGTTCGGTGTGGTTGAATTTATATCATATATATATTTTCTAAGCTAAAGGTACATTAAAATTTTATCATACACATATTTCTATTCTTTTTTATATGTTAATTTATATTTCTATTCCCTTTTCCATATGTTCTTTGCATTCTCTCCTGTAATTTTCTTTGATTCTTCCACAATCTTAATTAAGAAGTTAGCTAGAAGTTTAGTATGGTTCAATATACACATTTATATATATTATTAACTGTAGGAACAGTATTGAATAAATTAAGAATATATTATATTATATTAACATACTCATATTCCTGTTCCTTATATATTATACATTTTTATTACCTTTTATCTATCTATTACCATTTTATATCTTTATATATATCTCATTTACCTCTCCTCCTTTCATTCTCCACAACAATTATATTTCTTCATAAACTTTTTCAATCTGCCACACAACTTTTAGCCATAAAACAGACTTTCAGTGACTATATATGCTGCACAGCCATAAAATATATAGCCAACCAAGCACCTTGACAACTGTAAACAGCTTCTGCTTACTTAAGCAACCAGAGAGAGGAGGCTGCTTCTGTTCCTGCTGTTGCAGCCAAAATGCAAATATGCAGCCCGCAGTGTCACATGACAGCGCACAATTTGTAGGCAGCAACATGGCCGGAAAAGAGCAGCAGCAACAACAAGAAGAACAACAGCAACAACGATAGGGGCAGGCAACAAGGAGCAGAGCAGAGCAGGGACTGAGCTGAGCAGAGCAGGCAACAAGCAGGCGATAAGTTGCCTGTTCACAGATAAAAATCGCAGACTTAGCGGCGACATTGTTGTCGTGCAGCAACAGCAAGAGTTGCCTGGCGCCAGCAACAGTTGCTGCTGTGTGTTGCTGCTACTGTTCTATGCGATTATCAGCATAATATTCCCCATAATTTAGTGAGTTACTTAACTCTCTCCTCTGCACCCCTTCGATGTCGTGCCGCGTCTGTGGCTCATTAGGTGCGTGTTTGTTGGCTAGAAAGTTTGGCGTGATAAAGCCAGCACAGACCATGAGGATCTTGGCTAACGACAACGCAAATGCACAAACAATTAGCCAGCTTGCGCAATGGGCCCCCAACTGGAGAGAGAGATCATAAATATCATCGCAGCTGAATGTGATGAATATGAATATGATATATAACTAGCTGAATTGTATGTTAGCTTGTTTGCGGCATGTTGCACAGACGTGACAACGACTTTTACGACCACGATGGGCAGGTGGTCCCCCTCCCCCTCACCGCGACCCCTTCTCCTCTGACTGGTTGAATTATAACGCATTTAAGCCATAAAGCCACTGATATATGAGCCAACTTTAAGTAGCTCGCGCATTTGCGGCCAGTTGTTAGCCATAAAGCGGCATATAGCTATAGCTATAGCTAGATATATACTCCGGCTATAACTGGAGGTGTTAAGCTGCTGCTGCGCGCGCACAAACATAAATATTATTTACAACAATTTCGTGCTGCATGCAACACGTGGCCAGCAATTGAGTTGTAGTTTCAGTTTCAGCTCGAAATGAAGTTGTTCTTCGAATTGTTGTTGTTGCTGTTGTAACTTGAGTTGTTGTTTTGGTTGTGACTGTTGTTGCTGTTGCTGATGCCTGTTGTAGTTAGGCAAGCATTGTGCGAGGCCGCCTCTAAATGGCCAAAAGATTCGGCGTTGCCATTAAGCGGAGATGGCGTGCAGCTGTTTTGCAGTAGGGTGACTCACTGTGCGACAGCTGAAATTGTTAATTAAATGCCATAACGTGAATTTCATAAAGCATTGGCAATAAATCAAGCCAGAAGCGAGCAAGTGAGTTATGAAACTGGAGAATAACTGCTATTTGCATGTGTAATGTAACAGTATTTAAAATATACCTAATAAATAAATGTAATATGAGCTACTCAAGTGTGCTTTATAATTACAAATAATATAACAGGAACAGTTGAATAGAAATTTGTATATCTAATACTATTATATAATATCTTCAATATTATAACAAGTTGGGAACACCAAAAAAGTAAAAGAATATACTAAAATTCAGTATAATTTAAAAAAAATAAAATATATATTCCTAATTAATAGAGAATGCTTATGCATATTTGTGCTATGAATCAATATATATTTATATGGCATTATCCTAAACAATATTCCAATACAACAAGAGTTACTCTATACAATATTTCTTCCTTTTTCTCACTACACATAGTGACGCACCCTAATGCAGCATTCGCACTAAATCAAACTATGCACACACCGTTGCAACGGATCCACAACGTGGCTTGCCAAGCGCCAGCGCCAGTCGCAAGCTACCTCCACTCCCTTTCCTTCCACCTCCACTCTCTATCCCTTCCCCTCCTGCCATCTACGCGTCTCTCTGCCCTCCACAAACATGTCAGGTAGCAAGCATGTCTGGCGGCCTGGGCTCATCGGTGGGCTTCATTCACATCTTGTAGCTCACCTGGGCTCACCTGGGGCATGAGTAATGCGAGGCGCGTCGCCTGTGACAACTGCAGCCGCTTTTTAAAGACGATAAAAAGCTTAAAATATAACTTACATTCTGACAAGATATGAATTTTAAACGGATTCTCTTCGCGCAGACTGCGATGATTTATGTGGCATGGAAGGAAGGTGGAGAAGGAGATACTTGTCGATGGTTTTTTAAATTGGATTATGCCATCTAGTCTGTTTAGCTGCGCCACGCCCTCTCTCTCTCCTCTTTATACACTGCATATTCCTCGAGTGATTTGCATGTTGTGCAGGAGGCAACTTTGCAGGGCCAGTCGCGTAGTTCAATTAATTAGCAGCTTGGCAAATATCAGACGAAAGATCTGGCGGGATCTCGACTCTATCGACAAGTTGTTGTTGTAGCTCAAGTAAACAAAGCAGGGACAGAAAGATGAGAGAGAGGGGGAGAACGGGGAGAGGGACAGAGGACAGGGGCGACTAACCGCAGACGAGCAAACAAATAAACAGACAGACAGACAGAAAAGTCAGTCGATTGATTGGGGCCAAACTAAGGGGATGAAAATGCGCAACGAGACAGTGTCGAAAGAGGTCGAGGAGGTGTGGGAGGGGTAAGGGAAAGTTCCCCGTTGGTTAGTTCGTCTGTGTCATAGACACAGAGAAAACCGCAGAATCTAATTTAAAGAGCGCATGTGGAGCATGTGGCACAGGCAAAGAGAGGGACAACAGACCGAACAACTGTTATAAAATAATAATAATAATCATGGAGTGGAAAGAGTAAGTGAAGATGAGGAAGCAGCAACAGAAGACGCCAAAGCCGAAGCTGAAGTGGAAATGCGCAACAGTCAAAATATTTTCATGACAAATTTAAAATAACAGAACCATGAAGTGGAACACGTTGCAGTCGTGTCCGACAAATGGTCGAAAATAAAACGAAACAGGGCAACAAGAACTTGAAGCACGAAAGAACGGCGACTATCTTGGGGGAGTTAGCCGAAGTTCGAATACCCTAGGACTTTATATGATACCATGAAAGTCAATATATGGAAAGAGTTTTAATATGTCTTGAATCTGTAAAGTTTTCTTAAGAAGAAATAGTTGAGATACCTTACACATAAGAAAGAGTTTTTCAAATAAATAAATATTGTAGTTAAATTTAGTAATTATATATATTGTGAAGAATTTTATATGCATGAGACTTATGAATATGTGTATTAGACAAATTCAAAATTTTCTAAACCTATTCTATTTCTGCTCATACAGATGTCAACTTGGACAAGCGTAACCGGAAAGAGGAATCACCGTCAATCTTCAATTCAAACCTATTTTACTGATTCCTTAAAAATAAAACCTATTCTATGACCTGCCACGCCCGCTTTCTAATGCGTTACACATTACGCAAATAACTTGGAATACCCTTTAGAAGACCGTAACAAGTAGAAAGGAGAACAGTTGTAAGAAATTGAATTGGATGGGGGAGGAAAACTGGTAACAAGTTTGCGGCGTGCGATGAAGCGCAATGAGCCATCCCAGTGGACATGGGAACCACAAGCAGCAAAGGGGAAGGAGATGGCATTGAAGAGGCCGAGGGAGACGGAGAAGGGGAACGCCTTTATATATGATGCGAAACGAAAGTGTAAAGCACGAAGTAACTTTGCGTGTTGTCTGGGCGAGGGAGAGTGTCTAGAGCGGGGGAAGGGGGGCAGAAGGCGGAGACTACTTAACTGTATCTTGACTCATATATGCTCTCAAGAAGTTGTGCGACCCCAAGCACGACACGTGGCCGCGTTTACAATTCATTATAAACGTCTCGCCAGTAAAGCCAACATCAATGTATCAATCCGAGGACTTTCGCTGACCAAAGCCGCAGTCGAGGCCAATTCTGAGTTTGTTGTCAACCCCAACAGGGAGTTGCCTTTGTCTGGTGCATAACGGCAACTTGTGCTGCATGCAACACGCGTCGCAGTGTGTAAGCCACTTAATCTTAACGTCGGCCAGAAGAAAGGCCAAACAGCTCAGACGGATAAATGCATTGCGAGATGAGGCAGAGGGGGTAAGGGGGTTAACGTCAAGGGGTTAAGCTTGGCACATCGTGAGCTGCCTCATCATTATTTGCGCATAAATTAGGATTAAGGCTGAGGCAGCTACACAAACACAGACGATGCACAGTCAGCAGACACTTCCCGAGAAATCATAACCAGGCTGCTTGTTTCGCTCTCTCTCTGTCTCTCTCGCTCAATTTTGACCTTATTTGGCACATTGAATGGAATGTGCCCTGGCCATATAAGGAGGCGCTGCAATTGTTGAGAAATTGCCCTCAATGCAGCAACGAGAGCAAATTGACTGCAAGGGTTCTGCAATATCATTAGCCCGAAATGGCAAGTCTAAAGTTAGAAGACAAGGCTGAAACTCTAGAGAGTTAGGAGCCTGAAGTTTCAGTATATCGTAGCATAAACTTGTATAATATTTTACTCCAATTCCAATAAAGGCTAAGGTTGAAACTCTAGAGAGTTGGGATCATGTAACTTCAGAATATTGTAGTATAAACTTCATGTTGTTCCCTTCCAATTCGCATAATATTTTCAGTTTCCCTCTGCTATTTTCCATTTAATACTTTAACGACTGCTATAAACCGCAACATTATCATCTCTTTCTTTTTCTCTTTTTATTTCCCCATCAAATCTCGCGTCACTTTTAGTGATCATTTAAGCTAATTTATTAAAGAACTTCAAAGAGCGTGTCTTGCATATTCCCAGTCCAAGCGACATTCGCAATTCGCAACCCTCTTTGGTATTTTATTTCTCCCCCGTCCCCCTCGCACAACTTACCACATTAGTGTCACATTTTGCAAGCAACTAATGCGACAAATTGCTGTTCAAAATGCTCGAAAATATCTGCATAAAGTGGCAAAAAGTTATGCGTACTCCCCGAGAGATATTCCACATTCCACATTCGCATTTGTTCCGCTGACATTTCCTGTCAAATTACTGACATTTAGTGTCATAAAAATGCGCAAATTGTTGGACAGCTGCTGCACAGCAATCTTAAGAGGGGGCACAATGCGACAAGACAAACATCAGCAGAGGGTGCCCAACAAACGACAGATGGTATAAGCAGAAACAACTTTGATAACAAGACAATCAAATAGTTTTTGATGCTACTTCGAAAGCATTTACCCAATTAGTGTCAGGAGTACCTCCTCTAAATTTCTTCTTCAAATATAAATAAATAAATAAATCTCATTTATTTTGAATACAATATCTAAATTTCCAATGTAAAATTTAAGCCAAATGTTTTACGCAAACTTTAAAATTTTGCAAACATTTTGGGGTAAGTTTTATATATAAATATACATATATAAAACTATTTGAATTACTAATTAAATAAAAATACGAAATATTAAAAATTTAGAAATCTGTGCACACATTTTAGTTTTTTTTTAGCTTCTGTTGCATATTTTCCTATCAACATTTCGAATATGCCGTCAACTCTAAATGGCCCTGACAACTCATTCGTCTTTTATCTGCGCGTGACATGCGAACCGCAACACGAATTGACTTCCCAGCCAGCATTTTTATGCGAATTTTTCTAATCTTTAAAATATGCATAAAAAACAAAAAACAAAACAAAAACAAAAAGAGAAAATAATGTAGTAGATATATTTTTGGGTTATCAAAGCGAAAACGAACCAAAACAAAAATGAACTGAAACCTCGTCGCAAACCGAAACGAACAAAAAAAGGAGAAGGAAAACAAAAGTTTCGAGCTGCCTCTCAGTGACAGTTGCAAACATTTGGGTTTTTCGGCTATGGTTTTGAGTTTGGTTCGCTTTTCGGGATATTTGAATTATTTTTATTTTGATTGTCAGAGCGACAACAACAAACAGCGACAACAATGGGTAGCAGAACACAGCGCACTGCAAACCGGTTTCCATTTGTTTGTTATTGTTGCTGCTGCCGCTGCTGCTGCCGTTGCTGCTGCTGCTGCTGTTGTTGTCATGCGCATTGTTGTTGTTGCGGTAGTCCTCTGTTAAACATGTTTGACACGGACTCTCATGGGGTACCCCCTCTGCCCTGCTACCCCCCCTCCCGCTCTCTCTCTCACACTCGTCTGCCCTTCTATCGTCGCATGTTTATAAATAAGTTTGGCTCGTCGCGACCCGCAGAATTCTCATCCGCACACAACACTAACACCCTGCAGACCTCTCTTCCCTTCCCTCGCTCCCTCTTCATCTCTCTCTCTCGCTGAATGACGAGATGAGCCACTGGGCTGACAGTGACAAGCCGCATACCCAGCGCAGTCGGTCCTGAGCCCAAAGGCAAACAAACAAAAACAACAGCAACGCTGACAGCCTGACAAGGAGGAGGATCATAAAGTAGGAGTAGGAGAGAGGGGACAGTGGACGGTGCAGGGTTGCGGTAGAGTTGCCTGCCCTCTTGTGGCACTTGATGCATTTTAATAATTTAATTTGTATAAATTTACCCAATATGTCAGCAGCTCATCAATCCCAAACCCCAAACCGAATCGGGCCAATGCTAATTAGCCAACATTTCCTCATTCCACGCACTTTCTGGCTGCTTCTTCTTCATTCTTCTTCTTCTTGCCAGTAAAAAGTTAATATTTACAGCATTTTCTGCGATTTCTTCGCCTTGCTTTATCGGGCCATAACTTGCCTGCTCGCATTTAGCGCTAAATGCTCTACAAAGTGCCCCCGCTGACGCTGGACAGCATCGAATGCGGTTTTAAGTGTTATTGGAGAGCGGCCCATTTCGCTGTAAACGGGTTAAGTGCTGCCTCGTACTACCCGCCACTCTCTTCTTCTACTTCTTGCTGCAATCGCAGCTCACTTTGAATCACTTGTTTTGCATTCCTCGCTCGTAAACCGAGTCAACATGTTAATTGATCTCTGATGTGCCAGGCCACAATCAAATAAGTTATGTGACAATATTGCAGTCAGCAAGTTATGAAGTGGAAGGCAGAGATTAAGGGAAAGGGTACGCCTTATTGGGAGGTTGGGATGACCCTTGGAAACTTAAGATGCAGTTGGGAAAGGTTGTAATTACAAGGTGCTTAAGTTAATCTTTCCTAGTTTAGCATTAGAGATATTCATTTCTAATTTACAAAGATTAAAGTATCAGTTTCAGTTTGGTATTTTCCCCTATCTACTCATTCATCACACCTTCAACTTCCTGTGAATCACACCACAGTGACTGCCAATTTGTGATGCACACTCAGTCCATTAAAAACACCCAACTGTAAACTGTGATTCAGCAGGGCAGATCTTAACCGAAACCGCATGACAAACTTTACAGCTTTTCCAATTCTTCGACTTTGCTGGCAATTCCATTGAAATCGATGCTAAATATTTGCGTAGCAAATGATTTTCACACTTTTCACAATTGTGAACTGTGAAGTTAAAGCTGCAAAAGTATTTGTGTTGCAACAACAACAACAATAACAACAACAACAACAACAACTTGTTGCCTCCTCTTTGTTGTCTACCTCGTGTGGCACTTGAACAAATTCGTTGCTGTTCACTGGAAATACGTGAAATTTTCACTGCCACTCGAACACATTTTGTTGTCGAGTGTACACTGAGCTGCCAAACAGCAGCAGCAGCAGTAGCAGTAGCAGCGGCAGCTCTCTTTGCAATCGGAGCCGAGCTAAGCGGCCACTTGACATTTTGCCAAATTAGTTGCGCCTCGATTTACACTGAGTCTGTCGACTGAGTGTGTGGGCGAGTGAGTGCGGGTGTGAGTGAAAGAGAGAGAATGTAGTCAGCTGTATTGTGAACACGACGTGGTTAGCACAGTGTAGATTGGTAGCGCAGTGTGGATTGGGTGATGTATCAATTTTACTATTTGAACTGGCAATGTCAAGCACGCGATTAGTTGGAGAGGGTAACGGATACGGAAGAGTTAGGAGAGAGGGAGCGAATAAGAGGAACAGTGGGAAGCAGGAAGTACAATATGGGAGGTGAGGGAACATAAGGTCTTAGTAATAAAGTTCCAGAAAAAAGGTACTAGAAAAAAGGTACCATGTGAAGTTACCACAACGAAGGTCCAAGAAGGAAAATATCAGGAAGAAGGTACTTAACAGGTACCACAAAGAAGGTCCTAGAACGAATGTTCCGGTAAGAAGGTACCAGTAAGAAGGTACCATTAAGAAGGTACCAGTAAGAAGGTATTAGGAAGAAGGTACCAGAAAAAAGTTGCCAAAATGAATGCCGCACAAAGAAGATCCAGAAAAAAGCTACCACGAAGAAGGTCCCACAAGGAAGATCTCACAAAGAAGTTACCAGAAAGAAGCAAACTATATTGAAAGTACAAAAAAGAAAGTACCAGAAAGAAGGTACCACAAAGAAGGTACCAGATAGAAGTTGAGTAAATTGTTAAGACATCTTAGGTGTCTAAACACTTTAAAGCCTTTGTTAAAGTGTTTAGACTCTCTTTTAATAATAAAGCTATCAACAGTACCTTGCACTACGCTAAGTAGCATCTCGTGGTATCTCATCCTCCATCCATAAAGAATTTTATGCTAGCTTACAAGACCCTAAAACCTTAAGCAGCCAACTATGAGCGCTACTTGAGCCAATATTATGCACTGTAATAAGAATCCCCCACACTCTGTTTGTCAACATTCTTATAGCTACTGCTCTCGCACACATGTGCTACATATGCAAATCTAGTTTACCTAACTACTTCACTCACTGTGAATTCACTTTTAGTACCCTTCGCTGAGGTCTTTGACACTCACTTTACAAGGACTGTCGTCGAGATTTGAGACGAACTTGCAGCAAATGCAGCAACACAAGAAGAACAACAAGAACGAGTAAACAAAAGACGCGAACTGAGCTGCAGATGACAATGATAATGATGACGGGGGGAAAGGGAGGACAAGCGTCTTGTGGGTTGATTTTCCATGATGCCACATCATAAATTAAAAAGTAGCGCAAATTAAAAGCAACTTTGCCACAGCCAAGGCAACATGTTCAACTTACACACGTGCTCTGCAGACTCGTAGCAGGTGTGGGAGGCGTCTAGGGAAACGACACCAGCTGCCCGGGCGGTGATGGCATGCCAAAGTCGAGGCGAGTCGAGTCGAGTCGAGGATACAGCACACTTTTCGGTCGATGCAGCGAAGTAAACACTTTTAATTGCATTTAAATACGACATTTATTTGCATGTAAAATTAACGCGCATGCAAATTACTTTGTGCCGCAGCAGGCGGCATAAATATCGCCAGGGAGCTCGCCAGGTGGTGGCACTGGGCGAGGGAAGAGACGCCCGGGGAGCAACTGGAAGCTGTAGCTGAAATAAGGCGAGACAGACAAGCGCAACCGCTCTATGCATGATGTCTGCACAGTGGGCGTTGGCAAGGGGAAGAGAGGAAGGGGGAAACTGCCGCGACTTGATGTTTTCATTGCGGCTGTGTGGGCCTTGTGGGCTAGTAAACTTTATAGATATGATTAACTAGGAAATACCCTAAGTAGAGTAATCGAGTGCAAGCTGTTACTGACAATCAGTTCTTATTGAATGTAAGTAGAGGCTTAATTATCAATTATTACTGATGTTCATAGAAAAATATGAAGAATGAAAAAGACAACTTGATATAGTTTTCATTTGTATAGAAAATAATTCTTAATCTACTTTGTCTATCTTAAGTTTCTAATAACATATTAAAGTTTTAAATGTTTTCTTTTAAAAACTTTCCCATAGACATCTCTCTTACATTCCTTTCCCTTCCTCGGCTTCGCTTTCCTTTTATTTCATGCCTTACAACTTAAACCCTTTGAATACCTCTCGCTCTCATTATCTCAGCACGGCATACCCAGTGTGCATAATTCATTGCCATGGGCAGAAAACAAACACAACATACAACATTTTGTGCGGTTCTGTGGTTTCTGCTCTTCTGTTTTTGGCGCCCGCTGGAAAACTTGCCGTCTCTTGTGGCTTTCTGCTATTTTGGGGATCGTTTTTTGTTTTCTTTCACAGAATTTCTGCTCCAGTCTTTAAAGACGTGACATTGAATTCGTTTTGGCAGCGTGAGAAAGATGAACCGATTGCCGTAGATGGATATAACCGGGCCAAAGTGTTGGGTGACAAATGTGCAGCAATTGGTTAATGGTAACAAGGCCTCGAGGCTGCCAGCCGTGAGATCTCGTTTGCATGGGCAACAGCCAGAGATGAAGATGCAATCTGATACGTATAATGAAATGAAGACAGTAATACTTGAAGAAATAATGAAGTGAACTTTACTATTTATGCATTTTAGAAGGTGAAGCAAAAGGCAGTTGAGTAATTCTTCAATAACTTTTTGGTTTATCATTGGATTTAAATGAAAGTCAATAGTGAGGCAGGAAATACATTTATTTATCTGTATGCTAAATCTTTTTATAATACTTCAAAAATTAAGGTAGTTATGCGCTTGTACTATATGTAATTTAACCTTAAAAGAAGAACTTTAACATTTACGTATTGTATCATTTTCCTTCACTCTCTCTACTTTTCTTCCGGCTTATGCTGTCTATCAGCGAGACAGAAGTGGGCCAACAAAGAGACGTCTGTATGTACTTAATGTGTACATGTATGTGTTCATGTATTTCGGGCATGTTTGAGATGTGCTGCCTGGCAGGGTAATTAATTGAAATTTGCAATGCGCTCAAATGGCAGCAGACAGTTGCTTGGCAATTATATAATAATTATAGCCTGATCTGACAATGAGTGACAGCTGTCTGAAAGCAAACGTTCCTGCGTTGCCTGCGGCCAAATGTTGCACTACCTTCCACTCCCCCTACGCCATCTCTCCTCCTCACACCCCTCATTGTTTGTCTTTCTGCTATTGTTGTAGTTGCAGTTGTTGGCAAAATTTTAATTAAAACTTTCGCACGCAACAGAGAAATGAGAAAATGAAGCCAGCAAATCAGTTGGCAGAAATATAAACCACAATGAACATGGTGAGGGGGCGGGGAGGGTGAGGGGAAACAGCTGATGAAACTGTCAAGATGCATGCCCCATTCGAGGCGACGCGACGCGCTGCAACGACCCCCTATGGTTGCTTAAGTTTGCCTGAGATTCGATCTGAGCTGCAGGCGAACATGTTGAGGCGCCTGCAGGCTGTGGCAACTGTGCCTGGTTGCATGTTGCACCTCTTGTTGCACGCTGTGCGAGGTGATGTGGCACGTGACCCGATCCATACCCTATTTGGGCAACAATGGGATTTGCGCTGGCCTCATGTGCAGATTTATGGCCGGCAAATCGATTGGATTATGAAACACAAAAGGGGAAAGGTGATGGCAAAGGAGATGGCAGAGGTATAGGGAGAGTATAAGGTAGAGGGGAGAGAGCAGCTCTTGTTTGTGGGAAAGCTAAGCGAGATCTTTGTATAGCCTGGCAAGATCTAAATTCAAAATGGAAAATTTAATTAAATTGACTCAAATTTAAAGCCAGCCAGACAGGAAGATATAATGAAATTTCCTAGTATTTTAGTTGCGGAATTCTTCAATAACATTTTTATTTGTGAATCAATTGGTATGAAATTCAGAAGTATACTGGGAAATACATTAACATTCATGGATCTTAAATCTTTTTATGATACTCTCAAAAAGAAACTAGTTATGCGCTAAGGTACAAGCAGAGCTAGAATGGAGAGTTGAATTTGTGGCAAAGGTGTGCAAGATCTTTCGTGCAGCCTGGATCAAAGCTTAGAGTTGATAAAGCACCTCATAAAATAACCACAACTTAAACGGACAGTCAAAGTTAGTCAAGAGTAATCTAATTTAAATGTCAGCAACTTCCGACAACTTGGACAACTAAACTAATTGTCCACCTAAAGGTATATCAGGTATATGTCACCCAGCCATATTTCACAATTAACTAAAACATTAAAACACGCATTTCCATATTAAAATGTCAGCATAATACCTCAAGTTATGTTTGCACAAGCCAAAGTGAAATGTTTCAAAATATTTCGAAAAGAAAATTAAAATTATTTTCCCCGGCGCCAGCGTCACATAAATTCAACTAATTGAAATATTTTTCACTGCCACGAACAATTTCCCGGCGTATGTCAGGCCTCATTAGGCATTGCATAACAAGCAGGCAGTAAAATAAAAATACCTACCTAGAGTAGAAACTAAAATTGTTGTGTAGGTACTGCGTACGGTAGAAACAACCCTCGCTGTGGCAGAGGGAGAAAGAGAGAGAGAGGGAGAGAGTGCGACGTAATCGAAGTGTTAATGAGACACGCTCGCCTTGGAGAATTATGAGGAAACTCAAATCCTGTCTGGGGAGCAGGGGAGGGAATGGCACTGGCCACAGGGGGAAGGGGGAGTGCGTTGAAAAATGTGCGCCAGACGTTTTGTCATCAGCAACCCCTCGGCGCACACACATCAGACACACTCCACGCTCGGCACATCTGGGAATCGGCTACGTGTGCATTACAGAACGGGATAATGTGCAGCAACAGCAGCAGCCACAGCAGCAGCCGCTTTGGCGACGCGTGCGCTGCAGCAGCAGCAGCAACTCGGGATCTGTTCATGCTGCTTATCCTGATCCTGGCCACGACAGATGTTTACCAAATTGATTAGAGAATTGAGCGGCAAGCTGCTGAGCAATTCCATTGAATCGAATGATGCATTGAGCGATTCCAATAAGAATCGACAATGCTGCGAGGGTTGGTTGCAAGGGGAGGACTGGAAGGGGGATGACAGCGGACAGGAAAAGTGCACTTTGGCACAGCTAACGAGACGAAAAGATTAAGAAGATTAGCAAGAGATGCTGCCCAGCAACGTCATTTATAGTTATTAAACATAATTTTTATGAGCTGTCCGAAATGGCAAACGACGTAGGGCACGGGGAATTGAGGAGGGAGGAGATCGCTTAAGACTCTCGCTGGGTGTTCCACATAAACAAGGCAATTGTGGTTAGTGTGTGGTCATAAACAACAGCTGTCGGTAGGGTAGAGAAAGCCAGAGAGAGAAAAAGAGAAGGAGAGCGAGAAAAAAAGGAAGGAGTCACAAGTGCAGGGAACAGATGAAGAGGCAGTTAGAAACTGTCATATGATGATGGAAGAATACTCTATAGTAGAGTGTCTAATTAAACATAGTCAAGTCGTTAAACTACAGAGAATCCTTCATGGCATTGTCAAAGAATTTCTTATATGTACTACAAACAGACTCCTCCTCCTAAAACGCAACTCTCTAATGAATCAAACTGCATTATAATATACAAAAAACAGACTGCACTCAAGGAAAAACTCCCGCACATGAATCAAACTCAATAAGATTCCCTTGGAAGTGTCTCTCCCTCGATATGTCACACTATTTGTGACAAAAGTAGAATTCCTTTTTGTACATCACGAAGTAAACACATTGTAAACGGAAGCAGAGAAAAAGGGAGAAGGAAAGGGAGAGACAGAGAGAGAGCCATAAAAAGCTGGCGACGTTGAGGTGGCAAATAAAATGACAAATGTGTCTAGCCGGGTCGCAAGAAGCCAACCCAATCCCGACCAAGCACATAAGGTGGGTAGGGTACATCCGTATTTCAGCTTATATTCCATATTCCGATGCGCTTCTTTTCAACATATGGCAACGCTTGAGATAACAGCAGAAAGTTGCAGGCAATGGATTTTCACATTTCAATGAATTGTTTTGCACAAGTTTTTCCAAAAACAACAACAAATGCATATGCGACACGTACATACAGTCTGTTCTCCCTCCCCCTCTCTTTTCTATTCTCTTTCCCCCTTTCTGTATTGTCTGTTTGAAGAGTTGTTTCCTTGGCTCTGGTTTCCTGTCGCTTTTCTCTGTGTGATAAGGCGCACGTGTGTTTAAGTATCTCCTCTCCTTCTCTCCTATTCCATTTCACTGTCTCTGGATTTTCCATAACCCCCCACCTTCCCCGCTCATGGCCTGTTGTTATTAAAAACGAATTATGAATTATGTGTTTTTCATAATTTTTTTTGTGGTCTATTGTCGTGGCGCAGCGTGCGACGCGGAGATTATTTTTATTCCATGTGTTTTTCCGCAGTTCTTTGAAAATCCCAAACACAAAGATAAGGCACAGTTGTCGGGGATTATGCGGGAACAAAGGCGATCTGAAGGTAGCAACGGTATGCCAACAGGAATTAAGCAAGTTGGGGAGTGCAGAACCCAAACTCAAAAGAGTTGAACGCAATGAAATAGGAGCAGGAAGTGAAGGGAATAAAGGCAGAGCTAAGGGAGCTAATAAGTAGATCAAACAAGCAAATTTACCTTGTCTTGAAGTACTGTCTAAAACCTTGATGAAAAAGAAAGCAGAAGAACAATTTGAAAGGCAAACAGAGACTAAGAACAAGCCCTGCATGGAGTTTGGTAACTTTTAATTTGAGATTAACACGGTTCTTTCTTATCTGCACCAATACCAGCTGATATGCTATGATATTATACATGGTACCTATGCTACTTATTATTGTTAAGTACCTTAGTCATTTAACTTGCTTAGCTCTTTTCACTCTCAACTCTTTTTCCACACTTTCCATTCTGTTTGCCGTTGATCAACTTGAGCTCGATTGTGTTTATCGACTCCTTATCAAATCCACTTCCTCTAACATACTAAAGCAATTCCAATCTTCCCCATTCGAACAGGAACAAAAGACATTAAAGTGATTTAATAGCCGATAAACTTGGCACAAACTGCGCACAATATGCTGACCTCAAAAACTACGCACAACAATAGAACACACACACTCACACAGGCAAACCACATACAATTACCGATGCATTGTTCGCTTTATCCCTCTCTCTCTCATTCTCTCGCCGTCTGGCTCGCACTCATTACGCGTGCAAAAGAAGGCGAGAAAAATGGAACTACAAATTGACATTCAAGTGTTTTTTACACTCCACAAAGGAAGGGCGGCAAGAAGGTACCCCAAGCGGGGCTTAAGCTGTGGTTAGTGCAATTAGGCAACGGTGACAATGACACAAAAGCGCGACAAAGCGTCAAAATTGCAGGGTAGCGTTGTCAGCAGCTGCCAAACGGCGCACAGGAAGTGCGAGAGCTTTTAACAAGCGTCCTTTGTTCTAGCTACCTATGCCATGACAAAAGACTCTATAGAGTGCGATAGTTGCCACTCTTTCCATGCAAACCAAACAGAAATCAATGGAAATCGCATTGAAAACTGACCAGAAATGTTTACAATATTTGCATATTTGGCCAGACGGCAAAAGGGAAAAACGGCTAGAAAAACAGCTAGAAAAAACAACTGCAAATGTTGGGGAAAATAGAGGGATGAGTGGAGGCGGACTACAACTTTGATTGATGAACATGTGCAGCAAATTTTGCCGCCTCTTTTTCGAGCCGCATGAATTTTTAGTTCCTTCGACAAGAAAAAAGAAAATAAACGAGTCATTTTGGTTGACATTTTTTCACAGAGCGAAAAAGGGTTAAAACAAACGACGAGCCTGAATTTTGATTACTTTCAACTCTGGCCAATATGCTGTGTGTCTCTCTGTGTTTGTGTGTGTGTGTTGGCCATTTCAAATAGTTGCAACGTTTAGTTGATTAATAGCCAAAAGCACCGTTGGGAATGGGGCTGAACACAGCTTTCGGTTTAAGCCAACTGCGAAGGCTTTTAGCAATTTAACGCAGAGCTTAACAGCTCGAACCGAGAGAGAGAGCCCGACGAGGGATTTCATTGTGGGGGGGATTTTGAGGGTTTGTCATCGTTGTTTGTTTACCCATGTCGGGGTGTGTGTGTGTGTGAGAGTGTAAATATTGGCATTGCAGGTGCGGAGAGGTCAAAGTGTCTGGGGCACTTACGATACGCATCGGGCAGAAAGGCCAAAGACCAGACAGACACGTCGTCGGTCCTCGTGATCTGCCTGCCCAAAAAGGGTTAAAGAGGGTCCTTTCCCATAACATACCTGCAATGAGAAAAGATGGGATACGATGTAAATAAATTGCGTTTAAAGACCAAGTCGAATGCGAATAATTAAGCAAAA
Organism: Zaprionus capensis; assembly: GCA_018903675.1. Classification (NCBI taxonomy): domain Eukaryota; kingdom Metazoa; phylum Arthropoda; class Insecta; order Diptera; family Drosophilidae; genus Zaprionus; species Zaprionus capensis. The sequence goes on along the minus strand of JAEIFN010000040.1, from coordinate 2,202,370 downwards.
AGCATATGAGAAAATGGGCTAAAGGTGATGAAAGAAAGGTAGATATACATAAACCTCTGTCCTCACATCCCTAGCCATAAATCTCTGACAATACTATAGAGGTTCACTTTAATATAACATAGGCACCTTTATGTCATATGGCAGTAAATTGGATTAAAGAGTTTTGTCTGCAGTCGTTTCTCACTTGACTTTTTAATTAATTTAATTAAAGTTCCTTTGGCTTTCAATCCTCACAACTTTGCCAAAGTTTATGCTATTTTTGTTATAAATGTTATCAAAGTTATTTCTTCATGGTTTATGCGATTTTCGTAAGAAATATTACCGACATAACTTCTTCATAATGTTATCAAACATGTAAATCTTAACTTACTGTTCTAATCATTAAAACAATACAAAATAAATATATAAATAAATACGACAAATAAATAAATAAATAAAAATAAATATGTAAAGAGAAAAATATATAAATCATATAAAAAATCTGTTTCCAAGTTGAATTGTAAGCAATTCCAAAATACAACGAATTTTCAAAGGCTCATCAAAAGTACCTTACCACCCACCTAGAATATAATATGTACCATCATTAATTATAGCTTTCCCCCAAATTATTTACTCACAGCTTCGAAACACTTCAGCCACTAATCAAATCTCAGTCGCCAAGCTCAGTTTTCGCCTTTGATTGCTGCATAAATTGTTGAATCTTTTCAATTACAGCACCCTCTTTCCCCTGTTCCCCTAGACAGTGTCATCGTCATTTCAATTAAGTTTCTGCCTCAGAGTCATCTGCATATCTCACACTCTGCGCATCAGTTGGAGTATTATTAAAAAGCCCTACCCACCCACAAGCTGTTGACAGTAGCCAAAAGTTCATTAAACCCAATGGGTGCCCGCATCTGCAGCCACACCCCACACCCCCTGCCAGAACTTGTATCCCGATGCCGAGATCCCGAGTGCAGCTTCCATGTTAATCGCAGAACTATGCCAGAAATCACGTAACCTTCCATTAATCAACGAGGCAAGTCATAAAAAAATTAAACGAAATAGTCATCCCGGTCTGCCTGGACTGCTCTGTCTGCGTTATTAACTACCATTTCCGCACTTGGCTGCACTTTGAGGCGTGTTGGGTGTCCCCTCAGCACTACTCTTGTCTGCCCTGTCGAATGGTAAATGCAACATTAGTCAAAATCTCTGAGAGCGCGCGTCGTGATAAGCCAAAACGGCATGCTGCACTTTGTCTTGAGGCCATTTCGTTTAATTATTTTGACAGACACTCGAAGATAGTCGGGAAAACTCAAATGATTTTTCATATTTTGCTAAGGAGATTTAAAAGTGCCTGCAGTGGGGAGAGGGAGAGATGGGAGGGGAACCTCTCACAGAGGCGCTTTAATGTGTGACAAGGCGTGGCGCGTGTGGCAGCCGCGTGGTGGCCCGTCAGGCGGCCACAAAGTGACATTATAAGCACCACAAAATCGTCGAGTGCTGACGACTGACGGCACGACGGCAAGCAGCTAGTGATGTGTGCGTTATCGATGCATTTTGGTGTCATTTAAATCAAATTAAACCTTTTATGTTCCACAAGTAGTTTAACTTTTTCTTTTACTCCTCCCTAATCTGGTGTAATGCACATCTCTAGTTAACGATGGTTAACGATGTGGCACACTAGAAATTGAGATGAGCGCGTGACACGAACTGCATCACTTCTTTAACAATCTCGATAGCATGTTATCGATTCCCGTGTTACTTCTTAAAGGTATCACATTGCATTCAATCACTACTTCTGTTGACTTCTTCCTGCTCTCGTGTCACGAGCACATCTCCCGCTAACGAGGTGGCGGACTTAAGAGATTGGTGGCGTCTGCATTCGAAAATTGAAGTGCTAGTCAAGCAGCGCCAAAGCCAATTTGGTCGTCCCGCATGCTGTCTGACTTTCTGCCTCATCTCTCTCTGCCTTCCCCTTCTCCGATCAGCACTCGATTCCCTCCTTCGTATCACGCGTAATCAAGAGAAATTAGTTTTGGACGTGCTCGATTGGGTTGCCACCGATGCCGCCTTGCGCGTCTTGTCTGGCTGCGCTTCTTGGCTAATTTTTGAAAAATTGTTCCTCAAAGTGGCAGCATCTTTAAAAGTTCCTCAGCTCAATGAGAGAGAGAGTGGGAAAGCGAGAGAGAAGGAGAGATTCTCCCAAGTGCTTTGCCTGGTCAATTGTTGCGTTGTATGCTGTGTGTGATTAATGCCTCTGATTTTTGGCTGTTGATTTTCCGAGTGCATTTTGACATTTGATGAATTGCATTGCCAGCTAGCCCCGCCCCCACTACCTGCTCGCACCGTCACCTCCTACTGCTGTCAGCCTTGGCTCCATTTCTCCATCTGTTTCACTTTGCTTTGCGCCATTATAATGAGGTTTCAATAACTTCATTTGTCTCTGTCGCTGCCATATTTGCCTTCATTCTCCTTCCCCCTCTGCCAGTTTGCTGTACGTTTTGCATAGAGGGCGCCAGGGGCAGGTTGAGGTTGGTAGAAAGTTTTTCTAGTTCTGCATAGAGCGAAACAAATTGCAACATCTGCCAACTGCCAAACCGAATACAAGCAGAAAGAGATAGAGAAAGAGAGTAGAAGGAAAAAATAAAGAAAAAAATGCAGAAATTTCAGCGCTCTGAAAGTGGAATAAATTGAAATAGTATCGGATATATTTAAAATTCTAATCTGGGTCGAGATTTCCACAATTGCTCAATTATATTTTAGCATTTTTAATTGTTTGCTCTCTTCTTTCTGCGTGTCTCCAGTTCTAAGGTTGACATTTTTAATGTGGTTTCAATCACGGATAGATTGGTTACCGATAAGTCTTTAAGCATATTAAATTCATATATTTTTTGAATATATAAGTATTTTTTCTAATAATTTTTGATTTTTCTCATGCTATAAAGATTTATAGCAACTACCTACAGTACAGTCGGAAAGTATTAGAACAAAATAAAAAAATATCGCTGACGACAGTCAAAGGTCGGTTGAAAGAAAAAGGTATGATTGGACGGGTTGCTGTCAGAAAGCCACTTCTACGACCAGTAAATAAACAAAAAAGACTAAAGAACATGTTGACTGGACGATTGATCAGTGGAAATCAGTTTTATGATCAGACGAATCAAAATTCGAACTTTTCGGTAGCACTCGGCGTCAATACGTTCGCAGAAAAGTCAATGAAAGATACAAACCAGAGTGTATTTTGCCAACTGAAAAACATGGTGGTGGCTCAGTGATGGTTTGGGGCTGTTTTAGCCACGCTGGCGTTGGTCAACTAAAAAAAGTTGAAGGAATAATGAAAAAAGAACAGTATCACAGTATACTTCAACGCCACGCAATACCATCTGGCTATGAATGCCTCGTCAATTATTTAGCCTTCATTGATTATCAACTGTATGCAGCGTTGCACAAATATTACTCTTATGCTATAAAGTTTTATAGCTAGTACCTATATAGTGCTCTTAATGCATCTACAATTATTTAAAAGCCTTCAATGACTTGCAAACTGTATTCAGCGTTTTAGGGATATTTCTCTTATGCTATAAAGTTTTATAGCAAGCACCTTTATAGTGCTATGAATGCCTCTTTAATTATTTAGACGTCTTCAATGATTTGCAAACCTTATGCAGCGTTGCAACATGACAAGTGGGGACAGAACAAATTGTTATGCCTTGTTAGGCGCCCACATCCTTCACATGCACAAAGAGCACACTCACTCCCTCTTCCACACACACACACACAAGCTTGTCCTTGTGCCAAGCACTTGACATTATAAATGGCAACACATTTTGTCTACAACGGAAACGGATATTAGTTGCAGCCAGCAGCAGCAACGGCACAACAGCAACAACAAAGTGGAACACTTCGATATGTGGACAGAGGACAGTATCGAGTTATTGTTGTTGTTGTTGAGAGAGAAGTTTGTCATTCGCCGGATATGCACGCTGGCAACACCAACGCGCCATATTGCAATTTGGCAACGCCATGTCCGACAGAGGGCGCCACATGGCATGGCGCGCGCACTTTAATGGCGCATTGATAAACGATCCGCACTCTGCCTTCCCCCTTCCAGAAATTGCGATAGCTGGAAAAGCAATAAGACAACACTGTGCCGGACCAGACTGACAAATGAAGCTGCATTTGGTTTATAAGGCGATGATAAAAGAGAGTGCGAGAGAGAGAATAAAAAATATAGAGAGGGGAGAGTAAAAAGGAGCGCAAGCAAGTCCGAGTGGGAGACATGCTGACAGGCCAAGCCGCCTCGGCAGCTGCACTTAATTCTACCCGAAACTGAACTGGCAAACGACCAACAGAGGGCGCCAGTTACTTTTGGCCGGCCTGCCAAAATGGCAACATCATTAAGGAAATTATTTTATTGGGCGTAATGTTTTTATGGCCGGGCGACCCCCGTCCCAGAATGGACAACAATGAGACAGACACAGACAGAGAGACACAGCGAGAAAATGGGCCATTAAAGCAATTCGAGCGCAAAAAATATTTTTGCACATTTATGTTGATAATTTAAACAATAAAAAAAGTGCTCACACAATGGGCCACCCTACGCAGTAATTTGCATAAACAAAAAACGACCTCAAAATGCAAATGACGATCGTTTCGTTGCTGTTGCTGTTGCTGCTGTTATCCCTAAAATGTTGCTGCTCCTAATTGACATTTTGACTGGTGGCAACAACAGCAACTAAGTGGAATATCAACTGCCCCGACCCTTCCCTTCCCCTGCTCTCCTGCTGCCAAATCAATTGATTGCCACGGGCGGCTGCACGCAGCAGCTTCTCTAATTTGTGTTTAGTAGCATGTGGCATGTTTGTCAATTACTTGCCACAACTGTTCTAGCATCACCACTCCTCTCTACCCCACCCATTAGCCAAAATGTTTGCCTATAATTTCGCTGCGGCACACAGTGCGTATGTGTATTATTTCCTGTTGCTGCTGCTCGGCAACATGCTACGTGCCTCCAGTTGGGCCAATTTTTCGTTACTTTTGCAACTACGTGTGCGACATTTTCGAATAGCCACTGTAATTATATTGATTACGAACACAAAAGCACTGAAGTTATCCCTAGTTCTCCCCCTGTCCAATTTCTGCCAATCCCCTTCCCCCACTAAGAAGGAAATTAATTTTTATCTGACGCGACTCAGCATCGAATTGGCTGCAGCGACGGCGGCGTCCAGTTTCGTTTTGTGTCTGGCATTTTAAGTGAGCCAATTGACAGAGGGAAATGAGCTAGAGAGAGACAGAAAGAGAGAGAGAGGCAGGGGATGAAAGAGAGAGAGAGAGAGACGCTTTTTCTTTGTTTTAGCAGTGACTAAGTGAAAGGCGCTCTGCATATGAAAACAGTTGGCAGCAAAGCGGAAGTAGATGCAGACCCAAAAAGGACGCAAAGTTCTGGCGTGAATTAAAGCAGAAAGCACACGAAAGCTTTAATTAAGTAAAAGCTTGAAAATTTCAAATGTTTTAGAAATAGTTCTGCTTTAAATTGGAAGAAATAATAAACGAGGCTGTCAGGAAAAGTTAGATCTGATTAAATAGGTCTTACAAATGGCTAAAATCATAAGAAAAAGCTGTTAACAGAATTGATTTAAAGCTAAAAGACTTGAACCTGAGTTATCTGCTTAAATTTATCATAAGAAAAGCTGCCAAAAGCTTTGTTTTTCAACTCTTTAACATGCATAAGCTATATGCTCAAATAGATCATACAAATAGGTTAAATTATTATAAAAAGGTTAAATTACATCAATATGAGTTATCTGCCTAAATAGGTCTTACAAATAGGTTTATTCAGGAATAAAAAAGCTCGTCTTAAATCACATAAAAGTTACAATAAAAGTTAAAGCTTTCAAAAGCTGCAGCTGAAGGTTTCTCCAACCTCTCCTTGTTATCTTTTAACTACAGCGCGGGACTTAGCTCAACTCCAATTAAAATACAAACTCTCTCATACTTTCTTGTGCAGTTCTGCATAAATCTCTTTTAATAGGCACGTGTGCTCGAGCCTAACTTTGAATAATTTTAAATTTCTTATACATTAATATAAAACTCTAGAAACACTTGACAATCCCACCAGTTCTTTCTGCTTTCTCCCACCTGAACCTACTACAGACAACATCACAACGTATTCCTGAGCTGCTGTAAATTCTCTGTTAAATCCCATTTATCCAGTTGAAGGAACGACAAAGGAGACTCGTCAATAGGCTTGGAAAGGCAATGAGGTAAGGATTGGAGGTAGGTTAGGGTGTGGGGTAGCTTGGCTAATAAATTTTCCAGAACATTATTTACAAACTTAAGCGACGTGATGCGATTTTTTAATATCAATATTTGATGTGGGGTGACCGCCTGCCAAGAAGTCAAGCCTCCCTCCTTATCATCCTGCCCCTCCGCCCATCAAAACAGTCAAAGGAAAAGTAGCAAAAGTATCAAATAAGCAGAAAATAAATGTCGAACGATTTTCAGTTAAGAACTCTCGATCCCTAAGCCAATTTGGCCAATGACTCTGTCTCTTTCTCCTTCTCTCTGTGTGTGCGTAGGCTGACTGCCTGTTTGGGAGGCGTGGCAGCAGGCCTTGACGCTGTGACAACAGCACACGCTGCCGGCATTTCAAATGAAGAATGACTCGGCTTGACTCGAGTCGCGTCGCATCGCATCGCGTCGACTTGAGTTGACTTTGATGCCGCCGAATCAAAGTCGTGACAAAGGGGGCCGCCTAAAATGTGGACACAGCCAGGGGAAACAGCGACAACACTGCATAGACGTGGCACATGTGGCGCTTGGTTTTTTCTCCCCTCTCCTCCCACGCTTTTCCAACCTCGCTGTCGCCGTCTGTTTGTCATCAGAAAAGTGTCGCGCGGGTTCGTTTTGTATTTTCCTCCATTGCGCGTTGCGTTTGCCTCGCACGTTTCCATTGATTCCTTCGTTCATTCGCCCATTCATTCACTCATTCCTTCATTCATTAATTTCTTCACTCATTCATTCATTCGCTCCCTCAGTCGTCAGTTCTCTTTGGGTTTGCGCCTTCAGTTCCGCTTTGGCTTAGACTTTGCCTTTTCCTCTGCTCTTCCTGGCTCGATTTTTATTTCATTTTCATTTCCATTTCGATGAAGGCGACATGCGGCCGAACTTTAGGTCATTTATCAAATTTTCAAAGTCACATTTGGCGTTGTCACGCTTGTGTATTGTTCCCTGCTCCACACACACAGACTCTCCCGATTCCCCAAGGAAAGAACGTATCGAAAAAGGCTTCTTAGGGCTACGCAGCACGTCGCTTTGGCCCCGTGATGGCGCTGACTTCTTTCCACATTGCGTGTACATTTCAATAAAAAAAGGGAATAACAAAAAAATTGAGACGTAATGCTCGAGGAAAGAGCAAAAAGAAAATTCTTAAGGAAGTCGGCGCCGATTTGGGGACGCATAATGAGTTGTAATTTTGGGCACAAGGTTAAGCGAAGGTAGGAGCCGGAGGAACTCTCTCTCGAAGTGAAATGAATGCGGAAATGGTGTTCGATAAACAATAGATTAGAAAACATTGTTTCATTGTTGAAGGGAGCCTTGTCAAGTTGAAGAAGAAGCAGGGACACTTATAGCAGAAGTAGTGAACATATTTGAAGAAAGGAGGGGAATATAAATGTGCTATAAATGAGAGGAGAGCTGAGTAGAATTCGGGATGTATTTGCAATATGTGAGTAGTAGTAGTAGTAGAAGTAGTAGTAGTAGTAGTATTAGTAGTAGTAGTAGTACAAGTAGTAGTAGAAGTAGTAGTAGTATAAGAAGTAGTAGTAATAGTTGTAGTAATAGTACAAGTAGTAGTAGTAGTATTAGTAGTAGTAGAAGTACAAGTAGAAGTAGCAGTAGTAGTAGTAGTAGTAGTAGTAGTACAAGTTTTAGTAGTAGTAGTAGTAGTACAAGTATTAGTAGTAGTAGTAGTAGTAGTACAAGTAGTAGTAGTAGTAGTAGTAGTACAAGTAGTAGTAGTAGTAGTAGTAGTACAAGTAGTAGTAGTAGTAGTAGTAGTACAAGTAGTAGTAGTAGTAGTAGTAGTACAAGTAGTAGTAGTAGTAGTAGTAGTACAAGTAGTAGTAGTAGTAGTAGTAGTACAAGTAGTAGTAGTAGTAGTAGTAGTACAAGTAGTAGTAGTAGTAGTAGTAGTACAAGTAGTAGTAGTAGTAGTAGTAGTACAAGTAGTAGTAGTAGTAGTAGTAGTACAAGTAGTAGTAGTAGTATTAGTAGTACAAGTAGTAGTAGTAGTAGTAGTAGAAGTAGTACAAGTAGTAGTAATAGTAGTAGTAGTAGTAGTAGTATTAGTACAAGTAGTAGTAGTAGTAGAAGTACAGGTAGTAGTAGTAGTAGTAGTAGTAGAATTACGTGTAGTAGCAGTAGTAGTAGTACACATTTAATATTGTGGGATTGTGGTACACAATATAAGAAGAAGTATATGTTTACCACAATATAAGAAGAATAGTAGTAGTAGTGGTAGTAGCAGTACACCAGCACCTCAATAACAGTAGACGCCATAAGTAAACCTTATTACCAGTTATTGCTCTGTTTACCAACGCTTTTCTATATCTCCGCTCATCCTCAATCTTAACTTTACCCCACACTAAGCCCACAGACTCCATGGGGTAATCTGGCAGTAAATAGGCCATAATTCTGTCCTCTTCCCCGGCCCCCACCCCGTGCCCCTTATGCTCTTTTAGAAGTGCACATGCCTCTGCATAAATTGTAATCACCCAAAGAGCATCCTCGATGGCGCCACAATGAATAATGGAGCCCGGCAATGGGCGACTTTATCACCTGTGCGCAAACATTTGCATAAAAAGCGCAAAGCAACGAAGACGAGGAGGTAGAGGGAGACACAAAACGAGAAAATAATAATAAGGAATATGCATGAAATTAAGCTACACTGTGCGAAAAGGGAAGTGGCGGCGGCAACATTAAAAAACAAAGTACGGCAATAATTTTTAATTTATTGCAGAATTTTCATAAAAATGACAACAACAGAGATGAGAGAGGGGTAGGAAAAGTAAGAGGGGAAAGGGAAGAGGGGCAGAGGTAGAAAGAGAGACAGAGAGAGAGAGAGAGAGAGAGAGAGAGAGGAGAGAGGGCACCTTAAACAAATTATGTTCGCGTGTCGCCTGCGTGGCATTTTTATGAGCTTCTCTTCCTCGCTGTCACGCATAAATGACACGCGTTAATTACCTGAGCAAGGAGAGAGAGAGAAAGAGACACAGAGAGAGAGGATAACAGGAGACAAAGCGACGGGATGTCCGCGCAGATGGACATAATATTGTAATTAGTTGACAAGTCACGTAATTGTTTTGCGCTAATTTTTACACGCATTTTCTACCGCTCCTTCTCATGTTTCCCTTGCTCTTCTTTGTTTTACTCTCATTTCAGGCCGACTTATGATTTATAAGCGTTATGTGCCCCAGGGGCAAAGCTCTGCCTGGCCAGCAGGTGGCAGAGAGAGAGAGAGAGAGAAAGAGCAGCAGGGGGAGTGGGGAATCAATTAGGTAAACAAGTCTTTAGATTGATAGCAGACAAATTAAATGCCTGAAAGAATAATTGTCTAATAAATCTTATAGAATTTGTTATATATTTTTGCAAAGCTCTTTACAGCAACTCCGTTAAGTTAACAGCAGTATATGCTGCTGTTAAAGTATGTTAACAGTAAGAGCTGTTACTGAAAGTAGTGTTAAAGTGAAGTGCTTGGAAATTGATTGCATAGTTCGAGCTAAATTACTTAGTACTACTAACATACATATGTATGCATATATTTGTATGTATATATTGTACTATATATCTTTCTTTTTATTATATATCTCTCTACCATCTATATGTATTTAATATATGTCAACACACCCCTTTTACTTAGTCTCATCAATCAAAGTGCAGCTCCATTAAAACATCTACTCAGCTATCGCTATCTCCCTCTATGTCACCCCTTTTTTCTCCCTTTCTCTCTCTGTCAGCTCAATAAAAGTGCAAACAGTGATTTGCTCTTTGAATGCGCCATACACACACAGACAGATCATAACTGAGGGATATACTGCATGGTAATAAAAAAATACCACTGCACTCAGGCCCTCGAAAACGCTGAGCGAGTTCTATTTGCCTTACTCGCGAATACAATCCCTCAATCAGTCAGTCACTCACTCACTCAGTCAGTCAGTCAACGAGACTGTTCGTCTGTCCGTCTGTCTGTCTGTCTGTCTGTCTGCCCTGCAGTCAAAGGCAAACCGCGCTGCCCGCTGGAGTCTTGTGTCAATATTGACGCACAAAATCCTTTTAATTTTCCAAAAATATTCACATTTTTGGGCAGAGCCAAGCAGTGCACGCGTTGCCAACTAATGAAAAGCTCTGCAAATAGCTGCAGGAGAGGTTGACTGCCAAAGAGAGGGAGCGAGAGGGAAAGAGAGAGAGAGAGGGAAAGTACCTTGTCTATGGCTTGAGCAAAGTCTAAGCCTCTAAACTGATTAAGTTTTGATTGCAATTTGCAATTCGATTTTCGTAGTCTGCAAACTTTACAGTCTCCCCTCGCTGCGCTCGTCTCGCCAACTTTTTAATAATGTCGGATCATTAATATTTCAATAATACCGTCTGGCTGTGGCAGTCTATTTAAAACATAGCCGTCTTGGCTTTCCCCCCCCTCCCTCTCATAGTGCCTTGTTGCATAATTGACTTTGTCGCTTGCTTTGACTCTGGCTTCGTCTCTCTCTCTCTCTGCCTCTCCCTCTCTTTCTCTTCTTCTCTGGCTATTTGCTATTATTTCTCATTTTTCTATATTTATACTGGCTTTTTATGAACATGCGAATGTCCTTTATGCCCGCATATCCCGTCAGTGCAGTCGGGCCCGAGCCAGGCATGATTTATTATGCGGCTTTTGCGTTGCCTTCTTTTCTTCTTTTCTATTAGCCACGTTCCATGCGGCTTTCTCTCATCTCTCCCTCTCTTCTTCCACCCTTCTCACTGTGGTTTTTCCGTCTACTTTTGCGGTCCTAAACGCTTAACTTGTCCTTTTCAATTTCGCTGCTGCTGTTGCTGTTCCTGCTGCGTTTTCCCTCACAAGTTTTCCCCTCAACATTTTCCACTATATTTTCACTTTGCTGCTGCCTTTCCGCCCTTTTCTTCCGCTCTTCTTCTTCACTTCAGCCGCGTCATAAATATTTGTTGTTATCCTTGTAGTGATTTGATGTTTGTGCGCTTTTATTTATTGTAAATATTATTATTTCTTCTTCTGCTTTTCATTATTAAGTAGAAGGAGAGGAGACGCAGCAAAGAGAACGAGCTGCGCGTTCTTGTCTTCCGTCGTGGTTTCCGGCTTTGTTCTTCATCACTTTTTATGCACATCTCTTCCACTCTCATGGCAAATATTGACAATCATAAATAATTCAATATATTTTATCTTCCAACAAAGAGAGGGACTTATGAATAAATCTAATTGTTTATCTTGGCGGTTTTTCTGTTTGTTTGCAGCAGTTTTTTAATCATTTCACTGAAAGGATATACAAGCTTTATCGAAGTTGTTCTTTGTTTCTCTTTGTTTAAATTATCTCTCAAATTCTGTTAATAATGCTTCTTATTATAGAGCAGTAAACATTCTAATTATCTCAATTTTTCTAACTCTTCTTTTGATAAAGTTTTTAATTATCTCTTAATCTTTTGCCAAGTTTTTCTTAATTTTCCCTGCAAATTTCTAAATGTTTTCTTCAAACTTTAAAGTTTGTTTTCAGTGCACATTTCCCTTCCACAAACAATTTTGTTGCACACAACCGCAAAAACCACAAAAGGCCAACCACAGAATTTGTAGGCAATATGTGCATAAACTGTAGCAACAGCAACAACAACAACTGTAGCAACAGTTGCAACTACAACGGAAAGTGCAACAAGAGTGCAAACAATGAAATGCAAATTTTCGCACCTCAATGTAAATATAATTAAATGGCGCCAACACAAGCAAGGAGAGAGGAAAAAGGGCTGGGGAAAGAGGGAGAGAGAGAAGAAGATACACAGCGAGAGTAGCCAATAAATCAGTTACATAATGAATAACTGATAAGCATGAATAATGAAGACAACCTCAACAAATAAACAAGCAAAGCAGCTGCAAAACTTTATCAAAAACAGAAACCAATAACAAAAAGGGAACAACAAAAATAGTCAAAAAAGTGCTTGGAAAAACTGCAGTAACTGCAAAAACCACATGAAAAATCTGGGGAGGGAGGAAAAGCGGCAGGGAAAAGTGGTAAAATTCTGAAATTGAATATGCAATTGTAAAAGATTTGTTTTTATTGCCCGTGGTTGTTGCTGCTGCTGCTGCTGCTGCTGCTGCTGCTGCTGCTGTTCGACTGCATTTGGGCCCATTAATTAAATGGCCAACAGGGCGTATGAGTGTCGTGGAGATAGCCAGAGACAGAAAGAGAGAGTGCGAGCGCGCATCGGGTGTGAAAAAGACAAACAATCGCAAGCGGGCGCGCGTTTTTTCGCGCTTCAATTAAATTTAATTGCATTTTGAAGGGTCATAAATCTCAAACTGCCGCGCACAGCGCCACCAGCAACAACAAGAACTACGCACCACACACAATACAACACACTGCCCCTTCCCCTTCCACATGCCCTTCAACTCCGCTCTGAAGCGCAACGAATTGCAATATGCAAAGCGAGTGAGAGCTCGACCCCGCATTGATTAATGGGGTTAAACGCACTGAAAACCCCCAAAATGAACCACAACAAAAAATGAAAATGAAAAGAAAACATAGAAAAGAAAACTCTAGAAAACCGAAATCAATCATGCAACAAATTACAATGCAGCAAACCCAAAAAGGGGCAATCAAATTCGGGGTATTCGATTACAAATTACAAAGATCACAAGGCACATATCATAATGTATCGAATACCCGATTAGCTGTCAGAGAATTTTCATTCATTGAGCAACATCATCAACATAATCTTCATCATCATCATCTTCATCTTAATCGACTTGGGGTGTTAATTTATTTATGGCAGAGGCGCGTCAAAATATTGAAGATGATTTTGGCTACGCATACAATTCGCACACACACACACACACTGGCACATGTGACCAGAAGATTTTAAAAAGCAATAATGTTGGAAAATATAAGGGGGGGGACATCCAATGTTGCTGTGGAAAAACTTTGGGCAATTCATTTTAATTATTCACGCGAAGGCTTTGTTAGATTTCACACTCGCTACCCATATCAACTGAGGCATAACAACAACAACAACTACAACAACTAGAGGAGCACCAACAACAATTGCAAGGGATCTGCTGCTGCTGTGGCTAGGTAAGGCTGTTGGGGTAGAAGAAAAGCGCTTTCCACTTGATTTATAGCCTCGCCCTGGCAGGCGACGCATTATGCGATAAGAACATCGAATTGTAATTTATTGCTTCGACTTTGGGTTTAATTTCGACATTTTTTTTTAGATTGAAATTAATTTAAAGTGCGACGAATGAGGAAAAACTTTAGCTGGAAGCAAGACAAGCCAAGGTGGCAACAGCAGCAGAAGAGGAAAGTCTTTTGAGAAAGAATATCATATGGAAGCAGGCATTGATAGTTGAGTTACTTAACATACTGTACATAATATGCCTACAATAGAGTTTAAACAGTCTTAATTCGAGAAAAACAATGTAGAATAAAATAGGTTAGTATTTGTCTCTGAAGCTCCCGAAGCAGAAAGTTGTAATTAAGATACTTTACCACAAACGTGGGTAGTGGGCGTGGCATTACAATTTTTTATGAATCATTATTAACGTCCAGTATACAGAAGTCTTCTTGTCAAATTTGCTGTCACTGGCTTTCATACTCACTGAGTTAAACGTGTTCATACAGACGGAAATAACTAAAGCTTTAAGTATTTTGAAGAAAATGCCGATTTATGAAAACTTAGCAAGCAGCAGTTGGGATTAACGAATATGCCATTTCCAAACATATAGTTTGCAGCATTTCTCAACTATATATTGCACGTATAACTTAGTTATTTAAGCATAAACGTAGGCGGTGGGCGTGGCATTTCAGATTTACATGCATATTTATTGGCGTACAGTATACAAAAGTCTTTCTGCCAAATTAAGTGTTGTTATCTTTGATAGTTACCGAATTAAACGTGTTCATACAGACAGAAATGCCGGTATTGATGCTTGGAGTATTTTAAAAAATATGCTGACAAAGGTTTGTAAGCAACAGAACGGGTCAACAAATATGTCATTCCTAATACCATATGTTAATGCATTTTTTAACTACCTATTGATTGTGTATACCCTTTGTATACCCTGTAATTCAGCTGAAAAGTGCACATTCTACTGCCGAAACATATGTGCAGTCATTCGATGCCAGCCTGCCTTGACCTATCATAAATACACTTTAACATATCATCATTTGATATCATATCCCTCTTCTCTCACTCTCCCTCTTCCTCTCTCTCTCTCTCCCTTTCCCTCTGCTGCTGCTCATTTCTTGGGCACTTGTGAAATGCCAATGCTCGACTCGACTCCTCTGTTGACTCGCATCTGCTCAATTGCATAAGGGAATCGAATAACTGAACAATAAGCGAGAACATATTGCAATTGCTACTGTCAATAATGTTCAGAATACTCTCATGCTGCACATACTCGTAGTATGCCATATCAGCAGCGATATATCAATAGAGAGTTCTCATTTCCACACATTAAAATTGCTGCAGCTTGGGCTCATAAAGCTCACAGAGAACGAGTTGGAGAGTGAGCGAGAGAGAGAGAGAGGGAAAGGGAAGCCAGCTCAAACAAATGGCAAAATGTTTTTGGCAAACTGCAATTTACTGCAGCACATTGATGCAGTTTGTCTCCCTCCCTTCCCCATCTCCTTCTCTCCTCATCGATATTTGCATATTTTTCCACTCAAAAGGCAATTGAAATGGAAATGTGCAACAACAACAACAACAAGAGCAGCAAGGAGCAAAGCTTATACAATACGTACTTGGATTATTTATAGAGCGAGTTGGATAAATGTAAATAACAAAAGGAACGGAAAAGGTCTCTTCGGTTCATGATTGTGCAGATTTTTCTAATGTTTGCGAAATCAGCAGCAGCACCAAAACTGGCCCGAACTTATCTCAGTGCAACGTGCAACTTGCCACAAATCGGTGGCATGTGGCAAGACTGAGGTGTGTCCACTTATAAGAGACGCACGCATGACTTGGCAACTTGCCACACACTCCCACACACACACTCAGCTATTGTGTCCGAGATAGTCGGGGAAAATGTCATTAAAATTGCTCTTCATAAATCACACAGAAGGCCAAAAAGAAACATGTTGCACACGCGGCAAAGCTGCAGCAACTACTCCAGGCAGCTTGCCCCTGCAGAGGCAGAGGCAGCAGCCCGAGCATAACCTCATTTTACGCTCCATGAGGCCACGATGCTGCCAGCTACAACAGCAAGTCGTGGTGCACAAACTATTGCGTCGTCTAGAGCTGCGTTTGCATTCACAGCCCGTCGATTTTGAGGTTTTGTTCCCAGGCAGCTCCTGCCCCTGCCCCCCCTCTTTGCAGTGCACGCTTCGTGTCGAGCTGAAGTGAGGTTTGATTGGGATCGGAACTCGAGAGTGCGTTATGATTTCTGAACAGACTGCAGAGTGCAGTAGAGAGAGCAGGGAGGGGGGGTAAGGGGACTGGTAGACTCAGCGAGACAGAGGTGAACAAATGTGAATGCAAGTGACGTAAGTCTGAGCCGATTTTGGGGCATAAATTGTTTGATGTCTATAGCAAAACAGGCTGCGACTTATGTGTAAGAGAAGGAGTAAGGGAAAGAGGGGGAGAAAAGAGGGGGAGAAGAGACACAGCATCAGCAGTCGGAAGAAGACAGAAGGGCATCAGGTACTGCACAAGGTAGAAGGGCTGTAGGTGCTAGTATAAACAAGAAGTGGAGTATGAGGAACTCTAAATAGAGCAAGAAGTAGTAGCATGTAATGAAATAAGAAACAGGAAGGGAAGGAAGACAGTATAAGGACTAGTCTGAACTGTAAAATTGATGAATGAAGAGCAGAAGTTGGTGAGAAAACAACAGTTACAGTGTATAAGTAAAGCTGTAGTTGCAGTAGTAAGCTGTGCTCTACTAAACTCTTCTTTATGTGGGTATCAATAGACAGTAGACAGACCAACGAAAGGACTGACGAACGGACAGACAGACATGACACATCGACTAGTGATGCTGATTGAGAATTTGTAATATATATTTTATGGGTTTGGCGATGACTCCAGAGATGCGTTGCAAACTTCTGGTCAATATTAAGTTTATAAAAATATAGAAATAATAAGGATAATACCCTTGAACATGTTACGAAACATGTTATTGTAATATATCGTACATATCGATAAGTGCCTCAGATATCGATAACACTAACGACAGCACTGCTGACACGGGAATATTTTGGAAAACGTGGAAAGCAAGCGCGAATGCAACCTTTGTGATTTAAATTGCAGAAAGAATCAAGTTAAATAATTCATAATTCATATCAATCTAATACATTTGTACGTTTGTACTCATTCATTCAAACCAAGTTGGCTTTGCATGGCAGGTCATTCAATTCATATTGAATTCTATTCTCCATTGAAACGGTATGTCTATCATCTATCTCTATGCTTTAACTTCACTTTGCTGTCTAGGAATACATATGTATACTATCCATAAAATAATATAGCTACCATAAATGGTTACAGTACCTATACCTTACTTATTTATGGAATCACATTACATGGGCATGATACATAAATATATTATTATAGGTACATAGGTTCATTATTATAGCTATAAAGGTACATAGGTACTTAAAGCTCATACCTGCTCTCATTACTGGCACAAGTTCTCTGCTTAAGCCCTGTATAACTAAACTCAGATATGCCACTTAAGCTACCTTTAAATTTATTTTTTTGAGAACCATAAAGCGAAGCTGTTGGCAAAGCGTTATACGGCTTCGCAGTAGCGCTTTAAGGCAGAAACAAACCGCATAAAACTATCCGTAAAATCGCATACACTTGCCAACATGAAAACGTGCAGAAGAAGAGAGGGAAGACAAGTGAAGGGACGGGGCAAGAGAGGCGGGGCAGCATATCAAAAATGCATCACTCGAAGCGCATTTGCAACACCTTGCCTCGCTCTCCCTCTGCCTGTCCCTGGCAGCACATGTGCTCTACTTCCTTTCTGCTCTCTCCTTCTTCTTTTTGCCACTTTTATTAACATGAACATTTTCCGAAATTCCCTCTCTCCACCCCAAACTGCCCCCGAAAATGTGGCAGAAACGTGCCGCCTTGGCAAGAGCTTAAATCAAAGTTAAACAAATTGAAATTTCAGAGAAAATTTGCTGGAAAATGCTGCGAGAGTTTGCTGCTCACTTGAAAGGAACTTTAAATGGTCAACTCGCGTCAGAGCGGATGTTTAGAAGGGGAGAGGGACAGCAGGAGGGAGAGGGAAGCAAGAGGAGGGAGTTGAGGAAATGCATCAATCTGTGCCGAGTGAAAAGCGAATCAAGTTGGGCAACAACAAACAAAACATTTGGCGACGCCGTCGTTCGATTTGGCCAAATGGCATGTGTGCAAATTGTCTAATGGGGCAGGCAGCGTGCAGCACAAGAGGCAACAGATTCCCTAACCCCCCGTTCCCTTCATCTACCTCCTCCCTCCTGCAGCCCAGCAGAGGCACTATCTTATTCATGAAGTGCAAATTGGCAAAAACGTAAGCAAAGAAAATGCTGCAAAAGAAACGAGTGCGCGAGGCAAGAGAGGAGAGAGAAGCGAAAGAGAAGACGGACTGACGCAGAAGAGAGTACGGAGAGAGGAAGAAGGGAGTGTGTAGGGAGTATGGAGTAAGGCAATGAGAAGTGTCGACTCCAGACTCCAAAGATTTGTGTGGCAAGCAGGCAAGGCGAGGCGAGGAGAGGCAAGGCGAGCGTTGCTTGGTGTGAAACATGCGGAAATAACAGGAATTTAAGTGAATTTAGTGAAAGAACACATCAGCAACAAATCAGCTGAAGACAGAGAGAGAGAGAGACAGAGAGAGGAACAGAGGGAAAGAAAGAGTAGGAGAGAAAGAACAAGACCAGGCAGACCTTCACTTAGTTTGGGGTTAATGTTTGCACAGCGCTTTGGGATGTTGCTACAGTTGTAAACCTCCACCCCCCACCCCCCTTTGAATCAGCTCCCCTCTCTCAGCACCTACCTTACACTAGTCCACTGTGTCTTCGCTTTCGTGTTTTGGCAGGAAATGGCAAATATAAATCGAGTCACAGAACCGCAGCAGCTGCAAAGAGTCTTTGACATTGGTGGACATGGCAAGAAAGGGGGGGAAGGAAGGAGAAGGAAGCGGGCATCGCAGGGGATTCCATGCTGCATTGAACTTTGTTATTCAATAGTGACAGTACTGCAGATAATAAAGAGAGGTAGTGAGAGCAGGAGAGGGGGACAGTGACAAATCGCCAACTGATTAGAACACAGTCGAAGTTATGAAAAGCTATTAGCTAAGATTATAAACAAAAGGGACAACGATTTATGTACGTTAAGGGGTAAGGGATTAAGAAATGTTATGGAGTGAGAGTTTAAGATGTGAGAGAACTGGGTATATTACACATAAGAGCCAAGTACAATAGGTTGATAGTTGTCTGCACTAAAAGGCAAACCTTCGATTAACTCTGCAACATTTACAGATAAAGTCTATAATCTCTGAATATATTCCCAATAAACTTTGCTTTATTTTCGCTAGCAAATCCCATTTAATTTCCCTACAATTTTCCTAAATTTTTCGTAGCATTTTCCTGAGGTTTTCCATGCACATTCCACAATTTCTACAGACTACTCTTTCTGAATGTTTAAAGTGAGTTGCATTGCCAATGTGGCTGCTTACTCCCGCCTCTAATGCTGTTGGGCATCAACTTGTGCCGCATTGCAACTGCAGCAGCATGCTGCATGCCACACACAATCAATGCTGCGCTTGGCCGCGACTTTATTAACTGTTTGCATTGCGAACATGGCCGAAAGCAACGCGATTAAAATGCAATCGAGGCCGCCACCGTTGAGAGGATGCAAGGATGCGCGGCCAAAGCAACGCAGAATGTGAACAGTAATGCCAACGGATTGGCAATTGGTAAAGCCAGATGGGGAGAGAGGAGAGTGGAAGAAGAGTACACCTCTCTCTCTCCCTCTCTCTCTCTCGATCTCTGTTGGCCATCAGTCAAATGGTGGCATCAAACATTCAAATTGCCCTGCGGGATGACGCACAAATGATTTGCTGCCTACACTCGAGGAAGGCATTTCTCCCTCTCTCCCCACCCCCTCATCAGGCTGTTATCTTTGCTTTCATTTGTACAATAAACGCATAATTATGCACAATAATTACATTAGCAAATACTGCAGCAGTTGAGCGAACGAGGCGACCGCAATTATACACATAATTCTCTGTAATTGCAGCTGCAAAACTGCCAGAAGCCTCTACAAAATGAGGGGTACGAGGAAGTGTAGGAGGGGAAAAGGGTGCAGAGAAGAGGGTGAGAAAGCGGCGTCTTAAGTTATTTAATTAAAGGCGTTAACTTGGCTAATGAATGAGGCCAACAAATGGGCACATCGAAGTGCACAAGTTGAGGCAGCTGTGGGTGTATTCAGTCCCGCCAGAGTGAGTGAGTGAGTGTTGCCAGCTCCTTCAGCTGCACTTGCCGGATAAGTGAATAACATTCAAGTAAACAAACAGGAACGAACAAGCAAGCAACAACAACAACAACTTCAAGGGGCAACAACAGCAGCAAAGCAACAAAACTGATGCACTGCGCTGAAATCAACAATAAAACGATAAGGATACAACTGAAAATAAGAAAGGAAAATGAGAAGGAGCGAGAATGAAGAAGACTGACTACCCTAGAATAACTATGGGAGTGTAAAGAGAATAAATTGAATATGTATATACAATATACTTATGTATTTTACTTTGCTAATAATAATTAAGTTCAGTAAACTATTTAGTAAACTTTCTCTATCAGTATTATAATAAGAAAGCAACAGAAACATATATGATAGTAGGTAACGTACTTCTGCCATACAATGCAGTTCAATTCTTTAAATTTAGAAAATATTTCCATTTTGTAAGCCGAAAACTGCTTAAGTTACACTTTAGTTCTAGTTATACTCTCCTTCATATAATTCAACATTATTTTTAATGTCTCATCAAATCTGTTTACATAATATATTTCTATATATATTCTTTGAAAAAGGAAACATGATAGAATTAATAAAAAATACTTCAACTTAATCAAGATCTCAAATCAATTTGAATTGTAAACACTTGAAATGTATAAATAAAATGTAACTTTCTACATTCAGGGCCGTAGCGACGGGCCTGTCTACCTCTAATTATTTCTGTATTTTATTCTTTGCTCACTTAAATTTTTCCAACATTGATTTTAAATTTCCTTCTTTACCTACTAGCAAAGCAATCCCATCGCTTCCACACTCTTTCCAGGGTAAGTCGAAGAAATCAGAAATCAAAGCAAAGCTCGACGAACGTGGCGTTGTTCATTGTTGTTGTTGTGTGGGTAGAATTGCTGCTGTTCTTTTTTTCGAATTTGTGTGAGTGTGTGTGTGCTTAGTGTGTGTTATTGTGTTTGCCGTGCGCTGTGCATGAAGTCTGATGCATTTGATAAGCGGCACGTACCGCACGCCAAAAACTATGCTACACAATTTTCCATTGCCCGGTTAAGCTAAGCATAGAGAGAGAGAGGGAGACAGGAACAGGGAAAGGTAGAAAGAGGGAATAGAAGGGAAGCGATGCCGAGACTACTTTATTATCTCCACTCACACACACACACTCGACAGGTATATAATGCATTTGTTTGCCACTCGAGAACACAACAAAATGGCGGCTGTTGGTTACGTACCTGCAATGAAAAAGACAGAAGAGAGGGAGAGAGAGAGAAAAATAGAAAAACATTAGTTGAAAATCTTTGCAAGGCACAGGGAAAAGCTGCTGCTGCATTAGAATTTAAGATAAGTTGGGAAAAAGAGAATAGAGGGAGAGTGCAGAATGGGAGGGAAGTACAGAAAGGGGTAGCCTCATTGGTATTGCGTTTCCATTTGCTACACAAGTGCGTTAGTGTGTGTGTGTGTATGTGTGTTCGCTCAACTTGTTTACCAAACTTTATTACAACTTGGCAAACACAGTCGTCGTCGCCTTTGTAGTCGATTCTCTCTCAGTCGCAGCCGGATCGGAGTCGGGGCTCTGTAGCTGCAGTAGCTGCTGCTCCGTCAGCTAACTGATTGCAGTTACAATCAGTTTACCAGGTGGAGCTGCCTGCCTGCCTGCTGTGTATTGCAGGCACAAACATGATACAATTTCCATTGTACTACATTGTGTATTGTGTAACTGAAACATGGCAAAGTCAAACTGCTGCAGCAAGGGGGAGGGAGTTGGGTTTGGAGAGGCAAAAAACTCTATTCGAAAGTTGATAAACTAAAAGCCATACTAAGTAGGCAGCAACTTAACTTAATGTTAGAGACTCTGTTTAACAGCTGTTGCAAGTTGAAAAAGTCTTAACAAATGAGGAGTTGCGAAACGCAGTTATAACTCAGCAGAACTTGAGTGAAATTATTTTATGATGAATAACTGTGAAAACTATTTAAATGCATTGTGTATAAAATGATTTCACTTTGATTACATTTAATTAAGGAAAGTTCTAAACGATTGATAAAAAATAGTAAAAACTACATAAATGTGAATGAAAAATCCACTTGCAGGTAACTAAATAGGAAATTCAACATTCGACAATGTCAAAGCTTGCAATGAATTTTGATATTTTACTCAACATGACTTTAAAGTTTAAGGTAACCTTCATTTAAGGTACCCCAATGTGCTGTGTCAAATCATTAGCTAACCCGAAAAACTGTTGAACCATAAAAAATCAATAGATCGAAAGATGTCATAAGTGATTTCCGCTACCGGTTGTCGATTCATTTCACTCAAGTGTGAAATAATTTGTAAAAATATTTACACACACACACGCAGTGTGTGACGAGGAAAATCCATGGAAAAAAGGATGGAAATTGAAAATGAAAAATGAAAAATTTGAAGAGCTAATGGCCAAGCCATGTTACAGGTCTACCACGCTATCCCCGCCCCCCTCACTGCCCAATAGGGCTGTTCTCCTTATAGCGCAGGCCGTTCTACTTGAATAGGTCGCAGCACGAAATACTTGTAGTCGTATTTTTCAGACACCCACACACACACTGGCACAAAATGGCGTACATCAGTGTCAGCTTAGGGCTGGAAGGCTTTGCCAAATCACAGAGAGATCACACCCACACACACACTCAGACACACACTGAGGCACACCCACGCGCACATTCAGTCTCGAGGGCAGCTGCTAAGAAGGCGCATAAATTCCAGACGCTGCCGAGCTGGTGATTTGTGTTACTTCATGCCACTCTCCAAGCTCCTCTCCATACTCCTCTCCATACTCCTCTCCATACTCCTCTCCATACTCCTCTCCATACTCTTCTCCCTACTCCACTTTCTAGACCACATCAAACATCGTCGAAGTCGAAGCTGAAGCTGTAGCTAGAGTTGGAGTTGGATTCCGCAGTCAAGGTGTGGCCCTAAGCACACTTGAAGTATGGGTAAAGGTTAAGGAAAAGGATTTGCCGTCGCATCGTCAGCGAGACATGGCGAGACTTTCACACACACACACACACTTGAAGCCTCGGAAAAATATGAAAAGTCGCCTGCCAAGTCGTTTTCCTACACATTGAGTGGGGTGTGTGCCGAACTGAGCTGAGCTGAGCTCTGAGCTTGTGGTCGATGCGGTTCTGAGTGGGCTATGACAGCTGCCTGCCCCACGCTGCCTGCCTCACATGCTACCTCCTGCTGTTTCCGCTTCCTCTTTTTTCTGCGGTTTCTCACTTCTGACAGCCACGTGTAATGCAATTATATATTGAGGCAGGTATTTTTATTTTATGTCGCAAAGTTTTTCACTTTCTCCTGCTCTAAGCATATTTTGCACTTTATGGAATTGCTCCCCTCCCCCCCTTGCTACTTGAACAACCTGCAGACAGCTGTGCGAACTTTGCTATTGATTACCAAACAACTTTCTGGGCATGTGAAAGTGCAAGAGAAGCGCGCACAATCAGCAAATTAAAAGTGTGAGGGGCGGAGAGGGAGGAGCTGCAGTTAAGGATACTGCCAACTGGTATCAATTATCATAAGTGTTGCCCAAGAGGGAAATCTATTAGGTAAATGCCAGACGAAGGCTGCCAGCAAAGTTGGCCAAGATTGAGCGTGAAATTTTGCAGCAACTGAGAAAGTTTTCGCGGCAAGAAATCAAAGAAAGATGAGACTGATGATGTAAAGTAAAGCAATGCAGGGGAATTCAAGCATTGAAGACTAATATACAGAGTGGAGAGTAGAGAGTAGAGAGGAAGAAATACATACATATGTATATAGGGATACTTAGACAGTAATAAGGCTTACAGTCTATCTTCGCTCTAGTTGAAAGCCTTGGCAAACCTTCAACTTTTAGACAGCTTATTTATCTAAATAGAAACCTCCATGATTAATCCTTGCATTAATCTCTGCCCAGTCCAAAAAGGCTGCTCTAAAATTCCATTTTCTGCAATTGTCTCCGCGCAGCACAAGATTTAGCGCACTTATCAGCAAGCACAACATACACTCACACACATGCAGACTCTCACACACTCGTCTACACACACACAGAAACTCACACACACTCCGGCATTCGCACACACAGTCATACACTTCGGTAATCCCCAGGCCCCGCAGCAACAGGCAGCCAAGATAATTGCCAAAGTTTATTAACGTATACAAATGAGAGAGAGGGAAGAGCAGCAGAAGGGGCAGCAGAAGAGGTAGGAGAAGGGGCAGAGAAGAGTAGAAGAAGGACTAGGGGCAAGAGCGCGGGCAAGGGCATCATCGAGCAGCCAATGCAGCAAAAAAGGAGTTGCGAATTGCACGCCAATGAATATGAAATGAAGTCGACTCTGGCAGCAGTAGGCGGGGATCTGTCTGGCCTGCAGCCCCCCCTTTCCACTGCCACCTCCCTGCCCCAAGCTATGCCAGGCGTCATAAACAACAATTTATGTGCTTTAATGAAAATTGGTCGTGAGGAGGCTCGTTTCGGTTCGTTTTAGAGACAGCGCAAATAAATTAACTAGCCAGGAAGGCCAGCAGAGGGGGAGGGGGAAGGCAGGCAAGGGAGCGAAGGGAGGCATGCAAATGGGGCTGGCTTTGGACAATGTTAACACCTGTACGGGGCGCTAACTGGACAAACCCTTAGAGTACACATTTTATGCGACTCCTGGGACCACAAAAAAAATAAACAAAATACCCTGTAAATATTTTCAAGAGTTCATAAATTTTTGTCGGCAACACGTGAAATTTGTCAGTGAGGCGCGCGGCGCATTTTATGCAAATTGTAGCGAAATTGAAGCGAAAGCGATGTGGGGTGATGGGGAGGGGGGAGTATTAAGTAGAGGGCGGGGCAGCGGCAGGGGCAGGCACCATGGGCAGCATAACAAAAACGCATATGGAAATTTTATGCAAATTTTCATTGTAGCTGCAATTTGTAACAAATTTCAACGTGAAATTGTTTGAAAAGCGCACGCAGACAAGTACACACAAACACACACATACGTACATGTAGAGACAGACATCTTTGGCTGCGGGCACGACAAAACATAGCATACTTTTTTGGGGGTAGCAAACGAAGCAAATTTAATTTGCTGTGCGGCATAAAATCAAATTGCATAAATGTCAATCTCATTGCGGGCAGGGAGAGAGACAGAGAGAGAGACAGAAACAGGGGCGGGTAAAGAGTAACATAGTAAAGTGACGTCTAATAGACAAAATGCCCGCCAGCCTCGCAGTGCGTTTAAAGTGTTTTTCTTTGCATTTTTACAGCGGCAACTTTTGAACTCAATTTGCTCTGCCAATTTGCCGTAAGCACTTTAAAATGCCAACCACAAAGCAGACGAAAGAGAGAGCAGACACACAGAGAGATAAAGAGAGAGAGAGCAAGTTTCTAAAACTGCAGCTGAGAAAATATTTTGATTACTTTTGCACATTGGCAACACTTCAAAGCGCGCTCGAGCATATTTTCAAAATAAATATTATTGTTGTAAAGTTGTCGGCGAATTTGTCGCAAATGATAAGGACAGCTAGCAGTGAAGAGAGAAGGGGGGAAGGCAGCAAGACATTGACAATGACACTGCGCTGTCGTCAGTTTCCTTGGCATCTTCCTTGTCATCGTTTCCTGCTGCTGCCTCCTTCAGTCAAGTGCGGAAGTGCAGCGTCGCCCCAACGACGACGATTCTCGCCTGTTGCAGACACTTTTCGTTGTACAAAACTGGCCAAAAACTGGCCAGAGTTTTGGCTTGAAATAATGCAATGCTGGCTGCGCCTAAAAGCTGGCTATAAACAGCAGCAGCAGCTGCTTTACTACTCATAATCAACACTGCCAGAGCAAGCAGAACATTCATTTTGCACACATAAAACTTGGCCAAAATGTTAGCTGTCCCTCCCCTCCCCCCCTCGCACAACCAGCACCCGTTTCTCCACTTCCTCCTCCCTCTACTACTTCCTCTGCTCGTTGCCATTGCGCGCTGTCTGCACTTAATGGAAAATGTCAGTTTGCCTGCAGCGTCAAACGTTTTATTGAAGTTTCCACTGAAGCAGCCAAGCCTCCCCCATCTCCCTCTCTCTCTCCTACTCTCTCTCTCACTCCTCTCTCACTGCTACCTTTTGCTTTCATATCCTTTTTCTTGTGGCCAGCTACGCCCGTTAAATGTAACGAACCGGAAGCGCTAAAAGTGAAGCAGCAGCAGCCGTAAATGGCCAAGGCAGACAAGCCCCAAAGCAGCACAAGGGAGACAGAGAGGAATGAAAGAGATGGCAAAGTACTTCTTGCTGATTTCTTGCAAGTGTAGAAATCTGATGATCTGATGAGCTTGATGGTTACTTGAAATATTATAGATGCTTTAAAGTGACACCCCAATCGGAAAGGGGCTTGGCCAAAATCGAAAATAAACTTGATCTTCTGCGCAGGTGTAAAAGAGAACTTATAGTAATATATAGTCGCAGTACCCCCTTTTCAATAGTAATAAACACACTTCTACGAGTAGTTCTGCTAAGCAAGCTTTGCTTTGCTCATTGAACTTACTTGGGAATATTCAACATGCCTCCCATTCATTTTTACTACATTCTTCGACAGCAAAACAATAAATTTCATAGAACTGAATTGTAAAACTGAATAAATTGAAATTATTTCTTGTACAATTTCAAATTTGGAATATCCGTAATGAGTAGCAAAATTAAAGAGAAGAAAACGACTGCAAAGGGCACAAACACTCCGTTGGAGGAAACGGCAAGCAGAAGGATGACCGGACAGAAGAAGCTCTACAGCAGCATGTTTGAGGTATTTGGCCGTGTGCAGGGTGAGTGTGGCATCGAAATGGAATCGATACATTTCAAATAAAAGATTGAAAGTCATTTGAATATTCTTCTCGCTTGCAGGCGTCTATTTTCGTAAAGTAGGTTTGGCTTTATTTCTAAGATATTTTCGAGGTTTTTCAGCTTATTTCTGCCACCTAGCACACTCAACTCAAGGCCAAGCAGCTGGGCGTAAACGGTTGGTGCATGAACACACAGGATGGCACTGTCAAGGGCATCATTGAGGGCCCACAGGATACACTCTCCGAAATGTAAGCACCTTTCTGGAACATGCCACGTTATATATTTTTATGTAACTCGCTTCGCTCTCGCAGGCAACTCTGGCTACAGCACAAGGGAAGTCCTCACAGTCGCATTGATAAGGCAATCTTCACGCCAAACGAGCCGATTCCAGCACTAAATTTCAGTTCGTTCACCATTAAGCGTTAATTTTTGTATTTCATATTTCATTTCTTATACCTCATTTGTATTTTTATATAATATAATATTACTAAACTGGGCTAAAGCAACTCTGCTGTCACGTTGCTCATACGCAGCGTGGGTTAAATTTCTCTTTGACCACAAGTTGTCCAATGGGGGAAATTGGCTGTACAATTGCTCGGGGCACTCCTTCAACAACTCCCCCTTGTCCAATTAAGCCGAAAGTTGACAAATTTAGTTTTCTAATATTTGTTGCTTTTGATATTTTCGCTAAATTTGACAATTGTCACAGCGATTTCAATTTATTTTCACGCAGCCATCAACAAATATTTTTTGACTTTCCAAAGTTTTGCCAATTTAGCGACAAATATTGTTCAGCCTCGCTCTCTCTCTTTCCCTTCTCCCCCTTCCCTGTGTCGACCTTAGTGAAAGAGAAGCAACACAAATTTGCATAAATAAATAAAAGTTACACACAGTGAGTTCGAAACGGTAACAGCAGTTGCCGCTCGACGACGGCAATTAAAAACGGCCGTGCACCATTTGGTGCCACTCCTCGTATTTGTTTTCCCCATTTTTCCCTGGCGGTGACTTTAGTTGTTTTTCCTAGTCCCGTCCCTCCTCTACCCTGCATTGTTATTGTTGTTTTGCTGTCTGGCAAACTGGCACTTTATTATAAACTGTTAAAACCGCAGAAAATGCAACAAAAACGCAATGTAAAAACGGTTTTAGGGGGCAAAGAATGTTGCTCATGTTGCACAATCGGCTTTTAGGGCAAATTTGCTGAAATATTTATAGAAAACTGTGCAGGTTTTTTATGGTATATGGCATAGATTGGCATTATGCGGGATTTTGTGTAGTTCAACTAGGATTTGTGGGCTTGTAATACGCGCAGAAGTGACAGAAATGTAAAGAAATAAAAGAACATTCAGATCACAAATACATTTCATTATTGAATGTATAAGTTAATGACTAAGCAGATATTCATTTCCAGAATGCGACCTTAGCACTTTTAACCAACCTCTCAACCTCTTCAAAGCAAACTGCAATTAATTCACCGAAAAACATTTATTGCCATAAAAAGAGAAGAAAGTAGAATCGATAAGCATAAAGCAAATTACGCTATCGATTGCACATTCATCTCTGAGTAAACCAACCAAGTTTATCAACTGCATCCGACGACATCGAACACAAATTGCTGGGCGGGGGAAAATCTTGTAAAGTCAGTGAGATCTGCAAGATCTAAGGCTGCAACGGCAATTGCTGAGATGACATTGCCGACATTTGCTGCCGCTTCTGCTGTCGCAGATACTCCATCAGCCCTTTGTGTTCTTGCTGCCGACTTTGCCATAATTTGGCAGCCGCGTTCTTAAGAGGTCCAGCATCACCACGTGTAATCTGCTGCTTTAGCAGCTGCCTGTAGAGCAACATCTTGCGACGCTTCTCTTCAGAGCTGGCGCTTGCGCTGAATTGAAGTGGAG
Source organism: Zaprionus capensis (assembly GCA_018903675.1). Taxonomy (NCBI): domain Eukaryota; kingdom Metazoa; phylum Arthropoda; class Insecta; order Diptera; family Drosophilidae; genus Zaprionus; species Zaprionus capensis. The sequence goes on along the minus strand of JAEIFN010000040.1, from coordinate 2,173,963 downwards.
GATCCGTTTGGGAGTTGCCAGGAACTTTATCTTTCGATGAGGTCAATTGATCCCTTTTAGTTCTAGGCTTTTGATTTGTTTGAGATCTGCTAGGAACACTATCTTTAGATAATCTTAGGTGATCTATTTTAATGCTAGAGACTGTGCTGAATTGAAGTGCGTTATCTACAGACGATTGCAAGTGATCCTTTTTAGGGACAGAGCTCAAACACGATTGGGTTCTGGAAGGAACTTTATCTATAGCTGAGCTCAAGTCATCCATTAAACTGGATTGCAGACCAGAATTTAATTGGGATCTGCTACGCACGTTATCTATAGTCAAGTCCAGACATGCTTGGGATCTGCAGGGAAGATTATCCAAAGATGAGCTCAAGAGATCCTTGTCAATGATGGAGCTTGAGCTGAACTGAAGGCAGGCACTTTTACTGGATTGCAGGCCAAGATTTGTTTGGGATCTGCAAGGAACATAACCTATAGAGATGATCTTAAGTGATCTCACGCAAAGCTTACTCAATTATGTCAGCCATTTTGGGGACCTCGTCAAAAGTTATTTCAAATTTTTACTTAGTTTAGTTTACCTTGTTGAAAATTTAGAATTTGAATGAGAAGCAGTGAGAAACTGCTCCAGCAAAACGAGAAATATCTCTGACAAGTAGCGCCAGGCTAACCCGAGATCGATCTACGTTAATTAATATCAAAAGCACAAGCCAATTTTCCTTGCAATTTTCCGCACACAAAAAACAAAAATGAAGTCATTAAATTTTCTCTTTCTTATTTTGCATTTCCAATTCAAGCGTCAAACGGCAAAGTGGCACGCGAGGAGATAAAAAAGCAGCCGACAGAGGAAGCAGGAGTTGGAGGGCAGAGAAAGGAGAGTGGCAACGAGGAAGGGAGACGCACGATAACGGATTCCGTTGCGCCGATAATCAATTCCGTTTCCGCTCAATGCTGGAATTGTTTTCGTGTTGTTGTTGTTGTTGCCGCTTCGTGCGTGACCCAAAATATGCATAAAGTTTTTCGAAAAATACATAAAATTATTGTAATCATATTGGCGTGGCACGCGGTAAACAACTGGGATTAGCTGGTTGCATGGGCGTGGCATGCTAGGTAACAGCCTCGCGTGCCTCGTTTGTTGCATGTGGCAACACACTGCCCCATTAGCCGCTGATAACGAGTTCATTGACGAGTTCATTGGCACATTGATGCCACATTGATTATCGGCAGACACCCGAAAAGCGCTTCAACTGTGGCACGCACTGCCAGCGGACTAAGTGAGCCAAAACAGTTGGCAACTAGTGAGGGCATGTGACTGAGTAAAGGTTTTAATTGCTCAGGGTTAATCAATTGGAATTCTGACGGTGTCTATGATCTGAATACTGCAAGATCTTCTGTATTTCTAGAACTTCTAAAACTTCTTCTTTTATTTTATTTTTGTATTATTTATTATATTTATTTTTATTTTATTATTTATTATATTATTTTTGAGTATTTTGGCATCTACTGAACACTTTAGATATTGTTGAAAAATTAAAAAACAAAGGTTTTCAATAGTTCAACACTGCTGTAGTTAAAGCTTCTTCCTGCAAGACTTCACACTCAAAACTTCATCAATTTTTCTTTGTTTTATGCTTTTATTCTCTTCGATTTCGGGACTTCCATTTGCAGTGGATTTCAGGATTGCCAGGCAATCTCGTCTGGGAGTAGAAAGCCTGCGGCTGCCATGCAGCAGCTTATTAAGAATGCGCAGCGTGTTCGCTGCGCCACATGCCACACGACGAGCAAATCCCCAAGCCGAGAGCGACGCATGCAAAGTCCCGCAAAACTTGCGCAGCCTTTGCCCGCAGAGTCCTTCTGCGAGTTGTCTAGACGCAACTTCATGCCAAAAAATGCAACCGAAAAAATATAAAACAATAAATTGAACTTGCAACACAAGCTGTTGCAAGCTGCAACAAATACTTTGTATAGAAAACTTTGCCTCTCTCATTTAAGGCGCGTTTCAAAAGAATGAATCGAAATTTCATCGCTAATTTGCCACGCATGCAACAAGCTGCACGTTTTGGCACCATGCCACGCCCACCCTCGACAGTGCCGCCCTGCAGTTTGCATGTTTGACCGCCATGTTGCGTGCCAATTTGATAAATGTCGCATTTGATTAGCTTCTTCCGACCCCCCTCCACCCCTTTCCATCTGCTTCTGCCTTTGCATGCGGCAATTGAGAAATTTTCACAACGCAAACTTTGCGCAAAGTTTGCATAATGAAGGAAAGGCTGCCCCTTCCAAAATGTTGAAATCTTGTTTTGTTTAGCATTTTATAGCAGTTTATAGCAGCAGTTTATGGCATACCTAAAGGCGCGCACACGGAATGCGCCCCCGACAAAACTTTAGCTTGTTATGCGACTAGCGGCAAATACTTTTCGAATTTCATTTGCCCCCGCTTTGATTTGTTGCAGTTAAAAGAGGCACAGTGGGAGGGGGTAGGGGGAGTAGTGCGCGTGACCCCAAATGCCAAAGGGCAAGTGGCAAAAGTTTGCGGCTTTGAAGATAGGGTCCGCGCTTAGGCCGCACGTTAAATATGCCACTTGCATGCCACATGCCTCCGACTTTGACTTGAGCTCTGTGGCTGTTTATGAGCTTGGACCTCAAAAGGATTAAAATCCTTTGATATCTGGCATGTTAATTGCAAGCACAACAAATATTTTAGCATTCCCTTTCAAGTTTCAAGAGGCGGAGGTGCAAATAGATAAAATCAAGTGGAATTCAAGTTGAAGATCTGCAAATCAAATATTTAGATTTAGTTTCAACAGACTTGTTATGATTAAGCACTCAGTTATCATACTAAAGTATCACAAAACTTCACAGTTATGCTCAGCACATTATCAGATGATGTCTTTAAATTCCTTTTCTTAACAAATGCTTTCAAAGAATTCAGGCCAAAGTTCTACAGAAGGCAAAAAAAAAGGACTAAGCATATTTGGACAAAGTTCCTAAGGTGTTTCAGTAAGAAGATCACAGTTAAATTTATTGTATAATAAGAATTACATATGATACATTTAAAACACATGCAATTTATTATAATTTAATTAATTAATTAATTTAATTATTATAATTTTATGTGATCTTTAAATATTAAGAACTTGATTAAAGAAAAGTAAAGTTGAAGAAGTTCTATTTAAGAATTTCTTTACAGCAATAAATAAGCCAAAGTTAGAGATTTCTTAACCAAACCAAGTAGACTAACCAGGCAAAATTGCCCAAAGGAATTTCCAGTTGCACAACTTGAAGTTGAAGAATTGCTGAGAAATACCTTCCAGCAATAGTTCGTTAGCTAAACCCAAGAAACTTCTCTTTCTCTAACCAACACATTTGCATTCGGAAACGAATTAAAACTCAAGCTGAACTTTAAACAAACGTAAAAGGAGGCCACATGCAGCCCCCTCCCTGAAGAACAATAGCAAACTTGCACAGGCGAAATTAGCCCGGAAAAACTGAATTATTTATGCGCATTTTTAGCGCAGCGCTCTCTCTCTTTCTCTCTCTCTCTCTATCTCTTGGTGGCACTCTACACTCTGGCCAGTGTCTCATTAATATTTACAGGAAGGTAGCTGGACCAAGAGTGCCCAATCCACTTGTCCCTTTCATTTTAATGAGCAGGTACAGTTGCCACTACTACAAAAAGGTATGCAACAGTTTTCTCAATATTCCGAGCTGCAATTTGTGCCACTTCTGTTTTGGGGCACTGCCAAGTGACCCAAATACCTGCTGTGCCTGCCTGCCTCCGCCCCCACACTATCTGTATAGAGTATTTCATTGTTTCGGTATGATAATTTATGGCCCAATGGGGCAGGGGCAGGGGCCGAAGGAGGGAAAAGACAACACAAAGCGGAACTCAGCGAAGTGAGCAAAGCTCCACTTTATCAATGCAGCTTTTGTTGTCTCTCTCTCTGCTTAAAATTTAAATTTCGTACAACTTTAGATTGCCCCAAAATCGATCGATATCGATGGTGAATTTAAATGAGCATTGGAATTTTTATTGAATTTCACTTTCCACTTTAATTTGTTGCCATTTCGCAGCAGGAATTTCTATTCCAATTTCAGTGGAACTGAGCGGAAATGTTCTGGCAGATTAGCGGAATAATTTGAGAGGAATAAAGACATTTGTGTCTACTTAACTGGGACATTTGTGGGTTCTATATACAGGAATACACATATTGTACATTTATCTTTAAGGATTCTTTATTGTATATAAATCTCTTTATAGATTTCTCTTTTTAGAGTTGTTAGAAACTTTACCTTTGTGTTGCTTAGATCATTTCTTACTTACACTTTTATAGGTTGAATAAAGCAAACTATACTGAGCTGCCTCAGCAAGTCAATAGTTTTCGCTTTAGGGTACTTTCAATGCAGATACATATGTTTGATTATTCTAATAATTTATTCACATTTCCCCCCTTGCCACATTTCTCCTACACCTCACGCTATAGTCTCTCTTTAAAGTCTGCTGTTGAAGCTCTTTTATCATCATTATCAACTCGAGGACTACCGCTGCGCATCAGACCTAATCCAATCCTGTTAAAGCTGCCAAAAATCCACGACAAGCCTCAACGCGTCGCGTCGAGGAGGGAGAGGGAGTGAGTGTGCAACAACCAAACACAAAGGGGCACAGACAGACAAAGCTGAAGGCCTAAGCTGCTACCCTGCCACCGTCTGGCCCGCCCTCTGTAACAAAGCAAAACGGTAAATAAAGCGGAGAACGTCACTGACAGCGGGTGAGGCGATGAAAGAAAATCAAAGCAAATCAATGCAAAGCTTTTGTCCATCGAAGTCGCTTACTTCCCTTTTTTTCTTCAATGCGATGCGATGAAAATTGAAAATTTACTTTGGCAATTTTCGTAGCCTTTTGCCGACAATGAAATATGTCAATTTCAATTATGCCAGGCGACAGACCACGCCCCTCGCTACGCCCCCCGCAGGCAATTGAAACGTCACAGAGAATACATTTCGTTTTAGGGCGAACATTTCTGGGATCCACAAAAATCTATTGCGACAGTTCGACAAATGTGTCAATTTTATATATACAAATCTGCATCGATTACGCTGTTTTTGAAATTGTCATCTGGTACTGGGCGTCTCTTTATAGACAGTACCGAGGGGACTGGGCCGACACTCAATGTCAAGCTAAGGTAATTACAGTTGTTGTTTCAGGGGTTCGGCGATTGTCGACAGCTGTGCAGCCCGAGGCGCAGAATATGGAAATATTTGAATTGATATTGAATCAGGTTAAAAGGCGGAGAAGGGCTAATAATGAAGGAGAAAGGGGTGGCATGCGATTGACTTCGATAAAACTTAAGCGGCAATTTAAGATTTACAATTTGGGTTAGGTTGGGGAGGGAATGTTTATTTCTTAGCGGGGTTTTGCTTCTTTTATGAGTATATCGATTACATCTTATAGTATTAGACATCATATCCTATACTAATTTACAATATTGTATCATATATGATATAATATAGATTTCTTATTAATTCTTTGTGTATTCCTTCTATTCCTTTCTTTTCAACAAGAAGATTCATAGTTTCATTTAATTTCCCATTATATTTAAATGTTATATCTTAATCATTCAGGTATTACTTCATATCTCATTCTAATATATACTTAAGAGCCATTTCATACACACAATATAGATAACAATCGATCTCTCTCTTTCTCCCACTATCACATATTTCTATTCTTTCCTCCAACTTTACACTAAGAGCACTATGAACTCAGTTCCTAGCCAATCCATTTGCATAACTTAGCAAGTCAAGCCGAGTACAATAACTGCATGAGAAACTATTGTAGCAGGGAACAGGCGTGATTTCCCAGAAATGCTATTAAAGAGTCATAAGACTGTCTACCCGGCCTAAGTCGTAGTAGCAGTAGTAAGCTTAATGCACAGGAAGTGCAATGTCTGGGTAGGCTATGCATAATGCTTGGACTGGTCATTTAGCTGGGCTCCTAGTTGGGTAAGTGACGGACGAACAGATGTGTCTGTCCAGCCAGGCTGTCGGGCTGATTGATTTGCAACTGGCAACTTGCAACTTGAAATTGAACTTGAAAAGTGCAAGGCAGAGACGACACGACAACACTCGACACCCAGCACGATAGAGAGAGAGAGAGAGAGGGAGGGAGGAACTAGGAAAAATGTCATGTCGAAGACTCTTGGCTCCTCCGCTTGTCGTCGATATGATCTGTGCGTCTGCCAGAAGCAGGAGGAGGAGGAGGTTTGCCTTGTCTGTGGGCGACACTTTGATGTGAAATTGATGATGATTGAGAGTTGCATTGGGGCAAGGAACACACAGAGACATTACCCCGACACATACCCAGCACATTATGCAACGTTATGTTGTAGCTGGCATACAAATTAAACAATTAAATGGAGGACAAGCCAAGGCGGGTAGCAACACTCTGAGGTTTCCCCTGCTACACAATATATCTAGATATATGTGTCAAGTCTACTTTGGTGGCATCGTAAATTTCATTCTTAGTCAGCCGCAGCTGTTGATAGTCCTCAACTTCATCGTCATCTTCATCATCTTCCCCCATCATCATCATCATCGTCATTCTCGTTACGATTGCGAATGCTCATTGCATTTTTATCACTTACGCGAAATTGGTTTTTATGTGTCGGGGAGTCTCATGTGCGCCTATTAAATTAAAACGTTGCGCCTCGACTAGACTCGGCATCAATTTTCACATATATCGCAACTAGCGCAAGTGAACCTCAACGCTAGAACACTTGAAGGGACTGAGAGACAATCTCCTCCCTCCATCCCCACCCCAACCCACAGGGCAGTTAAATAAAATGCCCAGTCGCCCGTTTAAGCGATGACAATCAAGCAAATAGCCTCAGTGATATATATCGTATATATCCAAGTTCCAGACGAGCCTCCTCTTCCTACTTATAATGAAAGACAGCAGCAGGAACTGCGAGCGAGGTGCGAGTGCGAGTACTTTGACGCCAGTCTGCCTTCCCTCTCTGCCTCCCTTTCATACTCCCACTTGCACTTCCTACATTGTTTATTGATTTATTGGCGCAGACAATGAGCAGAAACTTGGCAACTTGACAGCAACTGAGCGGGACAGTCTGAACAATCTGGCAGCAGGCTGATTGCAATGAATGGGTCAGCTGTACTGCGTTGAGTGGGTTTGAATACTTAAGATCATATGAATATACATAAATACATAAAGGGTGCAGACTTACGCAAGCCAGTGGGGCAGACAATGAGTTGACTAAGTTGACAATAATTACCTGTAAGTAGAAGAAAAGATGATTTATTTCATTAGTTTCATGTTACATATATGTTGACTGTGGCCTTAGTCTATACACTACAGGAAGTCAATTTAGTTATCGATAAAAAGAGTGTTGGATAATGCGAAAAAAACCGAATAGTGCACTATCCTTTGAGAAAGCCAAGAGAACAGATCAAAATGTGCAAAAAAGACATTTACAATTTACAGAACCAAGACAGTTAATAAAGGATTCTCTGCACAATAATATATTCCCTTTGGAAATATAGAACTCTAAAATTGTAATTATTTTCTTGTATGTGCTCTCTTTACAGTACCACCTGACAGTTGTCTATCTTAAATGTATAATAACAATACAAACATGCACAACAATTTGGCAGATTTGTATCCCTTTTAAACTGCACTTTCTGATGCAGCCTTAAAAGTTCCCTTCTCTCTCTCTCTCTCTCATTATGTATGGCTCTCCCTTTCTTACCACAAGCTCAGCCACAGTGACACCTGTTCCAGCTGCTGCTCTGTATGCGCTTTGGACTATAACCAAATGATATACTATTAATTCGGACTGCCTATCTATGGCCAGTGGCAGCCCGAGAGAAGCAAACAAATCCGACCAAGACCAAGACAGGCCGACAGACCGAACAAACCAACAAAACCACCGACCAAACCAACAGGCAACAGCTACTGCCCCTTTCTCTCTCTCCCACACACTCTCCCTCTCGCTCTGCCAATGAAAAATCTGTCAAGCTCAGCAAACTGACAAGTTAATGCCAGAGTCGAGTCGAGTCGAGTCGGCGATTCAGTTCAGCAAGGTACTGTGCAGGCAATGACTTTGAAAAAACACCCAAGGCAGGGGGGGAGGAAGCAGTACGGATCAGAGAGACTGACCAGAGAGAGAGAGAGAGGGGAGGGAGAGAGTTTGGGCAGCTTCGACTGGTCTCTGTGGTAAAATTTAATTTAACATGCGATTCAAATGCGACAAATTCTTACACCCAATGGCAGAGCAAGAGAGGGAGCAGGGGGGGTACTGAAGAGGGGAAGATTGCTCGTGTCCAGGCAAAAACCAAATTGAGAACCACAATATACACAGAACACGTTGCCTGGACACAAAAGGCTGAACGAGAACGCATAACTTCGGCTCAAGCCCTTAATTATATTGAGTGTATGAAATCCTTTAGCCACACAATGCGCAGCACACACACAAACACACCCACACACACACAGGGCAACAGGAAGTGAAAGTGGCCCTGGCTAAAGTTGCCTCCTTTCTCCTTTCCTCTTCACTCTTCTCTTTGATTCGTTCGTGTCCTTGAACAACGCATAATCCAAGCAATTTGCAATTTTTGGTAATTTAACTTGACAAAACTTTTTAATGGCCAATGCCAGGCGGCACTTCGAGGGTTGACAATGCCACTGATACAGAGCACCCCCTGATCCCTCCTAATCCCCTCGTGATTCCCACTACCAACTTGGGCAATAGACGCCATTTGTGGCGGCTTTCAATTGGATTCGCAACTGTTGCAACATTCGCATTCAAGTTGAAACCCTTCTCGCTGTCCCGTCATAAAACCATAATTTTTGATTGTTATGTACTTTAAGCGGATTTCGGCGTAGTCAGGCAAGGGGGCAGCGACAGGGATTGGTTTTTTTCTATAGGAAAATATTCTATTTCTTCTTCCTCTCCCATGCAAATACGCATTGCATGATTTTAATTTTATAGCTTGCCTTGTTGTTTTCCTATTTTGGTTTATGATTTATGCTCTTGCTACGTACCTCTTTAGATTTGTCCCTTATCCTACATAGATCTCTCTCTTTTTCTCTCTCTCTCATTCTCTATTTTATCTCTCTCTCAGCCTCTCTTTGTCAGCCATTAACTGCGCTTAAGGCGTTAATGTGTTTAGCTCGCTGCGAAAGAGTTGGCAATTTCCGAGTCGCATAATTCGATTTTAATCCACATTGGCCTGAGAATTGTTACCCTTTTTGCATTGTTTACTGAAACAGTAACCCTTCCCTATATACAATATCTAGAATTCTGGTTTGGGGTAGTACGTGAATGCAGTGTGAATAGCGGGAATTATAAATAATCTGCTGGGAGGATTTAAATTTTAGGCAAAGAACTATGGGAAAATTCGTTAAAAAATGAAATCAGATATATTAAAATGAAAATATATACAGCATTTATATAGCATATAACTTCTTGTACAGTTGGATAAACCATTAAGCAGGCAGCTCATATTTCTAAACAAATAAATACGTAATGAACCCACAGAGTCTGCAAGGCAATCACGACGATTAATCATCGTTTTAACAGATCCATCAGAAAAGTTACTCAAATTCTCAACACAAACTTGAAGAACTTTTCCTCACTTCCCTCTCTCCGTCTGCCCTTCCAAGTTGTACAATATTTATAGCTCTAATTACAGGCAACACAACAGTTTGCGTTGACAACAACAGAAAGAGAGAGAGAGAGAAATATAACAGAAGTCGCGCCTCGCACTGGGAATATAATGAAGAACACTGCGAGAAAAAAACCTAAGTACATAATATTCCCAGACCATAAGCCACAATTTTCGGCATAAGGCTAAAAGTCAAGGCCCCGTGCAACATTTGAACTGTCAAAAATGACAAATAGCCCGTCGAGGATTTCATTTTAAATGCAACCTCTGCGTCGCGCTCTTGCAATGCAGTCGAAAATGAAGTAAAAGTGCGCAGCGCAAAACTTTGTCCGGGGGAAAACCCTCCACCTCCACCCCGCCCGATGCAGAGGTAGTCCATGGCAACCACCGAAAATCTTTGGCCAACGGAAGTGGAGGGACACCTTGCCGAAGGGATGAGAGGGATGAGTTTGGGTTGGCTACGGATTCGGATTCAGATTCGCATTTGGGTTGGGTTTTGGTTGGATGCTGTCAGAGGGGTGCAAGTCGCGCCAAGGGGGTGCACTCACTCAGTTGGCGGCCTTTTATGTTTGTACGGGAAATTAGGATTGCACAAAAAGAAGCCAAAAGGATTTTCAAAGCTGGACGGGGCAATGCTCGTCTGACGTATTTATAAATTAATCGTGTAGTCGGCGCAGTCAGACGTTTTATTGCAATTTCAAAAATGTCTATCGATGTTGCCGGGGACAACGCACACGTGCATTACAGAGTGAGAGAGAGAGGGGGAGAGCGGGGAGAAGGTAAAGGGATATTGTAGAGAACTTCGCTTATTAAAAATATTCATTTGTTCATTGTCTTTACCTAATGTACGTGGATTTATTTACGACTCGCTGAGGCAGATAATTAAATTTTCTGATTTTTACTTTACAGATATTTTTTTCGAGTTTCATGAACATTGAACACACATGTCAACGGGTGTATAAGAGTGTCTGTACTGTAATTGGAGTTCCGCAATGTTGAATTTTACTCACAACTCTCGTTGATTTGCCATGTTGATGCCTCTTATGGTCTTTGCTGGTTTGTTTAAGGAGTTGATTATATGCTGTATTTGCTCTTTCCTTATGCGATATACGGCAAAAGTTATCGATAGTATTGTAATTAATCTTTGTGTAAAAGATGTTTACTAAGGATTCTCTGAATAACACGCCAGGAAAAACTTTTGTTCCTCGTATGACTTGAATTTTAATAAATGTCTGGCATAAAAAAATTGGAATGGGAGAAGGGCGATAAAAAACAAAGGAACAATTAGAGAATTAAGAGAGGTATTCCCTTATTCGGCATGAACACATCATATTATTCCTTAAATTCCCAACAAATTCATTTATAAAATCTACCTTCTTTTTCATTCATATTTATTTATATTTCACTTATCGATAGTATCGATAACACCTTCGCTTTATATATGTGCTCATTATACCATAATATATTATCATCACATTATTCCTCATTATCTCAATTCATTTTAGTTTTTTCCAGACTTTTCTTTACTTTTCTCATTTCCGACACAAACTTAATTATCGATTATTTTATTTTGCACTTTTTCACATTTTTTCACAGCATTTCATTAACATTTGCTTCGCTCTCTCGTTTAAAGCTGTTGGCACCTCTGGCTTAGCAGCTTAGTGGCGCCTCTCTATGCGCTTCTCACTGCAGCTGTCGTTTGTGTGTCTGTCGGTGGCATGTGGCATGCGGTACATGTGGCATGTGTAATTGCAAATCCAATTAATTAACGAACTAGTCACTGCAAATGTGCTACTAACTGAGACATAAATAGCACACGACTAGACGCGACCATACACAGCTCAGATACTCTGAGTTTTAGATATGTATCTTCCCCTCCCTCCCTCTCGCTCTTTCCCTGCCTGTCTTTGAATGCCTTTTATGGCGCACTGTCTGCGTGTGTGTTCCAGAATCTAAAGTGGTTTGTGGTCGCAGAGAGCAAGCAAGAGAGGGAATTGAATAGGAGAGATAAGAGCAGAGAGAGAGAGGGAGATGAAGAGAGTCTTGAAGTAGCATCTGGGACGCCTCAAGTGTGTCTCAGGTTGACAAATGTACAACAATTAAGTGAAAAGTTCTGATGCTGCTCCCGCTGCCTCTGATGATGATGATGATGATGACGACGAGGTTGTCAAGGAAAGTGAAAAGTGAAACCTGCAGAACGTCAAAAACTTCTACGCGGATTTATGTCGCGCAAGTTTTACTTGGAAAACTAACCCAAAAGAGCCCCAGCAGCAGCAGCAGCAGCAGCAGCAGTAAAAACCGACATCAACATCAATTTCACTTTAATGTTTCCGTCCTGCTGGTGTGCACACCACACACACCAAGTACACTCGTTGAGGGAAAAAAGCTGAAGAAGAGAAATTATGCTAATAAATCGCAGCGACACGTGTCGTTGTACTCTCCTGCCTAATGGACATGCGCCACGAAATATGCATCGAATATTGTTGTTATTCCCCTCCTCCCCCACCCTCTGCCCTGCTGCACTCCTGCTGCGGATTATGAACACGGCACCCTGCACTGCCTGCACGTGGTGTTTACACATCATTTACATAAAACGAGCGGCAACGTTTTTGCAATTTCTTCAGAGAGTGAAAAAAAAGAACAAGTTGAAAGTGCAGAACGGATGGCAGAAACCTGCCCAACAAAGTTGTTAATTATACTTGACTGGACGACAAACCTCCCCCCGACCATCCTCTTACCCAATGCTTTGCCCAGTCAAGCGCTGATAATAAAGTGACCCCAGTGGGGGAGGGAGAGGGGGAGAGTGCAGGCTATAAGAAACTGCTCGGGGACCTGCCCGTTTATGACGTGTCCGCGAGAAGAAACCATTAATCAGAGCCTCGCTTAGACCCCGTCTCCAATTCGAAATATTTCTTTCTTCTCGCTTTCCCCTTCTTTCTGCCCCTCCCCTTAAGTATTTGCCATTGTTTGTTGCAGGTCGCGTGCGTCGCATTAGGCAAGAGAACTGGCAAACGATTTGCAGATAAAACGTTGAGAAACCACACGAAAAAACGAACGAATATTGCCTAATTGCAGTAATTAATGGGTATAGTTTACATTTATGATGAGCCTTAATTGATACTCGGGGGCAAAGAATAAAGTGATTAATGGTAACTGCAACGTTATAATCGTGTATTATTTTAAATGTTTTGAATATATACATAAATGGATACTGATATAGAAGGAAACACTAATAATATTTTTTTGCGAATTTGGGGACTTTATAGAACTTAGCTTGATTTATACAAATCTTTAGCTTCCTTTTTTAAAATATTATAAAAATAGACATGGATATAAGAAGGAAAACTTAAAAACTTTTAAATGTTGACTAGAAGTTTCTTGAATTTGAATCTCTTTGCTTTACCATATATTCATATATTCAAATCTTTTGCTTTCTTTCATCCAACTTAATTTTTGTATTGTGTATATTAATTAGAAATACAGAATTTAAAGCTTTTAACTTGATTTATACAAAACTTCAGCTTCCGCAAATTAATTAAGTAAGTTCTGCGCAATGTCAATAGTCACACTTCTCTTTAACCTCAGTTCAGCCACAAATAACTACTAAATAATAACTAAAGCAATATTTAGTGTGTAAATTAATAAAGAGTAAATTAAATAAACCCAGCTACTAGTACAGACTTCACATCCAAGAAGAAGAAGGTAAATAAGAAACACAAATCGATTACTATGCGAGTGCGAAGCAAGCATTAAACTAATTGCAAACATTTCACAATTTGATTGCACACATTCCCGAAATGTCAGTGCAAATAGTCCCCTCTCACTCGACACTCTCTTCTCCTCTCTCTCTGTAATAATTATGAACAGAAGCCACGCACACACATTTAGATAGAGAGGGAGGCCGATTGGCATTTAACCTGGCCACAAAAACATATGGAAAATCAAAAGCGGCTAAAAGCGAAAGCAAATCGCTTGAAGCGTTGCTAGTCAAACCACCTGTGCAGTAGCAACCACTCCCCCCTTCCACTCTTTCTTCCCCAACTCCCTGCACAGTAAACTTTGCGAATGGGTTGCTCAGCACAAAGAGCAATCAACCACCCCCGAGCAAATTTCATACGAAATTAAATTAGAATTTTCGGCTGCTGTTTGCTGCCTCTGCCTGTCTATGCGTTTGTCTCTTCGTCTGTCTGTTTGTCTGTCTGCCTGTATCTCTGTCTGGTTGCCTGTGCGTTTGTCTGCCTGAATTTGAATGGATGGCAAAAGGAAATTGCAGCACGCACGCATATGAAATGCCCCCAACAACACGAAAAATACAAACTAGGAATGTTTTCGTTTGCCAGTAGTCGACTCTGCGATACCCTGTAGTGCAACTGAAGTGCTTGCAATGTGATTTATTCACTTTTTAAGAGAATTATAGATATAGAAATAAGTTATATCATGTAAAATAATTCTTCCGATACGTAAAAGAGTTAGTTTTCTATAATAAATAAGAAACAAATCATCTTAACTATTGTCAACCACCTAAGTTAACTAATATTTCCCAAGTTTTTCTGTCTTTTTGATAACTGAAGTTAAGTTGTCCATAATGTAGAGAGAATAAAAGATACGGAAGTCCATAATATAATGAAATAATACAGAAAAAGTCTTCAGATACATATAATAAGTTACATTTCCACCAAAAATACCTAAGTAATCATATAAAATATTCTTCAGCATCTAAATAAAATAAAAAATACTTTCTCTGTCTCTGATGCCTGAAGTTTTTTTATTTTTTGTTCATTGTGTTTTTTCGAATCAGCTATACAATTTTATTTGTAACTACCCAATGAATTGAATTAAATGTATTATATATAAAAAAAATTATTTTGGTTTTCTGTCTTTGTTCTCTAAAGATTTCTTAAAATAAATGTAAAAAAAATATATAATTTTAAATCTACTGTAGCAACAAAAATTTCGTATAATCCCTTGTAAAAACACCTATTAATTTGTATCGCTCAACAGTGCACAGCTGCCCACTTGTTGATTGCAGGGTATATAAAATATTGATAATACACGCAGCCCATTCAACATGGAATTCAAAAATGGGCAGCTATGAAGAAGAAGAGTTCCTCTGTCTGCCACAGAAATGAACAAATGACCGCAGGCCAAACAGATTTCCACTCACTGAATACGTGAGTATGTGCGTGAGCGTGTGAGTGCGAGTGTGAGTGCGAGTATGAGTGCCAGCATGAGTCCTTGAGCTACAAATGCCTACACAAATGAGCGCATTTCAATTAAAATTTCCGTTTTAATCACCTTTGCTCAACCAGAGAGAATGCCAGAGATGAGTCGAGTGGGATATGCCGTTTTTTAATGATATTTATGATGTTGCCTTCGAGCTTTATTTGTACCCAGCTCTGACTTCTATCCGTTGATAATGAAATTTAAACCATCCGCAATGATTGTCATGTCACTCTCGGTGCTTTGGGCCTGAAAATCATCGTTGCACCAGACATACTCCATCTGCACAGGAATCCTCAGAGATACCAGCGATGTGGAAGCGCTGCTCAGTTCCCCGCGCAGCGTATGGCTAACAGAGCTACTGCCATCATCGTTGTGATCACTGTACTCAAACGAGTCAAATACCAATTCTTCACTGGTTTGAGTCTTTTGATACACCACCACAGCCAGAGAACTATCAGTGCTACTATCACCTTGGCCCACTGCGCTCACAGGCGTCTCGCTGCCGTCGCGATTGCTCTCGCTAATCTCGCTGCTCACCGCGTTGCTGGTGTTGTCCACCCATTCCGAAGGCAACTCTGGAATCGTATACACCGAGGTCATCGATGCTTCCACTTGCTTATTCTTCACTGGCTCTGGCACAGCGAGTGTATTCTCCAACAATGTAGGCGTAGGCGGAGTTACAGAGTTGCTTCGCCAGTTGGTTGTGCCGCCAGCCTTGAATCGTTCCGTATAACATTGTTGTTGATGAAGAACTTCCTCTTGAAGTTGTGACCCTACATGTGATGGCTCCATGATGCCAGGCTTGGAAAGCAAAAGCTCTTTCAGATTTATAAAGCTAACGCGCATCTCCTCCATCTGCTCGATGGTGAAGGTCGACCACATGGGTAAATCGGGTACAGACAAGGCCGCAATCAGGAAATCCAGGTCTCTTTCCATACTGACACTGGAGTATTCCCGGCAACAAATGAATGGAATTTTGTTGGAGATACGTGCCCGAACTATATTGAATTTAATACGTATAATAATAATTTATGACATTCGAAACGACAACACGTTTTTTTTTTTTTTTTGATATCAATGGAAGGAATTTGAAAAGTAGACGTATTACGTATTATATTATCAATATGAAAGCAAACCTGGTAAATATGTTTTATACTTCAAAGCAATCTAAAATAAAGGTCGAGCTTTAACTTTCGTGTCCATTTCGAACTTATTAAGCTATTATAGTTGATAGTTTTAAAGTTTTTCAGGATTTGTTTTAGATTTCAATAGGTTAGATTTGAGGTTAGGTTGGATTTGAATAAGCATGTCTAATATTTACAAGGTATACAACAGTCTAAAGTGCTTAGCTACATTGCCCTTTTGCTTGAAATGATTATTTATTTCATCTCTCTCCAGCTCTCTCTGTCCCTATCGAACAGACCATTAAGTAAAGTCACCAATCTAAAGAACAAATTGAACATTTTCATTCAACAGAAGGACAAAATGTTTTACATAGAGTACACCCCAGACACAGGAACAGGGACAGGGACAGGGACAGAGACAGGACTCTCAAGTGTTTTGTCAAGCACAACAGAGAGCAAAGTGAGCAAAGTGAACTATTCGACAACAGAAGCAGTAAGATGAAGATGCAGATGAAGAAGACCAAGAAGAAGCAGCTTGGTTAGAGCTAACTTCCAGTCTATACACCAACTAGAGAGAGTTTCTAAAATAATACAATTTTCCCGTAAACTTACTAAAAGATGCCGCAAAACTGCGAAGGGAAACGTAAATGTCCAAAAACGTCGCATACAAATGCAAATGTCCTGCACACACGGATAGACGTGACCGTCGTTTGTTGCTCAAACAGCATCAGCAAGAGAGTAAGTGTGTGTGAGAAAGTGTGTATGTGTGTGTGAGTATGTGAGTGGTGTATGTGTGTGAGGCATTAGTTGCCTGTATGCCTGAGCTCTTGTCGTCAGTTAACAAGCAGACAAACAGACCAAGCAGACAAACAGACCAAGCAGACAAACAGACAGCGCGACAGACAACGTCAAGGATATGTTGGCATAGCACACACGCACACTTACACACACACATTCACTCACCAACATGCACACACACTTATACTCACGCATACCTATGAGTGTGTTTGTTTATTTGTTTACTTTTTGCCATTTGGCTGTGCGCAAGTTTTCTTCTAGCTTTCTTACATGTCCCTTCCCCAGACTGCCCCCCTTTCTCTCTCTCTCTCACACATATTTTCTTCCTCTCTCTACCTATCTCTCTCTCTGGTTTGCCTTTTTCTTGTATGTCTGCCATGAATATTTTCATATTTGCAGCTGCCTCTGCCTTACGACTTTATCCTGGCAATTGTGCAGGCAGAAGAAAACTTCGGCTTTGCCTTTTGCCGTTGAGGACGCATGTGTCGAGCCTTGTTATTTAATAGGCTTTTGTGACTTGCTCGGCTCCCTCTCGAGTGGCTGACGCGTCGCCCCTGCCCACCGTCTTCCTGCTGCTTGGTCACATCCTCCTCCTGGCTCCACTTTCTCCTGCTTCTGCAATGCTTGCCTTGTCTGCACTCAGCCTGCTCTGCTTCCCCTGCTCGCCCTTCTGGTCTCTCTCTCTCTCTCTTCTACACATCTCCCCCACTCTCCCTTTCTCACTGCTCTTGTTGGTAATGCGTTTAGATTATTAAACATATTTTGTCCAAACAACTTTTGAGCTGCTGCAAGAGTTTTCCCAACTCGCCATCAGCTTCCACTTCAATCTCCACTTCAGCTACGAACTTTTGCTTTCCCTTTGCCATTTGCCATTTGCCATTTCAGTTTGCCATCTTCGTACTGCCTCTTTAAGCAATTAAAGCGTCTCTCCATTGCAGTACCATAAAAGTAACTTGTGCTCTTAAAGTGTTCAATAAAAACGCACAGAGGAATCGACAAAGTAAGTAGGTCAGACCATTAAAATTGCCACTAAACATACACACACACTCCCACATACAACAAACACTGCCACACACCCACACACTCGTCTCGTATTTATGTTTGGAATGGAAAGAATCCTAATGCACTTGGAGAAAAGCTTTACCCTAAGGCACAGCAAAAAAGTGTTGAGGAAGATGAAAACTCCTTTCAAATGTTTAAGATTATTACAATATAAAGAAATCTGAGTAAAACATTTGAAGTTAATCTTTTAAAATTATAGATAAAATTCATAAACAATTAAAACATATTATGGCTGATTAAAGCTATAATTATATATAGTTTACAGGTATTTTAAATATCGCATAATCTACATAGTTTATTTTAAAAGGAAGTAAAATAAATAAACAAAAGAAAAACATTTTCCAAGCACAGCAAAATGTCTTAATAATTATGCAAAATGTTCTACAAATTCCCTGTAGAAATTGCAGTTTCTACAAGTGAAATTTCTAATCTTTCTCCACAATATACACTAATATTTTTTTAAGTGTGCTCTTCCTGTCGTTGTTTAATCGTTAGCGGAATGTTTTGTTGCCTTTGCTTGTAGTTAAAGTTTGCGTTGACATTACAAGAGGTTCGAGGTAACGCATACGCACACACACATACAAACACACACACAAATACACATACACACACCCACACATGAAGTCATAACAACAGAGGGCGCCACCTGCGCCACTGCGACTCGCTTGCTTGGGGGCCGATCCCCTGCGGTTCGTCGAACAACGCAAAAGTTGCCTGCTAAATGCTTTCTGATTGTTATTTTTCGTGTTTTCCTGCAGCTTTGCTCGATGTTGCCACATCCAAATTACAATTATTACATGCCACTGCCTCAGCCCCAGCCAAAGTTCCCCTGTAGCTACTTCTGCAGTTGTTTCTCCTTGCCCAAACTGTAACTTTGCGCTCGAAGTTGCTAGGGAAGGTAAAGGAAAAGGAAAGAAGGGGGAGAGGTATAGAGCCAACTTAGAGAAGTTGGAAGTTTCTGCTTTCTGCTTTCGCTAGAAATGCAAAACCTGGTAATGTGGGCGTGTTTAACATAAACTTAAGCTGTTCGTAATGACTTTGTAGCGCTTTTCGGGCCTGTCGACTTCTTCTTCCCCGAAAAGGCTTTAATTTTGCGGTCTTTCGGCCAAATGTAATGAAAAAACTTTGCAACAAATTTAAACGATGGTCAAGCAAAGTGTTAAAGAAAGAAAGGAAGAATGAAAATGTGTAAAAGTTTGATTAAAAATGGTAGAGAGTTAACAAGGATTAATAGATACAGGAAAACCCCAAAAAATGGCATAAAATCTTTATGGAATGATAAAAAATATTAAGAAATTTGCTGTGTGAAACTGAAACTTGTGCCAGAGATGTCTAGAAAACTGAGAAATTGTAGCGCTAATGTAGAAAACTGAAACAGTTGCAGAGATCTGAAGAAACTTAAGAGATAAGGTAAAACTAAAGCGGATCTTTGGATTTAGAGATCCAAGCAACTCCACAGAACGAAGAGCTAAGCATTAAATTGAAATGTTCCAATGATCTCAGTATAACTAAATAATCGTTGTGTTGAGTAGCTCTTTAAATGAGTTTTGAGAAACAGTTTTATATATTATTATAAAGACACCTTCCACAGCATATACTAAATTAAATAATGTATCCTAAAACTTCTATTAATATTTGTACGCTTTTCATTCTTCGTTTTCCACTTCTTCATAAAGTTTTCATTATTTCTTCTCTTCCATCTTCCCCAACCCTTCTCGCTCCTCTCTCAATCAAGGAAGCAACACCTTACAAACGCCGATAATAAAGACACTAAGCACAATTAACCTGACGACAGCAAATCATCCTGTTATATGATATTTCTCTGTCACGTAAATCAGGCTACTTTTTATGCGAGTATCCGTCCACCTTTTGCCCAACTCTGTGCACCTCTTTTTATCAGCCTCTTCTCACCTTTCGACCCAAATTTCTGGTGTTCATTAATGATAACAGTGGGAGAAAAGAGCCAAAGCGTATCATTAACTGAAGAAAAGGGAAAGAATTGTGAAGAAAAATGAGGAGAATATCTTTTGCCGGATAAGCAGCTCATTACTCAAATGCAGGTCGAGAGGAGGCGCCCAAACAACAACAACAAAAAAAGGAAAAGTGTCAGGTCAAAAATGCCAAGTGAAGGACAGTGTGTGTGTGCGTGTGTGTGTTGACTGTGATTTACAGCAGGGGAAAGGGGGCAATGCTGCTGATGAAATCGCTGGGCTCAGCAAATGCCCGACTGACAATAAAACATAATAATAATTTGTTATAAAAAGCAAAGCGCAACGAGATAAACAAAATAAATGACAAAAGCATGTCAGCACAAAGCACAAGAAGAAGAATGAAAGACAGAGAGAGACACAGAGAGAGAAAAGGAGATGTAGAAGCAAAGCAAGCAGTGAAAAACAACGCAAACTAAAAGACAATTTTGGGTTACCCTCTCTGCCTTTGTGCCTTGTCTTCTTTGTGCAACCCTCAGCAGTTTTTCTTTGCCTCCTTCTTTGCTTTTTTGTTTGCTTTCCTTCTCCTACTAGAGACATTTGCATAAATTATCATTTGTTTAACAAGAAAAAAGAACACTGAGGCGACCGCATTGAGAGAGAAAGATACCTTGAAATGGAAATGGAATCAACGCTGGCTGCTGTACCTCTCTCACTCCCTCCCTCTCCCTCTCTCTCTCTGCCTGCTGGTAAATTGGTAATAAAAGTAAAATGCATAAAATAACATAAAACAAGAATTTATGTGCGCGCTGCTGCAAACATCAAGCGCCAGCAACAAATATCAAGCAAATTGCAATAAAATGCAAATTGAAAATGGCGAAAACGGAAATGGGAATGCGCCTTAAAGTCGGCTATGGCTAGGGAAGCTTTCTTCTTCTGTCGTTGAAGTTTCTTTTATTTTCTATTTTATGCTTAATTTTGTTCAAGTTTTCGAATCGAATAAAACAACGAGACACACACAGAAAAAAGGGGCATGCCACAGGCTGTTTATTTTTGAAAGCAGGGGTGTGCCTGTCTACCCCCACCCCACTCCCCTTTGTCTCTTTGTGCTGCGGTTGTTGTGCTTGTTTCATGCCGTTTCCAAGCAGCTGAGCAGCAGCTGCAGAGTGCACAAACATTTCCTTACATTTTAATACACTTTTACTGCCACGCCCACGAACACACAGCCCCCAACTCTCCCCACCGCTCTCCTCAACAGCAAAAAGCAACAGCCATCGGGCAGGTAGAAGTTTTTCTTTCCTTTTCCCTCGTTGCTTGGCAAGCATAAAGAAAAAAGAAAAAACTTTTTCTGCACAATGAATTTTTGCGCATTTTCCACCTGTATGAGCCGGTCCAGCCCTGCCCCCCCACAACAATTGCCCCCCCTTCCTGCAGGAAATCGATTCGTTGTGCTTGTCGCTTGCCTGACTGTGAAAAATTTCCATTTTTCATTCTATTTTTCCCTCTTGTAGTTGCAGCAAAAGTCACCGCGCTCGGCTAACTATGCAAATAGCAGGCAAATACCTTGGCTTATGGCTTGGCAAATTACGGGAATAACAGGAGTGGGCAGAGCACTGACAGAGTAACCAGGACTACCTACTCTATTAGCAGAAATTAAAAATTAAAAAAATGGAAGAAAAGGCGAAACACAAATCTCAGCTAATTAAAGTCAACAGCAAAATCATTTGCATTGCAAATGTCAAATGGCATAATAAGTATGCATTGCTCCCTTTATAGCTGTGCATTAGTGTGTGTGTGGGTGGAGTGTGTGTGTGTGTGCTTTGTATGGCTGGGTTAGGCAAACAAAGAGCGCAAGTCAATAAAGCCAGGCACGGAGGGAATTGACAGAGAGAGAAAGAGAACTCTTTCATAGTTCATCTCGTTCCGCATCGTTAACACAAATTTTATGCTTAATTTATAGGAATTTTTGAAGATTTTTATGGCACTTTATCTCAACTGGAATTGAAGAGGAATTTACAAAAATATCTTAAGACCTCAAGAGAAAAATGTTATCAAAGAAATTTGGCTGTAAACACAAAAGATTTCACACATTCAACTAAGGCAGTTCAGTGCAGTTTGATATTTGTAGAGATACAAGGGGTAGATACGTTATTTAAAGCTATCATTATAAACATAAGACATTATAGATATACAAGATTCTATAAGATACATATATATTAAAGATTTATATAAAGATTTATATTGAATAGCCAAGTTTCATTCTCATATAAAATGAGACGAGCAAAGTCAAGTTACTTCACTGTCATTCTATATTTTCACCCCATTTACAGGGTATCACAAAGAGCAATGCCCGCATTTTAAAGAAACCCCAAACTCGCACTTAAATTTGATGTGGGTAATTATTGGCAGGCTCCTATGCAAAAAGGGTTCAGGCAACGCTGAGATTTATGTACGATACAGACAAGTTTCTGCCACTCCCTCTCACTTTGTCTGCCTCTTTGTCACTCCCTGCCGCTCATGGCAAGCATAGAATTTCAATTAAAAATTAGCACTTGGTCGTTAATATAAAATATTGCTAATTAGATTGTAAGACGAGTGTGCGAGCAGGCAGGAGCAAGGGCAGAAGAGGGAAGAGGCAGAGAACAGAAGCATAACAGACGAGACGAGGCAGACTTTCTCCTTCTCACATTGATTTTAACACGGTCATGAATATTAAATTACCGTTACCCACATACACACGAATGCACACACACCAGCATAGAGACACACACACACACCAGCATACACACACACATACTAAGGAGATAGAGCGATGCTGAGGCGTCTTTTTGCCTCTCGGTATTATTTGCTCTGGTCGAGGCTAAAGTTTGTCTGTCATAAATTAAAATCCCTACGCCCATTCAACACGCCCACCAAGGTCCACAGGCACACCCCAACCACAGTGTGGTCCTGCCCCTGCCCCTCCCACCACCCACTCCCACTCCCCGCCTGCCACTCAGAATGTTGACGGTAATTAACTTTTAGGCATTTCCTATGCATACATATTTATAGGGAGCGAGAGCCGGAAAATGCTGTGCGCTGCTTTTGTTGCTAGCATAATATTAACACATACAGTAATCGAGGAAGGGAGAGGGGGCAGCAGCAGAGGGGAGACGTGGCAAGAGTGTTGTTGTACTGCAACATGCCCCGCAACACTCTAACAGATGACGCGTACAAGGCCACGCAGCAGACACGCTTTTTTCTAGCTTTTTTCGCGCAATTTTCTTGCTAGTGGGCGTTAGGCGTAGGCGTGGCAGTACTTTCCACAATTCTCAAGCATTTTGCTGTCTATGTTCAAACTCATTTTCACTGCCAGCTGCTCTTGTCATAAATAAATAATGAATTAATCATCAGTTTAGCCACGATTTTTATTTTTTTTTATTTTTAAGAGTTTTCCAAGAGGTTTTTCCAATTGTGCATTGAACTGAAAAATGTTCCACAGTGGAAATTCCTTCTCTGCTATTTTTTTCATGTGCTTTATATAGTACAAATGCGTTCAGTCATAAATTATTAATGATATATTAAAAGCTCATTTTTCTGTGAATTTTTTTGTTGCTTATTTTGACGGCTTGTCAGAAACAGGTTGAAGACAGTTGAAAGGCGCAGGCAAAGCAATTAGGAAGTGCTTGCCAGGGTGCCCCCTTGGCAAAAAGGTATTTTTCGTATTGAATATAAATGTGAGGGCAGAGAAATGTGATGTTTTTGTATGGGCTGAGATTGTGAGAAATGGGAAAATTAACAAGGCAATGGGGGAAGGGAGAAGAAAAATCACAAAAGAAATACTTCGAAGTTAAAGAGTGCAAAGAAATTAACAGAATATAAAATAATTATAGAGCATATATACTATTAATTGATTATTATTAATGAATAAAGTTGGTGGTTATTTTAAGTACTCGTATATATATTTTATATTCTATATAAAGATGTCATGTATATAATAAATTATTTATCATTTATTTTATTAATTGATTCAATTCTCTTCAAGTTTCCCTTGCAGCACAGTTGCAATTACACTCTGCTAACTTGTTATTATTTACGACTCGTCGCAACTTTAACCCAATTATTTTGCCATATTACTTGCACTCAAAATTCAATTTGCTTTCCCCCCTTTAGGCAAATGTATCTATCAATTACCTCAGTGAGCGAACCAAACCAAATGAAATGCTTCGCTTCTAGTTTGAAATTTAATTGGAAAACATGGCAGAAGAAGGAACAAACACACAATATTGTCATAAAACTACACTTAAAACTCAATCAAGTGAGTCTAACAATATTAAAAGAGGCAGAGACAGAGAGAGAGAGAAGGAGAGAGAGAGAAGGGCAGTAAGGCAGGCAGTAAATGGAGGGTAACTGGTTACGCATACGCCATGTGGTACGTTGAAATAAAGAATGCAATCAATTTGTCAACGTCTCTTTGCTTGCTACTGTTGTCCTTGTTCTTCTTGTTGTTGCTGTTTTTACAAACGTTACAGCCACACGTCTGTCCACCCTTTCCCCCTCCCCCCCTTCCCTCTCTCTGTCCCTATGTCTATCTGTCTGTCTGCCCGCTCGTCTCGTCGCTGTCATCACATACGTAT
Organism: Zaprionus capensis; assembly: GCA_018903675.1. Classification (NCBI taxonomy): domain Eukaryota; kingdom Metazoa; phylum Arthropoda; class Insecta; order Diptera; family Drosophilidae; genus Zaprionus; species Zaprionus capensis. The sequence goes on along the minus strand of JAEIFN010000040.1, from coordinate 2,149,534 downwards.
GCCGGCAATTTATGTTGTCGTCTGCCTCGCAGTCGCAACTTGCAGCAATGTAGTAAATAAATTTAAAAGCGCCAAGTGGGCGTGGCAACAGAGGCAGAGGCAAAGGCAACGGCCTCAAGCAATTTGCCGTGTCGAGGTGACTCGCCCGTTGATGATGACATTCAAATTTACTGTGACACTAGTAAATTCAATTAAAATGCTGTGCACTGCTTGGCAGGGTGTGTGGGCACACTCGGCGTATGCGTAACCACATTACTTTTTGGCCTAGAATCTGAGGAGCTTGTGTAGCTTAAATCAATTCACTCGGCACAGTCGGCACTTAAGTGCAGGCAGGCAGGCAGGCACAGGCAGCAGCCTAATGACTCTAAGGCCAAGCCACAACAAAGCAGGCAGAGTGTGTGTGTGTGTGTGCGGGTGTGTGTGTGCGGGTGTGTGTGTGCGGGTGTGTGTGTGCTTGAGCCTTTTGTATGCACTGTGTGAGGGCCGCAAAAATTAAATCCTTAATCACATAACGCAGAAGTAAGAGATAAAGAGAGAGAGAGAGAGAGAGAGAGGGAGAAGAACAAGAAGCACAGGCACAAGTTGCGCACGTGTCGTGTTGCTGTTGTTGGGTTTATGATATTATTGCACTTGTCACACACACAAACAGCCAGAAGGGGGCAACGCCATAAAGTATGCAAAGTTTTATGCCAGCGCAAATGAAAACAGCAAACGGCAAAGCGTAGACAAGACAGAGAAAGAGAAGGATAAGGAGAGAGAGGAAGAAAGGGGAAGCAGCCCGCAGTGCAGGTATGTTTGTGCACAAAGACGCATGCCAATGCACATCACCCCTCCCCTCTGGCTGTGGGAAAATATGTCAGTTGAGGCTCGAGACATGGCTCACATGGCGTATGCGTAATATTTGTGTACGACTTGCCCTGCCAACTGGAATCAAATTTGCACATATGCACAAGGGCAAAAATGCATTGAAATGTTAGACCAGAGCGTTCCACGGCATGCAGCCACACACACAACCAACACACACACACAAAACACACACACACAGAGGAAGACAGCAATGCGAGGCGGTGATAAGCAACCCTTAACGAGCTACGACGAGCGTGTCGTCTGAAGCTGCCCGTGTCGCCACCTTCTCTCTATTCCCAGCTCCCTCCTCTCACCTTCTCCCCTCAGCCAGTTTCCCTCTTGCAGTCATCGTTATTGCTTTTGGGAATATGAACGGCATGTGGCACTCGCTTTTCCTTTTCGTGCCGTGTTCCCCTCTCTACCGCAATGGCTCGTCGACAAGTTGCCTCAGCTTGGTTTTATACATTTTAATTTGAAAGAGCATCTCCTCTTAGTCAGAAGGCGACTACAGCTGCAGGCTCAGGATCAGCCGCAACGTGGTGACTGACTCAACATTTGTTTTGGCTTGGGCGCCCCATCTATTTTTTATAAGCAGACGCAATTGTTTCGAAAATGAAAGGTTAAATGTTAAATGTGACTTTGAAAACAATGGAAATGCAACCCTCTCCATCTCTCTATCTCTCCTTCCCTCTCTGGGACTTCAACGAGCAGGAAATGTTGTCATTGTGCAACTTCTGCCCGGCGAGAGATCATCGCAGCATCCCAACATGACACAACGTCGTTGTCAATGAACTTTCTGTGCAAGCTGCAAGTTGCGAGTTTTGGGAATAGATGAGAGAGCGCATTTGGGCATAGAATATGCAAACGGAGGAGGGGAGCAAGGGTGTTCCTGGTAAACAACGTCGGAAATTGACTGCCAAGGAAGAAGCTGTTGTAGCTGACAAGGAAGCACAGAAATTAAGGCAGTATCTTTTATCCAACAAACCATAAATAAGTTCAAAATAATTGAAGGTTTATACTGTGCATATCCCATATTGTGCATATCCCAAAGATTTTCCAAGCTAGAGTTACTAAACTTGGAGTGTAGATAAATGGTTCCTTTATAAGCTCAAATACACCCCGAAAATGAAGCTCATTTAAGTTGCAACACATAAATTTGTGCATATCTCAAAGATTAACAGAGCTAGAGTTACTAAACTTCGTTTGTAGACTACTTGTTCCTTTCTAAGATCAAATACATCCTGAAAACAATCTCTATTAGGTTACTACACATAAATTTGGTAATATCCCAAAGATTATCAAAGCAAGAGTTACTAAACTGCGTGTGTAGATTACTTGTTTCCTTATATAATGAAATACAACCCGAAAATCAAACTATATTCTCGATATCTTAACATTTTAACATAAATGTGTGCATATCCCAAAGATTATCAAAGCTAGAGTTACTTAACTAGGTTTACAGATTATTTGTACTTTTATTAGCTCAAAAACAATCCAAAAATCAAGCTCTATTCTCAAAATCCTTACTCCAAGCTCAACTGCACCTCAATTTCAAGCTAACTTCAATAAAAACCCACATTTAATTTAATCTCTTTGTCAATTCCCTTCTTCTATTTAGAAATTGCACTACAACAACCTCTCCACTCTCAAGCTTTGCCAACAAATTATGAAGTTCTTCTCCCTCTCTCTCTCTCTGTCCCTCCCTCCCTTCTCTTTAGCTTACCACATTCTGTCGACATCAATTGCAATTTCATGTACTCAACAATTTCGAACTTTGCCATAAATTTCAATTGGCTTTTGGCAGAGCTCAAAAATGCATATTAAAATAGTTGCGCAGTGGAACGCAATGGAAGGTAGAGCAGCACACAGGCTTGCCTCTCAGGATCCAGAATCCTTATGGGCTATGCTGTCATTTACCTGCATTACTTTTATGGCATTCTCATAGTTTGGGCTATTTTTCATATAAATTTTGATTGTCGTTCCATTATTATGAGGAGACTGAAGACCAGCACAGGCCACAAAGCATGCCTGAATGCTGAGCACACACATTTCTCTCTTGGAAACTGAGAAAAATCCAGCAGTATGAACATTAGGGGTGGTCCTGGCCATGAAATTGGGTCAAGTAAACAATAAAAATCATCAAGACAATGTCGAGACTTGATGAGCAGCAGCAGAAGAGAAGACAACGCCAAGACCAGGCAGCAGATAACATCAAGAAACGAGAAGATACAGAGAGAGGGGGAGAGCAAGCTGGGCTGGCAAGGGGTTGGAGCAACCCCTAATGGCATAATCTTTACTAATTTAGCGCTCATTAATTTTTAGCGGGTCCCTTTTTTCTGCCATGTTGTGCGATAAGACAGAACGTAATTGAATTAAAAGTGGACAAGGCACGAGGACAACAGAAAAAATCTCCTGGTACAATCATAAACATTAACATGGCGGCTCAGCGTGTGTTGAAAATGCTCTCCCACTCCCACACCTTTCTCTCTGTCTCTCTCCTATTGAGAATTGCCTTTGTTTGTGTCTTTAATTAAAATTGCATAATCAAGGAAGCTCACAGCCTCGTCCTAATCAGCATGTCATTTGTGTAATTTGTTGTTATGGCCCGAAACTTAGTCAAGTCTCGGTGTGCCTCTCTATCTATCTATCTCCCTCTCACTCTAGTTTTATTGTAATTAGTTGGCCACACTGAGTGCTTCATGTCGTCTCCTAATGTCTGCCACATCAGCAGCAAGTTGGTGTAGCACTTCAGCCTTTGGTTTTGCCGCATCCTGTCGAACGCTGACACAGCACTTTTTAATTGAATTGAAATGCCACGCGGCGACGGTTAGACTTCGTTCCCCCCTCTCTATCTCTCTCTCTCTCATCCCTTACTACCCACTACAGTTAAACTTAAATCATGTTAGTTATTCGCCTTAATTTACATTCAAATTCGCCCAAGCTAAACTAAAAAGTTCCTGCAATTTGTTTGGCTAAGCAAAAGTTACGTGTACTGAGAGAGTCAGCAAAATGAGGCTGGTAGCTGCGTACTAGGCTTGAGAATTGCTTAGCCACCAAGAACCAGACAAACAGAAATTACTACTTGTGGTAGGCCATAGAAATCCGCAATCTTGAGAGTGAAAGGAGCAACAGAAAAGTTTTTACATAAAGAAAACTTGGCCACAAATATTTGTTATCAGATCTGAACGAAGGCAGAGAGAGGCCACGAAAACCACAGTGAAAACACTTTAATTATGGTAGCTATAACTCTTTGGAAATAAAACTGTTTTCTTCTACACATTATATGTCATAATAGGATTAGGAGGAAGTACTAAGGAGACTTTGCACAATTAAATAAATGAATTAAAATAAATATTTATTGTTTTTTTTTTATCTAGCATCTCTGCAACCATTTGCAAATTACATGTATCATTTACTTATAAGTAAAGGTATATAATAACCAATATTAAATATATAACATATATTTACAATTTCAATTTCATTAAAGTCCCATTCTCTAGCTCTTACTTCTCCTTCTAACGTTTACTTTACCTTCTTTTATTCTACCCATTTCAAACTTTGCTATATCCAAAAGCTTCTCGATTGCCAAAACTTTTACACATTTCCCTGGTCAGTTGATGTGCCAAAGATAAGCCATAAGTAGCCAGACGATAAACAGTCAAGGAAAACGATCAAAAAACACGATGCAGACGAGAAAAAGCGAAATAATTTAATAAAGAAAATTTCCTCAAAGTCAGGCGCGACCCAGTGACCTTTTTTTGTTGTCCCTCCTCGGCATAAATAAAAAATGTTACTACATTTTGGCACATTACACAATAAAAAGAAAGAAAGGAACGACAAAAGGAAAGCAAGGGAAAGGAAAGCGAGAACAAGAAAAGAGGAAAAGAACAACAGACAGAATGGGAAGTGGAAGGGAAGGAGAGGGCGGCTTTTCGACTACTTGGCAGGGGCCTGGTCAGCGGCTGATAAAAGCTGTGAAAAACTGCGAAAAACTGTTAAAACGTTTCAGCTAAGGGAGGGAGAGAAATACACAGAAGGAGCAGGAGAAAGAGAGGAGGGTAGAGAGGAAGGGCACATGAAAAATGTCATACGAAACGGGAATTGTAATCAATTCTGGCTGCAAACGTTTATGGCCAAGTCCGGCCCTGACTTTGCCCCACACAGGACTCGCTTAATTAGTTCGGGAGAGTGAGTGTGCGAGAGAGTGTGGGAAAGGGAAGGCATTACTCAAAAGGGTAGACGATTAATCTAAATTATTTCGTTAGCCAAGCAAACAAAATTAAAATAAATGTTGACCGACAGCAGCAGCAGAGGCGGCTAAAAAGTTAACAAATTAAAAATTGTTTGACTTGGCCAAGGAGAGAAAAGGGAGAGAGGGAGACGGAGAAAGGTCGAAAGACTTCGACACAGGTGTCGCTCGAGTACAACAAGGGTTCAAGGGGTCAACCCCGAATCAATGGCTTCATTAAGTGCACAAGCTTGTAGCCGCTGACAGTTTGGGTTCATCCGTGTCTGGCCAAAATATTTGACACTTATTTTAGTCGTGGCAGGAAAAAACGTAATGCAAAACACAAAGGAAGTGGGCTGGCAGCGGCAGGTGGGGTTTAGCTGCCATGAAAATACCCTGTAATTGGCATACATGTGGTCCCATCTTTCTGAAGTTAAAGCCATGAAATTGAAATATTTAAAATTTCCCTTGAATTCCGTTCTTTCATAGGTTCTAAGCTGAATCACTTCTTGAAGCCAAAGTTGATGTGCTCGGTTCATACCTGTATCTTTAAATGCAGGTACAACCCTACAGCTGTTAACTACAGGGTATTGTGGTAAAAATGGCGCTCAAATAAAATGATATATATTCATATCTCAGCGCGAAGGGCACGTCACAATATTTATCAACAATTCCCTGCGGGCGTTTATTGATTAAAAAATTTTACAAGTCGCCGTTAAAAGAGGCAAGGGAGAAGGGAAGAAGAGATGAGGGGGAGACAAATGTAAAGAAGAAGAGGGGAAAAGCAGGAGTGAGACAGAGGGAAGTTCTGCAGAGTGCGGTCCCCACTGTGGAACCGAGGTCATACACTTGTTGACAGCCTTGCCCCGGAGGGCAACAATTTCAGTTACAGAGGTCGCCATTTTGTGGCCAAAAAAAAAGCCAACAACAACAAGGTGAAAAGTTGCTGGAAATGAGAGTTTTTGTTTTCCCATTTTAAGCTGCTTTTCTGCGCGCCAGAATTTAATTAATAAATATTAATTTCTCTGCTTATTTTTTTGCTGGATTGTGGATTACAATTTTTACTTGCTTACTCTGCGGACACGTGCTGAAAATCTGATTATGAAAAATTCTCGGAGAGTGCTTTGATTCGCATTTCCATAAACAAACACGGCAGAGACTCAGGGAGAATGAGAGGGAGGGAGGGATTCGAGGGGAGAGGTAGGAAATGCCTGCGGGAAAATGGACTTACGTGTATACAATCAAAGGAAGAAAGGCAGGACATGACGCAGTTTACATACCTGAAAAAGATAAAATACGATTTAATTAATTAGCTGCAGGAAACGAAATTATGGTTATATTTAAATATATTTTAAAGTTGGCACTTAAGAGGAATTTTCAAGAAAATTTATACTGATATATCTAGGCATTAATGTTAAATAATATAATAAACTTGTGATATTTAATGGTGCAGAAGAGCCCTTAAGATATTCATAAAATCTTATCAAAATAAATTTCTTAACAATCATAATATCTTTATCTATATTATATTATTACAATCTTATCAAAGTTGAACTGGCTTTATATTGATTGAAAAACTTTCAAATAGGATTGGTTATATATGTATATATTCTATAAACCCTACATAAAATACTTAAAGTAAGGTTTTCTCTATTAAAAAATGTAATATTTCCAGCACTCGCAACATTAAGTCCCACAAATTTACTTAGCACAATCTGCAGATGCATCCATAGCACTCAAATACACTCCCCTGTCTGCCCCACCCCTCCCTTCTTTCATCGTTTACACGTCACCCAGTAGCTATTAACATATTGCTGGCAATCCAGCGACCCTGCTTCAAAATTCTCGGCCATATCAAAGTGCAATTACATGCAGCACGTAGATCATAAAAATGCAGCTTGACGAAGTGTTCTGTCTCAGCACCCTTCCACTGATTGACTGACGGACAGACAGAGAGACAGAACGAGCGACAGATAGACAGACCCACAGACAGACCGCCTGACAGATGTTTATCGGCAACAAGCATTTTATTGCATTTCAACAGAAATCACACTATAAAATTGATAAAGCGTCGGGCGACATGCTACGGTACCCAGTCGATGGGTGAGTTAAGGCTTCGTGCGATGTCACATGCAGCAGACCTCGACCTCGACGAGCCCCATCAGTGGAAAAGTATAACAAACAAGTTGGGGGCTCGATAAGAATCACGTACAGAAATATTCATTAAAATTTTAACGATTTGAAATTGTTTTTGAATTTTTATGAGCGCGCTCAGGTCTATCAAATTAACTCATATCATATCATCTGATAAGTTTCAGAGACAATCGATAATCAATGCAGGGCACGTAAGAAGGAGAGAGAGAGAGAAGGAGGTGAGTGGAGCAGAGGGAGAAGGGTTGAGCAAATGAAAGTATGCGGTATGAAAACGTATGGGAGACGAAGCTCTCATGGTTGTCCATCAAAGTGTCAATCGATGGGCGACAGGACATGCCACTGCCACGCCCCTGCCCCTGCACCTTCACTCCACCTGAGGCGCACAATTGCCTATCTAAAGGCTGAAGAACTTGTAGTGTTATTTGTCGCTCAGCTTGAACAACAGCAACAGAACACGGCCACAACAACTAAGTGACAACTTCATGAACTATTCAAACCTCCACCCTACTGCTGGTCAAGCACCTGCGACTGCCGAGAGAGTTGCTTTTGGTTTAGTGCAGGTCCTCCTCCTGCTCGTCCTTACTCCTCATCCTCTCACCGTGTGCCGTGTGGTCAGCGCTCGAAGTGCTTTGGCTTTGTCTCCCTGTTGTTGTTGTTCTCCCCGAGGCGTCGCTCTTGCGGCTTGTCATCTGTCAGCGCTTTGTTGACAGTCTCCGGACATGAGGTTGACCGGACTTAGTGTACAGGAGACCAGGCCAGGTCGGGCCAGACCAAACCACGTCATGTCGTAGTCTACGTCGGGTTACTCCTCACCCGTTGAAAGCGAAACGTTAATAATTGAACGCACCAATTTGGTATGCAATAACAATTTGATTTATTCAGATATAATGCACGACAGCAACAACAATCTGATTGGAGCCTTTAGCGCTGATTGAAAGCCATTTCCGATTGAGGAAAATAAGAGGAAGGGGAAGCAGACAAACCTCCTATTTATGGTAAGTAATAACAGCACTTTGCTGCCTAATTAATTTGTTCGTATGAAAGCGCAATGCGTAACTAACATGGCTTACAGCTTATTTTAATAATAGTTGGGAAAAAAGAGATATGTTAGGTTATGTTGAATATGAAATTAATCTATTTCATATTTGCATGCACTTAAAAGGATATAATATAAATAAATAAATATTCAAATATATAGAGCTTAAGAGATCTTCAGTTTTCTTTGGTTACTAGAAGACAATAGGTTAAAAATCAAATTTGAATACGAAGGAAGTTCAAAGTTTGTGAATAGTTTAAGAACTTCAAGAAACTTTAAATTTTTATAAGACAAAAGGCATTTCCTTCATGATATTAGTATGTAAAGTTCATAAATTGCATAGTTCCTTTCAAAATGCAAAATTCTGTCATGCATAAATTCAGCTATAAATTAGACTCTATTCATATCACAAATGCCCAATCAATGTTTTTGTCATCTGCTCTAAAAACAAGCTATACAAAAAAGAAGCTTAATAATTCCATAGACCATTCAGAATGGTCACAAATTACCCAAGCATATTCACAAACCATTCAAAAAGCATTCACGAATATATGAGAATGCGAATGCAGCATGCAATGGAATTCAATTAGAGGCTTAAGCGTGCAACGTCGTGCACATTATAAACGCATTCAGACATAAAGTCTGTCTGGCTGTGCTGTCGGCATGGAAATCAAAAAACATTAACAAATTTACAACTGATTTAACAATAAATTTTCCCCAACACGTTTCTTTTTTCTTCTCTCTCTCTCTCTCTCTCTCTCTCTTTGCACTGTTCGCATTGCGAATTAATGGAAATAATTTTCAAACAATTTGCATGTGCAAAATCAAATTGTTTTAATTATGCGTATAAATAAAGTGCGTAAAATCAACTTTATGCAATATGTGGAAGGGAGAGTAACGGAGGCGGGAGTGGGCGTGGCCATTGGCAAACGTTAAGCGGAAGTTTTTAATTTACATGAATATGCAAATTTCCCAACTAAATGAACTGAATGGAAACTCGAGCAGAGGGAAAGCCCGCACATGATAAATAATGCAGTAAACTTTAATGAAAATTCAATGGAAAATTCAACTGGAAGGAAAAACTGTTAATGAAATTTACGCGTACTTATCGACGCCTTCTTGAAATGCGTTTAATGACTTTTTTTCGGGGGCTCTGGCATTTAATTTGAGGGCAAGAGAAACTCGCATGAGGGTTGCGGGCAAGGGGGGAGTGCTGCCTAGAGAGGGTGGCAGATTTTTATGATTCTTAAACGTTTGACGCGCGCGCTCTGCTCATTGCGCTTTCATGTGCGTAAGGGGGCATTAAAAAGCGAGAAAAAAAACTTCCTTTTTTTTGTTTTGTTCATTTTTAATTAGCCACCACATGGAAAGAGCCGAACAACCCCCTCCACGGCTGTGCTCGAGCGGAGTTAACCAGCAGCCAGCATGTCACATGTGGCGACAACAACAACAACAGCAGCAACGTGGCACGAGGCAGCAACACGGCAGCTGTCGCAGTTGTAAGGTGTCTGCAGCGCACAGTTTTTACATTTAAACACCCTGTATAAGGTGAAAAATGTGTAGGGAGTGTATAGAGAAGACATAAAGAGCTGAAATATATCCACAGAATAGTTTAGTCGGGTTGATTATAGAGTATTTCCCAGTCAATGCACAAATAAACTACAATTCTGTTACATTTTTATTACGTTTTATGTTTGCGTATAAACACGCATATTCCCATAACGTAACAAGGGGAGTGGCACAAAGTTTTTTAATGTCCTGCACAGCGCCAACTGTCGTCGGGTTCGCTGAAGATATAAATTTCTGTTTCTTTGAATACGCGATATCAGTACAGATATTTATCGCTGAAAAAAGCAAGCAAACCCCTCAAGGCAACAAGTGTCTAATGAGCAAGTGTGTATTGAGAGTTTGAATTGTCAAAAGACTTTATAAAGATAAACCAGTAAGAAAAGCAACAGTCGCGCAAAACGCGACAGTGGGATACCCTTCGACCTATGTTCCCGTGTAGTTTAATTTGTTAAATTCATACACATATGCATATGCACATGCTTTGAAATTAATCCCGACAGATGGCGCTCGCGCTTCGCGCTCGCCCGCCTCCCTTGTTAGCTGACAGAAGCACTTGGTTTTATGCTCATACTTTCTTAAATAACTTCTGTGATTATTGTCCGATCGGATTGTAATTTGGAGACTACGTAGATATTTCATTCAGCTTAGTATATGTTAAAGTCAGAAAGTTGTATCTTTTATACAGCGCTTACAAATTGAGTTCAAAAATTAAATTATTGATTTGTGGGGGCGGTGGGCGTGGCACCTAACATTTGAAATAAACTTGATCTGCGCCGAGTACATAGGAACCTTCATTCCAAATTTGGTGTCTCTAGCATTTATAATAGCTGAGATCTGTGTGTTCATCTGGACATCCGGACATCCGGACATCCAGACAGACAGACATGGCTCAATCAACTCGGCTAGTGATCCTGAGCAAGAATATATATACTTTGTGGGGTCTGCCACGCCTCCTTCTGCCTGTTACATACATTTGCACAAAGTTAGTATACCCTTTTTTGACCATTTTCAATGGTCGAAGGGTATAAAAACAGTAATGACTAAACCTATTCTAAGAGATATTTGAAATGACTTTGCAGTACAACTAAATAGTTTACTTTGTATTTAATTTCATACGGAAAACATAGTTATATTTACGCCCATTAGTAATTAGACTTAATTACACTTTTGATAAATGAGTAAATGCAATGTTTTAATTGCATTTTAAGTCAATTAAGCCTGTGAACGAGCAATCGCATCAATCAGTAAATGGCAGGCAAGAAGAAGAAGTAGAAGAAGAAAGAAATCGGAAAGCCAAACATGTTGAAAACGGTAAACAGAATGAACGACTGACAATCGACAAGTCAGACAAGAAATGTAGACACAAGAACATGGGTAAACGAGTGCGTAGACAACCGAAGAAACATGGCAGACACATTGAGAAACCCTTCCCGGTTGGAACTGATAAGGCAGTGTGTGTATAGGTGGGTGGGTGGCTGTAGATGCCTGATAATTGGCCCCGCTTGATAACACTTAAATTGCGAAAAGCTCAAGCGGTAAATATCAAAGTCAAGTGATTGACTCTTGCATAGTTTTTGAGTATGATGATACCCTGTAAAAGTAGAGGACAGAATCATAATAAATCTTTCTCAAATTATACATTATTTATATGTGATGTAATCAATTTGAATCCTTTTACAGGGTACCCTTTTTGCAAGCAATCTTTCTGACTTTTATTTGATTTATATTATTTTCTGGTTTTTGTGACGTGCTCATTAATTGTGCAAACATTCTGCAAATAGTTTAACATGTCGCGACAATAAAGTGGAAACATATTGCCCACTCGACATGGCGTGTAAATAACACACAAAGTTAACAACAACAATAAAGAAAAATAACTGAATAGTAACAAATGCATTTTGCATTTAATTTATGCAAATTCTGTGCGAACTGAACTAAATGATTTGGAATAGCGAGAGGGAATAAAAAACACTCGTAAATAAATAAATTCCACTTAAAGCGGGCAATTTGCAGAACGTTTAGTTTGCATTGCTCTGATAATTATACCCAGTAAATGCCAGACTGAATGGGTATGTTGTTAAGTAAAAATAGATATAATATAATATAATAATAAATATAATGTAGACATATTATATATACATAAGTACTATATGTAAGGTTCTCTATTAAGAAGGAGTTTAGAAAAGAGCGACACTCTTTTCCAGAGTATCTCACGGCATATCATGCACAAACATTGTCGATTTTTCTATTTATTTATTGCTAATTTAAATGGCAAATAAATTAACAATACTCCTATCGCGCAAAGTGTTGGCATTGTGCGGTCTTTGGTACTCTATAAGCCCCACTATAACACATAGAATAGTTGCGACAAACGACACCTGACACGCTCTGTTCCATTCAATAATGCTGGCATTAGGTAAATAAATCATGTGATTGCATTAGATACATTCATATGTACATATAGAAGTAGCAACTCATACGGGGTTATAAATTAGAGAACAATATTTGCATTAAATGCTGAAATTCCACATAAAAAAATCATCTATTGAAATTTAGCTTGATATTATGACATGAAAACAAAATGCAATTTATCAAAATTAAAACAACATGAAAATATGTAATTAATATCAGATTATTGTTGAACCAAAACAAGCAATTAATTATGAAAATATATATCTATTAACAAATTGCTTATTTGAGTTAACTATACTGTGAGTTACTTTGCATACTCCTCTGCCCAATCATAACTCAAATATTAATGTTTAGCTGAAATTTTGTGGACAGTTAAATGATAATGGAATAAGTTGTCTGCGCGTGAAATATAGACTCTATGATCTTTTTAATCTGTTGTATTTATTTTAATTACTTAAATCTAATTAAAACTTATATTTACATAACATGAGCACAGGAAATAATAAAAACTCTAATCAGCTATTTTTAATAACCCTTTTAAGATGAGGAAACTAATTAAAAACTATTTTGAAAATCTAGAATATTTCAAAATAAATTGCACAATGATCTATAGCAATATGCTTAGTATATTTTAAAGAAACCACAATGTCGTATTGTATTTTCCATAAGTATAAAAAACCAGCAAACAAACAAAGTACAGACACATAAAAAAAGTACCGGCAAATAAATTTAAATGAAATACTGAGAGCAAAGTTAAGTAAATTCTGAACGCGTAAATTTCAATGCTGTCAATAAAGGCGACAAGAATAATATTTGAAAAGAGACAGAGGGAGAGACAGAAAGAGAGACGGAAAGAGAATCACTGTGATTTCTCTCAACAAAGTACACGACAAATGCATTTTCCTCTTTCCGAGGAGACAATTCAACAACAAAATGTATAAAAACAATAAAAACAGTTTGAAAATTTTTCACACAGCGGACACAAGTAGCAATAAAACTTTAATAACTTTGTGGTCCCCGGGTTCACTGGGCGAGGTCAGCGGCAGCAGCAGCAGCAGCCACAGCAGCCCACATAAAAACGAAAAATAAATGTCGTAAAATTCTCAACACAAATCAAAACAGAGACAAAAATCGAGGAAAATTATAAACTAAAACGCAGACAGCAAACAAAAATGGGCAATCGATGATGAGGGCAGGCCGACAAAACTAATTAAATAAAATCAATAAATGGCAGAGGGACCAGGGGCTGCAATAGGTCGTTGTGTTTGTGTGTGTGCGGGGGTCAACCCACACAATTAAAACTTTAGTTGACAAACAAATACGCAACTTTTGGCAATCGAAATTTCCCGCCAACTTTGGAATCACTTGGATTATGAGGCAGGGACGGGCACGGGGACGGGGCGGTTGGCTGCTCGGGCAAAAGTAATTATATCACAAAACATTTATAATTTTCCACTGTTTCACAGTGTGCGGTGCAAAAAACCTTGACAATTGCCTTGGAACATGCAAAACGCGCATAAATTACGGCAAAAAGAAAAGCAGGAAAAGTGGGGAAAAAACATTTTCCGAGCCGGACAACACAAAATGTAATTTTGCATTCAGCTTCAACGCAAAAGCCTCGGCAAAGCGTAATTCGCAGATAAGCATGCGAAAAGTTACCAACAATAACAACAACAGCGAGAACAACAACAATTTGCCACGCCCACCACAACGCCCACCCGCAGAGCATTTGACATTTATGGTGAAAATAATTAGAAGCTTTCTTGCTGGCAGAGAGCACAGCGTGAAGCGTGAAAGTGAATGCAGAGTGAAAATGATAATGGAAATTACGGATGGGCATACAAAGTGTGGAAAATGAACTGCGGATAGTGCAGACTAGAGAGAGACAGAGACAGAGAGGGAAAGAGAGAGAGAGAAGAGTTCATAATATGCAGGAAACTCTGTTAAAGGCAAGAGATAAGGCTATCTCTGTAACTGAGAGAGAAAGGGCGCTGTCAGTGAAAAGTGAAAGTGTCAAGCTGATTAAAACTTTTAATTACTTAGCGAAACTCAGTATTTAAACTCTAGATCTATTTACTGAATATCTATAATATTATAGGCTGCTCAAATTTCATGAATATTCTAGACAATTTTGTTGCTTTATCAAAGTTTTGAATTGACAGAGATTTCTTTACAGAAATTGAAACATTTCAAAATCTTTATTCCACTTTGATATATATTGTATACTGTCTGATATTCAATCCCTATCAAGACCCTCCTAAAATACTAAAATAACCTTCCTTTACAGTCTTTCCTGTGGTTCACATTGATTGCCCATTTCTTTTTGCCTTTTTGCCATAATTTCCCATTAAACTTTTCCAACTTCACCATCACTAACAGTTAGAGCTGAGCACTAGACCAGCATTCGAATGTATTTGCGCATTAATTCAGCGATAACTCAGCACCTGCTTGGAAGGTACTTCCGTTCAGCTTGCTAAGAAGAACTTCCGTCTAGGGTTGGGGTTCAACACTTGGGCTAATTACGGCCCAATTACAGTGTGTATTCACTTTTATGTGGCAGCAGGTCCCAATATAATTACGCAGAAAAATGAATTACATAATTAATAAACAAATTCGGCGCAGTGCTAATTAACTAACTAGAAGAAGAGTGAACTGGGAGAGAAAGAGAAGCGAGAGAGAGAGAGAAAGAACAAGAAACTGGGGAACCAAAATGGGAATTAAAGCAGCAAAGGCCCCCAAAGTCAATGCCGAAAATGAAAGGCGCTTGAAAACACACCCAACAAGCACACACACTTATAAACACGCACACACTCCAGCACACACACAGACACTTTAATACACACATAACACGAGAGGATAACGCATGTAAGCAAATGGCAAATGGAGGAAGGCAGAAAGCATATCGACTTAATTGCTGACAGCGTAGCATTAGTCGGCACTGAGAATGGGGAAGGCAAGGAGAGAAAGAGAGAGTGAGAGGGAGAAGGGGAGAAAGACAGAGAGTAGCAGAGGGGTAGGAGTAAGTGTGGACGAAAGCCAGCACTGGAGTTGGAGCAAAAATATGAGAGTGGTTGCTGCAGAGTTTGGCTGTGTTTGTGGATCAACACAGAAAACAGCAGCGTGTAAGTAGCTAGTTGAAGCTAAAAGTGGTTGACGCCTTAGATACCCTAGAAAAACAAGTATACACCTATTAATACACATGCCATAAACAAACATACACTTACTGACTTATTTTAAAATTCATTGCATACTTATATGCTAAATTAAATATTGAATATATTAAGAGCCTTAAAAATAAATAAAACATTATAATTATATGTAAAGAATACTGTAAAAATACTCTACAATTTTCAATTATACTGTATCAAACAGCCTACAATATACCCTGTTGCCAGCTCATTTTCCAGCAGAGCAACAAAGCAATAAAACGAAAATTAAACAAAAAGCGGCAAACAAAAATTGCGTCACAATGAAAGAATCCTGTGCAAATAGCACGACAAAACAGCACGAAGAAGAAGAAGAGGTAATACATATAAATATATTTATATGAGGTAGTAGTTGTATTCATGTGTGTGTGAGTGTTTGGGTATTTTGTGTGTGTGTGTTTCGCCTGCCTAATTCAAATAAAATTGCTCGCCTTTTGGTTTGTGAGCTGAAATTATTTTGTCACAAATAATAAACTAGGCACAACCTTAAACCCAAACCCAACCCCCATAAACGAGACCCAACCCTACCCCGTGCATGAGCCCCGCCCCATAACACTATAATTTACCTGCCTTTCACATTTTTGTTGCTTTGTCGCTTTAAGAGTTTTCCCCAGTGCATCATTTACAGGCGTTTTTCAGCGTGGAAATTCATTTGTTCTTCTTTCCCCGAGTTTCAGTTGAGAGGGCAGCACAGCTAAGTGGCAGTTTAGGCTGCCAAAATATCTAGACATATGCATTATCCTAGCTGGCGACACGTGATAAAGGCAGGAGAGAGAGAGAGGGAGGGAGTTTCTCTATAATGACTGGACTCCAAAGCAACTGACCAGTCACTGGCCCCTTGGAGCATTTCCTGTAAGTTCGTATTCCCCGGGGTCTCGTTCTCTTCGTCCCACTACTTCTTTCTCGCCCTGACATTGATGCATGCTCGTAAACAGTTTAATTGGCACGCATGCCTCGTAATCTGCCTGGTACCCGATGCAGGCCAGAGATAAGGTAATGGTAATTGATAAACCCATGACATAAGGCTCAGGAACGGAGACAGCGAAATGAAGACCTCAAGCGGAGCATACGTTTTTGATGGCAAAAGAACTCTGTATAATGTTAATGAAGGTATAACATGTAGCATAACAGTGGCAGAAGGCATTAACAGCAGCAATAACATAAACCGTAACAATAACAGTAGCAATAACAGCTGAAGAAATGCTGCTACGAGCACTTAATATGTTAAAGAAAATTATAAAGGTTAAGCGTAGAAATACATGTGTAACTCGTTTTGTTTCGACTAAAAACAAATCTCTTATTGCTTCTATTATATGTTTAACCTCTACAGCACTACCTAAAAAAATATATACAACCTTTTCCTTTAATAACTTAATCTGAAATTGCTTATATAAATATTCCAGCAAAAACACTCCCAGCAAATTTGATTTTTTGATACTCGTAGCAGAAACCTTTCCTAGATTTTAATAAGACAAGTTAATGTTGAGCATAAATTCCGTGCTATATAATATAGTTTTCACCAACTTTAAGAGGAAACTTTAATCACACTGAACCAAAGAGAAAACCTCGTGAATAACTCCAGACCGCAGACCGTTCTACCAAAAAAGTAGAATCGAAAAATCGACACTATTTAGCTGCCGGATACGTATCAAAACTATTTATTGTTCGAAATGCCAACATGAACATTGCTCCAGGGTTGAGAAAGGAGAATGGGAACACAGACGGGGAAAATGCGACCATGTTAAATGGAACAAATTCAATGAAATCGTGCGACAGGGCAGGCCATGGCTGGGTAGGGTAGACCACGGAGCACAGTACACAAATGGGGTGGGTATCGGTTGGTACTGGGACAACGTGTAGCGCGAGAAGGTGGGCCAGATGCGGGGCCTGAGTCCCGCCATACCGAGCGGGGTGGGTAATAACACAAAACATGTTGCAAAATGTTCGAGAAATGTTCGAGGACTAAAAACTGCACTTTGATGGCGTCATAAATCGAGCACAGCCAGCATTGCAAGCAGAACGAGAGGGTAGTGCAGAGGGAGAGAGGTAGGGCTGTTGGAGGGTGCTGGGTGCTGCTGGCAAGGATAACAGGGCAAGCTTGACAAGCATAATAAACTCAAAATTAATGATTCGTTCGCAAGAAATGCGAACGACAAGTGGGAAAGAACGCGATGACAGCGAGCGATGAAGGTGTCGCACGAGAGGTGTGCAGTACCGGGTCTACCTACCTGTGGCTAACAGGTAGCACGCTGCCAAGGTATAGCTATCACTAACGCGTCTATCTCTCTCCCTGAGGTTTAGGTGTGAAAAATGGCACAAGGCAAAACAGCAAAAAAAAAATAAACGAAATGAAAAACGGAAACAAAAAGCAAACGTTGATGCAAAGAGAGACAGAGAGAGAGAGAGAGAGATAGGTAGAGAGCAGAGTGCGGGCTAATGAGTCTTGGCCTGGCTCTGATTCAGTCCCTCCCCCGCCTTCTACCGATGACTTATCTTATCAACACTTTCGTTGTCACCTTTGCGTTTTTGCGCTGCGGGTCGGGCCCGAAAGTTGATTGAGGAATGCGTTGTTCGATTGCGTGTGTGTCATCCGACAGATAGAGAGAGAGAGGGGGCACGAGCAACA
Source organism: Zaprionus capensis (assembly GCA_018903675.1). NCBI lineage: Eukaryota > Metazoa > Arthropoda > Insecta > Diptera > Drosophilidae > Zaprionus > Zaprionus capensis. The sequence continues at coordinate 2,131,457 of JAEIFN010000040.1, read as the reverse complement.
ACACCTTGACAAGGTACGAGCTGCTGCTGCAGCTGCCAATCTTTCCCCAGCTGCCTGCCCGGGTCAGAGATCTGCGCCGAGATTCTTCATTGTTGCAAATGAAATTTGACTTTGTCGAGCAAAATAAAAGAACGAATCCGAAACGGATCAGCTGCTCTGAGTCACAAGAAGAGCCGGAAATATACGGGGTGATTAATGCAGGCCATACCCATCATCATCTTGACTGCATCTGCCAGAAAGTTGGCATAAGTAATAAACCATTGTGAACTGTGCTCTATAACACTCTGCTTTACCTGGCCTGTTATCACTATAAAGTGGGTTCTTTTTTCGAGCTATGATGTATTGAAGTAGGTGATAAAATTTTGAGTAACTATTAAAAAAAAGTCTTGTTTAATTAAGATAAAGTTTTCTTTGGAATAAGTGACTTGCTAGTAAGTAAAGAAAAAACAAATGTGATATCATATTGAATTGTTCAGCTCAAAACATTGCAGTTTGTACATACAATTCTTTAACCACATTTCAAAAGATTAAAGATGTAAACAGCAACAAAAGCAAAACCCCTTAGGAAGTCAACTCTTTTGCAAACTCTCTAACTGTCTTAACCTCCCACTCTCTCTGTCCTATTTCCCTCTGGAGATTTGCTACCTTTACACAATCCCAACTCGTATTGTTTATGGCAAACAGTGCAACCGTTCTGCTTGACTTCAGTTATTATAGCCCGACTTTACTGTAGGTGCGAATCACTTTTCACTTTCATTGCCATGGCAAAGAATTCGCTATTCATGGCTCTGTCGCTACCTGCAGAGCTCACTTGACCTGTCTCGCTTCCCTCTCACTCTATCTACCTCTGTCTTGTTCCTTTGTCTACCATTTGGCATTGCAATTTGTCACTTTTTGCTGTCCATTTCGTGTCGTTGTCTAGCAAATAGAACGCGACACTTGAAACTTGCGCCATATTAAAATTGTTTGTCGCTGACATTTCAGAGATTCGTCGAGGAAGTACTAAGACAGGCAGAGGCAGAGAGAGTGAGAGACAGTGAGACGACTGTGACTGGAATTTGGTAATTGCGCACCTATTGCAGGTGAGAAGGTAGTCGAAATTAAATTCCTGCTCTCCCAGGACCTCCACATTGACTTTAAGAAGGGGTTCCTCAAGCTGGAAACAGAAACCCAACTCAAAAACTTATCGCTAAATTAGCGTGCCAAAGTTCTTAGATTGCGACACTTGGCAACCCAAACAAACAAGTCCAAAATAGACACCATACCAGAGAGGGCGAGAGAATGAGGCGTGGCGGGGTAGTTGAGCTTGGCATTACATGAAAAATGCTCAAAGAAAAACAATTTTGCATGAAAAATGTGCGCGGTGGCGCTCAGACAGAGACGACGGACCAAACGAAGGGCCATAAATTTTCCAAGGCAGACAAGAAAAGGAAAAGAAAGTCGTAGCGAGAGAAAAGCGGAGAGGGAGAGTGGGAAATGAGGAGCATGGAGCGGCAAGCGTAGCTTGTGTGTTGTGCAAAGGATGTTGGCCAGGATGTGGTCAGGATGCGGTGCTCCTTTCCTTGGTTTCCAAGTATTTATTTTGCTTAAGCTCTTGCGAGCAATAAAATCGAATAATCACAATAGGAGAGTGAGTGAGAGTTCCCCTTGGGGACTCATTGGGAGCCTTTGTGTGTGCACGATATATGTATAGGCAAATTAAAGACGGAACCTAATTACAGATGAGTAAAGTAATGGGATTTGCTCAGTGCCCCAGTTGGAGTTGAAGGAGAATTGAAAACATATTGAAAGAGCTTTTAATTCAATCACAATTCCGTACTGAGTTCGTTAACACTTTCCCATATCAAGTTTAGACTTATCTTTGATATATTTACCTTATAAACAAACTTCGCTTTATACAAATCAAGTTCACTTTATACACCTCAAGAATCTAGTTCAATATTTGTTTGTAATTCCGCATATTTGTTTGTAGAAACTTAACATATTTCTCAGATATCTGAGATGGTGTTAGACAACTAATGAAGGTCTCACTGCATAACAGCTGTGCTAGACAGAGAGAGACCGTAGTTTAGATAAGGTAATAATGTAGTGCATAATGATAGGAATATAATGAAACTTTTATACTATACTCATTTCGCTGATGTAAAAGGAGGACCCTCTATCATAAATATGACTGTACTCGACTTTTAAAAATTATCCAAAATTTCTATATTGAAAGGAGTATGATGCAACTATTGAAACAATTTCAACTAGTCAACGTGGTTTAAAAGACGGTCAACCTATTTGACATAAGAGAGGACCCTCTATCATAAATAAGACCGTACTCAACTTTTTTGTGATGTAATCCACAAGAAACTAAATATATTCCCACTCCCTTCTCACAGAATGAACTAACTACATTCAAAGAACCGAAGCTATACATCTATAACCATACTTCGAACACCCTTTTAAGCACTACCAACCTAACTGGGAGGTACTGTGGGTAACTAGCTCACCTTTTATGCCTTGCACATCACATTTGTGCCTTGCAATCAAAGCATTCACCTACTATACATCTATAACCATACCGCGAACACCCTTATAAGCACTACCAACTTAACTAGCAACTTATTTGGGTAACTAACTCACCTTTTGTGCCTTGCAAGTGACATTGATGGACTGCACGTCGTGGGCCTGGTGTCGCTGTTCGCCAATGCACTGGCCGCAGGCTGGAATCTTGCAGCTGAGGCAGTACTGCGAGAGGGTCTCCTCATGCTCGCCGCAGACGGACTCACGTTGCTGGGCAGCGCCACGCGGCTTGACCAGTGTATGCTTGGCCAGTGGCCCGCGGGCGGGATGACAGAGCTCGCGGCACTGATCGCAGTAGCGAATCTCGCATTGCTCGCAGACCAGCGAGGCGACCTTCGGATCTGTTTCGCACATTTGGCACCGCAACGCTTCGCGGGCACAGAAGCGATCCACAATGGCCTCCATGGTGCGATAGGTGGGCAGATTGCGTACACCTCCGTCGTCGAAGAAGACAAGCTTGCGGCAAAGGGGACAGGTGAGGCAATAGGCAGCACCGGGTGGTGCCACCACAGTGCCAGCCTGCAGCAGGCCATGCAATCCCTGTGGGCCTCCAGTGGTGCCGGCATATGACACTGGACGCGATGTATTCGAACAGCAGACGACACCAGAGTCGGCCTCACTGAAGATGCTCACCTTGTCGGACTGATCCTGGTCCGAGGTGACACTCTCGCTGCCCGTTGCCGAGCTGGCTGTGCTGGCTGCCGAGCTGTGCGAGCTGTGACGTGTGCCCGGTCCGGCGCCGTTGGCAACGCCGTTAGCTCCTGTCACTGGCGGTGCATGCATGGCGCCTGCAGAGCCACTGGCTCCATTGACACCCACCACACTTCCACCGCCTGCATTGCCACCGGGCCCAGTGGCTGATAAAGCAGCACCAGGTGTGTATGGGGTCTGTATGTCCAGGGCACAGCCCAGGCAGAGGGCATGGAAGCAGGGCAGCAGCACGGGATTCGCGTACAGCTGCTTGCAGGTGGGACAACGTAGTTCGTCCTCCATTTTATATCCCTCTTGATAACTGTTCTCTATCTCTTGATAACTTTAGTACTCTGTAGTTGCAAGCAACTGTTAATCTAATCAGTGATTTCCTCCTGCTTCTTCTGCTTCGTCTTCCTCCTTATAAACTTGGTCGTTGCACGCACATTTTGTTGCACATTGGCCAAACAATTCTTGTTCACACTCTCGCTCTCTGATTGCCGTTATTGTGTTACCGTTACTTTCTCTCGGCTATTATCACACTGCACTGTGCTTGTTGTTTCATGCGTTTTCTTGTCAACAATTGCACAAACTTCTGTTTTCATTCACTTTTTGTATTTTACGTTAAAACGTTAACGGTAAAAACACGCGTTTCAATTTCACGTTTTACGTTTATTTCTTCGTATTCGATTCGTTCGCTTCGTTCACTTTGTTCAAAAAACTCCCGCACAACACGTTCGCTCGCCGCGCAAGTTCGTCAAAGACTGAACTGTTCGGCCGCTGTTAAGTGCGTACTCAGCGTCAGACTGTTAGTTAACAGTTGCAACGCACAACGAATCTTAACGAAACGACTGCAGCGCAACAACAGTGCACTTAACAGTTTCACTGGCAGTTTGTCATTTGAAATTTCTTATCAGCACAAGGCAATTGATGGGAAATGTCTGCGGGTAATTTAGTTGATAAGCAGCTAGTAAACGGGTGTACTAGAAATATAGATTACTTCTATACAGATATATATAGGCAGATACAACTATCTATTTGCACAGTACACTGCATAAAAAGATTAAAATTGTAACTAATGAGTTAACCATAATTATTTGTATAAAAATGATGAAAATGTTAAAAGTAAATTCAATAATACTATAATGCATATTGGACAGCAATAAATAAATATTTAACCAACGTTGACAGTTAAAATTCAATTACAATGATGATCATTTGTATTTTAGCTTTAATTAAATAAAATATAAGAACAAAAAATAGTTAATTTAAAATTAATATTGTTTACTGATTTCCATTAGTTTTAAATAAATCGTCAAAACAATTCCTGGAATTCTTCGCCCCAAACAAAAATCCACGCACACTGTTAAGCTTAACAGTTTTCTGTTAAATGACGCTCGACGACTGCAACATGTTCGAGTTCGATGGCGTTTGCGCGCGCGCCTAAAAATATTTACAGTTTGATGTTGTTGCGCGTCTCTTTTGTTGTTGTTGTTGCTGTAGTTTCACACAAATTAGAATTTACGTTGAACTTTGAAATTCGATCGTAGCGAGGAGAAAAATGTTAACGCTGCATTTTGTAGGGCACAAGCCAACGGCAACTACAACAGAAAATCACCTGAGCTAGATAAGCAGTAAAAGGGCTGCACACACGCACACATATGTACATACACAAATACACACACGCTGATAACAAACAGAAACAAGTCAATCGACAACTGATATCGATATGCGTGCTAAGCACACAAACAGCAACAACAACAACTGCAGTCAAGTCAATCAGGTAACACGACAACAGGTAAAACTGATAAGCGACGCGCCATATGGCAGCGGCAGAGGCGCAGATCAACTGAAACAACAACAACAGTGACAGTAACAACTACAAACATGTTGCATGTTGTTTGCCAATGGACTGGAGGTTTATTTAGACATCGAATCAGGCATTGAACGTGCTTTCTCCTCCCTCTCCTTCTCCTCCTTCCCCCCCTCAATTGGTCACTTACCAATTGAGCATACCTGATGTCCAGACACCCTGTGACCCCCCCGTGCTGGACACCTTCAGCGGTTAAGCCGCAGCAAAAAAGGTAAACAGAAAACAATTCGAGGCGAGTTGCTCCAATTGCGACAACAATAATAAAGACAACAACAGATTAATATGAAGCTAATAGAAGTGCAGTTGGGGTGTAGTCGACTCCAGTATACCATGTAAATGGTAAAAGAGTGTAGAGTGTTCTAGTAATTCTTTGTATACAGCTTGTAGATGATTGTGGCATACCCTGTAAACCAGTAGAGGTTGCTTACGATTGCGGTATGTATACCCTGTAAGACATAAGAGGTTATAGTCGACTGTGGTATACCCTGTAAATCGTAAGAGATTGCAGACGACCATTCCCAATATACCCTGTTAACCAAACTAGGCATTTTTCTATCATAGTATACCCTGTAAAAGGTAGAAAAGTCAACATTGTGGCCTTAATTGTCTTTATTCTTACTACATATTTCAACTGAACCATGAGAGGTTGTACACGACTGTTGTATACCCTGTAAACCATTACTATTATACCATGTAAACGAGATTTAGCTCTTTTCCACCCTTGTATAAAGGAGAATCAATCACATTCAGAGTGGAGAAGGCTGTCTTCAACTTTTGTATAACCTGTACTATCAAAATTATTCTGCATTTCAAGTAGACTCTCTCATTATGCTACAATATTTTACTTGACCCACATTAGCATGTAGTTACGTAGGCACTGTATACCCCTTCACCTACTTATGCAGGGTATTGCAATGTTTACAACAACAACAACAACTAGGGAAACGTGCCTAATCCGTTTCCACTTAATAAGCCACGTTCTGGAATTAGGTTCACGCTAAGTGTGAAGTGGTCTCGCTATCCCTTCTCTCGCTTCCCCCCTCAATATACTCACCCCATCTCCCATGGTCTACCTCTCTCTCTCCCGCTATACCACGTGTTCTGTTGGCCAAGTGAACCTGGTTTCCATGTCAGTTTTTATTTTCAAACACTCCTCACACTCCTCACACCTCTCTCGCTCTATCTCTCTCTCTTTCGCCCACTTGAACTCTCACTATATGTCCTACTCCCTCTCTCTGTGACTCTCTCTCTATCTCCCTCTCTCTCTCCGTCCCTCTCTCTCTTTTACCACCTCACACTGCCTATGCAAATATTGACATGCATCGCATTCGTATGCGTAATTTGCCTCCATTTATTGTCGAACAAATGTTTGCTCTGCTTTCTCCCTCTCTCCCTTCCTCCTTCTCCACCTTTTTCTCTCCCATTACCTTCTCACTTCGCGTCCTTCCCCTTCCCCCTGTCACGCTGCCTGTAATAAATCACCTAGTCGAGGCGCCTAATTGCTTGTATTTGTCTTTGTATTGATTTCCATGGATTTTTTTATATAAGCTGAAGGCAGAGAAAAGAATGATAGTTTGTTATATGCGACGCAGGACTACCCTGCAAACTGTGCATATTTATATAAAGGAAATTACTTTTTAAATTCTGAACATAATATTAGTGGTTTGTAAGACGAAAATACTCTTAAAAGTAGCCTTAAATTTCTACATTTTACATATTTTTTATAAAAACATTCCATATTTTCTATCTAAATTTGAAGAAGGAAGAAGGTCTAGTTAAGCGCAGCTTAAAGATATCCTGTAAATTGTTAAAATCTTTATTTCAGTTTAGCATTTATCCTTTCTTATATATATTATTGCCACTTCATTAATTCATAATGTTAATATTAATATAATCCCTCATACTATAATTCAAGTCTACATATCAAAAACCTCAAAATTGTCCATAAAACCAAGTACAAATAGCCCCTAAGTTGCTTTAAGCTTGTTGAAAAACTCAAACTACCTTAAACATAACATATCTGGCATATATATTTCATATTTCATACTATTCTTTACTCATTTATCCCCTTTATCTAGTTAATTTCCGAATAAAAGCTAAAGAAAACCTAACAAGCTCATTTAGCTTAAAAAACTGACCGTTTCTTCTTTACTGTTTACCAAAGACAACCGCAAATAGAATGCCATAAAAACCAGTTCTCCCCTACCGAATCCCCTCTGTAATTTCTCAACTCTTAAATAGACTTCCTGTTTATAGTTCACAACGAACAGTCGTTGGTTGAGGGAGGGTGTTAAGGGGGCTTAACCGCAGCGCATAATTCACGGAGAATAGTTGGAAAATATTTAAAAACTTTTGGCACATTTACTGGCAAAAAGCGCCAGTTTTCGCACCCTTGCCACATCAACTAGCCCCTTCTCTTTCCCACTGTCTTTTCCCCCTTTTCCACCTTCTTCCTTCTCTTCTGTGCCGCTTTAAGACCATATATCATGTCGGTGTAACCAGCTTCCATGGCCAAGGACATTCACAATATGCGCGCATGCATAAAAACGCAATAATAACAGCCAAAATTCACACACATACACTCACACACACATACACACAGCCAGGCCACATGACAGAAATACTTTGCACACGGCGGGTGCGAAATTTGTTCCCCTTTTTCCTTTGGCTTTGCAATGCCATAAAAAAAAGCGTGCAACATTTTTTGCTTTTTTCTCTGGCTTAATAGGTGCTTGTGTGTGTGTGTGTGTATGTGTGTGCTTTGTGTGTGTGCGTGTGCGACATGAAGCCCTGTTTCCACTTTTCTTTCATGCGTTCTGCGGCTGCAGCAGACGCGACGCAGCAGCGACGTCCGCAAAATACGCCAACAAAGGCATGAGAACTGAACTATAATAAGACGCAGAGGGCATGCACGACTAGGTGGATACCTTGTAAATATTGGTAACTAGAATTTACAGCAAAAAACTGAGCAAAGTAATTTTTTCACACTTGGTTGATTACAGGGCATACTCGACTAGGTAGATACCCTGTAAATTTAGACGCAATTCTTTTAAACAGAAACACGTACAAGTAAGTGTTCCACGCCTGCCTGCAACATAGTTAAACAATAAAATGACATATGCGACTAGATAGATACCCTGTAATTATTAAAAGTATTTTATTACTCATGAAAAAATAGCCGCAGAAACTCAATAAACACAGCAGATAAAGGTTTAGTGCCAGCCGAGCATACCCTACCTATATAATTTGCAGGGTATACATAATGATAATGATATTACTCTGTACATTTTTAACAGCCACTAAACCAAAGTTTCACCAAACACGCCGCTTAAATTTGTTGCTAGCCTAGGATACCCTCACCAGCTTATTTACAGGGTATCATAAACAGTGTTGTCTCAAAAGGGGCAACAATATGTAAAAAGTTTAACCGAAAAATGCAAAATGGAGTTGCCTTGTTTTGCCCCAAGGGGAGGGGAGAAAGGGGCAGGGGGCGTGGCAGGGACAGGCACAGCGCAACGTGCAGGCTTGTATAATGGAAACACTGCCACTTGCCCCGCGGGGGCAGACCGAGAGACAGACAGACAGTTGTTGCTCCGCTGCCGATGCTGGCAGGATAATATCGCCCAATGAGATTAGGAAGGACATTCGCGCATTTAACACACACACAGAGAGAGAGAGAGGGAGGGGAAGGGAGTGTAAGGGGAGAGTAGGGTAGCTGGTAGGATATCCTGCTAGCCTGTTATGTCGAGTACAACCACAGGCGGTCCTGAACTGGACACGCCTCTGCTAATATTAAAGGGGTAGAAGGGGTGGATGAGTGGGAGCAGGGGAAGGAGGAGAAGGTGCTGCCTAAGTTTTGGCGCCTGTTGTCATTCCAGCAGGAAGTTGCAACAGTTTGAGGCACTGTAATTGCTTTTTTGTTAGTCGTTGCAACCGAGTCGAGCCGAGCCGAGTCTCGCTCGTTCATTGGGGTGTTCCAGTGAAATTTTTAATTAGATTTTTTGATTTTCTCTTTTTTTGTAATTTTGCTAAAGTTGTTTTCTCTTCTTTTTTTTTTTGGTTTGGCAAACAATGCCCCGAGGTTTATTTTGTGTTTGTGGCAAATGACACTCGCCTTAAATTGGCAATGTTTTTTATTTTTTTTTTTGGGGATTTTCCTAACGAGTTGAAACGGTTGCCCAGCGGAAGTTATGGGGCGTGACAAATTGCCATAGCGCGGTGTGTCTAGTCGGGCGAGGCTACCAGACAATTCAGGAGTTAATTCTGCTTGAAAGGGTATTAGGGAGTAGGAGAGATAAGCCTTGCAGGACATGTGTAAGTGCAAAAGTTTCAGAGATGAGAAAAGTGCGCAAGAAAGGGAAATGAACTGCGGTTGAAAGTGAAAGAGATACGAGATGATTGGGATTTTATTTTTTACTAAAGTTTGGAAGTTATAAAATGGTAAAGTTTTCTAAATACCATGATAACAGACTTTAATCTACGTAATGAAGAGTATAGCAAATTTAAAAATCTTTATAATGAAACCTTAGAATACACAAAGTACGATCGATATAATTAGAATTACAATTAGAATACATACTTGTACTTGTACTTGTGGTACTCTGAAAATTGTAATACTATTCAAAGCACCCCTGAAAATTACATTCGTATTCGTCAAATTAAAAACTTAAATTTGCCACCATTTTCATACCCGCTTCTCTTCTGCACTTTCCTTAGATACTGCCTCAATTTTAATAAGCATAACTTTAACTATATTTTAACTTAATCCCAAATGCTCTCTACACTCAACAGTTTTCTAACTTTAGACTGGACTTGCAATTACTTGTAATTACTTCAAATGAATTAGATCTGCCTGCAGTTAATTTGCTGCATATTCGGTGTCCTCTGTTAATGCAATGCTAAAGCAAACATAATTAAAGAGCACCCCTTGCAAAGTGTACTATAAATTCTCAGTTGTCTGTAGGATATTGAAAATGTGCCGAGTGATAGAGAGAGAGGTAAAGAGAGGGACGGAGCGGGAGAGAGCAAAAGCCGAAGAGCATCAATTATAAATGCACCTGATAAATTATTTGCAAGTATTAACTCGGCTTTCAGGCACATCAACGGCAGCCGCAAGAAACAACCAACTAGGGCAGGTAAGATACACACACACACATATACTCACACACACACATATACACACACACACTTGCAGCATATTTGCAGTTTGTATTTATAGAAAATAATTTTCATTTTCTTAGCCAAGCAAGTTGGGCATAAGAACTATTTGTAAGTTACTTGGCAACTTGCAAATGCCCTGTAATGAAAGAGGGTATATAAACTAAGTAAATATATATGCAATATTGATTTCATTTTATAAATATACATCACAGTTTAATCAACTAATACAGACAGGGTATTTCTTAGTGTGTTATTCTGCCTTAAAGCTCTCTTCACTTCTTTCGTTCGTATTGGCATGCTTTGTTTTCATTTCACAGTTTTTTTAATACCAACATAGTGTGTGTATGTGTGTGCGAGTGTTGGTGCTAAGCACTTCCGCTTGGCTGCTCTCCTGACATGCGTTCCACTCTGCCAGCTGTCGTGCCCCCAACATGATAGGCAGCAACAGCCCTCGCCCTTGCCTCAAACACTTTTTCAACTGCAGCTTCCTTGCACCTTTCGGCTTCTGACAGCTTGCCCTACTGCCCTCTCTCTCTCTCACTCTGTCCCTCCCTGTGCGCATAGCAGAAACTTGGTTTGATTTTTCATTAAGTTTCCCCAACTTCTTTTTGTATCGTTAGTGAAAATTATTTTCAATTAGCAAGCAACAACAATGTGAAGGGTGGCAGGTTTCGCAAATTTTCCTTTGTTCCTTCTAGGGTTTACATATTGCACATTTTTACTGTGTTCTTAAGTCATTAATCAATAGTTTTTGAGTGGGTTGCATTACAGATTAAAACTGAAAGGAAATTGAGGCGGTTAAGTAGAGAAAGGAGTAGATTCTCAATTCTGCTAAGGTTCTTTTAAGCAAAAATAAGGGATTTAAATTGAGAGAACTGCTACGACATGAACTGCAGCTTTGTTTGTTTAGTTTAGTTACATTCCTAGTAAATATTCCAAATACTCTTCTATTCTTCTAAGAAAAACCACCAATCTCTGTCTGCATAGGTAACTTTTACACACTTAGATCTCGTAACATTTTCAGAACGTGTTTCTTCAGTTGAATTCCTTATCATTCAAATATTCGAATAATTATATCATAGAGAAAAGAGCTACAATCTCAGTGGTCTAATGTCGCAATTTAGAAAATCTTGAGAATCAAGTGCACAAAATATTTGCAATATAAACTGCATACTAGATTGTTCAGCTAAATTGCATATCATTTAAATAATCTAAATACCTTTCTGACCCTTCTCAAACCGCAAAACAAAACACGCTCAGAAAAGCTTCCCAGACACAAACTCCAACAAATTATTCTGCACTCGTTGGGCAACCGACGTAATTAAATGTTATGAGGTCTGGCCATATGAGATCCAGAGTATTTGGTTGCATCCTGTTGTTGCTCTTGTTGTTTCCAACTGTTGTTGTTGTTGATGTTATTGCAGGGGACCAACTGAAGAACAAACAAAACACAAACAGAACACGCGCCACACGCACCGTGGGGCGGGGAGCGGCGCAGCAAGCGAAACCGGTTGCAATTATGAAATTTTAGACGAATTTCGATATACTCAAGCCGCATACGAAACTCTGTGAAGTCAGCCAGCTGTTGCACTCACCTCCCCTCTAAAAAGCAGGCCCTTTAGCCGGCACTGCCCCTCCTGACGTTTCATAGTTTTCTTTAGTCCGCAAATGATGCCCAAATATGGTTTTGGACACTGGATAAGGGACTAAGGGAAATGAGACAGGACTCTTGCCTGGTGCATAATATGGGAATATGAAATGTATGCCTAGGACTGAGGAACTGTTGACTGGGGAGTCTACATTGTGAGGGTGTTCGCCAGACGAGCTTTAATTAAATTTCCTGCACTTCAAATGGCGCTTTTTGATTACGAAATCAGATACAGCATGTTGGAGAAATAATGGATATGTGCAGGGAGTTTACAAAAATATAATTAAGATTACAATTGAATAAACTTCTGTATGTTTAAAAAAATATTCATTTTGTTTCAAAATGCAATTTTACAATTAGTTTAAAATATACACTATGTTGTCAGAAGAATTTATTTATTTTGTATACCTATTTATTTTATTAAAATACCTTTTCAGTCTCAATATGAATTCATTTCAAACAATTCAGAAAAACATTTGAACGATGTAATGAGAAAACACTTCAAAAATGCAACCAATTTCTATGCGTTATTATTCTTCTTCAATTATTTTTAATACTATTTCCATCTCAAACTGCATTCTTGGCAGTATTAACCATAGTTTGAAATGTTTACTATCAATATTTGCTTTCCATTACACTTGAAGATAAACTAACTTTTATTCAAATAAAGTGAGTGCTTGAAATTCGTGTTCTACACACAAACTACTCAATTCTGACTGAAAGTTATGAACAAGTTGATTATTTCCAAGTTATCAGTTAATCAACAGTTGGCTTGCTCAACAATATTCTATACTTTTTCCTCACTTTTTGTTTTTTTCAAATATTTCATATTTCTGACTCCCGAAAGTATGCAATAAAAACGTAGTATAAACCCCCATTGTTGTTCGCTGATATGTTGAAATTGCTGTAGTTGTAGTTGGCTCGCAAGCAAACAAAGAGAAAACAATGTGGAATGCAGAAAACTTGGAAGCAGCCCCTTCTTCCCGTTCCCCTGTCAACCTCGGCTAACTCTCTCCCCCTCCCAACTAACACTCTAGCTCTAGCTCTCATTCAAATGCAAATCCGAAAGCAAATCTTAAAATGACTTCGATTGGTTTGGTTTGCCTGGTTTCTGGTCGGAAAGCGGCTTTTGTTTTGGCCATCAAATCCTGGTTAGTCGCTCGGGTGTCGCCTTTATCACTTGCTCAGCAGCACAGGATGCCGGGCTTGGGGCAGCTTGGGAAACATGTAAATGCCTCAAACAATGCCGAGGCCGCCCCAAGCAATTTCAACGAATTTACAGAATCGAGCAAAGTTCTCCAAAAAGTTGTGGTGCAAACTTGACAGGAGGCAAGTGAGATTAGAGGGCAGGGCAGGCTGGAACAACACTCGATTTCCGCTTGGTCAAGTGACATGATTGATGTCTCGTTGGCCTAGCTAAGACCACAACAAGCAACAGCAGACGAGGCACGTGCAACTAGCACAAGCAATAACATCTGCAGCAGGCGCAGCCAAGTGACATCAAGTAGCCGACACGTTACCTCTGTAAGAGATTACACTACGTTGCCAAACGAAAGCTTACATTCTACTGATTACAAAATTCAATTTTCTATAGATACTTTGTGGAATATGGTAGTCTGAGATTTCTCTGTTAGTACTCAGATTTCTCTAGGTAGAATCAATCTTACTATTCTCTGTTATATCTGTCTTCCTTCCTCTATCTCTCTCTTCAAGTCTCTCTCCCTGTGTCTATTTCCACATAACTTTCCCTGCACAAATTGTTGCACAAAAACAATTACAGATCGCTTGCAACACGTTCACAATGAGCTACGTTGTTTGCCATTGTGACCAAATTGCAGACTGCAAATGATTAAGTTTTCCTTTTCTAAATGACACTTTTATATTCTTGTGGTCACACACATTCATACAATGTCGCTGTCTCCCTCTTGCTGATATTTTTTGGCAGCTCTGGCAATTTTTGGTGCGGAAATTCGACATTCTTTTAGGCCATTTCCTCACACACACACACACAGAATTGCCACGCCCGACTGTCATTGTCAGCAGGCAGAGAGAGCATTTAAATAAAATGTACTTGTAATAAATTTTCCGCACATCCATAGAGAGTATATCTCTCTCTCTCTCTCTCTCTCTTTCTCTCTCTCCCTTTCTCTGTAGTGATTTAAATATTTAATCTGATTTTCCATTTCGTTGCCTTCTCGCCTGCCATAGAATATTACAATAATTTGACCAAAACTCACTCGCACACACACGCATGTGCTTGTATTATTGATATATACCGTATGTGTGTGTCTGTGTGCTTTAAGTGGCTCACAAGGCACTTGGCCTGCACTTGTATTTCTGCCATTTTAATTGCACTGCCAGCACTTGCAACACTTGCCACAGAACTAAAATTGTACAGATTATAACAATGTTGCATTATGGCAAAACGAAATTTGTAAGCTGCTTCGCAAAGCAAACCAAGCAATCCATGAATATTTCAATAAATATGCAGACACCTTGCAGAAATCGGAGAAGAGCTGCTCAAATTCGAAAAATTTAATTCAGTGTAGTATTATTAAATCTACTGAGTAAGCTACAGTCGAGTGTGGTCGACTTTGATATACCCACTAACTATCTAACCAGAAGGATTTCTTAAATATATAACTTCTATGTTTAGGAAATTTTGTGTTACATACTTTGCAGCGCCTGGAAATTATAACTTCTTGAAAATTATTTGTTAATTAACTATCAAATTTTCAGAAATCATTTGGACATTGTGTTTATTGTGTCATTGTGTTTACCGAAAATTAACTGCCCTGTATTAAAGTTACACTAAGAATTCGCTGTATAGCGAATTACCCAATGGGTAGCGGTTATAATAATATAGTAATTACTTTTAATATTGTAAACATAAGTTGTTATAATATTAATAGCATTTAAAAGTATTTATTAGTATTTAGTATTTAGTAGGTGCAATTCAAAGACTTAATTTGGTATACGCGTAGATTACAATAAGCTGTTAGTATCCCACAAATTTAATTTTCTCTTGACTGTGAACACTGAACCTATTCAAGATAAATTCTTTCTCTATCTTGCTACCTCTCTATCCATCTACCTTTTCTCTCTCCCTCTTCTTTATCTTTCTTCCTGCTTTGGTCTTTAACTAGCTGACAAACTTGAAGAATACCCAATCCCTTTTTCTTAAAATCTAATCTCATCTGCAATCATCTAAACTGAACTCTAGACTTATCATCCTACATTTGCCTTACCCTTGCATTATTCTCTACTAAAGTTCCCCCTTGTCCACCTGCTCCATAACCCTAAAGACACTCTTGTATAGCAACTCAGTCGCATTGATTGCCGCCACAAAGTCCATGTGATTGAATTTCTTGTAGGCCAAGAGTTCGTCATGTACCACATTGGGAAGTTGGCGTCGCAAATGCTGAACATCCTTTGCCGAGGTCACCATATCGTTTTGACCATAATACAAGGCCACCTTGCAGTTGATATTGGACAGTTTATAGTCTGGCGCCCTAGCCGTACCATACCGCCTGACATTCTCCCGCGGATCATCATAGTTGAACTTGGTAAATCTTCCATTGAGAAACAGCTGAATATAATGTGCAAATGATTTGGTCGATGATCCTGCCGGGTAGTGCCCCAAATAGAGCGGAAGGAGGGTACTGTTTGCCTGTGGCATATCGAAGCCAAAGGCCAACATCATGACGTAGCTGCAAGTGTTCCTCAAGGCAAAGCTACAAATCTGAAAAAACAGACGACGCCAGACCTCGCGCTCTGGAGGAAACTCGTAGATACCCAGCACCTTCATGAGGTTCTGCAAAAAGAAATTAGACATAAATCGATTGATATTAATCTCTATTTGCTTTGTCTGTAACTTACCACAAAGGTTGTTGCATAAGGCCTGACCAGAGCAGCCAGAGGGGGAATATTGATGAAAAAGGCCGCAGGGGCAAGAGCTTGCAACAGCTTAACCTTCTTCATGTACTCGGGTCTTTCCGCGCCCAGCACAAATGACACTGTAGTACCTTGAGAGTGACCTATGTAGTGTACCTGCTCGAATCCCCTACTATGCGCCAGCACATAGTCAATGCTGGCCGGCAGATCATATACTCCGATCTCGTGGAACGAAAAGTCCCAGAACTGACGCATTATAGGATGATATTTTCGATGCTTGCGTGAATAACGATTGCCTCTCACATTGAGTAACCAAATATCGTAGCCACGATCGCTGAGTAGATAGCCCAGGCCGCAGCAGGGTCCTGTTAGTATCCACGTGGCCGAACTGTCCTCCAGGCCGTGTACCATCAACACTGGCTGCGCCCCCGGCTTGGGTATGCGATGCGCTGTGAGCACAAAACCATCTTTGGTTTCGATCTTGTGCTCCTCTGCCGGATAGCCGTACTTCCTCAGCAGACCAGGCTAGCAAAAAATGAAGTCAACACAGTATATAATGTATATGTATCTATATTTTCTTCTCAACTTACGACTGTCAAGTGCGCGTCTTCAATGATGCTCGGATGGACCTTGATTATATCTGATAGCACGAGATTTGCATGCAGGCACAGCACGAGCAGATAGACGGAAATGTGACGCCGCTCAAACATGTTGTTATCTCAAATGACAATATTCTTTATAGTATAAGTAGTATTAATATTTGCCGGTTGGATGCATCAATCCGTTACTTGACACACTAAGCCGCAGATCGTAAATAGATAAGTAAAGTGTATAAAGTTAAGTAATAATTGGCCTGTCGCAAGTTGAAGTTCAATGGAAAAGGAAAACTAGTTTGCAAATTTTTGAAACAAGTAGGAAAATGTAGGCGAACGAGTTTTAACGTTGTACTACCCTGTACAGAAGGCTACAACTACGAGTCATAAGGTTTAAAAACAGATAAAATTAAAAAATATGAAACAACTTTTGTACGATCTGAATAAACCCATTTAAACTATCTTACAGGGTATTAAGAGTGTTTGTAGTAACACATTATACAGAAATTAAACACTTAAGTGTTATATTATAAAATTTGAAATGCATTGATTTTGTTTTCACTTCTTAGGTCTGTAATTTATCTGTCAGACAACATTCTATGTTACTAAAATGATAACATAAAGAAGAATTATCATGAAATGAACTGTTAAGTATTTGGTTAGATTTTTGTATTATAATTCACTATGATATTTTAAAAATATTAAACTCAAAGCACGTATACGTCACAGAAATACTGATCCCTCTCAGATTTTAATTACCTGCTAAATAAATACTCTTATTTGCTTATATTTACCTATCAAATACTGATAGTTTACTTTATTAATGCCAGTCAACTATTTTCTATTTTAGCTGAAGTTTCACTTAACTAATTCGATTCGAACTGTTCTCGGCGCGCTTTCCATTCTCACTGATCTGTTAACATGGAGAGGCCACTTGACTTGATCTAAGTTTACAATTGATCTGGCAACTGGCTTATTAGCCGAGCTATCCCAATGCCAGTTGGAGAGCACACGCGAGTGCATTTCGAAACGAATATGTAGTACAGTGCAAGCTCGATATAAATTATAATATAAAGTTGTTGTTCTACTCTTAATTATTTGTCAAACGAGTTGGCATTCACGTGGAATAATTTCATTGAATTGACACTCAAGTTAGCTAGATCAGTTAGTATTGTAGATATAGCTCGAAAAATCAATGTGTAAAATCTTTTAAAAATAATTAGAGAACTAAACTGTTTAATGGGTATACTCTGTGATATTTATTGCTTTTAACAACTCCCGAAACCTTTTAACTTGTACATAATTGATATATATGTTATGTAAAGTATAGATATATAGTATTTAAACTGCACTTAAATTCCAGTTTCTTCTTCAACCTTAGACATGTGCTCCAACATGCCGTTCCAGAGCACTTCCTGGGCATCGATGCCCCAAATAAGGTCCACATGATTGAAATTAAGATTATCGAGCAAACGATTTGCTAAAACCACATTGGGTAATTGTTTGATCAAGTGCTCAACATCTTTGGGTCTGGCCAACCAATCGTTTTTGCTATAATGCAACGCGACCTTTGCCTTGACATTGCCGAATTTGTAATTCGGCGGACTTTTGCTTTTATATTTCAACAGATTCTTGACGAGGCCATAGTCGAATTGCTGGAAAATGTCGGAGTTTCTTATTTGGGCAAAATGTGTTAGCTGTTTGGCAGAGGCTCCGGCGGGTACGTGACCCACAATCACAGGCAACATGGTTTCATTGAGCTGTTCCTTGTTGAATCCCACAAAGAGGAACATCAAATTTGAGCAAAATCTAGTTGCGATTTTTCCCTCGTTGCAAAGAATCTGAGTAAACCTGTCAGTCAGACGACTGCTTAGTATGAATTCATGTTCCGGTACGAATTCATCGATAAGCTGTAGACAAGTTAAATATTAAAAATAAATTAACAATATTAAAAATAAATCAACGAGACAACGATAGTGAACTTACTCCTGTAAACTTATAGGTATCAGCTAATGCTATAAACGGGGGACTTGTGGAGTGCTTCAAATACGCAACTGGAGCCAGAGCCTGCATTAGTATAATCTTCTCCATATATTCAGGATGTTCACTTCCCAATATCCAGAATGATGTGGTACCCTGTGAGTGTCCAATGTAGTGCAGCTTTTCGACACCAGTTTGCTCGAGTGTGAAGTCAATAAACGCTGGTAGATCATAGACCCCCATTTCGTGGAATGAGAAATCCCAAAAGTCGGAAACAAACGGAGCGTGATCTCTTGAATAGAAGTTCCCCCTCACATTGCCCATCCACACATCGTAGCCCTGCTCGTACAACAAATATCCTAAAGAGATTAGAAGTGTATATGAGTAAGTGATGATAGGACAGATTCCAACATGTTCCACCTAGTGCTTTCTTGGGGCCCATAAACACCCACGTAGCAGAGCTGTCGAACAGGCCGTGAACCAGTAACACAGGAGTAGCTCCTGGCCTTGCAATACGATGCATTGTCAGTTTATAACCATCTTTAGTCTCAACCGTATAATTCTCCGCAGGATAACCGTACTTGGCAATTAATCCGTACTAGAGAGGGATGGAAGTAAGGGAGATGCTGTTTCATTCCATTTTCTACTTTTAACTTACAGTATTGAGCTTAGCATCTTCCGCAACATTAGGATCCTCATCGAATATAAGGGCATGAGTGGATTGTAGACCGAGCCAGAATAACAGGCCAAATAACAAAGACATAATGTTATTAGGTCTAAGAATAATATTCACTTTCACAAACTATTTTTTAGCTCCGATCTTCTTTAAAGTGTCTGCCACAGTGAGCGTATATTGCATTCTAACGCCTTTTATAATACTCATTGATACTATTCAAAATTATTCGCAAGCACGATCTATTCAGAATAGGCACTTAACAGCCTTTCAAAAGGTGACCTAAGGGATTTTATAGCTTCCTGAAGCTATACAATTCTAACATATAGAATGAGATCGCTTAATTACTTGGAGAAAGTAAAATCAAGTGTGACAAACTGACTATTTACATAATTACACAACCTGAAATTTATTATCAATTTTATAGCTTGGTAAAAATATATTTAAATTCAACATATTTCGTTCGTTTTACAACACTTGCAATCTAGTGATGTGTACAAGTAGCCAGCCGAATAGGGATGGCACGCAAGAATCATACGTCATTACTCTCTTATACAGCCACTTCTATTTATTCTATTTATACAAGTTTTGTAAAATATTCTGTGTTATGCTCAGACACGCTTCACTCCAAGCAAACACAGTCAAAGCTTATCCGGATTAATAAATAATTTTATGTTCTTTTTGAATATTACAATTCCCTGACGTAATGAACATTTTAATAATATTGTACAATTTTAAAACTGTCTGGAACTAGAACTCTTTAAAGATAGTGAAAGCAGAGGGTATAATTATTTTTTTCCAAAAGTTTGCAACGCACCTTAACAGAAGGTACCTTTAGTTCTCGTTCACTGATAAAAATCATCAGTTTCGGGAAATCTGTTATAATGAAAACGTCTCACTTTAAGTTTTAAAACCCATTCTTTTGGATACTTATATGTTTAAGGTATCACATGGACTTGATTTTATTATGCTACGCCCACATAGAGTTAATAAATAGATCAGGTATTTGTACATTAAAGGCCAATGGATTCCCCCATCTCATTGTGCTCATACTGTAAGATTAAACAACTAAAACATTATATAGATGTTATTCCGTTAGGTTATCCGTTAGACTGGCATTATCATGTCCGCGCATATTCTTGAGCAAACGATCCCAGAGCAGTTGCTTTGCATCGACGCCCCAAATGAAGTCCAGATGATTGAATTCTGGATAATCCACAAGATATTTTTCAACAACATTGGGCAAATTTTGATAAAGAGTTGCCACATCGTCGGGCTGTGCCAACCAATCGTTTTCACCATAATACAAATAAACCTTGGCCTTCACATTCTCCAGATCGTATTCCGGAGGGGTAATGCTATTGTAACGCCAATGATTTCTCAACCAACCATAGTCGAATTGTCGGAATGCACCGGATCTGCGCACTTGGGCGAAATGCTGCATCTGCTTGGTGGAAGCGCCAGCGGGATCATGTCCAACAATAACGGGAAACATGGTCTCATTCAACTGCGACTTATCAAATCCTGTGGTCAGGAAGATCACATTCGAGCAGATCTCTTTGGTGATTGTGGTCTCATCGCAAATCAGCTGATTGAACATCACAATGAACTCGTTTTGCGGCAAGAACTCGTGCACGCCGATTAGTTTGAGAATAAACTAAAAGAATATAAGAGTAAGGTAAGATAAAGATACACTTAGGTTAAATCCAATAAAAGAACTTACGCTCACCGATGAATGAAACTCGGCCAGGAAATTCACCACAGGACTCTTGCAATGACTCAAGAAGGCTACTGGTGCCAGCGCCTGCATTGCGATGATCTTCTTCATGTATTCGGGTCGTTCACTGCCCATAATCCAGAAGACAACGGTTCCCTGAGAGTGACCAATGTAGTGCAATTGCGGATAGCCCGTTTTGTTGAGCACATAGTCAATTGTGCTGGGTATATCGTGCACGCCCATCTCATGGAAAGTAAAGTCCCAGAACTTGGCGTGATTATGTGTGTACTTGATGTGCTTGCGAGAGTAAGTATTACCCCGCACATTGGCCATCCACACGTCGTAGCCCTGCTCGTAAAGTAGGTATGCTGTGAAAGGTTCCGTATATTAGATTATAATTCAATATTATACTTTCATTCTCAGTACTTACCTAGTCCCTTGTTGGGACCCATCATCACCCAAGTGGCTGAGCTGTCGAGGAGTCCGTGCACTAACAGCACAGGCGTTGCACCAGGTCGCGCTATGCGATGTAGAGTTAAGACGTAACCATCATCAGTCTTGACCGTATGATTTTCCGCCGGATAGCCGTATTTGTGTATGAGTTGATACTGTAAAGTGTAGAAGGGAAGGCAATTAGTAGAGTTATACAGGAAGTTGTGACTTTGAGATTTAGAAATATTTATAAATCTATCTTGGATGCAATACAAGTTTACATCACTCTTGATTATGAGACTAATGAGTCTTGATGAACTCATGCCTAAAATATTATTTAATTACGACACGAGCTAAGATCATTATCTAAATAATATAAACCCTCAGTATAATGCATTTCTGGAAACTAATTTACTATATTTGTCACATACCTTGTACTTCAACAGGGCGTAGCTGCAATTTTCCCTGGGCGACAAAGAAGAAATCCACTTTAAAGTGACTGATTGAGCTGTTTTAGATATACGATTTGTCTAGTCTAGCAAAACCAATCAACTACCTACGCAGACAGACAAACAGAACTTGCGCTAACTGCAAGTGGGTGGTGTTGTTTACTTACCGTGCTCAGATGCGAATCCTCCTTTATATTGGGATCCACATCGGTCTCGACGCGGATATTACTGCCGAGGGGTATTTGGCGACCCAGCCAGGCGGGTGGCTTGAAGTTCACATTGAACAGACTCGTGTCTCCGAATATGAACGACAAATCTGCCGAGCACTGCGACAGCCAGACGGCAATGATGATGAAGAGCAGTTGCTGCCGTTGCAGAGTTGATGACATTGTTCCTGAATTGATATATATATATAAATTATATATTTAATTTGTGTGTGGGTTCTGTTAGCTGCGATCGCTGTGAGTTGCAAACAGAGACTGTTCCATGCGTTGATTGGACAGCGAGAACGAAACTTTGTTGTGTTGTATGAAACTGTAATACATATGCGATTTAGCTGATTACGGCGTGTTCGCATGCACAGTGCAACCAGTGCTATTTGTTTGGGCTCAGATTAAAGTATTTAATGATTCTTTCTACATATTTACTAGTTAATTGCTATGTTCGCTGTGAAGCTGTTTTATTTCGAATAGCAACCACTGTGCGCGGTTCGTGTATAATACTTTCAATTGAATCATCACAACACAAAAAAAACTAATGAATATTGGTCAAGTGTGCACACTGATAACCCCCGACGAAGCCTTCACGTCACCATCCCCATCTGTGCGAGATGATGATAAGCAACGGGTCCGGCTTTACAATATGCGGATTCTTCAGCTACCGAAATAGACTTGACTTGACTCTGACTTTGATGTGGCTTACGCACGCGACTTCTAGTAAGCAGCAATAGGTTTATCTGCAGCCGTTCGGACCCAGATGTAAATCGCGACTGCGTCATTGCCCGTGGGGCCCCTGACAACTTTCGAACATAAACAATCCGGCGTGCCGTTGTTGTTGTCATGTTGCCAGGCCAATTGTGAATAGAAAAAATAAATAATAGTCTCTGCTACACCAAAACCTACCCACACCTCGTAGAGCAGCACTAGTATTAGTTGAAGATTTACGAAAAAAAAATTGCTTGATGTCAGTGCGATGCGTTGCGCCGACAATTTGTGACTGAAGTCACAGCTTGTCGCAGCGTTTTGAGTTAGGTTTGACTTTAAGGTTTGTTTTCATCTATTTTTCTGTTTTTTTTCTTTTGGGACCGCCTTGAATTGAACTTTGTCGGGGCAGTAAATATTAATTACAAGTTTCCGATGTTTTCTCAGCCGAAACGAATATCAAAAACTCGTCTATGCCGTAGCCACTAATGATGCGGCTTGGAGGTGTATTCATTTCGGGCGATTAGACTGGGCTTTGTATTGTATTGTATTGAACAGGTATTTGCATATATCTTGTTATTATATTGTGTACCTATACCATGTCATAGTTATGACGTCGCCCTCACAGCGACTGGTTTTCATTTGCCTGACCTAATAATCGTCGTTTATGTTGTGGCCCCTTCGTCGTTGGGTTCATTTGTTCATCGATAAGACGCTGTTTGTATTTGGATTATATTTAGTTTTGTGTGAATGCAAAGTCCGAGCTTAACATAATTATTTGGTGCCCAGACAAGTGCAAAAACAAAGAAAGGCAAAAGTAGTGTTAACATGACTTGATATATACCCTATAGCACTCATAAATATACAGTATAACTTCATAATTTATGATAAGGTACAATATAAGCAGCAATTACAAATGCACACACATATAATATTATTATTGGTATTAGTCTATAAAAAACAAGTCTGTATCTCAGTTAATATAAATACAGCGTTACTTTAATTTTGCAAAGAACAGGTTTTTAATATTATGCATCAATATGCAAAATCTTCTTGAAATCCAAAGTAAAATAACTGAGTTAAAGGCAAATTAGTAAGTTAACTTTACCTAAAAGAATGAATATTGAGCAAAATTGTATGGTAGCTATTTCATATCTGGGTATACAGCAATCGACTTGGAATATTTCCTACAGAACTCTTACATATTCAGAATAGGGAAGAGCATAATCGGGAATTTCATTAATTCTTATCATTGGTCTTAGTCTATCAAAAACAAGTCTGTATCTTAGTTAATATAAAACCTGTATTATATAAATTTTGTATATAATATTCATATAATATTATGCATCGATGCACAAAATGTTTTTGAAATCCAAAATAAAATAACTAAGTTAAAGGCAAATTCGTTATTTAACCTAAGCTAAATGAATCAAAATCAAGCAAAACTATGTGTCTGCTGTGTCATTTCGCACTAGCTCACTGGGTATACAGTCGTCGACTATGTGTCACTTCATTTAAGCTTCTGTAACGATAAAAGAGAGCTTGGAATAATCTTAATTACAATATAAGTGCACTACACTGTGCTGGTCAGTAAATACATGAACCGATGGTGTACAAATAGCTTGTGATTAATTGTGAATCACTCACGAGTGTTTTAAGTTAACTACGTATGCGAAACAATTCACCAATCTCTATTGAAAGTGCAAATCATTCTAGGAATTACGCACAAGTTCAATGTTTCGATTGTGTTCTGGTTGTTTTTGTATTATTTGCCGACCAAAGTGCAATTAAATGTGACCACAATGTTTATGGGCGATTATTGTTTTTCAATTTATCACACACAATTCGATGCCGACAAATTGTGGCCGAGGCCGGAACTGATAACGGGTTCGGTAGCAGGTCAAGAGTGTGCTTCACACACACACAAACATTTATTATTAGAAATATTCTATTTACAGGGCCATACTAATACAAAACAATTGTAATAATATTCGCTCAAAATATTTGAATATGCGAGATAGAGAAGGAGAAGTAGGGCGAGAAGGGAGTGCACCTACTCGAAAACTGAGTGTTGAATAGCTGCTTATCGCAGTATGCAGCCCAGCTGAGTGTTATTCAATTATGAATTGTAGCTTATTTTGCATTTATGCAGCACACACACACGCCCACGGACGAATGCTCACACAGATACTCTGCCTGCATAATGCAAATATGACAAGACAATGTGCAGTTCATTAGCTCACAAATTTATGCATGTTGTTGCTGCTGCTCTTTATTGTTGTTGCTGTTGCTATTGAATTCTGATAGCAGTTGAACATGCAATGTCAATCGATTCATTACAAGATCACGAAACCCGTTTCCTATCAACAATATCTATAGCAACATGTTGCCAAGCTGTTTGAGCACGTGTTGCTAGTGAATTTGTTATACATTTGCTGAGGGTATATTAATTTTGGCTAGGGGTTTGCAACGTACCTCAGGAGACACTCCTATATATTTTGAACCAGGGCAGATGATCTAGCTTCATATGTCGGTCTGTCTCTCCGTTCTTCCGTCTGTCCGTTTAGAAATAACTCAACTTATCAGTGCCAATCAAAGTGAGACATAATATTGAATATACACAATTCCATTCAATTATGCACTCTTAAAAACCACTAGCATAGGATCGATCGTAGGGGAGAAGAGCCTACAAGGGTATAAGACTTTCGGCATGCCGAAGGTAGCCTTTCATTCTCGTTGACAAGATTCAAAGTAAATATTTACTATTATTTACTACATGCCTAGAAAATTACTAAAATTATTTCTAGCATGCCAAACAAACCTTAACGTTGTTTAATCAATATACACATTAGTAGAAGCTCAAATAAAAATGTTAGCAAGGTTTGTAAAGCTACATTTAAATGTGATATACAGAAGTAAAGCTCAGTTCGACATTAACAAAACGTTTTCAATGCAGACTTTAACTGTCAGCTAAAATCGAATATTTTCCCAACAGAAAACTCTAGCGATTTTCTCATTATTTACAATGCGGTTGCGAGAATATTCCCAAAATGAAAACGAAGCGAAAACCAAAGCTTTGCCCCAGTTGCCCCGATGTGTATGTGATGCGTTCCGAGAATTCACTTGATGTCAGAACATTTTGCATTTTTAATTTCACTGTGGGGATTGACAGTTGCATGCACCGCAAGCCGCAAACAATTGTTTGTCAAATAGACGCAGAATAGTCATCATACCCCTCCTCCTCCTGCCCCCACACCCTTCCCCAACCCTTCTCTAAACGTCCGCCCAACTGACAATACTTATGAGAAATTGACTTAGTTACAAAGTTTCTGTTTTTGTTGACAGCAAAGAGTGGTAACATGGTAAAAGAGAGAGAGAGATGGGGGGTTTGATGGAAAGAGACCGGGTGGGGGAACAGCAAAGAGTTGATGAAATTCTCTGATATTTGCATTGGGAAAATATCCTGGGAACATTTTGTTTGTCAACGAAAGTTTTCCAAATAGACTTTGAGTTGACCTAGTTGAACATAAACAAGTCCGATTCGATTTAGTTTTCAAAGTATTTGATTTCTAGAAAAATAAAGCCCAGCTTTAACTAAAAAATAACTATGTAAAGTTGAGGCTAAGTTATCTTTCTAAGAAACTGAAATGTAACACTTAGAAAACTTTAGAAAGAAGTAAATTCCTAAGTTGTTTAAGCCTTTTGATAGATTCAGGGCTGAAGTGACTGTCTCGCGGGTCCTTGGGGACTCTTTTAAAATTACCTTGCTTGAAAATATAAGATGTTGATATCAGAGGGCCCGTGGCATTCGGGGGCCCTTGTCCAGCGCACACCCTGCCTCGTTTCGGGCCTGAATGGGTTATAGATTGATTGTAGTATCAATTTAAGATGACATACTTAATAAAACCTTTATTATATTTAAGATTCTTTTACTATAGTTTAAAACTTTTCACTTATAAAGTCGAATATAAATATCATACATTTATCATTATCAGTTCGGTATTTTATCGCAAACCTAACGAGGTATGCATTTTATTGTAGAACATGCCACAGCTGTCAGATAATCGCATTAACCCTTCTTCTTCAGGAAGAAGGCGTGGCAACATCTGCGCCTCTTTACACAAATAATTAACTGTCAACGGCAGAAGCCGAAAAATGCGGAATTTGACGCCGTCCTCATTCTCATACCTACCTCTTTCACGTGGCGCACCTTGAGTCCTCGAAGCGATCACAGTAATCATAACAACAACAACAACTGTTAATACAATCCCTACAACCACACACACACACACACAGTGGGTACTAGGCAATTTTTGCCAAAAGTGAAAAATGAAAAATATAAATAACAAAAAAAGAGAGAATGCTCGACGCGCGGGGAAACTGTAAAAAATGTGCGAGAAAAATGATTTTTGCACGCCTCGTCGACGTTGACAGGCCCATGATGGAAGGGTGCACAGGGAGGAGGCGGCAGGGAGTGACTCCCGTACAGAGGGCGACGGTATGACGACTCCAGCTGGCAGTGTCATTAACTCGACAAACCGCTTGACGGCGTCGCAATGCGAGTTATGCGTATAAGTGGAGCGGAAGTGCACTGCAAGGGGGACAGAGAGGAAGAGAGAAGGAGAGAGCGAGAGGAAGAGAGAGAAGGCAAGGGAGAGCTGGGAACAGGAGCAACGACTCAAAGTAAAAAATGTTAAGGCATTCGTTATGTCAACAAGCAACAATAACAAAGAGCGAGATGGCAAGAGAGAGAGAGTGAGAGAGAAAGAGAGAGACAGGCAGTATGGGAATCGTGTTACGCGCATTACATCGCTCATAGCGAGAGTTTACGTTTGTGTTTGTAATTGCAGGAGGCATGAGTCCTCTAATGGCCAAGTTGCTGCACGCAGCCATACCCTGTAGTCATGCGAACCCTTGAGAAGTATTGAAATTGTGCCAAAACGATCAGTAATAAATATTTTTAGAGTAGGAAAATCATAGATACGCGTATGAGTTTCTAGGGTATCTCCTTATCTATCATACTTTATTCGCATAATAAATCTAAGATTTTTTGAGAATTTAGTTATTCATGTTGTTAGTTATTTTCCAGTTTATCACACCCTTAACGTACATATGTAATCACAAATACACAGGATATCTACTTGTCTATCATTCTAATGTCGTTGTGTTTAGTTTTTTTTAACATTTTGCGAAAATAAACTTCCTTGTTGTAAGATATATTGATTTATATGCAATATATGTATTTACAGGGTATCTTCTCATCTATCGTATACCCAGCCCGATGCAATTTTGATCAGATAGCACCCTAAGTAAAGTAAACCCGTTTGGGCTTTCTATGCTTTATCTAATAATCACGCATACAGGGTATCTACTAGTCTGTAACCTTTATTGCGTTTCACACACAGCTTTGTTTTTAATGAAGTGCAGGCCCCTCTGTTCGGCATCCTCATAGAGAACTGCAGCCAAGCGACAAATGTTTCGTTTTCTTGTGGGCAACACTCGGCAATAGGGGCGTGGCAAGAGCATGAAGAGGAGGGGGCGTATGGTGTAGTCTGCTCTCTAACCTATTGTGCTTTGTGGCACGTTTCGCCTTTAGCACGTACTCCCTCTCTCTCTCTCTCTCTGCCTCTTCTTCTCTCTCACTCTTCTTTTCTCAAAAGTATACAAATTTGTTGCTTGGCTGATTTTCAAGTGGCAAATGCGTTAATTGGGCATTAAATGTTACTGCGATATTTTCGTTTTTTTCTCCAGTTTTCCGATTTTATGTTTGTTCTTTAATTTACGCTTCGTTTTTTCTTGTTGTTGTTGTTGGGTAATTTGAGTTGTCAGCTGCAGTGTCATAAAATATTTCATTATTTAAACAATTTCCGGACTATGTTGAATATTTTAGAGATTGTTATTGATTTAATATAACAATAAAATATAATATAATACTAACGTAACTAGTTTCTGGGTTTCTCAAATTTATGGTATGTTTAACATATTTACCAGTTATACAAGTAATATAGCAAATACACTATAATCTTATATATTATAATAAAAAAATATAATTATTTTCATATAAATAATATAATATAATACTTTCTGTATATATTATAATTTAATATAATAAATATTCTCCTTTTATTTACCCAAATTCTCAACTCGTTTATCTGCTATACTCGTATATATTTTTTACAGTGCAGCCTAAATAAGCCATCCAATGTCAAGGTAAATCAAGCGATTTAATATCTTCAGCTGAATATCTTGTCGTACAAGCAGAGCGACAAAGAGGTATGATTAGCCGAGGACTTTAAGCGAGCATATCGAACCCTTCTATAAGACCCTCGACCCACACAAATACAACCACCTCGTGGCACTGAAATCAATGTGCAAAGCCAGTGAGCAGAGGTAGCTGATAAATTGCTTAAAAGTGGAAAGGGTAAGCAGTGCCAGATGGAAAGAGAGGGAGGAGAAAAGTGCTAAGGGAAAGAGGTGCCTGCATTCCCACGGGCCAACAGTGAAAAGAAAATGGCAAAATATGCGCGGCGCTTCCGGAGATTCGCAGTGTGTCAATGTGGCAACTTTTGCCCCGCTTTGGCTTGCTAAACACTCAGGAAACACACACACACACACTGAGAGACAGCCGTATTGGGGTATCAATTTCAAGAGATTTATGCGCGCAGCAAAAGGCTATAAAATATTTATTGTTTCATGTTGCATGGCCAATGATAAGCAGACGATAAGACCGAAGCCCAAAGCCAAGAAGGAGAAGCTGAATCCAGAGTGGAAGTCAAAGGCAAAGCCAAAGTCGAAAGCGAAGCAACAGCTGAGTGTAACCCAGCAGGATACGTTACTGTAATGCGATACCAGTGAGTGTCGTGGAAGGATACGCAGGGCGACGGGACATGAAATATTACCTTTAAATAAGAATTTATTCTCGCAGCGTACATTGGAAATTTAAATAGAAATTCGCAGTAAGTCGCTCCTCTTTCTGCTCTGTATATCTCT
The DNA here is from genome assembly GCA_018903675.1 of Zaprionus capensis. NCBI lineage: Eukaryota > Metazoa > Arthropoda > Insecta > Diptera > Drosophilidae > Zaprionus > Zaprionus capensis. The sequence continues at coordinate 2,101,870 of JAEIFN010000040.1, read as the reverse complement.
GCGTTTTCTATTCTTCTCTCTCACCTTCTCTCACTCTCTCCCTCTCTCTCTCCCTTTGTCTATCTCCCTTTCGTGCAACAGCTGCCACAGTTCTGAATTCAAATTAGGAAACTGCATAGTTAAATAGCTGACATTGCTTTGCTTGAAATCGGAATTCACATCAACGAACTGTTCAAGAATATATATCGAATTTAAACTACATAAAATAAGTTTTTGAATTCATATCCAACAAATGCATGTCATTAATATCTATATCTTAAAAAGAATCAAGAATATATATTATATTAAACTTAAATATAAAATTTAACATTATACCGAAGTTAACTGTCAATAAACTAAGTTTACGAAGTTAATTACCACGAACAAATTCATTGTTTTCATAAATATATAGTAATATCATCAAAATAATCAAGAATATATATAAAATAACTAAACATATTAATGAAATACTAGTGTATGTAACTAGTCGTTAAATAGTACATTAAACTGTAGTAAATTTGGTCAATAACCAAAGAATGCTTTCCCTATATCTTCCACCCTATAATACATATCTAAAACTGGAATTTCCTTCTATATACGTAACATATTTATCGTAGTTTCTCCAGTTGCAACTGAATTATTCATGCTCAGAGGGAATGCCTTATCGAAATGCACGTCGCTTTGCTGTACTTAGCGCACATTCCACCATCTGACGTTCGTGTATCATATCAGACATAATACCTGTGCATACCTTCACTCCTTGACTACACCTGGCGCCCCCTGGTGTCTGTGCTGCGCAATCAGCTAATAAACTCAGCGAGCTGCTGATGCGGAGCCCGAAATTGATTATTGATTTAATTACACATCAAAGTGATGGCAAATGAAAACAAAGACAATGACGTAGCTGAAAGGAGGAGAGAGAGGAGATACCCAGGCAGGCATTGAGACCTCGACGAAGACGCGTCTACTGACTGACGTCAAAGTAATAAAATGCTAATGAATTAATTTTCGCAAGGAACTTTGCAATAAAGTGACTGCTTCTTGGAGCTGATAGTCCTCGCACTCCGCAACTCTGTCTGTCATAGTGGCATCAGGCAAGGTAGTCCTGAACTGCATTAACTTTAATGAAGTCTTATTAAATTTTAGAATGCAAATTAATTTGTCATAATAACATTAAATGATGCGATGCATCAAAGACAATTTTTATAAGCAGAAAAATATACCTTTTGAATAATTGAGAATACATTGAGTGTTGTAAGTTATTCTAATTGAATTTCTTCTGAACATATCATAAGAATTAAGTAGGAAATTAAATGATAAGTTGCCTAAATGGTCGCTTTTAATTGAAATTGAACTGATTAAATGATAACCATGATCAAAATGACATAACAGATAAAGTTAATAAATCAATCAGGAATATCAAATACTAACCTAATTCGAACTTAAACCTAATTCGAATTCAACCTAATTCTAACCTATTTTCAAGTCTACGAAGTGCACTAACCTTAAATCTTTATCTATCTTAACATCTTATTTTTTGCCTAAGCTCGAAATGAAAACATTTGGCAGCTTTTAATATAGTTACACTTATATAGGGCAGATGGAAATCCTCATGCTAGTGAAGGGAAAGCAATTTCCTGTCCAGTTTCGATTTGTTTGCGGTTGCTGCGCGTATCTGTATCTGTTAGATACATCGAGAGAGCGTTGGCTAATGCTAATGAAATGCACGCACCACTCGAGGGTTAGGCAAACAATCAGCTGGGAAGTGCCACGGGGGGTGGAGGGGGTGGTGTTTCAGTTGGTACAATGACACAGAGAGCTCGTAAAAAATCCTCAGAAGCGATAAAAATCAAAGAGCCTCGAAAAGAGCCAACAAAACAACAGACGAATTCGCCCTTCCGCTGACCGCAAATCAAACAGTTTTTTTCGCCAGATTTATGCGGCAATATTTGGCTTTGAAATCGTGTGGTGTACCGTGCCCCCACAGGCTTCCTTCTCCCTCCTTCTCCTACCCCTCGCACTGTCTGGGACAACCTGTGGCATTTCCATTGCGTTGCGTAAACTTTTCCATTCTATTTACATTTTGCGCTTCAACGCACTTTTTATCTTTAGTTTGTGGGCGAGAGGTTTGAGGGGGAGGCAAGGAGGTTGGCCATCTAAATTTTAAATTGAAAATTGATTTTTGCCAATGTTGTTTCCGTTTTTGTTCTGCTTTTTGTTCACTTTCGTTGTTTGATTTTCTCTCTCTCTTTGCTCAAATTTTTTGCGATTGAGTTGGCCGAGTTGGCCGAGGGGCAGATTGAAGAACGATTTGAGTGGCAAATGGATAAGGAAGGAGAGCCAGTGAATGGGTAGCGGATGGGTAAGGTTAGAAATATTGGCATTTGGTCTTGTCATAAGTGCGCCTGGATGAGCTAAGGCTTCTCGCCCTCCCCGGACGATACAAAAATGTTCATGCGGCAGCCTTCTTGGCGCATTTGCCATACAAATGACGCAATCTCATACGATTTTCCAGTTATGAAAAGCAAACGAAAGCTATAATAATATATATAAGATGGGTGAGTTGGTTATAAAAAAGAAGATGATGAACTTATTGCGCAGTTGCTTTACATTTTACAAGATTTTACTTTAAGATAAAATTGAATTTGTCTAAGGATTCAATTGATTTCAAGAATGAAACAAGCTAAAAATGGGAAAAGTCTAATTTAATTTTTACTTTATTCAAGTTCCATTGTCGCCAATCATTTTATGCGTATTTTAATTATTAGTATATATTCGAAGGGGATCTTTTATCGTTCTGCTTTCCAGCATCTAAGTATTGCACTTCAAGAACCTGTATAATTTCTTAACTTACAGATTAAATCATTGTAGTAGGTACCCTCGTCACAGTCTTTACTGTACTACACAAAATTAACTGTACTATTTACGAGTAAACTTCAAACTATGTTTAGACTAATTTCCCCGAATTCTTCACACTCGACTCTATTCAAATGCAATTCTCTGCAATAACACGAACAAACTTCATGAAATTTGGTATGAAGTACCTTCAAAATTGAACGGTGTTTTTATATTTCGTTAAATTTTCTCTTCTTTCTTTGCCTCTAAAGGTATTTCAATCTTAAAGCGACTTCATCGATTTTTCGGGGACTCCCGCCTTCCATTACCAGACAGAATCGTTATCATAATTTGCTGTAACAGTTAGCGAGTAAATTTAAAATAATATCTGGCCAAATAAACTGGGGGAGTTTGGGCGTTTGCACGGGGGTTCCCCATTGAAGAAACCCGGTCATAAGCCTATCAAAACGTTTTTATTGGATTCGTGCACGCGCCAAGCCAAGCCCCTTCCCTCCCCCCGCCACCTGACTGGAGAACCGGTAAGGGATTGGCAACGCAGTTACCAGCTAAGAACGTGGGGGAGAGGGGCTCAGACCAAAAGTCGACGACAGTTTCGCGTGTGTTTGCACTTTTCCGGTCGTTTTTCTTGCTTTACAGGGAGTTGGGAGAGCTCTCTAAGGGTTGCTCGACTTCCTTGGCGCGCCTCGCTGGAGCTTTTGAGCCAAAAGAAATGTTTAGAAATTGATAATGGCGACAAATCATACGCGCGTACCTTGGAACCTTGTGAGCTAAGCTGGCAACGCGACTGCACTTTGGGGGTGACTGGCGAGTCTCCCCCCTGAGTTATTTGTCGTCTTGCAACAATTTGCCGGGCTGCTAATAAAATTTGATAAGCCAAAGTGGAGCGCCAGACGCCACCAGGTTTCCCCACACCCGGCCCCCTCTTTGCCACCCTCGATCTTGCACATAAAATGTTAGTCCGCTGCACGCAAATTGGGGATAAATTTAATGCCACAGCCAACACAGGCTGGTAATGTGTGGGGAGTGACAGTGCCACCCAGTGCCACGCCCCCCTCCTCTCCTTCCCTGCTTCTTCCTCTCAATTGGAAAGTTAATTTGTGCCTGGGGCATGCATAAAAATGCGGCCAGTGCCGTCGGGGGAAGCTGCGTCTGCCGCGTCTCCTTTCCGCTAGATGCGTTGATTAGCCATAAAATCTTTCTGATTCGCCGTTGTCCAAAGCTGCTAATACCCTGCAAACATGTGTAAAAGGAAAGCATGTCAGTATACGGAGTGCAAGGATGCAGGTTTTCCAATTTAAGTAAGTTTTCTTTAATTATTCGTGGCTAGAAATCACGCAGCTCTTTGCTATTACCAACACTAGTCTTATTAAATTTGGTATACAGAATTAACAAATTATAATAATATTTACATAATATTATTCAAAATTAAGAATTTATCAACCTTAAGTGTAATTTTTGAAACTTATACTCAAAAAACACGAATATCGCAGCTAATACAAAAATTATCGAAATGAAATTTAGTATACAGATTCGGCTAATCAAAAGCCTAAAATAACTTCTTTCAAAAATGCTATTCCCTAAATATAAAGTCAGGTTTCTAATTCTCACACTATAAAACCCTGCAGATCTTAGCTAATTCTAGAGCTATCATCATTAAATTTATCACAAGGACTCTTTAATATCAAACTAGAATGAAACTTTTTTGAAATTCATAATATTCTCTACATTTTCTGCAAAATAGCTAAAAGTTAAAGCTTACAGGGTATAGTATGGTTGAGCTTGCTCCACTTACGTTCGACAGTTTTTCGCATTTTTATTTTGTTACTCTCTTCGGCTCTCTTTGATTTATTCGATGTGTTTTGATTTGCGCCATTTCATTCTATTCTATTTGATGCGCCCCCGTCTGTACCTCCCCCCTCCTTCGTTTCCCCTTGTTCTCTTCTGTGTTGTCCATTTGGTGCATGCGAAATGCATTTTTGATGACAGTTAATGGAGTTTTTACTGCCTTTGAAGCGCGCTTTATGGTGGCCAGACCAGAGCACCCCACACTCTTACAAGTCACTCCCCTTCCCCCCACTCACTCCCGCTCACAATCCCAGCTGACTTGGCATCTTTTTGTTTTACATGGTACGGGGGGAGAGAGAAGAGGTGGGGAGAGGTCTGTGTTGTGCAAATGATTGTTGGGGGTTGGCTTATTTTATTAAAGTCAGTCAGACACTTGTCGGGTGGGTAGAAAGATATCTTCTTTTTTTTTTGGTGGGTGGTCCCGACTCAACTCTATAAAAAGAAAATTCCATGCTATTTGGTTTTTATTTTTATAGCTATTAATAAACGAAATTTATATATATTATGCAGTCATACAAAATTATAAAATGAAACTAAACGAGCTGAGGATTAAAGACAATATGAGGCCCTGAATTGGGTACTAAAGATGTCTGCCGAAGTTTAAGTTCAGTACGTCGAGATTTGAAGTGTGCTATTAAAATAAACAGGAAAGGCAGGTCTTTAAGAATATGTTACCGTACAAAGTCTATTTCAAAATCAGAAATCTGGACTCTCCTCGTATACATAAAGTTACCTTTTGAAATCAGAGAACAATACTTTCAAGTTTATTCCAAAGCAATCATCAATAAAATTGGAAACACTCTGATGAGTAACTGGACCCCAGTAGTTGCACTAACAGAAACTTTCAACTGCGTCAACAAACATCAACTTTCCCTTCAACCCAAAACTCTCAAGTACTTCATTTTCGAAGTTCGAACTACAAATTTGTCAAGAAAAACCTCGAGTTCGACCCTCTTTAGCTGTACCAGACTGTGTTGTGCACTGTGTGTTGCAGCCTTTTAGGCGCACATTGAGAAAATGAGCTGCAAATCAGCAGAGCAAATGTAAAATCAAGTCAAATATTTGCCAACATAAGACACACACACACATATATACACACACACACACACATACCCGCAGTCAGTGGCAACTGGCAATGTCACGGCCAGGACAAGGCTTAGACAAACAGACAAACAGGCGCACAAGCCACGCATACCATCACACACACACACACTCACAAACACTCTGCATGGCAAACAAAAAGGGAAGTCTAAAGGAAGAGGAGCAAGGGGAGGTGTGGGGAAGGGTAGCTGGCTCAGGAAGCTACACAGACGCAGGCAGGACACTTAAATGCTGCTCAAAATTGGATTTGTGCCCGGCAAGCCCGCTACACTTCCCCCTTCTTCTCCTCTACCACACTCCCACTCCTGCTTTCCCTTTCGCTCACATGCCGATAAACATTTTTATAGTTAGGCTCTCGTGCCGTTTCCCGGCTTGCCACAAGTCATGCCTCATCCTGCCCCACAACGTATTCCCCAGCTGCACATTACGCTTGTGCCTAGCAGGGCAAAAGGCGGGGCAACCCGGAGACAGTCTCTGTTTATGCTTATTTAAAAAAGTGGCATCGCTTCCAAGTTTTGATTTGATAAAGCTGAGGCAAATGCCAAGAAACGATAGCACTTTTATTCTGCATGCGTGTAGGGTATCGCAAAGTGGGTCAGGAGGGGGTGTTCGCGGGGGTGTTTAGGTGTCAGTTGCGCACTGATAAAAACTCACTCTCTCTCCCTCTCTGGGGCTCATCTCCGGCATTTATGCAAGTCACATACGCAGGCAGCTTTTAATAATAAAAACAACGAGCGAATGTTATATGAAAACAAAGTAAGCAATGTCGGGGAGAGGGGCGGAGGGTGTGGCAGTTGGATTGTGCGTGTAAATGTCTTTATGAAAGAAAGTAAAACGAGCCGACGAGCCAAGAAAAAGCCCAAGGAAAAGTCCTTTTCGCAGCTGCTTTCAATGCAGCCGCAAAGTATGCTACAACATTTGATTAAACGCGGTCCTTATCAGAGAATTCCCTCCCAACGCGTGCTCTCAAGACAAAATGAAAAGTAATCAGAGAGAAAGAAAGGAGAAAGGGGTCTGCTTATTAACCAAAATAACAAACCCTTCTTGCCCCCTCCAACATGTTTTCTTTTCCACTCAACAGGAAAAAACACCCAGCAAAAAACATAAAATTCCTGCAACTTTTAATGGATTTTTAAACATTATTATCATTGTCATTAAATTCGTTTTTATTCGCGCTTTTTTCTCAGTCAAATTTGGTTAATGTATAGTGAAATTAGGTAACTGTTTCAACAAAAACTAACGTAATGAATGGAATGAAATATATAAATTGATGTAACTACAAAAACTTAACCTAATACAGAGCAGAAAGAAGCTGTGTGAACATAAATTAAGATTAAAGGCAACAGACACGAAGTTTTGGCAACTCTCAAGGACGCACAATGGTGAAGAAGGCCTTCAGCTGCTGGTGGGCACAGCAGGTGGGTCCACACACGATGACATCCAAGTAGATCTCATGCTCGCGACTGTATGTAAGATTCTTGATGTTGGTAAACTTGGGTTGTGTCACGCGCTTCAGCAGATCTTGTGCCTCCAGGGCATAGCACAGTTTACCGCATTGGCACTTGGGTGTCTCAGAGATGAGATCGATGAGCAGGGCAGGCAATGTATCCGACGAATAGGGCACTTTGTGCTGAGAGACAACGCGTGCTGCCTGCAGCCAAAGCGGTGTGGCAGTGTAAGCAGCAGGTGTGCGTTGCACCAACGATTGTGCGGCATCCACATTGAAACCCTTGAAGCAATTGCCCCACACATCCAGCAAATCGATGTGTAGATCTTCGAAAGCAGCTGGCAGGGATTCCAATACGTTGCTGGACACATGCAGTGTGCGCAGCTGCTGCATGCGACGTATGGCGAAGGGCAGGTGGCGTAGTTTATTGTGATTCAGATTGAGCGTGACCAGACGCTCGTACTTGACCAACTGCGAAGGGAAGTAGCTGAGTCCATTGGCAGACAAGTCCAGTTCACACAGCGTTTGACTTAGCTTGCTGCCACGCAGCCAGCACCAGTCATTGACCTCACCCAACATGTTGCCGCCCAAGTGCAATGAGGTCAACGCCAGGCGACCCAACTCGTTGGGAATCTATAAGAAAAACTACATGAACATATGTGGAAAACCTAAGCAAAGATCATTAGCTACAGCACCTTTGTCAGCTTGTTACCGCTCACGTCCAGTGTGGTCAGATTGCGCAACGTGCAGATCTCGAAACTAAGTTTCATCAGTTGAATATTGTTGATTGTCAGAGATTTGAGGGTGCGCGGAAAACCTTTGATGGGATATTCACTGCGTTTGTTTATGGTCATGCGCTGCTGCGGCTGTGACTTCTGTGGTATGGCCGTTGCCGATGCAATATTCAGTCTTAGATTTACGGTATCCTTGCCCTCCATGCCCAGCTTGAGGGTCTGCAGAAAACCCTTCAGCTGTATGGGATCACACTTGACGAGTAGATTCTCTGCCGGCTGCTTAAAGCCTATGGTCACCTTGCCATCCAGCACAAACTTGGTGTGCACACAGTGTATGTTGTCGCGCACCTTGTAGCGCGTGCCCGCCTTCACCTGGGGAGTAAACAATACCATTTCCAGCTCCTTCTTCGTATTGCCATTGGCGTCGCGCGCGCTTTGCTTGTAGCCAATTGCAAGGGTCGATTTAACAGCTCGTGGTGTGCGATTCGCTTGTGTTGTGCGATTCTGTACTTGCACCTCGCACAAGATTTTCATTGCGAGGCTGTTTAAAACTCAAAAGTTTGATATTTAATTTATATTGAATGTTCCTCTTGTGCAAAGTTGTTTACGGTTCTGGAATTTGGATAGCGTTGCCAGCTAATTGAATGAACAGCTGTTCCATAATCGCAGCAATCGATTGTTTGTTGTGTTAAAATTTGGCGCGCAATAAAAAGATGAAATTAAAATGGACGAATTAACAGCAAAAGCAATTGTTAATTAATCAACAATTATTTAATTGGAATAATATGTATAGCAATACCAAAATAAAATGATTCAAATATCAGTTATAGTTCACAAAGATACACTCAAAGAACTAGTTCAACAAAAGCTCAGCAGCTGCAGTTTAAAAGCTTCGAGTCCTAACAACCGGAGCCAGCGTAGTTATAAAACAAAACAAAGCAACGGAGTAAATTGTTAAATTCTTATAAACATTTAAAAGCCACGGGTGTGACGACACATCACTTGAAACGCAAGAAAATGCTATTTCGTAAAGTTGCGCGATTTCGCCGACAATTTCTTCCATTTTATGTATTCAATGGCTTCATGTGACAACACAACGAGCCGCGTTATCAACGCTTGCGCTATAACAATTACAACAACAATCAACAACAAAGGTGGGAACCTACTGTAAGTAAATAATGTTTCGTTTATAAAATAGAATTGCATAAATGCAAAAGTCAATAATTGAAAGCCATAAGTGAAGTTGCAGCTTTCAAAAGCTGATAAAGCTTTATTTTAGCGCGCGGATTTGGAATATTTAAACAAATATTATTAATTAACAGCACAATACCATATTGGACAACAATGTGAACAGCAACGTGATCATAAACATTGAAAACTGCGCTCTATACAGCAGCAATGTAAGTATAAAAACTTTAAATAATTGTACATTTAATATGTAACTGTCTGGCAACATTTACTCCTCTCAACAGTTGCGTAGCAGCTCGATCGATCATCAGCCGCAGCATTATCGGCAATCGTTGGAGCTTGACTATCGATCACAACAGCAACGCAATCGGCAGCGACGCGACCGATTTTTAGTCGTATTTCGTTATTTTTGCGCGACAGTCGCATTCGTTTTGGCTGTCGCCTGCGTCATCTACACACTCCATACAATGGGTTGGTTTTTTGCCGTTCTCGTCGCGCTCTTCGCACTGCTGCTGACAAGGTCTTGGCGCTGGTTCTACATCGCGGGAGCAACAGCCAATCGGGATTTAACGTGAGTCGGGACAGACAGATATATAGGCAGACTTGTTTACAGACATATAGACAGACATATAGAGACTGGGCTGGAGATGGACCACATCTTGTTGATTAGTTTACAATAACCACAAGTGGTGTGCATTTCAATACAATTTACAATTTCTTTTGTGTGCCTATTGACGACCTCTCCATAGTCTCTTCCCACTTCCCTTTCATACAGCCCCCCCTCCCTAGAAAAAACCACAAGAGATCAGCGTTTACTTTGCCCCATTGTACGCAGCACATAACAAGCTGAAAAAAAAAAAGCAAACGGGAAAAAAGCTCCATAGAAAACTCGTTTTTGCTGTCTATTTGGGTCGAGCATCAAAGCGATGTAGTATACAGTTTTTGAAGAAAATCACTAACTAAAGAGAGTCAACAGTTTTCTCTTCTTTCACTCACATATTTTCCTTCTTTAACAGACTGAACATATGGCAGTGAATGTGTCATACAATTGAGCGTATCTCACTTACGCATATTTATCACTATTATTGTTGTTGCCCTGTAACAAACTATTTATATATAGTTTTATTGCCAGTCATTGACTTGTTCAGGTTCAAGGTCGCCGCCGAACGATGCCACTAGGTGGTGGCCCAAAGCAAAACAAAACAAACTACCAAAAAAAAAATCGAAATCAGTTTCACTTTTGTCCGCCATGGCGCGATTCCAATCCACAATGCGATAATGCGTGAAGAGACCCTCCGACGCATACTAATTTGTTGTCTCTCTCGAGCTAACACTCGCCCTCTCTCTCTATCTCTCTCTGTGTTAGGCGGAAGAAGCAATGCTTGGTGTGGGGAAGGTGGGGGAGGTGAGTTGAGGTGAGGTCGGAGGTTTCAACTCTTCTGGCACAGTTAGTGACGTCGTTCGTCATCGTTTTCGATCGCCAAGGCACGAACTGTTCTTGAAAACGTCGTCAAGCGTAGAGCTCATATACATATATCTATAACGACTACAGCTATGGGGCTTCGTTATTTACTATACTTTGTCTGCTCTTCGTATTTGAATTCAATTAAAATTGCGGAAGTAGCACTTTTTGTGGCTTAGCGCGTTCCCCACAATATATTCCAATTAAGAGTACCTAAATGAACTATGGAAATTTCCAACAGACACATATTTCAAAAATAATTGAAAGTAGTAAAATAAAGTAAGCGTAAAGTTTCTATATAGTCAATAAAGTTTTAAGCGAGCTTTATCTTATCAGTTAGATATACAGGCCTACATGAGTATATAACTATTTGATATCTACATCCTATAGGGCTGAAAAAACCTTATTATGCCATTGCACATTGCCTCTTCGACCCACTTAAAATAGAGTATAAATAGTTTATCAGCAATTAAGTTTAAGATTAGATGGGATTAGGTTGATTATCATATATAGTAAGTATGTGAAGTAAAGTGCGTAAATTTTCATAAACAGTATCATAAAAGGAAGTACAGCTCAACTCAACTGAAAGGGCTTACAGTTATTATGGCAGTACATAAAGATCAATGATATACATACATATGTATGTTATTTACCTTAGTAACTTGCCTTGAGGTTTAGTTCAAAAATTTTGCTGGCTCGCAAAATTGCGCAAAGTTGTCGAAAATACGTATTTAATGACTTTCGTAGATGCACACAATACATACGAACATAAACCGAAATCGAGTAAGATCGTGTTCCAAGCCACAAGGTCAGCTTGTTTTTGGTTTGTACGAACAAGATTCTTAAGATCTTGACAACCTTGTCGCAATGAAATCGGGCTTGCAAGGCGCAAAGTGCAAAAGTTAATGCACCGATTGGCAAACAAGTAATATATAGTAATATAATACATGCATACACACACTATTTTCACATATAATAGATAGATAGATAATACGTGTACTAAACCTGTCAATCGAGCCAAGTTTATATACTCTTGAAATTTGCACCATATACTATATACACTAGGTACTCTTTCTAGTACGCCAATTTCTAATTTATCGCTTCAAACACTTACGATAGTGACATCGTTTGCGGGTCTCCGAGTGTTTCGGAATCTAATTACAGAGGCTAAATAAAGCTCAAGTATGTCGCCATGGAGTGGTATAATCCAATACAATCGCTTAAGCCGGCAATCTTATCAACTATGCTACATACACTTTCCCGTTGGGTGCAAAGTACCCCCCTGATCAGTCCTAAGTAAATCGCGTGCGATTCCTTGATATACTTAGGTATTTCTGCTGATGTCGTTTACTGCAGTACTTGAAGTGCTCTCTAAATACAGTTACTGCCATAAATTATGTGCATTGAGTGTACGAGTATTAACACCAGATATGCTCCATAAAAATACATATTCATTAGCTTTCTCTGCACTTTCCAATCTCTAAATTGCCACACGAATTATGCGTGAAAAACTTCTTTACATTATCTTCTTTTCTTATTTAAATTATGATCTTAAAAATTGAATATCTATTCTTGTGATGGTCACGCAAAGAGTTCGTACAAATTATCTTTAGTTTGTTCTGCATATTTACTCAAACTAAAGTTTCGAGAACTTTATTTATATTATGCATGATTTATTCTATGCTAAAAAGTTTATTTCATTATCCGTCATTATCAAACATCTTTTAAGACTTTCCGGTTTCTAACCAAGTTAAGATTTAAGGTACATAAACCTTTAATATCAATGAAACAACCAACTCGTTTTGGTAACCAGTTTTTCTGTGCGGTTCTAAGCACGATATTTCTTAATTTTCAGTAATACTTTAAATTTACCACAAATATTTATCAGTTTTAAAGTTTTATGTTCATAAACTTCCGAATCAAGCCTCAAACTTGTCAAACCGGTCAAACTGGAATACGATCTACAGTTAGTTAATTGAAAACTACAAACTTCTATCTTTATTGAGGATTTTATTTAAATTTTTTTAAACATTGCAAATGGATAAATGTTTAAAATCTGTATATACCTGTCTGTGTATATCCCTATCCCATGTATATCTATTCAACCTATTTCATTAGCAAATATTTTTCTCATGTCCATAAAATTGCAGTTTGACCCTTTTAGCTGTTAACTGCTAGTTTATTTTTAGCCTTATCTATGACACGTCTATTTTAGTTTTATTTTGGGTTTTCACACGCAACTACAGCTGATCGATTGATAGATAACCGAAACATGTGTGTGTGTGCCTGTGAAGCTTATCAATAATCTTGCTTGTATTTTCTGTCTTTTCTCCACAGTGCACTATGGGCCTATATCAAACTTTTGCGCTACACAAAACGCCACGAACGTTTGAATTACACCGTTGCGGAAGTGTTTGAACGGAATGTGGAGGCTCATCCCGAGAAGGTTGCTGTGGTCAGTGAGACGCAGCGTTGGACATTCCGACAGGTGAACGAGCATGCGAATCGTGTGGCAAATGTACTGCAGGCACAGGGCTACCAGAAGGGCGATGTCGTAGCGCTACTGCTCGAGAATCGTGCGGAATATGTCGCCACATGGTTGGGTCTCTCCAAAATCGGAATCATTACGCCTTTGATCAATACAAATCTACGTGGACCGTCGCTGTTGCACAGCATCACTGTGGCCCATTGTAATGCACTCATCTATGGCGAGGACTTCACTGAGGCTGTGGCAGATATAACCAAAGATTTGCCTGCCACTCTGACACTGTTCCAGTACAACAACGAGAACAACAACAGTCAGTCGGATGCCGTCAAGCAGGCCAAGAATCTGAATACACTGCTATCTGCGGCGAGCGATGCGAAACCTGGCAAAACTAATGTGGCGCACCACGACAAGCTTGTCTACATCTACACATCGGGCACCACGGGATTGCCCAAGGCAGCTGTCATCTCGCACTCACGGTAGGAAATATAAGACTTATACTATGTATATAAGTGTGTTTGACTCGCAAAATTCTTGGAGTAAAACTCTTTCCATTGATTGCCTTATAAATACTTGTTCTTATACCCTTCGACTAAATCATTCTCCTGCTTTCAGTTACTTGTTCATTGCCGCCGGCATTCACTACACCATGGGCTTCAAGGATGATGATATATTCTATACACCATTGCCGCTGTACCACACCGCTGGTGGCATCATGTGCATGGGTCAGTCGGTGCTCTTTGGCTCTACTGTCTCTATTCGCAAGAAGTTCTCGGCCTCCAATTATTTTGCTGATTGTGCCAAGTTTAATGCCACCGTAAGTTGTTCTAGATTGTCTTCAAGACCTTCTGCTTTGGTTTTATTAACATTTTGTAATTCTCTGTACAGGTTGGTCAATACATTGGTGAAATGGCGCGTTATATACTGGCCACCAAGCCCTCGCCATACGATCGTGCACATCGTGTGCGTTTGGTCTTTGGCAACGGGCTGCGTCCGCAGATTTGGCCACAGTTTGTGGAACGTTTCAATATTGCTAAAGTGGGTGAATTCTATGGCGCCACGGAGGGTAATGCGAACATTATGAATCATGACAATACAGTGGGTGCCATTGGCTTTGTCTCACGCATATTGCCCAAGATCTATCCGATTTCGATTATACGCGCTGATCCCGACACTGGAGAGCCTATACGCAACAAGGATGGTCTGTGCCAGCTCTGTGAACCCAACGAGCCTGGCGTCTTCATTGGCAAGATTGTAAAGGGAAATCCGTCGCGGGAGTTCCTCGGCTATGTCGATGCCAAGGCATCGGAAAAGAAGATTGTCAAGGATGTGTTCAAACATGGCGATATGGCATTCCTCTCCGGCGATCTGTTGGTGGCCGATGAGAAGGGCTATTTGTACTTTAAGGATCGCACGGGTGATACATTCCGTTGGAAGGGTGAGAACGTGTCGACCAGCGAGGTGGAGGCACAGGTCAGCAATGTGGCCGGCTACAAGGATACTGTGGTGTACGGTGTGACTATACCACATACCGAAGGTCGTGCTGGCATGGCAGCAATCTATGATCCTCTGAGTGAACTGGACTTGGAAGCATTTGCCGTAAATCTTGCCAAAGTGTTGCCTGCCTATGCACGTCCACAAATCTTGCGATTGCTCACCAAGGTGGATCTGACAGGCACATTCAAGCTACGCAAAGTGGATCTGCAAAAGGAGGGCTACGATCCGAGTGTGATCAAGGATCAACTCTACTATCAGACATCCAAGGGACGCTACGAGCGACTTACGCCTACCGCCTACGAGCAGGTGCAACGCAATGAGATTCGTTTTTAATAATGCCACGCCCCCACTCCACCCACTTCCCCCTTTTATGCTGTTAATTAATTTGTAAGCAAAGAGAGAACTTCAAGTCGCGCACACACACATACACACGAGTCGATTATTGGCACCTTTTAGTATATATACTTAGCATATAGTAAGATCGTGCATTTCTCTGTCTATTGTTTTAGTCAAGGCATTTTATATAGTTTTGTATCAGCTCCAAAACTTTGTCAAGTGCATTATGTAAATTGCGTAGGTGTGTGTGTGTGTATTATTGTTAGTTAACTGGAGCATTCATTTTTATACTATCGTTTCAACCTGTACATATCTAGCAAGTTCTATTTCGGTTTCAGTCATTCTCACTCTATTCCAGCAAAAATCTATTCCAATAAAGTTCTTCATTAATTATTTTTATTGAAATCATCATCGAATTGAATTCTAAGACAATGTGAATGCGACAACAGCTGCATGCAAATTGCCACTGGGTACTTGACAACACGTAAGCGGCGTGGACGTGTTTGTGCTTGGAGACCGCATATAAGTCGGTTTCCCCTGCGATTGTATAAGTGCACGCTGCATGCTGAACTTGAACCCTCAATGAACATGCAATAGGCCTCAATGATAAGTGATTTTGCAAGTTACTCGGCTAAACATTGAATACTGAGCAATATCTCTGCTGAAAAAAGTATCTAAAGTTTATAAAACTTAGCATTAAGTTAGGATAGTTTAAATAGAAATTGTTTTGGCTCTAAGTTCGTATTGTAATTTGGAATATTGTATCCAAAGTTATCTCTCTACTATATATACATTTTAAAAACTGTTTAATGACTTTATACTATATTCATTAGACCCCTGTGAACACCTTTGTCTCTACAGTTAGTCATCGTTTCTTTTGTTTATCTACACATTAAAATATTTCACACATTTTTGGTAAAAAAACTTTGTTTTACTGGCGAGTTAAGAACACAATTAAGCAGACGTATATACATATGTGACTAATTATACCAGACGTGTGGTTAGAGAACAATAGTAAATTTTCCAGTGCAGTACCGAAGGTCTCGAAGGCACTTGTACAAAACAATTGCCTTGCTATAAAATATAGTACTTTCATTTTTCATCTTATTTTTCCGGCTAAACGGGCCCCTGGAATTTTGGCGCCCTAGTGCACCGCACACCCCTCGCTACGCACCTGAAAATTTTAGTCTAGTCTAGAGATAGCACAGCATGGAAAAGCAGGCACTGTAAATTGTGACCTACATATGAGAATTTTTAATGGATCAATTAAAAACACTGAGCACCTACTTCAATTAACCTTTGAGCTCTGAAAACTACTGAAAATAAAAGAGTGGCTTATGTGTATAACCAAAATGTTTATAGACTTTATGTTATAATAGGTTTTTCACGAACTTTTCATGAAGAGTTCTTTATAAAACCTTTTTTAATTAACGCAGAGTTTCCGTTAGAGAAAACAATCAAATTATCTTTAAAAGCCAGTTAATGAAAAATCTTTATTTGTTCCCAAAGATCTTGAAAACTTTCCCAATAAAAACTCAAATCCCATCGAAGAATTTGTAAATAACAAACAAGGTTTATTTTCATAAGTTTCATTGATCAAAATTAACAGATTCAATTGCTGCAAAACTGTCTTTGTTGTTTGGTTGGCCAAAAAATAAAAAAACAAAATATATTATATTATATTATATAATAAACTTCAGTGCGTTTCAAGCTTAAATAAGCAGGCAGGCCTGGCTGGCCTGGCTTCTTCTGCTGCTTCTCAATTCTCAAAAGAAGGAACACATAATTAGACTAAAACATACATAAGTACATCTGTATATAGTATATATAATTATAAAGAGATATAGAGAGAGAAAGAGTGAAATGGAGTGTGGAATATTGGGAATTATTTGTGCGTTATCAAAACAAAGAATCGTTAGAATTTTGTAGCCCCAATATGCCTAGCATAAAACTAAACGATGATTAAGATACAATTAAGTCTTTTTTAAGAATCACAAAAATCAACACGAATACCCCCTTGTTGAGGGAGGGCAGCTTGAATCGTCGTTGATCCCATGGGGATCACAGCTTGCACAGGCAGAAAAGCAACGGTATAAAGGCCCCGATGGCAATGAAAACCGGCATCAATATAGATGAATCATCCATCGAATAGGGATTCGGCTGACGTGGCCCACTTCGCAGACGCTTCGAGCTTTGCTCAGGTTTATGTTGCTGTTGCTGTTGTTGCTGCTGTTGGCGATGCTGCTGCTGCACGTGGTCTGCGTTCTCTTCCTGCTGCTGCTGTTGCTTGGGCTGCTGCTGGTGTTGCTCGCTCTCGTCCATATCATAGTCATCTTCCTCTTCCTCGTCTTCATCTTCATAGCCTCGTTGCGACTGCTTATCGTTATAGCCCACCACACGCTCCTGGTTCTGATCACGTGCACGTGCCGCTCTAGGTTTGTCCTCATCCTCGGGTTCGGCACGTCGGTCGCTTGCTTCAGTGTTGTGCAGACGTGGCAGTTGCGATACATCGCCCTTGAGCAAGGCAAATGCATTGATCTTTGGATTATCCAGGGCACCCTTGATGAAGTCCAGTCGTAGGTAACCATTGCGCACATCCGAAGTCTCGACATCCCCATCAGCCTCGTACTGCAGTCGCCCGTTAACAATCTTGAAGTAGACAATCTCGTCGTGCGCCGAGCCACGTCCTACTTGGTTGTAGATGTCCAACTGCTTGACCACTGTGTGCTTGCGATTCAACAGTACATCGAACACCTTGCGATTGGGTGCATCGAAGTACACCTCACAGAATTTCATTATTAACGCATAGTCACCATCGCCATCGGCGGGAAAATCATAGCCAAATGTTGTGGTATGATAACGTTCGGTGCGGTACAGCACCTCATCCTGCTCCTGCACGCGGCCAATCATCAGCAGATGCTTGCCATAGTCCGAGGAGATGCCCACCGTCAAGGGATCCGCCTCATAGTGTATGCCATGTTGATCGGTGTGATCATCGCCACCAGCATTCACAGCATATACCACTTTCAAAGGGTCGGCAAGTGCCAACGGTGACGACGAGAGGAGGCAACAAATCAACAACGCCAGCATCGTCAACCAACCCGGTCGCAATTTGTTTACATCGGCTCTGCTGCATGCAACGTTACACATGTTAATTGTGGTTCTTCTAGTCGATGTTGTTGTCGTTATTGTTCTTCTTGTTGTTGTTGTGCTGAATAGCGTTTAATTTTTATTTGGCTTTTAGGCAAACACGTGGCAGCAATTCGAGTTGAGCTGCCTACTTTGCGCTGACCATTAGTTTATCCATTAAACGAACAATATTTTATTCTAATTGAGTGCTGCCACAGTGTTTGCACAAAAATACCAAAGAACGAATCAAAAGTTATCGATAGCAGGGTTGCAGCACTGCTTAAAGTGCGCACATATTTGAAAGCATGACAATGCTAACAGCTAAATAAATAAAAAACAATTCAATATAAATACTAATGAAAATTAAGAAAGTACTCAACAGTCATATATAAAAATAAGTACCTTATTTTCTTATATTTATCATATTTTCAAATTTACACTGAAATAATACAAAGTTTAGACGTACAATGTAGAATTTTAGGAAGAACGCAATATTATATGGGTACTTCAATATGTTGAGTTTCTTGTTGATTTTTTAAACCTGATGATTTTCTTTTGACTTTGTTCTTTTTAGAAAAAGAGGTGCATTGCGCACAGCTGAAAATTGAAAAAAGCCATATCGGGGAAAAGGAATTTATTAAAATTCTATCCAGCTGTACAGTTTTTTAAATTTTCATTTGTTTTTAATTTCGATACATTGCCCGCAGATATCGCTATCAATATGAAGTTAACTGCGCCAAATTGAGCAGCGCATGTGTTCGGTTGCCAACACTTCGCGCAGCAACAGCTGCGTCTTGCAACACTACAAAAAGCAGCTACACGTGCGGTTTGTGATTTTATATGAAAATACTTGCACAAAATAAATTGTTTTTACTTGAAATTAATAGATTTTAAAGTGCACACGAGCAGCTGATATTGCTGCACAAGGCCCCAAAACTGGGACAGCCATGAATTTCGACGATGAAGACAAACTGAAGCTGCAGCATTTGGCTGGCGGCAACATAGTAAAACATGCGCCCGTTTTTTCCGCACAGGGAAGGTTAGTAACAGAAAACTAAATACAATGCGTAATATGATTTCTTATAAATGAAACATATTGTTCAATTCAATGCAGATTCATCTTTGTGCGCTGTGGCTTGAATGTGCAGGTGTTTGTCACCAGCACCGGAGAGCTGACACGTGAACTACGCGATGCAACGGAACCGTTGATCGGCTTGCAGCTGGACATCAAGGATCCCGAGCTGCTGTTGGGGTGCACCTCGAAAGGAAAAGTGCTGCGCTGGCACTGGCGGACGGGTGTGCTGCAAAAGGCAGTCTCTTTGAAGCTGAAAGATAGCGATTCAAAAGTCTTGACTTTCAATCTGTTAGATCTATACAAAGAGGGCGACACCGCATGCGCCTTTGTGACGGTGAGGTCACGGAATGTTTTACATCATGTAGATTGGTTTGTGTACAACACCAGCACAGGGGAAAGAGTGGACATCAAATGTAACCTTCAATTAAAGTGAGTAGACTTCCAATTTAGAAGGTATCCCTATGCTAATCCCTTAACTTTATCAATTTCCAGAGGTCTCACACCTTTAGTAGATGCGAGCAAGGGTGCCTTCAAGTTCTTAATTATCTCACAAGGTGTATATGTTCACTTTGTAAACTATGAAAACTGGAACCACTGGCGCTACAAACAAGCACACAAAATGAACGTAACTTGTGTGAGAGTCAGTCCATGCGAGCAATCGGCTGCTTCTGCCGATAGGAAGGGTCGCATAATTATTTGGCGACGGATTGAGAATAAGAACACTGTCCTTACCACAGAGCATCATTGGCATAGCACGCCCGTAACGAGTCTGGCCTTCTCGCCGTCCGGTCTTAGTTTCTACAGTTCTGGTGCTGAGGCTGTGCTTGTCAAATGGTCACTGACGGATCTAAGTGATCGCGAATTTCTGCCTCGCATGTCCAGCCCCATCCGGCACATAGTGATCAGCGATGGCAACGAGCATGTGTTGGTCTGCACCGAGGAGAACGCCATGCAATTTATAGCACCCCAAAAGATGAAGGTTACCGCAACGTTGCAACATTTCACATACGCCCTCCCAGACAATACGGGCACTGATCTGTTCCCCATTGGACTCTGCCTTAATCCACGCACAAATTCAATGGTGCTCAACGGACGTGTTGGCAATTTGCAGTTCTTCTCGTCGTACACCAAGAGCTTGCTCTACAATGTGAGTAGATTGGGGATTCTGTCGAGTACATTGCCTTATTCTGTTGCTCTGCTTTTATAGTTACGCATTGTCCAAGAAAATGTGGTGACTGGAGAGCGCAATAAAATACTTTACAAGACTCGCGTGACACGCGCTGCCTTCAACATCGATTGGATGGCAACGGGAGAGGTGTATAATGATCATCAGAACTTTCCGGAGCTGCGTTTGAAGTTCTGGCAATATCATGAGAAGATGCAGACGTAAGTGACAAGAGGGTCTAACTGTCTATACTTTAACTATATCTTTACTTTCCTTCCTGCAGCTACAAACTGAACACAATCATTGAACTGCCACACGAAGTTGATTTCCAGGCTATCGCATTTTCCAATCAGTTTAAGGTTGACAATTTGCGTTGTGCCAGCGGTGGCAAGGATAATGTGATCAAGCTGTGGACACTGTCCGATTCGGAGAACATCTACAGGCGCGGCAGTATGTGGATCTGCTCGGCTCAGGCGAGCTATAAGCAAGAGACGTTGGGTTCCATATGCTTCTCACAGGATGGTTCATTGCTGGCCGCTGGCTTTGGTCGCACTCTTGTGCTCTACGATGCACGTTCGTTGGGACTGTTGCATGCCCTGAGCACCGCTGCTGGATTTGATGGTGTTGTGTCCAAGGCGCAGCTGCGTATAGCACAAACACCTGTAAATGGCACACGCACAGAGGTCTCGCAACAGCGTCAGCAACTCTGGAGTCTGTTGCAGACGCTGCTCGACAGCAACGATACAAAGCTTATAGAGCAGGCACGTCAATTGATGACAAGTATGCCAAACAATCAAACGAAAGGACCCAGGCAGGCACACAAGGATCCTAGCAAGGAGGCTGTCTTCAAGCACATCATGCAAATGTCCGAGTTGGGACTGCATCAGAAGCTGCAATTGTTGCGACGCTTTGGTATCGAGTGCAGCGTAAAGGATGCGTACCAAAATCGACTCGATGAACATCTAAAACGTTTTCTGGTCGATTACAATGCGGGACATCAACGTGTCATGACATTGAAGATGCGTTTGCGTCGTCTGCATCGGAATCAACGCTTTAAGGCGAAACTGCGTGTGCGAAGTCTAAGGAAGCGGAGGACAAACTATGAGCAGATGGTGGCACATGAGTTGCTGCCACTGTTTAGTGTACTCAATTTGGATAAGGTGACGAAGCCAGCGCGCGAGGGTAAACGTTGGGCATCCAAGATAGCACAACCCGATGCATCGCTTGCGCCTATTCAGAGTTTTGCGCAAATTTCACATGTGCAATTTGGAGCCGGTGCACAGGCGCATCTGGTAACGGTTTGCACCGAGACGCGTGTGCTCATTTGGAACCTGATGACCCTTCGTCTGCAGGCGGGTCTCAAGCTCTCCGTGGAGCATTTGGCCTTTGATCCGCACACTAATCTTATAGCTGCCGTCACGCGTAACAATGAATGTGAGTGGCTTTCTTTTTATTTTAGGGGTTCTCTTCTAATCCCCCCCCCCTTTCATTTTACAGTACACGTCTTCCAGCCAAATGTACCGTTGCCTGTCTATCAGCGCTGCAAATTACCGAAGCTAAATGGACTTGTCTGGCTGCCACGTCGTCAGCCCAAGAACAGTTCGATCAATGTGGATTGGCAGGCACAGAGCACGCTGCATATGCTCACAGCCAACAGAAAGATTGTCTATCTGGCGGTGCCGGGACAGAGTACAGTAGACGATGCGCCGGCGCCCATTTCATTTGCTCAGCCCCCCGTTGAGGATCAGCGGGTGCAATACGCCACCTTTGGCACCTTCATGGCCAATCAGAGAACGGTTAACAAAGAAGTGGCACAGCGCAGTGGTCCACTCATTGTGGGTCGTGGTGCGCATAATGCAGTCAATGCGGTAAGTTTTACTTTAGGGAGGGAAAGATGGGAAAGTTTTTGGGAAATTTTGTGCAGCTGTTGAGGTCTGTCTTGTATCCCAAGTTTTATTTAAAAGCAAACTGAAAAACCGATAAATATCATCTCCAAAACATTTTATTTCAACCATTTCCTTGTTGTTTTCAAAAAACAATGCAACCTTTAAAAACCCAACAAGATCTTTCTCGAAACACTTTGTTTTTTTGTTTTTATTTGGAAAATAATTACAAATACATTAACATATAATGCTCTATGTATATGTGTGTTAGTCTGTAGTAAGGTTTAGATATATTTAAAACTATTTAACACTATGTCAATTTGGTGAAAAATGTATGAAAATCTTTTAGCGTAGTAAAAGCTTGGCAGTCTTTTTAAAACTAATTGAAATTGCACTTATTTCAAAACGAATTCATTCTCAAAATAGGTTTTCTCAATGTTTTCAAGTTTATGAAACTCAACATTTTACTAGATCAAATGGAGAATCATCTCGTAATGTCTTTGGTTTCTCTTTCTTTTTCTTTTTATTATTGAAACCTTACATGCTATGAAGTACAAGTAGTTAGGCTTAAGATAAGGTTAGATTATAAATATATGTATGTGTATATAGGCGCTTTATATATATAATTTTTGGTTTAGCTTGCCGTTTTTTGGTTTTAGCTTTTTCTTTGTTTTCTTTTCTTTTGTTGGTCTTGTTATAAATCCTGTTGAAATTTGATTTTTAATTGAAGTTCTAATTCGTTTTGTTGCTCAGTCATGTGCGCTTGTTGTTTTTGTTGTTCTTTATGCTGTTGTTGTTGTTGTTGTAGCTGTAGCTGACTCGTCTGGTCGCCTGATTGTCCCCAAGTCTATTTCTTTCGCTTACGAATCAGCACATCCCCAAGACGTGGCGCCGTCGGAACACGCAAATGTCGACAACGTCGCATCATGAGCACATCGTGCTTAAAGTAACGCAAACAATGCCATTGGGGCACCTTGGGCATCAGTTGTTGGTGCTGTTAATCGAGCAGAGGGCGACAAAAGAAAGACATTATAGAAAATTATAAGGCGCATTTATTGTGGAGGGAAGTGTGTGAATTTCTTAGTTAGAACATTGAATAGTATTAAATATTAAATATTATTTATAGTACGATATTAAACGCCATCCATATTTTAACTCTCGAGAATTAGCATTACAAATACTGTATATATAACAAAGAAGAACTTAGGTAGAACAAAGAGTAATACCAAGTATAAGAAATTATTAAAACTATTACTAACGAACTCCTGAAGACTGACATTAAATAAGCTCTACACATTTCATTAGAACTGACTTATTCTTATTCTTTTGCTACCCGCCTGTTAAAAATCTTTATCGTTAACAGTTCAGACTGTTCATTTCTTGCATCTTTCTCTTTTGTTCCCCCTTTTGTGTGATATGTCGCGCAATTTCTACCTCAATTTGAATAATTTCAATTAATTTAAATAACGCTATTCTCTTAAAGAGTCAAAGGCGCTGACGATTGTTGTGGATTGTGTTTTATTTCTGGATATGCCTTTCAATTGCCTGGGAAACTGACTATTTCGACCAAACTGTGCCTAGCAACGCACTTGGCATAGGTCTAGCTGTGTCTCTGAGGAATAGTCCTGATCTATTTGTAGTCTGTCTATATCTTTATATATTGTTTTCCGTTTTGACCCCTTTTTAAAGATCAATTACTAAAAATTAATCGCTTTGTTTATTTTCGTTTGTCTATTTCGAGTACTTCTTGTGAAATGTGTTGATAAGGAAAGTCGCTCCCTGTAGTTGATATTATATAAGGCTGAGGCAAGTGGAATAATTCAGATCATTTAGACAGTTAAGGTCTATAAATAGCCTTACTGATTAACAGCCGCCCAAGTCGTGTTCACGGTCTTATTATATTGTTTATTATTTTGTCTCAATTAGAAAGTAATCTTTTAATTAACTGTAAGTGCACTTTGTTGCAAGGGAAAGAGACAGAAACAAAGACAAAAAGAATGAGAATCAGTGCGGGAATTTATGTAAAATGTCATTGTGCCAAATAAATTGGCTGAACTCGTAAACTTCTTGCACTTCCTACTCCACACACATACTCCCCATACTTACTCCCCACACTCCTTTGTGTACTCACCTCATTCACAATTGGCACGGGTCCAGCTTGCGCCCAGGCAAACAGTGCAAGGCAAAGCAGCGAAATGACAGCAACAAAGTTCGGCCACATTTCGCAGGTTTTTTTATTTTCTATTTTATTTTACTTTTTATGCACTTTTTCTTTTGCTCTGCTCCTTAAGAATTTTCCTTCAATTCTTTTATATTATATTTTTTATTGTCGGTTTTTTTCTTGTTTATTTCCGTAAACTTTTTGCGGCACGCGCTTTCGATTTCCTGCTCTCTTTCTCTGCTGCTGCTTCCGCAGTTGTTGTTAGTACAAAGTACAACGGCGAAATGTTGAACCTCTGCTGCCGCTCAATGCAATTTATATGCGGCAAAGTGCCGACGCGGCGCCGGCGTTAGCGACGGCAGCAGCAGCAGCTTCGTGCGTGTCGCGCTCTCATAATTCTAATACACGAAGCTTGGCTCGTAAACTTCGGTTTGTTATGGTTACTTGCAGAGCGCCGCTCTCTCTCTGTCTCTTGCTCTCTCGTTGCATTTTCTGCAGCACACCCACTCCAATTGGAGCGCGCTCTCTCGTGATTGTCGTCGACTGCGACGCGTTTCCCTCTCTCCCCTCTCTCTGCTGCTGCCTCTCTTTGTTATTCAATTTGTTTTGTTTATGCGTAAGCTCGTTACATATTTCTCTTTTGAGCTTATTATGATGTTCGACTGATTTGAGTCATTTATTGAGGTAACTTTATGCTGTGCGACAAAGAGAGTTGTCACTTACAGTGGGTGTATGTGTGTGTGCGCGACTGTAATTTCCCCTGGGGTCAATAAGTGCAAGCGAGCTAGCGTGCGTGCGTGGGTTGAGCCATTGTAATAATTATAATTTGAGTGCCACTTGTCGCTGTTCATTGGCTTAATCACATTACATTTTGAGTTTATAGAGTATATATATAATATATATCTGAATATGCATGATATCAAATATATATATTTGCTAATTTACGATTAAGCCTTCACCAGTTTACGTTGGTTTCCTTCTGCTTTAAGTGATGATGAGTGAGTGAAATTCTGGGAAGCTGCTGTCTGCTTCCTGTTGAGACATTTCTCTCTTAATTAATTGTTAAGATTCGTTTAATTCGTTTATAGTCGACTAAGGTCAGTCGACTGTTTAAAAGTAAGAAGAAACAATTAATTAATAATTTTTAAATTTAAAGTTAAATCCTAACTGTGGAAAAAGATTTAAAATGAAGAAAATTAAATTGATTTAAATTTGACTCTGGGATAAAAATATAAAAGAGCCGATCCAACATTTGTTGCAGAGGATTGGGGAAAACCCAGAAAAACCCAATCAGATCAGGAGAGTTAGTGTTAGTAAGCACAGCCTAATCAAATAGCGATTGGAATGTTAAAAGCATGCAGTTAGTTAAAAAGTACTACTGTTACTAGAAAGAAGATGAGTATATCCTTAACTAATTACTAGAAAGGTGGGTGAGGATTAGTGATTTTAAGCAAGATACAGAATTATTGTTGTTGTTAGCTACAATGTAATATAGTTTATTATAGTCCGAACATAATACCCTGAAAGGCTCATGCAGGGCATAATTCGAGCTACAATAGGAAAGTTTTAAAGGAAGATAGTTACGGGTGAATCTACCAGGGACGGAGAAGTGTAGTCGACTAAGCAAGTCGTTACTCTCTATGTCCCCTTGTATAAGGTTATTTATAAATACAACACCAAGCATAGTTCTACGATTTGCTAGGGAAGGCAGATTTAGTAACAAAAGTCTACTAGGATAGGAAGGAAGTCTTGAATTTACATCCCAGTTAAGGCCACGCAAGGCAAATATTAAAAAGTTTTTCTGTACGGATTCAATGCGATCCTTGTGAACTGTGTACTGAGGACTCCAGACACATGATCCGTACTCAAGAATTGGACGAACAAGCGAGGTGAAAAGAGTCTTAGTTAGGTAAGGATCGTCAAACTCCTTAGACCATCTCTTAATAAAGCCGAGCACACCCATAGCTTTATTAACCATTGATGAAATATGTTCGCAAAATTTGAGTTTGCGGTCCAAACGGACACCTAGATCATCAACAAGGGAAATTCTTTCCAAGGTACAACCACAAAGAGAGTAAGATACGTACTTTGGACAGGCTCGTGAGAATGTCATCAGCTTGCATTTGGAGCTGTTCAGGTTAAGAAGATTTGCACGACACCAAGAATAGAAACAGTCTAAGTCGGATTGAAGGTGAGAATGACAGGAGTCGTCTTTAAATTGAAAACAGAGCTTCACATCATCAGCATACATGAGAGTACGGGAGTTAAGTATGACCGTCGGGAGGTCATTGATGAAAAGTGTAAAGAGCAGGGGACCTAAATGGCTTCCCTGGGGAACACCAGATGTGGCATAAACGGGGTAAGAAAGATTATTCTTAAAGAGGACTCGTTGGGTTCTGTCACCCAAATAACTCACAATCCAACTAAGAAGTTTTGGTGAGAAACCGAGGAGATTCAGCTTATGTGCAAGAAGAGAATGGTTGACTGAGTCAAATGCCTTACTGAAATCAGTATAAATGACATCAGTTTGAAGATTTTTCTGAAATCCTTTTACCACAAAGGATGTCAGCTCAAGCAAATTTGTCGTGGTAGAACGACGTTTCACGAATCCGTGTTGAAAAGGGGATATAACGGATCTGCTAAAGTGTTGCAAGTGAGGAGTTATAACATTCTCGAAGAATTTAGGTATAGCCGATAATTTAGAGATACCTCTATAATTACTTGCATCAGCCTTGCTGCCCTTTTTGAGTAAAGGGATAATGAATGATTCCTTCCATATGGAAGGAAAGGAGGCGGTGTCTAAGGACAGCGAAAATAATTTGAGCAATGGCTTACATAAGGAGTTGGCACAATATCTAAGTACACAGGCGGGGATACCATCGGGACCTGGTGAAAAAACTGGTTTAACTAAGCTAAGATCCTTAAAAAGTGAACTTTCGTTCAGTAACGGTGTGAAGATGCCATTTGAACTTGGTACACTATATGGATAAGAATGAATGCTGGGCGTAGAAGGAGAATAAGTTGTTTGAAAAAACTTAGCAAACATATCGGCCATGGCCTGATCTGTGTCCGCCACAGCGTTATCAAACGAAAGTTTAGAAGGAAAGACCGCTGACTTACGCTTCATGTTAACATAACTATAAGCAGAAATGAGTGATGAGTGTCGAATATAAGAGCACAATTTCGTCACATGCCAAATAAGTAAGAGACGCATGCGCGAAGGTCGTCGCAGAACAACAAGAACAACAACAAAAAAGGAACATGTGATTACGAATTTGATCTTGAGCCACAATCTCCCCAAAAATAAGCGATGAAATGAAGTGAAAACTAACACAATTCTCACCCTAACTGCACTGAACACCTGCATGAATGCACTCAAAAGGGCAAATATAAATCATTCATAAGAAAAATGGGTTTTTTTATTTATTGAGTACAGTTTATATTGAATGTTGTACAGTTAAAAATGTGTACAGTATTCTTGGGGGGGTACTGTATAGTACAAAATTAGTGTATTCATGTAGGTCTCTTATCTGAACTCAGTCAAGGTCAATGCCAATTAACGATAACCAAAATTCTCGATTTCTCTCGATTACAGTTGGTCAATTTGTCCGCCCACACGATGCCTGCGATGAGTTTGATTTGCGGCGAATTCATAAAATCGCTGCTGACACCCGCCGAAACTTCTCTGCGGCATAATGAATCCAACTCAGGGCTGAGCAATGGGAAAGCGAATGGCATTGCCAATGGAATCTTGTTGCCAGGCGAAGAAGATGACGAAGAGGAGGACGACGACAAAGGGGAGCAGCAAGAACAGACGGAACAGGATGGAACCAGCAGAGGGGAGCATGGTGCGTCCACTTTTGAGGTGCGCAAGGCATTGCTGGAGCAGAACACGGCGCTGGAGCGGCACAGCCAGACGGTAGTGGAGCAACAGACTCTTGATGCGCGATTGCAGCGTGTGGCGAAGCTTCAAGTGCAACTGAACTTTTAAAACTAGACTTATTATCAGACCAGATAGTTCACCTAACTAGAATTATCACACACACACACACACATACATAGAGACAGACAGACAGACAGATAGATAGATACACTGAGATGACGGAGGACCTGGAACAGTTGAGCTAATTAGTTACATGCGTAGTTGTTGTAACAAATTTGATGATTTTTTGTATAAAAAATGCGACCCCATAATGCGTAACAATTCTATAAAATATATAAACAAAAAGCAGTTATTTTTACAAATCAACAGTGTGTTTTATAAAGCAGACGGAACTTAAGTTGGGCAACTTACAGTGTTCAGCTGTTATGGAATGTTTGGAATATATATAAATATACATATGTATATATCAAACGAAATATAGCCTACATAAGAAACGTAACTTATATAAGAAATATAACTTATATAGCTGTGAAAACAAAAGGTTTCGTTTGTCTATCACAATTTTGATCATATATCACAAAAATTTAAATTTATTTAAACTGAAAATAAGCTTTTTTACTATATAAAAATACCTTGTTATGTAGAAAGTTAAAAGTTCTGTTGATATAACAAATTTAACAACTTTCTAATGATGCATAAAATTTACAGATGATTTTAAATGTTTTCTATTATATAGCAAGATTCGCTGTTTTAGAATGAAATTTGAAACGGTTGTAAATAAAAAAAAGAGTCTCTATTTGATTTGATCATTTTTAATGAATGTCGCAATGTTTTCGGATTCCAGACAATTCCAACTCCAAATTCTTATCTTAAATTAAAAAAAAACCTTCAATTTCTTTAGCTTAAATTAATGACTGTAGCTTTATTGTTAACAGATCTATTATATATATACAAAACGTAACAAGTGAATATGGAAAATAAAATCGATTTAGAAATATTTGCGACGTGGAATGAGACCCGCATGCGAGAGAACATTGTAGATTTCCATGCGTGGAATCTTCTCAGCTTGTCGATCGAGCACCTACGAAGAAACGAGGAGTTAAGGAGAAAGCAAATCATTGATGGAACGTAGACTTACCACCTGCTCGCCAGGGCCAAACCAACTGGAACGGGCCAAGGCAAGACTGACACGCGGAGACTTGTAGAAAGGATTCTGAAAGTGCTGGGGCAGAGTCTGTTCCCAGGCAGCGTTCTCCAGCACGGCAATGTGTTGCAAGCTGCGCTGTGGACGCGCCTCCGTTGAAAGAATCATAATCAGCAGCACAACCAAACACGGCGGGTACCTTGTGAATAAGATGAAGAAGAAAGAAGAAGAAGCAACCTTAGTAAAAGGAGATCACGCGGAGATCTGTGAGGTATTTCACCTGCCTGGCGCCTTGGTCAGTTGCTATTATTATTATGATCATTACGTAATTGTGTGGCGTGCATATGATATTACAAGTTTCCGCCTGTCACGCATATACACGCATGTACCCCCTCCTACCTCTCTGGGGCAGGCTGCACACACTGGAACACGCCTAAAAACCTAAATGACCGCTTTTCACCACACACACACACATACGCACACACGCACAGTCTGCCGGGCAAGCAACAACTAGTTAACCAAGTCAGCTGAGTTGGCCAACAGTTGCTGCTCTTATGTCGTTTATATGGATATATTTATATCGCTCTGGTTGCCCCGACGTCGTCATGTGACCAGGCAAAACGTCTGTCATTTCCTACATGTCGCGTGCTGCGTCGCTTGCTCGCATTGGTGCGTAAAACTAACAAGTAACAAGTAAAACAATAAAAGAAAACAGAAAAAACCCAAGTAGCCGACTTGAAATGCTCCACTCCAAAAGAAAAACTATCCCTGATCTTTGCTTTTAATTGGATAACCGGCAGCATACGCAGCTCTGTCCGTCCGTCCGTCCGTCTCTCTGTCTGTCTGCCTGGTCTCTCTCTCTCTCTCTCAGTCTGTCAGTCTACACGTCTCTCTATCTGTCCCTCTCTCTGTTTGTCTGCTCATATATCTGTCTGCCTAGTGTCTCTCTCTGTCTGTCTGTCGCTCTACACGTCTCTCTGTCTGTCCATCTCCATGTCTGTCCGTCTCTCTGTCTGCCTGCCTGGTGTCTCCTGGTGTCTCTCTTTGTGCCCGTTTGTCTCTCTTTCTGTCCGTCTGTATATCAGCCTGCCCTTCTCTCTCTCTCTCCATCTACCCATCTCTCTGTCTGTCTGTCTGTCTGCCCGTCTCTCTTTCTGTATCTATGTCTGTCCGGTCTTTCAGTCTGTCTACGCAGTCTTTCTGTCCGCCCGGTATCCCTCTCTATCTACCCGGTCTCTCTGTCTGCCCGTCTGGATGCACCACAATGATGATGTAAGTTGTGGACTTGATATTGCCACTTGTCGGCAATTGCATTCACCATGTGCGCTGTTTGCCCTTCTTTTGCCGAATCATGCAGTAAAAGGCAAAACGAAGAGGAAGCAAATTGTATAATTGTCGGGTAGGTGTGGCTGCCTTGTCATGTAGGAGGCTTATTTACATCGCATACAAAATTGTGATAAAAGATAAAGAAAAGAGTGAAAATTTCAAATAAGTAGTTTGGAAAAGAAACCTTTGAAATATTATGAAAGATGAGAGTTTATTGAAGAGATTCTGATTAAATGTATAGTAAATATTAAAGATTGAAACTTAAGTGCAATGAGAATGATAATTATAATATGATTCATAACGAGAATGCAAAAGATTTATGTTAAAATATGTAATGCAGAATAGTTATTAATGCAGTAAATCTTAGATATTTTATTGATGATCAGGAAATGAACTTAATCAGCGCAGAGAATATTGAAAGCTTCATTTCAAATTTGGTGTCTCTAGCTTTTTTAATAGGTGAGATTTTTGTTCACACGGACATATGGACAAACAGGCGGACCTGACTCAATGGACTCAACTAGTGATCCTGAGCAAGACAATATATACTTAATGGGATCTGCCACGCCTCCTTCTGCCTGTTACAAAATGTATGTAATAAAGTGATTATACCCTTTTTTGAACATTTCCAATGTTCGAAGGGTATAAAAATGTTACGAAATTCTTTA
Source organism: Zaprionus capensis (assembly GCA_018903675.1). Lineage (NCBI taxonomy): Eukaryota > Metazoa > Arthropoda > Insecta > Diptera > Drosophilidae > Zaprionus > Zaprionus capensis. The sequence goes on along the minus strand of JAEIFN010000040.1, from coordinate 2,070,506 downwards.
AAGACTTTCTGTGTGAAACATTATCGAAATTATTTATTTTAAAGATCTGAAACTGTTTAAAAATATAAAAAAAACTATCTGATCATATGCAATATATATAGTCGTCCCCATATCGTCTATTGCTTACAAAATAATATTAAATTTGTTTTATAACTTGCGCTATAAATGTGCCATAAACAATGGGTAGTTAACTGGTGCTCTACCTAAATCGCTCTTCTTCAGGCCTCACATCCTCAGCGGGCTTAACCTTGTAGCGTCACAGTCTGCACAACTTTACGAGCACTTGGCAAGCGAAACTTGTAATAAGGCATGACTGTGTGCGACTGTGGCTGAAATCAAGGTCTGCAGGTGACCAACGACCTTTCACTCCCCGACTGACCCCAGCAGACCAGAAAGAGTAGAGCAGCAGTGCAATCTTAAGCCCAAGCAGATCCAGTTTGTTTTTTTCCAGCTGCGAGTTATTTCCTCATTGTGCGCATGTAAAGTGTGTGTAAACAACAACAACAACATCTGAAACTGGGACAGACTTGTAGAACAACAATACGTCAATCTTTGCCAATTAACCACATGACCCAAATTTGCAGACAGAGACTGCAAACTGCAGCGAGACGAGTGAGAGACGCCAATTGGATTCCATTGACCCAATCAAAGCCAAACAACACGCACATTGCCTCTGCCTCCACCTCGTTCCCCCCGAGGAGAGTGAGAGTGCGAATCCGAATCTGAATACGCATTGGAATCGGAATCTCTCCAGCGCCGTACGTGTTCACATCCACGTTCCCCTCGTACGACACACACATAAAAGATGCCTCGAAAACCAGAAAAGAAAAATAAAAAAACAACACAAAAATTCCAAAACACTCATCTTGGAGGAGACGAGGCCGCCAGCGGGGGGGCGCCACAAGTTGCCAAGTCGCCAGTTGCATAATGCCACCACTAGGAGGAGAAGTGCCTTGCCAGCGCAATGATAATGATGATAGTAATACATTGGGTAAATAGTCTTGTGAATGGGCAGCGAATGCACATCTCAGATTGTCGAGAGAAGGCGAGGCGAAGGTGCTTTAGGGGCAGAGAACTTTGAGAAAAGTCAGAGAGGGGTTGCGTTTACTCAGTTATATTTCCGCACACTATTACTGATTGTATTGTAGAGAGCTAAGTGATCATACAAGGCGTCTAATCTAATTCAACTGTTTTCTCCAGTGTGCTGTACTTTCTTCAAAGGATGATCGTGAAGCTGTTCTAGTTTATTAATAGGAAGATAGTAGAGCTGTTCTAGTTTGTGGAATTATCTTTCTTGCTTATGATCAGTTTCCACTGTATTTATAATCCCTTCATAACCTTTATTCTAATCTTTACTCAAGTATACAATACATCTTATTACAGCTTGGTTTGATCTACAGTCTTATCTATGATCTGTTGTTCAAGTCTTTCTAGCTTTTATTTATTTCTTAAATAGATAACTGACAAGTTTTCTAATTTATAGTAATTCTTTGTATTTCAAATCATCTACGTTTCTTCTTGAAAAGAGATACCTATAATTGATTACATTAATATCACTCAATAATATAATTCCTCATTCAACCACTTTCTTATATAGTATGCATAATGATATCACGATTAATTGCCCAAAAATATAAAAATCACCTTGAGGTTGTCGCATTGCTTATATGGTTAATATTCGTATTCAGTTCTTGTATGTGGCCCTCTTCCCATACATTATGACATTACTCTCCATGCGTAACTGAGCAACCGTTGTGTGTTTTCTATTTGTTCATAATTATTCATAAGTTCACGCAATTTAATTGAAAACGTGCAATAAATCTTACAAGCGCTTTATCCAAGGCAAATCGAATTTGAGATACCCTAGCAGAGAAAGAAATTAAAACTGAGTGCAATGGATAAAAAAATACTAAAGATCATCTTAACTAAGCTGCACTCTCACTTACAGCTTGTACTCTCACTTTGCACTTGTACCTTGGTACAATAACTAGAGCCCCCCGTGGCTTAGTGAAATTTGCGCTGTTGTTTTTATTAATTTATTGCTCTTTTTCTTGTTGTTGTTATTGTTGCAGTTGCGGAAAACGTGACCGTTAAATTGAATTATTTGCCCTGAGCTACTGTCAAATTTTATAGTTTAGCCAGTGTTAGTCTTGTTGTTGTTTTGTGTGGTTGTTGCGGTTGTCATCGTTGGGTCAAATGTTGTTTATGGTTATTTACAGAGTGCGTTGTCGCTTGCGCGATGTTTTTGTTGTACTTTTTGCGCCAGCTTATTTGTTTTGGCGGACAAACCGCAAATATTTTGCATTTTATTGAATGTTTGCAAACACAGTTTGGTGACTTGCTGTGCGAGTGGTAAAGCAACATACGTGAACACATCGAGTGAGTATGCGTAGTATTTTGAGTGTGGGAGGAATGCAAGGTTAGTTTTATGGTAGCTTTAAGTCGCAACTGAAACCGATGACTGAAGATGACTTTGATTGATGTGAGTTACAGAAAGCTACAGAAAATTTCAAAGAAAATATTTTGCAATCGCTTTATATAGAATGCTTTTCTTAACTCAGGATTTCACAACATTATTTCTTCAAGGAAAAACAATAAAATAAAAATTCAAATTAAAGAAAAACTGAAACTAAAACCGAAGATTACTTTGATTGATGTAAGTTCAGATGAGGACAGAAAAAAAGTCAAAGAAAATATTTGGCAATTTCTTAAAAGAGAACACAATTCCTAACTCATTGCATTGCTTTAATAAAAATCAATAAAATAATAATTTTCATTTTTAAAAACATTTCCAATTTCACAAGACCATCCTGGAAAGTGCCTTTCCAAGTTAGGATCACACAGATTTTAACACAGTGAACTCACATATTTGATTTGTTTATGATATATGGAAAATTGAAAATTGAACGCGATTGTTTTGTTACTTCACGTCGTCGTTTCTGCTGTGTAATCCTGTCATGCACTGGAACCGTTATATTTAAAGATCTCTTGACGTCGGTTTAAGCGTCAACAAGTTGTTGAAGTGAACGCGGTCCGTTGCCAACTGAATGCTTCGTTTTTGGCCAACGACGAGTGCAGCTCGGACGAGACTTGAAAGTTTTCAAATTCCAAAAACAAAAAAAAAAACAAAAACAAAACTTAACGAAGCATCCGAAAGCTAAAGCCAAACGCAGCTGGGCAATCGGAGGAAGATTTACAACTTAGTTTTGCATTTGTTCGGATTGTTTCCTGATCAAATTTGAAATGGAAATGGTGAATGAATAAATCTTTAACAATCTATGCAAATATTTTATTATACGACAATTAAAATGCTGTAATCTTATCCTTATGGAACCCCAGTTTGAAGTGATTGTAATATCTATAGTATACCCCAAGATGATAATGAACTAAGACTGCAGAACATAGTTATCGACAAAGTCCTGTAGCATGTCTAGAATGCGATTCCTGTAGAGTTCGTCCGTGTTGAAGGCCTTCATGCAGATCTCTATGCGTTTGTTGCTGAAGAAATCATTGAAGCCATCAGCTGAACTGGTCAACTCTTGAGTGTAGGCAGAAGGCAACATGGCCAGATGACAAAAGACTAAGCTCTCGACGAGACCGAATATGCGATACTCTTCCACAGACTCGTAATACTCTGTCTCCGTCATAAAGTTGGCAATATCCAAGTCGGCACGTTTAAGATACTCCGTCATCAGGCGATAATATTCAGCCAAAAGTTCATCGAGATGAGCTAGACGGAACTGGCTCCGTGTGGGTATAGTTAGCATGGTGAGTAGATCCATGGCTGGAGGACCGTAGCGTGCCAGCTGGAAGTCCACGAAGCGACACTGTAGGGGCGTATCGCCATACTTGCTGTACTGGAAGAGTATGTTATTGGCCCACAGATCACCATGCAGGATGGTATTCAATCGGGTCTTCGAGGGCTTTACCAGTTCAAAGACACAAGACATGCGCCGGGTAAAGTTGGCCAAGATAAAGTCCAATTGACTTTGATATTTGGGCAATGTTTTGATGAACTCCTTGTACACCTCACAAGTTTGTTTAAAGTAAACAATACGTAGATGTTCTGCTGGAACGTCGCTTGGATATTCGTTCTCTTTCAGTGGTAATCTCGACTTATTGCCCTGGTCCCTTATGATGGAGCCCGCATGGTAGGCAGCCAGAGTTTTGAGAGCACAATGTAGCTGCCTGTAGCCAAGTTGACCATCCCGTCCGGCACCCATGCGATAACCCTGATCCATAAGGTTCTCAAAGATCAACAGATTCTTATCCGCGTAGTAGCACTTGGGGGCTACCTCAGCGCAAACGGCCTCCAGCTCGGGCAGCACATGACGATAGACAGTGATCTCCTTCTGAAAGACTCCAAAGTCCTCTAGATACTCCATGCGTGAAGCATTTTCCTGTGGTGCAGATTTGCAGAAGAAGCGCAGATGCTTCACCTCTTCAGAGTCTTTGGGCCACTTTAGGGTAATCTGCAGATAGAAGTGACTGCCCAAGTAACCAGCGGGTGCATCCGAAGTGGGCTGCAACTTGTAGCTGACTATTTCGAAGCTTTCATTCTGCTTGTTCTTCTGCAGATAACTCTGACAGACACTCTGAATCTCGCTCTGACTTAATTCCAATGCGGTTGCCATCTGGATAAGAACTGTTTGGTCCACTCGCAGATTCTATTGTTTTATAGAGACCTTCCTCTGTGTGCGAACTACGCAAATGATAAGTCGACGTGAGACTGCTATAAACTACTGCTCTGATAAGCGCATCTCAGTATCCTCATCATCCGATAATTAGATTAGACCTTAACTTGTTCCTTACTTGTTGCCCGAACCGGAATACCCTTGCCCCTTATTGAGATCTCCTTCTTGGGTCAAGACTTCAGCAATTCCTGTTTCCATATTTCATGATTTATCTATCAACAAAGCCGCATTTATTTACGGACAGCACAATCAAAGTGTTCCACATTTCATAAACACTCTTTGGTAGTGTGGAGATAACGTCTATAAACGATCATTTGCTGTGGCAGTGACCGGCTTGCTTTATTTCATAGGTTGTTGATTAAGGTAAAGATAAAAGTTCTGAATATGTAAATAATTCTAGTATATCAAACATTCTCATAGGGATTAGAAAGACGTGTTCCTCGCTGGGACCATGAATGGGTTCCCTCAATTGAAGACGTGCGCAAGGTCCCCTGTTGTCTGCTGGCAAACAGATAACATATGTATACAGATATTATATATTATATTTGCTTTAGTTACCCTAGGCAATTCTGGACAAATTTGTGTACAATTTTAAACTCTCAACGTGCCAAGTTTTAGATGTTTTTTCTCACTACATCTATTGTGTTAGCATTAAGTCCCTCAGTGCCAACAGCACATAGCGTCAACTGTTGACTCTCAACAATGCCTGATCATAGCAGGCAGAGTTTGTCAGTTATAGACTAAAAAGTAACCAAGTGACTCTCAACATGTTGAGTTTCACCATGTGTCTCAACATGCTTGGTGTCAACAAGTTGGTTATCAACATGTGCCTCAACTTTTGAGTCTCAACATGGAACATGTTCGACGCAACACTGTGTACCTCAACAGTTAAGTCTGAACATGTTGAGTGTTAACAACACAAGCAACGTATACGCAAGCTTCGAGCAACCATGTAAAAGAAGCAATATGTAATTTCAAATACAGTGAAGGTTAAAGGTTAATTTAATTGGAATATATTAAATTATATTTGACACCGACATGTTTTTTTATAATTGGTTAAATGGTAAGTAATGGAGTTTCCTAAAAGTTCCCTTAATGTAGCACAAGAATTCAATAATTTTATAGAAAATACAACATTTTATAATTATTAACTAAAGTAGAAATTAAGACTGCAACACATAGTTATCAATAAAGGCTTCTAGCATGTCCAGAATACGATTCCTGTAGAGGTCGTCCGCCTTGAACGCCTTCATGCAGATCTCGATGCGTTTGCGACTGAAGAAATCATTAAAACCATCAGCAGAGCTGGTCAACTCTTGGGTGAATGCAAGAGGCAAGATAACAAGGTGACAAAAGAGCAAACTCTCGATGAGACCGACAATGCGATACTCTTCGATAGAATCATAATACTCTGCCTCCGTCATAAAGTTGGCAATCTTTAAGTCGGCACGTTTCAAGAACTCCGTCATAAAGCGATAATAGTCCGCCAAGAGCTCATCATAGTGGGCGGCACGAAACTGGGTTGTTGTGGGTATAGTGAGAACTGTGACTACATCCATGGCTGGGGGAGCATAACGCGCCAACTGGAAGTCCACAAAGCGACACTGAATCGGCGTCTCGCCATATTTGCCGTACTGGAAGAGTATATTATTGGACCACAGATCTCCATGCAGTGTGGCGTTCAGGCGGCTCTTTGAGGTCTTGGCCAGCTCGAAGACTACAGACATACGCTTGGTAAAGTTCTCCAATATGTAGTCCAACTGTGCCTGATATTTGGGCAATGTTTTGATGAACTCTTTGTACACTTCACAGGCCTGATTGAAGTTTACCTTGCGCATATGATCCGCAGGTACATCACAGGGATATGCGTTCTCCTCCAGAGGTAATCTTGGGGTGTTTGGATTGCGATGATCCCGTATTATGGACCCAGCGTGCAAGGCAGCCAGTGTTTTGAGACTGCAATGCAGCTGCTCATAATTTAATAGACCATCTCGTCCAGAACCCATGCGATAGTTTTGATCGATGAGATTCTCAAAGATCAACAGATTCTTATCCGCGTAGTAGCACTTGGGGGCTATCTCGGCGCAGGCGGCCTCCAGCTCGGGCAGCACATGGCGATACACAGCGATCTCCTTTTGAAAGACTCCAAAATCTTCAAGGTATTCCATATGCGAGGCATTGCCTTGTGGTGCAGATTTGCAGAAGAAGCGCAGCTGCTTCACTTCTTCCGAGCTTGCAGGTACCTTGAGAGAAACCTGCAGATAGAAGTGACTGCCCAAGTATCCGGCTGGCGCATCCGAAGTGGGCTGCAACTTGTAGCTGACTATCTCAAAGCTTTCGTTCTGCTCGTTCTTCCGCAGATAACTTTGACACAGACCTTGGATCTCGCTGTTAGTGAGTTCTAGTGCTGTTGCCATCTTGATTACAAATGATTCCTTCAAGCCATGTGGGTCTGTGGTTTTATACTTTTCTTCCGTTGTGATATACGCAAATGCTGGCGCGAGAGTGCTATAAACTAGTACCCTGATAAGCGCAGCAGCCTCATCCCAGAGATTAGGATTGCATTAGCCTTCCGTAAACTTATTCTACGAGTATATAAAGATTTGCTGGGCAAAGATGAAACACCCTTTCTTCTGGTATTCTTACTGATATAATATGAGAGTCCAAACTGTATAGAACTTAAGCTCAAAGTTCATATTCTAAATTTTATTCAATTTCCATTTCAACACCTCAAATTTCAGCTATCCAAAGTGTTCTTCATTTTGTATGACGTTTTTTTTAGGGTATAATGAACTCTTAATATTCCGTTGTCTGCCTGCTCTAAAGATAAGATATAGCGCGACAGTGACCGGTTGCCTCAGTCGAGGTACGATAAAGCGTATTTAATCCTTTGTGTTAAAATTTGGTAAATCCGCATTAAAATATAATTTTCACAGACGCAAAAAGGTGTCAGATAAACAAATGGAAATTTAAAATTCAGCCAGATTTATTTACAATCCATTTTTTGAACAAAATATTCATAATTACATAGTATAATTAATTATAACCAAACTTCTTCTAAACAAAGTTATCAAATACCTATTAAGAAAATTTCTCAAATTCTCTCCATATTCTTTTACGCCTATTTCAAGACAAAAAACGAGACGATTAAAATAATTACACTATTAAAATAATTAATATATATTAAACATTATCAGAGGGATTAACAAGACGATTGTCGTCAACTAACTCAGACGCGGTCTTATCATTGTGCGAGGGAATGGTTCATATATCTCAGGCGTGGGCGCGGTCCTCTGTTGACGTGGAGCAAACACAACTAATGCATCAAATAATAAAACTAAATACCTGTGTACCTTTGTATATACGGTGTCATACACCTGCAGCTAATCTCTAAACTAATATGGAAGATCTGAGTTACTGAATTTCGTGTCTGTCGCTGTCTGGGAAAAACCAGCTGACGCTCAATTCTGTCGAGATGGTAAAAGTGATTTGGAATATTGTAATGTAATAAAATAATACAATGGTCAGTTGCTGGCAGGACCTCAAGGATAACGGAACAAAATGCGCATAGGAAAAAGCATTGAGGAATATCTGAAGAATTCTACTCTACATGGGGCACGGTTCATAGTCGACGAGAATGCCAGCTGGTTGGAGCGCATATTTTGGGTTATTTGTCTGGCAGCATCGTGGTATGCCTCCTGGCTGCTCATCAAAGCATCCCTAGGTGAGTGGCACATTAGATAACAGTTTAAATAAATCTATATACAACTAATATATAATTAATATAATCCTTCATCAATTCATTCCTAGCCGCCTTTGAGAACAATGCAATTAGTTTTGTGGTGGAGAGTTCCTATCGGGATTGGGATACCAATTTTCCAGCAATTATTGTGTGCGAATCGAAGAATATGGATCGCATACAAGAAGTGGCAGAACAGTAGGTAACACTCATTAATTTACCCACACAGTATAAATCCGGTTCTTTATTTTAGACTCTGGGGAGCTGATCATGACTTCACATTGGAGGAGGTGCTCAGCGAGATTGCCTTCTTCCGTGGCGAGTCCTATCACACGGTGCATGAGTGTGGCAGCGAGGACTCCACGGCTTCCTGTTTCTACTCGAACTTCTCGTATTATGCCAAGCTGGTGAGGAGCAGCTGCGTTGACTCCATACGTAGCTGCGAGTGGAATAACAAACCCTTCGACTGTTGCAAATATTTTCAACGCATGGAAACGGAGCTGGGCATCTGCTATGCTATCAATTCGATGCAGGCGGGGTTAGTTAAGGGAATTGATTAAAAATACTTTAATTAAGTATTCATTGATCTATTTCATGTGGCAGCAAAAATCAGGGTCCCAAACTCAATATGTACTCCAATCGCAATACAGGACCAGGTTCTCTGAAAATGGAACTACATACAGAAGCAACGGTAAGGAAGAAACGACAATTTTTTGTAGTTTGAAAAGAGTAGTGATGAAAAGGCATTTAAATCATATGTATAAGTATGTATGTATCCTATGTATCAACAACACTAAGAAAGCATCTTATCGAAATTAACGAGATAAGGTCAAGCAGCCTATAACAAATCTTAGATTCCTTGAGAAAAACTATACTGAAAGTGTCGCTCTAAGCTCAGTAACAGTAGCTACAATAGGTCTTATAGCTTATGGTATAGATGCCTCTATCAAATAATATAGTATAGCTATATACCATAATAATATATATATAGCTATATACTATAATATAATCATATTAATATCAGCCTGTTATACTGCACTTATAGGTTTTCATACTAGGAACTGAGGAGGTGCCCACCTTGGTAACACCCAAAACAGATTTTCTGGTAGTGGGACCTTATATATCATTTGTGTAAGTCTCTCCCTCACTCAAGCTCTTCATTTTCTGAAGTATTAATCGATTTCTTATGCACAGTCGCTATGTATCAAAACGAGATATTGAAAATGATGAGGCCATACGGGAGACGAGCGTGCAGCAGCGAAATTGTCGCTTTCCCGATGAGAATATTCTGGATGTACATCGGTATTATAGCTACAGTGCCTGCACGGTGCAATGCCGCAAGGACAGACAAATGGAACTGTGCAACTGTTCAAGTCATTTGTCACCCAACTCGCCAGACTGGCAGCTCTGCAACATGGACGGTCTGGAGTGTTTGAATCGCAACTATGAAGATCTTTCCGTGATTATTGCCAAGTGGTCACGACGTCGTGGACGCAAAGGACTTGTCTGTGATTGTTTGCCCTCCTGCACCGAAGTGGACATAACTACGGTGCACGACAGCAAGGATAACATCTACGGACAACAGACGCCAGTTTCGAAAATTGAAGTTGGACTCATTGAGTTACCCACTGAGCGTTACAAGCGCAATTTGGTGAGAGGTAAATTGGATTTGGTAGGTAAGTCGAGGACAGTAATGTTTTATCAGAATGTTTTCTATTATTAAATGGTTCTCTTCAGTGTCTATAGGCGGCACAACTGGTCTGTTTGTGGGCGCCAGCTTGCTCAGTTTTGTGGAGATCATATATTATATGACCATACGTCCCTATTCCAGTTTTATTTACGAGAAACGGCGACAGTTGCGGCTGCAACAGCTGAAAAAGAACCAGGAATGATCTTCTCCTTATGTTAGACAAGATTTATGCAATATATAACTAATATACATATATATAACCCTATCACATCTATATTCTGCACGTTTAAAAATAAATCAAAAGCTTCTCAGAGATTCTGCAACTTAGTAAACTGTAAGAAAGTTTTCATTTTATGGTTATACAAGTATAAAAATTGCACCAAAATAAACTAGATGAAAGGTTTAAATAGTGTCAGAGTTAAGTTCAAAGTAATGCAACGTATAAGCAAAGAGCTCTTAAGTCGAACGGAATGCTTAAACATTTTAAAGAACTTTCGCAACACAAAAGAGGAAGTGGTAAACTTAGTGGATTATCAATTAAAAAGAGATGAAACTGCCGTAGGGTTTGCTGGCGCTTATTACGAACTCACTTTGAACTATTACAGCGTAAGTTAGAGAAAGAGATCTTGATTTCCATCTAAAAATCATTTCATTCACTTTAATTTCATTCTACACCTCATCTTATTCAATTCTATTGCATACTTTCAGGCTGCTTCGAATGTTTTACAAACACAGAGCTTTTTTGTCAAGGCACTGCCACAGCTGAGCAATGATCTTCAAATGGCTGCAATATTTCGTAAGGAGCAGTGTCTCTATGATAGCTTGCTAGATGAACTGCAAAAGTATTGTAAATTATTCCAGTAAATTCAAATTTATAACATTATCATTCAAGTTTCATCAATTTCACAGCTAAAATCAAATGGAGTCCAACTTGTTATTATACACGCGACAATCTAATTGTGCTGGAAAACCTTAAGTTGTGTGGATATTGTGGCATTAAAGGAACACTGCTGACAGAGGAGCAACTGCAACAACTGCTACGCACTGTGGCAGCCTTACATGCAGCTAGTTTGATCTGCGAACAACTAAGGAGAATCAATATTGGATGTGAATTTGGTCATTGTCTGCAAGAGTTTATAGTTGGACCTAGCTTGCGCTGGTTCACAACGGGTCTCTTGACTATTCAGGCTGTACTGCGAAGTCTGCCACAATATCAGACCCCCAGGCATCTTAGGTTTATAGACGCAAAGCTAATTGGAATCATGGAGCGAGTTTATGAACAGGTTGCACCCTCTACCAAGTACCGCAATTGTTTGTGTCATCGTGATTTGTGGGCTGGCAATATGTTTTTTCCCAAAATACCTCAGAATGCAGCAATTCTTGTCGATTATCAGGCCTGCTGCTATACACCTCCGGCCATAGACTTGTGCTTTGTTCTATATATGAATCTAACTCCAATCGAACGACGCCGTCTGGAAATGAAGTGCATTGATTTTTATTATTCTTGCTTAAAAAGGGATCTAGAGGAGTTTGGTCTGCAAGCAAAGAATATTGTGCCCAAGACAGAACTGCTGCAGTCCTATGAAGAGTTTCGACTCTTTGGTGTGATCTACAGCACTGTAGCCGCCACCACGACAAAGGTGCCACCCTCCTTCGTAACGGACGAATTTAAATTTGTCGATCGCAGTAGAGTTATAGTGGATTATATGCAGAAGAATGCGAAGTTCCGCAAGGCCATGGAAGACTACTGCGTGGAGGTCATGGAAATTGTCATGACAGTTGAATGATATATACAGATACATTGCAAGAGTATACTGAACATATAAAATGTCTAAAGATGTATATCATATGGAAAGGGTATTCGCATCAGTAGTACAACTGAAGAGCGTTCTTAATTAACGTAGACCTTTATGTAATGCCAGAATGTGTGTCGGCAAACACTTGTATTTATATGTATCGAATCGTATCGCGCTATATTCTGCATATGCGAACGCCAATAGGTTGAATGGCGACGATAACAGAACCGAACGCCTCTGAGAGACTCGGGAACTGAGTAAACTATGAAAATGTTTTTATTTTCGTTCAGTATAATCGTGTTGCGCGGCGCTCACACACGGCAAAATTAACGTGTGGAAAAGTTTTTCAAAGAAAATAGAGAAAGAGAGAGGGAGAGACAGAGAGTGAAGAAGAGCACCCTATAACGTAATGCAACGTATAAGTAATACGCTCTTGACTCGCGGGGAGTGTTCTACAATTTTGAAGAAGTTTCTAAACGTCAAAGATGATTTGGTTAAACTTGTGGATTATCAATTGGAAAGGGATAATAGCGCAGTCGGTTATCTTGGCGATTACTATGCTCTGACATTAAGCTATTGCACCGTAAGTTGAAGAATCGACACTCACGACAATTCTCAATATTGTCACATTGACTTTCGCTTGAACTTGTCCTAGGCATATCACGACAATCGGATCATTTGTAAAACTATAATTATTAATAGCTTAAATGGGATCTATGGGATTTGCACACTGTGTGTGTTATCTGGCTCTGAATGCGCTTTACTTGTCCCAGCTTGCAACAATTAGTAAACAATCAGACTTTCTTTAATGAATAGAGTAAATACAGTTTATTATTTAAGTATATTATACTTAGGAAATATAGAATTAGTTGTCTGGCAGTGTATTACCTAGTGACCTTAATTTAAAGTATATCTGCTTACAATATGGGATGTATCATAATTGTTTAGTTTCGTTTGTTGTGTTCCTTTTGAGTTTTATTTATAGTATATAAACACTCTGTTTATTATAACAAAACGGAGCTAATGAGTCAGTGTACTTCGTGAGAGTATGTAGACTAAATTAAAAATATCATATGTAAACATGTCCGATTATCGCATTTATATTTATAACGTTTCATGCAAATTTGCACGTACATATATCAAAAGTCAAAAATATTTGTATTTGCAGTGTAAAGAAAGCGCTTTAAAAACAAAGTAAAATGTGATTAAATTAATTTTAAAATATATAGTTAATTAAGCACTTTTTCGTTATATATTGATTAATTTTATAATTATAAATAATAAATTCATGCAATCCTTAAGCTGAACTTGTGCAAATTGATTGAAATTGAATAAAAGTGTTGCATATTTTCAGGCTACCTCAAAAAGTATCGTGAAGCAACAGTTTTTTGTCAAGGCGCTGCCCCAGCAAAGCGATGAACTGGAGAAGGAGGCGATTTTCAGTAAAGAGGCGTGGCTATACGAGACATTGCTGGGCGAATTGCAAAAGTATTGTATGTCAGTCTAATTATTTATCTTTTGGGTTTACTAATTTCATATACAATAATTGCCAGCTCAAATCAAATGGAGTCCAATATGTTATTACACTCGCTCCGATTTGTGTGTGTTGGAAAATATCAAACTCAGTGGGTACCGTGGAGCCCAGACGACGTTGCTAAATGAGGAACAACTTCATCAACTCCTACGCACTCTAGCTGCCTTTCATGCAGCCAGCCTGGTCTACGAGCAGCGCAAGGGAATCGATATTGGCCGTGAATTTGGTCATCGATTATTCGAGATTACAGTTGCACCTAACATTGCTTGGTTTACGACGGGTCTGTCGGCTATACAGGCCGTGCTACGCAGCCTATCCCAATACCAGACACCCAAGCATCTTGAGTTTATAGACACCAAGCTTACTGGGATCATGGAACGGGTTTACCAACACGTTTCTACATCCACCAAGTATCGAAATGTTTTATGTCATCGAGACTTATGGGCTGGCAATATTTTCTTTCCCGCACAACCTGAAGATGGTTTACTTCTTATAGATTTTCAGACCTGTCGCTATGCTCCGCCTGCCATTGACTTGTGTTTCAGTCTCTATTTGAACCTGACTACCAGCGATCGACAACGTTTGGAAATGAAGTATATCGATTTTTATTATGATAGATTAAAAAAGGATTTAGAGTACTTTGGTCTGCAAGCAGAGAATCTAATATCACAGGCCGAACTACTGAATTCTTACAAGGAGTTCCGACTGTTTGGAGTGGTCTATAGCGCCATTGTCGTCACAATCGTTAAGGTGCCACCTTCTTTCGTCACGAATGAGTATAAATATATAGATCGCAGTAAAGTTATACTGCAATATATGCAAGAGAATGCTGAATTTAGAGAGGCCATGGAGAGCTGTTGTGTAGAACTTATGGACATTGCTATGCTCGATGTATAGCACACAGTCACGTTTCTCTCTCCCATTCCCTTGTTGTAGTTTGCTGAGAAAGACAGATAGAGAGACAGAGAGAGTGGGAGAGAAAGCGATAAGTTTCAGCAAATATATATGTAATGAATATTTTGTATAATTCGAATATCACTTCTTGTATACTCTGTCGAATGAAATGCTGATTATACTTTCATCTTCGCATGAAAACGAATCGATTCAGATAAGCTTATCATTGCTTTATCAGTAAACTATACTTAATCACAAATTTACAATGGTATCGTAAATATTATATGATGACATATGCCCCCCTTTTCAAAGAGTATCTTCAAGTAAGCTCTTAGCTATAGATTCTACAACGAAATAAACAGTCTAATGCCATCTCTCATACATTGCGGACACGAGTCACGATCTGCGATAACGCCATGAGTAACGACGACTATAAGCCCATATTGTCACGAGCCAATCGCTTGGAACTCTTTACACGTCAGGAATGTGAAACGATACTCAAGGCTGTGCTGGAGGATCAGAGCCAAAGGGGCAGCCTAACGGAATTTAAAGTAGTGCCAGCTATAGAAAACATTGGTTTTCTAGGAGAATATTATCATCTTATGCTAGACTATCAATTGGAAGCTGAGACAGGCCAACACACAACTCGACTCTTTGTCAAGTCCCTCAAATACGAAAATGATAACAATGTCTACGATTCATATTTGTCCATTCAAATGAAGGAGGCCAAGTTATATAGTCTGCTGCTCAATGAGTTGAAACAGTTCTGTAAGTACAATCAATTTAAAATGAAGTGAATAATGAAGAGAATAATGAAGTTATTCTCAAACAGCTACTCAGGTTTGGTGCGCCAAGTGTTACTACACGCGCGACGATTTGTTTGTTATGCAAAATATCGAGGACTTGGGTTATGCACCTCTGCCCGCGGACACGGGTTTCCTGAGTGAGGAACAACTGCGACCAATGCTGAAGGCGCTAGCTACACTGCACGCCAGCAGCGTGGCCTATGAGCAACGCCATCGTGTCACTATTGAAGTGAAGTTTCGCAAATGGATGCAAGAAAAGTCCATTGATCCCGATGTCGATTGGTGGACCACGGGCATTAGGGTAAGTATCAAGTTTATATATCTCTTTATCCTCTTTCACATTCACTTCTCCCTTTGCACAGGCTGTGCTCGCTGTGACGGCAAGTCATCCACGCGTGCGTAACGATGCCGCAGCGCAGGATTATATTGCGAATGAGTTGCCACGCTATGTGGATCGGGTTTATTATATGGCAAATTCATCGCCCGTCCATCGCAATGTGTTCCTACATCGTGATGCCTGGGGTGGCAACGTGTTCTATCATCGCGAACGCGCTGCGGAGGTGGGCTGCATCCTGGTTGACTTTCAGTTGTGTCGCTATGCACCACCAGCATTGGACTTTCTCATGGCAAGCTACATGAATCTGGAGCCTAAGGAGCGTAGGTTGTTGCTACCACGCCTGACATCCTCCTACCATGAATATCTGTTGCACGAACTGAAGACAATGGGCATCGATGCAGACCGTGAGCAGTTGAGTCGTGCTGACTTCGACAAATCTCTCGATGACTTTGCCCTCTTTGGAGCCATCTATAATTGCATTGCGGCTACCATATTGCGTCTACCCGAGAACTATTTAAAGAAACTGAAGGATGAGCAACCAGCAGAGTATCATCGTTTCTGCAATGTCGATCGCACCAAAGTGCTGAGCAGCTTAATGCAGCAATACGAGGACTTCAGTCGATACATTTACGATTGTGTTGAGGATTTATTGGAACTGACCTACTATAAACAAGCAGTTTTATAAAGTAACACGTGGATTTCGGTTATTATATATTTACGAATGAGTCGAGGATTTATTGGAGCTGATATACAAACGGTAAAGAATCTAAATGATCATCATTTAGTCTTATCTTCAATTCCGTCAATGTTCGTGTTGTGTTTACCTGGTAACAAATGTTTCTTATCAGCATTGAAGCATTCATCTCGGAGAGAGATTGTCTTATCGCTAAGATTACTAAATTGTATTAATTCACAGCTGAGATTGTCACGAAATATCTCCCGCAAATAAAAGGGTACACTGAAAAAATAGAGGGTGTAAATTAATATATTTATAGGATAATATTTATACACTTGCAGACGGTTTATTGATTTTAGCCAAGAGTTTGCAACGCACCTTAAAAGATTCCGACTCCATTAAGTAAGAATAATAATAAGAATATTAAGAATATATATTATTCTGAATCTAAACTAACTATCGACAGATTTTTGTTATTTGTCAAGATATTTTATACTTATAATATACACAATACCATTCAATTCGGCACCATATACATATATATTATATATCTAGTATGGGATAAGAGCCTGCATGGGTATAAAACTATGCGGCATGCCTAAGTTAGTCATTCTTCCTCGTTTCCTTTTATTTATTCCAGTGTAAATACGCCTTACAAAGAATATATTCAAACAATTTCGACACACACAAATGTTGTCCCCTGTAAGTTTTTCTCTCTGTATAGAGATGCAATGGGTTCATCTAGGGGTACTATCTATGAGGCTGCAATCTCAGACTTCAGTACAGATCAAACGTTAAAAGTGAAAACATGAGTCTGCTCAGTCCGGAAGAGTGTCGTCTGATAGCGCTACGTACACTTCAGTTAAAGGAAGATGAAGAAGAGACGTTGCTTATATTTGAGAGTCAACTTAATGCCGGTTCAAATGAACTCATGGGATTTATGGGGGAGTACTATAAGCTGCATTTACAAGTGAAACACTCGGGAATCGCAAGTCAACAACATTTGCAATACTTTGTAAAGAGTTTACCTTATAAGAATGCACCGCAGAGAGCCGAATGTGAACGCAAGGGAATCTTTCGCAAGGAGACAACTATCTATACGGAAATATTACCCAATCTGCAGAAATATAGTAAATTTGCCTGAAGGAATATTGACGAAAGAAAACTAAGCTAACTCTCTACTTATTATTCTAGCGAATCGGAAGCTCTTTCCAGAGTGTTTCTATAGTCGCAACGATGTCATTGTGCTAGAGGATCTTACCCAGAAATTTAGACATATGAAATCGGGGGAGGTTTATACGCTCGCGCATTATAAATCGGTACTGGAGAACTTAGCGTCTCTTCATGCGGCTGGCATTGCGTGGGAAGAGAACGATGGATTTAATATAGGACAACGTTACAATGATGTGTTAATCGAGCTACTGCTGAGTACACAGAATGAATGGTTTACAACGGGCTTAAAGGTGAGCTTAACCTCAAATCGTATATAGAATATCTAACTATAGAAGTTACCCTCATAGGGCATTGTTTTTCTAGCCTCACGTCATCCAAAATATCAAACGGAGAGTGCACAAAAGTTTATCAAGGAACAGCTCTTTCAACTGCTGCAGCAAACTGAGAAATTGGTAGAGCCCAGCAGCACAATAAGAAATGTGTTCTGTCATCGCGATACTTGGGATCGTAATATATTCTTTGGCTTTGCCAATGAAGATGAAAGTATACCCAAAACATGTTGTTTTGTCGACTTTCAGTTGGCCAAATATTGTTCTCCACTGCTGGACGTACTCTTTCTTCTTTATATAGTTCCCTCGGCCAGCCAGAGACATCAGATTTACGATCAGTGCCTCCAGCATTATTATAATTGTCTACAAGCTGAGTTCCTTCGCTTGGGATTATCCACGGATCTTATGAGTTGGGAGATATTTTTGCAGGAAAGCCAACGCATTCGTTTCGCGGCTCTTACTATGATGGCATTAACTGAACCACAAACCAAATTGTCACCAGAAATATTGAATAGATTACGCTCCGAAGAGCCCGAGAAGTTAGACTATTATCTCAATTGCGATCGCACTGAGCTCTATGTGAGAGTTATGAAATTACAACCGGGCTACGAAGAGACGATAATGGCGCCCATAGAAGAACTTCTAGATTACCTTATGGAGAACTTCAATTAAATTTGCATTGTTTATTATCGAAACTAGAACTAACAATAAATAGATTTGTTTATGTTGTAGATACAAACTAACTAGAAATGGTGGCGCACATAAAGAGTTATATAATACTCGCTTAAAGCCGGATTCCTCCTCGTTGTATATAGTATATATATATGTATATATTGAAAGCCTAGCTACGTTTAAAAAGGCATCGCCGTCTAATCAGTCCAGCAATCCTCGTCGGCATCATCTTCATCGTAATCGCGTACATTGAAATCCTCATGGAATAGATCTTCGCCCTCCTCTTCGGAGGACTCTGACTGTCATCTGAGCCCGCTAACACGCTGTGGCAAACTAATCAGCGCCTTGGGCGGACGTGGCATTCGTATGCTGGTCGAGGCGGCAGCGCCAGCAACCGATGCGGATGACGAGGAGCCTGTCGTCTTGCCCGACACACTGGGAATCAGTTGGGCATTCAATATGGTTGTGTGCTCAAAGCAATTGCAACAATATTTATCACATCGCAGCAATAGAATGAGTCCACCCAGCAGCCAGACGAGTACGCCGGGCCAGGAGTGCACGGCACAGGCGGAGAAGAGCACCACGCTGAGCAGCAGGCAGAGGCCGCAGAGCACGGGGCTCACATTGATGACGCTGCCCGTGTACTGCGGTATAATGCCCATCATCAGGGCCACGATGAGCACGCCAATGGCGCCAGTGAACGCAGCAGGTGCCCAGTGCAGCACCAGACCAGCCACGCACAGGGCAATGCCCAATCCGATGACGATAATGGAGAATATTGTCACACGCCATGAGCTAACAGTGGGAACACGCACACTGCGCTCCAAGGGGCCAGCTGTGGTGACCTAAAGAAAGACGTAGACTTGTTGAGATTTACAGCGATTGAGCAGGGATTTCTATTGGGATTTCTACCTTTATCTTTTGCCGATATTCATCGACTATGGCATCGATATCTGTCGAGGTATCCGAGTCGCTTTTGTCAAACTTGTCGGGGTACTCAAAGTCAGAGGCCTGCAAGGAAAGAATTAAAGATACTAGGGTAGAAGGGTATTATAACTTTGTGCTAACTAAAAATGTATGAAACAGGCAGCAGGAGGCGCGGCAGACCCCACAAACTATACATATATACGAGGTGTGTTCAAAAAGTATCGCGAATTTTGAATTTTCGCGGGTTACGTGTAATCGTATTTCGATGCCATTGGGACAATTGGGCTTTGGTTCCGATATTATAACTATATACCCATGATTCGTCACCAGTTATGATCCTTTTCAAAATTCGCGATTCTTTTTGAACACACCTCGTATTCTTAATCTGCATTAACAGCCGAGGCGAGCACACTCGACTGTAGCTTTCTATATCATATATTCTCTCTCTCTCCCTCTCTCTCTCTCTCTGTCTCTGTCTCTGTCTCTCTCTCACTCACCGGTGGCTCTCCATCGGACAATATGGTGGACTCCACATCCCGTCCCTCGCGCTGTGGACAAGGCGACGTTGGTTCGCCCAGCAACAGCCACTCCTTCTCCAGCTCTGGCTTATTGCGTTGCTTGTTCTTTGGCTTCTTCTTGGCGCCACTGTGCTTGGGCAAACTGATGTTCCAGAGACTGCGTTTGAGGCGACTGGAACTGCTGGTGCCGGCGCTGCTGCTGCTGTTGCTGCTGCTCTTGGCAATGGGCGCCGTGGAGAGGCGACTGTAGGACAATGAGGACTCGCTGCTGCTGGGCTGCATGAATTTGGGTCTGTAGGGAATGTAGAGCAGATAGAAGGCACGCAAGAAGACGGAACTAATATGACTGGCTGCCAAAGTGTAGCTCAGATGTTGCAAGGGGCAAGCAAAGGCCAACATGCAACACAGGCTGCCGGCGAGGAACACGGCCAGCACGGGATTGCCACTGTCGGAGCTCTCGTAGCTTATTTGCTTGGACAATATGCGCCATTCTGAGGTGGCCAGACGCACCACCAAGCCGTAGAGCTCGGGAAAGATTTCCAGAAACGCTGCCGAGCTGGTCAAGAGGATCATGCACGCGGAGGCTGGCACCAGCTTGTGGAAGCCACTCTCGTCCAGTATGTTGAAGAGCGGCACAGCCACGTAGTCCTCACGGGATCTGCTCGCAAGAGACTTCTTATTTGCATGATATAATTAGGGATTCAAAGGGGTTACCTACTTGAAATGCACCACAGTGGACAGACAGATGGCCGTGAGCAGCAGCGATATGCTGACCAGTGCCATGACCAGTGTAGCTGTGACTCTTCCGCTGCGATGCTGCTGGGGCCAAACACTGGGATAGGCGTAGGTCAGTAGTGCACTGGATAGAAAGAACTGTGAAGAAAGACAGAGAGGAGGAAGAGAATGAGTAAAGATAGGTAATATGGTTGGATATCTGTGAAGATAACAAATATAGTAGGATATTGCTAGATTTGCTGGGATAAGATAGAGAAATATCTGAAGAAAGGAAAGATTAACCTATTAATAACATAGAGAGATAGAAAAATAACTGAACAAAGAAAATAAAAAAAAATTCTAAGTTTTGAAAAATTCTGAAAATGTTGTAAGGGTCCCCCCTTTGGTCAAAATTAACACCTAAATTAAGGGTATTTCTTCGATATTTTCCACAATTTTCATCGCAAACACTTTTGGCGGGACTTTTAATACTACTTATGACTAGCTTTATCAATTAAAGTCAAAATATCACAATTCTAAGTTTTGAAAAATTCTGAAAATGTTGTAAGGGTCCCCCCTTTGGTCAAAATAAACACCTAAATTCAGATTCAGATACAAACTTTTAACCTTTGCCGCTTGTGTCTCGTCTTGTCTTATTTATTTGTTTTTTTGTGAGAAAGTTATTTAAAAAATTTAGAGATGCCAGATATTTTAAATCTAATATTTCTCATACTGATGATATCAACGAAATCTACGCTTTCGGGTCAGAAGGAAGCGGTCTATTTACCAGCCGGCTCTCGTCTGAATGTTACCAAGTCGTACGGGTACAATGTCCCGCGAGTTGTCTGCTACCAGGCCAAACCATACTCAGTGATTAGTCTGTTTGAGAGCATTGACAGTGATGATTTCGCCGAATATGGCGGCGATTCTCCGCAAGAAGTGTTGGAGCATTACAACGAGAAGCGTTCCCTATTTAGCATCACACTCTTCTCTCGCATCGAGTTCTCCCCCTTCGTGGATCAGTGCATCGGTATTGAGAACAAACATCCATATAACATAGTCCTTGAACATGATATATACAACTATTACCGAGCTCTGCAATTTATTGCTGGCATCGCAGTGTTCTGGACTGCCGGCCAGTTGGCCAAGAACAGTATCTCCTACTATCTGGCCGGCATTGTGCTGGGCATATGCGCCTCAGTGCTGGTAATAATCGCCCTCACTAGCAAACTCTTCCCACAACGTCCCATGATGTTAATTGGGGGCTGGACCATTCGCCTCTATATCATCAAGCAGCTAATGGACAATGTGCAGCTCATATTGCTCACCTATCTCCAATATGTGCTCTGGTATATTGTCATTACTCGACTCACCTCGTTTTTGTTCTGCTATCGCGTGGGACATATTCCAACTCATAGACGACTATACATAATGCTAACGACAACTATGTTAAGTAGTATATTATTAGTATATAACACTGCACAGTGGGATCAACGGCATCAACTCCAATTTTAAAGATAGAGACTTGAAATTTTCGTGGTGTATTACTAAAAGTATGACTGAATTTCAATTTTGTTTTAGTCCACGTCCGCTTTATATTTACGGAAATAAATATAAAAACAATAATTTATTGATATTCTTTTGCTCGAGTTGCGGTCCTGCATTCGCGTAACTCTATCGTTTTACAACATTTCTGTTGCATTTTATTTCTAATAAATTTAATATATCGATATGTGATACGCAAGCAATTATTAATTAATTTTCTTCAAGTGCTCCAAAATGTATCTCATTTTGGTCATTTTAGCTTAATCTAAAGACGATGCTGCTATATTTTGTGTTATTAAATTATTTTGGTCCCTTTAAAGATGCTTCTAAAAAAGATTTCCCCAATTACATATCTATAAAACTGTGTTTTTGGCCATTATTGTTGCTGTTGTTTATGCAGCTGCAACATGAAGTTTTTTGGAAAAAGGGGCAAAAACGGGCAAAAAACTGAAATGGACGTCAATTGTGAATAGTTTATTAAACAACTTCTCATTTTTAACTTTTGTCGCAACTCGACTCAACTAAAGTTACAGACCACACAAACTACAAGTCTAATAAATATATCAGCAACACATCAGAAATTGGATATAAACGCACATTAATTACGGACTTTGTATTAAAAACTAATAGAACACACTATCATTATTTTTTTCCATTTTAAAAATTTATTTTTATTGGCACGGCTTGTCAGAATATCGCCTTTGAAGATTTTTAATAAGCAAATAACTAGTTTAATTTAGTCAACTTTAATTGACAATTGAACTGTTGCTGAAGGCGGTAAAAATCAGCAAAAATATTTTTTAAGTAGTTTAAAATGTGGTTAAACAAAATATTAAGTATTTTTTTAAATTTGCAACAACTTTAAAATTGTAAAAATGCCAAAAAAATCGACTTTTTTCCAATAGTGCACTGCTTTTCTCAAAGTTAGCAGTTCTATATAAAAATTGTTAACTACTCTACCAACCCATAATAATCTTGCTGGGGCATTATCCCCACTTTGTCGATGCATAATAAACAAAAGTGAAAAACAGCTGCAAAAGTTTCACAATGTATTTGGTTCTGCTCGACGTCATATATTTTACATCAGCACCGGAGAAGGTTTACGGCACTGAAAGAAACTTTGACTTCACGTGTCATAATCAAAAGCTTATATCCTGCGGCGGCTTCAATTGCCGCAAGTCACGCAGCAATGCGAGGCAAAAATCGATGGAAAAACTACAGTGAAAGAAACTACGAGCACAGTGCACTGACCCAATAAAGAGAACATTTGCAGAGCATTTAGAGAGAGAGAGAGGAAGGGAGAGGGGGGGAGGGAGGTAAGTGGGGTAGATTAGGGTAGCAACTGGATCCACTTACGCTGCTAATGCCATTTGGCTGAAAGAAATTCTCCGACCAGGCCAGGAAATTGCCACGCCACCAGCCGACAGCGCTGAGAATTGCATTCAGTCCAAACATGCCGAGTGTCATGAGCAAACTGAATGCCTTCGAGTGCTATGAACGAGTTAAGAAATTTAGGGTATCTTATAGTCAATATATATTATATGTAGACTCACCTCGAGACCCAGCATGAACATGCCAGTGACCAGAAAGACAACGGCAACGCCAAGCACATCGGGCCACGGCTCGTTGGCAGGTGCATTGCGGCCTAAAAGTATGCAACAGAAATTGTGCAATTCACTTACAGTGCTGGCCAATGCTATTAGTCATACCCAGTATAAGTATACGCGCCAGTCCGCCAGTCATGGCATCCAGACAGGCGCTCAGTGTGCGTGCCAGTGCTGCACAGGCACACATGGCAGCCAGTGCATCCATCCAGGTGGCCAGAAAGAGGCAGCCAAAGTCGAATTTGTTGGTCGCCCGCACATAGGGCATCTGTAGGCTGCGCAGGCTCGACTTGCAGCGGGCTAAAGGCAGGGAATACATACAGTAAGTATAGGGTAGTCCGGGTATTCTTGTGCTGAACTCACCTGCCATGGCGCCATAGACCGTGGCCAGCAGCGTGGCAAAGAGCAGGCCCGGTGCGGCTGCCTCATTGTAGGCAATCAGGTAGGCAAGGACGGTGGTGCCCAGCGCCAGGCGAGCGCCGCTGCCGCTGCACAGCGCATCCAGCAAGCTGCAGCAAGAGTTAAACCACAGAAATTAATTAAAGAAAGCCGAGTCAAGCAAACGTAATTAAAACTTAATTTGCAATTCGACAGACAGTTTTACTTTTTGCGGTTTTGTCACCTAGAACAAACAGCGGGAAGGAAGGAGAGAAAGGATGGTAGATAAAGGGGCGGATAGGTAGGCAGAGCAAGGTAGATGAAAGAACACACAGACTGACAGAGGGACAGACAGACAGGGAGACAGACAGAGAGAGAGATAGACATGCAAGAGAGCAGAAAGTTGCCCAAGCAGCTTTTTGGCGCCAAGCTGACGAGTTGACCAATGCGGGCAAATTGTGGGTTGTGGTTGGGTTACAGTTTGGGGCATCTCTGTTTGCATGACTCATCTGACATTGTGTGTGTGTGTCCTGCTTTGGTATCCCATTACGCCATTTCAATGGAAATTTTATGCTGCCAGGCCAATTTGCTGTTAATCGTAATTCGTATGCACAATTCCCCCCTAATTACATGAATAGCCCAACGTAATTGCATGACAGGGACTGGGAAAGTTGGTCAAACAAACTGAAATAATTACACTTTCCCTTATAGAACACCCCCTTGTTCTTCTTCATTAAGAATTTATCAGCGTTTCGCTTTACATTTTACTGCGAGTTGAGGCTATTTTTAGGTCGCAGCTAGACAGGTGAATAGTGTGCAAATATCACTGATCTATTCGCTATCGTGTGCATGAATGTCAGGCAAGTCTCAACCAACAAAACATTTCTCCTTCCTCCTTCCTACCTTCCCCTTCTCCTCTGTTGTTTTGATTGCTTTACTCATTCAATTTGGCAAAGTGCGTGACCAGAGCACAAGTCAATGAATTTTCATAATCTATTGAATTCGTAATTGCAATTATATTAATTGCAGTATATATTGTAAGTATATCTAGCTAGATACATATATGTATATATAGAATGCAATCATAGCTGAGTATTTAAGCTTCATTATTAAATTGCGAAGGAACTGAAAGCAACATGAAAAAGTTAACGAAAAATATGAAATTTATTTTGATTAAACAATTATTATTATACAATAATAATATTGAGCCAAAACTACTGTAGGAAAATTGATAGTAAACTCTTTTCAAAGTAATTTATTTAAATAAAAATAAACTAATATTAAACAGATCTGAAGTTAATACAGATTAGTAAATAATTTATCTCCATTTAAGTATCAAATGTTCTCCCCAAAGAATGCCAAATAACTTCAACTCTTTCAGTGTCGTGTCAGCCATTGCACATTACACATACGCACTGTGGACTGAGCAACATAAATTTGTAACGCAAACAAAAGTCAAAGGGAAGAAAAACAAAAGCAAGAAGAAGAAGCAAAAACAACGAGGTAGACGACTGAGCAGCGCCAGTCAGTGTGACGCCGACACAAACATGGAAATGAAACAGAAGAAGGCGGAGAAGAAGGAAGAGAAGGCATGCATAGAAATGAATAAACAAGGCTAGGGGGCTGAAAAAAACAAATGAAGAACAAAACAAGCAGAGATAGTCAGAGACAGGAAGGGAGGGGACAGGAGGGGGTAGAGGGGGTGCAGGCAAAACCCACACAGGGCAATCAAAAATCAATTTATTGATTACACACGACTCGAGTGGATAAATCACAATATCAAAACGTCAGCCAACGATGTGTGTGTGTGTGTATCGGGACATGGATGACATGTCAATCGGTCTGGGTGGGTCGGGTCTGTGTATCTGGCTGTGGGCTCTGTGGGGTTGGCCTACCTGGCGCTCGACATGCTGCTGCCTGCGACTGAGTTACGTTTGTTGGCTTCCTGCCAGCGCAAAGCTCTCAAGTGTTGAGTTTCTAGCAGCAATTCACATTTATCTGTAAAGGGTCTATATATAGTACATATATGTTTGCTATATAGTATTAAGATCTTTATTAAATCGCTTGCGATTCACTTGATGTGTCACTTGTGGCCTGGCATTGCCTTTAATTAGCCAGCCAGTCGACGTGGCACGCGTTAACGCCTTGCTACAGTGGGCCAAATACCACAATCAACTGACAAATTGTCGTAACTATTCACTGCCCGCCCCGCCTCGCCTCGCCTTGTCTGGCCTCGACGCACTTGGCCAACCACTCACACGTAATCCGCGCGAGATTCTCGCACTAACCCGATAAACAATGTGCACCCGTCGTCACGCTGCACTCTCGCAAATTGGCCGCAATTGACTGAATGCTCATTTGAAGCTTTCCCACATTTTGTGGCAATTTAAAAGCTTTCCACAAGCTTCCTCTCGATCCTGCGCACTGAGGATTGTTTACGTTTGCGTTTACAATTGGTTTCACATCTGTTTGCGCTTTGCCCTTCTGCTCTTTGATGACCAGTTAGTCAGCTGGCTGAGTGTGGCCAGAGGGGTGGAGGGGGTTATGGGAAGGCGTTAGGGTGTAGGGTGTAAGTGGTACTAGACAAGAGATATAATTAGGGGTTGCTTCGTTACCTTTATGTTGCTCAAATGTCACTTTTTTTGGATCGCTAGTGCGCCTTTTGTTGGGGAAACCCAAAATATTCTCAAGTTCAACTCTCAATTTAATTTCAGAGATCGGTACAAAAACCTGTATATGACTATGTTAGATGAACTTCACTGGTTGTTCTGATTAAGAATATGTGTGAGGGTCATTCCCGTTTGCAGCGACACGTGTAGCACATCGTGACAAAATGTAATACACAATTGAAGGTTATAATAAAAATTGTTTTAAAATTAGAATTACATTTTATAGAAACTTTAACGAGTGCTGCAATTAAAAGGCACTTCAATTAAGTGTAAATCCAATTTAGTTGAAAACATAAAGTGAAAATATAATGCGAAACGCGCCAGAGATATATGTGAACTAGATTTGAAGTCAGAACTCGTTGCTCACTCTTATGGTCTCTCAATACTTGAATGGAAAGGTTGTCTGAGAAGTGAGGATCGTTTTGATAAATATAACTTTTAGATTTGCATAGACCAATAATAAAATAAAGTAATGCAAAATAGTTTGAAAGTGAATCTATTGAAGATCTGTTAAAATTCACAACAAACACGATTCACAAAATATTCTTCCACATTAATTGCCAAATATTTTGCGTTTCTTATCACAAACGAGTAGAATAAACATTGGAACAGTTCACTTAAGAGATACTATATCATCTGGCGCTATTTCGCAGTTCAATGTCAGACGTGAATAATAAACGAGAATAGAAGTTCATGTGCTGTGCGAAAATGACACCCACATGGAATGCTAA
This sequence comes from Zaprionus capensis, assembly GCA_018903675.1. Lineage (NCBI taxonomy): Eukaryota > Metazoa > Arthropoda > Insecta > Diptera > Drosophilidae > Zaprionus > Zaprionus capensis. Next base: position 2,043,080 of record JAEIFN010000040.1, on the reverse strand, counting down.
AATTCTAGATAAACAAACAAAAAGATTGTGCTAATTCGGACTAACGTCAAGGCATAAATTTAGAACTCCACAGACGGTACTGCGAAATGTGAAGTTTTATTAACGATTTGGGCATCGATAAAGAGAATGGTGTATAAACTGGATTATCAGGCTGGACGAGAGTGAAACAAGTTCCCGACAGACGCATACCAGACGAGCATAATGAGCACTGTCTCCAGCAGATCGCTACATTAACGACATTATGTATTATTTATTTAACAAAAAAAAAATAAGCAAGCAAGCTACAGTGAAGTGTGCTCGACTGTGATATATCCGTTACCCAACTGACTAAAACATTTTCTGAAATATAGAACTTCTATTTTAAGCGTTTGTGTTGCATACATTGCAGCGACATGGAAATCACTACCTCTTTAAATTATTTCTTAAATAACTTCTGTGTTAATTAGCCGATTGCAATCAAATTTTCAGAAATCATTTGGGCGTTGATAGTTAGTTAGTTTTCGTCAAAAATGAGCTGTCCGGCAATATAAGACGCTTTGAATTTTGATATTTTCATCGCAAACACTTTTCAGAGAACTTTTCATACTACTTTTGAGTAGCTTTATCAATTAAAGGCAAATTACAACAAGGGGGTTAACACCTAAATGAAGGGTATTTCTTCAATATTTTCCACAATTTCCATCGCAAACACTTTTCTTTTTTTAACTAACTTTATCAATAAAAGTCGAAATAGCAAAATTGCGTGCATTAATGATACATATTCACACCAAATTTAAAATACCCTTCTACCCTATGGGTAGCGGATGTAAAACCATCTATTTGGGAAAAATTCACAGAGTCTGAACTATTTTTGACATGATCTTACTTGAGCTTTGGTTTTTGTTTTCGCTTGAGGCTGCGGTCATTTAACACTCGTCGAAGCGACGACCTTCCCCTTTTGGTTATTATGAGTTTTGTTTTTGTCTATTTACCGGCAAGATATATGTGGGTAATATATCTGTTTATAGCTCGGGCTTTGGGCACACATGTGTTAATGCCGCACAGCCTCAGCTGTCTGCTTGGCCTTTTTACTTATGATTTGCCTGCTAATTTAATTAAAAACTCATTTAATGAGCTAACTCTCGAGTGGAGGTTATTAAAGTGAACTTTACGTAGAGTTTGGACCAAAATAAATGTATAAATAGGTGCTCGGGGCATTTCTTCAAAGCTAGCTGACATCATAAGCTAAAAGCAATTGCAGGTAATGTGCATATACCCTGTAAAAAGGAAACCCTAATGATATATAATTTAGCTACTATCATTTGAAAGAGAGACCAATTAAGATTAAATTCGCTATTCATATTTAGCTATAAAAACTCTAGGTTTATGTCAAGAAAGAGTGCAAAGAGCAACCGCAGATAAGCGGATGTCTAAACACAAAATGCTATCACAATTTATAGCTCTGCTCTACAGCGTAACTTCTAGTCGAGTCTACTGCACGTATTTACATAATCATCTTACACACCCCTTAAGCATTTAGATCTCTATCGATATGTTACAATATTCCCTTGTAAATTTGCATATATTTTTTAAAGATACATGGAAAAGTTTTCAAAGCCTGTTCAGATTCTCTTTTTCTATTGTTATCTCCTTCTTATTAGCAGGTTTTGTCTTCTGGCTGTTTGATTTGTTTTTAATTTTTAGTGAGTGTCAAAAAGCGTCGAGCTTGTAAGTGGTAATTGAGAAGGCCTTAAAGAAAGGCCATGAATAATATTCAATGTCATGTGTGATGAAAGAGTTGAGTTTTTATTTGAATCGAGCAAATTGGAACTGGAAAGAGTTTGTCGGTACTGGTTGGAGATACATTCATCAAATTAGAGACTGGAAATCTGAAATCTAAACGTCAGTAAGATCAATCAAGCTATAATTAAACCCCCGCATAACAAAATATTCGGAGAATATGAGAAATAAACAAACCTGAATAATGATTAACCGATTGTCAACATAAATAATTTTCGAAACATTCTCAATTATTTGTGGCTACCTGAAACGCAATTCGAAAACGAGTTTCGTTTCGAAAAGCTCACGGAATTTAATTGCTTCTTAGATCCCGGTACTCTTCGCTTGAGATAAGAGTTTGAAATATCGTGAATTGAAATATAATTAACACTTCGGAACATATTTGGAATGTGTATTCTGCAAATAGTACCACGCGCAGATCCAGAAACATTTCCTGCAGACGACCTTGAAGATTTCATCAATAAGCGCATATTATGTTTTATGAGTTCGACAATAATTTGTGAGCTTATAATTATTGCCATACCTAATGTTGTTGAAATGATGATGAAAAATGCGCTGTTCTAATCAAATGGGCCCTCAATAAAGCAAAAGACAAGGGAGATTGAGTTGGCGAAGCTAAGATACGCTAACTGGATCCATTTAGCGATCAATACATGATATAAAGACGGAGTGTAAAGATGATATTCAAATCAACTTCATAAGTTAAAAGTTGGGATATATATTATTTATAATATACCATAACTCATTACCAATCGAAATAACCCTCTGGCAAGGGTATATGCCTATATGCCATAACAATATATTTAAAATAAACCAAACTGAAGCCTCAGCATGAATTCTCTAAGACATCGTCCACTTGGCATCATGGCGCACATGGTAGAAAACACGTTCTATGGAGACTCAGCCGGAAGTTCGCAAGCTCCTCGTTTCACAAACGAGAATTCTTAACGCTTCGAGATGCCGAACACTCATACACGTACAAATCTGGTTATTATTGTTCTGTGCGTGTGAGGAAGTAAAATAGGTTAAAGTTCGGCTTTGGCTTTGGCTTTGGATTTTGGTTGTTTAGCTGTTGGCGCCGCAACGCGAATCTTTGACAAATGGCCACAATCGACAAATTGCGTTAATTTCGATAAGTAGTTCTAGCGGGTTTTTTATTTCGCAGCTCACCAAGGTCGGGCATTTACTTTGTTCGATAGAGTTGTGTTGTGGATACCCAATAGGCTTAGAATTGATCGAATGGGTCTTATCGCGTTCTCTGGGTCGACATTTTTCTTAGTTATTTAGAGATGCAAATACGAAGCAGAGGGTATTTGCTAGTCGAGAACATTACTTCTTTTCTTTTTCACTTCTCGGATTAACATATTTTTGGCGCGCGGTCAACAGGGCACGAGGTTAAATTGTTTATGCAATATTTAGGAGAAGGAAATAATTTCGGCAGAGAATGTTGTTATTTTGCAGCTAATTAGGCGGAAATTATTAATAATATTTTATAAAAATACGTCAATTAAATATTAAACTTTCAAATTTCAAATAAACACATTAAGTCGAGTTGAATTTTGCAATAACTGGCAACGCTGCCAAACAGCTGTTCAGCCGGCCTTGCACTCGCGCTCTCACTCTCTTTCTCTCTTTCCTGTAAATCCTGCTTGCCAAAACAACCACCAAAAACGAGCGAAAATCACAGCTGATTTGCTTGCTCTCTCTCTTGTTTGCTCTCTTCATGCAGTTCTTATTGGCAGCGCGTGCGTCGCAAATGTCATTCTCTCTCACGCATTTTGATGACAAACGAATTGTGGAAGCAGTAAAATAAAGTAAATCAAATGCAAAAGACAACGAAGTGAATTTTAAAAAGTATTGCACAAAATAAAACAAAGTAAAATTAGCATATCTGCACACATTTATCGCAATCGATAAAAAAATGATAATTAGCTTTCCCACGCGCGTGTTGCCAATTGAATTTTCAACTCAAAACGGGCACTTAATGTATTGTTGTGTGTGTGTGTGTATTCGTGTGTGTGTAAACATTGTGAAATTTGCCGTTTAAACTGCCGTTAAATGCCAATGTGTAAATAGAGTGCATATTATTACATGCATATAAGTTCGACATTTAGAAGTGCCTACAAGAGTCTTCAAAAGACTCAAGTGGAGTCTGCACGTCTGCAACTTAATGCAATTCACGATGTGCGCACAACTTCACGTCCTCCCCTTCGGCGACCCCTTGGCATCGGCGCTTGCCACATTTTGCAACCTCATCTTGCAGCTGACCACACTGTGCAGCACTGGTGCTGTTGGGGAATGGCCTTAAATGTTTTTTATACGTTTTTTGACCCAAAGCTCGATCAACTGACTCTCTTTGATTCTCGTTTCAAATGCAAAAAAAAAACAAAAATGCGATAAAAAACGCACGTAAACAAAACGCACACTAAAAAGATCAAGTCCAATACGCGATATTTTCATGCCTATGAAATGTGACGAAATCGACAAGAATTGATAAAAATAAACAGGCAAAAAAAATATAAAATCACCACTGTAATTTGCATAACGAGTTTGCACTCGCTAAATTGCTGCATGTGAGAAAGAATATTTGCAGAGTGCCGAAATGCCAATACCCTTGAAGTTCATCTTTAACTTCAGCAATATTATGCTAAAATTGATTATAAATAATGTGTTTGTTTCGTCATAGTTTAGGTATCTTTTGAATCATGATTAAGAATAATTATAATCAGCTGTAGGATATTATATATGTACCTTTGTTTTGGTTAGTCTACAGAGTATCTGAGTAGCAATATCAACATGTTGCATGCACACAAAGAACTCGGGATTGGCTGGGAAAAAGGGGATAAAAGAGACTAAAAAAAGAACAACAACATAACATAAATGACGTGAGTGTGTGCATAATAATTTACTTTCGTTTAGCATCCGTTTTGGTACGCGTGATTCACAAACATAAATCAGAGAATCAGACTTAAAGGAAAGCAAACAAGTGGGGGATGCCAATTAAATACTTTGTATATGAGTTGGGAAAGCAAAGACACAGATAAGCCCCAAAGACAATAATAAACCATAACTTATGAACTCTACAGTAAATGTTGAGTAAGTAGAGCTGATGGAACGAAGACATCATACCCTTGAATAAAAACTAATTATGATGAAGTTGTAAACAAGAAAGACATTAAACAAGAAAGCTTATTAAGGTGTAATAACTCTAGAATACCTTGTGGAATATATATAAAAATTATATGAATTAGAGCTGTGATATATAAAAATATATAATACTTTCTTGATATAAAATAAACTCTATCATGGGAAAATAGAAAACAGCAGTCATAAAACTATGTTGAAAAGTGAAAAAATGTATGTATGTCTCGGGTTTATTTGCATAGGTAATGGGCCAATTACTGATAAAACAGATTGCGAAAGAAAGATTATATATGAACATGGTGCAGACAACTTGCAGACACTGCGTGCCCGCAACTCATTAGCATCTCTTGAGGCGCTTGACGAAACAAAAGGGTTTTTGAGTAATAAGTTTATAATTAGCTAATGATCATTCATTAAGATGTCAGCGCTTAAAGTTGTTATAGACACTTTCAAGTGCATTTATCATAAATGCAGCATAATACTTTTTATGTTCAAGTGCATTTAATGAGCTTGCATAAGCCAAAAGCCTTTGGGGCTTCCTTCTAATGCTGCTATGAAAGCTTTCAGAAAGCAATTTAGTAACAACAGTAACAACAACACAGAAAGCTTTTCATTAGATTACAGCAAAAGAGTTAAGAGTGAAGCGATAAAAGAACGCAAGCTCGCATTGCGTCGTGTGAAACGTGTAGAAAAACAACAACAAAAAACAGCTGAAACGGCGACGAAGCTTAAGCTGTTGCCGCGTGACGTCACACAAGCTAAGCTTCGGCGACGACAGCGACGGCGGTTCGTCGCTCAGCCGGCAGAGACGGCGACGTCGACGCTGGCGATATCCAATAGCGCCCCAAAATAAGAAGTCGAATTTCATTCCTTTCGTTCAAATTCGTTTGCTACGCTCACAAGAGCGGACGTGCAGCGCGGAAAATCAGAGACAAAATAAAGAAAGAAACGCAAAAAAACATAAAGCATAATAAAGGCAACACAAAACACACGAAAACGAACTAAAAAAGAAGTAGAAAAAAAAACTAAGTAAGATTTCGTTAACTCGCCGTTGTTGTTATTATTATTACTGTTATTGTAATTGTTGCTCGGCTGTGTTTCGTTATTATAAAGCCAAACAAATTGCCCCGCTAACAAAAAAGTGACGAAAAAGCATTAAATGTGACCAGATTACAAATAAAATAAATAAATAGAAAATCATATTCAATTTCAATCCAATTCTTAATAGAAAATCAAGTGCAAAATAATCGTGTAAAATTCCCTTTAAAATGGTGAAGAACAACAACAACAATAACAATAATCAGCAGATAGATGAGAAACCGATCTCAAACGGACATGCGCTGCTAAATGGTAATGGCAGCACAGTGGGCGTGGCAGCGCCCCTACCCGCAGCCGAAATCACTTGGCGTCAAAGCCTTTGGAATAGTTGGGATGCCTTTGCGGACGTCATGTGGTTCATCATCTGCAGCATTGGCTTTATACTTCAGGTAAGATTCCAAGAAAGATTCGTGGTAGATTTATATGAGCTCATGTCTGGAGTGGTTCAATGTCATGGTTTGTGTGTTGTTAGCAGTCTTTTCTTTATTGTTTTATCGCGCCAAACCCCCTCGAGAGGTTTTTTATTAATGTCAACAGATTTAAATTGTTTGATCTTTGTTTGGTCTTATCTTCCTTGTTGAATTAACAATATTGTGTGATCTTTTGAGAAGTTAAATAAAGAAGGGTAGTTACTTAGATAATAAAATTCTTATAGTAGAAGAATATATATTATTTGAGACAGTTGTTAGCAGTGTAAAGCACTTTGTTAAGTTAAACTGCATTAAAGTAGCATTGTGTTTATTGGATTAAGTGATTATTAAATTAATACTTATTTAACAAAGAATGGGCAGAAGGATTGCCGTTTAAGGAGAGTGGTTGTGTCTTGTTAATCTTTAAAAGTGAATCCATTGCGACTCGCTCCGCATAACCTTAAATAAAATATGAACAATCCATCTCATTATACCCCAATATATATAAATAACTAGAGTATATTATATATATATTTTATCCTCATCTTTCTGAGCAAACATGAGAAATATATCTTTCATTTCTGACAAGGTCTTTGAAATTATGTTATGCATAGCGGAAGATCATAATTGTTAGCGTTATAAATTGGGTTGCCTACAAGGTCGTTGAAGTAAATTAGCTTTATAACCCATAGAAAATACTTAAAAAATTAGACACACTTTAATTTTCATGTACCATTTAAGGAAATTATTATAACATTTAATTTCCCTTAAGCTAGTTCCATGACAATATAGAATAACTTCTATATCTATTTATTTATATATATTTCAATAAAAATCAAGTTATAATAACTTCCCAAAAACTCTCACACTTTGACCTACAATCACTGGACTCTCTTAAAGTAAACAGTGCAATTTATAATCTAAATTGTTGACATGATAAATGAATTGAATTTAAACAAGTTTCATTTTTTTTCTACCTTATCCTTGTGCTGTCATATTCGCGTACTGCCCTCTGGGTCTGCCTGTCACTGCAACTGTTGGCGGCTTATCTGCCCAACTCTGTCAGCTTTATCTACGTTTTTATGGCTGTCAACACAAATGACACGCGCACGATCAGTTCGCATTAAATCTGCAAGGGAGTCAGAGTGACTACCGATATAGAGCTAACTTGTTGCTCGATTAATTTGTTAATTTAAAGACAGTTTTGGAGATGAGTTTAACTTGTACATATATAGACTGGGAAGAGACACACTTTACAATACTCATACTGCATGCTAAAAAACTAGAATGAAAGAAGCCACACAATCTTATCACATTGAATACGAAATTTCCCAACAGAAAGAATATAGAATCAAATTCTTAACACATAATACACTATAAATATTTGTCTAAATCTTAATTTACTATTTACTGCAATCAAACTACTTCAACTTGTTTGTTGCTATGAAATATTTGCATTATTAAATCGCATTTAAAATCGCATTAGATAAATACACAATCAAAGTCAAAGTTCAATTTGCTTCATCTAAAATATCAAGAGTATTCAAGACACGTAGAGCTTGTCTATTTATCTCCCTAGCAATTCTATTGGATTTAATTAAAACACAAAGCTAGAGAAACCGAATCCATTGTGTAAAGTGAGAGAGATTGCACAGCTGAGATTGACGGGGCACTAAACGTTTTGCTGCCTTATCGCGATCTGCTGCCACAAAGGGCCGCAAAGCGCAATTGAAATTTAACGCTTGTTAACAAAGAATTTCGTATATTAGGCGAGGGAATTTTTCTCTGTTTCCCCCTCCCTGTTTTTTGTAACTTGCTGCGGCTTTATAAACATATTTCACTTGGATTACATAAGCGAAAAATATGTTTAAAGTTTTTGTCTGTTGCCTTTTGTTGTTGGGCCACATAATTATTATATATTTTCTCTTCGGCAAATTATAACCTTTTCGACGGCGTTGCGTTGTCTGTCTGTGTGTTGAGATATGATCATTATATGGCATGTATATCATGTATATTGCTGGCGTCTTATTATGCATGAGTGCCAGCCAATTGACGAGGTAACTCTGCTTTACTAACAAAGATGATACAAGCGAGTGAAGGAGGGAGGGAGGCCTAGAGGAGTGCGAGAAGGCAGAGGGGTGCATAAAAATGTTGACATTTGCATGCTGAATGCAATATCAACGAGTCATGAAGTGATTCAAGCGAATTTGCATGTAGAAGGCAAGACAGAGAGACAGAGAGAGAGAAGGAGAGACGAGCGAAGATTTGTTGTAGTGTAGTTGTTGCTGCTGCTGTAAGTAATTGTTGTTATTGTTGCAATTGCATATTGATTGATTGTGCTAATAATGGGCTTTGCTTGGCTGCCTGGCCGATATTAGCCTGGTTTATGTCGCTGCATTTCTGATGACTGAAACAAAACAAAACAAAAGACTTAGGCAACAAACGCGGCTTGCATGTGGTAGGTGTGTGTGTGTGTGCGCAGGTGCAGCAGTCTCGCTCTCCCTCCCTCCCTCTCTCTCTCTGTGTTGTTGCTTCTGGAACTGCCTCGCAGGCATTTCACATGCGCTTTTGGGCAGCTTGTCAGACATTATTCCCAACCGCAGCCAAGCTGCTCCCGCTGCCGCTGCAGCGTCACTGCTGGCGTCCTCAGCTGGCGTCGCTGCTGCTGCGTTTTGGCTTGTTGACCCAGTTCAACTTTTGCATTTTGCCGGCTTTGAAGCCTGTTTTTATTAGCTTGGCTAGTTGTGGGTTCGGCTCGGCACGTTGCCACAGCAACAGCAGTAGCAGCAACAACAACAGCAACAGCAACAAACATTTTTCGCGGGCATATTAAGGCGTCTGTATGCGTGTGTAACGGTACAAAGGAGAAGCAGACGAAATAAAAGAAGTAAACGCAATTGAAATCGAAAGTGTTGGCCAAATAACAACAACAACAATGGGGTCGTATAACCACAGCTTCATATATACTGCCTCAATGTGTGTGTGTGTAAGTTTGTATCTTGTCTATGCGTAGGTTAGACAAAGCGCAGGCTCGCGTAGCCCACAAACGGCCTTGGCTCACTTGGGTTAGGGGAGTGTGCACGTCTGTCTGGGGCTGTAAACGATGACATAAGCTTGGCTTGTAGGCTCATCTATCTCTATTTACATCTAATTTGTCTATTGATCAAGTAAATATTATATATGTATGTCTTGATTTTGCTCGTAACTGATCTACAGGTAGATAATCAAAACTTGTTCAGTAATATCTTCGATAGTTCTCTCGTTTCATTAAATATAACTTTAAAAAAAAATTATTGTTAAAATGTGAGGAAGTGTGTTTAATTCTTTACACATATAATATTCAAAAAATGCCACCAAATAGAAAGGAATCCTTGTATACCATCGATAAAGTTTGCAAAGTTTTAGATACAAGTTAAAACACCTTCATCAGATCATTGAAAAATTTGATTATTCTTTCCTCTTTTGCAAAGACATAAACTTTAAATTATCCCAGTATATTGTGCCAAATTCTAGAGTATTAAATTATAGACGGTTTTAATAGTTTACTTACATGTTTCATATGCCAAAGCTGCAAACTAATCAACAGAAATCTCATCAACCACTTGCAACTTAATGATTACTCTCAAAATTGGCAAAACAACATTAACATAATGCACAATCTCGGAGCAAACCATAATTAGGGTGTATACATTTATTTTGTGGTCTGGCACAATTGGCAATCTGCACATAGAACATGATTGGACAGACGCTGCCGCTGAATGGCGCACATTGTGCCGAATACACTGCACGAAAATTACCAGTTAGTTTGGTTAGGTGTTAACTTTTCGCATGGCAATAAATGAAAATGGATTTTGAAGGCCGCGCAACAACGACCACCCGCTGTCAGGCAGCAGCAGCGACTGCATCGGGTAATACTTTCAAGTGTAGCCAGTGACGCTTCAATTGCAACGCCGCTCGTAGCACGACAGTGACGGCATCCAAGCTGAATTGAAGGGGGGGAAGAGGGAAGGTAAACCGGTTTTCAAATGAAACGAATTATTCGACTATTTTATGTCATCAATCTACGAAATAAATCTGCAGCTATTTAATTATTGTAATTAAATGTTATCTCGCTTGCAAATGCAATTAATATAAAGCATAACAAAGAGTGTTCATAATGAAAAGATCATGCTAATTAACTGATCTTTATCTCTAGCTGTTTTGATTAACGCCTTCAGCTACCCTCGCTGTCTACAGATTTGTCTGATTTGATTTTTGAAGTATATCTAACTCTCTTGTCTCTACTTCTAATAAGTTTTCTATATGCTAAACTCTTGTAGCTACACTCGCGCTCTTTTGATTTACCTTAATTGCCTATTGTAGCATATCTATGCCTATTCTCTCTCTCTCTCTCTCTATACCTAACAACATTCTATCTATAAGCCAAACTTTTCTAGCTACCCTCGCTATCCACCGTTTGCATTAGTTGTATTTTGTTATGGGATTCCATTTCAGGTTTATGCGCTGCTGCTGCTGCTGTTGTTGTTTTTGCAACTGTGGCAAGTGTCGAATTTCAGCTGTGCACCCCCCTGTATGTCTGTTCCCCTCTCTACCCCTCTTCCTACCCCTCTCTCTCTCTGTCTGTCTTTTGTATTTTATTGTATTTGTTTATTTATTTTATGCAGTCAAGTATTTGTTGAAGAAGGTCACAATTGAGCCGTGAGTGTGAATGGTTGCCACCACAACAACAACGACAACAGCAACAACAAATGCGCAAGCAAGTTCGTGCCTTAAGTCTTTTGTTTGGCGCTGCAACTCAATGAGAAACGCTCAATTGATCGCTTAACGACAACGACGACGAGCCAATTACAGCTGCAGCTGTGTGCGATTTGAGTCTTGAGTGCATTTTTCCTGCTGCTGTTGCTGTTGTTGTTGTTGCTCAAGAGTTGCCGCTGTCTGCTGCTGGTGCTGCTGTTGCTGTTGCCGGTGGTTTCACTTTCAGCTTTGCTTAGAATCAACTTTGCCGGAGTTGTTTAGATTTTGCATTTTCGCAATTCTGCCGGGCAAACGTGTTTTCTATTCGACGTGCCCAGGCACAGCAGCAGCAGCAGCAGCCGCAGCCTCAGCAACAACAACAACAGTCACTACAGCAACAACAACAAGAAGAGAAACAAATATTTGATGCTGGAATAGAAGTTAGCATCGCCATCAATATCTATATACATTTCAATAGTTTGCTTTGTCTGCGATTTGGCGGAATTTTTGTTTTCTTTGAATTTGCATAATTGCGCAAGCTGTTTCTCCCCCTTCCCCCCTTGTCTGTCCACCTCTTGTCTGTCTGGGTTGTGATTGTGCAATGGAAGAATTCATAAACACGTATGTTTTACAGTTAGAAAGATGCGCAAATGTTGATGAAGAGATTTGTTTGTTTAGATCGTGAAGAATCTCGCTAATGAGCAGCATAATGAGATAGAGTAGAAGTTGTTTAGAGGTTTGTTTGGTGTAGTATAGATATAGATAGACAGATATAGAGAGTATCTAATGCAGAGCTGCCTTGTCTTACTCATAAAATGAACGTGGATAGATGGCACTGGAGTAGAACCTCCAAGGAAGCAGACAAGTAAGCAGAACAAATGCTACCTGTAGCAGATCTATTTCTCAAGAGCTGTTACAGCTGAACAGATAGCACAACACAGGGTTCAATAGGCTCTATTAGAGGCCCTAAGTTTCCAAGTGGAATAAACAAAGAAAAAGAGAAGTTTAAAGACTGCATATTCAGCCCAAATAAAAACCTGTCATCTAAAATATGAATTCATAATGAAATCGACATTCGATTAACATAGATTAAAGTTTGTAAGTTTACAAAACTGTGCATAACATTAAACATTTTTCCTCAAAGGTTTGCAACCTTGAATAAGTTTTCCACACACACCCTGATCTGTCTCAATCACAATCGAATCCGATTGACAGACAAACAAGCATTATACTTGGTACTTTTCCGTCTTACAAAGGTCAATGCATTCACCTTGGCCATCAGACACACAATCTAACAACAATTCAAGAAACAATCCAACAACAACAACAACTGTCCAAGCATAAACCAGCCCAATAAACCCTTCAAGTTCGATGCTGACTAAGCAGGTTTATATAGTCGTTTTACAAAAGTGAAAAATTTTTATTATACTACTGTGATTTCTACTTCTTCTTCTTCTGCTTGAAATGACTGAGCATATCTGAGTTTATGTTGTTGTATTATTTATGTTTCTTTTGCCAATATTTACATATGCCAAGTCATGATTTGACTTTATTAGCCAAAGAACTGACAGAACAAGAAAAGATTCGAGGGGGGATTGGTCTCTTTGCATTGACTTCCGTGACTGAATGTGAAGATTTATACAGTCTTGAGGTTTTTGTCTTTTTTATTTTTTGCATAAACTTCGCATGAATAAAGTTAGGGTTTTTTTTCGGTTCGTGTAAAGTGTTGGGGAGTAATAAAATAACACTATCCTACACTACGATATCTCATGTCATAAATCGTGGAATTATTATCGTGTTGTACATAAATTATAATTACGCATTTCCTGTGCGGTTGTTGTTGCACGAACTGCATGTTCAATTATGTGACAAAATGTCTGTCAACGAGGTAACAAGTGAAAGAGGCGACCCATACCCGTCATCATCATCATCATTATTATCATCTGTGTGATTGTGATCGTGATCGTCTGCGTCAGACACCAGCAACATGTTACCTTTAATGAAATTTTCTTATTATTTATGACTTCTTTTTCATTTTTCGGGAGGGCCAAATTGGCACAGGCAACAAGTGAGTTTGCTACAGTGGGGTGTGCGCGACGGGGAGATACCTTGGGGAATTTTTGGGAGTGTTACTTAAGCTGTTAGAACTAAAATTGGACAAGAAAAAGTACTTGAAAAAGCTAAGAAGTTTCACTTTTAAGTCAAGATCTTTCAGTCTTCAATCTCATAAATCAAGTTTCTTAAGTTTAGCCAATATTGCACGACTAGAAAATACCTCTAGACATATTGGATAATAGTTCTTAAGTTGTTAGAATTAGTAATGAGAGAGAAAAGGTACGAATACATGAGGAAGTTGAGGTATTTCCTCTTTTAACTTAAGATCATAAAAATACCATTCTTAAATCTTAAGAAACTTAAGTTTTGTCAAGCTAACTCGACTAGAAGATTCGTAAGTTACAAGAAATTAAAATAATCTTAAGTTTTGGCAGCCTTGCAAGTATAGAAAATACATCAATAAATACCAGAGAGTAGTTCTTATGTTGCATAAAATACAAATGAAAAGGGAAATGGAAAAATGCATAAAGAAGTTTAGTTTTTCTGCGATAACTAAGTTATCAATATAATTCATAAAGAATCTTAACTTTTGTTAATCTTGCAAGGCTAAGAGTGGAGAGAAATCAAAATGAAAAAGTAAAGGAAAAAATACATAAAAAATTGAAGTTTTTTCTATTTTATTTAAAGATATTTAAAATATCAATCATTATTCTCAAGAAATATGCGATTTCTCAATTCTTTTCACATTTAACTTAAGGTCCACAAAGTATCAGTCTGATATCAAAAGAACCTTGCCTTCTTATGCCTTCTCACTGCATACAGGGTATGTTGTTGCGCCACATACATTGTTAATGTCAAAATAATTGGACACGCTTGCCAGACTGTGCTCCCCTTAAGTTAAAGCAGGAGCTGCAGCACCCCTGGCCAGAGTTGAGGGGAGCTTAACCCATGCTGGCCACTCTGCACGCTGTCGTCGCGTGTGGCACGAACAACACAAAAACAACTACAAATTTATGAGCCTTCGTTTTGAGGCAAGTGCTACTGTGCTTGTTGTTGCTCTTGTTTCCGAAAATGTTTAAAAAATGTTATGTTAATGTCGCACACGTTGCTCGCTAGTGTTTGTTGGTCTTTTGTTATCTTTATGCGACAATGCAAGACGTGCAAGCCATAAATTTTGACAGCTTATTGATACTAAATCAACAAAGTGAGTCGGCGCAGCGAATGGATGTGAAAGACATGAAATATTTCAAGTGTTTGCCCGCAGAGGCGTCAGATTCGGAGTCTATTAACACGCTACCGCCAAACTGCAAGACAATTCGCATTGTCTCTCTCTCTCTCTCTTCCTCTCTTTCACTTTTGCTGTTTACTTCCCTCATTTGTGTTATTTCCATTGAGGCTTTTGTAAAAGACAAATTTACATAAGCCTAGACACTGCGGGTACTATCAATATTGGCACTGTCGGATGGATGGTAGCGCACTTATTTTTGGGGCGGAAAGCGAGTGTAGAATGAATGGTCCGAAAAACAAAAGACTTAGGCAACGAACGCTGTGACATTTGACATGTCTGCGGGCTACATTGAAGGTTGTTGGCAATTCAAAGTGATTACACGCGCTATGTGGTATGTTGCGGTTTTGGTTTACTTGCGATTTCGAAATTTTGAATACATTTTTCATTAGATCTCTGGAACTAAAAGAGCTATAGATACCAAATTTATTACTATGCTTCATTGCACCATAAAGAGCAGAGAAATTTTCTTAATTTTGGTATATCGTTTAAATTAAATTATTTTAAACATATTTTTGCTCAGATCTCTAGTGTTGAAGTAGCTATAGCTACTAAATTTGGTACTACGCTGCTTTAGACCTTTTAAAGTAGGCATTTTTTTTTAATTGTGGTATATCTTTAAAATTGAATCATTTTTTACATATTTTTACACAGATCTCTAGTACTGAATGAGCTACAGATACTAAATTTTGTACGACGTTTCATTAGACCTTTAAAATTAGGCATATCTTTCAAGTTATGTTGTATCTTTAAAATGTATACATTTCTAACAAATATTCCCTGAGATCTCTGGAACTACACGAGTTATAGCCAGCAAATTTAGTGCTTCGCTTCTTTAGACCATATAGAGTTGTTATATCATTCAAAAATTATGCACATGTTGTGTTAATTTATGGAAACACTAATTTCTTAGCGCTGCCATCTGTTTATTGAATTTAAACACTAATTAATTTAACTCTTCCACACTATAACATATAATTATCAACACCTTTTGCTTGTCTGCTCATTGCAGGACCTCTATTATATTGCCTTCGGCTATCCTGAGAAGGAACTCAACACGGATATTGCATTAATTACCGGCGGCGGCAATGGACTGGGTCGTCTGCTTGCCGAGAGACTGGGCAAGATGGGCACCAAAGTCATCATCTGGGACATTAACAAAAAGGGTAAGAAAGGAAACTAGTTACGAGAGAGAGAGAGAGAGAGAAAGATAACTTGAGCAATAAATACTAAAATCTATAATTTTGTGAACCTTTCAGGCATTGCGGAGACCGTTGAGATAGTGCAGGAGGCGGGCGGCTATTGCAAGGGTTATGTAGTGGATATATCGAAGAAGGAGGAGGTCTACAAAGCGGCCGATGTCATCAGAGCTGAAGTCGGTGATGTGAGTATCAAAGGGGGGAGAGTGAGGGAAAGGGCGCGACAATTGAAGCATAAAACTCAGGTAATTGCAGGCAGACAAAACAGAGTCGCCACGCACTTGTGCCACATAATTGTTTGTTGAGGGGCGTTTAATGACAGCAGCAGAAGAACCCTTACCCACTGTCAGAACACATGTAGGCCCAACACTCTCTCACTCTCTCACTCTCTCTCTCTCTGTCTGCTGGCCACGCCCTCGAGCAACACATTTATGCATATTTATGTCATAAATTTAACTTTGAGCCGGGAAACTTATTTTCGTATGCATGAGAGCGCCTCATTCAAGCATCAACCTTGAGAAATGCGTGCATATTACGAAAGAGAGAGAGCGAGAGAGAGAGATGAAGAAGACTGGTCTTCAAACAGGTTGCCACTTGCGTTGCAACTGGTAATTAATCACGATGTGGAGCAGCTACTGCAGCAGCGCATTCAAATTAATCGCATGCGGCACGAGCGCGGTAGCAGCAGCAGAAGCGCCGCGCCCTTTATGGTGTGGGGAAAGGGGAAGCCAAACATTAAAAGCGCATAAAAATCACAGCAACTAATTGCCCCGCATAGTCCTCAGTTTAAGCCAAGGCAGCGTCGTTGCAACTGTCGCGCTCACATTGCAACATCTGTGTCACGGCATTCATTATCAACTCCCGGCAAATGCAACTGTGAACGACTGTGAATGATCTGAAACTGCAGAGAGTGCTAATCACATTAGCAGCGTTTCGCCAAAAGTGTTTTGAAACATTCGTTGAGGCAAAGCTTTTATAGACGCCGCAATAACATGTTCACTTTGTTAATTGTTGAGCTCAACTTTTGTTTAAGTTTTCAATTAGATCTTTCAGTAATGAAGGTTCTTGTGGTTCAAGTTTTAAAATAATTGACAAATGTTTGACTAAATACACGTAAATATTGATATATGCCAAGTGATGACTTAATAGAAAAGGAATTTTGAAAGATAAACATGATATACTCGTATATGTTTTACTAATCTAAAGCTATAGTCGAGTGTGCTATAATGTTGGACAGTGAGAACAAAGTT
The DNA here is from genome assembly GCA_018903675.1 of Zaprionus capensis. Lineage (NCBI taxonomy): Eukaryota > Metazoa > Arthropoda > Insecta > Diptera > Drosophilidae > Zaprionus > Zaprionus capensis. The sequence goes on along the minus strand of JAEIFN010000040.1, from coordinate 2,026,126 downwards.
ATAATACCCGTGTACCCTCTGAGTATCGGGTATAAACACATGTACGTAATTGTAGCGTATTAAGCCCAGTATATCTATTGTCATTATATGATTTCTGTTTCTATTTGGGAGTTCAAGTTAGTTCAGCTCAGTGTACTATGCCTAATTACAGTCCAAAGTGCCACTATAATTATTAAAAAACAAAATGATCTACTGTGTTGGCTTATCCTCATATTCATTCTACAATGTTCGTCGGTTAATTGTTCCAAAGTTAAATTCAACTGGCTTTTAATATGCCATCATTAGGTGGGGTTCACTTGTTTTTCTACGCTTCGCTAGCGCCCAATTTACAAATCAAATATTAACGCTCTGACAAGTTTAACAAAAGGAATAACCATTATGAATATCATTAGCCAGAGATACAATGTTTAAATTGAAGATAGAACTTCGGCCAGATGGAAGCAAAACAAAAAGAGAGAAAGATGATCCTCAAAAAACGAAATACAGCAGATGTTCGACAGGGAAGCACTCTAGAGATATTAAAGCAGCAAAAACTTAAATGAGCTGTAATAACTCTTAAGTGTGTTCGGAGAATTTAATAATGACTCCTCTGAAGGAACTGACAAAAACTGAAAGACAGAAAAGAATGACAAAAATAAATAAAATAAACAGAAACTTGGGACTAAGTAAATGAGAAGTGTAAGAAGTCGGCATTTGGATTCTGTTGCTTATTTGTTTACCCTGTAATCTGGTAAATCTATGATGAGTATAGCAAACAAAATACGCTACAGATAGAAGTTATATATTCAAGAAATCGTTTTGGTCAGGTAGATAGTGAGTATCACAGTCAAGCACACTTGACTGTAGCTATCGTGCTTGTTTATAAGGGTGTATCTGTAAAGAGTTCTATGGACTAAAGTAATGAGAATAGTAATACATAACATATCGTTGATAAATATGGTACATACATATATCATAAATATCTTAGTAGTCTTTCCCTTTACTAAACCTCTACTTACACCTAAGTATACTCCTCATTCCTTCTTGAGACATAGAGTATACACAAACAGTAGCAGCGAGTAAAATGATGTTATAAGCGCTTAGTAAGTCATGCGTTATGCAGATGACGCGTTGCTACAGTTGTTGTTGTTGTAGTTGTAGTTGTTGCCGTCGTTGGTTGTCGTCTGGCTATTACATTTAATATTTTTAATAGCCCCCTCCCAGTGCTTTTTTTGTACTCTTATTGTTGTTTTAATGCACGCCTCGTTAAATGTTTTGTTTCTGTTTTGTTTTTCACTTTTTTGCTCGCTATTTGAAATCGCGCATACGCAACGTATGACCCGCCTTGAGCCGCCGACCCGTGCCTGGGCCGCGTCCACCTATTCAGTGCACTTGAACTCAACGTGGCCTGATTTTGTTGTACTTACTACTTGACTTGTTGCTATGATAGCTTCATCATGTCGTTGCTCTTTTTATTTTTAATTGCTGAAATCATATTTCATATTCCACAAGCATTTTTACATACATTATTCGCATTTAGACCTTGACATGTTACAGTTACGGGGCTTAGCCTATTTTACGCATCTTAATTCCGATTACATGAAGGGGATTTCATTTGCCGCACAGAAAGACTGTTGTAAGCGAAAGATAAAAGTGATGTGGATAAATGAATTGGTAAGCTGGCAAGGCATATAACATGGAATATGTTAAACTATATCAGAGCATATGTGAATGAATGAAGTGATATGTTTAGATTTATTGAGAGTACAAGTAATGATACAATAAAAACATATATCGACAGAAGAACGATGAGATACCTTTAGTTTACTAAAGCAAGAAACAATATCAAAGAAGAGTTATTCTTATCTTACTCTCCATTTATTTAGTATCTTAAACTTTCAAATTAGACTGTCTGCCTTATAAAATTTCAATAAAGAACTTTCCAAGCAAACCAACGCCCAAACATTAACAAGATTTACGGAGTTTCGCAACGTTTTACAACGAGTCGAGAACATTTATCTTGTATCTTTGTGGCACACAAATTGCGCAACTTCCTCGCAAAACTAACTGTAAAGTTAATTAATAAAAAACACAAGATTTTGTGTATGTATGCTAAACAGAAACTTGTATTTAACTCTCCTCTCTCTCTATCTCTTTCTTGTACAGGTGACACTGCTAATAAACAACGCTGGCGTTGTGTCTGGTCTGCATCTGTTGGACACGCCGGACCATCTGATCGAGCGCTCGTTCAATGTGAATGTTATGGCACACTTTTGGGTATGTTGAATCAACACACGCACACACATACACACAGACTGTAATAACACGTTGTCATTGCTAACAGACCGCAAAAGCGTTTCTGCCCAAAATGATCGAGAACGAACGAGGACACATCGCGACGATCGCCTCGCTGGCTGGCCATGTGGGCATTAGCAAATTGGTCGATTATTGTGCCAGTAAATTTGCAGCGGTTAGTACTACTACTATAACTGTGTAACAGTAACACACAGTGTCAGCTAAATGTATCTGTATGTTATGCTATAAAACGATTTACAAACTTGTTCTCTTCTTCTCTTTCTCCTCGTTCACTCACATAATTATAGGTTGGCTTCGATGAGGCGCTGCGTCTGGAGTTGGAAGTCCTTGGACACACGAATATACACACAACCTGCATCTGCCCGTTCTTTATACAGGCAACGGGCATGTTTGACGATGTGAATGCCAGGTGAGTTGGGGGATAATACTATAAATATATATATATACAGAAATACTGACAGTTCTTATTGTTCTTCGTACAGATGGGTGCCCACACTGAATCCCAACGATGTGGCCGATCGTGTCATTTCGGCCATTAGGAAGAACGAGAAGCTTGCGGTTATTCCTGGTTTCCTTAAGGCTCTGCTGTCCTTTAAATGGTATGTACTGTCGTGTGGGAATACCCCTAATGATACAACATTCTGCAGTGCAGACTTTGAAAAGGAATTGAAAAGTGTAGCGAGATTTGGTTAGATGAGTGTAATTAGTTTAAATATATAGCGGATATATCTTTATTGAGTTAGGATTAAACGCTTCTTACTCACTCAATGCAATTAAATATTATTGGTGAAAGGAAAACATTATACTTTTCTTATAATATACTCACGTTACTTTCATATATCGTTACGATTATATTTATTTAGTGTTATTTGCCTGTCAAACTGGTTAATCACATATTTATTTGATTTTTACTGATTTTTGGGTGCACCATTACTCGTCTGGGTGTGTAAAATATTTGATATTATTGTTATACTATTATTATTAAGGTGTCGTTAACATTAAATGAGTTCATACAACTCGTCTGAATCAGGCACTTTTGATAATGGCATAAATTTAATAATATCACTTCAACTTATAATAATTGAGTTGAGTTAGAGTTGACCTTCTGGAAGTGTAGGTGAATAATCGAAAGATAGTTAAAACCCTTCAGCACTCATTACTTATTTAAATTTAACCTATTTATCCTATTTACTTGAGTATATCATTTTCTTCTAAAGGTTTCCTCAATATGGTTCAAACTGTTATGTATATAAATCAGAATATAGTTTTGCAAAGTTGTCAATTTTGTTAAAAACTATTAAAATTATAAAGTTTTTTAAACAAATTATAAAGACATAAATTCTCAATAGTTCACAAGAGTTTCCCAGTAAAATTCATAATAACAACCTAGGAATACCCTTATCTAGATACCTTTTTATAGATACCTTTTCATTTAGTTAACTAGTCATCTTTCCTTCACATTCTACCCAAATCTCAGTTGAAAGTTACACAAATTAAAGTTTATTGTCTTTCAAAAAGCTACCCCTGCAACGTTCTGCCCTCCTCTTCCGCCATCCCCCTTCTATATGACGAAACTATAACAATGAGTAGCCCACTTCTGCCATTCAGATGCAGAATGACTATTCAAACTGTGAATTATTATCCATTTATAAATCCCAGCTACCTCCCCCTCTGCCCATCAACTTAGTGGGCCCCTGCCTAATGGTGTAGCTTTAATGTGTTTCACTTTAATAATGCATAACATTTACCTTTACCATTGCCATTGGCTTTACCTTTACCATTACCTTGTCTGTGTTCGTTTTTCCTCTTCTTGTTGCTCATTCCACGCTTTTGCTTATGTATACTTGCAGGACCTTCCCCTGGGGTTGTGTGGGCGGTCTGCTACGTCGCCTTGTGCCTGATGCCTCGCCGCATGGTCTGCCCAGCACCGCGACAACAAGCTGCAGCAGCAGCAACAACAACAACAATAACAACATTAGCAAGAATAGCATCATTTCGTCCACAAGCGCCGCGGACATGGCCGCCCTCGATGCGCAGCTGAGCAGCGCCAGCAGTGTTGCCCTGCCATCCAAATCACCCTCAATGCTCATCCAGCGGACCCCCTCGTTGGGCGAGAGGGTGCTCTAAGAGGCAGAGAGAGAGAGATGGGAGATGGCGTCTGCCTGCCTTGTTGTTTTTGCATTTTACGAGTTATGTGTGTGTAATTGAATTTGTGTTTTTGGCATTTTTTGTATACCCCCTGCGCCCCTTCCACTCCCCTTAGCCGCACTCTCTTTGGCAAGCGACCATTTTACTAATTCTAAGCTACGAGTCTAGTGATATTACATTTAGTTATGATGGAGGTCCTGCGCGGCCTCGCGGTAGAGCGAATGCAATTAGTTCTTTAAATGCTGATTCGTATTTTTGTACAAAAGGCAAGAAGGAGAAAGAGAAAGAAAGAGAGAGAGAGAGCAAGAACGCGTGCACTACCTTTATGTGGGTTTGTAGTCTTTAAAACTATTTTTATTAAAAAAGACACTTCTTTTTATATTTCGTTCGGGCATAATTTTAAGCTTAGGCCGCGTGATTGCTTCAATCGTAGATAGATAATAATTAAACAGATATTTTTCTTAATACACTTTTTCTAACTTAATCCTAAGAAATCTTAAATTACTTAATGCAAAACAAACAATTTGTCAAATTTTTAGTCTAAATACCATTTGTGTGCATCGATTGTTTAGTTAATACGAACATTTTATATATCTATAATTTATCGAAGGTAATTTACGATACTTTTTGAAAAATATTGAACAAAAAAACAAGTATAAATATGCAATATGTGTTTTCAATTGGAAAAATATTATGGAAATGGGAAATGGGAAAAGATATTAAAATATTAATGGAATATATAAAAAATATAAGATATTTTTGGGATGTATATAAGAAATATTTGATATTTTTTTTTAGTTTTCAATAATGTAAGATATATTTATTAAATATATTAAATGTTTCATGGATATATGAAATATTATTAGATATTTTTAAGATTTAAGAAATATTCTTGAATATTTTGAAGATATCTCAAATACTATTGGAATATTTAAAGAAAATTCTAATTGTTTTTGTGATATTTAATAGATATTTTAAATATTTCATGGATATAAAAAATATCATTGGGATATTTAAAGTTTTATGAGAAATTTTAAATATTTGTGAAATATTATTGGGATTTTTGAATGACATAAGAAATATTCTTGTATATTTAAAATATATATGAAATATTTTTGAATATTTTCAAAGATATATGACAATATTTAGATGGTTTATAAAATATTCTACGGATAGTTCATTATAAAATGATATATTCTATAGAAACTTAAAAGCTCTATAAAATTACCTAGCGATATTTCGAAAATACAAAAAACATTTTTATAAAAACATTATATTGGGTAAGTAATATTCCTAAAAAACTATTTAATAGAAAAGGTAAACTTCAGTTCGATATACAATTAAAAGTTGCAGTTCCATTTAAGATCACCTAGATCTAAAAAAAAGCTATGTAGACTTAAAGCTTATCTAACTTTAGTGACATTTGGCAATGATGTGGGCTAAAGCTTTGGTACGACTAATACTATACGACGAATACTTATAGAATACACTTCGATGGGAAGAAATACAAACTGGGAGCTCAACTGGCAAAGGGATTCTCATCATACTTGACACTCAGCGCCTTGGGCACCTCGTAGCGATTGATGGGATCGCGATAGATGGGATTCTCCTGTCGCACACTGTTCCGCTGTTCCGACTCAAAGCGCGCATACTCCCGGGCATCCTTCATGCGTAGACACCACCAGAAGAGCAGAATTAAAGCCATGCCCAGTAGTACAGTGATCAGTGAGATGAACCCAAAGATGGCAACATAATTCGCGGGCTCACAGTCCACAGCTTGAATAGCCAGATAGTTGGCATGATCGATGACCTGATAGCCAAAGTAATTATCACATGGAATGCCATGTTTATTCACAATGCGCACCAGGCAAACCACCTCAGCCTCTAGTTCTGGCACAAAGTCGTAGGTGAAACGTTCATGATACTCAGCACTGGAACAGATCTCCGAGAGATTCCCGCACGGCTCCATGCCCTGTTTCTGTTCGATAAGGCAGGCGACACAAGGCTCGTAGAACTGACACAGTTTGTTATCCTTCTCCGCATCGATCTCACAGAAGTTACCCAGATATGGTTCCTCGCAACTGCACGAATTGCAATCGCAACTGCCGCGCTTAGAGCAAATCTCCCCCGTGGGTCCAATGCAACCGTCCAGGGACTCCTTGCAATTGCAGCGTGTGCCAGACCAGCCCTTCTTGCAGACACACTGACCACAGAAGCATTCGGCACGCTCTGGATCACAATCGTAGCACTCCAAGCATTCACAGTACTTGCCAGTGTGTCCCGGATCACAGATGCATGTGCCACACTCGCATTCGCCATGATACGAGCAAATCTGTTCCGACAACGAAGGTTTCTCTGCATTATCCAAGGGGCGACGACAGTTGCGAAGCAGCGAGTCATTTGTAGTGGCATTTGTTGCATCTGTGGGACAATTACAGTATGTGCCTGTCCAGCCCTCATCACAGATGCAGTTGCCGCAGTTGAGGTAACCCTTATCATCGCACTGAAAGCGTCCGTACTCATCATTTGGGTCGGGTTCCTCCACACACGGACACGGACGCTGTAGCTCTACATCGATGTCCATGTGCTCGCTCAGCGAAGCCTCCTCCACGCGTATCTTGTGGCTCTACGGGGTAAGAAGAGGGATTGGTTTGGGAATAGAACTCTGCCTTGATCTGGTCTACTCACCAGTGCACCATTCTTGGGATAATCCGTGAGTGTTACATCCACAAAGAACTCAATCTCTTTGCCCAGCTGCACATTGTTGCAGTAGTTGCGCTTGCGTAGACTTGGAAACTGTCCGGCGCAATCTGTGTAGTACTCCAGCTTGATAAAGTCGGGACTATTGTCCCCAAACTGTGTGCGATTCACAAAACTCTCGTAACTGTAGAAAGATGAAGATTAGTGGACATATAACAACTGGGGATACAATATATCTCTTCACTAGTCTCACCTCTTCTTGATCAGTTCCAATATATTCGAAGAGTCTGCACTGAGTATCTCCACATTGCTGATCTCCTGCATGAGGTTGCTCATCTCCTTGTAGGTGCCAAAGACCTGTTCCGTCACAGCAAAGATAACATTGATCTTGCGTCGCACAAGTTCTCGATAGATCTCCTCCAGCGAGGGATAATCATAGACCAATGATCCAGTATACTCTCCAGCCTTGTTTAGATGACATCGCTTGTCATTGCGCTGAGTAATCCCGGCCAGCAATCCATCGCCAGCAAAGTGCATGAACCCATCAGTGACTAGGATAACCACCTTGCGTGCCTGCTCCTTCCAGCCAATCTTCTTGGGACACACCATCACCTGCATCAGGGCATCCAGACCACCTTCAAGATTATCCAGATTCCCCGTGATTTTGCTACCCGCCACCGCTGCTGTAAATGCATCAATATCATCTGTCAGCGCCAACTGATGTCGATACCCGTAAGTGGGTTCACATTTCTCTCGCTCTGCGGCACAAGGATTCTCCCTTAGTTGTGGCATTATCATTGGCATTGCTGGCTTATCCGCAAATGAACCAAATCCTAGCCGATAATTATCCGTCAGATTATGCAGTGTTTGTGTCAACTCTGCACCTAATTTCTCCAGCGTCTGCTTGTCATCGCGCATTGTCCATGTGAGATCCATCAGCACGTACAGGTCGAGGGGATTGTTGCGTGCCGCTCGATAGCTCAGCTTGATGCGTTGCGTGTGGCCTGCCAAAACGATGAGTTAAAGGGGGGAGGGTTAGGGGTAGCAATGGGGTTTACTACTTGGCAGTAAAGTCAAGGGTTAAGTGCGCCATTTACGAGCTGTTTTATGAGCTGCCATAGAATCGGAAAAGCTGCCAACTGCCAGTTGTAATTCAGCGCATTGTCTGCTCTACATTCCACAGAATACACCACACCAAACAATCCCCCCCCCCACAGTGGGGAGTACTGCAACCTATCACAACCTATTACACCACCTTCAATTCACTACTCTCCCCACCACTCTCCTTCTTGCATTTCCTCCCTCTCTCTCTTTGCTACTTAACCCTTGATTACCCTTCCCAACCAAGTTCGCACCCCTTTTTAAATGCTCTTCACCCTCTTTACACCTTCAGCCTGCAATTTCCCATCAAAATTGCAACTTGCCTTTGTTGCCATCTCTTTTTAATGACCACCAATTGAATGATCCTTCAGTCGCAATGTGTGTTGCCTACGTAATCGCTCCCAATTCGCCAATGTGCAGCTTGTCTGACCTGCCCCAACTAATGATGGGTTGCCCCCCTCACAATCTACCGTTGTTAATTATCTCTCTTGTGTTGCTGCGAATATGGCCAAGTTTGTCAGGTGAGACCCTCTCTGACTTCTGTGTTAAAGCTATGTGACTCTTTGTCTTATATCTTTATAGTTGTCAGATAGAGTAATCTACATAGTAATCTTGCAATTTTGTTAAACTATCTGTGGACTACAAATACCATAAAAATACTAGCATACCTTTAGAATACTGCAGCAACTTCAATTAACTTTAAGAAATTGAGAAAACCTTCTTATCCATTGTTTATCTGCTTGGTATTTTAAGATTATAGTAAGTTTTCTAAACAGTCTTCTGAAGATTCACCATTTTCAGTGCAAAATCTCTCTTTGTTTTAATTTACTATTTATGTTTATAACCATAACTTCAATAGTCTACAATTGAAATTAAGAAGGTCCTATTAGACTTAGCTACTTCATTATAATGTTTTACTTAGATCGTCTCCATTCTACCAAGGTATCCTCTTTTCTATATAGTATTTGAGTATATAAACACAACTTTAATAGTCTTCAATAAAAATTAAGAAGGTCCTGTTGGACCTCGATTAACAAAGACCTTGTTTTGATCTGATTCTTTCGCCTCCATTCTACCAAGTTTACTTCAATTCATTCTATATGCTATACCAATTGGACTACATTAATTCTACCAATTTGTGCGCAGTACCCTCTACATTACCGATTTATCAGATCGATAAAGCGTTCGAGATTAATTAGAATGTTCTACTTTACCACCGAGGAAAGCTCTGAGGTTCAATGAACGCTAAAGATTCCCACGCCTCAACCAAGTTGGAAGCACTGTGACATAGTACTAATTGTAGATAAGGCACTACACAAACACACGCGCTCTTTCTCTCTCTCCCTCTCTCTCACTCTCTGCAGTGTGTTAAATAAAGTGTGACAAATCAGCAGAGCAAACAAAACGGTGACACAATTCCAACACAATCCCAAAAAAGGGTGCACACTCTTTCTCTCTCTCTCTCACTCATTCTGCTAACACATGTTCGAACATGCGGAGTGGGGTGAGTATGGAGAGTGGGGTGAGTATGTTAAAAGTGGAGGAAGTAAGAAAGAGAGCGCGCACTTAGATAAGATTACACACACACACACACACACCTTTGACCAGCTTGAGGAATACACGCTGCGGCTGCACTTGCACCGCCTGCTCGTCCCGTGTCTGATAATCCTTGAGCGGACGCTGCTGCAGCAGCTCCAGCTGCGGTTGATTCTCATATATGTGTGCCTCACTGCAGTTAAAACTGAGCAGCGTCTCACGTGAGAGGCAGCGAGAGCGCACCTCATAGGCCTGCAAACAGAGAGAGAGATTAACAGACTGAGTGAGATCTCCCTCTCTCTTTCTCTTTACTCACCTTGTCCGTGCACCAGGCGCAGCTGAGATGCGTATTGAGGCAGCGATCGCACTGATCAATTGAGTGCATGCATTGCTCATCTGCAGAGAGAGGGAGTGAAAGAGATGGAGGGAGTGAGAATGCTTATATAACAGTGCCTACATACCTATTGTTATGCTCCGCGTCAGGTTCAATAGGCCAAGCAGCAGCAGCAACAATAACAACAACGATGACGATGGCGATAAGGGGCCGCTAAATGCCGGCATTTTTCTAGTATTTTTATCACGTTCCCTTTTCGTTCTCTCTCGCTCTCACTACCTGTGTTGTTATGTGCAATTTCCCAATGTTTTTTAATGACCTGCGGGGAGAACTTGTCGGCGACAAAACCAAACGACAACTAATCATTTTTTCACATACTCAAAAAAGTCGCGCATTTGTTAATATTTTTTATGTGTGTATATTTGTGTGTGTGTTTGAGTATGTGTGTGTTGCTGTTTGTGGGTTATCTTATCGTATAATAATAATACGTAGTATAGAAACGATAGTTAGTGTGCAGGGAGTGTAAGAGAGAGAATGAGACGGAGCTAGACAGGGGGAGAGATCAATCAAATTGTTTGGCTGTGATGATGAATCGACAATAATATGAAAACATGTCACTTGTACCCACTATACAAGTTGCCATAAAGCCTTGTTGTTTCTCGTTCTCATTCAATATTTCCAAATGTATTTAAATTTTACCTTAGTAAACGTTTTTCTAAGCAATTCCCGTTATTTTCCAAATATACTATGACAATCAGCTTTTGTCCGCTAAACAAACGTATTCAAATACACGCAGGCCCTCAAATATTTTATAAATATTTGTACCACCTTAATGGCACATTAATTACATGGCAAAAATATTTGCTCTTTTATCTTTAATTCATTTTGAATTTATTTAATAATTTCTTTTTCAGTTTAATTTTTAAATGTACAAAAATGCACTAACTCAAATTGTCTGCTTTGCGCTCTCTCCCTGTGCAACCATGCGCAACTGGTATTTTTGTCCATTTAAAATACCACAACGAACACAATATGGTCACACGCAAAGAGAGCGCTCAACTGTTAAGCCTAACAGCCGCTCAGAGAGCACAACAGCGTTGAGTTAGCCGTAAAATGGCTAAATTGTTTAAAACTCTAATAAAATGAAATAAAATACAAAATAAATTTAAGGTTGCTAACATTTTATTTTAAATATTAAATAACAATGTTGATACTGTGCTTATCTATTAATTTAAACATATTTTTCATATAATATTAAACACTTAGCTGCACAGTTCTATGGCTAGAATTTTATGCCTAACAGCTGTTAAGAGCTGCCCATTTTGAGTTTAACAGCAGCAATAACATATAGTTAACAGTCTGGAATTGACGGCGATTTCGAACGGTTGTGTGCGCGCGTGTACCGGCCGCTTTATTGAAATTTTGTTGTGTTTTTGCGGAAAATCGAATAAAAAAAATTTCCAAATGTTTATCAAATGAGCATCGAATCGTCGTTTGCAACAATTACTCCTTAAGAGTGTGTGCAAAGTGTGTGAGTGTGGGTGTATTAAAATAATATCAATCGTAAGCTGTAAATTACGGTGAGTGTCTCCTTAGAGAGCAAAAAGAGGCACAAAAAAATTTACGCGGCGACTGGCGACGGTGTTTTATATTGTGGCAAAAAGGTGAAAAAGTCATTAATAAAAGTATGTGAAGAATAGCACTGCAAGGTGTAGAATATATAGTACATAATATCAACAACAATAAAATACAACAAATACAAAATACAACTCAAAAAGGAGGCGAAATCGGAGACGGCAACGGCGACTGCGACTGAGACGCGCTCACAGCGAAAAAGGAATTTTTTTTTGTGTACTACAGCGAAGTTGTTGCTGCCGCCGACGCCGCTGCCGCCGACGCTGCTGGTTATTGTTGTTGTTCGTTTTGCTAGGCTGAGGAGACTTGCTGCTGGCAGCGCAGCTTGCGTCGGCATTGCTTTGTTTATTGTTGTATGCGTGTGTGAGTGAGTGAGTGTGTGTGCGTGTATGTGTTTTGTATTGTTGCTGTGTATTGTGTGTGGAATTGGGTAAAAACCAAAACGAAAGAAAGAAAGTAAATTGCCCATTTTCCATTTTCCATTTGCTGTGGCTCAATTGCAAAAAGTGAAAAGTTTAATTTACTAAATAAGCGGCTGCGTCGCAGTCGACGCCAACGACGTCACCCACACACAGCAGACAGAGGGCACTTGGAACAGGCAGCGACACGCACAGCAGAGGAAGAGGAGTAGGCGAAGGAGAGAGGAAGAGCAAGAAGCGGCAAAGTGTTATTCCTGTTGTCGTTTTGCGTATTGTTGTTGTCTGTGTCTATTTTTTGCAATTTCTGCCTGCACACGCTCATTCGTGTTGGATTATTGGATTATACTCCGCCGCCGTCGCCGACAGCAGCAGCAGCAGCGACGCCACTAACGGCACATTGGACATACACAGGCACGCACAGAGCAGAGGCAGAGTGTGAGAGCGTGATAGGGAAAGAGCGAGACGGCGACGCGTCGGATTATTGTCCTGTCCAAAGGAACCTGCTTTCAACGTCGGGCCAACTATATCACACTTCTCTTCACACTCCCCACACGAAACAACTGGAAGAGTGACAGAGAGAGAGAGAGAAAGCACAACAACTAAAAAAGGTAAGTGAAAGAGAAAGAAAACTCAACGAAAACAACAAAAATACATGTGTAATTACTGCAATTGTGGCTCATAGGGTTTTCCCCGGGTATTTCCCACCCACGCTCAATTGGCAATGCCACATAGCTGTAAAAGTTAATTCCCTTTTTCATATGACACCATATTCTTTGCATTGTCGGGATTAGAAGGCGATTGAAGACAGAAAGAGAGAGCAAACATATCGACAAGGTTTATCGATAAGAATGGAATGTGTAGAAATGCACAGCAGATCAGAGTTCAATAAAGCGTAATGAATGGAAGAATTTGTAAGCTGCTGCAGAAGCTGTAGCTCGTCTTCGGTAGCTTTATGAGTCGTAATTATTTAACAGAAGCTTCCTTTGTTCTTCTTCTTCTTAGTCTGTGGTCAGTTAAGTTGTGAAACTTTTTATATGGTATGTTCTTTGCATTAGGAACTTAAATAACTCAAAAATAGAAGATAGATTGAAATAGAAGATAGATTGAAGAACTTGGAAGATTGGGTGATTGTTAAAGTACAAAATGTGAAGCAAAATATATGAAAAGAATATACATGTGTACATATGCATTGTAATTATTAACTTTGATTTGATATCTTAACTTGATGATTGGCAGATTGATAAAGCAAATAAGATCAAGCAAAGGATATAACAAGAATATACATATATTCTATTCACTTTGATATCTTAACTTGATGATTATTACCTTTGCTATCTTAACTTGAAGATCGATAAAGCAAAAGATATTTCAAAGATCTAGCAATATACACAGAAATCATCATCAAATAAATCGACATAAACAGATAATACAAATATCTTTTCTTTTCCTTATTAACTGCATTAATCTCTTCTAAATGCAGATCTTCAATTAGAGATACGAAGCATCAGATTAATCTTAACTTTAGTCAGTTTGGCAACTTCAACTTTTCTCTCCCTCTCTTTCTGCTCGCATAATTTGCGCATTACAGTTTTAAAATCGTTGATTAGTTTTCACTTTAACGAGTTTTCATCGAGTATTTGTTGCACATAATATCGTTTGAGAGCGGGCCTGAATTATCCCCAACTTCAACAGACTGACTGACAATTTATTCTAATGTTCGACTCGATTCCTCGATGCCACGATGCCGAATCCGAATCCGATTTTTATCGGTTGCACATAAATTTTTGTGTGGTTCGCTCGCGTAAAAAAAAAGAAGAAAAAAATTTCTGTGGCAACTTTGGGTGATTTATTGCCTGTCGATTGTCGTCGTCGTCGTCGGGATCCGCGCAGCCAATAGGCCTGCCCCGCCTACCTCTCTCTCCTGGACGAGACTAATGTACGCGTCGCCGTCGCACAGATGCCGCGGATTAGATAAAAACGACGGCGGCGCTCTCAATTTATGCGTGTTGCGCCCCAGAGTTGCCACAGTTGCCAATTGGCAATTGCAGTTCGGGGGAGGAGAGTTGCAAATGTGTGTGAGAGAGAGAGAGAGGTGCAGGAGAAGGTGCTCAAACTTGTCGCGCCCACTAAATCTTTGGCATGTACATGCGTTGCCTCGTTGTCCGTCTCGGCTCCGTTCCCGGCGGTACCAGTTCCAGTTCCAGTCTATCATTTGAAATCATGTTCAGGCGATAAGAAATTATATTGCCGCGTCCATAATTTACGTGATTTGCATGCCAAAGAAAGGAAGAGAAGCATGAGGAAGGCGACTTGTCCAGTTTCTTTCACCTCTATAAGGCGAGAGAGAGAGCAACAATTTTTGACATTTATTGTTTTTAATAGTCATGGGGGTGTGGACTGTGGGCTGGGCTGGGGTATGTGTGTCTTGTAGTTGTTGCCGCCCCCTTGAGGCGATAAAAATCGAAGAGCACAGGTAAAAAAAAAGAAAATGCCGAAAGGAAAAATCAACTTTGAAATTAGCTGAGCGTAGAACATAAAGCTGCCCCGGCGTCATAAAGTGAAAAGTGTCATAAAAATTAGTCAAGAAATCACGCTGCCCCTCCTCTGCTCTTTTCTTCTCTTTGCTCTCTACCCCTCTCCCCTTAGCTTTTGTCGCTCGTTTATTCGGTTGTTTGTTCTGACACATTTGTATGCTAATGTTGTGGCTGGTAGAGCTGAAACTGTTTGGAGGTGCAGCAGGCGCTTCCGGCGGCAAAAGCGCTTAGAACCTCAAGTCAAGTTGTCTCTCGACTTGTCTCTCTCGCTCGATGGGGATCTATCAGTTTGATGAGGGTCAGCGGCAAAGGTCGATGGCATTTTCGAGGATTATAAGGCATGGATACAGCATATTTAAGTAAATAAAGGACCTTAAAGCAGTTGACGGCGGCTGAGGGTATCACAAAATTGAAATATATACATATATATATATAATATGGAATTTGGATTAGGATATCAACATAAATTTTGGACTTACGGCAACGTAAACAAAGCTACAGCTAGAGCTGCTATAATTAGTGCTGGCATTATAAAAGACTTATCAGATCTTTGGGCTTAACATAGCACAAGCTGCAATGAAAGTTCTTTTTATCATAATAATCGAAAATCCACAAGAGACCTTTACTTTCTCTAGATCTTAAACTATGCCGACTCTATAATTTATGTGTGTCTCCTTTATTGACTTAGCTCTCAGGTCGTAACCCGTCGTGAACTATTAAAATAGTTCCTGGCCAGGTTCGAGCTATAAAAACCACCATAAAAGTCATATTCAATATGAGCAGAGACAGACAGAAAACGATCCGACAAGATCTACAACTTCTTGAGTTTTTCGTAAATGTTTCCCCTTTTCGAATGATGAAAAACAATTTGAAGCATTTGAGCTCTATAAATAGTTGAGACTTCTTATCGACTTCCTGCCCCAAGTAGAAGTGCATACAATGTCTTGAGCATATCGCAGACATATCGCAGGCCCAAAACAAACAACGACCCTCGATTGGTTTCACTTTCTCTGCTTCTGGCTACTTATCTGCCTGTCTGTCTGTCTATCGGCTTTGGCTAATAACAAAGATATCAGAGGGCAGCAGAGGACAACCTTGAACTCGCCACAAGGGGCATGTCTCATTTCCGGCCACAAAAGGAATTCACAATACGCCACCAAAGTCAATAAATACGCCAAAAAATTATCACCAGCTCGTTAGCACAGCAAGAAAGAAAGAATCATAGAAAATGAGAGCAAGAGAGAACTAGAAAGACAACAAATGAGTGCCAGAAAGAACTAAATCCAAACAAAAGCAAAAACTATTCGAAAAGAAAGAAAGAAAGTCGGAACAATTTCATTCAACGTTGATGGACACTTAACGTCCCTACGACCCTCTCTGACACTCTCCCTACCTGCTCGACCAGTTCTCTCTTAATCTAACACTGCCTCTACTTGTCTCCCTCCCTCTCTCTCTTCTCTGTCTCTTTGTGCTGGACATTTCCCAGCAATTATGCGCTGCGACCAAACAAAAGTCATTAAATTGCGGAAATCGGGTCAACCCAGCGACAAACCCAACCAAAAAGAGCTGACCAGAGTAAAAACAGAAACCAAACAGTTGCAAACACACCAAAAAAGAGAAGCAGATAAAGAAAAACTCAGCACAAACTAAATAGCAAAGCGAGAAAAAAATGTGGACAGCGAAAATTACAACTAAATTGTGAATTTATTTACATTTAATTGCGTTTAAATTACAAAACAAAGCGTCGAAAAAAATGTGACTTTAATGTTTGTCCTCCTCCCTGAATGGACATCTCTTTCACTCCCCCTCTCTATCACTCTCTCCCTGTCCCTCTGCCTTTGGGTTGTTGTCTTATTATTATCACGATGGCGGCTTTTGTTTTGATGATGATTATGATGATGCCCTATTCTCAGCGCTTTGATATAATGATAATGAGCACGTTGATAATGATGATGAGATGATATGACTCATTAACCTCAACGCATGACCCAGGCAAATTAGAACTGTGTGTGTGTATAGAAGAAGAAGAAGAAGCTGAAAAAAAGAAGAAAAACACTCGAGCCAAGTTTAAGTCGGGCGTGCAACACTATAGAACAAGGCAAAGGTTTCACAAAGAAAATAAGATTATATAAGATATACAATTTATTATAAAAAGAATTATCTTTCTTTTAAAACTCTCAAATGTATTTGGAAACTGTAGAAGCTCTTCACTTTGCCTTTTGGCTGTAAATTGTAAATATTTTCTGTTTATTTTACATTAAAAATATTGATCGTACTTGTACAAATACGCATAGCACCCACATATATGTTTAATTGCGAATATTCACAATTATTTTCACTTAATTTGGCTTGGTAAATATAAAGAACGTAATTGATGAAGTTCAAACAAGAAGGTAAACTGCTCTCAAAGGACAATTTACATGTGGACACTGCTTATGTCAACAAATTAACGACTATGTTAAGTTTACAGTGTATGTTAAAGGCAGCTTAACAGCTGTTGATTGACAGCGGGTTGCGAAATTGTCCTTTTCTTACCTTCTTGGGCAATTTAGATTTATAGCTAAAATTTATTTTGCAGTCTAAACTTTAGCAAAGTTTAGTGATAAAGTAGAATGTTAACTTGTCAGCATGTGTTAATTAGCAGCTCAACAGCTGTACATTAACATTGACTTCATGCAACTTATGGATACAGCTATTTTCTTTTATTATTGTATGTATAATATAGAAAACTTTAATAGCTAAAACTGAATCTGTAGCTTAAATTTGAGCTAAAGCAACTTTTTAAAAAGAATGTTCAGTTTACTGAGCATGTTAAAGGTAGCTTAACAGCTGTAAATTAACAACGGGCAGTACAAATAATAAACCATCAAGCTATTGCCCTCTTCAGCTTCAACTACAGCGAAGTGTCAGCCTTGTTGTACAGTGTAATTTGTCGCCAGTGCATATGGAAGACGAAGAGGCACACACACACACATTAATAAGTGTGCGGAGTATCTTTGAGGCCGTGTTTTATTGCTGTTTTGTTTGCCTGTTGACTTTTTTTCATTTTTGTTTTGTATTTTTTTTCTTGTGGTTTTCGCTGACTCAGCACTGGGAGTTGGGGCGTGTTAGAAGTGATACGTGAATCCAAAGCACTTAGCTGACATATTTGCTGCACATAAAAATTTCTTTGTAAAACTTAATGGACTAGATAAAGTTTTTGAGTCGTTCAAGAAGATAAAGAGCCCAGCCGAAAATGAAGTAATCCTCAGTTTGTAAAATGCGCATAGAATTTAAATGAGGTGCACAGAAACTTTTGCGCTCCCGATGGATGATTCAAAATTGCCTTGCCAATGTTTTCGCAATTGGCAATTCGCATTTGGTTTCATTTCATTTCGTTTCGTTTCATTTCGTTTGCCCTCTTCTTTTCATTTGTTTTCTTTTCTTTGTTGCAATTTGAACACACCTTGAAAAATGTGTCGTGTCGTGGGCTTTTGTCATATTACTTTCGCAGAAGACGACGACGACGGCGATGGGTTTGCTGTAATCCGAGGCGTCTCCGTTTCCCACGTTCAGTTTACCGCACTCATACTTCTCTCCACTCCCTTCATACTTCTTCTTCTTGGGTTATTTGCAACTTTTATCAGCTTTTGTTGCAATATTGCACAATTGCAACTCGGCATCGAAATCGGCCCAATTAATGCGGCTTTTGTATAGAGCGAAACCGAAAGCGGATGCGTGTGCAACTGTTTAACCGGCTTCGCTTCCCTTCCTCCCTACCCTCCCTTACCCATTCCTTTGTTTTCCTTTCGTTCATCGCTCTTTGGGGGCCAAATTTCATGAAATTTCAACTGTTTATTCGTAATTGCATCTTAAACGGTTCTGCAGCTGCCTCGACGGGCAACTGGCAACTTGCAACTACAACTGCTGCGGCTTCATTGCGCTGCATGTGTTGTTTATATGTTGTTGCACTTTGTTGTTGTTGTTGTTACTCATTTGTTTACGCTGAAAAACATAAACTAAACAAGCGCCGCTGCTGGTGGCAAAAAGAGGAAGAGAAAACAAAAACAGTAGAGAAACCAAACAGTTCAATCTGTTGAAAGTTTTATAGCTTCGAATTAAAAGAAGTTGTGGCACTGAGGTGATGAAGAGAGCAGAGCGGGAGGAGGGGGAACTAATATGGAAGGAACATGTGAAGAATAAATCTCACAATGTTATTTAAATTGAAGGTCAAATTAAATCGAAAAAGATCTAATAGAATACAATTTTTATAAAAATATCTATGCAATTAAATGTAATAATGATAATTTATGAATTATAAATAATACTAATGTTATTATGTTTATTGTAATAAAATTAAAAATGGGCACTGTTAAACATTTATAAATTATAATTATTATAATTAATTTTACTACGGAAATGAGTAAATCAACTTCACCAATAACAGTTAAAAATGTATGTATATCAAATTCGTACATAGATACATTTTTCATTTCCAAGTAACCCTCAGTTTTATTTCACTTGAAATTTATTGCTAAAACAGTTGACTCTATGTTGAACATGTATCCCAACTTGAATTTCAATATCTTTCAATAAACAATTTCTATTTATAACATAGAACAATGTTTTCCCACAAAGGGTATTCAAGTGTAAACACATTCGTAACTGAAACGAACTTGGGATACTATTTCAGTTAACCCCTCGTCTCATCTCTCTCTCCATCTCTCCCTATTATAATCAAATAAAATTTTATTCAATCAAATTAGGAATAAACATTTTTAGCTTCAGCTGTCAAATACTTGAGCTGGAAAATTGTCTCCCTCTCTCCCTCTTTTTACCTGGCTACACAGTTCTTGTTGTTGTTATTATATATCTGTGAATGATGTCGACCATGATAGCCAACATTTTGCTGCATTTTACACACACACACAAATGCACACATATTGAGAAATTATTGTACTTGCAACATGTGCTGCAGCTTTTCCATTTTCCACTCTTGGCACCACATAAATAATGCGCTTTAATTACTGCGGCTTCGCAAAGACAGACACGAATTAAAGGAAAACACGCGGAGTTGGTGGTGATGATGATGATAATGATGAGGGGAGGGAGAGTAAGAATTGCGCAAAAAATTGGCTGAAAATGACAGGATACTCTGTCAGCGACAAAGTCGATGAGCTATAAGCAAACATATATTTATATTCTCCATGTATGTAAGAACATTAAAAACTCGCCATCTTAATTTCTTATTCACTACGAGGTATCGCAAAGTGCGACTACCCTAGCACTTGCTTTGGTGCCAAAAATGCGCGCATTAACTGTAAATATGGAAGTAAATCGTGTTAAAAAGAACTTATCATTTGCATTATGGTCTCAACTACCAGTCCTCCTCCCTCCCCCCGTTCTTACTTGCCATATTTTTTCCGGCTGATTCCCTTTACTTCTCGCTCCGCCCCTGTGGCTATTAATATTTAATTGCTGCAGCCTTAATTATTGATCAATTGGCAAAACCAGCGGACACGCAAGTAGCAGATCCCAATTATAAGTGAAAACTGCAGAGGGGGGCAAGGGGGGTGAACTGTTGGGGAAAAACTGCGGGCAGCGTATGGAAAATGGGGTAAAAAATAAAAAAAGAAGGAAGCAATTTCCGAGTGAAGCCAGCAAATTACATGCCAAAAACACAAGACAAAAACGTAGTGCAGACAGAGAGAACAAGAGAGAGGGAGAGGGATAGATAGAGAGCAAAACTGAAACTAAATTAAGCGCCTTTGACACTGGTAAATGCAGTTTGGAAAAACACGAAAAAATACCAGAAAAAAATGTAGAAGAAATAAAAGAAAAATGCCAAATGAAAATTGCGAGGAAAATACGAATTGAAAGAAAGTGAAAATGCAGTTGGAGAGAGCAAAGCGTGAGCATCGTTTTATTTTAGTTTATCACATTGAGAATTGAGTTTGCTTAGGTTGAGGATGAGGAAAGTGCACGGATAGAGATGCATCAATTGAAAAGGAATAGGCAGGGAGTAGAGTAGAGGGAGGAGAAGTGGAAGTAGAAGCAGAAGCAGAAGAAGATGGCAAACGTTGACAGGCGTAAAAGGCGCCCCAAGTGAGTTGGGCTAAGGATGCCGGAACGTGCAGGAAGGCAAGGGAAGAGAAGAAACAGGAGAGGGAAATGTCACATAGCGAAACAGAACGAGACACATGTGTGCCAGTGTGTGCGTGAAATCCTTTAAAAAGGCAATTTCGGGTAGCACTTAAATGCAGACACACAGAGACGCACACACACACACACACATAGATACAGAGGGCAGGCGCCTGCGCAGGGCGGCGGTTGAATGCGATTGAAAGTGCCAGAAGCAGGCAAACGGCGTAGAAGGCATCGCTGCTGTTCCTGTACACGCATAACTAGTTGCCTTATACAAGGAGAGCGGAAAGGATGGGGGGGAGGACAGCTCAGCTTGGCATGTGGCATGTGGCATAACTTGCCAATAAACTACGTTGCCGGAGAAGGAAGCCAATGCAGGATGTCGCGCCTGAAACGCATAAAATTGTGTCACAATAATTTTGCACGCCTCACAGGATGCAGTGGGGGATGATGCAGTGCCTGGCGCTGTTGCTGCTGTTGAATGTGGCATGCAGCATGCGGCATTGCATAATTGCAATTAACACGCCGCAGACGAAGCGACGCAGACGCTGATGCAGTTGCAGTTGCAGCCGAGGCGGATGCGCCACTAGAAGGAACAGTTACTTAGTGCCAGGATAGCTTCCTTCCCAGCAAGTAGGCGTGGCGTGTGAAAAGGCTGCCTGACTGTGCGTGTGCGTTTGTGTGTGTGTGTGTGTGCACTCAAGTGTTTGCGAGTACAAAATGCCACAAAAGGCGCATTCAAAAATTTCACATGAATTCCAACACATAAGAAGCAGCAACAACAATAGCAACAACAACAATAACATAATCGAAGTAGTTCAGCAAAGAAAGCGGGCAAAAAAGGGCAGACAGACAGTGAGAGAGGGGAAGGAAGAAAGGCGAGGGGTAACTGAAACTGAACAACACAAAATCAACGCCAACTGACAACACAAAGAACACTTTGGCTGCAGCGCATTTGCCTCTTCCTCTGCCTCTGTTATGTCTGTGTGGAAAATGGAAAATGTTTGTCCCTTTTTTTTTGTAATTTTGCTAAAAATTGTTGAGTGTTGCTAACACAGTAAAGATTGGCTATGTGCAACAAGAAGAAGAGCAAGGAAAATTAAAATGAAAATGCGCAATAAAAGTGGCTTATTGAAAGACTGCAAGAAGAAAGGATAAACAGGATAAGAGAAGCTGCCGTTCAGTGTGCTCTACTCTGATAATCCTGGCAGTCAAAGCATATACAATCATAAGGATATAAGGAGAAATCATTTAAATGATAATAAAGATATCATCTCAGGCATTTTAAGGGTGTTCAAAGCTACGTTCAAGTGAAACTCATGTTGGCTTTGCTCAAAAACAAGTAACAATTTGATATTGAGAAGCATAAGTTATACATTATAGTATTGTTATATCATTTACTCCCTCTATCTCCCTCTACTCGTACTCAGCTCATTAATTTCTGCCCTGAAAATCAGTTGAAATTTCCATGCAATTTAATCGCGCTTTGCCAGTTGTAAGTTGCGACTTGAGTGCGACCTTTATCCCCATTAGTAGGGACTGTCAATCGTATTGATATGTGGAATGTATATACTGTACCACACACAGGCACACATACACTAGCACACACACATACACAGGCACACTCGGAGACGCGTCGCCTTACATTGTACAATTTGCTCGATAACACGACAGGCAAATCAGGCAAGCCAAGCCAACTAGGGTGCTACAAGTCTTTGCCTACTTCCTCCCCTGTCCCTCTTCATGCCACTGAGCAACCCCTGCGCGTGCGTGTGAAACGTGTCCGGGACCGCTTGTAGCAAGTCGCTTTGCTGGTGGCAAAAACACAAAAGCGGCAAAAACTGCACAACCAAAAAAAGAAAAGAAAAAAAATGCCGAAGTGAAGAAGAAAAAAAGTAAGAATATTATATTTGTATAATGGCACATGAACACGAAATGAGCAACTCGAGAGGAGCCAGACAAGGAGAGAGGGAGAGCGAGAGGGAGAGAGAGAGACAAAGAGCAAGTTCTCTGCATAAATGGGGGAACCATAAGAGGAGTGTGGTGCGGGAAGGGGGGGTAGCTGGTGCTTTCAACGTGTGATATATTTTATTTTTATTGATTATTCGCTATACGTCGCCGCCTTTTGCAACATGTACAAATTTCCCATAATAATTTTAGTTTTCTAGCTGCAAAAAACTGCAGCGTGTGTTGAGGCGCCTTCTATACTCCTTGTTTTAGTTGTTGTTGGTGTTGCTGTTGGTGTTGTTAGCGCCTGGCTAAGGATATAACATGCTATGGACACTTTAATCATGCTCATATTTTATGCATATGTGGGTGGAGTAGCAGACCAAACACAAGAGTAGAGCAGGCAGAGATGTGGGGCTTAAAAGCGTGTAGGGTATATTGAGTTACATAAGAAAGTTAAGAAACAAAAGATGGTATAGGGAAATAAATAATAAATAAACTAAATCAATAATAAATACGTAAAAAATAAATAAAATAAAAAAGAATATATATAAAAGAAAAAAATAAAAAGGAAATATACATATATTAAATACAATAAATTAAATAAACCATTTAAAATAAATATAAATAATATAAATGAAGTACTAACATTAATTCAAATAAATATATCAATTAAACAAAATAAATAAATGTTAAAGAACTGTAATAACACAAAAAAAGTTGTCAAATCAAAAAAAAGACTGATAGAACTAACAGCTACAAAGTGAGTAAAACTCTTTGAAGGTTTAAGAAATTGTTGATTTTATTGAAATTAACTTAAAACTGTTAAAACATATTTGTCATATTGTTGAGAAATTATGTGTCATTATCAAAGCAGCCGGACACGTGACAAGGGACAAGTCAATTCTGTAAAGGGTACAGCAAAGTGGCAAGGACAACAGTTAAGGTGTTCACTCGGCATATCCTTGTTACTCCTTTGGAATATAGAATACTGAAGAATGCTTGAGGCTTTGTAGGGCATTATTATAAAATGAATGCCACTTTAACTGAAGAGTATCTTGCAGTCATGCAAACTCCGCATACAGAACTGTCGTGGTCAATTGTTTCAAGTTGTTACTGATATACTGCAACGCTGCGTTTCTCATAATGACAGCTACAACAACAACATCAGGCACAACAACAACCAACTAGGGACAACAACAACAACAACAGTAGCCACCATAACAAGCACAGTTACATCAACAACAGCAGACAGAGATAGCAATAGCAATAGGGACAGCAACGGCGACAGCGACAAGTTGCTTCTGTTGTTGTAGCTGTTCCCGTTTGTTGTTGCTGCAATTTTCATAATAAACCAAAAGCAGGCGCCAGCAACTTGTGTGTGTGTGTGCAACAATAACAACAAACACCTTGACCCAAATGCGCGTTGGCAACGGCAAAGCTACAAAAGTTAGCACCACAAACAGACACCCTGTTACCCCCCTCCTCCTCCTCAACCACCCACGCACCTTGCAGCTCCTCTTCGCACACACACAGTCCTCATTTATCTTACGGTTACTCTTTATTTTTAATTTGTCTAAACATTTTTTACATTGCTTGGCAACAAATGCAAGAACAACAACAGCAGCGACAGCAAGAAGAACAAGAGCAACAACAACAACATGTTGCCAGGACAGAGAGAGATAGACAAAAAGGCTTTGTTTGCATTTTCTTCATCTTCTCGTTTCTTCTCTGCATAAACACGAGCAAAGCGTTCCTTGTCCCCAAAAAAAAAAAAAAAAAACCAAATTCCAAAAAAAGGAGAAGAAAATAAAAAAATGCATACGCAAATTTATACACAAAACAAGTGAAAACAACAACAACAACAGCAGCAGCCACAACAGATACACAGTTATAGACATGAAGATACATAGCTATCTACCTCACTCTGTCTCCCTTCCCTACCCCCTCCTTCTCTCCCATCTCGTTCTCGATGTTTGTGTCTATGGAAATTTTTCATATATTTTATGCACTGTCGTTTGCTTACTGCCACATGCAAAAAACTTTGGCTCCCTTCCCTGTCTTTGCCACAAAATGCATTCTCGTCGAGAGCAATATATATAGTTTTTTGGGGTCTCCCTCTCGTTAGACGCTTGTCAAAACGTGGGAAATACGTATGAACGTATTTAGAAGTCAGGTAAACCTAAGAGCAAAACAGACTCAAAACATAAATCTGCATTTTCAAGCAACAAAGGATTGGGGAAGGGCAGGGGCTATGCGTATTCTATATGTATTGAGATCCCTTGAGATGAAAGCTGTTGGTGAAGTGGAATTTGTTATTTACAAATAGAATGGGGTTAGGGATAGGAATATAAAGGGGATAGGTGTAGGGATAGGGAAACGGAAAGGAGTAGGAATAAGGTAAGGGATAGTGAAGGGAATAGAGATAGGGATCGAGAAAGGATTGTGAATGAGAAAATATAATCTTATTGTTACTCAAAAATATTTATAAAAAAAATATATTAAAAGAAATATATACTTAGTAACTTGACGAGCAGGAAATACCTTAAAAAAAAAGCCAAACAGAAGAAAAATAACTGGACTGTACAGGGAGCTATAATTCCATAAGGGGGTATAATAGATCTAACTCGGTAGCTGTACATCATCCGCACAACAAATAATAGTAGTAAAACCACTGAAGATCATTTGTTATAGTTATTTTAAGATATTCATGATAGTATACAACAATATTAGTTTATTTTGACAACTTTGGAGATCATAGAGTTCCTTCACTAAAGTAATTTGCTTACTTTACTGAAAGTTTTTTATTCAATTTAAAACTTCTGAAATAATTCTACATTTTAACAAACCCTAATTATTTCCATATATTTTTGTGTCATAAATAACACAAAATATAAAATGTTCTGTATCTTGTTGCCATAAACAATGCGCTACGAGCATGTGAGTTAGTTTTATTTTCATTTTTCATTTTATATATTTTCATTATTTATTTTTCGGTTGGTTTTTGTCCGCATTCTGTTCTGGTTGCTGCTTTTGTGCGGCACCCGAAACTGGAGCTCTAACTAGATTTGCTCAGCTGCATTTTATGGGAATTCCTTTTGGTGCCTTGCTCTGACATGCTGCCCCTCCCTCTCTCTCTATCTCTCTCTCTTTCACGCTGTGTGCTGCTGCGTCTGCTTGGCATATTTTACGCATATTTCGCTGGCCGGACGAGGCAAGGCTCGGCCGAGAAAACTCTTTGTAAGTTTTTAATTAAAGCGAAAGTGTCGAAAAGGCATGCGAGGGGGAGTGAAAGAGGAATGGGAAATGGGAGACACGATGACAGATAGACAGGCAGACAGCGAGTGCAGCATAGGCGCTGCTGTCCGCCTAAGGGGGGTTTGGCAGTGCTGCTCCTTTGCAAATTGTTGCAGTTTAAGTTTCAATTCATACCGTTTTTTTTTGTATTCATTCTACCATCCTCTTCTGGCTTTCCCGATAACTTGGCAATTTTCGGTTGAATGCTCGTTTGCTTCATCGCCTGCTAACTAGAAAAGTTTCAAAAGTGCAGCCCAGAAAAAAGAGAAGATAGTAAGAAAACTCGAAGGACACACAAGAAATTTGGACATTAATCAAGTTATCAATATGTTCAATTTATTTAGTCATCAAGTTCGAAGAACGAACGAAGAAAAGAGGGTCAGCAATCTCTCTGATTGACCCTCGTAAACGGAACTGAGATTATTGCAAAGATTAAAGCGGAACGAGAGAAAACTGATTGACGACTGCCTGGAAGATTAATAGTTAAATCTATGTGAAGAATGTGATTATTATGCATAGATTCATGGATTATAAAAGGAAATTAAATTTTTAAATTCATTTCGCAAAATATTTTTGTAAATTATGTTGTTGTAATGCACGTGGTATGCGACAGTCGTGCAAGCTCATTTGTCTATCCAAAACAGCGCTGCTAATTTGCATGTTTCATTATTATTTCGAAATCTTTCCACGTTTTGACATTTATTCATTAATCTTTCACATCCAATAGATGTAAGAGAATAATATTATAATCTAATCCATTAAGCTCGCTCAAGAACTACCAAATCTTCTATCCGCTAAACCGAAATGGAACCCGGCAATTTGTACTACAATAACGACGCTGCCCACGCGACAAATTCGGTTGCTAAACCTGAACAAAAAACGTGGCTAAATTAAAAACTTGTCATTTCGATTAGCTTCTCGGAGATATTTCAAGTCTTCTTGTTTTCGGGGGAAACAGGTTTCCTTACCCACTGTACATTAGTGAGAATTATGGGCGGCTCGAAAAGTTACCTTCGTCTGTTGCTGTTGGCTTTAAATCACAAAAAGGGAACACACCGTTCGGAGGACCCTTCAAGGCAGTGCACCAACAATAACAACAAAAAAGGGTCGTGACGACAGTTGCCAAAGGATGCGAGAGAGCGAGAGAGGAAAAACAAAAGGCAACCGAAATGAAAGAACAGCAAAGAAAAAAAGGGGCAATTAATAATAATTAATGTTTTTATCTTTTTTGTTCAACGCGCTTGCGAGTTTGCTCTGTGTTCGTTCTGTTGTTGTATGTATATTTATTTTCTTTCTCTCTTCTTCCTTTTTCTTTCATTTATTCGTTTGTTTCACATTTTGTTGTTGTTGTTGTGGTCCTGGCAGGAAACTGACCAATATCAAAACCCGAAACTGAATACCGAATGCCAAACACGACTGCAGGTTTCGCCTGTGTGTATACCCTGTGTGCGCTTAAAAGTGAGGTATATATACATTATGGAAAATACTTTTAAATGAATGTAAGCAAACTGAGACTGACAACTCTTTAACTTTGCTGAGTATCTTTTAGTCGAGCACATGCTGTTGCTGTTGCCTGCACTCGCTTAATTGTTCTTCTTTTTGCCATTGTCGCTGTCGTGTATTTTATTACATTTTGTAGCCTGACTTAATTGATAATTGGTATTTTTTTTGTGTGTTCATTTCTTTCATTTTCTCCTTTGCCGTTTGGCAGTGTGTATTTAAATATTTCAACATAATTTCATTTCGATTCGAGTTGTTATTGTTGCCCGACTGACTTTAAGAGCAATAAAATAGACGCGCACACACAAAGGCAGCGCACCAACCAAAATAATTGTTGAAAAAGAATCTGCAGAAAACGCTGAAAAGATACAAAAACGCCGAGCAAACCAAGCACAACAACAAGCAATAAAAAACCGCAGCGGCAGTTGCAAAAAAAAAAGCAAACAAAAATACCGAAAACCAGAAAGAAAGTTTGTCTTTGGCACAGCGAAGGTTTTATACTCTGTTATGTTCTCTAATTGTTCTTATGCTAGTCATATATAATGGTGCAGAATTGAATGGGAATATGTTGTGTTCAATATTATGTCTAACTTTGTTTGGCACTATTTAGTAAAGTTATTTCTATTTAAAATCAAAACTGTTCTTCATACAAAAACCTGCATTGCGGCCGATTGTTTCTATGGCAGATATATGTTATAGTAGTCAGATATTGATGTAATTGCATATATATACATATAATATATAAAGAAAGTATCCTATGTAGTATATCTGCTTGCAATATCTGGACAAACAACAAAAATCGGACGATAGTTTGTATGGCAGCTATACGATAGAACGGTCCGATCCGACTCGTTCCGCCTTATCTATAGCTATCTATAATTCATTAAGATGGCTCTAAAACTAAGCGACTAGTTTGCGTTGCAATAGACAGACAGACGGACAGACAGATGAACGAACAGACAGACAAATTGACTCCGCTGATGATGCTGATTCATTCAGAATATATACTATATACATACAGGGCTCTGGAGATGTAAGGTGCGTACTTCTGCACAAAATTAATATACCCTCTGTAAGTGTATAAATACCATAAAAAACCGAAATTGTTTTTGGTATGCTGTGTGTGCTGAGGAAAGTGTTGCGAAGAGGCGTTCTAGCGTTAAAAAACAAAAAATTATTGTGGCCGTCGCCAAATCGACAGTCGCGGGTTGAGTCTGAAAATGTATCTTAAAGTTCTCTTTTAGTTGTTGTTGTTGCTGTGGTAGTTGTTGTTGCTGCTGCTGCTGTCCAGGTCCGAGCTCGCCTCACAGCCAGCAGCGCAAGTTGTATCTGCATGTGTGTATCTTTGTATCTTTGTATCTCTCACGTGTGTCTGCAGAGCTACAGTTTGTATCTCATGCTGTTGCTGTTGTTGCTAGTTGCTAGTGTTATTGCCTTTGTACAACATTTAAATGTTTAGCTGCCGTTTTGGCTTCATTTCCAGTTTGGCTTTGGCTTTGGCGTTTGTTTTTTCAGCCTTTTCTTTCTTTCTTTTCGGTTTTTGTGGCGTTTCGTAGGCGTCAGTTTTATTTCAAGCGAATTAAGCTAATTTAAAAGCGATTCGAAATTAACTTTAATGTGCGGCAAAGTCCATGTCGATATGCAGCGAGGGTTGCTCGAGACGCTCTTGCCAGAGTCGTGGGTGTAGCTTGGCGTATTTTTAAGTGGCTTCCGTTAGTTGGGGGGAGTGTGTGTGTGTGTGTGCCCATTGAAATTGTTGTGGCTTAGCTCTGACCCAATTGAAGTCGTCGTCGTTGTCGTTCTAGAAATAGAAAAAAAAAGTATCTATGAAGGAGCGTCGAAGTGCAGTAGCAGTAAAATGCACATGTAGAGAGATGGTTCGATTCACCTACCAGCTACAGCTATGTGTGTGTGTGTGTTGTGTGTGTGTATCTAAATTGTAGGTAGCACAGGCATGTATCTTAATGAAGGCAATTTGCTTGTCGAGTTTAGGCAAGTTAGTTTACCGAAAATTGGCATATGGCCAGTAGCAACAAAAGCGCCACACACACACCCGTACAAACACACACACCCATACACACGTACACACACACATCGATTGCTGAGGCAGGACATCGGCAGCGAGCAAGCGAACGAGCTACGTCTGCACTCTGGGGGGCAATGTTGAATGGGAAATACACGTCGACGTCTTCGTTGTACCCAGTGAACCAACTGACTTGCCTTGTTGTCCTGTCCTGGCCGCCCCCGCCCTCACCACTGCACTCCCTATCCTTTCTACAGCCCCTTCTCTTAGCCCCTCTGCCTCTTATCGTCCTTCAACGAAAGAAGAGTTATGCAAGAGTTTGTGCAACATAGCTGCAGATACACGTACATTTTCGGCATTATGAAGTGTGTGTGTGTGCGTGGGTGTGTGTATCTATTAGTTAGCAGTTGGCTAGAGATATTGCCAACTATATAAAGGAGCGGCAAACGATGGATTATAAATGATTTAGTTGGGGTAGCAGCGGCTTTTGAAAGCCAAGTGAAATTTTCCAAAGGAATGTTGCTTTAGAGTTGTGCTAAAAGTGGCATAAGTCTAGGGAATATGCCATAGATATATACTGTATACACTGGCATGTCAAGTAAACTAAATGGAAACGAGGTAAAGCATATAAAATATATTATTATATTAAATAAAATACTGTATAAAATACTAAACAAATAGGAAATAAAATATAAGCAGAATATTCAAAGAATAAAATTCTTTTTATAATCAAACATTTTCTTATATATCAGATAAGAAAGCAAATGCACCTATATCTACACCCCTTTTCATACCAATTATTCTCGACTTTGGGAATATTTTTCTAAGAACTAAGGGAAAATTTTTTAGAGTTTACTTAAAAAAAGGGAAAGAAGTAAAAAGGAAATTCTTGAAATTCTTGTTTATTATGTTAAAAATTCTGCAGAGTAAAAAGTAATTTCCTGTAGCTGCAACTGACATTTGCATAGCCAACGTCCTTCATCAGTATGCCAAAAACTGTACTCAGTACACTCTCTCTCTTTATTCTAGTGTAGCACAACATTTATCGAGCACTGTGCCAGGGCGGGGCAGCGGCGGTGGCAGCCTCAAAATGCCAAAACGAATTTTGCTTAAATTGCAAAATTTAATAATCTAATAAGGCAAATTTTAACAAACTATTTAATGGCAAAAATGTTTGGGTTGCCAACACCAACGACGGCGACGACGACGTAGTGCAAGCAGAGAGGTAGGGAAAGGTGAGGGTGGAGCAGGGAGGCAGTTGCCACCGCTGTAGCCGCAGCCAGAGCCGTCGTGTCTAAAAATAGCCGCCGGCAAAAACGTTTAGCTCAAACTGTGTCTTGCAAGGAAGGGAGGGAGGGAGGTGGAGGGGAGGAACGGGTAAGCAAGGGGGCAAGCTGGGGTGGCAGGTGGAGGGGCAAAGTGTGGCAAGTGAAGTGTAGCCAAGCAGCAGCAGCAGCAGCGGCAGCCGCCGCGTTTAATGTCTGTGAAATTGAAAAATTTACTCTTTAATATGCGAACGCGGCAACGGGTTGTCGCTTGCTCACTGCGCTACCCCTTCACCCTGCCTACCCCCTATGCTTCTGCTTCCTTGCCTCTTTCCTTTCTTCTGCCTCCCTCTCTCTCTCTGCCACGCTCAGCCGGAAAGACGTTGACGTCGAACATGCTGACAGTCCAAGCAGTGCGTCCACTCTCTGGCAAATGATGTGGAAGCTGCTGTCCATGTTGCTGCTGTTACTGTTGCTGCTGCTGCTGTTGCTGCCTGCCCCAAGTGCAGTTAGAGCAATTTCACAACTCACTAACAATCATTAATGCGTCGAGCGTTGAGCGTCAAACGGCACTTGGTCTGCTGCTGCTCCCTCTCAGAAGTTTGGCGCACAATTTCAAGGAAGTCCAGAGGCCAAGCCAAGCATACAGAGGCAGCAGCTAATAAGCAGCTCCACCAACAGCTTCCAACTCCCATCGCCAACTCCAACTCCTTCTTCAACTGCGACTGCTGCAAGCCTAAATCATAAACTGCCGGCTCGATGGCTGCTTTATGAAATGGAAAATGCGCCACAAATGAAAAACAACGCTAAATAAAAGCTGCCTCCAGCGGCAAATGCTGAATGAGTGAGAGGAAAGAAAGAAGAGGGAGGCAGAGGCAATGTGTGTGTGTGTTGTGGTGTGCTGTGTGGCGGGTTAAAATGAGAAACACGCAGTTTTGCCTATGGCCAAATTTGAAAGACCCAATCGTAACGTTGGCTAAATCGATATTTAAATAGAGCCAAAACAGCCAGAACGAAATTTGTTAGCTAAGTGAGAGAGGAAATTACACACAGCACACAGACACATTCACAGCACACACACACTCGCAAACATAATACACACACACACACGCTATAAAATATATTTTATTTTCTTTTTTATCTGTCATAAAAATGCGCTATATTTTCGTTTTTATTTTGCATAGTATATTACCCCCAAAAATACTAAAAAATACTAGCATATGCAATGAATTTTTTGTACATTAAATACCCCGACATGAGCTGATTGAGAGCTTTTTGTAATTGTGCCGAGATTAGAGCGCTCGCTCTGTGTGTATGATTTTTAAACGTCATTAGGCTAAAGGGTTTTTGTGTAGCCTAAAAGGCTAAATTAAATGCGATTTTTGCGAGGATTATAACTGGACAAGATTAGCGTTATATTTTTGACAGTAAGTGGGCAATTTTTATATTTGTTTGATGAATTGAATGGGCTTTAATTGGGATCAGCGCTGTTTTTGATGTATTATTATGTGTGTTAGTTCTTTATAATATATGATAGAAAATAGAGCAATATTTGAAGAGATGTTGAGAAGAGAATTAAATATAGAACGAAATATATTACTTATAAGTATATAAATAATATATATTCTTGTTCATCATGGAAAGTTAGCATAATGTTAGTTAGCAACTGAATAACTTGTAGACATCACAAAGTCTATGCTACTTTATCCTCTTGATACTTTCAAAACATTCTTTATTTTTGTAGTAGTTCAAGTGCAACCAGGTGTATCTGAAGTACATGAGCTATGACCTTAGCTGTATATAGTACTATATGCATAACCAAATGGCCACACACACAAATGTATGGGCACATTTCGCCTATGTATGTCGGCTCAGTTTAACGATGTTTAAGAGCCTCAAATGGTTCTTCTTCCTTTTGGCCTGGCTGAAAAATCTTTGTCTCAGTCGAGGGGAAATAGATGGGTGGGAAGGAGGCGGTGGAAAACTCCCTTTATGTGGATGTAAGTATGCATATATGACTGCGTTGTTAACTTTTATTGGCGAGCTTTAAAGCAAATTTGTCTTGGTCGTTGCCGAGTTTGCTGATGTTGTTGTTGCTATTGCTGTTGTTGTTGCCTTGGCCTCATCATCTTCCATTGTTGGCGCAGCTTTTGTTGCTGACGCTGCTGCTGCTGATGCTGCAGCAAAGGCAAAGATTTATGACGCCGCGTACACGGCGCATTCAAAAATTGTTAAAAACAATTAGAATATTTTAGCAAAACGAACGATGACGACGACGACGACGACGGCGACTATAAAAGTTATGCGAGATGCGGGTTACAGCCAAAACCAACGAGTTGGGCCTGTGCTTGAGACTTGGGGCCCGGTTCGCATTCGGGTTCGGGTTTTGGGGCCTTAGACAGCTGTAAAAATTATGCGCCAAATGACTTTGACAGCAGTCGTTGTTGTTGGTCGTCGTTGTCGGCAAAAAGTTGTGCTGTTTCTGCGAGTTCAACAACGGTCTGTGTATGTGTGTGAGTGTGTCTCTTTTATGGTCATAACTAAGTACTTATACGACTTATAATTTGGAATCTTTATGAGCCCTAAAGGGGACTGTCTTTGTCTCTGTTTCGCTCTCACTCATCAGAGAGTTGCCTAATGTTGGAATCTGGTAAATATGTCTTGGTATATTATATATCCTATATATATCTATAGCTACTGCTAGTTTCAATTATATTTCAATGTGAAAATATTCGCGGAATTCCGCTTGATTTATGCTTAATTTTATTAGCATTCTCGCACTTAACTCATCGATTTAGTCAGCTTGATAGGGTGCCCTCCATGAATACTAGTAGAAACTTTCGCCCCAAAGGGGCCTTACATCATTCATCTATCTGAGATCTATGTAGTATCTATCTGCATGTTCGCAATTGTTTGCGCACAGTGAGAACTTCGGTTTGAAGTCTTTGCCATTACTTAGCACTTATCAACGCTTCAGATACTGGCCAAACAACTTGTAGATACTTATCCGCTGCTTAAGCACAGCTGCTGCTGCCTGTGCCGGTGCCGGTGCCACCTTAGAGCTTAGCTTAGCGACTTCAATGTGGATTCCTTCTCAATTCGGTTCATTGGCCAACATGCAACAAATGCCCCAAACGCAGAGGCATCAGCATCGATTTTAGTTCATGCCTCGGCTACTTTATATCATTTTAATAATGTAGCTACGAGGTATGTGTCTATACACACACACACAGGTGTATCTGCAGCTTCTCGTTCGGCAGCAGTTCAAATAGTTTGCACTCAATTTCAATATTTTATACACACACACAAAAAAAAAGTTCCAAACGGAGATGGAAAATGTAAAAAATCAAGTAACAAAAAGTACTGTAAGCAGTGCTCAACTGTAATATACTCAGCACTTAAAGCAGTTAAATTAATTGTTAAATTATTAAATTTGATAGCTCTAGCAGTTACAGTGTCTTAGATAAAAGCGTTCATACAGACACAAATGGTTATATTGACTCGTTTATTAATGCTGACCAAGAAAATATTTATTTTGTCAGGTGAAAGATACCTTCTTCTGGTACTTCCGTTGACACAAAGTCATCATACCCTTCTACCTACCTCCAATAGGGTATAAAAATGAAATATAAAATGTTCGTGCAGCTGCAAAAGACTTGGCAAGAGTCTTGGCTGGGTCTCTATAAGCCAAGCCAAGCCCGGCAGACAATGTAACTCATAGATACATATGTTTTATATATTGCTTATTATGTATTACCGCGTGTTTGTGTCCGCCTGTCAGTCTGTCCCACCGTCGTCTCTCTCTGTACTTTTTCGGCCCCTCCGGGAGAGAGAGAGACACTCAGACACGAAGTTGTAAGTTACCTTTGAGACTCTGCTCGAGTCTCGACTCGCTCACTCGCCTGGTAACTAATATGAATAACTAATAAATCACATTCGGACGGTGATTTATGTGACAGGTGCGTATTGCGATTTGAAATTGGCAACAGTTTCGGTTTCGCTTGGGGTTTCTGTTTCGGTTTCTAGAGAGAGAGAGAGAGGAGTGAAGTGGGTAATATCTACTTATGACGCGTACGAAAATTCGCCATGCTAATGTTTTTCTATTTTTTGTTTTGGGGGTAAATTCAAATTTGGCTTTAAACTTGTCAAATTAGTGTGGCAT
The DNA here is from genome assembly GCA_018903675.1 of Zaprionus capensis. Taxonomy (NCBI): domain Eukaryota; kingdom Metazoa; phylum Arthropoda; class Insecta; order Diptera; family Drosophilidae; genus Zaprionus; species Zaprionus capensis. Next base: position 1,991,107 of record JAEIFN010000040.1, on the reverse strand, counting down.
AATGTCGTTGTTAGCGTTTATTTGTCACCGATCTTTAGCTTCTAAAAAAAGAAAAAAAGTGGCAGCGAGACTTTTGTGGGCCTTGGGGTAGTTGGATTGTGAGGGAAATAAAACTTGAAATAACTATATTTAAAATATTTTCGGCATTTTTGTGTAGATTTAATGTATCTTACAATTATATAAGAATGGAATATGATGATTATATTATTAATTTGTATCTTTCTTTCTTTCTAGGTAATAAACGAACTATTTGTATGATGTAAATAAACCTAGATCTATTTGTTTGAGGTAAATAAACGACCTATTTTTATGATTTGAGCCTTGTTAGCCATCATTTATTTTTGATTTCGCATTATGGCTTATTTTTCTTCATTTATTATTGTTATCATTTAAAAATTATGCCTTGTAACTCTTAAATTTTATTTAAAAACTGAATTTTCTGTAAATGAGTTCTCATTTCTTTATAAAACTTTAAATTTGTCGAGCTTATGACTTTACAATTGATATGTCAAAGTTTTTTCATATTTTGTACATATATTTTTTATATATTCAAAAAAGAGTTCAACTGAATTGAAATTATTTATGCGCTACATTAAAACTGCTAAATTATTTAACTTAATTTGCAAGCACGTTATCTGGCGCTCTTTCATGCATGTGAAGATTAAAAATAATTTTAATTAAAGCTGCAAACAGAACGAAAAAAAAAGATGCTAAAAAATCAGTTGACGAAATCATGTCAAACGACCTTCGATTGTCAGAGGTTGTCACTGTCTCTCACTCTCTCTCGTCACTTGTGCGATTAAATTCGGTTAAAATGATGACAGGATAATAACATCAACTATGGACGCATATGAATATGCAACTTTAACGTGGTTCAATACAAGTTCGAATTGCTTTTTATATAGTAGAAACTTAACTAATATGCAAGCAAGTTAATTCAACGTATCTACCAGATCGTTCTTACTTCCATTTCTTGTTAATTCATCCCAAGAGTTTGTCAAATTACTATTGGAGCTACGTACGTGATGAACGACTGAACTGGCGTCCTTGGACTCCATTCGAGTCCAACTAATGCGCTCAATTACGCATTTCTTTGGAAACTTTGTTAATTTGTTGAACTATAACAATGGGCACAGTTGCCCCTACCTCTCCTTCTCCTCCCTTCCCCTCCCTCTGTCTGTCCACTCTCCTTTGTTTGACTGTCCCAACTGTCTATTGAGCACACGGCAACACCCCCGCAGCGTTATTAGCCTGCATCAGGCACACGCAGAGACAGACAGACAGTTGGACAAACAAGAGAGAGAGAGAGAAAGAGAGAGAGATAGGGAAAGATATTTGAAATGTTGGCATTATCTGCCATCGCCAGAACGTAGACCAGACCGTAGCAGACACAGTGCTCATTATGTAACCTCTCATAATTCTTTCATTAATGAAATTCCCACACGACGACGACGTTTGTTGGACGTTTCCACACATTATGTAAATCTTTACACAGCACGCAGTCCACCCATTTTCCATTTCCATTTTCTTGTTGTTGTTGTTGTTGTTACTGCAGTTGTTGTTCCTTGACTCTCTTGGCCCTTACTTTACCATCCTTGTCAACTAATTTCAGGGTTGCGCTGCGCTGCGCTGTCATGTTTTTAAAGCCTGTTTTAATTTGAAAAAAAAAAATGCCAGAAAGAGTTAAAAGATGAGGGAAATAAAAGTGAGAGAGAGAGAGATAGACAGGGCGAGAGCAGAGCATACAAAACTCTGGCTTTTACTTTCCTCGCTTGTGCTGCGTGTTTCTTAAATGTTGGCCAAAAACAAAGAAGCAAACACAAAGTAAAAAAAAAACTACCTGTTTCAAAACCCACACACACAGCAGAGGCTGCCTCAGCACACCGGCGGGGCCAACATACATTCCTGCCCCCCTTCCTTCTGCTGCTGCTGCTGCTCCCCAAGCAACGACAATGTTGTTGTCTTTTTGACTCGACTCGGCTTCCTCCTGTGCCTTTCTGGCTGCTTTTAAATACCCTTTACCTTGGCCATATTAATGCGGCTCCCACTGTTACTTATGCATTGTTGTTGTTGTTGTTGTGCTGTTGTTGCTGCTGCTGTGTTGTTTGCTGTTGTTGTAGCTGCTGCTGCTGCTGCCGTTGCTGTGTTGCTGTTGTGTACTTCACATGTAGTTTGGTTGTCATTTGGCAGCGCCCGCTGTTTAGTGTCCAACATGAGGGGCCGTTGGTGTCAGGCGTCGACGACGACGACGACGACGAGGTTCTTGGGGATCTCGGTCTGCTCTTGTGCAAGCTGTGTGGTAGAAGTCGGGGGCATGGACGGAGGGACGGGGCAGTCCCTGCTGCCTACAGTCGAAGTTGAAGCTGTGCTCGCTTTGTATTGGAATTTTGCACTGATGCTGCTGCTGTTGTTGGTAGCCCCAGCGACAGTTGTTGAAATTAAATGCTCACATGTGGGTTTTGTTTTCTTGTCTCCATACACACACACACACAAACACACACGTAGGAAAGGTGAATCCAGCAAGACAAAGGGCCAAGAAGCAGGAAGATCCAAAAAAGGCTGCCCAAAAACAGCACAGTAGCAGCAGGAGCAGCAACTACAACAATAACTAGAACAACTACAACAACAGCAACAATAACAATACCAACTACAACAATGTGTGTCCTAGCAAACATAAAAAGATGATTTCGTTTTGTTGTGGACAGCAATAAAGTTGTATATGTATTGGCAGAACAGGAATATAAATACATACATATATATATACATACATGTATGTGAATGCACATTATACATTTATTGATCTAGAGAGGGCCGAACCGGGAATAAATGTATTGTAGATTTATGTCTGTGCAATAAATTGATATTAGAGCGTAAATTAAACAAAGGGAACTGCAAAATTGGGAGGAAAGTAAAGCAAAGCTGCTGAGTCAATTAAAATACGGCATAAATAACTGAATAAAATGCAGAATTATTTAAAATATATATAAAATATTAACTCTATATTAAATATTCAATACATTTTATTCTGCCTAACTTGTCATTAAATATTAAAGACCTATCTCTTATACTCTCTGAGATCTTGTTGTTTATACAGACAGACATAGCTCAAACTAGGCTGCTGTGAGTAAAGTCCTCAACTTTACTAACTCATATTTTGATCCTAAACTCTGCATTTATTTATCTCTTTAGTCGTTTCTTTATTCAAAACATGTCTAAATATCATAGATGTCATATTTATATTGCAGTTCTATTTGTTCCCAACTATAATTGATCATTTTTTGTGCAGAAAGTGTTTCATTTCTTACCTTGTCACCTGCTGCCACAAATGTTGTTGTTGCTTCTTTAATTTCCTTGCCATCAATCTTGCAACGAGTCTGTTGATGGCTTTACTTTTGGGTCAACCCTCGCATTTATTATTGAAGTGTTCAGTGTCTTCTTCTTTTTTTTCTCCTTTTTCCTTTGGACTGCAAATCAAAATGAACTTTTTGTATGCCGGAGATGCTTGCACACACTCGACTCCACACACAGCAACAACAACCACAACAGTTGAAGGCACTTCATTTGCCCGCTGAGTACTCCCTTCATCTCTCTCTCTTTCATCATGGACTCCACTTGAGCCACAGCTCAGTTCCGCTTGGGGCTTGGATTTTTCTTGCATTTATGGCTGCATTTACTTTTTAATTTCGATTGTTGTTGCTGTTGCTGCTGTTGTTGCACTCCTTTTTCGATTTTCAAGTGGAGTCAATTTCTTATGTCATGACAAGATACACAACGAATACCAAAACGAATACGAATACGAATGCGAATGTGCCTAAAAGTCAAACTCGGCGCGCAGCGAACGACAATCAAAAATGCCAGACGAAGTAGGGTAAGATGAGGGGTGGGCGGGCAACGGGGTACCTTAATACCTCCTCGCCCATTTTGTGATTTCGAATTTTTTTCGGGTCTTTTGTTTCAACAACAGCAACAGCAGCAGCAGCAGCATCTGTCGTTGCCTCCCTGTCTCCCTCTGCCATCCTTTCTCTCTATCCCTCGCGCTGTGCCTGCTTAAATATCTTTACTTATTTTTGGACATACTTGATTGAAGTATTTATGAGATTTCAGGCATTTGTGTAATTTCGCTTTGAGCTTTAAGTTTCTGCGGCTCCCTTAAATAAGAAGAAGAACAACAAGCTAGAAAGGAACACTGTTATATACCCGATATGGTATCAGAAATCATGTGTATGTTAGAATTGATTGTACTAAACCAAAAATAATGGTTCTTGCTTTAGAAATACGTAAGCAATTCGTTTTTCTTTGTTTTTGAGGGGCGTAAGGAGGCGTGGTCAAACTCTGAAACATGGTTTACTTGCGTGCAATAATAAGACATATTGTTACTAAATTTGATAGTCCTATGTCCTATAATCACTGAGATCTTGTTGTTCATACAGACAGAAATAGCTGAAACTTGGCTGATGAGACTGAACAAGAATATATATAAACCTTGTGGTGTCTGCCTTCTAAATACAGCTTCAATTGCCAAAAATTATAATACCCTTCTATCAAATGATTAGCGGGTATAATAAGAAGCTAAAGACAGCACGAAAAAATGTAAAAAGAGTTAAATTTAAATGTAGACAAGGCAGCTACAGCAGCCGAAAACACACACACACACGGCAGACAAACAAATATACATATAGCATATATTTACATATACACACGCACACATGCACAGGCTTGGATGGTGTGTCCCAGCCATGTTTGTCAGATGAAAAGATATGTCTTTACATGTTTTAATTTTCTTGGAAATTGTTGTTCAACTTGAGTCGAGAGAGAAAGAGACACCAAAGCCCAAATCCAAGTGCCGGCTGCCTTGTCTGACTCTGTCTGGGAGCCTTGTCTACTATGGAGAAGGGGTCCCCTTTTCCCCTCGTACTCTCTCTCTCTTTCTTGGTGTGCTTCGCTTTTAAGTGAAATGTTAAACCTTTTGACAGCGGTGTAGTTTCTTATTTAATTTATTTTATTTGCGGTATTTACTCGTCGGTTTTGCCTCGGCTTCTTATTCAATTTTTGGCCTTTTTGTTTAGCTGTTTTTGTTGTGATTGTTGTTGTTGTTGTTGGTGTCTGAGTATTTTAATGTCATTCAATTGACATGGTTCAGGCTCAACTGTCTCTGCCTCTGACTTGCTCTCAATTCGAGCTCTATATACCTCTCTTTCTTCCTCTTCTCTCTCCTTCTTCTACTACTACTTTTTTATGTTAGCCGTAATTAAAGTTGACAAAATAAGACCAGCTTGGTGAGCATTTTAAATGCAACTGTTTGGGAAATTAAGATGCTACAAAGTCTTTAAGAAATTTCATTGGAATTTCTCATTTTAAAATTCCTATAGAAACTGTAAAGAAACAACTTTAATTGCGCTTAAGTTCTACAGCAAGCATTGCTATAAATTCTTTCGTAATAGTTTGTCATTTATAATATTTCTCTAATCTTCTTTCTGACAATCTTAAGAACAGTTTTGCTCTAGAAAATGTGATACATATAACTAATTTATAATATGGCATAGTTGGCGCTCAACGTGGGCTGCCATTTGTACTTCCCTTGTCTCTCAATCTCTCTTGCGTTCTCCCTTAACAATTAACTATATTGAATGTAATACTTATGAAAAACTTTAACCTATCAAATCATTCAACTAAGGCGAAACATTCATTCTTTTGCTGTCGCTCTCACACTTCCCTCCCTAATCCTCTCTTGTGCACTGTCTGCCTAACCATTTATCTTGTCTCGTGGAGTTTTTCAACTATTTAAACTTTAGATTACGACAATTTCTCCATTTCTCTCCCTCTCTCTCTCTTTCTCGTAACTCAAAACTCGCTGGGGAGCCACCATTTGCAACAACAACAACAACTATACTAAACAGACAGTCATCTAGAAAATTACAAATACTTTTGCCATTGCTGAGGCTGCTGGTGCTGTTGTTGTTGTTGTTGTAAGTTGTGGTGTTGCTGCTGCTGTTACTGCTGCTGCTGTTGTTGGGCAGCATAGAATTCCAATCAATGCCGTTGCTGCTTCTGCAGAAGTTTCTTCTACGTTAGCGTCATTTCTCAAGCTCGAAAAAGACGACGCAAGTTTTTGGATTATTAATTACATCAGCAACAGCAGCAGCAGCAGAGATTTATCTGTGTGTGTATGTGTGTGTGTGAATCGAAATCGAATGCCGTGAAAAAGAAACCCGCACACACACCCACAAAAAGAGCCGCAAGCCGAAACGAGCTGAAAAAGTAGCTGAAATATCCTGCTGTCTCTGTGTAGGGAGAAGCTCTCTCTGCCTCTCTCTCCCTCTCTCTCTGCTGTCTCCACCTTGTGTGACAATTTTGACTTTTATAAATATTTTGACTTGTTTTTTGTGCTCTTCTGCTTGTGCTGCTGCTGCTGCTGCTGCCTTGGCTGCTGTGACAAAACATCATTCAACGTGTGCAATGATTGATGATGCAACTCAAAGGCAACTTGTACTCAATTTTCAGTTTATGCCCCGCTGTGGCACACACACACACACACACACACACACAGATAGAGCAGATACACTCACATAACTCTGGCTGTCTCCCTCCATGACAAAATGTCACAAATATTCTACAAGCAATTTGTTTAAATATCGCATAAAAAGGCAAACGAAGCACGGACCAAGGCGGCCCATGGGGCCAGTGGAGGCACAGCCAAGGCAGATTGCGTGCACACGGGAGAAGAAACAAAAAAAAAAGAGTTGAGCCAGGGACTGGCAGTGGGGAAGCTGCCACAAAAGGCGCGCGCAGCCGTGCGGCAATTAATATGTGAGCAAGCTGCAACATTGGCCATTACCATGTGCCTTCAACTTGAACACAAAATAGTTAACTAAAAGGCCGAGTCAACAGAGAGAGAGAGAGACAGACAGAGACAGAAGGAGAGAGAGAGAGACAGGCTACACAGCTAGGCTGCACAACAACAACAGCTGCTGCTGCTGCTGCTGTTGCAACATGATGTGCAATTACAAGGCGCACTGTGCAACAGCAACATAAGTGCAATCGCTGCCTTGGCCCCGCCTGGCAACACGTAAGGCGCAAGGGGGGAGGGGATATATAAAGCAAACGAGAAGAAAAGAAGTATAAAGAAAATATTGCATCTTCTCAAGCATTTAATCTTCTTTGCGCCTTTTTTAACCTTTTATTATTATGCCTTCAACGTGCAAACGTTTTGCTACGCTTTTGCCGGGCAACCTCCTGCCTCCCCTCCCCCCTTCTTCTGTACCTTCCTGCAGCTTAGCTGCGCAGCAAACCCAACCCAATGTGCCTTCATTCCTTTTGCCCCATTCCCATTGCCCGTTGCCAGTCATTCATGCTGCCTCGTGCGCTGTTTGCTCCTTCCGTTTGGGCGCATTTACTCACACGCCATGTCCCCACGTAACCTGCCTCGCCTGCCCCTGCCCCTCACCCTTTGTCAACCGGTTGCTGCTGCGGCCCCTACCTCTGCATCAGCAGCAGCAGCAACTAAGACGAATTGCAGCTTCTGGCTTTGTTGCAACCAAAGCTTTTGTTGCTAATAATTTCACTTCTCTCTCTCGCTCTCCCTCCCTCTCTCTCTCTCTGTCTACTGCTCTCTTGCAATTAGAATGCGTGTTAAGTGCAGATACAATGCGAGAGCGAGAACGAGAGCTTGTGCAAAGAGCAAAAGATACATTTGTGCAAAAGATACTTAAGAAACTTTTGGCTAGACTGGCTTGCGCTACACCCTGCACCCTGCACCTCTGCACTCACTCTCACTCGAGGCGGGCAAATGAGTTGCTCCATAAATTTCAACACAATCAAATTTAATTAATTTTTTTCTCCCCCATTTTCTTTTCTAACCCTTCGCACAACCCTCGCAACACATACACATTGTCTCCCTTTTCAACAGGGTTCCGGTTTTTGGGTTCTTAAGCCGCTGATTGGAATGTTTTTTGTGTCTGTTTGTTCGCCCTCCCTTCCTCTCTCTATATCAATATAAAGCCGATTTCACGCTCTTATGTAGGTGGTTGAAACTAGATTCTAAGGGCGGGCAGGGGTTCTATCTACAATATAACAAAGGTTCTCGAACGTGAGGATTTTCAATTAGATAGAGGTCGCTGGTAATTTCAATCGGTTTTTGGTGCTTCGACTGCATTTGAAGAGCTTACGCGGTTTATAGCGGCAATTTGCTTAAGTGAAATTTGCATTAATCCCCCTTCCTATAAATGTACTATAATTGTGCAGCTATGCAGAAATAAATTGGAATCCCAGAGATAACAAACAGTGACAAGTAGGGAAATCAGTTTGGTTAGCATTGGCTGCAAATGAAATTCTGAAAGGTGATTAAGAAGCCTTCAAATTGACAATGGGGTGAACTGGAAATATTGAAGTGGAATTATTCCAATATGAGATTAATAAGGTCTTTATAAAAAGCTGAAATTGGGGTAAGATAATACTAAACTGCAAATGCGAGAGAATTAAGAAATGAAATAACACTAAATTACAAGAGAAAAAACGCTAAGTATTTAAATGCTACTGAGCTGCAAGCCCATGAATGCAATTTATTAAAATATTACTACACTTTCTTATTATTAGTATTTAAAAAATACTACATTTTAAAGCTAAAGAAAGCGAAATATTTAAAAAAATTGCAAACTTCGTAAACCAAAGTCTTTAAATAATACTAAACTTGCAAGCTAAATACTGCTGCATGAGCTTTTTAAAAGCTCACAAACACAAGCGCAATGTGCCGGCAATAACATTTTATTGCCGTCAAGTAATGCAGTAAATGCACACACACAGAGACACACACACAGACAGAGAGGGACACAGCGGGTTCTTGGGCGCGCTTTCTAAAATGCCCAAGCAAAGTATCTGACACTCGGCGCAAGCAACTGTATCTTATAAATACGATTACCTGGCTAACACTTTCAAGTGCAGCGCACACGGACGCAACTTGCTGCGAGCTGCAGAATGTGCATTGCACGTTATAATTTCACGAAATATTTTCATGAAAAAGCATCTACTGAAAAATGCATTAAGTGCAGCAGCGGCAGCAACAACAATAAGGAAGCAGCAGCAGCAGCAGCAGTGGCAGTGGCAGCAGCTTGCAGCATGCAACACGGCGATGTATGCTTAAAAACAAAACTGGCTTCAGCTTTATGGCAGTGGCAAACAAACAAACACACACACACACATACAGTTGCACATAAAAGAGCGCCAAGCCAAGCAAACTTCGTCTTCTTCTTCTTGCATCTTTTGGTGGCAGATTCTTTGTAGCAACTTTTCTTTTTTATGTGTCCGAACTGCAGTAAAGACCAAGGAGCGAAGCAAAGTGAGGCAAGGTGAGTGTGCAACTGTGCAACAGCAACTGCAACTGTGACTGTGCAACGACGACAGCGGCGACTGCGACTGCGCCTTAATTCTGTCCACGATGGGGCAGAGCAGAGTTAGGCGCATATAACATACAAAGAACATATAGAAAAATGCACTAAATCTCTGATATCTCCGAAAATGTTCGCTGTGCATCTGTGAGATACACACACACACACACAGAGAGACAGACACAGATACATGGGCAGACATGGAGCATGCCATGGCAAATATTAGAGCTATGTTCTTGTTCCTGCTGCCAGTTGCAACAGTTGCTCAGAGTTTGCCCAGTTGCTCGCGACTCCTTGAGGCTAAAAGATTTCATGATTTGCACTTTTATGGAAATAATTTTTCGCATTCGTTTTACAGGCAGCACATTTTCTCTGCGTGTATATGTATGTGTGTGTGTGTGTGTGTGCAAGACAGCAATTAAAAATATTTAATTATCATGGAAAAAAGTTGTCGGGTAACATGCACAACATTTCTCACATGACCAGAGAGAGAGAGAGAAGGAGAAGGGAGGGTGCAGTGGGTACCCCGAAAACAGCGTTCGACTTGTGTCTTTGGAGGCTGCCAAACATTTCCTGTTGTTCAGTGTCCAGAGCCTCCTCCTCTTCTATGTAGATAGATCGTCGTTTGCTCTCCAGGTTCTTCTTTCCTGGGAAACGATTTGGCAGCGTGGAACTTAACACGTTCAGTTACGCTTTGATCGAAACCGACCCAAAATACTCAGCGAGTTCTTAAGTATTTTTCTCCTTTTTTTTTCATTTTCATATATTGTTTTTTAATGAACTGTCTTCGATAATAAAGTAAATAATTTATTGCTTATTTATGGCTAAAGCGTGTGTGTGGTTGTATCGTTCGCGATAAGGCTGTATAAAATGAATATGGTTATGGTTATGGTATAACACACATCACAGCCGCAGCAGCAGCTGAAAATGTTTCTATGAATGGATCGTTATAGCTTGGAAAAGAAAATCACTTTAGCACAAGAATGTGACAAACTTTGAACAGGTTGTGTGGGAGAAGTAAGAGAGAGAGAGACTGAGGGAGAAGGAGCGAAGAATAAGCTGTAAAGCTCTTGGGCTTTTTAAGCATTCAATATCGTTAGGATTGCTGCACTCAGCTGCTCGTAAAATGATTCGAGATTAGATTGAATACATTAACAGGAAATTATGAGAGATTTTGAGAGAGGGAAGTGAGTCACAGGAAAGAAGAAAATCGTTTGATGAGAGGTATTAAAATAAATGGAAATAAGTAAGGAAGAACCTTCTAGATAAAGAAACAGTTATAGGAAATATTATTTTAGATATGAAATTATTTATTTTATTAATTTGTAACCTATTTCAAGGTTGCTTCATATGCTCAATGAGCTTCTTAACTTTGACTGTATTTAGCAGGAGCAGTAATCTATCACTTAATTCAAAATTCTAATGAAATTTTTAGATATTGTTGCTACAACGATAATAAACCTATTCTACGAATAGACCTATTCCAACAATAAACCTATTTCAATAAAATTATTCTATTTTTTAATAGAAAACGAACTCTAGAACTCTTCCTATAAGTTACAATAACATAAACCTATAAATGACTGCAAATTTATAATAAAAATCTCATGAAACCGTTTGCTAAATCACAAAAAACAGCTCATTTCTCATCAATTACACTTGCCACCATATACTGAGAGAAGTATCCCGTTCTTCTTTAGATGCAATTACGAAATTACTTCGTATAATAACTGCAATTAGCCAAAGGAATGAGGTCTTCACATTGCAGTTCCTTTATGAGGAGTGCGTAAACTAATTAAGCACGAGGATTGTCTCCATGATGAATGAATGTGAATTGCGAATGGCCAATGGGAGTGTAAGTGCATTCATTGCTGACGTAACTCTTTCAATCCACTAACCCCCCCACCTCCCTTAGTCACACCTGGAAATGTCACTGCCAGATGCCTGAGCTAAGTTGAGTGTTTTACTGGCTGGCCAAAGAAATACCAAGATCTTAGCGCCCTATTCTTCCCCTCTTCTTCTTCTTCCACTTCCACTCTTTGCTGCAATTGCACTGACTCTGTGGCCATTCAGCCATGCAGTAAGTTAAGTGCAATTTGTAATTGTGTCAGTGCTGTGTCAGGACGCGCTGCTCTTCCAATTTAATTAGCCATTAAAACGTGTGTGACGTCACATGCCAAGGCGACGCCAACTACGTGACGGCAGCTACTCCGCCCCTCCCCACCCCCCCTCAATCACTGTCCCTCATTCTCCCCCACGCTGTCTCTCTATAAAGGCATTCCAGGTAAGCCAGTTTAATAGGTGTATATAGTATAGACAGGCACCTTATCAGCCATACATATCTTTTGGCTCTAATTCAGCTGAATGCACTTTTATTTGCTGTTCGAATGTTTGTCTGTCTCCCTCTTTCTATCTGTTTGTTTGCCCCTCCTTGTCTGTTGATTGGTCTTAACTAATTAAGTTTTTCTCTCTTTCTTTCTCTTTCTATTTGCAGATGTAAGTACACTCCACACAGAAGTTTATTCAAAGGATCCTCATCCGTATGTATTCATTGTAAAAATATCTCTGTGCATATTGATTAATATGTGAATAAGAAGTGAATGTCAGTCAGTCAGTCTGAAAAGTTCATATCGTATTCATTTCTTTCGCTGCTTTCATTTATTTGAAAACCCTCGCAGCAATTTTTGTGTGTGTTTCTCAACATAATTTGATGTTGTGTCAATATAAAAAGCAGAAAAACAAGCTTTAATATTTATTTTGCGTGTGCAAACAACATTTTTAAAGTAATTTCAAGCAAATATTTTTGAGGTTTTGTTACTTATTTACTGTATACTCGAATTTCTTGCATTTCTTGATTTGATTTGATCATTTGATTTGCAAAAGACATGTCACTTTGTTTATGGTCTTAATTCTATATTGAATCTGCATTCCTACTGCATTTTTCACTTCAATAATTTACTCTATTTTATTTTGAACACTTTAGCTGTTGATTATAATTGTTTTATTAACTTAGAATCAGTATTAGCTAAATTCGAGTGTTTTTGACTACCCACCTGACCCAAACGAATTCTGTTGCATACTTTTGGGAACTGTTTGGAAATCAGTAACTCTTTAAATTATTTCTTTAATAACTTCTATGTTAATTATCCAATCGCAACCAAATTCTCTGAAATCATTCGTACGTTGAAAGTTATTATGTTTACCAAAATTGAGCTGTCCTGCATTAAAATAAAGCTTGTAAATCGGTTGTTATCTATTACGAAGGGCGTGTCTTGAATTTAGACCTTTTTTTGGTAGTCCTAGCCCTTTTAGTCTCTGTGATCTAGACTTTTATAAGGACAGACACAAATTATTGAATATTTTCAAACCTTAATCTTAGAACCTTAAACTAGAAAAGCAATAACTGTGTAAAATATATCTAAAGATTCTCTTTATAATTCCACTCAACTGAAATGTGTCTCACTCGAATCTTAAAAGAACTCTTAAGATTGTGCGGTCTCTCAATTAGACAAACTCAAAGTGTTTCCGTTGCGTCGTTCATTGCAGCACGATTTGTTCCAGTTTTCAACGGGAAGAGCCTAATGGGGCAGAGCGGGGCGGGGCACGAGAGTGAGACGCGTGAATAGCGCACGGATATATCCATAACTCATGCGATGCACTCATCTTTTCCCATTTGCCGTTAATGGCAATAATTGCTGTGCGCATTTAATTGACTGATTGCTAGACGCACGTAGAGGCTGCCGCCGCACGCAGGTGAGAAACGCAGGTGTTGTCAATCGATCCCAGAGCACCAGTCCACACACACACACACACATGCAGAGAGACATTTGCTGCGCTCTAAATCACACAAATTTAATTAAAATCGCATCCATAGGTGGAGAGAGAGAGAGAGGGAAAGAGGCTCAATCGAGAGTCATATATCGATTTCTTTGATTTATTTTGTGCACTCGTTTGCCAAAGCTCCACTAAGCAATGACAGCTCCATTATGACTATGAATACACTCACTTTTTGGCACTCACTGGCACTCGAACTGGCACTCACTGATTCGTTGATTTATAGATGAGCAAAGAATCGACAGCATATCTAGTATATTTATTTTAATAGAACCAAAACCCGATCGGGGGGAGCTTGATATATTATTAACAAATAGAGGAGGCAGCACTCTATAGCTAGAGAGAGATGGAGAGAGAGAGAGAGGCAGACGGCAGTGCAATCATAATAAATGTTCATTGAAACCTTTTAAAATCGCACAAAATGCGGCGCACCTCAATGAAGGCAGCAACCCGACAATAAATTTCAACGCCGCCACGATCCGAGGGACATGCTGGACTATAAGTTGAAGAGTGTGGTAGGAGTAGGGGGGCTGGAAGTGGAGGATGTAGTCTGTAGCCTGCACACAGGCACATAAACATTAATAAACTTGTTGCAATCCAAAAGATAATTAGCCGCAGTCTAGGCTGCAACAACTTGTACCACACACACACGCAGAGACCCCCACACACAGATACCCTCATACACAGTTACACTACCATACACACACACACACACAGATACCACCATCACACAGTACTACGCTCTCACACTGCAGAGGCTGAGCAACAATTTGCTATTTAGTATAAAGTTTCATTATAAAACCACTACGGGTAGACAGACGTGTATCTTACAGATACAAAGATACACTCACACACAGACACACTCACACACAGTTGCCGCCTGCCTGCTGTCGATCATAATTTAACATAAAAATGATTTGATTACTATAATTTCTTTTGTGTTTTGGTATCACCTGGTAAGCTCATTTACTACAACGGCAACGCCGCCTATTACTCACACCGGTCTCGGGTCTTGGGTCCGCACTGCCGTGGCCGGACTGGTGCTGCCCCCTGCGCGTCAAGTTGACTTGAATCGACTCGCCTCGATGTGGAAGACTCCCAAAGACCGCACCGCATGCAGCGTGTGTCGTTTTGTACGAAATACACAGAAAAGCTGTACAATAACTGCGGGAAGGCTGACGTTGTTGGGTCCAGTTACCCCAACTCCCTCTTCTCTCCTCGTCTACTTTGCCAGGTTCCCATTCCAAGCGCACGAAAACTTGCAGCGCCCCAGAGTCAAAGTCGAGCTGACAAAACCCGTCTTGGTGAGGCAACAGCAGCAGCGTGGCCGACGACGAGGCCGAGGCCGAGGCAATAATAACGTTGAGACCAAAGAGAGTATATATTCTTCTTGGGGTACTGTAAAAATATCTTGTTTCATGTGTGCGCTGGACGTTAATAGCAGCAGCGGCAGCGGCAGTGGCATCAGCTTCAATCCTTACCCAGTTCCTTATTGCGTTTCTGTCTCATCGTGCCTGCATCTTCAGCCTGAGCGCCGGCAATGCTGTCGGTCTCTCAGTCTTCCTCCCTCGTCTGTCCCATCGAGTCCAGTCCAGGTCTCTTTGGCCAGGTTGCTGCGTTACAGTCAGTTCTGGCAGTCAACCTTAGCTGCATTTCATCATTCATGCACATTATTTGAGCCTGAGACTGAGCCTACTGTGTGTGTGTGTGTGGAAATACACTAGCTAAGTGGGTCCTTTGGCTGTCTGTTTTAGTTTGAATGTTGCTAAAGAGCAGTATCTGTTTGAGGTGTGTTTCAAGATCAGTAATGTAGATGGATTGAATTTAGTTTTAGCATGTTTTCATCAATGAAATATAGGCAATATTTACATTCATTGGTAAACACAATAACTATCAACGCCCAGATGGTTCCTAAAAATTTGATTGCGATCGTATAATTAACATAGAAGACATTTATGAAATAATTTCAACAAGATTACCCCACAAAGTATGCAGCACAAAATATAGAAATAAAAAATAAATAAAATTATAATAATTCATAGAAATTACTTAGTATGCCAAATATTTTTAAAGGGAACTATTATTGATTAACTTTTCAAGGTATCTCAAACAATTCTACATCATTTTGAGCTCTACAAATTCCATTACAGCTCAACATCGCATTATTTCTTTCCCTATAGAGTATACAACAGTCTCTTTATCAAAATTTCCTCTCACACTCGGCCTGTTTCATTTTCAGGTCTCCTCTCTGTGTGTGTTTGTTGTACGGCATGTCCTGCTTGCGTATCGCATTGGTCGAGGCTTAGAAACAGATTGAGTTACATTGCTGTGGATTATTATCAACTGCATTATCTGCTCTTCTGCTTCTTCTTTGTCTGCTTCGCCTGGTGTCTTCCTTAGCTGGCGTTGATGGCGGCACAAAAACAGAAGAAAAAGCCAAATAAAATTTCGTTACGCTGACTCCGTTTTGGAGTCACCGAGTCCAAGACGAAGTTGGGACTGGACTTGAAAGGTTTCTGCATTTTAATGATAGCTCGCTCTCTGTCTCTTTCCCCTCTCTGTCTTTTTTACTGTCTACCTCTCTCTGTGTATCTCTTTCCTTTTTGGGATTTACGGCTTTTCGGCTGGTATAATTCCATCACTGAGCATGGATCACATCAGTTGGGTCTCTCAAATTATGAGTCGAGCTGAGTCGGGCATATTTACCAATTGGCATCGCTCCAAAAATGTATCTTCAAGGTTCCCTCTTCGTCGATGTTCGCGTTGTCGTTGTCCACGAGGCCATAAAGCAAAAGTGAAGTAGGTGTCGTCGTTAAGTTTGATGTGGCACATTAAACTAGACGCGGCTAGAAGAAGCTTCTCTACCTGCCAGCCCCCCGCTGGGGACGCTTTATGGTTGCAGAGCACAAATAGAGGAAGCAACCATAAAGCGCAGAAGACCTAGCTGAAAATTCAAGCTAAAGAAAAAACAGTCAAAAAACAAATTTTATTTTTTATTGATTTCACGTTTTATTTTTGGCAAACTGAAAGAGCCAAGGTAAGGCAGACCGTTCATGCCCTACAACTTTATTCACAATGGAACTATATATATATATATTTATATATGTGATTTATGTGACTTATGTGCAATACTGAAGAGTTTTCCATGTCTAAACAATATATAAATTTATGAGGTCGATGAATTAATAGACTTCTCATTTTGATTTATTGATAAGCTGCGCAAATTGGACTTGAGTATCTATTGAGTTGTCACAGCTCAAAGAGTTCACTCTTATATAGAGGAGGCTATAAAGAAACTGCCAGAGCTTTGTGCTGAAAATTGGCCAAGACTATAAAGCTTTTCACGATATATTTTCTTTAATGTACTGCGACGATGAGGAAAATCCCTCGAATATTGCTAGAGAACATAAATTTTCAAAAGACTCTAGCTCTCGCTGGTTTCTCTCCTCACTCTCTCTCTCTCTCTCTCCCTCCCCCCTCTCTCTCCCTCTCTTGTGCACTACTTCTTCATTTAATTTGCAGCGTTTTCTCTTGAATTTCTTTGGTTAGATTTCTGCACTTCGTCTCTCGTGTTGGCAGCCAGAAAAATTTAGTGGCTTCCTGACGCCAAATGCCATTAAACTAAAATCTATTGGCTGCAGTCCCTGAAGTTACCATTCGACCCCATAAACGAGGGGACCCTAAATCCAAATGTGGGTCACATGCAGCCAGACAAAAGTTTTAAATCATATTTAAAGCGCAGCAGAGGGAGAGGGAGGGAGAGAATCCATTGAGACTTGAGCAGCAGCCCAAAAAATAAAAGGGGAGCATTGCAAAGACCCACAGGCCGCTGTTGTGGGAGTTGTTGTTGTTGCTGTTGTTGTGGGAGTTGTTGTTGGAGGCAAAGAAAAACCACAGAAAACACTTGAGTATTGCAGCAAGGCAGCAATACAGCAACGTTCCAGGAAACTATAAAAGACAATAGACGGGGCAATATGCCAGCTCAGGTTTTTGTGGTTATTGGGGGGAGGGAACGAGGAGAGGGTGCAAGGGGCTTACAGGGGCAGGGTCTGCTTTGAGACCAAGTGCCACAGAAGCCCTACACATGGCGCTGCTTGCCACTGCTGCTGCTGCTGGCGTGGGCCTAAGTCAACAACAAAAGCGTCTTTTATTATGTGCCAGGGGTGTGAGCAAATGTTAGGTGTGTGTGTGTGTGTGTGTGTGTGCAAAGAAAGAAAAACCTTTCGAATGCTTTCTTTATAAATATCGGACAAGGAATCTGAAGTTTAGACGCTCAGCTTTGCTCTGTGTGTGCTCACGCATTAATATACTCGAGCAGAACACTGTGTATGTGTGTGTGTAGTGAATATAGATGTGTGTGAAACTAGTTTATGACAGCACACACAGTGGTGGGAAGGGGGAAAGGGGCTAAATAATGTTGTTTATGTGCACAGGCAAAACCGTAAATATGACACACAGCCCAAGCTAACCAAAGGACACGACAGCAGCAGCAGGAGAAAGAGACACAGAGTAGGGGACAAAACGGAACAGGATGAAGCAACATCAGCAGCAGCAGCGGTAGAAGTGGCAGCCCTGGTCTGCAGTTCGATTCGGACAAGTGCAAAGTAGCCAGTCCATGCCACCAGCAACCACTTGCCACAATTGCAATGTGCTTCATGCAATGCTCCCATTGTGGTGTCGTCTCTGGCTCTGGTCAAGTCTTTCTGCCTGCGGCTGCTGCATTGCCTGCCTGCCTGCCTGCCTGCCTGCCCATGTTCATCCTCAGGTCTCTCTGGCATTGCCCATGACACTCACCTGGGCAACGTGCAATGCGCAGCTTGCAACGCAATCGTCGTTCTTCCCATGAGAGACAGAGATGGAAAGCGCTTTGTGCTTATTTGGTTACTTTATGCCTTTTGCCATGGGTTGTCTCTGTCTCTCTCTCCCCCCCTCTCCCCCACCTGCCTGCCTGTCTGATAATAAAGATGACAAAATATCTAGAAAAAATCATAAACTTTGTGTGTATGTTTGGAAAAATAATATCGCGCAGATATAAAGTACCATTTATGTCGTGCTTATATCTTCTTTCGCCAAGTCGTGAGCAGACGAAGAAGACCTTCTTCTTGCTTGCGCACTGCAGCAGCAACACAGCAGCAGCAGCCGCAGATGCGAGTCCAACTTGCAGATGGCAGCTGGAGCAGAAGATGGAGCAGGAGGCAGGGGAAGGAAGAGGAAGAGGAGCAGGAAGAGGGGGAGAAGTTAGTGGCCATGCGCCATTCGCAGCGTTGCGGCAGCGGTTGAGTTAAGTTTAGGTGAGGCGAGGCAAGTCGAGTCAAGTCGAATTGAGTTGGTTGCTTGCTGCGTGGCTGCTGCTGCGCACTGTGGTGCAAAGATGATTTGCAGTGAATGAAAAGTGCGCTAGGAAAAAGAAGAATAGGTCAATGGGGAACAATCGGTCGAAATTAAGTTTATTTTATGAATATTATTTTGTTTCGAAATAACTCAAGTTAAACAACAAACTTTTACTTTGTATACTCCTGCAGAGGGTAAATTAATTATGGCCAGATGTTTGTAATGCACCTTAGGAGACATCTCTGACAAATAGTATAAAGTATATATATTCTGCATCAGGATGAACAGAGAAGTCGAGCTAGCATTGTGCGTCTACAGCTTAATATGACTTTACAGCTTAATGTGTTCAGATATTAGAGCTATTACAGCTGTCAATGAATACGTGATCAGTGTAATTCAATTGTGCAACTAACAAACCAAACATCTGTATTTAGAGTTTTAAATTACATATTGTAGAAAACTAATCGTTTAAAACTCTAACCATTTACACTCACTATAATATTAAATGCATATTATAGCTTCCATATTTAACTTCCTCCCTTGAACAACTTGCTTTCGCATAGCTCTGTCTTGCATGCTTGCCCCACTGTGCCCGCACTGCAGCACTTCGTCTTCACATGACGGCGACGGCGGCCAATTGTCCAATAGCAGCGCCAAACGACGAAGAAGACGACGACGAAGTCACCATGAGCCACATCGTTGCCGTTGTCATCTAGGGGCACCTAGAGGTAGAAGGAGTAGAAGAGGGTGTGGGGGTGGAGGGCCAGACATTGCGTTGAATCGTCTATTGAAGCCTTCGCTTTGCTTGGCTTGGGCCAGACTTGTCTTTGGCCATGGAGGACGCAACTTGTGCTTTGGCTGAGGCTGCCTGGTTGCCTGGTGTGGTGTATATGCTTTCATTACGAGCTTAGTTCCCGTCACAATCAGTTGTTGGCATCGTTTATGCCGCATTGCCTCACACACACACACATGCCAAGCAGAGAGAGAGAGAGAGAGATTGCGGAGAACTAGTTGCCTCTGCTGCTATGGCAGCTTCTTCAGCAACGTCTTTGCAACTTATCGCACAGCAACACCAACACACACACACTCACAGTGCCAGAGAATTTGCATGTGGATCTCTTTGGTGCGTCGTCGGCTTCGGGGCGCCGCCTTCAACCCACTTCCCACTTGCCTCAGCATCAGCAGCATCCTCAGCCTCAGCCTGCTGTACGTGCATGTAATTTATGCGTTTAGATAACACTTTGCTAATTTTGAATGGCATAAATTTTTTTCGCTCTCCAACACTGGCACAGCTGTGCAACTGTATGTGTGTGCGTTGTCTTTGGGGTTTTTGGTTTCGTCTCTTTTGCATGGACAGTGTGCCGTGTGCTTATGATGATGTATTGATTGTTCGAGGTGTCAGATTTGTTTTTTTCGTCGTCGTCTCTGCTGCCAATATTGCTGGGTATATCCCACAGTGCTGCTGCTGCTGCTGCAGCTCCAGCTGCGTTGTCTTGCACTTTTTTGCGTAATTAAAGAAAATATTTGAGATATGCCAAGATAATAGTGCTGGAATGTTGTTGGATTAATTAATTGAAAATGAGTAGTGGACCAGACAACGACGACGACGACGATGAAGAAGAAGAAGTTGGCTTATTTGGCCCGCGCTGTGTCTCGCATGGGGCGCAGTTTGGTTTGGTTCATGTCGCCCGTTTGCTTATCAGCAGCAACGTTGGCTTTTTATGGCCAACAGGCAGCAACAGCAGCAGCAGCCACAGCCACATGAGGCGACTGCGACAGACTGACTGGGACTGGGAGACCGGACTCTCTGCGGAGACTCTGCGGACTCGGGCATTGTGATTAATAAGGATTTTCAAGTCGTTAGCTGTGCGAACGCTCGTCGCGTTTTTTGTGTGTTTTTTTTTTTCTTATGGAACTTCAGAGCGCACACGGAGAGAGGGACTTGGGGTTTGGGGATTGGCAACTGTGGACTGAGGCAGGCAAATTACCGATTTCAACAATGTCGCTCAAGTGGCTTAACTTAAACTTTGACAAAGGCGGAGCAAAAAAAAAGAAGAGGAGGCAACAGCGGCAGCAACAACAACAAAGAGAGAAGAATGAAACTCTTGAAAGGCAGTTGCGAAAATGTTGATGCTTGAATAATGATGTGATAACCGTAGGCATAAACTGGCCAACAACTGACTGGACTGAACTGAACGGCACTGGACTGGACTGGACTAGAACTTGGACTGGACTTCTCCTAGATACAATTACAGCAGCAGCTGCACTTCTTGCCGCTTCCTCTTGAAAAAACTTGGGTTTGCTTAAAGTTTTCAAATTATTCTAAGTAGGGCAACAAGGAACGGGGCTGCGGCATTAGATTAGTCTTGGGAAACGGCTCCTTGTGCTGTAGCCGTGTAGCCGGGATTAGACTTGAATTAAATTCGAATTAAATTTGCGCTTAAAGCGCGCCAGAGTGAACTGATACGTAAGCAAAGTCAATTGAAATTACTCGAGTGAGAGCGAGAGAGAGTGAGAAGGGAAAAAAACCCCCGCCAGAGAGAAGCGAAGAAAACCCCCCTTAAAAAAGGGAAAACTCATTGCCTGGCGAAGTATGAAAATTGAAATTATTTTCAAATCGTTTGCGAAATCAAATTAGCAACAGCACCCAAAACACTTGAGAGGAAACATCATTAGAATATGCAAAACGTGCACACTAATCGTATTATATAAACAACATCATCATCTTCTGCTTTATCGAATGAACATCAAGTGTTTTTGTCAATTATAAATCGAAAAACTCTTGTAGATCTATTCAATTAGGATTGGAAAAGGAAAAAAGTAATTAAAAAGTAACTTCCTTACTAATATTTTGGATAAGACAAACTCTTAAATTAAGCTAAAGAAGAGAACTCTTGGATTACCTTGACTGACTTATAGCAAGTTTCCTCAACTAAACTGAACATAACCTATAAGCGGTACACTTTGCTAATTAGAAGAACCAACATAACAAGTAATAAAACATACAAGAACATGGCTAGAAAAACAAACTTATGACAGCTAGAAAGTTGAAAAGAACTGAGAAAAAGCCGAGAAATAACAGTAGAACGAAGCTTAGCTACTCTTGTAGAACTGTCGGAAAGTATTTGCAATATTGAAAGTGGTATAAAGAGAAAAGAAGAGAAGAAATGGTTAATGGAGAATATTCAACAAGTTTCAAAGAGATTAATGACTATTTCGAATAGAAATTGATTGGGGCTCCTTATGAAAAAGAATATATATGTATATAATGATAATGATATACTATATTATAATATATATATCGATATTTGACAACCTTTTATATAACTTTGGTGTTATATAATGTTCTATATATAGTGATATAAATGAAAAACATTCAACAAGTCATCATTATAAGAGACAAATAATTATTATGAATACAAATCGTTTGGGATTTCCATGTGGAACAAGAATATATATGTTTGAAGACAATTATATACATATGTATCTTTAATGTTTTAGAGTTAACTTTCTATTAATATATATTATATTAGACTTTGAATTAAAAATCCATGAGTCTTTCTTATCGGAACAAGAAAATATATAGTATAGTATGGTACAGTACCAGATTACCATATATAATATTGCAAGCATTATCTCTTCCCATGAAGCTTATACATAGATAGACAATAAATAATAAATTATGTTCTGGAACAAGAATATATAAAGCTTCAAGATGATATAGTAACATATTCTTTTACAAAATCAAGATACTTTTAGATTACATTCAAAGAACTGCACAATCGTGTTGTGGCCAAAGCTTTCTTCCACTTTTTCTCAGAGCCCCGCTTGGAGCTGGGGGAGCCCACATTTTGTTAATCATATGCGGTACTAAAACTCAATCAAAATTTCATTGCCTCCGCGTGCACAACTTACAACGAAATGAACTTTAAACGCAATGCGCAACGGGAGAAATGTTTGTTGGCCAAGACGGAGTGAGGGAGAAAGCACTGCCAGAAAGAAAGAGAGACAGCAAGAACAGTTATGCATGTGTGGGGAGTGTTGTAGGCCGAGATCACGTTTG
This sequence comes from Zaprionus capensis, assembly GCA_018903675.1. Lineage (NCBI taxonomy): Eukaryota > Metazoa > Arthropoda > Insecta > Diptera > Drosophilidae > Zaprionus > Zaprionus capensis. The sequence continues at coordinate 1,968,499 of JAEIFN010000040.1, read as the reverse complement.
TCTTAATTACATATCAAATATATCGCCCAAGCCCGATTGATCCCAGGCTAACTTGGTCGGTCTCCTCCATAAAACGAAGCAACATAAATTTGAGTTATAAAAACGCATGTTATGCTGCACTTAATTAGCGAGAAGCGACCTCAAGACGGCACAGACGAGCGAGAGACACATTCTCAGACCGTCATAAATACCCAGGAGTCGAGTCACAGATACAGATACAGATACATTTCGAAATACATTTGCGCTGTAGTGTTGTTGCTCCCTTGACTATAATTCACACGATTTGACGCTGCTCGTGCGTCGTGCCCTGCTGCAAATGTCAACGAGGAACTCACAGTGAAACACACTCCTCGTACCAAAATTAAATGGTGTGAATGAAATTTTATGCCGAATCATGCGTGGCAAATGATGAAGATGCCAGCAAAGAAAGGACAGCAGAGTGTGTGTGAGAGGGAGGGGGGATACGCTTAGTTGAAGTCATATTGCGAGCCTCATTTCATTTGTTTATGTTGCGCAGCAGTCGGTGCCGTCTGCCCCTGGCCAGTTGTCATTAGGAGTTGTGCCAAGTCCCGCTACTTCTTAGTATAATAAAGATGCGCACGCAAATCGGGCACAAAATTGAGTGAGAAAACTATTTGAGAATTTTCGACGAGTGTCGCCAAAGTGCTGCCAAAAAAGAGGGGGGAGGTAAAGGAAGAGGAGGGAAGGCGTACCCCCATCCATCCAACACTTTCACCCAGGCAACGACTTCTAAATGAAGTGGCAGACGTTGGCGACACTTGAAGTTCTTTTCGAGTAATTTCATCTTGTGTTTTGATGTTGCCTGCTTGCCTGGGAAAATGTTCCCCTCTCTCTCTCTCTTTCTCTGTTTTCTGGCCTTTTTCTGAAGTGCATTTTAGACAAGTTTATTTTTTGAAGAATCGCTGAAGAGCTTGGCCTGCCTTGTTCTCGAGTGCGAGCGCGTTGTCAAGTGTTGTGTGAATAACTAATGAAGTTGCTTACGGAATGAATTCCATTCGAATTTGTAAAAGATATTGGGCTAACAATTGACTTAGAGATGAGCCGGGTTAAGCATAGGTTATAGAACAGGGAATATTTATAACAGCGAACTTAGATCAAATAATACCAGAAGATATCATGTTCACATTGATGATCTATAGACAAAAAGTGAAGTAAACTCAACTAGTTCATTTTTTCATTCAATGATTATAATAGATTTAAAATAGATATCATGCTACAGCTGAAGATGATCAATAAACAATGAACAATGGAGAAGAGTTAGATCAAATAACTTGTAAAGAAAAGTAAGAAAGGGAAACCGATCTGCGCAATTCCCCATAAAGAATGAAGTCCTCTTGTTCTCAAGTACTCGAAACAATGCTCCAAGTTGGATTCATTAGAAGCGGAAAACCACTCACATTTCTTTACTTTACTTTCCCCTCTCTTCATCTATCTCTCTCACTCCTGCTACTGTTCTAAGCGGCCCTTAAGAACTATAACGAACCGCACATTGGACGACAATTAAGTGATTCATTAAAAATGACAGAGCATGAATTGAATCCAGAGTTTCGGTTCGGTTTCTGTTCTGCTCTGTTCTGTTTTGGGTTAGAGAGTTGGCGTTGAAGTTGGAACAGTTGGAAGTTTCAATAGAATCGCCCAGTATGGTGGTTGCAATAAAAGAGGAAGCCGTCGTCTCATTGCTGTCGTCTCCGCTGACAGCCACGGCAAATGCGTGCCACAAGGCTTTGCTGTCCAATGAAAGTAGTCGTGGTAGTACTTCCTATACCAATGCCCCCGTGCCCCGTGCCCCATGTCCATGTCGCAAGTCCGTGCCGGTTCCGTTTGGCGTGTACGTGCACAAGTATTTTGAAAAACTCATTTAAATCGGACACTGGCGTCGTCGTTTGTCGACCCGTTGCCACTTGAGGACGACGATGCCTCTAAATAATAATAAAAAGCAGAGCGAATACAAGAAAGAAAGTTTTACTTCGATGTGCCGAAGGTTTAATACACTTTAAATGGTTGGATAAACTCTTCACCAATGTGATATGTTGTATAATATTTTTGATTCCTTGAAAACTATGAGATAGAGTTATCTGATTATAATGAAATTTTAATGGTGAATAAAGGAGAGTTTTAACTTAATACAGAATGAGTTTAATTGCAATATTTCAAGAAACCATATAATTTTTCATACAAATACACTCATTTTGGCTGTAAAATCTTAATAATTAATATGATTTTGATGAAATTAATGAAAACATATTCAAAATATAGAAATACAGAGATGTATTGAGTTTAATTGTGATATCTTGATAACTAAATCAGCAATACAGTAATCAGTTTCCTAAGAAACATTCAAGAACAACAGACAACGCTAGTTTCAAATTGCTTGCAAACACTGATAAATTATATATACTTATATACTTTAAGGCATTTTAGATGCCTTCTTTTATGCATTACAAACTACTCTGCAAAACCAATATACCCACTGTAAGGGTATAAAAAGATGGAGAAGGGAAAAACTAGTGAGAATCGAGCGCAAATGGGCATGCAAACGACAAACGACGACGGCGATGGCGATGCTGAAGCTGACGCTGACATTTGATGCCAAATTTTCAAGTGGATCGAGGACGAGGATGAGCCGACGGCATAGCGAAGGAGAGAGAGAGAGGGGAGAGTAGCCGGGGCAGCAGCAGCCCAAACACTTGAGGAATTGCCGCCGCCATCGTTTAGGAGATGATGGCATGAGATACTCGACTGACTGACTGCAGACATTCGCAGAGTCGTAAATATGAGGCACACAAACAAAAGGCAAGCGCGACCAGAGAAAGACCCCAAAACTGCCAAACTGCTAGAGAACGAGAAAGAGAGAGAGAGAAAGAGAGAGACAGCGGGACAGCCAGACGACCTAGACTGTGTGGCGTGGACTAAAACTGAACTGGGAGAGTGAGTCAAAAAGTGAAGCTGGCGAGGACGTGAGCACATTTGGACACGGGCAACGACTACGAGGACGAGGACGATGACGACAACGACGACGACGACTCCATAGTCGCCACATTAGTATACGGAAGAAGCAGATTGCAAAAGAGACAGAGACAGAGACAAAAAAAAAGTAAGAAAACCAATCTCAACAGACGATGACAGCGCGCAGAGAGTGAAGACATGCAACAGAGGGAGACAGGGAGAGAGATGGAGAGTGATGGAGATATGTAGCCACAGTATGTTCAAGGGGGCCGTAAACTGGCGACTATGAAGATATATTAGGCAAATAGATGGATGAATGGAATGGAAGAGCCTGACAAAAAAAAACGAAACAAAATCATTTTTAGCAAAAAACTTTTCACTTTTCACTCCAGCAATGCAAATGAAGTTTGACAGCTCGGCCAGAGCAGATAATCATAAAAAAGCATAAGAGCTAAGAAATGTTATCAGTGTCCTCTCTCCCCTCCCCCCCCGCGATGATGATGACGAACATTAGATGCGAGTTTTGAGGGAGTATTAAGAGTAAGAGAAGGCTACCTGTGTACAGGTATGAGAAGGTCTCATATTACACGCACATAAGAAGTGAGTGAAGAGAAGAGGGGAGAAAGAAGGGGAAGGAACAGTCAGAGGAGAAGAGGAAGGCGAGGGAGAAGATGTTGAAAAAGGGAGGAGTGGAGAAAGGAAAAAATAAACAGACAGAATTTATTACAATAGACGGCAAGGCATAAAAGATGCGAAATATGCGATGGACAACGCACTGTGCACTGTCTCTGCATGTTGGTGTATGTGCGTGTGTGTATCTACACCACAGTGGTGCAAAAAAGTATACGTATACCGTAGACAAGTTGTGGAGAATTGTAGAAATACGTAGAAAGCCGATGCCGCTAGCTCAGCCAGCCGCATAAATAGTCTCCGGGGAGTTGTTACGTGTGAATGTTTGCAGCGGGAATGTGCCAAGTGAGGGATCAGTAAGAGGGGGAGGAGTGTGAGAGGGGGACAGGGCAAGTAGAACCCTCCGGTTGTAGATGCTACAAAATATGCGCGCGTATTTGGCTGCGTTTCGGTTCGGTTCGGTTGAGTTTGCTTGGGTTTGCCCTGAGGGAGGGTTCTATGTATGTGTATGTGTGTGTGTGTGCTCTCGTCTCGTGCTGGTTACATTTTGCACCTAGAGCGTGTAGCCAGGAGCAGAGGCGTAGTAGGAGGGAGGAGGGCGAGGCGTAGGGGGCGCCACCCAGGCAGCTGTTTATGAAATACTTCTCGTACTTGCGCATGTACAGCAACATGTATTTATGTATGAAGCGAATGAAAACATAAACAACAACAACAATAGCAGAAGAAGCGTGGCACTTGTTGTAGCTGTTGTTGTTGTTGTTGCAGTTGTAACAAAGGCATGCAAGGAAATATGCTGGAAAACGAACGAACGAAACGAAAACGCAACGCACAGTGCGCAACAATTTATGGGCAACATTTAAAAAATACATGCTGAATTGTTTGCGGCAGCATAAAAAGTAGCCAACGCCACAGAGAGAGAGAGACAGAAACACGCAGAGAGAGAGTGATAGAGAAAAAAAGAGAGAGGGGGGAGTGACAGTGGCAGAGGGATGCACAGTTGAACGGTTTGCCAGTTGCATTGGTCGCTGCGGTCGCGCAGCGTCTGAATTTCTTTGCATAAATTGCAACATTTTGTTGCAGTTGTCGTTGCTGTTGCAAGCAGTGCATTGCGAGTGGCAAGTTGAAGCTGCGTTTAGCCAATTTGTCATAGGTGAAGCTGCCACTGCTGCCGTTGTCAGTTGTTGTTGCCAACCATTGCTGCAATCGCATATTGAGATACAATTGTATCTGCAGCTTGTTTTGAGTGAAATTGAGCGTGGATTTGTGAAAAGAACAACTGCATAACAAGTGTTGTGATGGGGCAAGCTCATGTTATACAGATATACTCAATTATATGCGCTATAAATATGCTATAATCGAATTGGGATCATCTTAATACTTATATTAATGTTATTTTATAGTTTTGTGATGAGAAAGAAATATATTAAGCGAACCATTTTATAAGACAATATAGAAAAGGCAAAAATTATCTCAAATTATATTGAAAATCATGTTAATAAATTGATAGAATCGAATAGATTATGTAGAATAAATAAAAGTTATCAAATATAATCGAATATAATCAAAAAAAATCGAATTAAATGAAAAAGCATCGAATGAAATCGAATAAAATCAAATTAATTCGAATATAATCGAATGGAATCGAATATAATCGCATATTATCGAAAACAATCGAATCAAATCGAATACAATCAAACTAAATCCAATTGAATCGAATACAATCAAACTAAATCGAAAAGAATTGAATAGAATCAAATAAAATCGAAAAGAATCGAATGGAATCGAATAGAATAGACTAGAATGCGATGTATTAAATATTATTCTTCAACAAAAAGTTAAAAGTTAAAGCTCCTTGAACTGAATTCGAATTTTCGAATTAATAACACCTGATAATATTATCGAAATCCAGTTCATGTTAACACTGCTGCGCCTACACTCTCTCTTTACCTGTTTCTCTCAGTTCTCTGCACTTATAATAAAGACTGTCACGAAAAAAGCGCTTCAATCTCAAAAAGCAAACCTTGAACAAAAAGAAAACGAAGAAGATGCAGATGAAGAGCCGAAGCTGAGGTCAAGACATAACCTTAGCAAAGTCTATTGGGGGAAATGGAAATGTGAATGCGAAAACAATGAAATGGGAAATGCATTCGCAGTGCAGAGTTTAAACGTGCTGCTAAATGCTCTCACTGTCTCCCTCTCTTTGTCTCTCTCTCTCTATCTCTTTCTCACTCTATGTGTGTGCAAGCGCTGTCAAGTTTGAAGTGCACACGCCCCAACAATTTTCAGCACAAACTGAACTGAACTAAACTCATTCTATCTCGCTATCTCTCTCTCTCTTTCTCACACGCTGGGGAAACACAAATCTGCCAGTCTGAGATTACCCTGTAGCCCCAAAATGCATTTACGCCAACTCAAGTGATGCAAATCTAATACGGGGAGTACTTCTAGAGAGAGAGAGAGAGGGCTGTGCAAAAATATAAACCTCTCAAGTGCAAAAACCATTCAAAAACTAAGCTAAATTTATTTAAGGAACAAACACACACACACACTCGCACAGCATACACCCTGTAGTTGTTGTTGCTGTTGTTGCTATGCACATTTCACTTAACTGAAATAAAAACTGAAAAGAAAAGCCAACGCAAATGCGAGCAAAGCCCAACCAAAATACGCCAGAGCCGATGCTGCCTGCAATGCACACTGCAGACTGCAGTGGCTAGAAAAAAGCTAGAAATAAAAAAAGGAAAGAGCATGAGGCAAATAGAATGAAGAAACCAGGAGGCAATAGTGCTACCAACAAATGTCGTCAGCAAAAAACCAGGCAGGGGGAGAGGGATGAGAAGTAGAAGCTTGTCGGTGGCTTTGGCAATCGGGAGTCGAGTCAAGAGTCGCGAGACTCGCCACGTTGTGTGGCAGGAATAAAATACACGTGGCAGGCAGCAGAAACAGCAAAAGAGGCTAAAAACGAAACTCGAGTCGAAACTCTTGGGGAAAATTCTCGCAGTGCCAGGGCAAGTTGTGTGTGCGACTGTGTGTGTGTGTTACGTGTGTGTGCGCATGCAAGGTGCTCGTATAATGCGTTGTGCGTGTTAAAAGATAGTTTTTCCCGGCTCAAAAGCGATGCCAGAGCCCAGTCGGGCGAGTTTCAGTAGCAACAACAACAACACAGCGACAGGTAGTTTTACACATTGAAAAATCCCAAACACCATGACATGATGTTGTTGTTGTTGTTGTTGTTGCTACAGAGGGTTGAGAGTGGAATTCGGCAACCACGTTCCTGTATGTGTACGAGTATGTGTGTGTGTTTGTGCCCTGTGTGTGTGTGTGAGGCACACTAATGGGTCTAGGGATCAAGGCGAGCGCGAGACAAATGCAAACAGACTTGGGCCCCGTAACGTTTTTTTACCACTTAGTACACTGAACAAAATATAAAAAATGCCTTCGCTTTAAGTTTAGCAAAACATGTCAGGGAAGCTTTTTATAAAGTAAATAAAATTGGTTGGGTCTTAGCAAGGTGGTTTTTATAGGGAAATGCCTAAGAAATACTTTATAATAAATAGCTTAGTTGGTTTTGGCTTCAATTAACTAAATTTAATGTATATTCTTTTATTTAATTTTATTATACAAAATATATATTTTTATTTTTATTCCCCTAATCGTCGAACTGAGAACTATCCATAGCAAAAAAAGCGAGTTATATAAAAAAAGCGAGTTACATGAAAATACTAAATAATCTTTTGTTCTTATTTCGTGGAGTTCTATAAGAATTCAACTTCATCTGACTTTCGCTCAGTGCATTGAACGGAAAACTGCACTTATACACGTTCCTGCTGCTGCTACTACGTATGTATATTTCAATTGTTAAACAAACGTTTTCGGTGGCAACCCTGCAATGTCTAGACCCTATCGAGCAACAACAGCAACAAGAACGACAACAACAACGACGAGAACAACAAAAAGGAAAAGTTCGTTTTTATGCGCGTGCTTCTCACATCTCTCAGCACACACTTTTCCAGCACCTCGTTCCCCCCACTCCACTCCCCTTCTGCTTGTACTGCTGCCCCTTTCAGGGCTGTTGTTATGTTCCGCTCCTAGACAAATATTATTGTTCCCAACATGCCGTTATTGCATATTTGCCTTAAATATTTTTGAAATGCTGCTTCGAAGTGTGAATGAAATTAATGCGAGCGGGTAACGAAAACAGAAGGGAGAGAAAAGAAAAAAAATGAATATTAAAATGGGTAGAAATTCATGTAGGAAAATGCGTTTGTCGCCGCCGCCGTCTCAGCCTTTTTTTCCCATATCATTTTCAATGTTTTCGTTTTGTTTTATTTTCCGCTTTTCACACACAGATGCAGATACACACAGAAAGGCAGAGGGGGAGAGAGGCGAAAAGAGAGAGAGAGAGAGAGAAATGTTCCTAAACGTTATTAAATGCAGGCAAATGCCTCTCTGCCTCTACAACCATTTGCATTAGTTGTGCTCTCACTGTGTGTGTATGTGTGTGTGTGTGTGTAAAGGACGCTAAAAGAGCTGTTGGAATTATTTTTGAGTGCTTATTTATTTTTTGGCGTTGCCTACAACTGGGACAAGCTGGTAGCACCCAGTTGCACCGTGGTGTAAGGGATGATAAATATATTGTATAAAATATTTAAAAGGCAGCTGGGTACGCCAATTAATGCTAAACATGTCTAATTAGCTGTCTAAGTAAACAAGTTAAACTGAAAAGTAAAGAAGTAAAGTGTAAAACTTATCAAACTGTAGAGCAGTAAAAAATAAAGGATATTTTGTAATATCTCATTTGTTTCTATCTTATCACGAGTGTTTTTAACAAGTTTTTTATTGACTTTTACTCATTCAAATAACTATATGACATAGATTTCATGGAAACAACATTTATATTATCCAGAACTTATAGCAGTTCATGCATGTAATTTTCAATTTTATTTAGTAGCTTAATAGTTTTTATTTCCAACCATAAAATACTTTTCCTTTTCTCAAAGTTATCTTGACATATTTTTAAAAAGCTTTAACAACATCATAAATTTCTAGAAAACTTAAAAAATTCTACGCATAAAAAAACACGCACAACAAATTTACCGATAATTTGTCGTCTGATTTAATAGTTTCGCTTCGCTGCACACAACTGTTTGCCCAAGTTCTCAGTTAATTTATGACCTCCCCCATCCTCCACTCGATAATTCTATAAACAGGCTGCAACAGCAGACACCTGTCTACTGCATGCATCAGCAGAGAGCGAGAGCTATGGGCTACTTATCGACTAATGCCTATGGTCGCGTTTTCAACACCTGCTCGCAGCTGTGCGCACCACTGTGCGCGGGGGCCGCTGCTGCTGCTGTTGCTGCCGTTGCTGGCCTAATGCTAAGTAGCTTTAATGTTGCGGCAGGGCAGTCAAGAAAGAGGGGCGTCGAGAGATGGGGAAAGAGGCGTGGTCTGTGTGCTGGTCGTATTATTTTTATTTTAACACAAAATGCCGCCTTAAATGCGACTAATTAATGAGGATTTAGTGAAAACTAACAGTTGTACGCGAACGTTAAAAATGGAAATGAAAATGTAGATGGAAAAGGGAAATATGGAAAAGCGCATTGCACAATTCTGGGTTTTTTTCCTAGCTCTTGTATGTAGTGTTGTTGTTATTTTAGCTGCCTTTGAAGTATTAGCATGTAAATAGTATTTTAAATATTTCACACACACACACGCACACACACTCCTACATAATTCGGGGTTATTTCATTAGGTCGCGTGTGTTGGCGGCGGGTTAAAGAGCTCCAGGACGCGACGCCTGTGTAAACAGGAAACGAGCCTAGGCACACACGCACACCAACACCAGCACACACGCGCCGGCACAAACAAATGTAATCAATGAAATTTTATGTGCAACAGCAACGCGCAACTCTGACTGAGGTTCTGCTTTGGGTTATACTTAGAACCGATTTGGGTTGCCCTTGTTGTTTTTATACCCGCTACTCATATGGGTAGAAGGGTATGATAACTTTGTGGCAACCCAAAATTTAGCTAGTGTATAGCTAGTGCTACCAAATTTGGTAACAATATGTGTTATTATTGCACGCAGATCAAGTTAGTTTTGTATTTTAGCCACGCCCCATTCCGCCCCCCATTAAATATTAAAAACCGAATTCAAAGCGTAATTTTAGTGCAAAATATTTCAATTTTTGATAAACAAAATAACTCTCAACGAAATTAAATGATTTCTGAAAATTTGGTTGCGATCGGATCATTAACAAAGAAGTTATTTAAGAAATAATTTAAAAGAGGCCGCTCCCTGTAAAGTATGCAACACAAAATAGTTGGTCAAGTAGATAGCGGGTATACCAAAGTCAAGCACACTCGACCATAGCTTTCGTGCCTGTTGTTGCTGTTGTTGGCGTGTTGCTTTTTATTTACACTCGCGTTTTATGTCTTTATAACTTTATTTGGCCACCGCAAACAGTTGCCTCAAACCAGAATTCTCAGATACAAATAACAATTGCGGCGCGCAAAGGAAATTAAAAAAGGATTTCCAGCTCAGTAGCTGCGTTCCTTTCTCTCTGACCTTGTAGGCCTGCCCACTCATCGTATTATATATTTGTATATATTGTATTGTATTTTACTTTGCTTTACTGTACACCTTTTAGGAGATACCCCAAACTAATGCAAGAATATCTTTCTCTTTTTCAGACTTTCCTCTGTCGTCCTCTTGTTCGTTCGTGCGTCCATTTCGGCTAATTGCTTTGTGCTTTTTTTGCTGTTTCTGTGCTAAGCATATAAGCAAAGCATAATAAAAACAAGGTATGTATTCATTATAATATTCGTATTCTATTTACGTTTAGCTTGGGATTTATTATTCCTTCTAGAGCGGGATCTCTTTAATTATTTAGGATTTAGTCCAGGAGGGGGGGATAGCCTTTTGAACTAAGCTGGTACATGAGCAGTAAACAAATCACTTATTGTACATCAAATTGTGCAGACAGAGAGAGAGAGAGGGGGAGAGGAAAGAAAGACAGCACGCAATTTGGCTGGCAAAAGTAATTTGAATTCGAAGCTTGGAAATGCAATTAATTTGTCTTTAAATAAACTACACAAACACACACACACACAACGATACGAAAGTCTTCTGCTAACTCATTAGTAGTTTCGTCTTGGCAGACTAAGTGGAATATATATTATATGTTAACTGTAGTTGTTATTGCTGTACGCAGGGGTATTTTCAGCAGCAGGCAGTTGAGTTTATCCAATTTATATTCTCTATGCAATTTTCATTATTAGCCTTCTTAAATATGAAGCTAATTAGATACAGAATTTCATCTGTCTGCTGTTCAATTAAACTGCTGAAAATTCCATAAAATCAAAGCCTAATCATTACCAAGCATTGAAGTCTGTACACCCAACTTAATGTATATTCAGGCAGAACTTCATATCGATTTCGTGACCAATTCTGCAGTGCTTTGATTTATCGATTTGCCTGAAAATCAAAGCTGAAACACAGACAGACAAAGGCAGAGAGAGAGGGAGAGACAGAGAGCAGGTACTCGCACTTGCATTACAATTGCAACAATTCACATGTTCAATCTTGAACTTTTACTGCGCCCTTATCTTGGCCTGAACTAAACTGCCAACTAAACAACCATAAAAACCACTGCCAACTTGCAGAGCCAAAAAAAAAGAAAAAATAAAAGAGAAAAATCCCCCAAAATAAAAAAAGGAATCCAAAAAGAGCAAACAACTTTCGAGCACTCAAAGCATCACAAATCACTTTAAACAGTCAGGACAAACTCGGAGTCGAAACTTTTCGAGTGTGTGTGTGTGTGTGTGGCAGACCCAACTCTCGCACCTGGCACGCCCACTTAGTAGCTTAGCCGTAGCTATTAAATCTCAGCACTTGTTTTCCGCAAAGCACTCGCATTGGCTCGACGCCTTCAAATCGCTGAGATACTTGTATCTATAGCTTCCTATATCCATCTAACTGTAAGATATACAATCACTTAAATCGCTGAGCGGCTAATCCGCTGACTGGGTTTATCATACTTCAAAGGAGAAGCTGGCAGACAAGGCAGAGGCAGACAGACAGACAGACAAGGCAGACAGACCGAGAGACAAGGCAGGAGGTAGTCTGGGGACCTTCTTGGCGTGGATTTTGGGACACCCCCGTGGAAAAATTTGTGGCACTCGCATTTCAAATGCCAAATATCATTTTACACAGGCAGACAAATCAATAAACCTCAACATATATTGAGTAGAAGAAGCAGTTGAAAGGCAGACAGTGTTGTCGCCTCATACAACACCATCGTCGTCGTCAGCCTAGAAGGCATATCAAATTTTTTACATTCTCTCTCTTTGTGTGTGTGTGTTTTTTTTCGATTCGTGATTGTGATTGACGTCTTTTTGCAGTTTCCGTCGGAACGCCCGCGGGGCGGAGTTCAACTTCGAGATTGGGGAAGTTCTTTAGCGGCATTTTGTGGGGTTTTCCCTTCCTCTGCTCTCCTTCTTCTCTCTCTCTGTTTGCTTCTCTTTTCTCTCACTGATTTGCTTTTACTTTCGATTTGGCTTTTGTATTTTTGGCATTTGTGCTGATTAGCCCGGTCGACTGCATTGGGTTTGGTTTGGTTTGGTGGGTTGTGGATGGGATTTGTTTGGATTGGAAGTTCTGTAGTGTGGTGAGTGAGAAAAAGGGAGGTGGCGGGGGGACCTTGGGGTGGCTTGTGGCAACGCAAAAGAAATCAAATGTTGTCGTCCTTGCCGGCATAGTCTAATCTCTGGAGCATGCTAATAAACCAAGGGCCCAAGGAGGGAGTTGGGGTAGTGGGAGTTACATTACCATGGACTCTAGCTGCCTCTGTGTGTCCCTCTCCCTCTCTCTCTCTATATAGTATATCCGAGTAATTTCATGCAAATAACGTATTATGCGACTGGGGGAGGCGACTGTACGTGCTGTGGGTATAGAAAACGGCCTCCGACAATGCCTCAGACAATAATCATAACAACGACAATGAGCAGGCTGTCCAGGACGGAGGGCACTTTGTGGGTGGAGTACGGCGTAATATTTGTCAATAGCCGGGCAACAATTGACAAAGGCACAGAGAGTGAGAGAGAAAAGAGAAAGAAAAAACGAATATAAAGGGGAATTACTTCCAAAGGGAAATAAGTATGTACGCGTGTGCGAGCAACACATAAATAAATAACAAAATAAATATCAAGAACTAAGTGAAAATGTAGCTGGGAAAATCAAGAATCAAACCCGGGAGTGGCGAGAGGAGGAGGGAGATGGGTTTATTGGCGTAATCGGAAATGCAGCTGTTTGTGAAGCTTGTTCTTTTCAGCTCCTTGATAAAGGGTAATTAAGATCTGATTAAGATAGGACCGCTCGTTGAGTCTCTCTCAAATCTGGCTGTTACTTAAGTGATTAGCAATAAAGTAAACAGAAGATAGAAAAAAGGCTGATTTCAATGCCTTGATAAGCCAAGAGATTATTGTTAATTATACATCAGATTCTGTTTGCTGACGGGGGGATGCAGTCATGAAACTTGAGTATTATAATCAACTGAAAGGAATAAACTGAATAAACACTTTTTATATCAGTGCAGTTTATATAGTAAAGGTTTATGTTGCTTGATGTTCGATTTAAGCACAATAGATGAGAAGAAAGAAGTAGCCAGGGTATATTTTTAGTATATTTAACTAGAAGCGAAGGCAAAAATACCTTGTGTATACTATAATTTACTAATTATGTGTTGTTTTTTGGCTTTTAACAATTGTAGATATTTATAAATTTTTAAGAAATAAAGTGAATATGTACACTACTAATTCCACAGTTTTTTATGACTAAACAAGCAGATGTCTGAATTAATGTGTTCCTTACAAATCACTGCATCCCCCTACTTTAAAGAACTTAAGCTAATCTTTGGCATGCAGCTCTTAGAAAATCCTTCGCCCTCGTTGATTTTGTATTGTGTCTTCTTCTTCATTCAATTCTCTCTCTGTCTGTGATTTGCTTGACTGCGTCTACTTTACCGCCTGCAATGAGCCTCGGCTTAAATCAGCTGGTTAGTTAGCAATGCTTTTAGTGCTTATGCCACGCCCACACAACGCCTTTACACTTTAAACACCCCTCCCCACTGTCACTACTTAGTCCGGACAGCAGTGCCACGTATCATTCGCACTCTCACGTCACACACTGCACATGACTCCCACTGCAAGTGAGGGTTGAGTGTGTGTCTGTGCAGTGTGTGTGTGTGTGTGCAGTGTGTGTGTGTGTGTTATCTGCAGAGCGCCACGCTTGCAGCTAAACAATGAAGAACTAATCCGCAGAGCATACAAAAGAATAGCTATAAAACTTGTGGGCAGTCCGCAAAGGGGGGAGCAAAATGAGTTGGCCGAGGAGGAGGGAAGGGAAGGGAAGGGAGTTAGGTCAGGGCAGCATAAGGCCACTTTATGGCTGGCCTTTGCAACAATTGTGCAGCGTTGCATTCAATCAACAAACTTTTTAAAGCGCAGTTACAAAACTGCAACAACAACAACTGACAAAGTACGTGCAACTTGGCGAAAGACATCAGCAGCAGCAGCAAACAGCAGTAGTAGCAGCAGCGTTTAATTATGACAATCAATAGTCGGATACAAACACAAACACACACACACTCTCCCTCTCTCTCTCTCTCCCCTTCTCACTAGCTCTCTCGCTCTCTTATTGCACTATATGTGCCCGTTCATTGCTCATCCTTTGCCAACTAGTGCAAATAAAACTTGATTAAATTCCATTGGCGTAGTCCAATTTCAGTCATAGCTGACCAGGCGAGCAAGGCAGAGCGAGAAGGGAAATGGTAGAGAGAGATAGCAGTGAGCAAGGGAAGGCAGAGACAGCAGCGAGCAGAGGGACGAGGCAGGTTAGATATTGGTTAGGCGACACCGCCTAGATTCCGGTTGCATATTACAACAATTAAACATAACCTAATTAAAAGACACTGTCGGGGAAGTATGCACTGTGCCAAAAAAGGAAGATAATCATTGATATTTATTGACTTAATATGCATACTTATTATAAGCAATTCACCGTTGTTTTTTGGCAGATTAGCATAGAAATATCTTAGTTGAAATATGCAATCAGCTCAATTTAATGAACATATTCAATGATAGAGCAATGCGAAGTGCTGAAATACCACAGCATATGTACTTATGTCGATCCCTGCGAAATGTGCAACACTAAAAAGACACCTACTTGAAACTAAAGAGATTAATTAAATCTGGCCATGAACAATCTATGATTGCCTAAGAAACACTGATCTGATAATGAAGTCATAAGCATATCAGGGGTACAAGAGATCATATATGTAGGTGGCACTGCAGATAACGCTCTTTAATACTATTAATATGCAATGAAATCTATAAATTATTAAATGTTTCTTGAACATACGTATCCAAAACTTATTCAAAATTAATATATATTTCTTGATATAATCAGGAACTCAATAAGTAAAGATGGTAGTTAGTCAGTTAGATAGATGCTCATATTTTATGACATATTTTACCAATAGGTCTGCCAGGTCAATTGCAAGATAAACTGTCATATATAGTATTATAGACACTATTTAATCTTATATCTGCATTTTTCTTATTCTTATTTTTATTATGCATTTTTTTGAAAAGTTTGCAGTTTAGTATTTAGTATTTTTGGTAGTATTATTTCGACAGCATTACAAGCTTAATATTTTAATCAAACATAGTAAAGTGCTCGACAGTTTTCCATCATTAATGCCCTTTACTTTTCATGGTATAATATACACAGCTTACAGTCATTAATATATTCTTAAATATAAATACTTCTCAGTGCTTCTGCCTTTAAATCATTTCTTTCTATATGTGACCTTTAGCTACACCCTGTTTCTGCCAGTGTAGTCTACTTGCTGCTGTTGTCACTAGTCTGGCATTATGCACTCGCTTCGCTGGTGTTTATAATTGCCAAGGATTGCAACTAGAGTTGCCAACATTGCCACAGTCTGCGTCTCGACTGCAGCCTCGATTGTGCGCTCTGTTTGCCTGTGCCTTCAATTAACATGTGCGTCGCGCACTTTCTTTGACCATGCCCCCACACACACACACACACACACATACAGCTTCAGAATGGGCGCAGTCAGTAGTGTATTTGCACAGCATTATTATTAGTGTACCAGTCTCTGCCTCTCCCTCTCTCTCTCTCTCTCTCTCTCTCACGCTTTGTCTGCCTTGTAGTGCCAGCAATCAAACACACACTCAAAGATTAATCCTGACACTCACTTGCAAACTAATTACATGGCTCTTAGGTCAGCAGAGCCGACGGCAAACTGCGTTGCCCCTTTCCCCCTTTCTACTACGCCCTTGTGTGCAAATTCCCCTCTCTCCCTCTCTCTCTCCTTATGCCCTGCAGGCAGGCAAACCAAATGAGCTCCACTCAAACGAACGTTGGCCATAATCAGGTTGCCTGCCCCGCCCTGACTTCCCACTCTCTCCCTCTCTCTCTCTCTGCTGCATGTAAACATCAATTGAATGCAACATTTGATTGGCAATAATTGAAAATAGTTGTTGTACATTAAGAGTGCCGAAAGCGGGAGGGGCGAAGGGAAAGGGAGGCAGGTCAGCTCCTTTTGTATTGACTGTTGTCATGGCTGCCTTTGTCTACATAGCTGCCTGTCTCCCTCTCTCTGTGTGTGTGTGTGCTTGAGTGTGTATTTTATTAAATTCACACCCACCCGAACAGCATCAAGCGTCGCCAGCGTCATCATCATCATCATCGCCTTCTCCTCCATCGTCGTCATCAGCATCTTGTGCGCGCTTGACCAACGCCAGGCGGGCAACAATACCATTCACAATAACAACAACAACAACTGACAATAAATGTGTAATGATAGCCACTACAAATGCCCTGCCACACAACCCTGCCCCCGCTCACCCCTCACTTCCTGCCAGTTACATGCAATTTCATTTAACTGCTGCGAAAACAAATGAAACGCAAGCAAGCAGAGGCGCAGCAAGAGGAAGTGAGGAGGAGGGAGGTATAAAGCTGCCGACTTTGGTTCTCAGGCTGCTGCAAATTGCTTATGCGTATTGCTGCTGCTCACACGCAGCTATCCCAGTGGACCCCTGCTCTCTTTTATTTGCATTACTGAGCGGAGCTGATCTACCCACCCCTCACCCCGCCGGTCATTTGTTTATTTCATCTTTTGTAAACTGTCATTACTTTGTCATGGTCAATCCGTTGTTGTAAACCAAGCAGAGAGTCTCAGCAGCGTCTCAGCTTCGAACTCAATCCTGGCATAATTGGACTGGCGAAATGCTTAACGCCGTCGACACTACTCCCAAGTGGAGGCAGCTCAGTTAGCGCCCACTAGACGACGCTTTTCACATTGTCTCCTCCGTGTGTCCCTTTATCATTTCTGTTTCTGCCGGTTTAAAAATGATAAATTGACAGCTCTTATCGGGCATTATGTTTTGGTTCAACTCAAGAGAGAGAAAGAACGAACGAAAGAAAGAAAGAAGGAGATAAATATTATAATCTTTGTGATAACGGTCACAATTCTTTTCACTCTCTCTCTCCCCTTCTGCCCAGCAAAGCTGTGTTTACTTTCAATTAGTCTGTTTTCAAGGCGGGTTCAGCGAAAGGCTACGCAATTTGTTTCTTCTGCTTGACAATATTTTGATATGTGATAAGAAAATGGCCTGCGCGATGATGAGATGAGTGTCGACTTGTGCGTATATAATATTCAAAAGGTCTTTTTTAAGATTCTTATGAAAATTGGGTGCCATCTTGGGCAATCAGCAGTTAAAACTTTCTTGAAATTCAAGTGATTCCGATTTAAAATGACATTTTGTAAACTATCTTTCAACTGTAGTTACTGATGCTAAATTGACATTATCGATTTAAAAACTTTAATTGATTAAAGAAGGTAAAATTAGAATAAAAATAAATTCATTTCTGAAACATATTTTTCATAATATCGGAAATTGATTAAATTTCTAATATTTACAAAGCTTTTTTTTAATTTCTTAATTCTGAGACTCATAACTTTGTCAAAACTCTAAAAAGTACTCTTCAAAAAAGCATTTTTTTAATAATCACGACTTCAAATTCGTTCTCATCAAAATTTTATATAATTTTCATACCTTATGTAAATTATTTCAACTGTAAACTTAATTTTTAACATATTTTAACGTTTTTGCAACAATGTAAATTTAATTTTTACCTTTTTGCAACAGTGTAAACTTCATTTCTAATCCTATAACGTGGCTACAACTTAAAATGAGTAAATAAATCGACTCTAAAAAATATATTAAATTAAATTGTGAGGTTTAATGAATATCCGCACATATTTTAAAATAATTTTTAGTCTCACCCCTTTCGCTTAATTTCATTAAATTCAAACACGCAATTTATAATTGCCCCACTGAGCGGCAAATGAATTGTATGTAAGCGTAAATATTTACAATAGAAGTTATGTAATTAGGGCAAATAATCCATGGAAGAATTATAGAATTTCAATGATATTATAGAATGATATTTTGATTTTGATTTCGATGCAGAACAAAAAGTAAAAAACGTTGAAATTCCAATTGAAATTCCATTTTAATCTCTGGGTAATTTCAAATAAACTCTGCACCGCAATTTCGAGTGGGTACACAGACACAGGTGAATAACTCTGGTATGGGTGGTATGTAGAGGAGGTGAGGGGGTTATACACACACAGAGAGTCGATTGCTGCATCAATATTAATCCGCAAATCATTCAAACAACATTTCATTATAATCAATTGGCCACATTCAGGTTGAGGCTGTGGGGCACACATCATAAATTCAAGAGTTAAACACATAATTAAAAGCACTTCAAATGCAACTTCAAAGCAACTGCAGCAAAAATAAAAAACCTGCAATGTATCTGTATCTGCTGTAGCTGTGATTGTATCTGTATCTATAGCGGGAAATGTTTTATCTATGCGTCGCGTTGTTGCTGTTGCATATTGTGGCTATTAATCGCATTACTTATTAAATCAATTAAAAACTTTTTCAAGCGCATAAATAACAGCTCTAGGAAAGTAAGGGGAAGAGAGAGGAAGGAAGGGGAGACAGAGATGCAGATAGACTGAGATCTCATAGAGCGTATAATCTTTTATTATGTTTGTAATGCATTTTGTTGTCTGCCCTCACTTGATGCTACATTGCATTGCAATTGCTTTAGCTGTTGCTATTCTTGTTGCTGTTGTTGTTGCTGTTGCTGCTGTTGTTGTTGCTGTTGTAGAATTTGATGTAATTATTCACGCTGCAATTATGCGAATCATGGCAAACTTTTGCGCTGCTTTTGGCTTTATGTTTGCCTGTCATTCATACGTATTATCCTTGGCTGTCGTTGTTGCTACTGTTTATAATCTGCAATGAAAACACGAGCAAAAACACAGGCAACACTCACACACACACATACAGTTGCAAACGAGCGCATTATTATGTGAAATCATATCAAAGGATTGCCATGAACAACATCAACAAACTCACATTGCATAATGTCATGAACGGTGTGACTGAGAGGGGGCAGGAAGGGAAGAGGGGAGTCGCATCATCGTGTCGACTGTTTTCCACTGTCCTTCCCTGTGCACCGTGTCCTCGCTGTATCTGCATTTTGTATCATGGTAGCTGCAAGATGCATCTGTTGTGCCGTAATTTTATACTTTTACACACAGCACATGCCCCGTCTCTCTCTGTCCCCCCTCTAACCTCACATTGTCAGTTGTATCTATGAGCTAGCAATGTATGTATCTGCATTGCCCTTTGGTTCATCATCCTTAGTGCAATTGAAATTAAAAACTGTGGATGAGAGAGTGAGAGAAACATTTTCATGTGTTGTGTGACACAACGTTAGTAGGAAGGAAGCGTGTACACTTTGCCAGAGGGCAACTAAGCATGATATATGATATGGCATGACTGTGTCTGGGTTATAGTGATGATCAATATTGAGTTATAACTGGCTGAGTATAAGTTACCTAGAGTAGCTAAAGAGATTTGGAATAGTTGCTAAATTTATAAAGTTTTCAATATGTTACTTTATGTCTGATATCTTTTATTGTCTGCAGCTAATTAGGATAAATGATAGACGGATGAACTATTTAAAGCATTATCTTACAGATTGTAGATATGCCTACTGTTTATTTTCAGCTGTCAAGAATTTAACTAAAGTACCTTTATAAATTTATTTAATTCTATATCTAATACCTCTTCATAAGTACTTTCCTAGTATTTATTATAATTATCTTCCCCCTCAAAGTCGCTGTATGATTTAGCTCAACTTTAGCTACTTCTGTATCTTCTCTCTGTCTAATTAAGCGCACGCACCAAAAGATACTTTGGAAATACTTTAAAGATTAAATGCTAAGTATTTCTTCCAAAAAATTGCTAAGTACTTTTTAAGAAGCGTTACGAACTTGTGCACACAGAAAATAATAATTTTCCTGTAGTAGAGTGTAGCGCATAATGAAATGAATCAAAAGGCAGCGACACACAGAAAGACAGACAGAGGGAGACGGGCAGGCAGAACTCTGCTGGCGCTGTCTGCATCTCAAGTTCTCTCTCTTCCTCTCTCTCTCTCTCTCTCTCCCTCTCTGTGTCTGTCTTTATCTAGCTGTCTCTGTCTCTAACATTGTCGCTCGTCGATGAGTTGAGGGGAAGCGTTTAATTAAAAACATTTTGTATACACTTTTGCTTCCTTTTAGACGGATGCTGCTGCTGTTGTTGTTGTTGCTGTTATTGTTGCTGTTGGTGTTGTTGTTGCTGCTGTTGTTGCTATTGCTGCTGCTGCTGCTGCTGTGTATTATTGCTATGCCGTTTGCAATTGCTCTGCCTTTGCTGTGCTTGTTAATGATATCACCAAATTGTTGTAGCTCTGCTTGTTGTTGCTATAGCTCTTGTTGTTGCTGCTGCTACTGTTGTTGTTGCTATTGCTGCTGCTGTTGCTGTTGTTATTTCTGTTTTTGACTGTTCGCTTGTCAGTTTGTCAGTCTGTTGCGCTGCGCTGCTTGTTCGTTGCTGTGTTAATGATATTTAATGATGATGCTGCTGCTGCTCCTGCCGTTGCTCTATGGCTATGACTGCTGCTGCCACGCCCTGTGCAGCCCCCTTGCAACAACTGCCATTTGCTGCACATGCAGCACATGGAAAATTTGTTTGTCTATGGCGGGCAACGGCGTTTGATTTTGGCCTGCCCCTGCCTGGCCTCGCCCAGCTTGGCCCGGCCTGGACTGGACTGGACTGGACTGGCTTTTAATATGCACACGAAATCTCAAATCTCTGCCATGCAACCCTCTCTTTCTCTATCTCTCTCCTCTTGTCTGGCATCTAGGTACGCCACGGAAAACTCATATGTTGGCCAGCAACAGCAACAGCAGCAACAACAACAGCAGCAGCAGGCGCCAGTTATATTGCGATGGCTTTTCGGTCCAATGGCCCCGCAGGCCACAATCATTATCAGTTTTTGGTTTACGCTTGTTGCTGCTCGTCATTGGCTGCGAAGAAGGGTTCTACACATTGATACAACAACAACAATGGCACAGACAAACACACAGATACACAGCGACACACACACACACACAGACGCGTGCAGATACACTGTGCATTATGGGCAAGAGAATTTTCGTGAGACTCTTCACTGGTTTAATGGTTTGCTTCACTTGTTGCTTATGAAAGGCTCTAATTGGTGTTGGCACACCGAGATGAGGCTAATCAAAAGGGTTCGTTAGACAAAAAGACCAATGCGCAAGTGGGCGTGGTCGATTTGTAGGGGCAGTAAATTGAAACATTTGCAGAGTTATGTCAGGAAATTTAGCTTGATGAACTAACAAAGTTTGGTAAATTGTTGGACATTAAGTTAGAATGTTTAGATGAGATTAGGAATAAGAAATATAGAAAAATATTATTGAGAAGTATGGTATATATTCCTTAATATTGCATACTTACAGGTTCAAGCAAACCTTGTTATTATCTTTTATCAAAATAATTGATATATTCCAAGAATTAGACCAATTTTAGAAAGATATTTAACTTGTATGCATAGAAGTTGTAATTATCTTTCTATTTCTTTGTTAATGTGATATACTTGGCGTCTTATTACCTTCATTATATAATGCTTTGATAATAGTAGATAAATCTATAGTTAAAATAATCTATATCTATCTGTATCTATGTCTTCTATCTAGATATTCCATATTTCCCTTCGCATTCAACTCCATTGCCTTCCACCTTAGACAATCTCATGTTACCTGCATCTAATTGCTCTCAATCTACGCACACAACTTCCATCCTGCTCCCTGTTCCTCTTCAGCCTCACAAACTTTGCTTTTAATTACAAAACTCAGCGCCAGCCAAGCAAATTCTGCCCACACACACAAATCTCGCAGTCACTCACAGACAACCCCAAGAAATTTGCGCGTTTTCAATCTCTGTCAGAAAAAAAAACATTTGACAAGATTCGGCAAACTAATTTATGCATTTACCCGCAGCCAAGTCGTGTGAGTATCTATGAGATACTTGGAGAGTAGCTATGAGATACTCTGGCTGGCTTAGTGCGCAGTCTATTGCTTTTCGCTTAGTGTATCGAATGCTGTGCAGCGCTGGCTTTCTCCCACACTCTACCTCCCTCTCCGCCCTCACTCTCTCTCTCTCTCTGTGGCTATTGCCATCTCTGTCTGTCTGCATTGCCCGGCCAAAGTTTATTTAATATGCGTGCGGCATCAAAGATGCTGATGATTATTTCGGCAGGGGCGGCGCGGTCTGACAGACACGCCCACAATCCATGCATACAAAAATAACAAATATTGATTTGACGACGTGCGGCGCAAGGGAGGAGGCAGGGAGGAGTAGGAGGAGGGAGAGAGGTTTGTCAACGCTGTTGCCTTCCTTTTTGGCGAATGCTTTTAATCATTTTGGCTGCAGCTTGACGTGGCTACATGTATGCAAAAAGGCTGTCACACAAGTCAGGCCGAAACCTCCCGCCGCTTTGCCTCCCAACTCCGCGACAGTGTCTACACTGTGAAAAGAGTCAAGAAACTTTTGCATATTTAACGAGTTTATCCATTGTCGAAAGAATTAGAATTTCTAAATATACTTCAAGCGAATTGACACAAGAAAAGTTGCAAACTTGTCAACTTTGGGTTAACTTTGCAAAGCTGAAAGAGTTTCAGAAGAGAAGTGTCGGTACTTTATTTATATTTATGTAAAAAATGCTTAAGACAATTGAAGGATTCTTTAAAGTGATTCTGATAACTGTTTTGATGTTTAACATTATTGGAATCTCTCTTAGAGAAAATAAGAACTTGCTGAATTAAGATAGTAAATCCTGCAATTCTATTTTACAATATCATTATGACTTCGACAATAAAAAAGGTTGCTTAAAGAGTTCTGAATACTTTATTTATTCATTATGGAGATAGAAATCTTGTTGAGAAAGATCTGACAACAGTTTAACATTATTTGCATTATCCCTAAGACAATTAAAGATTCTCTCAGAACTTATTTTGTGTTGTTTGTTATAAAAATGAGTAATTGAAATATTCTTATATTATATTATTGAAAGTCACTCTAGTTTTCTAGTGTTTTTTCTAGTGTTCTTTATATTTTTTTCAAACATTTTTTAGAAACCAAGAAAACTTGTCTAGAATGATTTGAAATATAAAATTAATTATCCTTTTGTTCGTCATTCGTTATATCCTGAAAAGTTAACTTACTCTACTTTAAATCCTCATAAACCCCTGCATAGTTTACTTCAACTATCTCTCTCTATAATTTCTCTCAGTGCACTTTGCCGTTTATTAATTTCGTTTTGTTTGCCAACTCACTCGCGCTGGACAACTTTTTTCCACACACTTTTTTTTTGTTGTTATTGGCCAAAAGCCGCCGCCAGACAACCGCTAAATGTGGTGTGCACTCACGCTGTATGCCCTGCTGCCCCCTTCACCCTCCCCCTTCCCGCACACACACGCAATGTGCTGTAAGTGCATTATTATGCTGATTATCATTATCAACCTGGAACCAGACAACGAAGCATGGGCAAGCTCTCATCTCTCAACTCATCTCTCTATTCACTATAGTCGATTCTATTGTATGATTCATAGTTTCCCCCCTCCCGCCACCACCTGCGTACGCACCCCCTGCTGTCTATCAATAGTCTGAGCGGCTTTGGCACGCTTGATAGGCTCCATTAGACCCACGCATCCCCCGTCCCACTTACCTCCCTTCGCCTAACTCACTCCACAGTGTCCTTTACTGTTTTTCGGGCTGTTGTTGCTGCGTAATAAAGCGCAGTCTGTGCACAATTGAAATTTATAATTAGTAGCCAGGCACAGACATGCACAGACACGCACAGACATGTTTGTATCTATGCCACAAGCAAACACACACACACACACACATACAGACAGTTGCACGTATGGAATATGATTAATACTTCCGAAGTTATTTGTTATTAGATTACACATATCCGCAGCCCTCGTCAGCAGGAGTAATAAAGCCACATCCTCCCCCCCCGCTGCCTTCCCTCCTGCCATTCTCTTTATCACTCTGTCTGGGGGCAATTCTCGGGTTCGGGCTGCTCTATTCTCTATTCTCTGCTCTCTGTTCTCGGCTGTGCATTGTGCGTTTCCATTGTTTGGCAGCTCGCATTGTTTCCCCAAAACTGAAACTGCGCTCTGGCTTCGACTCTGATAACAATTTTCGTTGGCCGATGCTAAACTTCAAATTGAAAACTTTAATTAGAATTATTCTTGTTGTTGTTGTCTGGCTGCGTCTGCATTGTCAATGCGCCGCTAAAGTGCGCCACTTGAATGAACTCTGAGCTCACCTTTGCCCCCCTCCCCCTCATCCCTATTCCCCATCAAGGCAGCCTCGAGACGTTGCCCGAGTTGGGGTTATATACCGAAAGTTGACGCAAAACTTTGCCTCAGGAACTTGACGCGTGTTCAACATACTTGAGCGCCTCTGTTAGAGTGTGGCAGGATGGTGCAAAAGGGGCAAGGGGGGCGGGCGACACGCGGCTGGTGGCAAGTGCAGTTTTAATAAGTTAAAAGTTTTGCCTTGGAAAATCAGTTAGCCGCTTAGTTTCTCTCTCTCTCTCTCTACCGTTTCTTTTCTCATTCTTTTGCCAAAGTTCAGGAATGTCTGGCCATGCTACCCGCTCCCTCCCCGCCCCCTCCGTCCACTGCCTGCCCCTGCAATCGATAGACAACGAATCGCTTTTATCAATCATTCAATTTAGCCACTGTAGCCAAACTATTTCCTGCTTAATTGTCAATTAGTGGGCACAATTTGTGAAATTCTGTTTTCCAATCGGCCGCAACGAATTCGATATATATAATATACACACTCACCGATCTGGGCTCCCTAACAATTCTAATTAGAGTCCAATCAATTTATTTATTGAAAATGGTTGTAAAGAACAATACAAAAATTCGTTTTGGCCTTCCTCGCACAAAAACTCATTAATTAGTTTAGGCCGCAAATTAGTGGAACAAATGTGGATGAGGAATATGAGAAATATGCGAATAAGCAACTGGTATAGGGTTTCTCAATTATGCCATAATATGCTCACAAGATCATATTACATTGTAGAGTATTTCAGTGTCGAATTTACTAGAATTTAGAATTATTTTTATTTCTTTTTTTTTAGCCCTTTCAGTTATGAAAAATGGTTTGCAATCTAATTTATAATAATATGGTTAGCAATTTGATTTGCATAGTTGTTGTTACTGTTGTTGTTAGTGTTGCTGTTGGGTTTGCCAAATTATAGTTTTGGGGTTTCTGTTCGAGCGTGTGATTTTTGTGGCCGCAAAAATTGATTTTTCAAAGTGAACAAAATTAAATGCCCCATAAAACGGAGATTTATCTTGAGCTTGCATGAATACATAATGAGTTTAAAGATGAGTTGAATGGCGCATTCAAATACATATATTGAGCGAACAACACTTTAGTTAGTGCTGTGCGTAAAATTCAATGAAACTGACTCTAAATAAAAGATAAATAATTTAAATAAAAGGAAATTATGCTTAATTCGTTATGATGGCGAGATAATGTAGTGTAACTGACTATAAAAAAAGGATAAATAAATGTAACTTAAGTTCTGTTATTAAGAAGACCAAGCGAAAAGACTATAGTAACTTCTGCGAGATTATATCAATGGGGAAATTTACTTAAACTGTTCCTAAGTATAAAAGAGAGAAATAATTTATTTCCATTTCATTTTCATTTCCCGCTTTCAATTACTTTCCTAGTTCTGCTGCATTGCGTATAATCCCAGAGCTTTTGTGATATGTGGACTCTTGCATAATTATCTTAAATATCGATAAATGTGTCACAGATCAATTGTCATAGACAATTGCAACACACTCACACACACACAATGAGAAAGTATCTTTATGTGATGTCTCTGAGGGTGAGGCGAGGCTCTTTAGCATCGATCATTTATCAATATCAATGTGCCACACAGAGTGCTAACTGGATGGGACATTCGTTTTGCCCTCGTGCCACACACAGATACCAATACACACACACCAACACACACACAGAGAGAACGCGTTGAGTACTTAAGCCCTGAGCGCATTTCGATTGGACCGCACATAAATTGGAAAGCGTTGAAATCGGAGCATTGCCGCATTGCCATATTGTTCTAATTGCTGTCATTTGTTAGCCCCCCCCCCCTCCCTTTCTGCTGTACGCCCCTGGGACTGGCGTACAAAATAAACTGAAATGCGTGTCGTTATTTTGAAATCAGCTGGCACATTTAAGGGCCCTAATTGATATTAAATAATAACACAACAACAGGCACAGCACACACCCAAATACAACACCTACCACACACACACAGACACACACATACAGAGACAGACTGGCAGACAACCTGTTACGCAAAATGAATTCAGCGCAACACTCAGAAAAAAAAGAAATACATGTATAAATATTTTTTTAATAAATGCAAAGCCATAAATAAACTGACGCCCAGGTACAAAATGGAACAGAGAGAGAGAGGGAGAGGGAGAGAGAGGCAGCGCAACACGCAAATTAATAAAGAACCCTCTGAAAGAAACCCGAAACAAGCAAAAGCTTTTCTCTGCCCTCCCTGAAGTCGCAAACAAAACGAAGAAAAACGAAAAATCTTTTGTAATATCTCAAATTTTTTAAACGTTTATCATGCCATTTGTTTTGTATTGTTTCGTCTCTTTCTCCCTCAACCGTTTTTGCCACATATTTTATATATTATTTACGCATATTACAGCCGCCCATGGGGCACTGTGACTAATTAAGCAATTTCTGAGCCAATCTCAACATGCTCCTTCTCCTCCTCTTCCTCCTCCTCCTGCGTTTCGCATCTACAATTTTTGGCTTCCACTTTAATTATTTATGGCTTTACTGATTATTTATTTTTTTCCTTTTTCTTTTTGTTGTTTTTGTTCGGCCTTTTGTTGTTAATTTATATTTTTTTATTCTTTATTTTTATTGCCATACAAACTTTAATTTTATTGCCTGCTTTAGTCTGTAATCTCTGCAGGAGAAGCTAAATATATTCTGGGCACTAACCTGCTTGATGTAGATTGACTTTCTGTTGAGGTTTGTACGGGAAGGAATAATAAGACAAGGTTTAATTTGCTTAAAGACGCTTAGATAATATTAGTTTTATACTGTTTAAATATGAAATCCTAAATAATTCGCGGAGTACTTTGGTAAATTATACCTTTTACAGTTATTTTTCATCTTCCAAAACATTCATAAACTAAAATTTGCACTTAATATGCTTAGTCAACCTCTTCTCTTTCTAATAGGTTCTTTAAATAGTATAAACTTTGTTTATTTAGCTCTAGCAACGCGTTCATACAAACATTTCCTACCGAACCTTTTCATAATTGTTTTCCAGATCTGCTTATACAATCCATTATACAGTGCTGACCATTTCTACTTAGTTCTCAATCAAAGTTCCTCTCAGATTTATTTAAATATTTCCTTACTCTACCTTATAGAGTATACGAGCTGCTCTCAATACCCAAGTTTATATATAATTCTTGTGCTCGCATACATTTTATTATCTTTTCACGATGTTTAGTGCTTCATTAAGCAATTCGAACAGTCTTCGACTTTTGTTTTAAGACCTTATCTCTCTTTGCCTGTGTGTGTGAACTGTGTGTGCCTTCACTTTGCAGTTCATTTCTGTTCTGAGAGTTCTTTCTCATTCTCTTGCTCTCTGTCTCTTTCTTTCTTTTTCATAAGCGCGTAATTTACTTAAGCTGCTTTTGGCTTAATATGCGCATTTTAATAGATTTGTTCCACTATCGTCAAGGCAATAAATTATAAAATTCCTTCAAGTTTTAACCTTCTCCCTACTCTGACTGCTCCCTTACCTAGCTCGGTGTCTACCTATGCGGCTTTGCACTTGCCTGCCTGCACAGTCCGCCTCTCTCTCTCTGTCTCTGTCTGTCTTTCTCTGCCTCTCTGTCCGTTCGTTACTCCGTCTGAAAGCTTTTGAAAGCGGCTGAGTGCCTCTAAGATGCAACTAATGATAACGACAGAGCTGGAGCTGCTGCCTGCAGTTGCAGCATTTGGGGGCAGCAGCAGCTCGATTAAGCTGCTTACCTGTGGGGCGTAGCTTTTTGGGTGTAACTGCCGCATCAGCGACCTCCACACACACCAACACACACACACACACCTAGCACTGACAGCTCAATGGGCAATGCCTGCTCCCCCTCTCTCTATCTAAGGTGGGGAACACGCTCGACTCAACTCGTCGTGTGGGTTGAGTTTGTTTTGTGTTGATTTACAGTTGGCTCCATTCATAATTATCAGCTGCAGGGAGAAGGGCAGCAGGTGGGGGAAGGTGCAGGCGCGGCTGCGTTGCGCTTTTTCACGCTTTGGCGGCTCATTAAAAGCGTCGCATCGTTTCGGAGTGTGGCACGCCTTAACGCTTTGCCAGTGGGCGAGTTTGCATCTCCCTCTCTGTGTGTGTGTGTGTGTGCACTGCACAGTTATAAATTATGTTTGGCTATGCACAAGATTGATAGCTCTCCATAGGCCTCAAAGTAAGCAGCACGGATCGAGGAGGCCAGAGGCCGAGGCCGAGGCTGATGTGCAATGTGCAAACGGTGTTAGTTGCGCTTTGTGCCGCGGCCCCCTTCCCCTTCCTCTTTCCGCCTACCCCACTGTGTATCATCATCTGCTACGCCGTGTGCTGTGTCTTGTGACCCAGTTAGGACCTTTAATTAGCATATGCAGCCAGACAGAGACATAGAGAGGGAGAGAGAGAGAGAAGTGTGTTTGCCTAGCTGAACCTGCGTTCTTGCTTATTTCTGTGCGGCAAATACGCGTGTACTGTCAACCTATCTAGCTGTTCACCTACCTGTCCCACTCTCCTCTCCCTGTTTCACTCTCCTCTCTCACTCTCTCTGTCTGTCTTTCCTTTCATAGCGCATTTCTTAGCACCGCGAGGAAGAGAGAGAGAATTTCAAATTCGCGGTTAATATTTCAAATGCATGCGTTACCGCCAAAGAAGAAGACAGGGAGAAGAACAGTGAGAGAAGGGGGGAGAAAGGGAGTGGTAGAGCTGGGCGAGGTCAGCCGGCAAACAGAATGGGAAATGCATCTCTAAAGGTGGCCTTACCGTTATGAAGTTGCTCTTGAAGTTGCTCCGCCATGTGCCGTGCCAGATTTCCTGGAATTCGTGTAGTATTTGACGGGTATTCTTTATAAGTATTCTTTATAAAAGACAGCTATGAACATTGAACAAACATGTAGATGTAGATTGTCTAGTATTTGAAAAAAGATTTAATTGAATTTGAAATCAAATAATAAAGAAAAATAAAATATAATAGAAATAAATAAAAAGCGTAAAAAATATCAGATAATAATTGACAAATTCTTGACATAAGATCTGACAATAATTGTATTTAACGACTCTGAAGTTTAACCTATAAGAAATAGTATTGAATAGATAGATTTAATAAAATGATATAGAAAGAATATGCATCTCAATTTCTTGACTGTTGTGTTTCTGTTACAGAAAAGAGAGAGAAGTGCAAAATCAATTAAATAAGAAGTGAATAAACTACAATACATATAATATATAATAAAAGTCTTATATACCACTAAGATCCTTCAGTTACCAACAAAGTTCCACGCCATTAGTAACATTTCTTTAGCTCTTATTCATTTCATCTCGTTATTTATTCACTTGAATTAAATAAATCGCTGCAAATGTGTGTGCGTATTTAACAGATCAGCATCAGCTGTTCATATATTTAGCAAAGCAACACCTTCCTCCTTTTTTCTCATTTTCATTACTAAGTAATTTTCACGCTGTGTTTTCTTTCCTTCGTTCCACACTCCTTGCTCTCTCTCTCTCTCTCTCTCTCTCTCTCTCTTGGCATTCCTCGCATGCATTTACCGCTTTGCCCTAATCCCGAGCAATCCATCAACTCTCAGGCTACAAGGCAAATCCAATTCGCTTCAGCTCTTTGCTGCCGGCGACCACACAGAGCAGAGCACAATGGCCCCAGGTCATGCAACACCCGAGACCAGCTGAGCAAGAGGGATGTGAGGGGAGGAGTGTGAGAGAGACCGATTCGAAGCACTTCAATTTCGTGTAATCTCTTTAAATGTGAAACAACACACAAAATACAACAATGAAGAGCAGTAGAAGGAGTGCACTGCAGTGAGCTGCGCGTGATTGACGCGACAGATACTCTGTAAATAGACGCTTGCAACTACAAGTTGTGTGCTGTGGGATTAGTTCAAGTTTCTAGAATCGTGTATGCAGAACAAGAGGGAAATATGTTTTACCTAAAGCTAAATCGTTTGATTTATTTAGAGTATGATCTTTAAATTTATCTGTAAGTTTTGCTCCTTCACTCAATATTTACATTATATGTATATACAGTTACAAATATATATGTAGTAGATAGTTAGATGAACTCTTTCATCATCTAGCATAACTGACAATCTTACTTACCATCAATACTAAGCCTTTTAATATCCATATATGCACTACCTTTCTTCTTTATATGCATTTCTTCTCGCTGCAACATACTCCTTGCCCTAGCCACATCTACAGGGTACACAACATAGATCGTTTGTAGAGTATGTCAAACACTGCACTTCAATTGAAACTTAAAAGTTGAGACAAACACACAAAAATTCTTGGAGAGAAAATAAGTAACTTAAATGAGTTTCAATTTCACGAGTGTTGTTTGTGCGCGTGCTTCGCAACTGTCATTTGACGGTACAGTTAAAAATTGTATAAATAAATCTATTAGATGCTGAGTTTGTCTGTTGTTGCTGTTCGTGTTCCTCCAGTAGTTGTTGTTGTTACTGATGTAGTTGTTGTCGTTGTTGCTGTTGCAATGTCACAGTCGAATACACTTTATTTGATTTCATTACGAACATTTTTCAGCTTTTGTTGACATAGCACGCGCAGGCAAGAGCGAGACAGAGACAAAGAGAGAGGGAGAGAGAGAGAGAGAAAGGGAAGTGTGTGCAGCGAGTGGGCGGGGACGATGCGCTCCTTTTTATTACATTTCATACACGTATCTGTGTGTATATGCGTGTGTGTGCGTGTGTATACAATCAAACATTGATGTCAGAATTTAATATGCTGTATAAATCGTTTTGAGCCATTGACACATTCATGCGTTCGTTTCATATTCGTAGAAACAGCTACAGACATACGGATACAGCTACAGTTACACACACACACACACATACATATATATCCATGTAGTGAGAGTAATAAACAAGTAAAGGAAGTGCTGTGAAATATAATTATTGACTCAGCAATACCCTATATCATTTTAAAGCTTACTTTAAGCGGGCTTGCAGGTTGTCTACTGAATATGTTCAGCTACTTCCTTATTTTATGTAGATTTATTAAATGGGATATAGTCCTTCAAAATACTGTCTACTCTTCAGGTACAAAGTTATCTTACTATATTCCAAAAGTTCCCACTGTAATTCATACTTCTCAATAATAAAAACCTCTTCAATTGTTGCAACTCGCATCATTTAAGTTTCTGCTACCCTTGCAGCTCATAATTAAGAGGTATAAAAAAGCAACGTAGAGTCGTGACATGGTCGTAACTCTCTGTTTCTATATGGGGAAAAAATGTTTATATTTACACGCATCTCATACACACACACAGCACACACACAGCACACAGATTCACACACACACAGAGAAACAAGTTCTTATTTCTTTGTTTTGTAGCACATATAAAAAATGTTCGCTCTTATTGCTTTTCGAAGCTTTTCCATTGGTTCACATTTCATTTATTTTCACTTGCAGTCAACTCAACTGTGCGTTGCTGCGAGGAGTTTGTGTGTGTGTGTGTGTGCTTGTGTATCTGTGTGTGCACTTCACAACTTAATACACTTTATTATTGAAAATATTTTTTATTACCAAGTGGGCTGTGTGTGAAGCTCTTTCCCAGAATTTGTTGGCCCTGACACGCGGCGCATAGTTTACCCCACAGTTTGTACGGCTTGTTGTTGTTGTTGTTGTGCATTGATTTGCTGCACTCGTTCCATGAAATACAAATACCGAGTAGAGAACCCAACCAACTCTCAACTGAGTATCGAGCCCGGCTCTCATCCCAATCTCTTCATACTATACTCGTACATCGTATATACACAATTTATACTGAGTATTTTATTTTTTACCGCTCACATTTTGATATTCATGTTGCATGTAGCTGACTTTTGAAGTTTTTGGCAAGTGGAAATTGTTTTTGATTTCTTTCTTTTCTCTTCTTATTTTTTTTTCGTACTGTATTTTGTTTTGGGTTTCGCATTCGTTTCGTTAGTCGGCAAGGGGCGCCTTACATTGTTTATTTTAATTTACATTTACATTTTACAGGCGCACAAAACTTTTTTTCCTACTGATTATTGCGCAATGGGCCTGTAGGGTTTTTATTCTGTTTGTATACCCTGTGAGAATTTGAATTGAAAGAATTTGAAGTGACACAGAAAGGTTTGAGGGAATATGTTGGGAATGGAAGTGGGGTTTCTTTGGAATTTCTGCTTTTTTTAGAGATATTTTCCTTTTCTATCTTGTTATTATAATGTCGAGCACATTGTGCTTCTATCTTATGTCAAACTTCATCAATATGCTGTCAATCTTTGTAGAGATATTTATCATATAAAATAGAATAGAATATTCTCTAGCTACTTTTCAGATATTCTTTCCTCTCGTTTTATTATTATATTAAAAACCTTCAATTGCTTTCTTATCCCAAACTTTCTGGCTATGCCTGAAGTCCTTCCATAGTAACACTTACTATTCTTAGTTACACATCATCTCTTAGTCCATCAGTTGCTCCTTTTGCTTTGTTTTATTTTTGAGTTTTATGCAAATGCCGTTGAGCTTCTTTAATGAACTACTTTTGTGTGGCTGCCTCTCGATTCAAATCAATTTGCCTTATGCCACGCCCACTCTGTCTGCCTTGCCTCTGTTCCCATGCGCATAATTTATGTGCCACGCTTCTCTCGCTGGCTCATTTGCCAAAAGTTTTTAAATATACGGACATATATATATATATATATATAGTATATATATTCTGGTATTATATATGTAAAATACTTTGTATTTGAGATTCACTTGATTCGTGGGTTCAGTACGCGTCAGTTTGATAAATGATATCAATTTCTTATGAACTCTCTCCCTTCCCTTCCACTTCCCCCTCTGAACATTAGTAGTATTTTCTCTATAGGCATCACAAGTTTGTTTTCGCAAAGTGTTTTGTTTGTTGTTCTTTCTCTCTCTCTCTCTTGGTTGTTGCTGCTCATCAACTGTCTTCATTTTTGCCAATTTGACACTTTTAACGGCTGCGCACTTGATATTCAAATTTAAATTCAAACTCAACTCGAATGCTTCCTTTCCTGCCCCGCCTTGACAGTTGAGCATATGAATTTTTAATGTGGCATGTGGCAAGCTTTTAGAGCAGGCGCCACACACAGAGAGAAAGAGCTTCATACACTCTCATATGGTTACACCTATCAATATGCTAAGCGTTCCTGCTTGTGTCGAGTGTCGCTCTGTCTCCCTTCCCCTCTCTCCCTCCCTCTCTCACACTGTGTGTGTGCATGTGTGTGTGGCTTAATGGCGTTGCTAAGTAGACAGTGTACCGCAACAGATGCAGGTTATTTTAAGTTACTAATTTGCATATGCATACGTTAAAGTAAGACGATCTGATTACTTTATCTTTTGATCCTTAAAAGGGGATTTTCACTTTGGCAAAAGAGCTGACAAAGTAGAATGAAAGGTAGTAGGAATTAATGACAGCAGGTTTTTACAAAATGCAAATCCTTTAATTCATAGTGACTTTGTAACTTTCGTTTTTAGCTGAAACTGTTCACATTTATAAGGAATATAGAATATGTTGCCATTTCAACTTTTGTCAGTAGTAGTTACATTGATATTCTGTAAAGAACTTAATCGAAGATACTGAGAACAATCAAAGGGTCACCCTAGTATATCTGAAATGAAAATGTATACTATGAGAACTGAACATTATATCCACTAGTGAAGTGGTAACTCAATAAAGTACATGAGTAAATTAACTTCACATTCTAAACTACTTGCGAGAAGATTAACGCGGGTTTGCCAACGATCCTGTCTTTGCAGCAACGACTTTCCGACCCATCGCTGTTCATTAGGTGTGTTCTTCTAATATACAGCTTAAAAGACTGTTAAATATTGTACATAATTGTGATGAAACATCTTTAAACTTATCATTGTTTCAACAGTTTAATAGCCAGTTCAATACGCAAACAATGTTAAATAAAATTCCAGAAAGAACTTTACCATCAAAATCATTTCTTTGATATTTAGTTACAAACCTTAGTTAAAGTTGAAACTGTCTCAGATTTTGTCTAGGATTTTGTCAGTCTTTAAGAAGTATGCAGACAGAACTTCAACATTAAAATCAGCCTATCTCAAGAACTGTTATAGCTAGTTCGCTTAGCTGCCCAACTACATAACTTTTATCATATCAAGCTCTTGTAATTCTTACTTTCCAACCTTTGTTATAACTGAAACTGTCTTAGTTTTAGTTTCAGTTTTTCTCAGCCTTCAATAAGCATATAGAAAGCATTTTCCTATTCAAAACATGCTATCTCTTGAAGTACTATAGCCCCTTCGATAAGCTACACATCTGCATAACCTTTTTCAAGTCAAGCAAACTAAATCAGCTTCATATTCCCCTTGCTTCTAAAGTATTACAAGATTATTATAATTACCTGATATTGTAATTGCATATGCTGCATTTAGAGTACTCTCAGTTTCTGAAATCTTTACGTAGATTTCGTGGCTAATCAGGTCTAGCCCATTTGGCTGATAACTTTTCTAGCCACTGTCACATAAACTTACATTTCTAACGAGCCAAAAAATTAACAAAAAACAAAGAGACAGAGAAGAAAAAAAAACACGCAGACAGAATCGAAATGAGGGAAACAGGCAGACTCGGAGGCAGAGTCAGACTTTGTTGGGCAAACCACTTGGCTTACAGGGCCCGGGGGCTATTAGCCCAGAAAAACATACATAAAGAGCTGCAACACATTAGCGCAGACGGACGGAGACTGAGACTGCGACACAGACCCACCAAGTAGCCAGACAGACAAACGACAACCAAAAAATAAAAAGAGACCCCAAAAAATTGCCGCCAGCCAAAACAGTTCCCAGACTGGAGAGCAAGTTAGACAAAGAGAGGGGAGGAGAAGTGGTAGAAAAACTTTCGGACACTAATCTATAATGCTGTCAGCCATTAAACAACTGAAAAACCAAATTTGTAACTCATTAAAAAACGAGAAATGAACGAAACGAAACGAAACTAACTGGAAGAAGAGGGAGGAAGTGAAAGAATGAGTGACTGATAAATGCCACTTGGACGGTGCTGCTGCTCTGCGCTTGTCTCATTTGGGACTGCCAAATAATATTTAATTATAAACAAATAAACGCAAAAGAGTCTACACAGAGCAGAGCCAACAATGACCCCAGGCAGGGACCTCAACTCGTCTATCTTTGTATCTGTTTCTGTTTCTGTTTCAGTTGCGGACTCGTAAAAGGTGCAGAGTGATTAATTATATGTCAGGGAATTAAATCAAATATTTGAGAGTTGTCACAGACACACACACAGAGAGACAAAGGCACACACAGTTGCTTCGAAATGGTCTTGGGTTTGTCTCTCTCTTTCTTCGGGGCTTATCTGTCTATAAGAAATCACGAAATGTAAATAAAAATGACTTAAAAATGCCATAATAATTTTCTAGCGTGCATGAAAAATTGAAAAAACCCGAACGAGAAGAAACAGAGATAACAAATTCTCAAAGAAAGCAGGCAGCAGAGAGAGGAAGAGAGAGGTAGAGGGGGAGACAGGCAGGCAGGCAGTCAGACAATCGGGGACAAAGAAACATTAGCATATATCAATGCCAAATGCAAATAAATCATCAATAACATTTTTTCTCCACTTATGCACCACTTACAGATACTTAACCGAGCCAAGACAAAGACGACAACAAGCAGAGAAAGAGAGGGAGAAGGAGCGTGGAAGAGAGATACAGGCTGCAGCTGCTTGCAACAAAGGAGGCCCCAGGAGCGTTCCTTCATCTCTGTCTCGTCATATGCATCAAGACGGCGGCGCCTTTTGCATAAATTGACGCGAGGCGGATAAGCCAAGGCAGCAGCGCGGAAGCAGCTAAACACAGCAAGGAGAAGGGGCAACGAGTGGAAAAGAGTGGAAAATTGAAGAGAAAAAGCCGAAATGGAAAAGCAAACATAAAGCAATTTTATGCGTTTTTAAAATGCGTCAATTGACTGAAACAACAAAAGCGCGTGAGGAGGAAAAAGAAGAAGAAAAAGGCAACACAAGTTGAAGGAGTAGCAAGCAGAGGCAGCAAGGAGAAGGGGCAAGGGACAGGGGAAAGGAAATTCAAGTGAACCGCATGTGAGCACGTTTTGCCAGCGCAAAGGGAACCACACACACACACACACACAAATCAAATACAGCCGTATAAGCGTATCGAAAAAGGAACCGCAGGACACCAGCGACGACGACGAGGACGTGGCTGATAAGACGCTGAAGTGTACAAGAGAGAGGAGAGGAAGAAGAAGGAGGAGCAGCAGGCGCAGACGAAGCGCAAGCAAAACGCTTGATGGTTTGTTGACGACCAACAAAAAGTTGTTGAGCGTGTAAACATTGGCAGCATAAAAAGGAAAAGGAAAAGGAAGAAGCCAGAGAGGCGCAAGGAGTGTGGAGAGAGTGCCGGCAAGGGGTGCCCCCAAGTGCCGCATTTATAAATGCGCGCTACAGTTACAAATTGTAGCCACAGCTGTGCGTGGTGTGTGTGGGTGTGTGTGTCTACTGAGTCACATGTGCTGTAAACCATTTATAAATGTAACAAAAAGCAGACACTGCCAGCCAGTTGGGCGCAAGTGCAATGCATAATAAATATAAACAAAGATACAACAAGGAGCTAAGCGAACAACAGCAACAACAAGGAATAACAACAGCAACAAGGAATAACAACAACAACAACAGCAGGAATCTCAACGATAACAACAACAGCCAGTCAGTCCAGTCCACTCCCCTCAACCAAATTCACTCGATAATTTAAAGCAATCTACGAATTACAATTCTTATCTGTAAGATACAATTTAAAAAGCCGTCGCAAAGCAAACGTAACTGACAGCGTCAATACAAGTGCATGTATAAGTAGTGAATATATATACTATATATACTATATACCTCTGTGATTTGCATTAGGGTGTGTCGCGAGTGTTTAATGACAATCAACGCGTGCAGTGCATAAGAAAACAGTTGAATTGAACGTGCCAAAAGTGCAATATCTGTAAGATACTTTTCAGCTAGGAGACAGTTTAAGTGTTAAGTTATATACACTACGAGATACATTTGTATCTCGAGCATAGCAATGCGAAAGCATCAATCAAGTGCAGTATTTGTAAGATACTTTTTGCAATTGATTTGCCCAAATTGAAAGTGTGTCAACAAAACGCCAAACAGCCATAAACCGCCAAAGAAAACAAGCCGAAAATCAATGTAGGCATTTACTAAATCTTCTTTCCCTCTCTCCCTGTTGTAGAACATTCACAATTGGCGCCAACAGAGCCGCCCGGTGGAGGGACAACAAATGGAACATGTTGATGCCGCTGCTGGAACACAACAACAAGCACATTGCGAAAATACCAAATTGCAAAATGAGGTCGTCGCTTAGAGGCTCCTCGCTGCTGCTGCTGCTCCTCTTGCAGCTGCTGCTCTGCGGACTGCTTGGACAGCGGGCAGCAGTGCTGGCAGATACAGCGACTGCAACAGCGGCCACAGCGCTAAGTGGAGGCGCTGCTGGTGGAGCTGGAGGAGGAGGAGGCGCGCCGGGCGCACTGAATGCCAATCTCACGGATCTGGGCAGTCCCGGTGTGTATAATTCGACAAATGGTTTAATGCTAATTACATGTTGAGAGCGAAAGAGAGGCAGAGAGAGAGAGCGAGCGACGACGACGTCGCCATTTTGGCAATTATATGTGACCCTTGTGTGCGTGTATGCGTGTGTGTGTGTGCGTTTATTTTCTTGTGCGTATTTCCGTTTCCGGCTTCCGCAAAAAACTATTAGCCACTTTTAGCTAAATAACCACGCCCCACCGCCCACACAGCTCTTATATACTTAACACACACACACACATCTATGCACACGCACACTTCCATACACACACAATGCCACAACACACACGAAGCATCAATTAACCCAATTTTCAGAATCCATTTTCACCTGACTCGGGTGTTGCTCTCTGAGCTTTAGCTTTACCTCCAGTATTTTCCTACAGCTACACATTTCTTTTATGTTTTCTTTTATTCTCCACACGCTGTATGTGTGTGTATGTGTGTGAGTGCTAAAGCCTGCTAACCTTTTGCGCTTTAGCCACAGAAATAGTTTTTAGCACTCCTTTTTCCAATACACACTGTGCAAACAGCAAAGGTATTTGGATATCCTATATATACTCACTATATATTTAAAATTCCTATATATACTATATGGGTTATCCAGCTGGGGTAGATAGATTGCATTTCTTAAATTAAACTTAAAAGAATTTGCGCTTGAAACTCAAGAAATGTATGAATGTTTAATTAGCTTGAGTGTTTCCTATATAACACTCTTAGTTTTGTAGATACAGTTCTGAAATTTTATTGTGGCTTACTAGAATATATAATCACAGTGTACACCAAATTTCATGATATCAAAACTGCAGCTTATATCAGATATACCTTCAAGCTTATTGTTTCCTGTATAACACGTTTAGATTTGTAGATACAGTGCTGAAATTTTGTAGTGGTTAACTAGAGTTTATAATCATACTGTACACCAAATTTTATGACAATGGATCTGAAGCTTATAACAGAGATAGCTCTTGTAAGTTTAGCTCTAACCTCTATTAAATGCCTTCACTGAGTAACTGAATAAACTAGAGTGTTTCCTTTATAGCAAGTTTGATTTCAAAGATAGAATTTTGAAATATTATATAAATTTACTACAGTATATAGTCTTGCTGTACAGCAAATTTCTTGACAATAGAGCAACAGCATATAGCATAAATAACTGAATAAAAAACTACCTGAGTTTCTTTCCGCTTTTCACTGAGTAACTACTCGTCGAGCAGGCTGAGTATGTTTTGTCCTTGCCTCACCGCCTCTCGAGTGTCGGCGGCGTCGTCGTCGTCATCGTCGTTGTGGTCGTTCGCCAGCTTCAACTTGAAATCCCCAACAAACCCATACATACATAATTTGGCTCGCCTCCTTCCGGCAGCTTCTTCTTTCCTACTTTCTTCTGTCTCCTTCACAGACGCTGCTCGACTGTTTTGTTGTAGTTTGGTTTTGGTTTTGGATTTGGAACTGGACAGGAACTGGATTGGATTTTAGATGAGGCAGCAGAGATTGCAGCACCACCAGCAGCAATAATAATTATAATAATAAATCTATTGATTTTCATTTTGCAGCGCACTGAATAATTCACATAAATTTTACAATTAACATTTTTGCAGGCAACAAATTTTTCATTTGTTTTCATATTTTAATATGTTAACACAAATTTCATATGACATTTTTCTTTCCAGCCTATTGGAGCCTCATTACGAATTGATGTGAATCGTAATCAACGGCAGTAAACAACAATTTTCAAATGAATTTCACAGTTTTTTACACATTTTCTGATTTGCATTTAATCATAAATAATTAATAATTTACAACACCCCCTTTCCCCCACAGGTTTTAGCATTCTTCTATTAATCAAATTATACAAACATTAAACATTTTTTCGTTGCTTAACTTTGCCATAGTTTTTAGTATGTCATGCGGGTGACATCAAGCCTGGACAGCAGCTGGCTGCATGAATAGACATCTATAGACAGCAGACGGCAGTTTGATTGATTTGCCAGCCAGCAGTTTGTCGCTGCAGCTGCTGAAGATGCTGAATGTGACTTTGGAGTATCCACAATATCATTGAAGTGGTGAGTTTTATTGCCAGCGATCCTCTTGTAGCAATTTCGTTATGCGGCATTTAACACATTTGTTGTTTATATAGCTGGCAACATCTTTTCGACATTATACGGGTCTGCACCAAAGGCGAAGTCTGTGATAAGTTAAAGCACTGATCGCCCACTCGTGAAACACTTCGGGCTCACTAAATTGCAATAGTATCAAATGAGTAAAATCCGCTGTGTGACTAAGGAAGGAAAGAAAAGGAAGTTCAGCTGTGATATTCAATTTGGAGATGACTCTGGATGATACTCGACAGTAATCATAATAATAAGCTACAGATTGTATAAAATGAAGAAACTAGTATTGTATTAACAGTAGTGTTGTGGCACATACGCGTACATATTATTCAAATATATTTTAATTAGCTGGCAACATTAGATAAAGATCAAACATAACGATGTGGTAACACTAAATGTAATCGGTATTCATTATCGAAATAAAAGACAGTCTCAATTAAATCGCACTTGATGGAAAAATATTGTATAAATATAATAACAATTGTTTTACTTTAATCAACTTTAATGCATTATCTTTATACCTTATAAACTACATCAAATATATGTAATTTATTATCACAGTTATTAACTCAGTTAACAAACGTTATCAACGCCAATAAAACATATCATATTTATTACAAACCGTAAATTCAATAAATATAAAACTCTGTAATTAAGTAATGCCTGAATAAATCAATTGTATCATAAAAGAAGGAAACGAAGCGTTAATTTTTTATGTTGCGGAGTGGGAACTCAAGGAAGTGCCAAGCTTACGGAATTTCTACAATTCCCATTTAAGAGTCACTGTGTGTGTGTGTGTGTGTGTTTGTGATGTCGAAGTTTTTCTTCACATTTTTCTATGGCGTGCCTTACAATTTTCATGTTACGCTTCACTCATCAAGCTAGAGCACAAGCAGAAGGTGGTGCAGGAGGAGGAGAAGAGCGAGAGGGAGGGGACAGGAAGTCTTCGGCAGGCAAATGCATCTATAAAGATAACGCTCGGCCTACGTGAATGCAGTTGAAAACGTGTTTGCAAGCAGCACAGACTCTTTTTAGCTTTTTTTTCTGGCTTGTTTTCTGGCCACAGATAGTCGTATTTTATGCGTTCGCTGCATCTAGATAGCCAAAGCGAGCATAGAGAGAGGGAGAGGAGTGACAGAGAGGCTGATCAATTGAAGGCAAAGTGTTGATAAGCTGCAGAGAGCGAGAGATAAAGTCAATCAATCAGTTTGGGACAGTGTCTTTTCAACTTGACTTAATTATCTTAAATTGAAGACTAAAAATAGCCAAGCTTAACAACAAAATAAACGCAAATCGGTAATCAAATGGGCCGCACAAACAGCTAGAAAAGGTTAAACATATTTGGGGCTAGTCGAACACGACTTTCAATGGCTTTTATTAGTATATTATACGATACTTATGTTAATACGAAAAGTATTTGCTGAATGGCAAACTGGTTTTATGACACAGATGTTTTTGATTGCGTTAAGAGCATTTCATAGAATTTATTGTTAAATTAGCTTGAAAATTGTCTGATCAATTTTCTAAGCGAAAACTTGTCAAATTCCGCAAACTGCAAATACTACAAGCAACAAAGTTTTTCCTTGGTCGTCCTTTCAAACTGCCCAACAACAACAACAATAACAGGAGAAAACTTGCAGGCAAACAAATCGCTCTGGCCATAAGAAGTTGTTCAAATATTTATTTACTTTTTCCGAACTTGTTGTTTCCTTAGCTGAACAGAATTTCTACCTTGCTTCTTTCTTTTTTTGTTGTACAAATCCTTGGGGAAAACTTGGGCCGCCACTTTTTGCACCTGCCACAGGCTGCAGTTGTTGTTGTTGCTGTTGTTGCCGATGCTGCAGAACTAATAACAAATCTTTTCATTAGTTACGTTAGACAAGTTAGTTAAAAAGTGCACTTTTGGCAAACAAATGGCAGTCTGCACAGGTAAAAAGAGAACAGGGGAGTGAGGCAGAAAGGTAGAAGCAGAGTAAAAAAAAGTGTCTAAGCCAATATAACCAGCGGAGGAACAAAGCAAAGCAGACGCAGTTAGAAACTGACTGCAAGAGTTGCCTGAAAGTTGCCTCAACGCTAAACATAATGAAAACATAACATTTAGTTAGCATTCGTATTTATACAAGGCCAACTCTCAATCTATCTCTGCAAGAGAGAGTGAGGGAGAGAGAGAGAAAGGGAGTTCCTGCCCCAAGTCAGGCTGGGCCAGTCCAGTGAGCAACTTTCCATTAATAACTCAAAAATGTTTTGGCTTATAAAAGTTGAGCGCACCTTTTAAGGCTTCGTCCGGGCTGGAGTGGGGGCGGGGCAAGGTGTTCGGTATACAGTGCTCAGTGTACGCTGTACGGATTGTGTCGGTAAGTGTCTTTCAAAGTTTTCTTTAGCTGGTTTTTCTTTCTTTTCATAGCGTTGTTGTGCAAAACAAATCAAAGGAGTTGCAAACTTGCTTTGCCATTCTATAGGTCTGATGAGCCAGCTCTCTTGGTTAGAGCAGGCCAGGAGGGCGGGTACAATGACTCTCAGAGCAACAGCAACAGCAACACCAACAACAAGGACAAGCCGTGACAATGACAATTAAAGCAACAACGTTGGCAACTGGCAAACTTTGTCCATAAAATAAAAGCGAAAAAAAAGAAAAAGAAAATACAACTCTCGCCAAATGGGTAAAAACTCTCGTAATAAACGAAAATTATGATGATTTTCTATTTGGCATCGCGTTCTACAAAATCATTTTCAAAGCTCTGGCGCGAAAACAAAGCACCCATAAAAGCAACTTGACAAAGGGGAGACCCCAAACGAAGTGGAGAGAGAGAGAGTGACCGAGCAGATTAAGCCGGAAAAGCAGTGTAAAGCGAAATGAAATGACAGGAAAATATATATTAAATGATAATAACAATGTTTGCGGACAAAGTACGTTTAGTGAAATTATTTACAGCTGGCTTAGCTCCGTCTGTCTACACACAAAGTGTCTGCAGACATGACAATTAGCGAAGAAATGAAATTGACGCCAACAAGAATATTCATGGAACACGATACGTACAGACGTATTTGGTGTCTAGTTCCCTTTCACTTGAATGAAGGTCTTAAGAAAGGTTTGAGGATAGGATAACATAAGGAAAGGTTAAAAGGAATCAAAGAAAACATGCATTAATTAACATTTGTATATAAAGAAATATGATCAACTTCAAATATTTCTTCAACATTCGCATATAGCAACCTGTGACATCAAAATGACAAGTCTTCAAATATACTAAGTAAGCAAGCATTTCTTCCTTAGTAAATTCAGAATTTGCTTCAAAAAATGGCAGACGAAACTGTTGATTCCAAGTCTGAGAAGAAAGAAAGCTTCATTATAAGTTTTCTAAATGAAACAAAAAAGATTCAATATGATACGATAAGGGAATCAAGAAGGGCAATCAATAATTTTATACTATATTTAATATATTTGATTCTCACTCTTGTAGGTAAGCGGCGTTTAAGTGATCTTTCAATATAAGTTTAAAAAGTTCTTACAGTAACTCAGCGAAGCAATCAAGATGTGCAATTCTTCTATAATGATGCAATGCAACGTAGTTTAGCGAACGAGTTCAATAAGATCTATGATCAAGATAAATATTGGAATTTCCTTAAGTTTAGTTTCCTGCCTCTTCTTAAGCTTAGTGACTTTCAGCCTTCTGATCCAGCCTCAGTCTATAAGGATGTTAATGAAACATGGGAATTTAATGAGATATTCGGCAATGTCTTCAATCGAACATTATTGCATGGAAATGTGTTTCTTGGACCGCCAAGATTGAGAGAAATACGTGTACCTCAAAGATCGTGTGATCGAATATCAATATTCACTCGAAATCAACTTGAATGTTTTGGGACTTATAAATGGTATTACGAAGATAAAGCAGATCATCAGGGCTATAAATGGTTGAGTTTAGCTGAGGACAAATCTCTGCCAATCTGGGGTAGAATTGAGATCTATCTAGGCGCTGGATATGTGGTTAGTTTCAGCCACAATAATGAAGATAACCTTGGATTGATCGATCGATTGATCGCACAAAAATGGTTGGATCATCGCACAGTACTCGTGACACTGGAATTCAGTTTATACCATGTGAATAC
The DNA here is from genome assembly GCA_018903675.1 of Zaprionus capensis. Classification (NCBI taxonomy): domain Eukaryota; kingdom Metazoa; phylum Arthropoda; class Insecta; order Diptera; family Drosophilidae; genus Zaprionus; species Zaprionus capensis. The sequence goes on along the minus strand of JAEIFN010000040.1, from coordinate 1,924,194 downwards.
GCGACTCTTTCATACTGCCAAGTAAGTAAGTCCTTCTACTGACTAGAATATTAATAGATAAGATATATATTCGTATAGATTCATAGCTGAACAGGCATTTAGCGGGGCCTACGTGCCCTCAATTCAATTAGAATCCATTAGACGCGAGTCATTTCTTACAGAAAGTTTTCTTGTGATCTCTACCGTCATAATGTACTATATTCTCATCCTTATTATCACTGCCAGGGAGATAATCTGTATCAGTAAATTGGGTTTCCGTACTTATTTATCTTACGTGATTAATGTAATAGATTTTATGGCATGTACAGTGAGTCATAATGTGCTCCGTTTTTTAAGGACTTCCTAATTTACTCTTCACAGCTTTCCATTTTAATGCTAATATTGAATGTTGCCCATCACTTTTGTGTGACTGGAATAGTGAAGCATATGCAAACCAGTGATCAGTATATCAATCTGGATGTACTTCATTTTATTGATATAATGTCGAAGAATATTTCCGGATTCGTCATGTTTCTTGTCTGCATTCGTTTTCTTTGCTTTTATTTCTTCAATCGCACCTTGTTGATCTTTTGGACTGTCTTGCAAAAGGTAGATAATTATCTTGATAATCTATGGCAACATATTCATGAATGAAGATCCTTTTCTAGAGTAAAGATGAAGTTATGGGCTTTGTCTTGTTGTTCTTTCCCCTCGTCATGGCATACGCTAGTTGTGGTCAGCTGCTTTTTGGTGGACACGATGAGCAATTCAGAAATGGATTTACTTCAGTAATGACCATGGTACGCTGGACAGTGGGTGACTTTCACAGCAAAGAAGCACCTCGATACAATGGAATAACTATGCAGATCTATTTCCTTTCGTTTATCATTCTCGTCTACATATTTCTGTTGCTCTCCTTTAAAGCAATTATCATCAATACGTTTTTAAAGGTTAATGAGGTCGTTGCACGGCGTCCCCACCGACTTATGGATACCATCTATTTGTATTTTAGAGATTTTAATGATTGGCTTTATTGGTTGATTTTCCGCAAGCAAAAAGTAAGACCATATTTGGACATAGATGCGAGGCAAGAACTTCAGATAACAGACGATGGACTTCTAGAGGAGACAGCAGCAGCAGCTGACAAGTTAAAGTGAGAAACAAAAGATCGTATAAAGTTCCTATTAATGTTAATTTCTTATACATTTTTGATCTGCAGAGATGCGCCTTTGCTAACACAGGATGAATATCTTCCTAAGCGCTTGGAACGGTGGGTTAAGAGATAATTAACTCACTTCTATTCTTAAGTGCTTCATTCCATATACTAACCCTCTTTGTAGTGCAAGAAAGCTTGTCGATGTACTTGAAGAGGTTACCCCACCGCTGCTTGGACGACTTCTCGAATTCTACAACATGTTGCACAGAAAGCGAGGCCACCTTGAGAGGAACTTAAATGCCTCAAGGCAACGAAGAAATCTGTCTATCTGAATGATCAAAGGCTGAATGATCAAGTGCTGAATAAGCAAAGCTCCTAACCAAACATTAATAAAAGATCTAGCAAGCTTATTATGATCTATATATTATATATATGTATATAGGTACAGCCATATTTCTTTCAGATTGTATTGACCAAGTTTTAAATAGAGCTCACTTATAAGGACCTTCGAAAGATACCAGACAAGAAAGTGATTTTGTTTTCAACACCTTCCCATAAAGTAAAACCGTTAATAGCATAAAGTATCTGGATTATAATGAAATAACTCCTCGGTAATATGTTTAAGGGGCGTTCGTAAATGCTTTCCTCTCATTAATAGTTCGCACAGAAGTTGCCGTAATTTCATTTCTGGAAATTGTCAACTCCTTGGCCCGCGGCAGCTCATTATGCCTTCATGTAATTTCTATTTACCCGTAATAATGCTTAGGCTCCGCTGCAAAAGAAATACGCAAATAGGAAAGAAGAAGCGACAAGGAGGAGAAGAAAGGGAAAAGGAAATGCCGTACAAACTGAAATATGAAAGCGCAAATAATGTTTAAACAATTTGTTGTCATTGCGTTTCATTAAATGTCCATTCACCCCCACACTCCCCTCGTCCTGCTGTCCTGTTGCGCTCCTGTGCCTTTCCGATTGGCGAAGCGCTTCCTTCTGGACTTGACTGACTTTGGTAGCTGTCGTTATAATTTGCAAAGCTCTGCACAAAAACCAACTAGGAAAAGAAAGAGACGGAGGGAAAAGAGCAGGAGCAATAGAGAGAAAAAATTAGTAATAAAATGAAAAGCAAAGTGAAATGGCCGCAGGACTCAAGTGCAGGAGAGAAAACAACAACTTGTTGCGCCACGGATCCATGGATTTCTGTGGAAGACAAGGATGAGGTGGGGGAGGAGGACCTGCCTGCCCGTTGCCAGGGATGCTTGTGATTTCCTGTGAGACGGCGACTGGCAACTGGCAACTGGCGACTGACGCTTCCTGTAGCATCCACATCCACAACGCGAAATTATTATTGCCACTGCCTTCCTTTCGGCGAGGGTATTGCAATTATTTAGCAATGGAATGTAATACCATATATGTGCAAAGTATATATTCCTATACACATCGGGAAGCTTAGTTGAGCAACAAATGCGCATATCTCAGTTATTACTCATTGGAACTGGGTAAAAGTTTGTAAACTTATAGTTAATATGTTTATTAGAGCTAAATCGACGTAATTATTTATATAGGAGAACGAATAGGATTTATCCCAGTTATTTCTTAATAGAACTTATTGAAATTTGATACCTTTATAGATAATATATAGATTTGTATACTGAAACAAAGAAAACTTAATCTTGTATATAGCTATATAAGTTATAGCTTAAAATGCGTATATCCCAGTTATTTTTCAATGGAACCTAATGAAATTTAGTATCCGGATAGATAATATCTGGCTCTATAAAATAAAGACAACTTTATCTTGTATATAGGTGTACAAATTATAGCTATAAATGTGCATACCCCAGTTATGTCTCAATGGAACCTGATGATATTTGGTATCCTTTTAGATAATAGCTAGCTCTATATTTTCAATCAAAGAAAACTTAATTTTGTATATAGGTGGATAAATTATAGCTAAAATTGCACATATCCCAGTTATTTCTTGTTGGACCTTAATGAAATTTGGAAGACTTATGGATAACATTAAGATTTGTATACTGAAACAAAGAAAAAGTTATATCTAAGCTTAAGCCACTGCACTATTCAATTAAAATATAAAATATATCTCATGTCATGTATAGTCAAATATATTCCAGAGTACTCCGAGTTCGACATGCCGAGGACAGCGCTATCTTTGCTGTATTCTTTTTGTTGCTCTGTAAAAATTATTATTATTTTTTGTGCTAGAAGTCGTCGTCGTTGCTGCCGTTGAGGCAAGTGGCAAGTGGCAGAGCGTCCGACGTCGTCGTCGTCGTGCCACTTGAATGACTCATTAAAAGTGATTTCATTTTTAAAAACATTTTTTTCTCGCTGCGGTTGCTGACGGCATCGTCGGGGCTTAGCGCCTTATCAGCCGTCTGAGCCGGTGTCCTGCTGTCCCTTCTCCATCTCCTTCTCTTTCTCTCCTCCTCCCCCGCTGCCTGCTGTGCTCTACTCTACTATTTCTCTTCATTTCTCTTCTCGTTGCTGTCTCTTATTTAATTTACTTGGAGTTTGCTTTTTTAATTCGCTTAGCTACTTTTGGCTCCGCTTTCTGGCTGCCTCCGTATCGCTTCCTTTGTGCGTAAATCCTTCACAGCGCCAGGGACATTTGCCTGCCAGATAAGCGTGCTGAGTCACTCGCAGTCGTAGCTGGCGGATGATGTTGTTCTTGTTCTTGTTGCTGCTCGTCCAGCTGCCTAAACGACTTGACAGTTACTTTACGTAATAGGATACAAAATTGCATTGCTCCAGTTGTAGTTGCAGGCAGGCAAAGCTGCTGCCTCTTCCCCTCCCCCTCATCCTCCCCATGCTGCTGCAAGGGGCACTTGAATCTCGCTTGTTTGCCTTTTGTCAGCTTTTTTACCTAATTCCCCAGATTAGCTGCATTATGCGCCACGCTGGGCGTATAATAACAACCATCATCATAGGCCTAGCTCGGCAAACGGATCCCTCTGTGTTGTTGTTGTTGTCGTTCTCCTTGTTGCTGTTGTTGTTGCTGCTGCTGTCGTTGCTGTTGCATATGTGAGTGCCCACTTGAGCAGCAACAGCAGCAGCTGCAGTTGTGATTCCGTTGACAACGGAATGGACACGATACAGTTGCCCTTTCGCCAGTGTGTGGCAACTTACAACTCACTCACACATGCACGAACACACGCACATACACAGAGACATGTCGCTCACTTACACTTAGCGAAATGTTCTTTATGAACTACTTAAGATTATATCGTTGATTATATCGTTCTACGACTTATGAGAATTTAAAGTATACAAAAGAAATAAAATATAATAAGTGACAATAAAAATATATAATGAATAACAAAATAAATACGTAATGAATAAAATAAATCATCAACATAAATAAAACAAGATATTGCGAAGGTATTGTTTACAGCAAAAGCTTTTTTTAAGTAACCCAGCTTACATATATTTAAATAACTACGAGTAAAAAAACTGTTTAACTGATCTTCAATATGTTGAACAAGTCTTAAGTTATCAGAAGTATTTCTAGCGTTTTTCAATAATTTTAGAGTTACTATAATAGATAAGGTTACCCTAATACAATAAGGTTTTTCAACAGCAAAATATTTATTTCGTTAAGCAAGCTTTAAAAACTCCTCAACAATGCCAAACTAAAGTGAGTGATAACCCTAAAATGCTATATATCAACTAAGTGCATCGTCGTCCGTCGAGCGATCGACTGCAGTCGCTGGCAATTTATGGATTTCGCTCTAAAGCGTGACACACTGCGTGACAAACTTCCCAATTGGCAAATTCTCGCAGAGAGAGAGACAGCAAGTGAGAGAGAGAGAGAGAGAGAAGGAGATAGATAGATAATATTGATGGCATGCATATAAAATGTGTCCGGTCTCATTAGGAGAGGCCCAGCCTGTCGTTAACTTTTTCTCAGTGCACACACACACACATAAACACACACACACTCAGACACACACACACAGGCACACTCGATTAGCTACTCGCTGCAGTGGGCGTTTGCCAGTGGCCAATAAATTTCTATTTAGCCAGATGGAAGACTGAGAGGGAAGTGCGATGGAGAAGGGGTAGTAGAGAGGGGTGGCACTGGAAACTGGGACTAACTAACGGCTACTGTCAGGCCGCGAGCTGGCGAAGTGGCTTCACTGGTGGCGAGCTCCAATGAAGCGGCACGTGGAAATGCTTATAATTGCATCCGCGACTCCCGCCGGAGCCGAGCTGCGCCTGCTTGTGGCACGGGGCACATGCAGCAATAATTTTGACGGTTGATTGATCAAAGCAGCAGCCGGTCCTCGTTCATTCATTCATTCAGTGTTGTTGCTGTTGTTGTTGCTTTTTATTGGTAAGCAAGCCAGGCGGAGCGCGGCTTATTTACTTTGCTGCTCACTTTGCCAGCTACTTTACATGCCCGCGTCGAGGGTTGTTACAAGATACAAAATGAAGATACAGATACATATGTATCTAGTATCTACTGCCTGCAACAACAGCTGACTTGTCCCCTCCTCTAGTGTCCACTCTCTCTTCTTGCTGTCTGCCAGTTTGTCTGCCCCCTCAGCTGCAATAAATCATATAATAATTTTAAATCGCCTTTGAGCCAACTTAAATTGCAGCCGGAAGCCAAAGGCAAAGCCAAAGCCAAAGCCGACACCACAGTCGCGGGAGTTGCCAGCATTGCAGCCAAACTGTTTATCAATACTTTCAGTTAAAGTTTTCTCTTTCAAAGACGACATATTAAAAGCATATTTTAGTAAAGATTCGACTTAATAACTTAAATGTTCATTATTCGATTGCAACCAAATTTTCAGAAATTATTTAAGGGTTTGTAGTTATTATGTTTACCGAAAATTAACTATCCTGCATTAAAATTACGCTTGCAATTCAATTTTAATCGGCCAAAGTCTAAAATAAAATTGATCTGCGTGCAATAATAACACATAATGATACCAAATTTGGAAGCGCTAGCTATTAAAATCTTTGAGTTCTAGGTTTTCATACAGAAGGAAAGACAGAAGAATAGACGGACATAGCTATATCGATTCAACTGTTGATGCTGATAAGGAATATATATAGTTTGCAGGGTCTGCCATGCCACCTTCTGCCTGTTATATACATTTTCTGTTGACACAAAGTAAGTTATAAGTTATATACCTACCTTATGGGTATCGGGTATAAAAATGACCCAAAATGAATTTCATATTTAGTTGAATTCCCTCTCATTTTCATTCCAGCACCTGTAGCAGCTGTACAAACTGAAAAGAAAGTGATAATTAAAACGACAGTTAAAAGTTAATTTACAATGAGTTTCCGGTCTGAAACATATAAAGGGTTCTATAAGGTAGAGCTTAGTTATACGTCCAGACAGATGCCAATAAAGCAGCAGGTAACCTGGCAGGATATCATTTCACTTTCTTTCCCTCGCCTCTCTCGCTGCCCTTCTTCGGATACTCGTTGCATATATCATGCTGTGCACTTGTAAGTAATCGAATCTCGCTCTCTGTGAAAACATGGCAGCTGCAACTCGCAGCAGATGACAGTCGCCAGTACTCTCCCCCCCCCCCTTGGGCAAGTTCGTGCCGAGAAATGTTTTGCAAATTTGAAACAATGTCGCACACAAATCAATCTGAATATGCAGCTAAGCTCCATAAAAACTGCCACGTTCCTCCTCTCCTCCTCTCCCTCTAGCACTCTGCAACTATCGCTTGCTCTGTTTGTTTGTTTGCTACCTGTGATCTACCTTTTATGAATGGAGTAGCAGGAGAAGGAAGAAGGAGGAGGTGCAGCACTTGTTCCGGGTCACCCGCATGGAAGAAGAAAACGAATTGTGGCCAGTTGCAAACAAGTTGCAGCAGCTGAAGAAGGTAGAGGGACGGGGGGCAGGGAAAGGGGCGTAAAAACAATGCCACAAGGCGCTGCGTGTGCACGTACGTACGTGTATCTGCTGGATACACAAACAAGCAAAACACAAACGTTGAGGCACGGATTTGGGCTTAGGCAAATGCTGCTAATAAAACAATTATGCAATGCAGCAACAACTACAAAGGCAACAGCAACAACAGCAACAGCAACAACAACAGCAAAGAAGTTCAATGCGAGGCAGTGCCAACTCATCTTCATCATCATCAGCTGCCGCCGCCTAGTCATGCCTTGCGCCCTCCTACAGCACCCCCCCACTGCTTCTCCTTCTCCTCCTCCTCCTGTTCCTGCTGCTGCTGCTGCACGTCATCAACATTGTTGCAGTTGTAGCTTTTGTGTGCCATTGTCTGCCCGGCGGCCTGTAACTGTAACTATGCGAAAACTAGGCGCAACTATAGACTCATGTGTGTGTGCACGTGTGTGTGTGTGAATGAGTATGCGTGTGTGTGTGTATGTGCTGCATGGCAAAGTATGCCAAACAATGGCGCCTCCAATGCCAGGCCACAAAAGCCGCTTCGCGGCCTGGCTACAGCTCCACCCTTTAAGCTCCTACACCGCTCCGCTCACCTACCCCTTCCCCTCCCCACGTAATGCATGCGAAATGAAATGCAGGCGTTTCATAGCCATCAGCTTTTGGGCTGCAGCATAAGTTACAATTCGGACAGCAACCGACAGTGCCGAGAAAGATGCCCAGACAATGGCGTGGAAACAAAGCAAAAGAAAAAACCCGCGCCTAGCATAGAAATGATCTAGCAGGGTGCTGCGCCAGCATACGCGACTAGCCAATACCCTGGCTTTGTATTCTTATCGGCGCTTAACATGTGCAGGTATTCCACTCACTCAATTGATCTTATGTTCTTTCAGAAACGACCTAACTAATCTAAAAAGAAACGATCTAACTAACCTAAGAAGAAACAACCTAACTAACCAAATTGAAAACGACCTAACTAACCTGAGTATAAACGACCTAACTAACTTATGTAAGTAGGAACTACCAAACTAACCTAAGAAGAAACGACCTAACTAACCCAAAAAGACCCAACTAACATAAGTAGAAAGGATCTAACTAACCTATGTATGTAGACACGACCTAACCTGATTGGAAACGACCTATTGGAGTTTTCATACGAAGTATCATAAAATAAACCTATGTGATCATTTATTCAATTGATCTACTAAAGAAATATTAAGAAACTATGTTACAAAATAGGTTAAACTACTACACACTTTTTTAACCTATTCAGTTTCTCATTTAACTAATAATATTAATAAAAAGAAAGAAATAAATATTTAGAAACTAAAATATTATATTTCAAGTATATTTAATTTATAATTTAATATATTTCTACCAAACCTATCATACTTACTCTATCTATCTACATACGCTCAAAGTGTCATCTTTAACAAAATATGAAAAAAGAAAGAAATATTTAGGATCTACAAAATATACCAGACGCCATATAGTTCTACCTACTTCTACCTAGTTCAATATTTAATATAAAGAAAGAACTATGTAAATAGAAGAATATCTAATAAGCCACATAGTTCTACCTTTCCCAGTCTTTTCTCTCTATTCTCTAGTTACAGTCTTTCTAAACCCCTTACCTTTTCAGCCTACGGGGTATCATAATGTTCGCTGCGCCCAGCAAACGTCCACTCATACGTCCACCCGTTCGTACGTCCGACCATCCGTCTGTCCGTCTGTTCGTCCATCTGTCTGTCTGTCTGTCTGTCTCTCTGTGCATTTGTCGGTCCATCGTCCGTCGTCGCATGTATCTTTTAGATAATCTTCATTTCTCGTTTGCGGCTAATGGCCTCGCACTGGCACTGGCACTGGCACTGGCCAGGGCACTCAAGGATATCGTCGTACTCTGCACTGTGCTGTTGCTGTTGCCGTTGCCGTTGCTTTATGACCATTGGGGTACGCAGCACTCACTATCTTTTTACTCTGGGCTTCTCTTAAATGGGACACGTTGCGGTTTCCCTCTGCGTTGATGACTAAGTGAGCCGTGAGGCCGGGACGGGCCGCAGAGCAGCGCAGCGCAGGCTGAGCCAAGCCAAGCCAAGCCAGTTTCAGTGCATTCGGTACTTGCCTTTTTTTGCGGTTTCACATGCTCACACACACACAGAGAGAGAACGCACACACGTGCATATTTAGAGATACTCAAAATGAGATACAAAGATACATTTGGACTTCCTACCATTTTAGCTGCGCTCTGTTTGATGGGCGGCACACACGACGATGAGCAACAGGACGGACAACCCTTCAGAGAACCTTCTCATTCTCATTCTCAGTTTCTCAGTCTCGCAGTTTCGCAGTCCGATTCCAGGCCACGCCGAGAGCCGCTTCCTGGGCCGGGTTCAACAGTGTTCTTGATGACGCTGAAAATGTGTGCCAGCAGGCCGGCCGAGATTTATACACACTCGCCTCTTTCTCCTCTCTCCCCCTCCCACTCTTTCTCGCTGGCAAAATGTGCATTGAAATTTGAGATATTTGCCTTGATATTACTACAAAAGGCTGGGCCCAAGGAGCGGCTCCGACCCGGCCATCATCTTCACAGTTAAACGCATCTTCCACACACAACGAGTTCGAGTTCGTCTTGACGTTTCGTTTCGGGTTTTGTCGCGTGGGCGTCGCTTAAGATTGGCTTTTATTTTCGCATGCCACAAGATGTTTGGCGACGACACCGCCAGCGACAACGCCAACGACAAACCAGAACGACAACCCAAGAAAGAGACAGTGACAGAGACAGAGACAACATTGGAATGTGGCTGCAAGCGGGCTTCATAATTTTTTGGCTGAATTGACTTTGGCTGTGGCAGAAAGTTTGTAGACAGGGCTAAAGCTAAACACGGGTAGCTCAACCCAAACTTTTATGTGGGCTTCAGATATCGCACGTTTTGCCCAGAGATGCTTTTGTATTTCCCACGAATTTCGTTGCTCGCTTTGTGCTCCAAAAAGGAAAAACGATGGTGTCCAGTGTGGCCTTTGATTTGAAGGGTGCTTTTAGAAATCTATTCAGAATATGATAATAAGAAAATTTCAGAATCTTTAAGTTTTCATATTTCGAAATATCTTTAAAGGGTTTTCATTAAATAATTGATCTTATACTCCTACAGAAACGACCTAACTTACCTTAGTTGAAACGACCTACTAAATTTAGTAGAAACGACTTAACTAACCTAAGTAGAAACGACCTAATTAACCTATGTAGAAATGACCTAATTAACGTAATTAAAGACACGACCTAACTAACCAAAGTAGACAAGAAACGACCTAACTAACCGATGTGTATGCAAACGACCTAACTGTATTACAAACGACCTATCAGATATTTCATACAATGTATCATAAGATAAACCTATGTGAATATTAGTTTGATTGATCGACTAAAGAAAGAAATAAATATTAGGAAACTGAAATATTGAGATATTAAGAAACTTTATTTCGGGTATTCTTATTTAACTTGTGTAATCCAGATAATAAAATTAAAATTTAGTTCTAATTAATTTAATCTTCTAGAAGAACAAAGTAGAGCTTGACAAAAATTTAAACAATTTAGAAAATATGAAAATATGTAAGGAACAAAGACTGTATTCAATAAATATATATATAATTGGTTTATCGCATATTATATACAATATGAATAATAATATAATTTCAATAATGTCAATTCCACACTTTTCAAACTTAAACCATATAATACTCTTCACACACTCAACTAATACATCATATTTTGTCAAATTATTTTATGATTCGCAGTTAAGTATTTATAAATCAAATAAAGCTGACGTTTATTCAATATCATGACTGTTGTCATATTCAGTAGGGAGAGAGGTAGAGAATGAGTGACAGAGAGAGAGAGAGAGAGAGAGAGAGCGATACCGAGAGAGGGAAAGTCAGCTCAACTTGTATTATTCAGAGTTGCCATTCTGGAAATTCAATTGTATTCGCTCTGCTCATTGTCGGCGGCTCTCGCATTAAAAAAATATATATTTAATTAAAATTAAAACGTACAACTGCCGCGAATTAAATAAACAATTTTTAATTGAGCCCGACAAAAAGTTTAAGCAAACAAACCAAAAATGCAAATTGTATGTGAATTATATATCCACATGGATATGGTACATATACAGCGAGCTCTGCTATATAGTCGAATGCACTATACATATTAAATATGGCCCAACTTTTGTGTTGTGTGCCAATAAACCAATTACAACAACAATTAACAAAGAAAAACGGCAACAATTGGATGGGTTATGATGCACTGGGAATACCCTGACAAAGGAGAATTGAAAATATATATAGTATATATATATATTAGAACTAAAGCATATATAAAGTCGTTAACAAGATCTTCTCTTGAAGATAGAAGAAACAGAAGGGAAAATATGTACTATATATTATATAATTATTGAGCATACTTTACAATACCTTATACTTTATAATGTGCCCAACAGGTTCCATTAAAGCCCTTCAGCATATAAGTAAGAGGTAATTCAACACTTTTAACTCTTTCGTGCGCTTTACATTTCGTGACAAACTAATAATACCCTGTACACTCCATGCTGGCGCAGAAAAACAATGATAATAACTGTGTGTGACACATGGCAAGGAAATGCAATTAAAAAATATGGCTTTTAATTGGCCCTCGCTGTGGCCCACACACACACACACGAACACCCTTAAGGCCACCTGCCGTGACATTAATTCGAGTTAGCTTGCACGCAGTGAATGCGTATGCATGAAATGCGAGAAGTGGTTGCGAATTCCATGCAGGCATGTAGCGAAAGTTTCGCCAATTGTAATTTGAGACAGTTGTTTATCATAAAAACCCAATGAGCAAAGGAACTGCAAGACAACTCTGTCATTGTCACAACGAGTGGGTGCCACAATGGCGCCACTTAAATCAAAACTCCGAAAGCTGAAATTGATAATCTCTGCACTCGTTGGGCATAATGTAGCACATATGTATTATCAGCCAGACTATATACTTGTATTGTTTTACCAAAGGGTGCGGCAATAATTTGTGAGCAGATGCAGCAGGAAATTGCAAGTCTGCAGTAATACTTGTAGAAGGAAGGGGGAAATAAGGCGAGAATTGCCAAAGGAAATTAGCTGGAAATATTTAAAGGGAAATTATTGATTATAATCTTAGCGGGCGTTTAAAATCGGGTAATAAAAACAACCCTTGTAGACGCTATGCATAATTTATGATATGGCAAAAAAGTTTCATTTATTTTTTATTGAAGTTCAACTTGAACAATTTACAGTTCAAGTAAGTCGAGAGTGTCTTTCGTTTTGAAGGAGGAGTATTACTGAAATTGCGTATATTTTTTTTGAGTTGGAAACTTGTTTGTACTTGAATTTTTGTAAATTCGAATAACAAAAGAATGAAACCAATATAAAATTAATATTTTTGTATGTGATAATATGAGAAAAATCTATAGAAATTCATTTTGCTCAAATCATAAAACAATGATATAGTAATTGAATTTAAAGCTAATTTCTTATATAAAGTATCTAAGCAATTGAAAATTTAATAATTTTAAATGGAGTTACAGCTGTTATAACTTGGGAAAACAGTTTTATAATTGGGAAATCAGTTTTGAAGTCAAGTCCTCTACTAATTTTAACTTGCTTGATTAATTTAAAAGTTTTAACAAAGTTTTTAAGCTTTGAAAATGTTGAAAGCATTTATGATTGGTATTGGAAAGGTATTTCAGTGAACTGATCAACAAAGTTAATATTTTAATTCATAAATAACGATTTAGAAGTAAAACTAGAACAAATTATGATTTTCTAGACATTGTTCGTTTGATTTCTTACAATATTAAGAGTGGTTGAAGTGCAAGGAAGTAAAATTTATAAAACAAACATAGAAACTCTCAAGAAATGTTGAGTATTACGCTTTTAAGGTTTTAAAGCATTTACAATTCATAACAAAATCTCATTCTAGAAACAAATCTGATTATTTTTGACCAAGTTATGATGTAGAAATATCCCAACCATATAAGGCACAAGACTAACGGTAACTTCCATTGCAAACTGCTCAATTAAGGGAGAGCACATGAATTTCTATTAACCAAGTCCAATTTTCAGGCTCCCAGTTACGTCCCCTCTCCCACTTTTCCTCTCTCGCTCTCTCCATCTCCCTCTCTTTCCCTCTCTCTCTATTGCTGTCATTCTCTCGCAGTCTGCCCCCAAAAAGACATAAGAACCTCCAGCCTGCGGCCTCGCCAAGCCTTTTAGAAGCTGCCTCTGCCACTTCGGCCGCTTCGCTTTTCTTCTTTCTTTACACTGTTGTTGTTGTTGTTGTTGTTGCTGCTGCTGCTATTGCTGCTGCCATTTGCCATTGACCCTTTTGGCCTCTTTCCCACACATCCCGCTGGCCATATGCACAATCACTCCCAACGTGGCCCCAAGAGCAGTCGACACAAAAAAAAGCTGGAAAACCCGCGCCAACCATTACCCTAACATTACATACAGCTGCCACCCCTTGCTGCCTTGCCCCCACCCCGCTGGAGCCGTCCTTCATTTGGCATGCAAATGCGCAGATCGAACTGATAACATCAGGCCAAAATGTGAGACGCGACAGGGAGAGAGGGGCAGGCAGGCAAGGGGGCATTGCTAGTTGGGGTAGGGTGCATAGTTTTTTGTTTTTGGTGTGCAAATAACAATGCCGCCAACAAGCGAGAAAGCCTAGCCAGAAAACAGACAACGGCAGCAGCAGCAACAGCAACAGCAGCAACAAAGTGGCAGACAAACTTTGCAGAACGCAGATAGTTTCGCAAATTAAATTGCGCGAACGGGGCGGGGGGGACAGAATGAGGTCATCATCATGACGACAGCAGCAACAGCAACAGCACAGCAACAACAATTGCTGTACGTACTATAAAAGCCAATAGGCCAAAAAAGTGCCAACGCGAAGCCGTCAAAAACAGCAGCAACAGCGACGTCGACAGCGGCAGCAGCAGCAACTGTTTGTTGCAATAACAACTGCCATCATCCCATGATGTGGCAACTGCAACACTTTCGCTAACAAGCTGCCGCAACCGGGCGCTGCCAAGCCACGTGTTGTTGCCGCCTCTGCCGCTAAATGTGGCCCGAGGTCGCGCACAGCTCTAACTGCAACTTTGACTTCAGCTGCGACGTGCAACCTACAACCTGCAACCTGCGACCGGCACGACCCGTGCAACGTGCAACGTGCGTGCATAAAACATCAGCGGCAAACCCGAAATCCTAGTGGGGCACAGGGAGCACTGCGAAGGCGGTGGCACGCATAAAGTTCAGTTATAAAAATGTTAACAACGCTGTCAACGACATGTCGACGAGCGCGACGTGCAACAACAACAACAACACTGATCACTGGGCCAAGTAATAAAGTCTCAAGTTAGTTGCCACTGATGGGATGATGGCAACTCTGGCAGCATCAACTATGCAGAAAGAGAGACACACACACACAGACATGAACATACATTCTCTATGTCCCTCTCTGTCTCTCCCTCTCCCTCCCTCCCTTCCACACACGCTGCGTATAAAACTCGCATTTTTATGGCAAGTTTTTGAAAATGAATTTTTGATCAACTGCAGCAAAGTTCAAACGCAGCAACACACACCCTCCCCCTCCACACACACTCCTACAGTGCTGCCACACATGTGCGGCTCCTTGCAACGTGCAGCGCAAAAAGGCGCCACAAGCCACTTAAACTTGGACACCGCCCGCTCTTAAATAGCCAAAGAGAAAAGTTCGCAATGAAAACTAAGAAAACATTTTCCGCCCAAAAAATTCCACTGAGAGAGAAGTGAGAGAGAGAAGGAGATAGAGAGAGACAGCTACTAAGGCAACTAAGTGCCAATTGCAACTCGTATATCGTCTTGAAAGTCTTGTGAACTTGTCCGAACGAAAAAATTGCTGGGAAAACTGCAGGGAAAACTCAATTTAGCTGCTAAATTTGTATTTTTCAGACATCAATTTTCATTATAATAAATTTATAAGAACTCAACTAAATTTAGAAGAGTTTTCTGATAAGTAAACAACTCTTAAACAAGCTTATAACTTAAATATATTCATTAGTTGCAATTAAAATATTTATATATAATGAATTATAATACATATATATAATATTATAAAATATATATATTTAATCAACCGATTTATATTAAATTTTGTGTATTCCTAAAGAACATTATAATATTTATAATTTCAAAGTTTACAGTGGATAATCCCGAGTATAAAATAGCTATGCACATTAAATTATTGTTTACCATTTATAACATTTTGTGCAGCTTTGAAAAACATTCTTACTTGTCAATCTTCACAGTTTTTTAATGCTCTTACCAAGCACAAAAAGTGATTGACTTTAAAGAACTTATAAATCTTTTCAATAAAGAAGAAACTAATTTAGAATATTTATAAATGGTTTATCTTTCTTCTACATCTTCATGCCTTATTCAAAAAAACATTCAATTTACCTATCAAAATTATTGCTTGGCATAAAACTTAGTCACATACCATTTAATATGAGTTTGTCACGTCATATCTCTGGCAACATGTCTGTATCTGTTTACCATATCTAAACCAGGGCAGCGTTTATTAAATATGTATTTGAAAAGTTGAACAGCACAGCAAACTTTTAACTTGCAGCAATTAGTTGCATATCAAGGAAATCAAAATGGGGCAATGGGTCTCTGTGCTTTGAGGTTAGGTTGCTGCGTGCTGGAGTACAGAATAAAAAGTTTTGTAAGTTTTAAAGGCAAGTGACCACTTGACCATATTCTCTATAATATATGTACCATTTGTACTATATCGTATATCTCAACTTTAATGGTAGTTCTAATGTTATTTAGCTGAGTTATGCTTCTGAAGTTTAATATTAAAATTACAAAACATTCTTTAAAATTTCAAAAAGATCTGAGCACCAAAGTGGAATTTATACATATCCATATAATGTCCTGCACTTATTCTTGGCAAATTGTAATTATATTAATCGAAATGAAACATGTCCTAAACCTTTTCCCGCCACTCTCCAAGCGCTCCTTCATCATTCTGTAAACATTTATAATCACACTTAATCCCGTTTATAGGGTCACTTTTATGGCTAATTCTTCACTTTTCGGCTCTTTAGCAAGTCAATGGTCATTAAACTGAAAGTACTTACGTCAGCTGCCGTTCCCAAACCCTCGAATCGAACTCCCTGCGACTCTTCCCAGGACTCCATTGTGAGTGTAATTCGTCCTTTTGCCTGCAAATAGATGTGAGTTGATATCAATCAATTCTCGAAATATGTATTCCATTTGATTGCCACGAATATATTCTTCATAGCCTTGACACACACATGAACACTTACACACACACACACACACACACAGAGAGACACTCTTGTACACACATGCGCCCATTTAGCGAGAAGCCACTGGCAGCTCGACCCCAAAAACCGAGAGGGCCCATTATCAAAGCAAAAGGCGTTCGCCCGAGCCACACCTCGAACTCATTTGATGCTCCTCGCTGCTTGCGGTGGTTACTCTTCGCATTTGCCCTGCGGCTGCTACATACCCCCACTCCCCCCCCTCCTTCTACCCCTGCGGTTTTGGCAGTGGCAGCAGCAGCAGCTTCCTTTGTGCCCCATCGTCGTCAAGTTGGCTTTCTATTACACTTACACATGACACACACGCACACAGCCAGACAATTGTCGCCCCGCAGTGACCCCAAGAGGGAGTGTAGAAAAAATGTCTAAGAGCAGCAGAAGGGAGGGGGTAGAGGGCAGGCGGGGGTTGCTGGGGCAAAAACCGAAACGTTGTAAATTCATAAAATTTGCTGTTTGATGCGTTTTCAAGTAAATTGAGTTCCAACCCTCGAACGAAGTGAAATGAAATAAAAACCGCATGCAGAGTGAGAGAGAGAAAGAGAAAGGGAGAGGGAGTGGGAGTGCAGAGGCAGAAGACAACCCCAAGAAGCAATGAAGATGATGAAGAAGAAGAAGCAGACGAGACGAGACGAAACGAGACGCGACGAGACGCGCTGGCGACGCATGCCGCATGTTAAATGTCATTTTTATAGCGCTTTGATTATATTTTCTATTATCGAGGACATTTTGACAGCCACACACACACAACCCTCCCCTGCTGCCCCTCCACACGCAGCAGAGCTTAACAGTTAAGCCAGTCAAAGAGAGAGAAGGGAAAAGAAATCAGAAATCAAATTAAATTAAATAACATAATCATAATAATATGTAATAATAAATGCTAAATTATGTGGCTGAGGCCAACGCGGCGTATGCATAATTTACCCTCATCTCTGTCTCTCTCTCAGTGTGTGTACGTGAGTGTGTGTGTGTGTGCGTATGTGCCACGGCTGCAATGTAATCGCATTGAGTGATGCGATAGACACACAAACATATCAAATTTTTGCATAACAAATTCGTAGCCTGAAATATTAAAATGCATTTGCCGCAAACGAGACAAACAGCACCTACAATAACAACAACAACAGCAGCAGCAACAGCAACAACAACTGCTGCTGCTGCTGCTGCAATAAATACTAAAATTCATGTTTAAATTTCCACAGAATGAGAAACGGAAAATATTTGCATTTCCGAACAGTTATTGAGACATTGAGCACTTGCCACAGATTTCCCATTGTAGTTCATAGGCTGCCCCACAGTCCAGTCTGCCTTAATTATGAGTGAGAGAAAGAGAGAGAGAAGGGGAGTAAGAGAGAGAGAGAGAGAGACGCATAGTTGCAGCTACAAAGGCTTATCATGTTGCAGCTTCAGTTCAAATTTGCACTGCATGTGTGTGTGTGATTTTTGTGTCAATTCCCCTCGGCCATTTGCCTAGCTGGCCCTGGCAGCTTAATCTAAAAACATAATAAAATAAGTATCAGATTGTTTGTCAGACATCGAGTTCTCTGCCGTAAGCCATGACTCTGGAATATCTAATGCTCTTCAAGCTTGGAAAGTACTAGGAATATTGAGATTAACTACAGGTATGATATTATATAAGATGGAATGATATAATGAGATATTTATTGTGATATATAATACAATATAGTTGACGAGTACTTCTACAAAGTATTTATGAATAATAAGAAGTTACCTTAAGGTTTCAAAATGAATAAGTAGAGTTCATAGAACAGTTCTCTCAAATTATAAGTATACATTCCTAAATGTCACATACATATGTATGTACAATAATATAATATTTATTTATTTATTTATTTAATATGTACATAGTTATAAGTGTAACTTACAACTAGACCTTATGTGAAGCTTTGGCTGCAATGGCCTTAAGCTATTTACAAGTGACAATAATATAATAATATGCAAAGTACTCTAAGCAAGTTTCTATAAGAACGTCAAACAATCTTCCTATAGTTATAGTTAAAGTCATCATACAGTTGTACCTTCATTACATATCATATGGATAATGTTAGGTTTAAGAAAACTTCTTATAGTGCAAGCCACCTCACCTTCTTTATATCTACTTCTTACATCTTGCGTGGGTCAAAGCGACTAAGTAAATCAAAGTACATTTTCTCTAGCCTTTACTATCTTCTCCTTCGCACCCAGGCAAAGTAAGAGTATTGACTAAATGGAAAACACAAATCTAGCTGAATTTCATAGTGTTTGCTTTGAGACACTTGAACCATAAATATCACATAAATACAAAAACTAATAAACTCATTTTTCGCAGAGAGAGGGAGAGAAAGGAGTTTGCACTTCACGCACGAGTAAAACGATCGAAAGGTGACTCCTTTACACAAGTCTGACTTGCCACACTTTGTATATATGTATGAATAATCTACCATATATGTAGCATGGCTTAATACCATATTGTATGTAGAACAATACATCAATTTTCTTTAGCATGTTTACAGATTGTTGAGCAAAACCCAAAGAAAGAAATCAGTTTTGCGTATTTTTTGTATATTGAAAGAGAGAGAGAGAGAGGGGGAGCTAGAGGGAGAGTAGAGAAAGAAGGGTAGCCTGCGGTAGAGCTCAAAATAATCCGCTTGGCGCTTTTGGCGCTTAAATGCAAACAAATGTAGTTTTATGTAAATACTAATAGATGATTATGTAGTTGAACAAACAGCCACAACAACAACAACCAGGAATGGGAACTACAACGAGGGCAACCGGAATCGGTCACAGCGAGAGTTACATGTGGACAAAGTGCACTCAACCAAAAGGCAAAGCTCGTTTGTATTTGTTGCTGTTGCCTCGAGGTCATTATATATCGAGAACAGCAGTTGCCAAAATGTTCCCAAAAGCTTTGTGCGACAAGTTAAGAGTGGATGAGGGAGAGAGAGAGAGACAAGCAAGGGAATAGAGAGGGGAAGTATGACTGGGAGGAACTTGTAGCCCCTTTAGGGTTGTGGGTGCAGTCAATAGGGCGGGCACTTGCATTACATGCTTCAATTACAACAGCAACAGCAACAACAACAACAACAACAGCAGAGGCAGCAGTGCCAGCAATTGTAACGACAATGGACAGCAGCATTGGGTATTGTCGCATTGTGGAAACAAAACAGACAAAAAAGTCAACAAAAATATATATTCTATATGCCTGTAAGTGTGTGTGTGTGTATGAGTGGCTGGGTGAAATTGTTGAGCATGCAAATAAGGGATATAAGGATACCCTGCAGCGGAGGAAAATTATGTTATACGATTACAGCGTGCTACGATTTTGATGAAAGTTGGGCAACATTTAGAAAACTCTTTAAGGAATGTGTGTTTAATATTTGGTCAAGATATTTGCATGAATAAATTAGAAAACGTATAACAACTAAGATGATGATAATGTATGTAATGTGATGATGATATGTAATGATAATAAGTATTTATGTAGATAGTTGCATTGAGAAAAATAGATGGCTAGATGGATAGATAGAGAAATATAGATAGATTGATATAGTTATGTATTTTGATAAATAGATATCTATATCGAGATAAGTGGATAGATAGATAGAAATACAGATAAATAGATAGATAAGTAGAAATATATAGTAACTCAAATCGATAAAAGGATGAATAGAATTATCAAAAAACTGATTTACATATACATATGTTCATATATAAACATATGTATATTATATGGCTTGGATAGATTAAAGATAAAGAAAGACACCTAAATTCATAGAATGATAGATAAATAAACAGACAGTTATGTAGATATACAGAAATATAATTATCTTTAATTATAATTATCTTAATTATAATTAATAAGATAAATTAAGAGAATTCTCTGGGCAATTCTTAGCAAACTAAGTAGACATGTAATTTCAACAATTTGAAAACTGTCTGTTAATAAAACCAAAAAAGCTCTACAAAAATTCTTACTTCATTTATTTATTAAATAATTTAATTGCCATACATATATTTCTCATATACTCAAATTGTATGTAAACAATTTGCGCTATTTACAGTTGCAGCAGGAATTGCAAATTGCTCAAAAAGAATTTCGTAAAATTCATTTCATAAAATTATCGCAAATATTTAATAAATTTAATGTGAAAATTGAAATTGATCAACGAGCATCGTTGACATCGTAGAAATAGTCAATAGTTGGCATACTTAACCCCTCTCCCTCTCCCTTTCCCATTCCCCTTCCCTACTGTGCTGGCAATCATCCCCTTTCGCTTGAATGCCAATCATAGGGTATGACAAAAAAATTTAAAAAACTGGCAAAGAACATGAAAATAAATGTCATTGACTAAATGACAAATATCTTGACAATTTTTTGTTATCGTTGTTGTTGCTGTTGTTGTTGTTGTTGCACACACACAGAGGGAGAATTTATAGATATGCATATCTGGCTGTATTGTGTGTGCATGTGGCTGACTGACTGTTTGGCAGTATCTTTCCCCTTGCCCCTGCTTTCCCTCTCTCTTCATCTCCCTCTTTGTCTGCTGGTTTGTGAACAAACAAGCTTGTAAAACAATCCATAAAGGCAAATAAAAAAGCGTGAGAGACAAAAGCAAAAATGTTTCAATATTTTTGCAAACGTTGGTAAGTCTCCCTCTCTGTCTGTGTGTGTGCTTAGATGTGTATGTGATTAGAAGTGTCTCTGTATGTGTAAGTGTCGGTATAGTTGTCAAATTAGTGACAAACACAAAACGTTGTGGGCGTAGGGCGTGAGAGAAACGCAGCATCAAATCAACAGTGGCGTGCTCAGCAAGGGGTTGTGCCGACAGCGGGGGCATGTGAAGCGTCGCGGGGGGGAAAACATTTTGAATGCATTTCAAAAATACACACAAAAGCTTTTGCCAGCTGTCAAAGACAAAATTATACATACATGCGACCAAAAACCAAAGGCGAACAGAACGAACGCTCAAAAGCAGACGAAATGTCTGTTGACTAAACAACAACAACAACAATAACACTAAGCACAACAGCAACAAGAAATCGAAGCACAACAACAACAACAAGTCAGCGCAGCAACCACAATAGCCAAAAGGGTTTTCTTTTTGTTGTTTGTCTGTCATTGACAGGTGGATTGACCCACAGATAAATGCGAGCGCATAAAAGTAGGCAACATTTCTTTTTGTGCACTATAAATTTCAATTTCAAACAGGCAAAATCATCAAAATAGTTTGGTAATCCATGACAGATTTAGAGATTTAAATGTAGCAAAAAATATGCATACATATATGCAAATTAAATAGTATAATCTCAGCTGATTGAATAGCGATTTTGAGAGTTAAAGAGAGAGTATAAAAAGACTTTTATACATCTCCACCTGGCACTTTCTTTACCTCTTTCCCTCTCATACTTTATAAGGTATCACTTGAGAAAGGGAAGGCAATAAATGTGATATTTATACTACAAATGCACATATAATCTATATAGTATATAGCTAATTCCAACTTAATCCTGATATAATAAAAAGCACACGCAGTTCCTCTATTTGTTATATCAAGTTAACTAGCTTAATGTTAAATGCAGCTGGCTATTAATGAAGGCGTCTAAAAATATCACGCACCATAATAATCAATCATGGGCACAGCTAATGGGAACAGGAGAGTTGAACAATGGGGTAGGGGGTGGGGGTCAGGTCAATTACTGAGCCAGTGAGTGTGACGTGGTTATGCAAATAATTATAGCATACTAGCAAGCGCTTAGCCAGGTCTAAAAGCAACAAAAGCGGCGCGAGGAAGCGGGGCAGGCGTGGCCAAGTGGCTTTGCTGAAGTTCAAAGTTCATGCGGCAGCAGTAAAATTCTTCACGCCCCTCAGACAAATCAGAGATAAACACATAAGCCGAAACAAATACGACAAACGAAATGCGATTAGAATAGATGGATAGAAAGGGAGGTGGAGGAGAAGAATGAGGAGAAAGTCGAGGAGGAGGAACAGCAGCAGTGGCAGTCAAAGGTCAAAGTGCAGCTACGTTTACGATTACCAGTCGCATTTGTTATTCATTCGATGTAGACACAAAACATGCAAACTACACTTCACACTCATCACACACAAGCACACACACAGCAGACACACCCGACAATCACACACACACACAACAGACTCTCCTCCCCAGCCCTAAAAACAATAATAAATATAATGGCTCGTCGAACAAATATAAATTGACACATCGATAAAGTTTCAGGGCGTACCGCATAATGAAGACATCGTTCATCATCATCATCCTCCGCTGATAATGACGTCGTCGTCGTTTTCGTTCTTATCAGCTGCAGGAAATACTATTTCAATATCATGTGTGCGTGTGTGTGAGTGTGTAAGGTTAACTTGGTCAGTTTGTAATTTCTTTGCTGCGACCTTTTTGTGGCCTTCGTATGTATGTGTTTTTTGTTCGAAAATGTTTCTTGTCAATTGATTTGACAGTTTTCCACTTACACATTTTCCATTTCCCATTTCAATATTAATTACCCAGCTCGAAAACGAGTATGAAAATATCATTTTGAAATTTATTTTATGACCATCGTGAACATTACGTCGGCACTAATGATGTCGTTCAGCTAACTAGCTGAAATCTTTATTGCAAGCATGCTCTATAAAATTTGTTTGAAAACAAGTGTAATCTACAGAACACTGAGATTGAGGTTATGTCAGAAATATCTATCTGCCGAATTAAATATAAAATAATAATGTCATTTTAAACATTCTTTAGATTAATATTTGTACATTAATAGAGTGTACTGTAAAGAAAACATATTTGAATTGAGCTGATATACTATGGGCTCAAAATTGTATAAGAATAACACCAATTTTGAAAAAAACGTATCACTTTGAGGTTGGAACTTTATCTGTATTAAACTAGAGGCTATGTCAGCATCATCTATTCATAATAGTGTATTTTAAATCATTCTAAATTCAATTTAAATTGATATGTAGATAAAGAGTGCTTTAAGAAGAACATGCCTTAAGATTAAAATTGAACTGAGATTGCGATTAACTCGGAATAAGATTCTGAATATTGCTGAAATAGTGATTAAATAAAAATCATCTATCTATACATCAAAATATAAATCTATCTATACATAAATGTATATATTATTATAATGGTAACGTGGATACCAAAAAAAAACAAAAACCAAATTTATTATTAGTAATATACCACGAAAATTTCATGTCTTTATTATTAAAATTGGAGTTGATGCCGAAGAAAAATAACTTTTTCCCACTGTGCATTCTATAAGATAAATTTAGGTTAGATTGGAATTTAAATTCATCGGAATCATTATGTTTTAATATAGACGATTCAACAATTAAGAGAGTGGCTCGCAAAGAGAACGAATGCCAGACACATTATGAATATATAAATGCAATTTACTATTTAAACATATAATCGAATCAAGTTCCCTGCATTACTTTCTTATACTGCAATCAATCTTTATATAAATATAGTCTGGCAATTGTATAAATATGACATTCTTTAAGTGAAGTTATCTCCGCCAGACTGTTATCGACGCTAAGCAAACTTACATTCCACTCAAGGAAAAAAAGTAAGATGTATAAACAAGTGTGATAACTCAACTACAACAATCGTATGTATAGGAAAAGGGAAAGTGAAACAAGGCACTCTGTATTGATGGCAAACAAACATGACGGATAAGGGAAATACCATCAATATACAAGTTAATTTACGACTGAATGCCTCAACAAATACTGAACAGATTACACAGAGATATATCAGATAAAAAGATATTTATATTCTACTACCTCAACAAATCTCATAATGAATCTCACTTAATAAAGTTCACTTTTTTTCTGTTGAATATTTCAACCGCAGTTGAATAATTGCTCAACTTTGATTACCAATTCCATGGAGGGAATGTTTCTAAGCCTCCTTCTGCTCTTACTCCTCTCCCTCCCAATGCTCCCACTCCTCCTTTTCCTCGTCTGCATTGTTAGTTCATTTTCCATTTGAAAAGCAGACAAAAAATGGCCCAAAATGGTCTTCGATTGCCAGCTGAATTGCACTCGCAGGAGGCGCCTCCTCCTCTCCCTCCCTACACCTCCTTCACTTCTCCAGCTTTGTAGTTCATGCCTTACCTGACCACGAGCTCAACCTCCGGAGCACAAACAATGCCACGTTTCTGACACCGAAGTCAGTTTCGTCTCCATTGCCGATTACCAACTTTGCCATTGCAGTTGAGCTTTGCCAGGGGGCAGCTAGAGAGGGGGAGGGAGTGGTACCGGCAGCTACTGCTCAATAGACAATATTAATGATGCACAATTGTCAAGAACTTTCACTTGGGCCCGGGCCACTTGAGTAGCCCCAGCACTAGGCTTTGCCTCCGGTTGCGACTGCATTGACCCACTGTGCAGGGGCAGAGCATCCGCAATGACACGCGTCGTTGGAGTAGTCGCTCTCCCCCACACCTCTCTCTCTCTGCGCCGCATAATTATTGCCATTAGAGTGCGTCTCAATCAGAGAGAGAGAAGGAGAGACTGAGAGAGCGAGAGAATTACCATTAAAAAAGACAAAAACGATGATTGAGTGTGCGTATTTTGGGTTTCAATGCAGCCGCAAGCAATGAGACCAGGTGAAGCAGGGGGGCAGAAGTTTGGAAAACGGCTTTCACCACAAAGATGCTGCCCCACACCCCCCTTTTCCCTCTCGAGAACGTCAAGAACAAACGATAATGCACTTCAAGAGGTTGCGGCAACGGCTCATTGTGTCTGGCTGAGCCACGTGCCCCCTCGCCCCCACCACTGCTATTCTCATAGCTTCCCCTTTTGAGCGCTTCCCGTTTGTTTGAGCCCCCATTTCCACTCTGCCTGCGCTGTCGTTCAAACTAGACTAAGTTCCAATTATTTGTGCGGTCGATGTTCAGTGGGCGATGCGAGCTGCAATGACAATCAAGAGAGAAAGAGAGGGGGAAAAAGAGCGAGAGAGAGTGGGGGAAAGAGGCTTTAAAGCGCTGTTAAAACCCAACGCCTCCCAGTGGTGGTGGTGGTGGGCGTGTATGGCGTCGACGGCAGTTGTTGTTTGCAGGAAATGGCTTTTTTGCTACTATGTGCGACGAAGGGTATTTGCCACTGCCCCGCGCCGCTTATTATACCCTGTAAATGTGAGAGAAGTCGAGTATTTCATATAAGGTTGCCAATTATTTTCTTTATTTTATGATGTTTGCGCCTTGGCAAACTTCAATAATGCATATTAACTTTATTGTTATCGGCCCACCGCCACTTTCGATAAATCACTGATCAAATCGATCAAGAAGTTTTGAGTAATACTGATAAATAACATAGTAAATACAAGTCGTAATAAATAATGTCCATATAATCAACAAAACTGTTAAAACAACAATAAAAATGCCTTTGCCAATTTACAGCACATCTGCAAGTCGCGCATTTAACATACTGCATTGTTTTACCTCCGCTTTTTTCCCTGTATTTTATTTTCTTCTTCTTTTTTGTACTTTGTGGAGTGCTCCATTTTGTTGTTCCCATTGTTGTAGTTGTTGTTGTTGCGGTTTTGACTTATGTGCGCGCTTAATTGTTGTTAAGAAGTGAAAATCAACAGCAGCAACAACAGCAGCAACAACAACAACGAAAACAGCAGCAACAAAAGGGAAAATAAATCCAGCAAAAGCCGCCGCTGTCAAGTGGTGGGCGGCAGCGGCAGAGGAAGTGGGAGTGGGTCGAGAGAGAGAGAGGAAGAAGGTAGAGGGGGTAGATGGAGAGTGGGGGCACGACTGTGCGGTCGATTAATGTGACTACCGTCTTGACTTAATTTCATTTTCGTTGCATGCATGCCCGGATTCGGATTCGGGCTCGGGGAACGGGTCGGCCACGGATTCGGGACTGTGTGCAGCTAGACTCGAAAACGTCGACCTACACAGCGAAAGAAGCGCACAAGCAAAGCGAGAGAGCGTTGGAGAGAGGGTTGTAGAGAGGGGCAGTGCCAGAGGAAGCTGCCCGCAGTGGAATGGTTGATGCAGTGAGCGCAACTGAGCCGCAATCATTTGGCCGTTTTTGCATATTTTCGTGCAGTTTTGCAGTTTGATGGTTTCTCGCTGCCGGCGACAACCGGAGAGTCTGCATTGTGAGCACAGTGTGACAAAATGAAGAAAAAAATATATTATTATTTATTTTTTCTTTTTTATGTTACCTTCATTTTAAAATTTTAATAATAATTGAAATATAATAAATTTTCGTTAAAATTCTGTTACACACTCTATTAATCATAACCTTAATCTTAAGTAAATTAAAATTTTATAATAAATTTGAAATATTATCTTCTACTCAATTATGCACTATTTTCATCATATATTTTATCCACCCCCACCTTTTTCTATTCCCTAAAATTCTCACTCAACACTCTTTTTCACTGCATTTTCCAACACATTTGTTACACTGTGCATTCCTTGCCGCCTTTCTTATGGCGCGTCGTCGCCGCCGCTGTTGTTGTTGGTATCATCAACGCCTACGAGAGCATGCCAAAAAAAAAGAGTGAAAAATGCATAGGCAAAAAAAGAAGAAAAGGAAGAAGTAGAGGAAGACAGCAAACAAAGGCAGGCACCGCATGGCGAAAGCGAAAAGAAGCCAGCGTACTTTGCACGAAGACCGCGGGAGTGCGAGAGAGAGAGAGAGAGGGGGGGTGGCAGCGCTGACTTGTAGTTCACAGTTGGTAGTTATGCGCCGCTTAGTCACAGCTGTGGCGCTGACAAGCAAAGCGCCGCAGTTGCACTCTCTTCACTCTCTCCCTCCCACTCTCTCTTTCTCTCTTCCTTCCACTTGGCATATGCATGCTCATGCACATGAAGCAGCAGCAGCAACAACAACAACGACAATGGGGCGCCGCCATAGAAAACTGACGCGCATATTTCTTAATCTTTTTCTTGCACCGTCTTGCTTCCTCCTCCTGCTTCTTCCTCTTTCTGCGCCTTTTGCCTTCATCTTCTGTGTGCATATCCATCATGCCTGGCAAGCGACCTATGCTCCCTGTTCTCCCTTGGCCCCGCTCGGTCTCTGCCCTCGCCCTCTGCTACTGCATTCATGTGCATGCCACGCGCCGCTGCTCCGCTGCGTCGTCGTCAACGTCGTCGTGGCAGCGGCGTCGTCGTTTCTACCCGCTGCACAACTCTATTTGGCATCTTTCATGTTGTTGTTGCTGCCTTCGCCGTCGTCGTCGTCGCTGCTGCTGCCTCTGCTGTAGTCGCTGCCGACGCTGAGCTCCACTTGATCTTTGACCCAATTTGTATTGCATTGTTTGAATGGGAATGCAAAATCTCCAGCTTTCCCCTCACTCCTCCGCGCCTCCTTGTTCCCCTCTTCTTCTGCTGCTGCTCCAGCGAGTGCAGTTTAATTTTCTGCTTTGTCGTCGCCATTCGCCCGTTCGTCGCTTCAATTTGATTTGATTTAATCCCGCACACAAAAAAAATACGCACACACATACACACAAGCTTACACACTTGCAATTTTTTCGCCTGCCATTTTGTTTTTGCGCTGGCCACAAGAGAATTGCAGCAGAACAGCAGCAGCGCAGCAACAGCAGTGGAGCAGAGCGAAGGGTTTTGCAAATTGCATGTGTTTGTTCTCTTCACCTCCCTCTCCCGCTCTGATTCGCTCTGTGCTATTGTTGCTTTTACTGTTGCTACTGCTGCTGCTTCTGCTTTTGTTATTGTTGTTGTTGTTGTTTACATTTGCGCGCGCTGCTTTAATTAAGCGCATTAATGTCGCAAACTTATGAGAAAAAGAAACTATGCCCAGGGAAGAACGAAGAGCAGAGCCAGAGAGCGCACAGTGGGCACAGGCCATAACTTTAAGCGCTTTGTTGATCTTTAGTTTTAAGCGCTTGCCCCTGATTTTTTCCACTGCACTGCACTCCGAGGGTAGCATGACTTTTGTGGGGAATTGGAATATTACGTATAGTTTAGTTTATTATTTAGTAATACTTTTATTTGAATTATTTTATTAAAGTGTAATAGCAACTATTAAAATTGAGCAGTTTGTCCCATTGGTTAACATACCTATGTTACATACCCACCCACTTAACACCCTATTAACAGCTCATTTGCTTAGTATTTTTGGTAAATCTGTTTAAACATCATGAGAGAGGGGAGGCAGCGCACAGCTTAACAGACCTTCTTAACTACATACAATACATACATATCGTATGTAGATTACGCCACTTAACAATAGTGTTGGTAATTCAGTTAAAACTATGATAAAGGGGACATGTAGTTTACATTACTATGTAGGTCACTTCACTTACCAAATTCTTATATACTTTTAGTATATCTGTTAAAATATATCCCAAAGGGTATTCGCTCTTCGTTTAGCTCTCTCCCCCTTGCAATCGCTGCTCTTTTGATTGCCAATGCAAATTTACGCCAATTGGCCGCGCTGCCGTTGACAACTCTCTGCAGCTCAACTGCTCATCTGCTGCTCTCGCTCTGTCGCCACCGTTGCTGCTCCCCCTCCCTCCTGCTCCTTCCTTGGTGTTTGTGTATTGACAATGTTGTCAGCCCCGCGTAAGCTGCCTTTATTATTACGCTTTGCCTGCAGCAGGCCGAACACACGCGCACGCACACATTCACTGACACATACACAATGAGCTGTCGTAAGATGAAATCAAAAGCGGTTGCTTATATGAAGTTATTCTCCCCGCTTTAACATACGCAAAAGCACACACAGAACATGCTGATTAATGCTCACACACACTCATGTGCTGGAATATTGGTCAATACACACATACACACACACGTGCATAAGCAAATGCAACTGTGTTAACATTTCTATGCGACGTTGGTGCCAAACACCTTCATTGTCGTCGTTTTGGCGACGTCTCCCTCTCTCTTCATCTCTTCCACGCCTTCCACACGCTCTCTTCGTGCTCTGTTGTTGTTCTTGTTGCTCGTCAGGTGCGTTGCGGGCCGCCGAGTTTGTGAAATTTATGTTATTTGCGGTGGCCGTTTGCATAATTTGCGTGTTTGTATAAATGCATGTTATAGTCTCTGTATGTATGCGTGCCTCTCCCCCGCTCTCTTACTTTCTCTCTCTCTCTCTCTCTCTCTGTTTGGGAGGCCCTCTGGCGCTGGTATTCCATTTTCATTTGCACGAAAATTTAAAACTATGTTTGCACTTCTGTTTGCACTACATGCGAAAAACGACACAAAATAAGCCAGAGAAACACACAACAGAACAGAACAGAACAGAAAACACAACATAACATAGCACAAAACAATACAAATTCGCTGCGCAAACTTTGAAAGCAACATTTTCGTCTCTCACTCTCTTTCTATCTCTCTCTCTTTTAAGTCGGCACAGTCAGGCAATGAGAGCTGCAATTAAGATGAAAGTGCGGATAATCACAGAGCAAAAGTTCCTGAAGAATGAACAACCGAAAGCAGCCGAAAGCAAAATTAATTTCAGAGAAATGCAAAGATATTATATAAACAGCAATAACAACAAGATTTTCATCAACCTTTGACTAAACAATTGGGATTAAATTGAAGCTGAATAACATCAAAATGAAAATTGCAAATCAAATAGTTATTTCCATTTCTTATTATGAATACATTTCTGTTTTATATTGTTTATTCCTAAAAAAAAAGTTATTGTCTAGAAATAAAAATAAAATTGTAAAATTCATTTAAATGAAGAATAAATGCTACCTGATCTTCATACAAAATCGTTTTTTTCGGTCGATTATTCCTTTGTTAGCCATATATTAAAGATGTGCGATTCCAATGGAATTTTATATAAATTATATATACTATATATATATTCATGGTTAAATTATAGACCAAACTGAAGATGTTTGACAGTGATACAAAACACGAAACGTGCGTCAGCTGTTTTAACCAAATAGAAAATAGCTAAAAAATCATCTATTATAAAATTGCAATATCTTGTCAAATAACAAATTTCGTACGATATTTTGTATGACAGCTATAGGAAATATAGGTCCGATTCGGCTTGTTCCGACTTACTTACAGCGTGCTGTAATGAGAAGCAGGTGTGCCAAGTTTCATGAAGATTGCTCTAAAACTGAGGCACTAGCTTCCGTTGCAACAGACGGACACACAAACATACAGATGGACGAAAGAACGGACAGACAGAAATAGCTAAATCGACTCCTCTGCTGATGCTGATTCAGAATATATATACTTTTTATAAACTTTAAGCTGCTTTGCAAAATCCTGGCTAAAATCAATATACTCTCTTGGAGGGTAAACATAATAAACCCAGCAACCTATTGAAGCTTTCCTTAAGTAAACTACAGCTTTAATCGATTTTCACATGCTCTAATTCATAGGTTCTTCTTACATATTTGAATTTTCGTTTTATATTGTTCATGTTAAATTAAGTTAAATTATATTGCAAGTTTTCTTAAGTAAACTAGAGCTGAAGCTCAATCAATATTGGCAAGCTCAAATTCTTCTCTTCTTTAGGCGAGGTCAACTCTCTCATATTAAGTTATTAAAAAGAATTATACTGAAGCACAACTGTTGCCCATAAGCCACAGCAAATCAACTAGATATGAAAGTGCAGTAAAAATGCACACACACATACAAACTTAATGAATAATTCCCGTCTGTGTTTGTGTAAAAATCGAGAGTTTTCGCAAAAATAATGCAAATATTTTATTATGTGCCATGCGATAAATCAGAAAGGATTTGCAAGAGAGCAAACAGAAAGAAAAAAAACAGACATCAGTAAACTCATCTGATTATTATGCCCATTTCGCTTGTTTTTCCTGAACACCCCCCACCCTCCCCATCACTGAGTAAATAATATGAAAAAGCGACTCGCTTAAAGCATAATGCAAACTGTCTGTGTGTATGTGTGTGAAAAGCAGTCGCAAAAACGCATTAATTAAAGCTCCACACGGATTAAAGTTGCAAATGTTCGAGAAAAAATGTTGAAACAGCAACAGAAACGTATTTGCGGGTGCTGTTGGAAGAGATTTTTTGCATTTTGGGAGACCTTAAAACCGAGTTTATCTATGCATAATTTGACCTAACGAAATGGAGCTCACATTTTTGGTTGGAAATTCTCAAAATCTCAATGTAGACACGCAAAATATTTTCGCTAATTGGGTCAGAAGGGGCTGGGAATTTAGGAATTTGCTGGGGTAGGAGGTGGGGATCCCAGTCAGTTCCGCTCAATTGATACATTTCAGTTGCAGTTGCAGTTGTTGTTGTTGTTGTTTTTGCAACGCTTTGTCATATTGGTTAATTAAATTATTTACGTTATGTGTGCGTGACAACAACAACGAGAACAACAAAAAAAGAAACGTGTCTAAACTATATATTGTTGCGTATATGTTTTAATTAGCATTTTCTGCGGCTGCCATTTGCAATTTGTGCATAATGCAACAATTCCAATTAGCGTTTGTCCGCCTAAAATTTCAATTACATTTTCCGCAGCAAATCGAGCTGGCAGCAAAAAAAAAATTAAATAAAATAAAAGAGAGAGAGAGCGAAAAATATCAAACTAAGCTTGAAATTATTATGTGAACACGCACCAGGGATGGCAGATCAGCCTTATTACGGACAGATCTGTTATTTTACTATTTCTTAGCCCGAGAAAACCCGATAGATGTATGTCCTGTTTTTATTGTCAAAATGTTTTTTTAAAAAAGATATTTATTCAATTATATTAATTAAAGTAAATGGTTCTTAAAATCGACGAACTACCATATTATTTATATACCAAATAGTTATCCATGTTTATCGATTTGATTCAGTTGAAAAATAATACAAATTAATACGATATGACAAGAACAAGATTAAGTATTAAATGTATAAAAATCAATTTTGCATATGTACATTAACATATGTTAATATGTGTAGAGTTACGTGACATACAGTGTACTCATATATTGTATTATATTATTGTTACTCGTATTATTATTATCATCCTCACTTAATATTTTATATTATTACTTATTATTATTACTACTATTATTAACACATTCATTTATTATAATTTTATAATAATTATATATTTTTAATTATAATTTTTAAATTATTTATTTGCAATTTGATCCCTTTTTGTTTACATTCCTTGCAGCCCTAGCACACACACTAAACACACGTTGCATACATTTCAGCGCCAGTGTGCGTGCTCTGCCGCATGCGTGTGAATGAGTGTGTGTGTGTTTGTGCAAAGCTTCTAAATTCTAGCATATCATTTGTTGCTCATTTAAATACCGTAATTAAGTGATAGCATGGTATCTATTTATGTGCTAGATTGCGCTCCTTCCCCCACTCTCCCTCCCTCTCTCTCTATATTTGTTGTTGTTGGGCCTAAAAGCCCTCGCGTGCACACACGCCTCGCTTAGCCCGACCAGGGCAGCCCAGGCCAGGCCAGGCCGACCGGGGCCACCGGATTTAAGCGCAAACAGTTGCTTATTTTGAAATTTTATTTAGAGCTAATTGTTTCCTGCTGCGCCATACACCCCTCCTCCCTCCCCTCTCCCACTCTGCCACCAGCAGAGAGGTCAGCTACAATAATAGCAGCAGCAACAACAACAACAACAGCAACAGCTAACCGCAGCCAGCTCACACCACTCACGCATAACCACTCACGTTCTCTCCTTCACACACACACACACAGACATGTGTGTGGGCAACCTTTTGAAAAGCTTGACCGAAAAGCTACTCGCAGGCAGAGCAGCAACGCAGGACGCCCGTCGTCCGCACTTCGATTGTTTGTTTATTTGCTTGTTTGCCTTTGCCTGTTCACACCGCGTCGCAGCGACGCCAGCTGCGACGTTGGCGTTAACGTGGCAACAGTAAGCGCAGGTGGGAAGCTGAGGTTGTCGTGTGTGCGGCAAAAGTAGCTAGGCTCATACACACACACACACACACATACATACAATATACATATTGCATGTATGCAGGATAATCGATAACAGAAGTGAAACGATATTAGCACTATGTTATGTTAAATTTAGAATGTTAATTAAACATATTACGTAGGTACACATGTATTTATGACACTGTTATCGATAACAAAAGGTGTATGAATATTTGAATATATGAGGGAATAAATGTATAGAAGTAATCCTTGTTGAGTGCATGAATAACTTGGTATATATTCAAATTAATTTCAATTTCGCATGTTAATTAAACGTTACACGTATTACGTAAGTGTATTGTGCAGTTATCGATAAGAAAAGGAGAAGTATTTGCAAGGAGAAAGCATAGATTAATGCATGAATGCATCAACGGGTATTCATTCTTGGCATATCAGTTAATTCTCAACTTGCTCTATCTAAATTTCCATGCACTGTTTCCCTTCCTACCATTCCACTGCAGTTCTCCCTCAAACACACACACACAAATACACCGTTAACCTTGCCAAACGACCGCTGCAAGCAGCTCTGCAGCTGCAGCTAATGAAACGTGCAGCCAACTTCAATCCTTCCCCTCCTTCCCCCACCACCCTCTCTCTTTTCCACTCGTTCTCGAACCGCAGCAAGACGTGTTTAAATTTAGTTTTTGTTAATTTTCGTTTGTTTGCATTCCGCTGTGGCTCTTGTTGTTGTTGTTGTCGTTGTTATCAGCAGCCGGCAGTGATAAGCAAAGCAAAGTGAAGCGAAGCCGAGTCGAAGCTGCTGCTGTTGTTGTTGTTGCGGTCGCCCGTTCAATTTGTAACGAAACATATGTTTGCCTTAAGTGACAGCCGCACTCACGCTGCGTTGTATCGCTTGTCTCCCTGTCTCCCTCTCCCTCTTCTCCCTGTTCTCCCTTCTCTCACGTTTCTCCTTTCTTCTTCTTCTGCTGATAAACCTCTGTCGTTGACTCAGCGCCATCGCCTCGACCCTGGTCCGTCCGGTCAATGTCCGTTTGGTCCGCCCCACTTTATCGCCAGGCTCTCTCCCTCTCTCTCTCTCTGTCTGTGTGCACTATTTACCTTATTATTCCCACACACGCTGTGCACACACATGCATATTGACAATTTCGTATTATTTTTCCTTCTTTTCTCTCTCGTATTTACATTACATTTTTGAAGGTCCCCTTTTGTGGTTAATTAAACCCTCTGCGGTCGCTTATTTCATGTAAATAGGAGACCAAAACAAAAAAAAAAATAGCCACACAAAGATTATTACCAGCTGCATGCAGCTCTCTCTCCCTATTCCCATCTCTCTCCCTCTCCGGCTGTCTGCTGGTTGTGTGTGGTCCATTTTGTCAACTAATTTTTGTTTGCCTATAGATTTATTTCGGAATTAGACAAAGAAGGAATGTCTGCTAAGATTAAAAATAAACATATGTGTTTACTTTTTGTTATTATTTTTCCTATTTTAATGGAAATTTAATGTTCAAATTTGAACTGACAGAATACAAAACTTAATTCTTTTTGCGCGGATCTGGCAGCTCTCTGTCTCTTAACATTGCAGTATATTTTGAATACTAAGTTCCCTGTTAATTTAAATTATCTGTTATTTGATCTGTTAACTGGCATGCTCCAAAAGCTGCATTGAAAACTTAATGCTAAAATGTAACAAATATTTATACATTTTATATATTTATTTACAATTCTTTAAATTTATTATCAAAAATATCCGCTGTTAACATTTAAAATGGCAGTTTTTACCCCAACTATCGCCAGCTGTTAATTTACAGTCGTGCTCAGTGCTAACATTCTGTAAGAAGCAAAACATCTGTTCGGTCGGCTTTTGTTGGAGTGTGATCGGTTTTTGGGAGAGAGAACTAGACGGAGACGACAAAAGAAAGAACGACAGAACAAAACGTTCGCGCGCGACTAAAGAAGCAAACGGACAATCAATGAAATAATTCCCGGCTTAGTTTATAATCAGTTGTTGCAAAGTGTGAACAGAATACGGAAAAATGCAGCAAAGCCGGCAAACGCGTAGCCGCAACAACAACATGAGAAGCTCTCTGCTGTTGCTTCCTCCTCTGTTGTTGTTGTTTGTCCCCTGCATAGGTGAGTAATTTAAGAGCGAATTGAGAATTTCTAATGCGTTGCAGAAGATGCGAAGCACGTAGAAAGCTTTAAGAGTTGAATGAACTTGTTGCTGTAACACACGCACCCTGTAAGCAACAACACAACAACAATCGCATGTCAGCTGATTTAGCAGCGACGTCGACTGCGACGCCAGCAGAGGCAGTGATTTGTTGATAACCTTTTGAGTTCTAGGCGCGCACATTTTTGAGCTGAGCTGAGATAGGAGAAAGTTGTCGAGTTGCCAATGACGTGTACCGTTCTTATTCTTATTCTCCTCCCTTCATCTCTCTTTCTTTTTCTCTGTTCAGCTTTTGCCTCATTAATTCCCCACGGCACACAACAGTTCTATGAGCTGCAGAGCAAGGTGGCCTTGGACAGGCTCAATTCAGCCACCGCGAATGAGGTGAATTACAATTTTGTGACCACACTCAGGGTGAATTCAGTGTGGAGCAAAGATGAGGAGCAGCTGCTGGAAGTGTTTCTTAGCGAGAATCGTGTAGGTACAGTGGGCAAAGAGCGTGTAATTGACACACTACCCGATCGACCGTTCTACATATCACTGGTCAAAGGTCAACCCCATCAAGTGATCGCACACACATCACGAGATCAATCGCTGCTTAATCTGGAACGCGGTATAGCCTCCTTGCTGCAACTACGTCTCGGCTCGGCCAATGGCGGCCTAGAGAACGAACTGGACATTTCAGGACATTGTCGAGTGCGCTACAATGTGAAATCATCCACACGCGTGGAGAAAATCAAAACAGATTGTGCTCTCTGGGATCTGCGAGTCAGTTATCATCCGGAACAAGCCTTGAGCGTGGCGCAGCATTCCCAGGAGCAAGTGGACTATGAACTCTCTGCAGATGGACAATTGCTGCGTGCTGTGTCCACGGAAACGCATCGTTTGACCCTTGCAGCAAAGCCCGATGCAGGCAGCTTGGTGCGTGCCACACTCCAGTTGCAACATTTGGGGCAGGGCGAGACACAGGTGCCACAGTTGGAGCAATCCACATTGCAGGCAGCCATCGATAGTCTGCTCGAATGGTATCGCGTCTTTGGACTCGAGGCTGATGTTGATGGCTCCATCAGCGAGCTAAAGGAACAAACGGTAAGCTGAGCGAAGGCTAGAATGATCTTAATAAGGTGTTTAAAGAATATAGTGAAAGATTTGTATAGTTTTTGCTAAAATCTATGTTATAGTGTTTATTCATTTAATCTGAGTTAAGTTTTAAAGACCGCTTAATGCCAAATCAGTTCTGGAAGCTTTAAAAAAACTTCTGTAGGCTCATTATCTAGTCCAGAAATAAGGTACTGGTAATTGATAAACCCATGACATAAGGCCCAGAAACACAGACAGCGAAATAAAGACCTCAAGCGGAGCATACGTTGATGTTAAGGTATAACATGAAGCATAACAGTGGGAGAAGGCATTAACGGCAGCAATAACATAAGCCTTAACAATAACAGTAGCATTACAGCTGATGCCAAATCAATTGTGGAAGTTTTATATAAACTTTTATAGGCTCATTACAAGTTTTAATTGCTTAAGCGCTGCCTTGCATAGTTTTACTTTATTATATTTGCAGATTTCTAAAGATCGTGTAGTAAAGAATAGAATGAAATACAGTTATATTAATGAAGTGCACTGTAGTTAAGGACATATCAAGTAATTCTTGCTGGTTCTCAGTAGATACTTTAATGTATATACTTTTCTATAGATCTCAGTTACTATAGCTATATAAAACTTAAAAACACTTTAATTTACTTTAAAAATTCCTATTTGTGATAAAATTGCAATTAGAAACATCTTTAAATTGACTTTAAAAAATGTTATTCAAAAGAAAAACTGCAACAACCTGATTTATATTATTATCTATTTTAAACAAGATCTTTCTATTAATTTGACCTACCAAGTCCCTCTAACTTTCTACAATATTATTCTAATTATTTCCCTCTCCTCACAGCTCCAAGAGGAATTCAACAAGAGCGCCGAGAGACTGAATCCAAAGCATGTTGGTCGTCAGCAGCAGGCATTGGCTTTCGTCAAGCTGCTTCCCCTGGCGCGTCTCACCAAGCAGGAACAGTTCGCAGAGTTGCTGGAAGCACAAACTGATCTAGCATCACCTTTGGTAGATCTACTTGGAGCTGTGCAAACTTTTGATGCACATAACGCAACATTCACGCATTTCTATAAGGGAGCAGATACAGCACAGGAATCCCTCGAATTGCTGGAGAAGTATCTGCAATCTCTTGCTGTGGCAACGCATCCGGATCGCACAATTGTAGAGCATCTCTATGGCTGGTTACAGCAGGCGGGTAATCAAGTGAAGAAGCTAACAAAGCTGAGGGATAGCGTCATTCAAACTCTGGCCACACTAAGTCGACAAAGTGGATTCGATGTCAGCGATACGTTGGGGCAGCAGATAAGGGAATATCTGCTTGAGGGATTGAAGAATCCCAAAGAAGCCAACGTGTATATACGCGCTCTGCAAAACCTACGTGATCCGTTGACCATTGATGCGTTATTGGAGCAGGCAAATCAGTCGGATGATGCCACCTTGTCTGTGGCTGCTCTTCAGGCTCTTAAATCCTTCCCAGCACAAAGCTACGCGGAGTCACATCGTCAGCAGTTCGAGAGTATTTTCTATCAGCGACGCAAACGCTTCGATAGCTCTGCACGCACCTTGGCCTTGGATGTGCTGCTGGCCATGCGACCCCGTGCTGAGCAGTTGGGTGAATTACTGGACTATCTTGCCTCCACGGATCGACAGTTTGAGATTAAGACCTACGTACTGCAGAAGCTGCGTATGCTCGCCGGCATTTGCCCGCGTTTCCGCAAGATCTTTACAACGGAACTGCAGCAGCGCACATATGTCAATAACTACAACGTGCTGGGACAGAGAGGTGGGTTGGATCTTAACCAGAATTTCTTTCGCTGAGCTCATTAATCAATCTTTCTGCCTTTAGGTCTGACCACCGTGCTAACCCGCCAGCTCTCGCAGTCGCCGGCGTTCAATGAGACGTTGCTGAGCACGCAGGAAGTATATCAAGGCATCTTGAAGCGTGGATCGGTTGAGTTCCTGCTGCATGCTGGACGTGATGAGGCAAGCAGCTTCAAACTGGGCATCTTCACGGCGGGATTGGGTTCTTTGGTGGGCGATGGCGACGAGGGTGATGGCAACAATGCAATTCCCGCTGATGATGAGCTACAAACGGAGGAGACTGTCACCGCTGGCATGGAGATTAGTGTGCAGGGTGCACAGTTGCGTCCATTGATCTTTTTCACTGGCCAAACGGAGCTGATGGGTCATGTCTGGGGTGGCAGTGCATCGGAGTCGACACCAGCGTATCAGGCCACCACACTGGCCCAGGATCATGAGCATTATATTATCCTAGCATCGGGTGCGACGCTACATTGGCGTGTCCTGGGCGCACGCAGTGTTGATTTGAATGGCAAAGTTGGTTTCAGTCTGTGGAATCGCAATGCCCAAACTGAGATACAACAAAAGTAGGTTCACATTTGGAATTAATTGCGATATACAATATGATCTTATACGATTCCTGCCTCTTCCTTTTGCAGCACTGGCAGCGCTGTACTTGGCCACATCGCTGTGGGCTTTACCTATGCCAAATTGGTGCAGGAATTTGAGCTCACGCACGAGCCCAAGTTAAGTCTGGAGGCGGATCTGGATTTCTATAACGGCATTAAGCTCTGCATGAAACTGCAACGTCCCGAGCAGTTGCTGACGTAAGCAAATCCCCCCAATATATCTACATTATTCAATTCATTCATTATTATTATTTATTCTCCCTTACAGACACTCAAATGTGCGCTCTGTTTATCTGCAATCTGTGCCCAAACCTTATGTTAAACATTTGCGATCCACGCACAAACACAAATCTGCTGGCAGCACTTTTGCCCTCAATCAGAAGAATAACGATATGTGTAACTTGATATTCTAATGAACAACATGTTATTATTATGTATGTACTGCTATGAAAAATGCTCAGAGATTAAGACAAAGTGGTTCCAAACATTTACATATCTAAAAGATAAATAAACACTGGAAATTCAAAATGAAATTCAAACTTTGCGCGCTATTCTTATTTATTTTTTAAGGGACTAACATTTCGATACCCCGATTTATATCGCAGCATTGAAGCGACTAACAGAGTTCTGTTAGCTCTATTTTAATTACGTCGGTAATTCATCTAATCAGCTGTTCTGCAAAACTGTTAACACTGCCCATGAAATTGTTAACCTAGACTGCTAACCTAGCAGTTCTAAGCCGCGCAGGCTGCACAGTGGGCCAAATGTCGATTTAAAACAAGCTTGCTCGCCCTTTGGGCCCACTGTGCGTCAGTTTCGCAGGGATCGCCACTTCGTTTATATGACGTGATGTTGTCGAAAATGCACTTGCGTAATTTTAGAAATACGTTCTAAGGACAATGTATACATCAGGATAAAAAAGTTAGTATATCCTTTTTTGACCATTTTCAATTGTCGAAGGGTATAAAAAACATACAGCCAAATGGAAGAAAGAGTTTAAAGTAAATTTTAAAAATATGAATACTAAAAATATATCATATGTATTATAATATTAAAATTAATATTTAATATTATTGAAAAATGGGTGTAAGTCTAACACATGCAGAGCGCCTCACGTCCTCAAACGTCTTCGTTGACTTGCAATCGTCGACTGATTGAAGCGACTGTAAAATGCATTCGCCAATTCGCTTTGTGGCTTTTTGCAAGTGTGTTGGAGTGGGCAGCTTACAGAGACACACACGTACACATAGGCAACTGCGGCGAGCGCATCAATGATAAAGCAAACGAGAGCAAAGGCCCCGCCAAAGGCAACGGAAAGAACTAAAGTAAAGGAGAAGGAGGAGAAAAAATACAAATTGCGCTGCGCTGACGTCGACGTCGACTGCGGCTGTGGAGAGTGGAGCCATTATTACTTATCTGTATGCTTTTTCGGGGGAGTGGGGAGGCAAGCGCGCAAGTAACGCGACGCGCACACACACACAGACACCAGCCTCGCCTCGTACACAGACACACTTCGACAGCGACGCAAACAGAGCGCGCAAAGAGCGCGTACGTGGGGGAGAGAGCTGGGGGAAGAAGGACGGCGCGCAATGAGTGTGTACCGAGACGCTCGCGTCGATTGTACAGCGATTGTAATGTAAAATCGACGCTCTGCTCTGCTCTGAGAGCCTGTTGACATTCAGTACATTTTGTTACTTTTGTGCACGCAGCCAGAGCTGACGAAGATGATGACGCAGCAAAGAGCAGGAGTTGCCAACACAATGAAGAGAGTGGAAGAGCGAAGTGTCCTCACAGCATTACATGGCAGACACACTGTACGTGTAATGGGCTCCACAGAGGAGGCGTCATGTGGCTGCTGTGTAAAGTGTAAAGGCCTCATCCAGCACCACATCCACATCCACGTAATCTCCATCTCCTTCTCGGTGTAGTCGTCGTCGTCGTAATGGCAATGGCAGCCCTGGGGCAATTGTGGCTCGCATGGTGCATGGTTGTGTTACATTGGGAAAAGGAGCCCAGAAT
The DNA here is from genome assembly GCA_018903675.1 of Zaprionus capensis. Taxonomy (NCBI): domain Eukaryota; kingdom Metazoa; phylum Arthropoda; class Insecta; order Diptera; family Drosophilidae; genus Zaprionus; species Zaprionus capensis. The sequence continues at coordinate 1,883,184 of JAEIFN010000040.1, read as the reverse complement.
TCGCAGCCCCGTTGCACATTGGCACAAAACCAAACGCAAAAAAAAACAATAAATATATCTCTGTATATGTGTTTGTGAGAGAGTGGGGCGGTGCAGGTGCGCCTTGTCAGCAGGCTGGGCATATGCAGTTAGAGCAGAGCAGAGCAGTAGCGTCAGTGTGTGTGCACATCTCTCTCATGGGGGCTGCGACGTCGACGTCAGTGTGCTCAGTTTGCTGCACGCCGTTGTCAATGCCTTCGTCTCTTTCGATGTGTGTGTGTGTGATGGGGAGCGAGAAGCGAGAGATGCTGTTGTTGCAAAAAAATGCATTGCAGTATCCCCTCTCCCCCCGCTCTTGCTCAACTGCAGACAGTGCACTCTGCTTGCGTGTGAGTGAGTAAGTATGCACAATGTGCAGGCACAGTGCACTGACTGCAAATTGTGCAGTGACGAAAATTTAAATTTTTAAACTTTACTAAATATTAGATTTAAATTAAAAATAAATTTGTATATCAGTGAACATAATAATTATTAAAAAAAAACTTTTTTATAGAAGGTTTTACTTGGTTCATATTTTTTTTCATCCATAATTTTTTTTATATTTGTTTTTTTACAAATAGATATACATTTTTTCATTTATTTTGTATTAATCAGTCGACTGACCATAGTTTTTAAATAAATCTTAGTCGACTTTAGTCGACTATTCTTAGTTGATATTAAATAAACAAGTCAGTAAAAACATAGTAAAAAAAATTAACTTTTATTAGATTTATAGTTAAAAATAAATAGAAGATAAATAAATGAAGTTAATAAAAACAAATACAATAAATTCATTTCATTTTATAAACACAAACATTAATTTATCTATAAGAAGTTCACATTCCTACTGTACTGCATATGTTTTTGTGTGGCGACAAATGCATTGAAGCCACTGTGCTAGCATTGCCAGTTCAATTGCATTGCGTTTTTTGTTCTCTCTGCCAGACCCCGTTACTCTCTCACTCTTTCGTTCGCTGCAGCGCACACACACACAGACACAGACAGTGACTCGTCACTGCCCACTGCAATAACAACAACTCATGTGCATTGAGAAGGGGAACCCGTTGGAGGGGCCGCCTTTAGGAAATAAAAAGAAACAAATTGGAATTGTGTGCGTTCGCATGTGTGTGTGTGCTTCTCTCTTTCTCTGACGTTCTCTCGTGTGTGCACTTTTGTTACAAATGTCGGAGCTGCTGTTGCCTGCGTGCTGCGCCTCTGTTACAAAATATTGGCGAAGAAAAATCATACAACGTTTTTTTAAAACTTTTTTCAACCATTTTTCATCGGTACGCGTGCGCCGGTGTGTGCTTGTGTGTAACAGTGAGTGCAGTTTGTGTGTGTCTGTGTGGGGGACCGTTGACTCTTTTGCAGGCCGGGTCCAAGCCCCTGCACTGCTTCTAGGCGCTGCAACAACTATGGCCAACTATTTTCTGTTTTTTTTTTGTTTCGGGGAAAGCGTAGACAGGATTTTTCTTTCAACAGAGAAACAGCGAGTGAGAGTGGGGGGCAGACAGAGAGTGGAGATTACACTAGCAATAGACGCAGCTGTTGCAGCTGCTGCTGCCGCCTTTGCTTAGTTTGTCGTCGCTCTATTTTGTCTGCGCTCTCGGCTCCAGCTGAGTAGTTGGCCATCTAATAGAAAACCAAAAGAGTTTTCCAAGCAGTCAAACTAGGCTCCTCCATAGGCGTAGACTCCCCCCCCCCCCATTACACCGCACACTGCCTGCTGCCAGAGATGCACTTTTCAAATGTGCACTACGGGAGGCGCACTCAATTTTCCACGCAAACACAACGGAGGAGCTGCATCACACACACACACATTCGTACACACACAAAGACACACTCATGCAGTATGAGAGTGAGAGAGCGAGAGGGTGAGGTAGCGATAGCGCTCATAGAAGAAATTGCAACGACGTCGTAATTGCAGCTCAAGAGAGCGGAGGGAACGAGTGCAAGAGAGTGAGGGAAGAGAACAAGTGTAAGGGATCTAAGGGAAGGGCACGGGACAGGCGTGGTGGGGAAGAAGCGACTGCACTGGGCGGTGCTCATAAGTTGGTATTTTTAGTAAGTACCCCCGTCTATACTGAGTACAAATACTTTGCCCACTGTGTACTCTCACTGTACTTGTGTTATTACAAGTGCAGTGAAGGCAATGCGGCAACAGGCAAAGGCGTTTGAAAAGACTCCAACCAGAAGTTCGCTTCCCTACTGGGGTAATTGTTAATGAAAAGTTATAATACCTTGAATGTTTTTCATAATAAGTTAATTGTACTATTGTGTACTTAATAAAACATTTATTGTACTACTGTACTTTATAAATAATTAATTTTACTATTCTGTACTCAATCATTAATTAATTGTACTATTTTGTGCCCAATAATAATTTAATTTTAATGTTCTGTACTCCAAAATTCCTGCATCAAATGCGGCCACTCTTCCTGAGATTTTTCTATGCTCCCTTAAAATTTCTTTTAATTAATGTTCCCTTTAATCAAATTCACCATGCCAAAATTCCAATAGAATATACCTTAGGCCAAAGTCATTTCAAGTGCACAACAACAACAACAGCACGCTGTTTACAATAACTACAGCTTTGTCACATGCATTTGTGCACACATTGTTACGTGTGTGTGTACACACTGCACAAAAAAAAACAAAGCAAAGAGAATGCGATTGAGGCACAGAGTGCAATGCACTGAACTCCGAGTACATTGGCCCCAAAAGCAAGGCACACCAACACTCACATGCACACGCACAAATACACTCATACAGGGAAGCAGCTCGTATGGTCACACTTTAGTCGTGTCGTCGCTCACAAGCGAACGGATAACAGATAACAGACACACACACAGACACACTCGACACATACAATACTTGTTCGTCGCAGCCACTTAGAGCAAGAGCACAAGTCTGTGACCTTCTCGACACATGCCATCTCGCTTGCACAACGGTCTCGGCTATTGCACGTTACGTATCAGGCAGCTTTCGTCGCATGCTGTGCGCCTATTGAATTAACATCGCATGACGCAAAGTTCGCGGAACGTATGTACATTTTTCACATTTAACGGCAACAGCCAGGCCTCTCTCTCTCTATCTCTTTCTCTCTCACTCTGTTCCTACAGGGTAGGGGTACGAGGCTTGGCGTTTGAATTTTTGGTGTTAACATAGAAAATCGTTAGAAACGAACGCTGGAGCTACCAAGTTTTCATAGAAATAGCAAAAGACCAAGCCGCAATTTCCACCAGGTTGAAGCTGGAGTTGCAGTTGGATGGGGATAGGGGGAAGGGGGTGGGAGTCGGTCTGCAGCTGAAGCTGGGCTACAGTTTTAGTTCCACTCAAACGCCATAACATTTGCAAGAGAGAGGGTGAGTGTGAGCGGGGGCATGGTGAGTGTGTGCGTGGTGAGTAGGGGGCGGTGTGGTGGGGGTGGTGACAACTGCTGTAAAATTAACATAACAAAAGCGCATACAACTTTTTTCCCATTTCACGAAATTTAATTTGAAATTTTATGGCGCAATCGCTTTTTGTAATTCTTGCAGACTGTTAGAGAGAGACAGCTAGACAAGGCCGGAGAGAGCATTTCTTGAAGCCTGTTCGTTTATATTTTAAACATACAAACGCAACAATGTGTGCCAGTGTGCGCTGCTGACTTCGTCTATGTGTGTGTGTGTGTTTGGCCATAAATAAAATAATATTATTCGCGCCGCATAAGCCCCGCTCTGGTTTAATTTGGCGTGCGCAGATGTCAGCGGGGCACGCCTTCTAAAATTATAATTTATTATTATTATATTTCGTTTGCTTAATTACACCAGGAAAACAGAAGTTGCACAGCGACCGAATGACACAACACACACACATGCACACGTACTCACCACACGCAGCAGCAGCGCAGCGCACTAGACACAATGGCAGCGCCGCCAATTGGTCTCACCCTAACCACCACCTGTCGACAGCGCTGCCTTCGTCGCCGTCGTCGCTGTGATTGAGCAAAAAATCGAAAAAGATGGCTACTAACAGCGCGGGCTAACAGAAAGCATAGCAAAGCGGCCGTGTGTGGGGAACAGAGCAGCGCAGCCAAGCAGCGCACAGTGTACACAAACAACACACATAGTGTGTACAAAGCGCAGTGCGGAGTGTGTACCGCCATGTACCGCAGCAATTGGGGAACTCACAAAACGAAGGGGGCCGAAGTTGGGCGCTTCTCCACTAAAGGGGCACACGACGAGGCGCCAAAGACCTTCTCAAGGCTGAACACACTCACACACACACAGGGGGTTCCAATGGGGGCTACACATTTTTAGTCACTATCGAACCGGTGGCAACCCGGCACAGCGCGCGCACACACGCCGACATGGGGAAGTCTTGACTACTGTAGCAGGCGCACATAACCTAACAAAAGTCGTCGTGGCGGGGGGAACGCACAAGTGCGCGTTGCCCCTCCCAGCAGTGCGCCGCTGATATCTCTTATTTTCGCTGTCTCGGTCACTCTACAGCACTCTCTTTCTCTCTCTATCTCCCTCTCTCTCCCTTTATCTTTGTTTGTGTATTTCTATCTTCCGTTTTGTATGTTCATTGCACTTGTTTCGTTTTGTGTGAACTTTGATTGGACACACAGTGGCGCAGTCTGCACATTCTATACCTTGATGTGGTGTTTAAGAATAATATGATATGATCTTAAACTATATAGAATATATGTATATGGATGTATGTATGATTTAAGTCGTACATTTATTGAGTTTTATACAAAATTAAGACAATATTTCTTCACGATAGTGGGGAAAAGGCTAATAAATTATTTTGTATAATTGAAAAAACTTAACTTCTTATTTAATATCCTTGAAAAATACGTTCGATAAGACACTAAATAAAATTTGTTTTTTTTACGCATATTAAAGTACTATATGTTGCTGTGAAAGTTTAAGAAAAATATTTATTTTTTTTTTATTAATTGAAAGTTGACTAAGATCAGTCGACTGAGTATGATATGATCTAAGTATTGTAGTTGGGAAATTCTTTAAGAATTTGTACTTCTATTTTCAAATACTTTTTTAATTTTGATTATTTTTTTCATTTATTTATATTTATTTTTATTTATTTTATTACCCTTGCAGAGGGTATATTAATTCAATTATAACAATTTCTAATAAATATATTTTAATCTCATTTGTAATGTATAAATAATTGTATCAAAAGGTTTTAAGCACTTATCTTTTAGCAAATAAATCGACAATTCTTTTATTATAACTCAAACACCGTGCCCCCTTTAAAATACGAATAATTCAAATAAAAAGTTTCCCCAACGCACCCTACTGCCCCACGCCGCTGCTAAAATCTTTCATTGAACACGCAGAATGCATTGCCGAATTCTTCCCCAACAACGACGAAGTCTCTGCTCGCACAGGTGATTGCTCTCTTTCACACACACACACATATGTACATACATACATCTATAAATGGAGCCCCCTTTGAAAATGGGGCAGCGTCGCCGTTAAGTTTTTGCAATGTACAAAAAGGGGTACGCGGGGAACCTTGTACGTTGCTCAGAACGTTCACTTGGGGGCCAAAGGACACTTTCATTTCGTGCCAAACGAGAGAGTAAACAATTTTTAGTGAAATTTTCGAATAGGCGAACAGCAAATTTGTAGGGCGTGCGCTGCTCCCAACCTCGACGTCGACGTCGGCGTCGACATCGACGACGATGATGATACCTCGGCACGGCACGGCAGAGTACGCCGTGTGCCCGCCCCATTTACGTTTTGTTCATGCGCGCGCTTGTCGTTCTATATGATGACGGGAGCAGCAGGCAGCACCAGAGCAGGCAGCAGCAGCAGGCAGCGCCACAAGCACAGCCACTTAGATGATAAAAAAAACAACAACAACACAACACACACAAATCGCAGCACACTCAAATCGCAACACACACAGACAGGCGAAACACACGCGCACACTAATACACGTAAACGGCAGGGGCGAAACACACGCACAAGCAAGGTAGTTTGCTCGAGGCGGGGGTGGGGGTCAACCGTGTTTGCCGCCTCGTTCTGGTTCTGCTAGTCGTTCTCGTTCTCGTTCTCTCTCTCCGTCTCCCTCGCACACACGGTCATGACTTTGAAACACATTTGACAAAGAACAACAACAAAAGCAAAGGCAGCATGTCGTGATCGCATTGGCAAACAGGAAGAGAGGAGAGCAATAAGAGACGTGCGCAGTAAGAGAGGGGCATCAAGGGAGAGGGGCCAGCAGGAGAGAGGCAGTGTTGTCGGAACAAACATTTGAGTGAGTTCTCGCTGTGCCTAATTAGCATTCGCAGGTTACCGAAAAGGCAGGCACATACACACACACACATAAGTACAAGCACATATACAGACAGAAGAGCAAACGCCAATAAGAGAGCACTTTATACTGTGCGCTCTCTCGCTCCTTGGCCAAAGCATAAACAACAACAACCACTAATAACTACTCAAACAACAGACTCAACATCTAATTCACCTCAAAATGTTAAAGAGGTAAATGAACTTCCCCCCACCACACATGGCAACACCGTGCACGTACGTCTGTGGCCTATGTGTGTGTGTGAGCTTATTTCACTGCCAAGGTAGCCGCACACAAGCGCAAAAACAAAACAAACAGTCACAGCTCGCCTGCCTGCTCTCTCTGTCTGTCTCTCGCTAGCAACTTGCTGGCCACTTCTGCGTCACTGTTACCGTTAAAACTTAAACTTAAAACAGTTCAAACATTTTTTACAACACCCAATCGAAAGCAAAATCGACGCAACGTACTCGGCTGCCCCTTTGAATGTTGGGGCAACAACACTCGCACACACCAGCACTTAACATGACTTGAGTGACTCGCAAGTATTCATGGATATAATCATATCTTTGACCATTCACTTGTGTTCGACTTCTACTTTACACTAGCGGCACAAAAAGAGAGTTGGCAACTCGAGCCAAGCTCAATGGCAGCCATATTGAGAGCCAGTGTTGCCTGATTGAGCACATAAGGAAGTGGTGAATAGGCGCCTTCACTGTTGCTCATTGGAGTGCATGATGTGATTCGATTATGGCATATGGGGTACTCAATAAGGCAACATTCACAATGGCAGCAGCAACAGTTCGATAAGGCATATTTGAATATTTCTGCATCAATGTGCAGACACTCATGCATATTCATGCATATTCGATTTCGACTCGAAATGAATTCAATTTCCAATTGGAACATGGTCACTGAGCAACTTGAATTGGGATTGGAGGCAGCAACTCAGTGTGCACTGAAGCAGGGTACGGCGCGAGTACACGAGCGAGCGAGTGAGTGAATAGTGTGAATGCGTTATATTCGTAGCGGTTTTGTGAATTTTTCAACAGGCGCACAGCATTGCGAGACAGATGAAAATGCGCATTTGATTCACTCGTTTCAAGTGTGTCGACTGTGAATGGCAGCCACCGGCCAAAACAATTGTGCTTGCTAGAGCGGGACAAATATACATACACTGAGCACACTCTGTGCTGCTCTTCGTTGTCGCTGGAGGCGCGCCATGCAAATGTAGCTCTCTGGCGCTCTCTGAGCGCCTGCTAACTGTTTTAGTTAAAGAGCAATCCATTTTGTTTTGCGAAAAGGAAAAGGAGTAGACAACCTTGCGCCGCAGTCGACGTCAACGTTGCGGTCGCATCAGTCGTGTGTGTGTTTGTGTGTGTACGCAAAAAGGTAGCAGACAGTATTGCCAGCAGCAATGACTCTTTGTGTTGTTGTTATTGTTGCTGCTGCGATTTCTCTCGCACTGATAAGGCGATTTTGCAGTTGTTTTGATTTGATTTTCAATACGTTTATTATAATACTGCTTCTTGTGTTTTCTATAAGCTTTGACTTCTCTTTTCTTTCGTTCTTTTTTCTTTCAATTAAAATAGTGCGACGTCGTCAGCGCAGTTCGTCTTAAGCTTTAAGCGCATCGAAATTTAGACTTTGTTCAAAGTTTCGAAAGCTAAATAAATAAATTCATTAACACTTCGTCACGTACAACGAAGCTTTAATTGCTGCCCCAAGTACTAAGAACAACTGAGTGTAATCAAATTAATATTTGAAATAATTATAATATTATATATATATTTCAATTTTGTTTTTGTTGTTTTTTGCAACTTTTGTGCTCTTTGTAGAGTCGCTTTTTAAGCTCTCGTTCACTCTGAGAACTTTTTGTTTCGCTTTGTCAGAGCTTGTTGTGTGTGTTTTGAGACCTGGCTTGTTGTTGTTGTTGTTGCTATTCTCGCTGCTAGCGTCGACGTCGCGTCGCTGTCATCTCCATATATAGGGCCCCGCAGTCTTTTTTGGCTTTTGTGATAAAACTTTCAATCCGTCAAGCACAGAAAAGCATTAAAAGTGCTTTTCGCAAAATGCGTTGAGTGAAGGAGGAGGGGGATGGGAGAGGAGAAGGTGCTGGGTGGGATGATGTGTGCTTTTCTTATTTTATTAAGTTAACTTATGTAGGTATTAACAGGTTAACTGAATTAATGAAGAAAAACGTATAGAAACTATGGGAAACTTGTTCATTTTTAAGGTTTACAGTACTTTATCAAACCATCCTATAATATCACAGTACTCTAACAATATTAGATGTTTTAATATTGTATCTAAGTTGTCTAATGCTATAAATAAAATAAAAGCATATAATATCACATGTCAATATGCATTGCCAATAAAAATATCATATTAAATATGGAATATTCCTGCTTATGATTATAACTATTTCCTATATAGTACTCCATGCTTATATGCCTTTTAACTATTGTTTTTAAAACAAATTTTGAGAAAAGTAAGTTGTACACAATATCAATTTAATATACTATCAGTAAAGAATAGTATTATCAAAATAAAGCTATAACATGTCATATTAATATACTTAGAAAACTGTAGAAAGTTAATAAAATGTATAATATTAACAACAATTCCATAATAAGCCATATATGTAAATATGCCTTGTAAGTACTGTTTTAAAGAACGTTTAAGTTAGTTAGAAAACAATATCTACCCTTCATAAGATGTATTATTAACAAAACTATTGCATAGTATGCACAATAACAATATATTATAATGTTAAACTATAAAATAGTATACCTTATTCAAATTCTTTACTTTTTAAACTGCGAAGATCGTGCTTTCCAACAAGTTTAGCAATTTGTAATGTATGTATTGTATAAAATCGTATCTTTATAATATCAGTTCCTTATTATCGCCTTTTCTTACTTAAGAACTTTGCTTTTGTTTAAAGTTCTTAGTGCAAATGAGCTTGAATGCGATAACGATAGCTGGGTAAACTTTTACTGACACAAAGAAGACGTTGTTGTCATAGTTCTTGCAGCTTACAGAACAAGTTTCAGTTCAGAACTTAAATAATATATAGCTTGAACGCTTTTCGAATGCTTCCGCTGCACGTGGTGGAGGAACGAATAAACATAAGAAGGGAGCAGGGCAGCGCCTCTCTCTCTCTCCCTCTCAAGAAGACTGCGGCACAAGTTATTATAGGTGAGATTCAGTTTCTTTTTCAGCTTTAGCCACACAATAAAAGCACTCTCGTGCCCCGTCGCTGAACTTGACAGATTTAACTTTTTTCAAGTTTCGGAAAACCAAAGTTTCGCTGCTTGCAGCGCTGCCAGCGTCAGCGCAAGTTTGGGCACACGTTAATTTCTGTTTGGAAGCTACACAGATTTTGAAAGTTCTTGTACTGGGAGCTAAAAATCGACAAAGGCTTTAGCAGGGCGATATCTGGCGTGTGTTTTGAAACAGCTGAGCGAAGGTTAGCGCGAGGGGGGAGGCGGGGTAAAGCGATCCGCCATTCGAGCCAGTGTAAGCGTTTATTTTGGCGAGAGCTTAAACAGCTTTTGACACACACACACACAGAAACACACTCAATATAATTATTATAACAATGCGACATCGCGTACGAATCCGTTTCATTTCGAATTTTGTAAAAAAACTTAAAAAAACAACAAAATTCAAAGTGTTTTTCGGCGACTTTCTTCTTCTTCTCGTTCGACACTCATCGTCGTTGAATTCGTCGGCGGCAGCGACTTCGTTGTGTCTACAAATTTAGCAGACGACGATGACGACGTCGCTCCTCTGCCGACGGAATTGCACAACGCGCATTCGGTGTAGAATTATTGTAATCCCCACCAGGCTGACAAAATCGTGCAGCACGTCGCCGTCGGCGTCGCTCTCTGCACTTTGCAGTGCTTTCTGTGTGCGTGCAAGCGAGACAACTAGCTGCCATGGCATAGCAGTGTTACTATTGCTATCCCTGTCGTTCGCTGTGCCGGCAATGCCAAATGATTTTAGTGCAGAAAACACTTTGGGCCTGCTGCTTTTGCTGTGCGCCTCATGAAAAATTCACAAAAAGCCAAAATAGCGCGAACGGAACACGTACAAATCGAAAATCGGACGTTCACAACGTCCCTCGGTCGTTCACGCCGTCGAGTTGTGTGCCGCCTAATTTGAATTAGCAATTGGAAAACGGCAATGTGGCTGCACGGCAACACTGGCAGTTGCAGTTTTGCTCGAATTGTTTTCTATTTTTAGCAGTTTTTAGCAGTTTTTACATTGGCAACATTTGCAAAACAGTTGCAGGCAAGTTGCAGTTGCAAAAGTCGTTTTCGAGTCCCAAAGTAAGAGGTAAATATGTTTTTAATTATATGAAAAATCCATAAACCTATTAAGTAACTTAAAAACTATAAATTGCATTATTTGTCGATATATTTCAATATTTAAACTACATATTCTACTGCAGCAATTACATAACAAGCTATGGCGCTACCCGAGGGATTATCTAGCAAAATGAAGACTTTTCAGGTGGGTTAAAACAGTTTTCCAGTACATAAGAGTTTTTTTTATATTCCAACAACGTTTTCCTTGCAGGCTGTCAACGATCTGCCCGTTTTTCTGAAGGGCGGACCCGCTGATAAGGCACTCTTTGGCATTACAGTGGGTCTGTGCGGGCTGGGCCTGGTGAGCATCGTGCACATGATCTACACAATGGGCTTTGCCAAGAAGAAGGCATAAGAATCTCCATTGAAATAGTTTAAAATACTAGTTAATTGTGCTTATTGCAAATAAACGTAACTGAAAAGTTGAAATGATTTTTGAATTTGCGCGCCTTGTAGTGAAATCAATGCAGCCGCCCTGTGTGCCAGCGTTGCCACTCAGGTGCATTGTACTGCAGAACAGCTGATTGGCGTGTGCACGTATCAGGGCGAATGGTTGAACGCACACAAAGCGAACTTTAGGCAAGAAAAACACATTAAAATACACAAGAAATAAAAACACACAAAGCAATGGAGCCAAATGATGAAGTTGTTGAGCGACAGAAACTTGTGCCAAACGATGTGGAGACCGAGGAGGAGGCGAAGTCCGCGCAAACACCTGCCACGCCCGTTGCAGTGCCAAAGATCAATGTAAAGTACACGCCCAGTTCTCTCTGCGCCCACCTCCAACTCCAGCTTACTTTTGTTAATATATTTCTTTATACTGCAGATCAAGGGCATTTCCAGTGGCGAAACCACACGTAGCCGCAACTCTGCATCCTGTTCCATTGAGCGCACCATCTCCGAGAAGGGTCAGGCCCCGAGCCAGGGCGGACAGGGACAAGAAACAACGGCAAAGACAACGCTGCAGTATGTGAATGAACGTCGACCACGCCCACACGCCCAGGGCAGCAATGCATCCACGTCTGCTGGCGGAGCTGGCGATGAACGTTTCGAGTTCAAGACGCGTCCACGTAAATTGCTAAAAGGTAAATTCGTTGAGAGGTCAAAGTTTAATTATTTCTCTGTGAACGTGCCGCGTTTCAAGGATCTTTCCCACTATCCAGCGGCAGCAGCGTCAGCAGAGGCAGCGACAGCGTCGCGTATGACGCACTTTTGGCCATATGTTTGTCACACACGCACACACACTCGCATTTGCCATAAAGTTGTTATAATTTCAATAATTGAAACTATAAGCCATCCGACAGGCTGGCGCCCGCCATGCCACGCCCATAACTGTACCCGGTGAGCCCGTGGGATTTTTGCCGTTTGTCATGCGGCTCTCTCTCTCTCTGTCTGTCTATAGCGACAGTTGCGATTTGTTTGCCCAAGTGCTTTGTTTAATTTCGTGCGCAGCTCGATTTATTATTGTTATTATTTGTAATTATTAATTTGAATTATGCTATGAGGTACTTATAATTGCATATATATGTATATATATAGTGGATTCTAATTGTATTCTTGCACGAAAGATCTCACAGTTTAGTGAAAAGTTGTCATAGTTAATGAGGGATATCCATTTAGAATTTGTTCATTATTTGTTATTGTTGGTTCATTGAAACTTGTGATTAGCTTGAATTATGTAGGGACAAATAGGGTACTTATTATTTAGTGTATTGTATTCATTGGAAAATATTCTACAGTTGCGGCAAGAGTTTGTCATGGTTAAAAGAGTATAGAAAGAGACAGCCTTTTTATAGGAGAAAAATAAAGACCTTTTTGTTTAAATAAGAGTAGAATAGGAATAGAACTAAATAAATAGGAATAGAACCTTGGGAAATATAGTATTATTTGTATAGTAGTATATAGTATATCAGTAATGATAATGCACTTTATTTGTGAGTCAATTAGTCTCTCTTTCTTTAACTTTACTTCAACTCCGGTTTTTTATTATCAGTGTACATTTGGTTTTATTTGAAAAAAAAAATAATTTTTTCTTTATAACTTTACGTTGCCTCAATTTAAAATTATTAGATAGATTAAAGTTTATTTTATTTAAAGAGTACACCATTTTCTGTTCCTTCAGCCTTATTATATTCTAATTAATACTTCAAGATTCTGCTAAATGTAAAGCTAATTTAATTGGAGAACATTAAGTTTTATTTCTAGCGTGAATTTGTTTTATTTTAAGTTTTCCTTTACTACTTTCGTTTACTTTATTTATTACTTTTAATTTTCTCTTATTTTCTTTGTTTTTACTCTTTATTTTCATGATTTAACCCACTGTAATTCCCCATTCGACTTGATACGCACAGATGAGCCAAGTGAGCACAGCTTGAATAGCATAACCCTAGTGAGCAGCGAGTGGCTCTCGCCAGATCCCACCAACAACAACGACGGCACAAAATCGAACAACAACAACAACAATAATAACAATAGCAACAACAATAACAAAAGCACAACAAACACGCCACTCTCACAGCGCCGCAAGCCGCAACTGGCAATGCCGCTGCCACCGCCCCTGACTCTGCCTCCTGCCGCTGCTGCTGCTGGCATGGCCAATGCGAGCGTTCATAGCGATAAGTTTGACGATCGTCCCATTAAACATCATTCTTTTGTCTCCGAAGTGCCCGATGTGAAGCATATGGAACGTGCGCTGCTCGGCCTGCTCGACGACTTCCACTCCGGCAAGCTGAAGGCGTTTGGTGAGTGAGAGAGAGAGAGAGCAGAGAAGATAATCCGTATAGCAACTATATATATATGTTTCTTCTCCCTCGTACAGGCTCTGGCTGCACCATGGATCAGATGACCAAGATACGCGAGCAGCAAGAGAGCCTGGCCAAATTGCATTTTGAACTGGCAGCCGCCGAGGAGGATTCACTGGAGCATGGCAACGAGTTCAATACGAGTCGAGCGCAAGAGAATATGCTGCAATTGATGCAGCGCCTGGAACAGCTATCCATCTCCATTGAGCAGCTGCAGACAAGTCACACGGGTCTCTGAGATATGGCCACGCTGCAGGCGACACCCTGCGATCGTCTGCTGTTGCTCTGATCGGACTCTGATCGACTTGCCGACTTGTGTACATAATTAAGGCATATATAGAAATTAGGAATAAGCATTTTATAAGCTTCCAAAACCAACCGCATCGATCGACTATATACCATACCCACTATACTATACATCTATAGGGTATATATATTGTATCTAGTTAAGCCGAATTGTGAATTGATTAAGATGAATTGATTAGCGATTTGTTAGCCAAGTTTTAAGTACACATACATGCGTAATGTATTTGTATTTGTCTTTGTAATCTAGCATACATTATGTATTATAGTTAACACAGACACTCACACACACTTTGACAGTGCCAATAAGAACTACAGTAGGCACGTACACTAACTACACTAGATCTTAACTACCTTATCCCGCCTGAGCTGGGAAAAGGTTTTCCACTGACAAGCTTGATGAATCCAACAACACTGAGAACTGTTCAATTATTCAATAATTATTCGTTTTGTTACTTGTAGTTACTTTTTGCAATATAAATCGATTAAAAGTTAGCACTTTTATATAACTGAACTATGCATTTTAACATTGAGAAGAGTTTTGATAATATCTGTGCGGGTTTGTACATATTGAGGCAAATATATCGTACGCTGTATTATGTGGTTTATTTAATGATATTGATAAGGTGAGTCAGTCATACCTATAGATCTAATAGCTATATCTGTAAGTCTTAAAGAAAGAAACTGGTTGCAACAGTAGCAAACTTAACCAGGAATAGGTTTCGTGTTTTAATATCAATCCTTGTAATCCTAAAGGTATCTTGGTTTATTAGTAGCAACTAAACCTATCCCTATTTGCTTCAGAAATCAGAAATTCTGGATATCTTAGTAATCCTTAAGGTATCCAGGTTTATCACTTTCAACTACACCTATCCCTACTTATTTATTGCTTAATTCCGCAACAATATCAATCTGAAATTCGATTGCAATGATAAGTTCTGTTACTCTCATACATTCAACAAGTTATATCATTAGATATGCCAGTAATCCTTAAATCAGAAGCTATCTTTACATGTTTCTCATTTCTTTTCGGAATTCCGCATTAATAATAAACTGAAATTCGTTTATAACGATTCGAGTTCGTCCGGCTTTGGCGGCCTTTCAAAAAATGCTCATTTCTTTAAGAATTCCGTTTTGCATGCACACGACGTGCGAATGGATGTGGATGTCGCAGTGGATGTCGCACTGGATGTGGATGTGGATACGTATGTACATATGTATGTGGGGGTATGGTAATCTCATGAGAAATTATGCCCAACCTTCTCTCTGGGCAAGTGCAGCGCGTACATAGGAAATTTGTTTGTTGTGCCTTAATTTGTGCATTTGTATTCAGTTGGTGTGCGTTGTTGCTCCCCCCTCTCTGCTGCTGCTCGTGTCCGATCGTCCAGCTTGACTGTCATCAACTTCGTCATTGTCGTTGGCGTTGGCGTCGCTGTGGTTCTTGTTGTTGTTATTGTTGTTGTTCTCGTATTGTTCTTGTGGAGTTGTATTTTGTTTTGTGATTGGTAAAAGTAATTTGTGGCGAGTTCTTCTTTCTTTTCATGTTCTGTTTAAATCCGGGTTTCAAATAACAAGAATACATGCACTGAGAGAAATTTATAGGTTGAAAATGGAATTTAAATATATGTACATATAAATGTATTGACATTGCAATTAATTTGATATGTTATGATTTGTTGGGGATTCATCTGAATTAAAAGGATGTTGAAATGCTGAAAGTATTTTTTATTTTCTTCTTGAAATCTGCTAATACAGAAGCTTTTGTTGTTAAATTTTTAACATAGTTAGCTTGTTTTTTTGCTGTGTTCTTTCTCGCAGTGCATGCTGTCACTTGTTGCCGCTGCCTTTCCTTTCTCAGTTGCGGTCAGAAAACTCTGTGCCCTAACTACGGTTTCAGTTTCGGCTTAAACCTCAAACCGATGCGGCATTGGGACTCGGGATTGCTGCCAGCTTAAGCTGGAGAGTTGGGGGCGCGCTGGATTGGGATTGGGCTTCGGCTTCGTCTTCGGGTTTGGGTTCTGGTTTGGGTTTGGGGTTCTGCTGCTGCTGCTGCTTAGTTAGCGGTTTGCTGCATTCCAACCTTGTGTCGAACATCATTTGCGTCAAATGAAGAAATAAACGCTTTGGCCGGCGCATCCGCTGTGTTGCATACGAAATGCATGGTACGCGCTACCTGGCGGGGCACGCACACACACACAGACACATACAGAGATACTCGCGACACCCACTCCAGCTGCAGTGGCACTTCCATTGTCCGGCGTTCCATCACGCACGCAAGGGTCGCGATCGGGAATGGGAATTTCCGAGCCAAGCCCTAGAAAATGCAACAAGTGCCTGTGCCTGGGGATACCTAGTGAGGCAGGAGGGAGGAGGGAGGTGGGGCAGGAGAGTTCATCGAATCGAGTGTGTTATGTAAAATGCAAGAAGTCATTAAATATGTGAGCCGCATATCAAATTTCGTTGGAAACGGGCGAGCACCTTTTGGGCTTTGGTCACATGAGAATTTGATGAACTGCCAGCGACAATGTCGTCGTCGTCGTCGTCGTCGTCGTCGATACCTGTCTGCGGATCACTTGTTGTTGCCCCCAGTGCACACAGT
The DNA here is from genome assembly GCA_018903675.1 of Zaprionus capensis. Lineage (NCBI taxonomy): Eukaryota > Metazoa > Arthropoda > Insecta > Diptera > Drosophilidae > Zaprionus > Zaprionus capensis. The sequence continues at coordinate 1,866,778 of JAEIFN010000040.1, read as the reverse complement.
GGCCTCTTCTCTTGGCCAGTTGCCAGTTGCCATTTGATATGCCCGCCACTTGATCAAATTGAACCCTGCCCTGTCCGTGCCTTGCCTTGCCCTCTTCAGCTGGCGTTTCAGCAACACTTGCTCTGTGTCAGTCTCTCTCTCTCTCTCTGTGTCTCAGTCTCTCTCTCTCTCTCTGTCTCTCCTGGTGCTGCCGTCTTCAATTGAGTGTGCTGCTTTCCTCCTCCCCTTCTTCATCGCTTAATCCTTTTTGGTATCCGCCCACCCAACATGGCGCAGCTCAGACACAAAGCGACAGCGCCGGGCTCTGACTACGGCTCTGGCTCTTGGCGGAAATTACGTTCCTGATGACAGCGCAAAAAGCGGAAGAGCACGCAGATCTCTGTGAGGCTGCTGGCCACCCAGTGGGACACGGCTGACAGTGGCAGAAGTAGTAGATAGAAATGGAAATATAATAATTGAAACCTGTGCTGGAAACAGAGTTGGAAACGAAACTATAGCAGTAATGAACATTTAGCTGCAAACAAAAATAAAGTTGTAGTCAAAATAGAGAGTAAACTGCAAGTTGCAAGCAGAAACTGCTAAAGCCAGAAACGGAACTAGAATGGGAATTTTTTTCATGTTATCAGTAATGAAATTAGAACAGGAAAAATCATTTGAATCAGAACAAATTCAACGCTGGAATCAGTGAGAGAACTTGAAACGGAAGCGTTAGTATGAAATCAACTGAGAAATTCACCCAAAAAGGAAGCAGAACTGCTTAAAGCGCCTAAAACAGAACGAAATCTACACTGAAATTTGAATAAAACCATTGCTGAAATCTGTGCTACAAACAGAAACAGAAGCAATACTTGAATGAGAACTGTATACAGTGCTAGGACCAGAACGGTACCAGCACTGTCATCTAAATGAAACCAGTACTGAAACCAGTGCTAAAACCAGAAACGGAACCGATACTCAAGTTAGAACTGAATAAAGCTTTAACTAAAATGGAACTAGTAGTTTTACCGTCTGCCTTTTTAGCTTTCCTTTACAAAACTAAAATCAAACTAGAATCGAAGACATAATTAGAATCAAGCTCTATGCTTAAAGATAAACTAAATAAGGAATTAAGAAGTAGAACACAAGAACTGGAACCAGTAGTTCACTCCCCTTTCTGCCTAACCATTTTCCCATGCAAAACTAATGAATTTGCATGCATTTCATGCTGAATTCGCACACTCGCAGCACACTTTGCTCACCTCCAACTGGGCTAACGGAGGGTGCACACCCTTTTGGCAAACCAGCCACCACTCCCCCCTTCCTTACACGCCCTCCTCTACGCCGTGGCTGTGCTATCCCGTAACAGGAAGTGCGACAAAATTCAAAACGTACTCTGCAGTCGGGCATCCTGCTGCCTCTGCTACCTCTGCCTCTGCTGCTGTTGCTGCCACTGCGGAAGCAGGCTGTAAGGCAGGGGGAGGGCTTGCACAAAGGTGCCGCAAGGCGGGGTGGGGGGTGTGGCCAGGTGCAGCTGCTGACTGACAGACAGTCGTTGCTTTCAACTGGGCTGGCATGAATGGCGAGCGAGCTAGCGCACACGGCAAAGTTGACGCTGCTGCGGAAGCGATGCTCGGTGGGAGGTGGGCGCAGGTTGGAGCTGGGTGGCTGCCGTGCACTGAGCCATGTTATCCCCCACAGACACACACACACGCGCACACACACACACACACAGAGAGAGAGAGAGGGCGACGTACTTTATTTCCTGTAAATGTCCTCGAAAATATGAACATTATATCCCGGAAACGGAAGCTGCAGCATTTGCAAGGAAGCGACAGGCAGGCAGGCTGGCAAAGGGGGGGGGGGGCGTGGCAAAGGCAAACTGGGACTGGGCAGGACATTTGGGCTGCAGGAACTGCCGCAGGGCGCAAAGGCAGCGCAGCGCTGATTAAAGTGGGTAAACATAACTGAAGCCGTTGCTCGACAGGACTCCTGACTACAACAACAACAACAACTGGTACAACTCTGACGTCTTTACATCCTGCAGGAAGTGCCGAGCAGGCCAAGTGGGCGGGCCTGGCCTGCACCATCGAGGAAATGACGGAAGCTGCCTCGGCTCCGGTTGCTATGCCAGGAAATCATCGTCGTGGACGTAAATTAAATTCCATGCAAAGTTAATTTTCAATACGCCAAGCAACCCCGCCCCCTCCTCCCTCCTCCTCTCTCTTTCAATCTTCCTCCCTCTCTTGTTATCCTTGCACTATTTCCGCATCTTGGTAGCAAAAACATTTACGACGATATGAGCAAAACTTTATAACGGAAAGTCTTAGGGCAAAAGAGGGCAAAGTGAAAGGAAGAAGAAGTGCAGGAAGTGAAGGAAGAGAGGCAGAGGGGCAGAGAGAAAGGGCTTCCATTTCCCTGACGGGTTAAGAAAATGCTTTAGCAGATGCTTTAGATATTTATGACTGAGCCAGAAAGAAGTCTTGTCGAAGCAAAGGAATGTGTGGCAGAGACTTGAGCTTGTAAGGTTTTTCATTATTTGAGCAGTTCATCAAGTTTTGAGGTTATTTTAAACTATATTGCATACTTATTAGGGGACAAAGGAGAAGGGCTTAGCCAAAGCTGGTTTAAATTGTATGTGAGTTAGATAAATATTGTTGAAATGAAGCTCATCACGACTGCATCCACAATATGACAAATATTTCAGAAACTGATCGAACTAGTTTTCTTTCTCTAAAGGATTGTAAGGAGAAATTTAAGCTCAAATGAATCTTTACCACTGCAAGAGTTCACGAGGTCTTTGGGAACACACAAAAACTATTTTACAGAGGTAATTTCAATAAAGGTAACGTAATGCATGTCAAAATTGAGTTTGACTGGAGATATTATTGAAGTATTTAGCTGATTATGTTCAATAATTTAAAAATTATATTTTTCTATCTCGTTCTCATCAAAGAAAGGTTAGAAGGAAGCGAAATTTTAGAGATTTTGCTTTACTTCAAGAGTTTTTAAAGTCTTTGGGTGTATTTGCAACTGTTCTTAAATTTAATACATATTATATTCATTTGTTAAAATTATTTTGATTTGCTGCTTTTTCGGAATATGCTTACTACAAGGAAGTGTAAATAATTTAAATTGTCCTATTGGTTTTTAATCAATTTAAGTCCATGAGTTAGGAACTACATAAAGAATACGTCAAAAACTAAACGAACTAGTTCCCTTTCTCTCTCTCTCTCTCTCTCTCTCTTTCTGTTATTTTACTAACTCTACGCAACTGACTGTTCCTTGAGCGTAGCTTAGCTCCAGCAATGCTCATTCTCATACGTAATTATAAGAGATCCCAAAACATTTTCGTGTAATTTAGCGCCCCCGTCCCCCCGTCCTTCCCCCTTAACTTCAACTGTTTCATGCGGTCATTAAGATTAATGTGAATGCGTCTATAGAAATTCTTTGGGCGCGAAGACGCAACTCTAGTGCGAGTACGTTAGTTATGTGTATGTATGTGTGTGTTTCTGTATCTATGTCTGTCTTTCTCTGTGTCTGTCTGTGTGTGTGTGTAATTTGGCCCAATCTTTTGGCTTCAACATTCAATGCGGCTTCGTAGAACGCAACTTCAATCAGAACCGTTGGAAATGGTTGGATCGGGCAAAGTACCGCTAGACAGTAGACCATAAACAGTGCCGTCTAGTGCTCATCATCATCAGCATCAGCCTCAGCGTCGTCCTCCTCTCTCTCTCTCAGATTGGCAAATGGCAAAACAATAAACGAATCTCCCGCCCGGACCTGAAGTCCGCGAGATTACGTGAAAGGTGAAAGTTGCGTCGTCGTCGTCTCTCTGCGTTGAGAACCGCAAAACATGCGAACCAAAAGCAGGAAACACTGCAAGAGAGAGCAGTGCAGGCAGAGGGGAGGGGAGGGAGCCTGCAGGTCAGTCAATTGGTGAGAAACCAAAGCGAACCGAACCGGACTCCACCTGTCATCGGTCGAACCTCATCGGCATCGGCACGCTGCACTGAGATTTCCGTATGCGAAATCTGGAACACTGGCACAGTAGCTGCTCTGACCCTCCCCCCCCTCTTCCTTGCCACTGCCACTACCTCTGCAGCTCCTCTGCCACTCCCCATTTGGTGCATGCCGCCTTTTATGGCGCATGCGCGAACGCTGCCATCGTTCGACCCACTGTCCAAGTCGCTGGCTGCAGTCAGGGGCGTAGAACAGCAGGGGTGAAATTGTAGACGATTCCCCTGATAAATGGAAATTAATCTTTTAGTAATTATATATAATTTATGTAAGAAATACAATACAATATAATAACAAAGTGATTATTTTATTATAATAATAAAATAATAATGATATTTTTGTAACCATCTATACCCTTTTTTGACCATTTTCAATAGTCGAAGGGATTTAAAAATAACAAATATACTACAGTATAAACTAAGATACCACATTATACAATATATAAATCTTAAGTATTATTTGTTTAGTATTATAACAGTATTTTGTTAAGCTAGCTGTCTTTAAAGTTTAAACTTCACAGCTCTGTAGCATCCCCCTGTTAACTACGTCACTGGCAACAGGTTGGCAACCACGAGACAAGCGCCAGTTGAGCGGGTAAGCAGCAGGTAATGCTGGGGGGGTGCCTGAGGGGGTAACCACTTCGATGAGCCTGCAGTAGCAGCAGCAGCAGCAGCAACAGCAGAAGCAATAGCAACAACAACAGCAGCAACAGCTCACAGCGCATTGTGCATTACCGCATTGCAAACCTGAATTCTTCTGGTCTTCTTTCTCAGCGCGCTTTTCTTCGCTCGCTCTTTTTTTTGGCATTACAATTCCGGATGCTGTGGTCTGTCTCTCTCTTTCTCCCTCTCTCTCTCTTTTCTCTTCCTCCTCTTTCTCTCTCTTTTAATAGATTATGAATGTAAGTCAGTGGGTGTCGGCGAAGTTGTTTTAGCTGCTGCTGTTGCTGTTGCTGGTGTCGATGTCTTTGGCTTTGTCTCCATCTCTCCATCTTTAACTTTGTCTTCGTCTGCGTCTACGTCTTGCTCTGGCTTCGGTTTCGGGTAGCCAAAGTCGTCGCCGTCGTCGTCGTCGTCGTCGTCGTCTGGCGCGTCATTAGACGGTAGCGTGTTTGTAACACTTTTTGTGCCCCCAACTTCCCCCGGCAGAGAGAGAGGGAGGTCTGTGGGGTAGCCGGGTGACTGGGTCTTGCCACTCTCTCGAGGCTGTCTGCAGTGTGTGTGTGTGTTTGTGAATGTTTGTTGTGCGCTCGAGGAAGTTATATAATCAGCCTCGATCAATTTATAACTGTTATGAGCGACTCGCTTGAAAGTTAATAACCAAAAGCTTCGGCCTCGGATTATGCATGTCTCCCTCTCGCTCTCCCACTCACTCTCTCTCACTGTCCCTCCCTCCTACTCTGCTCTGCCTCGTTGTGTGGGCGACTGATCGTGTAACTGATCCGTTCGAGTGCATATGGTGTCTCAGGTGAGAGCCTTTAATGCTTCCTCATTAATTTATTGAACGGTATTTTTGGGGATTGAACACCGGATAGGATTAAGAGAGAACCGGGGAGAGGGAACAGGTAAGGGAAAGAGGGGACTAGAGTTCATGATCTCTGTGAGAAAATATGCGAGCTTAAATCTGTTGAGAAATTGAAAGAGTTGTTACAATTTGTTCAAGCAAATTGAAGCAGAACGGATTTAAAAGTGATCGTGAGCGTATTATGGGCAAGTGTCGTATGAACGATCAGTTCAGGCAAAGAACCCTTTAGGGATAGTAATATCAGTCAAAATGAAATGACATCTACTGAAGCTAAACAATCTTGGCAACTTTTGAATATGAGATCAGTTGTTGGCAGCTGTAAGATCAGTAAGGATTAGCTACTTTTTGTGTGGAGCAACTGATGGTCATGCTCTTTTGCTTTCAAGATCACTATGAGGTTTAGTAAAGATGAAGAACAGCTACTGTAATTCAAATGAAAGTGATCTTCTTGGGGTTGACATCGAGAAAGATCAGTTAAGAAGATGTTTCACTAAAGATTAGTTTGGGGATCAGTAAGACAAATAAGTAAATCAAATCATCTTTACGTGGATAACGGATATTATTCGATCTTCGAACAACTTTAGGGTAGAAATTGGTGAAGAAAGATTAGTTAAGAAGATGTTCCACTACAGATCTGTGAGGAGATCAATAAGACAAATAAGTTTAGCTGTAAATTAAGTCTTTTATGTGTGGAAAGCGAATATTATAGACGATCTCTGTTGTCCAGTTAAGATCAGCTTCCGTTTGATCTTCTAACAACTTAATTATTAGTTCATTCCAACATAAGTGTGAATAAGTAATGCCAGCAAAAAGGATCTACATCTGTTGTGTGAATTTTCTACCCAAAAGCAGACACCGATAAAGGAAAACACAGATAGAGTGAACAATATGTCGAGTTGTAGTCGTAAAAAGTCGAGTTTTATATGCGTTTTTCATGGCATTTCCTTTGTCACTCGACTAACGTTGAGGACGAAACTTCCTTTCAACGCTCTGCTGGAAACACTTAAGAAGCAGTGTGCACTGCTGTTGCCCATTTCCCAGGCCTGAAAGACAAACCTGCCGCCTTGTCCCTACTCCCTATTCTACTCTACCGTCTTCCCGTCTTCCTTCCCTCAAGTCGCGTCCCATGGCGTAATTAATTACACAGCATTTTCATTTTCAAGTGCGCCATAGCATAGTCGACTCACTTGTCCTGTTCCCGTTACCCTCTCTCTCTCTCCCTCCCTCTCTCTCTCTTCTTTCTCTGTCTATTTCCACGCTTCAAAACGTTCAATCTTCGGGCTCGTCATCTTTTATCTGGCTGTTGTTCTGGTTTTAAACGTTTTCCAGGAAAAGCAGCAGCCAATGGCAAAGATCGACAGCAAGAGACGAAGACAAAGATCGAGATCCGAAGAGAGAGAGAGAGAGGGAAGAGGAGGCAGCTTGAGATGGCGAGATCTGCTTGTCGTAGAGCCTTCAGAGCGGATGTGGCGCACATTTTCCAAGCTATGCAGCTATTGCATGTCTGTGTGTGTCGATCTACGACTTAACCTCGAGCAATCCTCTCTCCCTCTCCTTCTCCCTCTGTCTCTCTCCCTCTGCTGCACGACCTGCCTGCTCGTTGATATTTAATTGATAAAATTTCACATTCCACACGTTGCAAGAAGCCAAAGCAGAGACACGCTGCACCGCATTGCACACGAGGGACGCACACTTTGTTTATCCTGCCCTCGAGAAGCGAGCAGCGAACGACAGTCTGCACAGTGGAATGGAAAGCACAAAAAATAAATATTTTTTAATTGCTGTTATAAATGATTTAGCATTCGAAAATATATTTAAATGGAATAACAATAAAACATAAATTTAAATACGTGTTTTAATAGATTCCAAATTAAGAATATTGACAAGTAATCATATTCATATTTTTAATTACAATTAGAACATATTTTAATATGGAAAATAATAGAAACTTAAAATTATTTGTTTATTTAATCTTCCTTTTTCGAGTGAAGATCACTTTAAATAAGTTGTAGAAACAATCAAAATTTGAAAATGAATAAGAAAATTTATAAACAACATTTAAGAAATAATTTTAAAGAGTAACTGATTTCCAAGCCGCTCCCTGCAAAGTATGCAACACATAGAAGTTTTATATTTAAGAAATCGAGCACACTCGACTGTAGCTTTCGTGCTTGTTAATTATTAATTCAAGTATAGATTCCTAATACATTTATAACGTTAATTGAAAAGAAAAAACTTACATAGTTCAATTTTTAAACAATATTAATAAATCAAAAATAAATAAAATCCTCACCAAATTTGAAAAATGTTCAATAAATTGTTGTAATATTAAAAATTTGAGTATATCTTTTTGTTTTTAAGATATAGTTTATATTTATTCATTAAAGTCTAAACTACAAACAAAACTATAAACTTAATTGATCAGTAAAAGATTACTTGATTTCCTATTAATCAAATGCATTACCAACAAGAATTCAACAATTTGCTCCACTGTTTGCTTGCCACATAATGAATCTCAGTTGCACAATGCACACACTCACACACACACACACACTTGCAGCATGTAATACGAAACCTTTCACCGGCATTTTAATGTTCTCCTGTTCCCCCTTGCCCGCTCTTCTACCATCTCTTCTATCTACATACTTTCCCCCACTCCGCAGCCGCAACTGTCGCCTGTGGCATGCAACCTGCTCGCACTTGCTCGGCTCGACAACGATCGGTGGTCGGCACGGCTGATCTACCAACAACGATCGATCGCCTTTGCAACCCCTAAGTGCAGGCGGTTTTGTCGGTTCCGCTTCGCTGCGTCTTCGTTGCTTCTCTTTCCTCGTTCCTCGTTCTCGTTTTTCGGGCGCTAAATTAGAACACGAAGAAATCTGAAATTCCGCTCGGACCCAGAGGCACGATATAATCCCCGAACGATCGATTTGTAGGCGATGTTCGATCGGTTCTCCAGGTTGTTGCTGTTGTTGCCCTTTGTTTGTCGCTTGAGTGCGCCCTTCACGGGTATCGATCTGGTTTCCCACGGTTTCTTCTTTCCTTTCCCATTTTCAAGCCTGACTCGTCTCGACTGCACATTGTTGTACAATCGTATCCTGCACACACACACACGGAACACACCTCAAGCTGATCCCGACCTGAACTGTCAAAAAGATCCTTTTGGCGGCAAAAATCGTACAATTAGTTATTGTTGCAGTGTGCGGGGGAGAAGGAGGAGGGGGAAGTATGTGCAACAATTAGTGTAACCAGGATCTGCACTTAATATCCTCGAACCGATTTCAATCTAATTGCGTTTCATGCTGCAATAGGCGTTCATAATGCAAACTGGAATATCATTTCATGTATTCATTCTCTCCTCTCTCTGCCTTTCTCCTTCTTCCTTCTCTTCCTCTCTCTGTGTTGCGAGGGCGGGCTGCATTGTGTTCTGCTCGAAATTCCATCGGCTTCTGGGCTGATCCCCAGACTAATTCCCTTGCCAGCCCCTCCGAATGAGTTGAGATAATTATGAAACAATTTACTTCGAGTATTCTTGTATTCTTCTTGTAATTCTCTTTTCTGCATGTAATTTATACATAATTAATATTATTGAAACAGTTTGGGTTCGTAATGACAGTGCGAGTAAGTTGTATATTATTGTTGGAATAAATGTGTATGCATTGGTCTGTAATATTAATTAGCATCAGAGTAATTAAGCTGTTCTGCTCTGTAATGTTAATTAAGGAGTAAATCACTTCTGGTAAAGCATAATGTAATGTTAAATAACATAATTAAGGTACTTGTCATGGAATGTCAAAAAGAAAAAGAAGTGCACGAAGCACAAGCTCAATAAATAATAAATACAGTATGTCAAGAAACACTTTACACATATGTATGTACATAACATTAACATGTACATATGCGTAAAGAGTTACTATGTACATAACATTATCATGTATGTACATATGAGTAAAGAGTTACTTGCCTCACTGTATATATAATTAAATAAACAAAGCCAGTTTACTATTAACAATTATAATTATAATAAAGAAATGATTTTCCTGGCAGCTGCTGTAATTATTTGCAGCTTTCTTATTACGTATAATAATCATATGTGTGCATCATTCCTGGAAGTAATTGATTCTACTTGCTGATCCCTTAAAAAGAGGAACACTTGAAGAAGTTCTACATTATATAAGATACTGCAGATCTAATTCTTTTTTAAGTTCAGCATCTTCTTCTATTTCCGTAGTTTTTAATTAAACTTTACAAATTGCTCGATATCTTTTAAGTGCATGCGCTGGATAAGATTTCTATGGACTTGGCAACAACTCTTCATCTCTATCTGCCTCTCTCTCTCTCTCTCTTTTTACCCCACTAGATTGCATTCCTATCGATCGCCACTCCAGACAAACTGGGAACTCAAGTGCCTTGTACTATTAAGACTTGTCACGCCCTCCTCCGACATCCTCTCACCCCTTCCACTTCCTCTCTCATCTCTCTCTTTCGCCCCTCACTGTGCCACGCATTTTAGTGCTAATAATTTGCGCGATTGGCAAATGACCAAAAAGTGTAGAGGCGTCTGGAAGACTTCCGCATCGGGATACTCTCGCCACTTTCGCCGGGGCCGGGCGACACTATTAATAGCGCCTCGACTCGCACTGTGTACTGTGTGTATGTGTTTGTGTGTGTATATAGGGCAGGGGACTCGCAGGGCGTGCTACGAAGCGAAATCGGTTTGTGTCTGGCATGTTTGCATACCCATTGTGAATGTATGAAAGAGGGTAATATTGCAGTTGTGGCAAATTTAATAAGTTTTTCTGTGTTGAGAAGTAAATGATGATTCTTTAGCTATTATCTTTTTGGCAACACTGGTTTAAACAGCTCAAGCACGTTTCGTGTTTTCTATCACTGTCAAATATTTTCAGTTTGGTCTATAATTTAACCATGAACGAACAACTCTTGCAAATTATTGCATTTTATTATAAAAATTGACTTATTGAAAAGCAAGTTCGGTGAACATTTTATTTCACGTTCGGGACTAGATCGTGCGATTTAACGCCATTAGACCATTTTGTTGTGTTAAATCTAATATGTAGACAGATAAGCTCGCTTCAATTGACGCATTGGAGGACAATATTGAAGCATTTATAGGTGAGATAACGGCCGTAATGTTGGAAAAAGTATGCCAAAATTGAACTAAGCGGATGGACCATTCGAGGCGTACTCACGGTCAACATTTGCATGAAATAATCATCATATATGAAATTATATGAACCTTACTATCGATTCAAATAAAGATTTCATGCATTTATCTGAATTTTATGTGTTTTTTTTTAGAAAAACTGTCCTATAGCTCATAAAAAATCACACTTTATAAGAGCTAGAGTTGCCGAGTCTAGAGTACTTTAAATTGGTAATGTCTGGTCACACTAGAAGCAAAACAAAAAATTATTTTATTTACATTATAAAGACTTGTCACATTTGGTGTCCAATAAGAAGTTTATATATGCATAAGATAACACAACAATCGGAGAGTTATGCAGAAAACAAAGAGAGAAGTTTTCGACAACCTTCTGCAGGGTATTTAGCAGTCAGTGTGCTCAGTTTGTATGCAGCTTTCTCTGTTCTCTGGACATTGTATGGGTTAGAATCTATTTTAATGCATTATCTGCACTTGGGCATCGAACTTGCGACGGGCCGTGCCACATGCCACCATCGCAACAGATTGACGGCGGCAGGTTGCAAGTTGCACGTTGCACGGCGCAAAAATACGCGCCAAGCGAAATTCTTAAGAAACTCAGCACTGTTGTTCTAGTTGTTGTTGTTGTTGTTGATACTGCTGCGTCATCTGCCACCTACGACCTATAACGGCCACGCCCACGCGAGCACAAGTGACGCCCACACTGCGCTGGAATTGTTGCTGATCGCAGCGAAAAATATGTTGATTGGCTCAATTGGACGACTATTTGAACTCTGAACCGGCGACAATCCTTCTCACTGCGCACTCTCTCTCCCTCTCTTTGCTCTCTTTGCTTGTGGCTACGCACCATGACAACTACAACTACTAATTTGGGGCAAAGAGAGTTAACGAGAGAGAGAGGGAGGGAAGGTGAGTGAGGGCAAACGTCGTTGTCGCGATCGCCGTCGCTTTTATGGGCATTTGACTTCAAATGTCAACGATGTTTAGGGAAACTGGTTAACGAACTTACAACAACAACAAACTGAAATAAAATCGAAACAACAACAACGACGACGTCAAGCGGATGCAGCAGCGCAGCGCAACTGAGCGCATCTTTTGACTCTTTACGGCAACCTGTCGTCGCCCTCCCTCTCTGGCTCTCTCTGTTACTCCTTTACTGTGCTCTCAGTGTTGCCGTCGTTAATTTATGTAGGAAAGCAGAAAAAAAGAGTTGCCAAGACTCGCCAAGCGGAAATGTCGCGCTGCACCTCGTCGAGTTGACTGGGTAATTAAAGATTGCTCGACTGGTTTCTCAGACTCATAAATTTCCCTAGCATAGACATCCGTTTATAGTCCAATAATAATAATAATAATAATATAAACTGAGCAGTTATCGTAATCGAAGCGCATCTTCTACTACCATTGGCTCATCGATAAGCGATTGTCTCAACTGATTAACAAGTCAATCGACGGTGCCTACGCGCGTCACCCACACGGCCAAATAAACAGATCGTGAAACATTTTACGAGTTTCCAATCTAAACAAAATCAAATTAACATATTGTACATATCTCTATACATATACAAAGCCTGCGCTATATAAATAGCTTAGTTCAACTTTCGTTTATTAATTTGTTGCAAATCATTTTTCGCCTATTCTTGCCTTATCTCCCCACCTCGATCACCTGCTGAAAATGTACCAAAAATAATCTTGAAATCAGTTTCAGTTTTATAACCTCACATAAAATATAAGAAATATACCAAGTATAATAAAAGGAAATAAATAAACAACGTGCAAATATTCGGAAGAAATATTATGTGCAAGAGAATAAGAATAGCACAATAAAATAATAAATTATAATTTTTCTTAATATGCTGCTCTGCACAAGAGAGAGAGAGCGAGAGCGAACGACAGAGACTGTGTGTTTACTACGCTCTCTTGTCTTATGCACTCTTAAGACTTGCTCTCTCCAACACTCATTCTTTCTCGCGCGCTGCTACTGCGCATGCTCTCTCTCGTGCTGCTCGCATGCGGTCGCTGTCTCAGTTATCGTCGTCTGCTTTGTTTATTTCTTACTCGCATGTTTTCGGTCAAAACGTAAGAAACTTTCGTGGTGAGCGGACGTGTGTCGCTGCGGAAAGAAAGAAAGAAAAGAAAAACTAGTTGAAAATTTGTTGTACAATTATTACAATAATAAATACCTAATTGTAATTGTGCAAAAATATTGTTTAAATAATTTTAAAAAATACTCTCGCGCTCTCCTCCTTAATATAAACAAAACAGCAACAACAACAACAATAACAATTTACGAGCGCAAATCAAAACATAACAGAACGGAGAAAGAAGCAGCAGCATCTGTAAAGCCGACGCGGAGAAGAGAAGAAGAAGAAGCAACAATCAAAGCATAGAGAATAGCTAAATAACTGTGTGTTGTGGTCGTTCTCAAAATACCAACGAAATAAACAAAAATTAAGGCGAACGGAGCGCAACGAAAACACACGAAAAGAAAAAAGAGAAATACAACAACAACAAGCACAAGTACAAGTAGTGTGTAAGCAAACGCGTCGATGTGTGTGTGTGCGGAAAAAGGAAGCAGATATTATTATTATTTCTCTTCTGTTGTGTGTTTTCTACTTGTAACGTAAAGTGAAACGTGGGTGAAAAGGGCTGAAAGCTAAACAAGAAACAAGAACAACACAACACAAGTGCATCGTGTGTGTTGTGCCGCGCATCTGTGCATCTGTGTAGGTGTGTATGTGTGAGTGAGTGAGTGCAGGAACAGACGGAAGTACTTTAAGCTCTTCCTCCTCCATTCTCCTTTGGCGCTGACATTCGTTTGCAATGGCAAATAAGAGAAATCACACAAAACAAATTTAAAGCAAAACGGAACACGCCAACAACAACAACGACGCGGTCAGCGAGCACAGGATTAACAAACCAACAACAAACAACATCTTAACGACCGGTCGCCGTCGCTGCCCGCCCCTCTCAAAGTCCACTCCACAATGGCCACTTGACGCGTCGCAGTAGCAGCGGACAACGCGTCGTCGTAACAGAGAACCAGGAAATCAGTAGCAGCAGCAACAAAGTGCATGCATTACGTTGCGTGACAGTACACGCTACGCTTGTTACGTTACGTAGTAGTAGTGCTGCAGTTGTAGTAAAGGCGCTGAGCAAGAAACACAATAATCATAGCAACAACAACAACAACAGAATCGAAACAACGTCGCGTATTCTGGATCTGGACAATATATCCGCTTCCGCGTTGCTCGCGCTGTCGCGCTAAAAAGCTTAAAGCTTAAAGAACGACAAACAGACAACGAGTATTACAACAACAGCAACGACGAACTACGTCACGGCGCACAGTGGAGCAGAAGCAGACAGGTAAGCAGCAAAAACAAAATACAAACAAATCGATATAAATTATTTGTTTAACTTTTTTTAACTTTGGGGAAAAAAGAAAGAAATATTTTCTTCTTTTGACTTTGCATTGTTTCTTTTATCATATATTTTTTGTTTTGATTACGAAGCTGCTTAAAAATATGATACATTTTTACAAAAGATCGATTTTTTAAAATTATTTTGCATTGTATTTTCTGTTTTCATTACAAATCTACTGGATAATGTGAGAAATATTCTTTCTTCTTCTGACTTTGTATTCTTTTTAACACATTTCATCTGATTTAATTACAAATCTGCTGAACATGTTGTTTCAGTTTGTCATTACTGACCTTCCCGAGCAGTTTCGTATGTTTCTCTTCATATCGCACTTAATACAAAACATAAATCTGTTAACTACACACAGATACATACGCACACACGTTAAAGAAAGTTGATAAATGTTAACGTTTATCTTTTGGGAATCATCGTATACGGGGAGGTACAATTCGTGGTTTTATTGTTTCTGTCATGTTCTGACATTCTGTACTAAAAATTTACAACGTTTTCCTACTTTTTGTTGTTTCTCTTGAGTTTCTCAAAGTTAAGTTGAGATGTAGATGAGGTCAACAAATTATAATACCCTAGACGAAAAGATAAAAACCACTTTACAGCATTAGGGCTTATCCATATCTCTCTTTCTCACTTGTGTGTGTGTCTATTTCTGGATTGAGGAAAGCTCAAGTGAGTAATAAATCTAAAAAGTGACAAAAAAGATTTATAAATAAACTTGAAATACATTCAGAGAATATTTTCAGCTTGTTTTTTGCATGCAAACGAAAGAAATAATGATAAATTGAAATGTTTGAAATCAATTAAGTTTTATGCTGATAATATGAATGCATAACCTAGAAAATCTTTGTAGAATTCGTGTAAAACTTGAAGCCTAACTGTTATTTTTGTTGTTGCCCGTTGCATCATCATAAGGGAGTGGGGGCGTCTACCATCTCTAGCCCGCCCCCCTCCTCTTGACTGGTACTGTTAATTACAAATTACCCATCCGTAGAAAATGTGTTGAACTGTATCGAAGGCAATCACTCGAGACTCGAGACTGGAGACTGGAGACTTGAGTCGATTCGGTCTTCTTCTCTTCTCTTTCTTTCTTTCTTTTTGGTGTGGTCTGTGCTCTGGTCTGGGGCTTGGTTCGACGGGTCTCTTGTTGCATGCACTTTTTCTATGGAAGTGAAACAAAAGCGGAGCGCGTTAAGCTCCAATTGGGTTGCCCGTTGCTGTTGCTGCTTCTGCTGCTGCTGTTCAAGCGCACGTCAGCGAAATCTTATCGCGTAGTGAGCAAAAAAAGAAAAAAAAAATACGCCAGAATTGTGTTTATTTGTTCGCCTGTTGCCGCTGTTGACGTTGACGTCGCAGTCGCAGTCAGCGTCGACGTTTTAGTTGTCGCCGCAACTGAAACGAATCGGCTAACAGTTCCTGCTTCTGGTTTAGCAACATACACACACACAATTGCAGGCACACACAGACAGAGAGAAACAGCAAAAGCTAAAAGCACTCACTCTGGGTGGCGTAAGGAAACCATCGGCAGCACACCTGATCAAGCTGATCGCTCTGTCTCCCTCTGCCGCCCACTGTGCCTCCCTTTACGTAGAGAGAGCAGAGATTTCCGTCGATAAATTTGATTTTATTATAGTATATACACACACAGCACAGACACACACACACACACATCTACACACAATTTTAAATATTTATTTAACATGTTCGGGGGCTCTTCAATTAGCGAAATCCGAAACAAATCGTAGAAATATGTCGACACACACACACACACAGACATCTTTCCAACTGAAGTTGCGATTTGTATGCATATAGACAGTGAGGAGAGGGTGAGAAACAGAGAGAGAGCCGTTAACTTTCCTGGTTCTGTCTGTCTGTTTGTCAGGGCGTCGTCTGTGGGGCCAGCGTAAATACAATAAATTAAATTCACTTCCGCATTGCTCCACAAACGACGTAACGGGTGAGTGTGTGGCAACGTCAACGTAAGAGACGTGCGCGTCGTAAGAGCAAAGAGAGCACAAAATATGTTTGAGTACGGAAGCAAATATCGTAAGAGAGCGATGACAACGACAACGAAGACGACGATCTGTCGGGTCAGCAGCATGGGCAATTGGGGAAACTCACACACACACATGCACATGGACACATTTATCTGTCTCAGGGAGGGAACAGCAGCAGCAGGTAGAAGGAGGCTAAATCAGCAGCCGCCTAATGTAAGAAAGAGCAAGAAAATGTAAAGCAGTAAAGCAGTGTATGCTGCATTGTTGTTGTCGATCCAAGTATGAAGGGCTTAAAGCGCTCTCTCTTGCTCTTGCTCTCTTTGGCGCTTGACTCTCTGCACTGTCTTATGCCATGCACAATTTATAGCTCTCTTTGAGTCACAGATTCGTGCAAAGTGCATTGAGAATGATTTGTATTTGCTGCGCTGTTGGCGTCGTTGTCGCCGTTGCAGTTGTATTTGCTGCTACTTAAGCTGTTGCTGTTGTTGCTATTGCTGTTGTTGTTATTGTTGTTGCTGTTGCTTTTGCTGCTGTGTTTCTGCTGACGCCGATGACTTTTAGTTGTTTAAACTTGCATGCGGAAGTAGCGCACATAGCGCAATTGCAATTGCCAGCATTGTTTGTTGTTGCTGCTTGCGTTTCTTTGCTGCGTGTTGTTATCGTCGTTTGTATATCGATGTGTGTCTGTGTGTGTGTGCTATATTGATGTTTTGCAATGCACACACGCGTATTGTGTGAACATCATGCGCCATAACACACGCGCCCCCCCTTTCCCCCACCTTCCCTTGCTCTGTCTGTGGCTCAAAGCCCGCATCGCATCGCGTCTTGGCATTATTGCAGCCACTTGTGCAGCAACAACAACTGCAACAACAACGACCCATTTTATAGTGCACAAAAATCACACACTAACCTGAATTTGCCATAAATGTTTAGCGGCCTCTCTCACAGCAGCAGTCAGCCAGCCTCCCCATTATGTTGCGATATCTTCAATTCGCCGAAGAAAGCAAGGCGAGTTTGTACGTGTGTGTGTGTTTGTATGTGTGTGTGTATGTGTATTTCTGTAGTAACGGGGCAAGCCTTAATCGCCTATCGCGTCTTATCTTTCATCTTGCTCTTGCCTGATCGTGCGAAACTCTTTCAGCCCGCACCTTCTGCTGGCATAACTCAATCCCCCTCCCCCACCAATAAACAGGCAATTGGCGTATAATAAAGACAACGATATAAGCCCAGCAATACAACGCACGTCTTATCTTATCCCTATCTACATACATATCTCTCTCAGTGTAGAGTAATTCCAGCAAATTTCGATGATAAAATCATTACATGCCATAATAGTTGCGTATTATCGCAACTATCTATCGATATTATTTTATTTGTATATGACAAGTCTGGTATTTAAGCGCTGTATAGTGAGTATATGATAGTCGAGCACACCCACACCGATTGCTACTTCCGCTACGCTTATAACTCTGATTCTATTTTGTTCATTAAGCACCTTATATAGTGTAGTAGGCTGTTAAGCCTATGTTAAACCTATGTAAACTAACATTAAGACTGAGAGAGGGCATTCTGTGTTAGCGTGTCGCATAAAGAGGAAGTACTGTAACGTTGTGTATGAATTCATTTAGTGCGTAATCAGTTTCAACTTATTACACAGTGACATCACTTACAATACCCTGTTTTTTTGTTGCTGTTGCTGTTGCTCATTGTTGCATTATAACATCTTGATATGCCTAGCAAAACCGCAAATACATTTCCCAGGCAGCAGCAGCGACGTTGACTGAGGCAGAGGCAGAGACTGAGGCAGAGGCCGGCTCTGGGCACTGTTGCTATGTTCGAAGGCAGGCAGGCAAAAAAAAGTAACCTGTTGTGTGAATTATGTTACGACGAACGTAACGTGTTTCAAAATATAGGAAGTCTTGCTTGACTTATACCGCCGACACAACAACAACAAATACAACAACAACAAACAGCGAGAAACTGCAACAACGGCAACAAACTTAAATGGCTTTTGGGGCTCAGCTTTAACGGTGTCTACAACTCCACGCTGTTGTTGTTGTTATTGTTGTCTATTATCTAACTGTGCGCGCCAAAGAGAAAGAAAGAAACAAGCAAAGAAACTGGCAACAACAACAGTAGCAACAAAAGAGCAACAAAAATGCGCCACATTTGCCATTTTCTTGTGGCACATTTTCAGTTTTCCTTTTGGCAAGTTTTGCTGTGGCACACATACGAAGGAGCTACAGCGATCTCTATAGGGAAGTAAGAGAAGCCCATAGAAAGAGGGGAATGAAGAGAGAGAGGGGGGGAAGTGTAAGCTGGCTAGGCCGAAGTGGAGTAGAGTAATGTTTGTTGCTGTTGTTGTTGTTGTCTATGCAACACAATTAGGTAATTTTCTTTCTTCTATACCCAATTGAACTGGACAAGCGACGGTGGGTGGATTGCAAGAGGAAATGGAGAGAGATAGAGAGGAGGGGAGGGGGTAGTGAAGGCAGGGTTGCTGCAGGTATATGCCGGCTTGTATTGCAGTTTTGGGTGAGGCAAGGTAGCGTCGTCGTTGCAATGTTGCGTGGTTGAACGTAACAGTTTTTTTTGTCCAATGTGACTTGGCGGAGGTGAGGGGAGTGGAGTGAAGGGAGAGAGACATGTCGTAATGCGCATAAAGGAAGTTGACTTGGCTTGCATACATAGTTGTGTAAAGTGCAGCGAGAGAAAGGGAGAGATAGAGAAACAGAGAGAGAGAGTGAAAAAAGGGTAAAGAAATCTCTTTCTGATAAATCGAAGTAACTATTAAAGAAGTATATATATTCTTATGCAGACTGTACAATATAATGCATAACTGAAGTTAACAGCGACCAAATTGATTTTAAGGTATAATATGATCTTAAGCACTCAATTGCATTATTTCTATTTGAAGAGAACGAGAATATATTTTCTTATGATATATGGTCTGTTGTGCTTGGCTCTATAACTCATAACTGATAAAGAAACAGCACTCTTTATCTAAGCAACTATTGAATGAGAATATATATATATTTTAATGCTATAAAATCGGTCTATGCTCTATATTCATAATAGGGAAATATATTAAATCAATTGCAATAAATTGACGGTCCTAAGATGTATTTATTAAGCCATGAAAGAACGAACGAAAGGAACGAGAACATATATATTTATGCTATATATTTATGCTATATACTATGCTATATATAGTCTGCTGTACTTTACTCTATTACTCATAACTGACAATGAAAGACTCAGACTTCAATAGGGGATTATCTCTGTATTGAAAAGAACTATCTCCATCTGTATACCTCTCTCTTACTTGCCATCTCTCTCTTTATCTGCAAACTACTTGAGCACATCTCATGCTGTGCGTGTCAAGCAGGAAGTGTACACAATTGTCTTGTTCTTTATCGAAGTCGAGTAACTGTTAAAATACCATACAGCCTAATACTGAGCTATAGACACTACTCACTCCACTCATCAACAGGTAGTTGAACGAACTGGACCCGAAGTGCAGCAAAACTGTGGGAGGTCTTGGTCTTAATTGTTATACTCGAGAGTGCTGCGACCTCGAAACCGCCCATGCACACGCCCACGCCTGTACGCCCCTTTTCGAAATAGGGGAAACTGTTTTTGAGCAGTTTTTCGTGGAAATCGCACGGCGCACAGCGGAAGGAAGCAAGGCAACACTCAAAAGAGACAATGGGCAAAAGTGGAAACAAGGAAACAAGCAAAAAGAAAAGAAAAGATTAAAGTTGAGCCTGAGACGGGGCCTGAGTGTAGGGACCACTTGATGCGCCCTGGGCGGTCCTCAAGGAACAGTTTACAATGGTAATAAATGCCTACACCAATACACAGACACACATACATATAAATATGCGTGTGTGTGTGCGTATTTGTGAAGTATTTTTGGCACTGGCAAATCGTTCATAAATCAATTTGATTTCACCGCTCGATAACATTTGATAAGGAAATGCGTTGCCCACCTATCGATATGTGCGTATGTGCGCAGATGTCTGTGTGTGTATTGGAGTGTGTGTGTGTGTGCCTCAGTTCCTATCGTAATCGCGTCAAATGTTCCGATAACGCCGAGTCAAGTGGAAGAGCAGCAAAATTCCCAGCCACAAAACACGGAACGAAATTTTGTTGACACCCGCAAGAAGAAGCAAGAGGATGAAGGGGGAAACGTAGCTGATAGTAAAGGTAGATGGGTGCACAGGGTAGGGGTACAATAAGGGGGGTAGCTTGGCCAATGGGTTAACTGGTCATGGAAGTGGCTGGCGGGGGGGTAAAGTAAGAGCCAAACTAGAGAGAAGCAACAACCGGAAATGACGTCAGTACGCGCATTGCTGACTGCGCTAGTTTTGACTGCCTGCCTGCATGTGTGTGTGTGTGTGTGAAGCACGAGAGTCTGATATGAACTTTTTAATCACAATCAATTTTGACGTTGTTCTTGCATTTGTTGTTGGCCATATACCCTTGCACTTGTTACCAGTTTGTTCTATATCTGAACTTCTCTTTATAACTTTTGTATTGTTTTTAAGACTTGAACTTAGCGTACTATGGAATTTACTATTGATTACATTATAAATGAGAGTCTTATCGATAGTATTATAGTACTATAGATAGTATTAGTTGGTAAACTAGCTCCAACTTACAATATCAATATTATAAACTCGGTTTTATTACTTCATATGCACTATTCTCTCAAATTTAGCGTACTATCAAGCTTAATATCGATTATAGCATAAATACAAGTAGTATCGATAGTTTTCTACACTTAACTATACCTAGTATTGGTATTCTATTTCTTTATCTCCATAATTCTTTCCCTTATGATCCAATATCTATATTTATATATAGAAATGTATTTATGTTAATGCTCTCAACTCAACACAATCTCACAAATGACACAGCAAAATCGATAGACACTCTCACTCTAGGGTATCGCATACATACAAGACCAAACCAAACAACAACAAACAACAAAAAATAAACTCGTTCAATTCCTTTAATCATATCGCAATTTCCACAAGTGGAAATATTATTGTTGTTGCCTGTTCAATTATAGAACCATATATGTATGTATCATATCACAATAATACTCGATTCAGATGTGGAAATACACCTACAGAGCTGTAGGAACTGTAAACATGTATGTACATATGTATATATTCTACACAACAGAGGAAGCCATTAGAAATGTGTACAATCGAAGCAAAAGTAATGCATCTTGATAAGAACATGTAGTACACATATATATATATATAGTACATATACATACATATACATACATGTATGTACATCTCTGTGTATATGTATTAAGTATTTTTTTAAATTTAAAATGCTTCTATTGTGTCAGGGACAAAATTGAACAGAGAAGGACGTTGATTGCCTCATAAGAACCCCTAATAAAAATATCATTACTTGTTTTTTATAGTCACTAGAAATACTAAATTAATACATTTTTGTATTTAGTGCGAAGCGAGATAAGAGCAAATAATTTAAATAGACAATTTAAACGAACGTTCAATATAAAATAAAAAAATAAAAATAAAATCATTTAAAAAAAAAACAAGAAAAACTAAATGAAGAAAGGAAGCAGTAACAAATTATTAGTTTTTATATTTATTTATGTTTTATTTATATAATATTGCTACATATCTTTAAGAAGAAATATTATATCAAGTATATATCTATCATATATATGTATATCATGTTATAAATCTATTCATTTGCAATCAATAACGTTGAAACTTGAGCACAGGCAAGGCAATAAATATATTTAATTATATTGGTGTATAATAATTATTGTGCCATGTGTTTGCCTTTTAAACAACTGTCGCTAACCTATCTTTCTCTCCCTCATTCTCTCTCTCACTCTCTCTCTCTCTGTCACTTGCTTTCTCTCTACGTTGTCTACGTCATATGCGGATGCATTGCTCGATTGCAGCAGCAGCTGCTGCGTTGCTACGTGTTCTTCCTACGCCGTGACTATTTCTAGGGAGCAATCACGCCTCCTCGCCCTGAACCCCTCTACTGCCCAAGCCTGCATTGCTCATTGTTCATTGCACTTTCAACCAGTTGTTGTTGTTGTTGTTTTCGATTTATTTGTAGCATTTCCACATTGCAAGAATTTGTTGATAGCAGCAATAAATAAAAAGGCGTCTATCGCAAGAGAGAGAAGGAGAGAGAGGAAGAGGAAGAGAGAGAAAGAGATAGGCAGAGGGGAACAAGGAAAGAGGGAGGGCTAGCGCGGGTTCATAATAATAATTAACAGTTAAAGACGAGTGCACAATTGTGCATAATAATAATAATAAACACACTCACACACACAGCTTGATAAGGGCGAGGAAGAGTGAGGGAGGGAGGAGGGACTACTGAGAGAACTTGTAGATAGACAATACAAGTGGCGCTCTGGGCAGCGGCTCTTGTCTTTGCTACAACAACACTTGCAACACTTGCCACGAACGTGGTAAACAACAATGAGCCGTGGCGACTAATGAGATATGTTTGTAATAATATGTATACGGAACATATATACGGCTATTCATATCACTTGAGTCACTCGAGTCATGCTAACTATACCTAATAGAGTCATCTCTCTGCTCATCCGCATCCTACTTAAGATTGCCGCATTGCCGCGGGCCACGTGTCTCTCTCTGCCTGATTTACCATTTGCTAATTACGGAATTTGGACAAGGCACAGCAGGCTAGGGAGCAGGGCAGGCAAGGCAGCAGAGCGTGGCAGGTCTCTCTTGTGGCGTCATCAGCATCTTCAACAGAAGAAGCTGCGCCCAACTTCTCCTTCTCCTTCTACACTCAAGCAGCATCTCTGCTACGTGATGTTCGTGTCAATTTTGTGTTGTTTGTTTTTAATGCCTGTTTGCTTTACTTGGAAATTATAATAATATAATCTCTGAGAGTGTTGCGTACCCCTACTCCTCCCCCTTCTCTCTGCTTGCCATCTCTGCTCCTCAGTTGAACGTTTCCCCATCCGTGCCTTGCTCGTTTGTCTCAGCTTCTTGGCAATTGCCCCGCGGGTTCTATTGAGGTTCTCGTTGCTGTTGTTGTGGTCACATTGTTGTTGTTTATCATATGACACTTGAAGTGTGGGGGGGGGGGGAATTGTGGCGACATTATTCGCCAGAATTCCATGACAAATGCCATCAAAATGTTGAGCCAGCTGGGAATATTAGTAACGAATTGGCAAATTTAGATGACTACGACGACGCTGCCATTTACTTCCTACAATTGCAATACAATAAGTAATAGAAGAAGGAGGAGAAGAAGTAGGAGGAGGAAGAGGAGAAGAAGTCGCGACCTGTGCAACTTGAGCTGTAGCTATAAATGATGATTCAGTCAACGTTACGATAAGAGGGAAATTCCCTTGAATAACAAAAGAAAGAAAATATAATATATGGCATATGATCTAGTATTAATTAACTTGATCTTAAGTAAGAAATTGTTAAAATTATTATTGTTTATCAGACAGGATCTTAACTTAAGTATACTTCCTATGAAGTAGGATCAGCTGAGATTAAGTAAACTAATAATCTTCAATTGTATACTATATATGAGCTTGTCATATGCTTTGATCTCATGTTAGAATGTTTGCATCTAGCATAATCTTAACTGAAGATCACTTCTTAGGTACCAGGATCTGTTGAGCTCAAGTAAACTGATTATAATCGAGCTAGCGTACATGATCAGCTCAGCTCAGACACATTTACTTTGAAGATCAGTTGATCTAGTAAACTGAGATTATGAGGAGATAATCACAAGAGATTTCTATATCAATTTTAATTGAAATTATCTTTGTTGATCTCGTGTCGATTTCTTGTAAGACAAAAGACAAGACATAAGAGAAGGCAAATCTAATCTGTCTACCAATATATCAGTTGTAGAAGATGTCTACCCGCCCCCTCTTCCCACTCTCCCACTTCATTTCCGAGCTATGGAATTGCTGCTTGTAATGATCGTGTTCGCATTTAATCAATAATTTGTGTCTGTATTTCATATCGCATGTCAAGACACAATGCTCGTAATTTGCTTCCCATCGATTGTTCCAACTTCTATAGTATATATAGTAGTACTATATCTTTGTCTATATGAAGGGGTGTGTCTGTGTGTGGAAACATGTGTACACATATTTCCTCTGATGTATTTTTAGTGCGATTTTGCAACGCGTTTGCTGGCTGGCAATTTCCTGGCACATGATTTGCTTCTATAACAATTTACTTGCTTTCCCCTCTCTCTCTCTCTCTCTATCTCTCTCTCTGTTCTACTTGCTAGTGAGAAAGAGACAAGAAGCAGCAAAAGTTTACTCATTTCATTTTGTTTATTTTGTGTATTATTCTTTTTTATTATTGTTTTTTGTTTTGTGTACTTCCTTTCGCATTATCTGAGGAAGTGAGTCGATCCAATTACTTTTTGGAACACGTATGTGGCGAACATATGTTGTACACACACAAAGTACGTATGTATGTGTGTGTCTGCCTGTATGTGTATATATTGACTGAACAATTTGTGCTAATCGCCGCACAACCTGCTGCTGCTGCCTGCAACATCGAGCAAGTTTCTGCTCTACGCAAGAAGAATCGTCTTCTGCTTGTTCCACTCGCAATTCTACCAGCAAAAAGGGGGCGGGGCATGCCTGCATGACTTGATTGTGATTATAGACAAAGTCTCTCAACTTGTAGTCACAGTCTGTGCCTCTTTCTCTTTCCCTCTCTCTCTGTCTCTCACGCCGGGCTTTTTGAACATCCGCTTCCGCATTTATTAAGTGTCTTTTCAAAACGTTCCACGGCACATTCGCTTAGAACGTTTTTACAATTCAGGTTTTTGCAGCTAACAACGACGACGACGATGACTGCGCGGCAACATTGTTAAAGTTTCTCACTAGATACCCTGTAAATAGTGAAGGGGATGGGGTAGAAAATATGGCAAATGGGAGTTTGATTAATGTTTGATATTAAGAGTTAGTACTTGCTTCAATTATAGATAGCTATAACTTTGCTCTAATATCATTAATATACCTTATTTAAGTATCTCTAACTAGTCTACAACTTGCATTAGAATTGCTTTGAATACTTTAGAGATGTATATTATAATATATATGCATATATTACATATGCAAAGACAATCTTGCATTGGTTACAGTGAGAGATGGTTGATCTTCTTAGATTCCATGATAGCTAATTATTTTCTCTATTATCTCTATGAGGTTTAGAGATCATAGTCTCCTCATATTTTGTTCAATCATCTGCAAAGTTCTTTCATTTACAGAGCATCTTTGAAGGCGACTCTTCTGTCAGTTTAAGCTTCTTTTTTTTTGCATTGCTCTCCGTAATTAAGATGCGAGGCGCGATCGTCGTCGTCGTCGTTGCCGTTGTCGACAAAACGAGCAGCGATCAGATCATGCTAAAGTTCTGTTGCGATCTGTGGCTAGGTAGATCGCTAAGCAAAAGGCGGCGTAGCGGAAGGAAGACGGGGGGGCCAAGGAAGAGGAAACGGGGGCTGACTCCATGCATGCCTAGATTCAAGCAATGTGCTTGATTACCAGCGCAAATACTAACTACCGGTTTAGATACAGACCAGATATACACACACAAACACACACACACACATACATACATGTATAGATAGGACTGTGTTCGGCACGGATTGTATTGCTCTCTGGCTTGATACGTTGGGGGTTTTGGTCTTGGTTGGGTTGTTCATTCGTTGGTTCGGTTTGTTCGCTTTGGATGGTCACATCCGTGCCGGAGACGCTGATCTAATTGCCCATTTGTGGTGCAGGAAGCTCAACTTGCTTGTCTAGATCCAATAGAGAGAGAGTCGAGTGGAGTGGAGTGAGGTGGAGGATCGGGAGCAGGTTAACAGGAAGTCAAAGTCGATTCGCTTCTCACATACAAGTCAAGACATGTTTTGTTGTTGTAGACAAACATGCACTGTGTATCTGTATCTGTCTGTGTGTGTGTGTGTGTGTGTATCTATGAGGTCTCTCTGTTCTTATCTTATCTTGGGCATATTTGTTATAAACTTACTGGCAAAGACTCGAGCACAAATCGTAAACATTTCGTAATACACACATGAACATTATATAGTGTAGGAAGTGCACAACGGAACATGTTGTAGTAGTAACTATCTGTAGTTGTAGATGTAGCTCTATCTGTAGTTGTAGTTCTATCTGTAGCTGTAGGTCTATCTGTATCTGTAGTTCTTACTGTATCTGTATCTACTGTTGTCGTTGCGGGCTTGTCTATATCTTGTCTGTGCTATCAAGGCGACTGTCAGAGACAAGGCGTAATCCTAGTTTACAAAAGAACAGAACCCGAGGGTATTTCATATGCCTCCACCTAGGTGAGCTTATCAATCAAATCTCTGTTTAATGCACCAGGGTTCAGGGGCGTTTTATAGCATAAACATAAAATGAAATCAGCTGAAACTGAGCTCGCACTTTGATAGGGAAATAACCTCAAGGCATCTGTGGATTAACAGGAATATATAGTCTAAACTTCTAGTTAGCTCGTTTCGCTCAGTGTATTTGTCATAACTCTGCTTTCGGTTGCCTTTTGATGCTCTCTGACCCAACTTAATTGCAGTTTGCGGTCTTCAAACACGGAAGCTGTTGAAGCAACTGGAACCAAGTCAATTGACCCCGAACCCTAACCCCAAACCAACACACACCATGACGTGCAGCGAGTTCATTTATTAAGTTAGACTAGGCTGCAGAGATGGGGCAGGGAGGTGAGAGAGAGAGAGAACACTTCAAGAGGGAGGGAGAGAGAGAGAGCAAGTGCAATTGTAGCAAGTGCGCAGAAAATGGCAAAAGTTGAAACAAACAGTTGCGACTAATTGAATGTAATGGGCACAAATGATGATGCTGCTGCTGTTGTTCTGCCTGCCACATTTTGTTGCACATACGCGTGGCAGCAACAATAATTTGTGAACTCTTCTTCTACTCAGTAACTCTCGAGCGTTTGATGAACTCATCGGCATGAAGAATATGATTACTGTCCCGTGGAGTAGGTAGTTGCTATAGTTGGCTACCGTTGATCATGATGATCGTTATTCACGATCATGTTCACGATCATGATGATGATGATGCTGTGCTTTTATTGTTCCTACTGCCTAATCATGATGAACATAAAAGAAACAACAGCTTCGGTTTGCATATTAAAATACCAAAAGGTTATCGAACGTTTGATATCATTAAGCATTTGTATTCAGCTTTCTGTTGTTGTCTCTTCTATCTCCAGTTCGTATCATTAGAGGCAGACAGAAGTAAAGAGTGAGCGGGACAGGGAGAGAGACCCAAGCCCCCGCACATTATAGAGAAGCAGAAGAAGAAAAAAACCTTAAAAAGAAATATGCGCAAGGCATAAAAGATGAACAATGAGGCAGCAGAAAGCTAAAGAGCGCTCTAAATGAACTTGGTAGCTCTCTTCCCTCTGCCTATCTCTCTCTCTCTCTCTCTCTCCCTTCCTCCCCATCTCTCTCTCTCTGTCCCTCAACATATGTTTGCCCTCAAAAAAACAACACAACTCTTCTCGACATTTAGGTAAAAATAATGTACATCATTATGATTTCTTTGGATTATCGAACATTTTTGGGGATTTTGTAGATCTTGTCGCGTGATCAAAAACAACTAATAACTGACTAAAGTGTGAGGCCCCCCTTTAGAACATGTTTGATCATTAGATTGTAGATGAAGAGAGTAAGATGCCCCAACCTTCGTAAAAATGCCCCCAAGGGAGGGGGCAACGATCGTTGTTTGGATCAGGTTTGCCGCCTTTCTTTCTGCTTCCTCCTACTCCTCCTGCTTCTCGCCTTCTACTGCGTGCGTAACGATGATTGATTTGCTTGCTTAAGAGCGTCGTTCGCTACATGGATGATCGTTCTGTCTGTCCGTACGTCTGTCTGTCTGTCTGTCCGTCCATCTGTCCGTGCTTTGGGCTTTCGTGTGCTCCACAAAAAAGTGCCTACGGCGCTTAAAGCAAACAGCATAAGGAGAAAAACAAGAAGCAGCAGCAAACCCCAAAGTGACGATCTAGACACAAAATTGTATCGTAGACGTTTTGGGGGGCTGCCTTTGTGTGTGTGTGTGTGTTGTTGTCGCGTTTGCGCGAAGAAGAACCCGGAATTGGCGTCTTTTTTTTCTCTCTCTTTGTGTGTTGGTTTTTGGTTTATACGCGATCACCAATAGCACATACGCTCACGCGCTTGTTATGCACGATCAGCTCAATGTCTAGGGGGTGGAGAGGGGCGTTGTGGTGTGGGGGGAGTGAGCTGGGTCAGAGCAGAGCGGGTTTTCAAGGGGGAGTTAGCTTGGCTCGGGCTCAGCTTGGGTTCTACGTGTCTGTTGTGTGTTTCTTTTCTGCTTTTTGTTTAAATATATGTTGCTGCTTATGTATATGTGTATGTGTGTGTGTGCCTTGTATCTGTGAGCAGTTATAAAGCAAAGCAGGTCGTTGACTTGGTTTTGAATTTTTGTGCTTATTAATTGAGTATTTGATATGCCTGAATATGGCAAACGATCTAACCGAGAGTTGCTTGGCATACCATATGCATATATACTACTTATGTATATGTATGCATGTATGTATGTGTGTATACAGTATATACCATATATAATTTATCGCACAGCATTCTTTTCTCCCTCTATACACGTGCACAACACACGATCATTGATCCTCGTTGTTCCGTATACAATTTCATGGGGTCCTAGGCTGCTACTAGTACCACGGCGCACTCATAAGGGTTGTTTGCCGTGCTCTGAAGAGAGAGCACTTCAGATAAAAAGAAGACCTCATAAAAGAGATCAAATGTCAAACACACACACACAGGCAGGCACCACATGCATTCCTCTTTTGTATATTAATGCTTCTTCTTCCAGTTTCAGTTCCAGTCTCCTGTGTGTTGTTGTGTTTGCCTTTTTCTTTTTATTCTCCAACTCCAAGTTGTCTTTTTTCCGAGAAATCCTACGAAAGATGTAAGTGCATCCGCAGGTACGCATTTCCTTATTCCCATCCGCTTCGCATCGCTCGGTGTGGTGCCTCCTTCTTCTCCTTCTCCTACCCCATCTCCATCTCCATCTCCATCTTGTACTCATCCTCGACCTATCGACGAGTCTACCTGCTCGGGGCACCATCATCATTAACAGCAACATCAGCAACAGCATCTCACTCTCTCTGTCTCGCTCGCACTTACTGCTTGCATGCAGCTGGCCGTTAATCTTAATGCGCCGTGGCGGCTGTCGCTTCTGCCTTTTTATGTTATCAGATTTTTCTTATTTTCTCATCGTTCTACTGCGCAGCAGCAGCAGCCGCAACACTTGATGCACAGTCAGTGCCAGTAGGGGGAGGGGGAGGGGGTAGAGGGCCCCAGGGAGGATGCGCCTACGGAAATTACTCATTAACTCTCCTTCGACTCGATGTTGTTGCACTTTATGCTGAGAGTGCACTGTAGATTGCATGCTGTGTCTCTAGCATAGCGATAGATCAAATATCTTTCAAGTGTCTGCAGGATGAAAGCAAACTGACTGAGATCGAAAGGTTTTTAACAAACCAATTAGCTGAGACAACGCAGAACTTACTCAAATTGGCATCGATATCGATAGTTACAAGAATTTCTTAGAGAACCAGTGCTGCGACCTGTGCAAAGAAAAGCTAAATATGCTTTAAATAACTTAAATTGTATAGAGTTGTAATACAAATAAAGCTAAGTCTTAAGAAAGAAGCCAGATTTGACGGGGAAAACGCTAAGTTGGTAACACTTTAGCGCACTACTCAATTACTCAACTGCTTAGAACTAAATCAAAGTTCGAAGTTCATTTGATTTGCCACTGGTTCATCAAACGAACTGTCATCAATTGACCTCCTAAATACCTTCCTCACATTTCCAACTTCATTGTTCGCCATCTTGCGTTCATTTGATTTTGAGCTACTTCAATAATCGATTAGTTATCGAAAGCCCTTCACCACAACCTCCCTCACACACACATGCATACATATCTATGTATGTACATACACAGGACGCGCCTGCATTCCTTTGCACGTTTGCCATTTCCGATCCCACGCCAAAAAGGCGGAAATCTCTGCACAGGCGAAAATTCTTTCCTCACACACACATGCATACACAAATACGCAACATTGTTGTCTGCGCTCTCTCTCTCTGCCTCTCTTTTACTGCAGTTTGTACCTTTTTCTTATTTGTTTCTGGCATTTTTCTAAACTGATCGTTTTATAATTTTCGTTTGTAATTTCCGTTGAAACCGGTTCGCCATCATCCGCATACCTAACTACCTGTGCCTGCCTGCTCCTTCTCCCTCCCTCTCTCTCTCTGCAAGTCTCTCTTTTGCTCCAAGTCGCCGCGCCTCCGTGCGCAGCGTCGCGCTGAGATTTAGAATACACAGACACACATACATGTTCTTATGGGGATTGTTGATATGCATGTGTGCGTGCGTTTATTTGTATTCTTATTCTTCTCTCATTGCGTGCATCTTCTGCTTCTGCCTTCTTTCACTTTGTTGCCGTGTTGCTTTGTTGTTGTTGCTGTTGTTGTACGATGGAACATTCATTTGTCATTTTACTACGTGCCACCGACTGGTTGAATGTTTATTTGTTTGTTGTACGCGCTCATCATTTTGTGATGATTGTTGTGGTTGCTGCTGCTGCGCGAAACATGTGTGTGGAGAGTGTAGAGTCAAATATACATACATATGTATGTATGTATGTATGTATGAATTTATTTTAGTCAAATTAAACCATATGTTGTTGCGCCAACCAAAATAACACGTAGGATCGTCTATATGTAAACACACACACACACATGTGTATCTTTCTATGCATGTGCACATGTTTGTGCCTTCATAATCAGCAGAGTAGGGAAGGGGGGTAGAGGCAGCACCTCTTAAACAAAACAAATAGACCCCCTCAAAGTAAAAGACATGTACACAATAAAATATGCATACATATGCAAGTGTGTGTGTGTGTGTAGTATATCCCACAGTGATCATCATCATCATCACCATCTCTGTCTTCTACTTCTTGCTCAACAACAACAGCAACACACGAGAGCAAGCAATATTTATTGTTCACGCTCTCTCACGTCTCTCTTACCCCTCCCCCATCGTCTACATCTTGCCATCTCGCTTGCACATACACGTTTGAACTGAACTTTAAGTAAATTTCTTTGCTCACTTGTTGTTGTGAACGCGCTTCCCGGAGAATGAGGAAGTTTCTGCTCTGCTATGTGTGTTTGTGAGAGAGAGCGAACGAGATGAGATAAATTTTAATGTGAGAGCACACACACACATGTCTATGCATGTGTGTGTGTGTATTTGCGTGCTCGCTTGCCTGCATGTGTAAGTACGACTGGGACTGGGCAATGTCTGATCACTGCCAATATACAGGGTGCTGCTGCTTCTTCAAATTGGCTTGTTGCTCTCTTTACCCACTGGCGGATTTATTAGTCGTCGTCGTCATCGTCATCATCGATTGCTGTTGTTGTTGCTTGGCGCTTTTTTGTCGTTGCCCCAACGTCTTTCTCCACATCTCGTTGTTGTTGTTGGTTTCGAAACGGGTTTTGTGTGTGGAATGTGCACTTCCGTTTGCTGTTGCCGTCAGCGTCGTCTGCTGCTGCAGCAGCCAAGCAGGCAAGCCCAGGTCTGAGTGGGCAAATGGGTACGGCTTTCAAGTTTCGTAAAGCTGCTGCTACCTTGTCCCTTCCCCAGACATACACACATACACGCCCCCATCTCCACTTGCCAAGCGGCATCAATACATTCGTTTATGTTGAAATCTTACAGCAAAGATATGTACATTTGTATGTTTGTGTGTGTGTTTCTGCTCCATGTGTTGTCGATTTGTATATGTACATATGTATGTATATGCATATAGTATGTATTTATTTGCTGTCGGTGTTTGCTTTGTACACATCCGGAATAGTAGCGTAAGCAGACGCCGACACCAACACCAACGCACACACATTTATGGCAATTACCATATTGAGTAATTTGCAATTAAAAAGCAGCGATATATCGATGTGTATCGATTTGTCATCGGGAATCGGAACACGAAACAGAAGGAATATAAATCATTCTGTGTGAATGTTCTTTTGCCCGATCACACACTATACCTTGGCGCGGGGGTGTTTGCGAGCGCAGGAGAGTGAACCTGTGAGAGAGCGCAGCAATTGAGAGAGGAGAGAGCGAATGCAGCCATTGAGAGCGTAAGCATATTGATGCTGACTCACACACATGTGTTCACTCACTCACTTGCTCTCCCGCTTTCGAATGCGTCGGTGCTCCTCGCTGCCTGCGGAGAATATATTTGTTTATGAAGAAATCTGATTTGCTTGGAATGCGAATGTCTGTCTGAGGCAGTGTGAGTGTATGTGTGTGAATATGTTTATTTATATGTATGTATGTGTGGCGGAAGTGTGACGATTGATGTGCACATCCTTTTGCTATTTTCCAACATTCCTTAACTAACTCTCTCTCTCTCTCGTGTATTTGCAGATTACTAAATCTCGTGGCGTTGCATGTCCAAAATGAAAATGCTTCCAGTACAGCTATCACTGAATCCGCTCAATCCCAGCATCTGGAGCGATGTCATCTGGCGTTGCCCGCCGCCCCCTTCAAGCCAATTGGCAGAACTGAAGACACAATTGCCACCATCATTGCCATCGGATCCGCGTCTCTGGAGTCGCGACGATGTGCTCGTCTTTTTGCGCTTCTGTGTGCGTGAATTCGATTTGCCCAAACTTGATTTTGATCTCTTCCAAATGAACGGCAAGGCACTGTGCCTGCTCACACGTGCCGACTTCGGGCATCGGTGTCCCGGCGCCGGAGATGTGCTGCATAATGTACTCCAGATGCTGATCATCGAATCACACATGATGCAATGGCATCTGCCCAACAGCCCCGTCACGCCCACCGGTCGCTATCCCCTGTCGCCGCACAGTCACCCGCCCACGCCCACCTGGCCACCATTAAATGCTCCCCCGGATAGCAGCAGTAATCCCTTCCATAGCAGCAGTGCCTCTGCAGCAGCCGCACATATGGCAGCGCATCATTTCATGGCTCCCAATTCCGTTACACTCAGCCCGCCGCCCTCGGTCGATTCCCAGGCCAGCAGTCCGCCCCAGCAGCAGCAGCAACAACAACAGCAACAGCAGCAGCAACAACAATCAACGCCCTATCAAAATGGCGCCAGCATTGCCTCCGCTGTGGCAGCCGCTGCCGCTGCTGCTGCCGCATCCGCATCATCATCAACGTCCTCATCGACGGCGACAACAAGTGCCGCTGCTGCTGCAGCTGCCAACAGTGGCTCGTCCAGTGGCAGCAGCAGCTCAGGCAGCGTGCAGCCCATGAAGGGCATCAGCAGTGCCAGCAGCAATCACTCGGATTCCGATGAGGAGTACTCCGAGTCTGCCACATCCAATGGCAACAGCAGCAGCCACAACAACAAGGCAACGACGCTTTCTTACAGCAGCAGCGCTGGCAGCCCACCTGGCACGCCCATTCACAAGGACATGAAGCCCAATTGGACGCAACAGTTGACCAACAGTTTTGTCACTTCCTGGTCACAGCAACAACAGCAGCAGCAGCAACAACAACAGCAACAACAGCAGCAGCAACAGTCGCAACAGCAGCAGCAGAAACTGACGCTGGAGAATGCCGCGGCTGCGCTGGTTGTGGCACCTGGCAGTGGCTCCATTTCGGCGCCTACAACGCCGAGTTATATGTACAAAGCAAAGCGTGAATTCTTTCCAGAGAACTCGGAGCCAAATACAAGTGAGTAGAACAGAATGTGAAAGAGAAATGATAAAGAAAACAAATGTGTGAATTGCATAAAAAAAGTAAAGTAAATGTGCAGTGGAAACACCTGAAGTGGAAACACTAGCAGTGGAAACATTTAAAATGGGAACACTTGCAGTGGAAACACCAGAAGTGGGAACAGTTGCAATGGGAACACCTGCAGTGGGAACACTTGCAGTGAAAACACTTGCAGTGGAAACACTTGCAGTGGGAACAGTTCTAATGGGAACACTTGCAGTGGGAATACTTGCAGGGGATACACTTGCAGTGGAAACACTTGTTCATGGCGTTTGCTCCGATAAATACACAAACAGCATAGAAATAAATGTTTAAATATAAATAAATAATAATAAAAAATGAATAAATATAATAACAAAAAATAAATCATAATAAATATCTGTGATTAATTAAACAATTAGATTAATTATTACATTCAACTTATTGATCAATAATAAGCTGAACAACGTGTGCAGTGGCAACACTGTGCACTTGCTTTAAAAATCAGCCGTGTAAACACTTGTTGTCTGCCTGAACTGAACGAAAGTTCACAGCGGAAATATCGATAAATACAGTGCCGATTATTGCAATTGCAGTGTGTGAATGTTGTTTTGAATTCAAAATACAAATATAAAGGAAGTAAAATAATGAAGAAAATAAATAAATAATAGTTAATTAATAATTAAAATAAATGAAATACATTAAACATAAATGTAATAAATAATATAATATATATATAAATGAAATGAAATAAGAACAAATGAATCAATCCCACTTAAAATTAATGCAACTAATCAATTTTCTTTCTCCCTCTCTCCTGCAGATGGCCGCCTGCTGTGGGACTTTCTGCAGCAGCTGCTAAACGATCGCAACCAGAAATATAGCGATCTGATTGCCTGGAAGTGTCGCGACACTGGCGTCTTCAAGATTGTCGATCCCGCTGGGCTGGCCAAGCTGTGGGGCATACAGAAGAATCATTTGTCAATGAACTATGACAAAATGTCGCGTGCCCTGCGTTACTATTATCGCGTCAACATCTTGCGCAAGGTGCAGGGCGAGCGTCATTGCTATCAGTTTCTGCGCAATCCCACGGAGCTGAAGAACATTAAGAATATATCGCTGCTGCGACAATCGACGCCAGCCAATAATGGCAATGGCAACACAGCCACAGCCGCCAGTCAGGCTCCCAGTAGTCCCAGCAATTGGAGCACGTCAGCACAGCAGCAGCAACATCAACAACAGCAGCAACACCAACAGCAGCAGCAACACCAGCAGCAGCAACACCAGCAACAACAACAACAGTTGCAACAATCGCCACCGCGTCCCGCCTCTCGCAACGGTCCGCCCATGAATTTGCCGACAGCGGCAGCAGTTGCCGCCGCTGCTGCTGCTGCCTATGGCCCCCAACCGCCATCGCCGCTCTTCATGCACGCCTTCCACTATCTGTCCGCCAATGCAGCAGCCGCAGCAGCAGCAGCTCCGCCACCAAACTCACCAGCAGCTGTCTGCCTGACGCCCGGTGCGGCCACTAGCGGAGGAGGTGGAGGAGTCCCTGATAAATTTCAATTTCATCCATTGAAACTGGAGAATGGCAGTGGGTCGGACAGCGCTGGCGAAGATCTGAAGCCCACGGATCTGAGTGTGAGCAGCAAAACAGCTGTGAACGAGGATTGTTATCCGTAAGTTTGCACAGATGAATCATCCATAAGGCATCGACATGCTAATCCTCGGACCTCTTTGCAGGCTCATACGCAATGCCGATGGACTGACCACCATCAAGCTGATACGCTACAACGAGCCGACGACGATATCGCCCAAACAGGAGTCGCAGGATTCGAATGGCGCTGGTTCACCCAAGCCCATGGATGCAGTCGATCAACAGCAGCAACAGCAGCAGCAACCACAGCCTGTGCCCATGGACAGTGAGTGCAGCGGGGGCGGGGAAGAGGCCTCCTCATTTAGGCATATGCAGCAGTAGATGGAACTGTTGCTAAACTGTTGCTGCACTTGATTCTTCACTGATCCTCAGCCAGTTGCTTACCACACTAACACACACACACACACACACAAATGTAATGACAATCAGCCGCTGCACACTTTACCTGAGCAACAATTGCAGCTGCCAAAGGAGGGACCAGCAACAATAACAAGCAAACACACAGACACACACATACACACACAACCAACGCACACACCTTCACCTTCAGCTGCCTTTTTGTATATACCACACACACACAGCTAAACAATTAAGCATTGCATGTCATTTAAGCAGGCAGCATTAATTATTAATTAAATATATATTTTATACATTTAATATATTATTAAATATTAAGTTAAGCAACACACACACACACATGTAATTTGTTTATATTTTAAGTAGTTTATTTGAGCGGCGCAGCGCAGCCTTCAACGATTTACAGAGTTATGTGCCAATTTTCTACATTATAATTATAAATATTAAACTAAGCTTAAGTTTTAATCACCCCCCCCCCCACACACACACAAGCACACATGTTTACATATATACATATATATAATTAGATCGTAAGTGTTGTCACCCTTGAGCTTTACAATGTTGCCTCAACAATGGTTTCAAAATTGTTAGAAAATTCGTCGATATATATAGAGAGAGATATACAAGAGATATACAAAATGAAAAAACAAAAACAAATATATATATATTAATTAATAAATAATTGAAATAATTGAGAAATTGTTGGCAATTGAAATTGTTAATTGATTGAATGATAAATGTGTGTATACACTGTGCATACAAATGTGTAAACACTGCAAACAAAATTGATGCATGTTTTCTCTTTCATATTTAATATTCTGTTTAGCCATTTCAAATTCATTTCATTCAAATTAATTGTGATAATTAAGAAACATAAAAAAGCAAATTGAAGAAGGAGAAGAAGGAAATGAAAAACTGCAACAGTTTTTCGCCAGCGTTCTTCGCAAATGCAATTTCATTATGAATATACAGACAGTCAAGTAAAACTTTACTCAAATGGACATGTTAATGGACATGTAAAGCGTTACTTGACAGACTGTATATAGAAAACCTAACCTAACCACAAATTGGCTTCCATTTATAAAACAAACACCCACACACACATATATATAATTTATGTATTGTATTTAGTTACTAATTGCTCTTTGTAAGGCGCAAGCAGCAAAAGGTGTTCATATTTAAGTAAACATTTCCCCCGATAAACCTGATGATAAACCCAATAAAAACAGTCTTTTATGTACATTTTCAAGGCACTTTATTGACAGAGTTAGAGTATACATATGCATATATAAGTGTAGTTGATTATGCTGGGTAAGAAGTGAATACAATGTGTAATTATTAAATTAGCGCATATCGCACATTAAGTAAACTTTGCAGATCTATATATATATATGAATATAAATATATTATTTTGATTGTTTTTTTATATCTTACGCTTAAGTTTAAACACCGCCAATAGCTAATAATTAGCCACTTTAGTGTCTCCACAATACCTGTTCTTCCATTGAAAACCTTATCAATCGATAATACAATATAAATGAAGTATGTATAATAAACGAAATTTGAGAAATGATGAAAATTTATATATATGCAATTAATAAATGAAATCAAAACTGATATTTCACTTGCTGTTGTTGTTGTTCCTCTTGATTCATTAAATATTTAAAATTGCAATTCACGATTTTCAAGGAATTCACGTATCATGTTTTGACAAGATCGGAGCAAGGCCTTGTTGCGTTTGTCCTTAATTTTCTTGGCCTTCACAATGCCTCTAACACTGTTGTTATTGTTGTTGTTGTTCACCGGAGTTGAACGAGCGATTGGCAACACTGGACGAAATGGAATAGCTTGAATAGCATGACTCGCTGGAGATGCTGGATTCACTGAGACTTGTGAGTGCACTGAGACTTCTGAAAGCACTGAGATGTCTGATATCATGGAGTCGTCTGAAATCACTGGTATGGCTGCAATCTCTACAAATGCAGCTGCTGGGCTTGGTGGCCTTTGGCTTGTTGGTTCAGGACTTGGTGGCCTTTGGCTTGTTGGCTCAGGACTTGGCGGCTTTTGGCTTGTTGGCTTGGGGCTCGGCGGAGCATCGACGGTAGGTTCTAGCAAATGTGCTGGAATGGAGCGCTTCTTTAGCGGAACTGGAGCTCTGGCGGTGGTGGCAGCAGCAGCAGTGGCGGTGGCGGCAGCAGCAGTGGCAGCGGCAGTGACAGTATCAGCGGAGGCAGCAGCAGCAGCATCGGCGGCGGCAGCGGCTGAGGTTGAAGGAACATCGTCAGGATTAACTGCAACTATGATCGGCGGTTCTTCTTGTGTTTCTGCTGGTGGTGTTGGTGGAAGTCCTTGGGGTAGTGGCACTGCTTGTGGTTCTGGTGGCGATGTTGGTGGTACTTCTTCTGGTGGCGGTGTTGGCGGAACTCCTTGTGGTGTTGGTGGCGGTGGTGGTGGCCGCGGAGATGATGGAGGTGTCTTTCGCCTGCCGGCACAAGGTGCAGCTGGACGTTGTTCTGGATAGCGTAGCATAATTAAGGCAGCAGCGACTTCCAACTCTTGAATACTATGGCCAGTATTCACTGGTGGTTCCATCTCGGATTCTTTTGATTCTTGTGCTCGTTGGGAACGAAGAGAAGTTCGGGAACGTGTCTTCATGTTGATGACTGATGCTCAACTGATGATCCTGAGAGAAAGGCTCTCAGGTTTTATAGAAGCTCAAGGAGTTACCTGCTGTCGGGCTTCGTCGCTCGTCTACCTACCAATTGGTCCTTAATCCTACGCGAGAACCGCGGGTTAATCCGCGCCAGCTGCAGGCGCAATAAAACCCACCCACCCTCGCACAACTGTCGCGATCCTTTCGCAATATGCT
The DNA here is from genome assembly GCA_018903675.1 of Zaprionus capensis. Taxonomy (NCBI): domain Eukaryota; kingdom Metazoa; phylum Arthropoda; class Insecta; order Diptera; family Drosophilidae; genus Zaprionus; species Zaprionus capensis. Next base: position 1,827,937 of record JAEIFN010000040.1, on the reverse strand, counting down.
GGCACACACTTTTATGACACCAATTTTCCAGAACTTGAATTTTAAATCGTTTTATTGCGAAAATGTTTGCGCGTGGTCATAAAGTCAAGCGTTGAAAACGAACAAATTTTAACTTGCACCACTTTGTGCGGTACTTCAGGATAAAGGAAAGATCATCTAAGGATCAATTTACAAAATGACGCTTGACAATGCGTTAAAGTAAAGTAATTTATATTTCTAAGCTGCTTATGATTCTTAAGATTGTACTAGAAAATCATTTTCATTCGTAACAGAAACTTTGAAGAAATGATTTCGATTTCGATTTAATGAATCAAATGCGATTCTAATCTGATTAACAGATAGATAGATAGATGTAATGAATATTAAGTGTTTAATTAATATGACATACGATTTACTCAGTTTCTCATGTGACCATCTACATAAAATTGGGTTTATTGGTTCTTAAGGCCGTCATAACTTAACAATTGTCTTCATCTTCATCAATCAACAGGTATCTACTCCAAATTAATAATATAAACACTAAATTTCTGTTGCATGGCGCCTTTGTTGGTGGTTAGGGTTTCATAACATATACATACATATAAATAAATAGATGATGCACATACATATATGTATCTATATGTATATAGATGAGAATCGCATAAATGTAACCCCAATTTGCTTGTTGGCTTGGAACGTTGTCGTTGGGCGGTGGGGTGCAGGGAGGAGCGGATGCATTCATTCATTATGCTCTCGATAGATATAGCTCGTATTATCCTCCATATTCCCTGGCACACTACGCATGAATTTCAAACAACTTAGCGACCTCATTGAGATCCGCATAATCAGCATTTTGATTGATTATCGTGCGTGCCAGACCGATGCGATTGAACAGATTCCACAGCAGTATGCCCACAATTTTGTCGTTCTTCAGATAAAATATAACACCCTTGCCATAGTTGGCCGAGTCTTCAATCTTGCACTCTTCCCGCTCTCCTCCACCAGTCTTCTTTATCTGGATTTCTTTGTCACCCTTTGGATCGGAGCTCGACTCGGCATAACTGTCGCTGCGTTTCGGATCCGTGCTGGGCAAGGCAAATACTCCAACCGTGGGCAGTGAGGAGTCTACCATACCAATACCTTCGTAGCCAATCTCTGGCCCCAAGTCAGACCAGAACATACTCTGATGCGCATAAGGTTTGTCTATGAAAAATGAAAGGAAATCAGTTAGTGTATTCACGGAAACAATTCCTTGATTGTGACTTACTCGCTCCGGTCATGTTCTCGCCAGCAAGACGTCCAGAGACAACAGAATGATCGTGATGTTCCACTCGTCTGCGTCCCAGCAGTGGATCATAGAAACAGGAAGCATCGCCAGCCGCATACAGATTGTGTCGTGCCTCCAGTTCTGCATTCACAACAAAGCCGCCAAGACTGCGATCCACTTCCAGTTTGGAGACACCCGCCAAGGCAGTGTTGGGTGTGCAGCCGACGCAGACAACAACAATGTCGGATAACAATGTCATGCCATTGTTCAGATCGAGCTTCAATTGAGAGTCGTCACGTGATGCGGACTTGATGCTGGCCTCGGGTATAACACAGACTCCTTGTTTCTCCATTTTCTGTGTGGTCCAATGACTAAGGTACTCTGGCAGCACCTTGGACATATTGGCCTTCTCCGGGTAGACCTGGTACACCTGACCGCCATTGTTCTGCTTGGAGTAATGCGCCAGCGAACAGGCAAGCTCGCTGCCAACGAATCCATTCCCAACAATGGTTATCGAACGCCTCTCCTGCGCATAGCGTTTCAATCTATCAAAGTCCTCGGGTGTACGATACACCATTACCTTCTCCCTTACACTGGGAGGCGAGTCGCGGAACACGGACAGATTCTTGGGGGTGCAGCCTGTGGCAATTAGGCACTGATCGTAAGTGATCTGATGGCCGTCGTTCAGTGTCACAACTTTATTTTGTGCATCCACTTTCTTCGCAGTGAATCCTTGAGCAACGGCTATGCCACCGTTTTCACTCTCCGTCAGTTTCTCGGGATCCACAAAGAACTCTTCAGGCTCGAAGTACAAACTGCAATACACAAATATCAATGTAGTGGGGTCAATTAAAAGAGTCTCATGCATGCCTCACCTGCGCTCTGAGCCTGTCCATTGCTTAAAGCGATAATCCTTAACGGGATCCTCGTTCGAATTGGCCGTGTACCACAGCTCCTTGGAGAGTGGAGGACGCATATATGGTTTACGGAACTCATTGCTTACCATCAGCACCTTGGCCTTGGCGTCATTCGATTTGATGGCACGAAACGCAGAGAAGGCAGCGGTGCCGCCACCAATTATCAAATACGGCACATGCGTTGGCAACAGCGCGGAACTGCTGGGTGCTGCAAGAAGGGGGCAAAGAGGTGATTAAAATAAGGAGCAATGGGGGGCACTAAACTGTGCCACAATCAGGTCTGTTATCTAGGCGTAAAATTACAAATCACTCTCTGATAGCTGACATGGCAAGTGGTTATCTATATCTTAAGCAAATGACTGCTATAATTTCGTATTATCTGACATGTCAATTAGTTATCTATATCTTTATATAGCAATGAGTGCTCAGGGCAGTAGCGACTATCTTGGGGACCCTTGTCCAAAACTTCTGCAAACCCCTAGTGTAAATGCTTTCTTCTAACTAAAGTACAGTGAGTCAAGTAACTCTTTACACATATGCACATGTAAATATTATGTGTAAAGAGTTTCTTGCCATACTTTATGCATTTAGTTCATATTATCTGAAATGAAGTAAGCTAATCTTATTCATTATTTAACTGAGATTATCTAGATCTATTTTATTATAATCTACATATCAATAGATAATAATATCTAGCTACTGGCCTGTGCATTCTCCCTTTTTAGTAAAGTTCAGACTTACATGTTAGCATTCCCGTCATTTTAGCAAGCTTCAAATTTTTGTCCGCTTGTTCTTTCATGGGATCCTTTTTATTACGTCCTAGAAGCCAAGCAATCTGACGAGAATAGAATGCTTAGATTCGATACTTTGATAACTTTGATTAAATTATAATTGAGCTTACAAGTCCACCCGCTAGCAGGGCTGCTAACATGCCACCCAACATCATCATCTTTAACTTTTTTAATTTTTCTTCCGACTTCTTCTTTAGGCATTCGATTCTGTCGTATTCATCGCCACCGCCGCCGCCTTTACCTTTGCCCCCACCAGGAGGACAAGGTGGGGGGCAACTCATCTCTTTCTGCGCTTGACGCTTCAAGCGCATGAATTCCGCGCAGGGATCATCTTTGGATATGTTCTTATTGCATTGCGAGGATTTCAGTACGTCTTGGGCATTGGAGTATGACCTGGAGTCTCCAAGGCGCTGCAATGAGGCAGGTAGCATATATAATGTAAATAACTTAATGTAATTGGGAATAAGGAGGGGTGGGGGCAGGATTGGGTTTATGATTCAATATACCACTTGGGAGTATGGGTCTTGGATAGAACTTGAGCTGCCCCGCAGAAAGCTAGACTGTTTGGCTGTTTGGGGACTATCGAGCTCATCATCTTCTTGGAGTATTAATTCCGTTGATTGGGGAATTGTCATGCAGGAATTCGGATAAGTTTTTGATTGTAATTTAGTTCGCGCTTCGAGAGTGCGTTTCTTTACCATTTGAAATAAACTGCTGTGTGCTGGTCGGCTGAATACTGTAATTAAAGGAACATTGACATTAATAATAATGAATGAAGCAAAACATTACAATGTCATGCCGGGTACATGCCGCACATAACCTCACATGCGGCCCCTCCTCCCGCCACAGCAAGTGGAACTTACCATTGACAAAGGGCGCCAGTGACTGTTCTAAAGGTATGGTGGCTCGTCTGTGGGCCAGAACATAGGCCTGTCGGCAGAATCTGTGATAATAACATCTAACACTCCAAATGCTCATAATACCGATTTAAATAGTGTGTGGGGCAGGCAACAACAACAATATTTTTGAAAATCTATTGGATTTCTTGTGTAACAATAGTAGTAACGTGTGTGTATATATATATTTGCTGTTAGGGTGAAAAGCGCCGTGTTCTCTTGTTAATGTGATTTATATCTCACAGTGAATATGATTTGATCATGAGCACACACATATTTTAAATGCGAAATCGAAAGACTTAAAAATTTACATCACAATACACTCACAAAAAAGTGCACCGTACTGCCTGTGCTGGCATTTAACAACACTAAACACGCTATTGTGAACACGTGAACACAAAAAAACAAGTAGGGCAACTCTAAACATCCAATTTTGTTTTGTTTATTTTCCTTTCTTTTTATCGGAATAAAATGTTAATAGTTGTTTATGAATTTATTTTCGACTAAGAAAAAAAGTAATTTTCTAACACAATGTCAAAAACTTGCACGACTACTAGAAACTTTTAAACTTAAAGCTCTTATATTATAAGCTCAAGCTCAACAAAAATATTTGTTTTGTTTGCAAGTTAATTAACATGAAATTGTTTATAATTTTAGTAATAATATAAAATGAAAATTGGTAATAACGTTTCTTAACGCAACACTGGCCCCAACTCAAATTTAAGCCAGGGGTGCATCACATTCAAATCGCAATTGGCGCTTTCGTTAATGTGTGATGAATTAATACAGTTAAATATATTTTGTGCAAACACAAATACAAAAAAAGTTAAGCTTTCCCATATTCTATATGTATGTAAGTTATTTTTCAGCTTCATTCATTGCCTGCTTCTGGGCCGCTGCAGCTCCGCTGACAGGGGGCTTGATGCCCATCAGATGGCACAGCTCGTTGCGCAGTGGACGCACCTCGACCAGCGGCAGAGTCCAATCCCTTTCAGATAATAATGCAAGAATATCATCCATATTATCTTCGGGTATTTCGGTGCAATCTCCGTGCAGGGCCAAGGCTTCGTAGAGCTTGTTGGCCGCCGTCTTGCGCACATGAACATGCTGCAGACCAAGGAATACTGACATCTTGGAGAGTATACGCTTGCTGAGACGCGGCACCTGCACCAGCTGGCAGAAGGTACTGATACTGGTGGCTGTCTTGTACAGTTTCTTATAACCCTTGACCTCGAGATTGAGCAGTCGATAGACATCCTCGGCAAAAGGATTCGCCTCATCATGCAGTACCGCATCGATGGTGCCCGAACCGATCAATATATCCAGGAAACTCAGCATGGGATATGTGACGCGTTCATTCAAGAGATTCCCCTCAAAGTTCTGCACAATCTCAGCGCAAAGGCGTGGCACCATCTCTGCGTGCGATCGCAAGAATTGGAATAAGGCCGCTGAAGAATACTTGATCTAAGCGATAAATCGAGCATTAGAATGGGAAGTTAACAATTGAATATTTAACTTACCAGAGATTCAGTTAGTTGTCCAATGCTGGCACTCAGGCCGAGCAGGACGCGCTTGGAATAGTCCGGGAGTGCGAGGAGTTCGCAGAATAAGGGGAATGTATGATCTGCGAAGAGCCACAGTACAGACTTCTCATCGCTGGGAAAGATCTCGAGCAGTTGCGCATGGCAACGTATGTGCGGAATGGTGGGCTGGGCATGGACGAGCTGACAGCAGAGACGTCCAGCCAAGCCGCGTGTGCGATCGATTTTCTCCACTGATTGCTGCATGAAGCGCACCACAGTTTGATGCACCTGCTGTGGCGTCAACAGATCCTTGGGACACTGCGTGAGGATCTCATGCAGAGCCGTCATGGCTGCCTCACGCACCCAGGCGCCAATGTCGCCACGATTATCCAGCGTGTACTCATCCAGTGCCAGCAACAGGCAATCCATAACCTTATTAAAGTACCGCCTCTCAGCAAAGGACACTTCGCCGGTGTATCCAACGGTCTTCACTACTTTGCTCAGGGCACGCACGCTCTGCATGCGTGCCTCACTCCAGCTGAAGGTCAGCACGTTCTCATCGCGATCCTCAGGGACGATGCCAAGTGGTGGCAATGCGTGCCTAACAAGATTATCGAGCACTGCATCCAAATGGGAACGCTGCATGTAAGCTGGCAGCACTCCCAAGGCGGCTATGAAGCCCATGCGCATGTGCTCCTCCAGATCATTGTCGGCTCCCTTCAGATACCCTCTGATTACTTGCTCGTTCTCCACATGGCGCTCGTCGATGCAATAATAGGCGCGACTAAGTTCGGCAAAAGCCTCCACGGCTACATCTCTTATGGCGCTTGTCTTGGTCACTAGGCACATGTCGATGACTTGTTGCCAACTGGCTGTGAGTGCAAATAAAATGAGGGAATTAATTTGCAAGTTGAGTTCAATATTGGGGCACTGTACTTACCCAAGCACTGTGGAGTCACTGGCATCTTGGCCACGCTACAGTTGCGAATGAAGTTCGCTGTGCACGACTTCATGAGTTCGCCGCTCATGCCGCGATAGAAATTGCGCTCCAGAAAACTTTTAATCAGTTCGTTCAGCTCGGCAACACGTTGATTAGATAGATACGAGGTGTTGCAATCTCCTTGCTCCTCCAGCTGACGCAGTGCCAATGTAATCTCGCCCAGGGCCAGCACACAGCCGTGGCGTGCATTCACATCGATAGTTTCCGTCTTGGCCAGCAATTGCGGCATTACCACAGCTGCCATATACTCTGGGGCACGTGTGGTGAACTTATAGAGCGCCTTGGCTGTGAGCTCACGTATGGGCAGGTCCCAGTGACTCACCTTGCGTTGCACCAGATGATCGATCAGCGTTTGGCGGTATTCCTCGTACTGTGCTATAAAGTCACTGATATTCAAGTAGGAGTTCTGTCGTATGCCAACGGAGTAGAAGTCCGTTGTGGTTGAGATCTCAATGCCGTAGGGAAAGTTGCCGAGACGTCCAACACTCTCCTGGAATGCAGCCGAGGCAGCTCGTCGGCAGTTCACCTCGCGATCAAAGACGGCCACAGTGAGTAGGCCCGATGAGATTTGCTGCACAAAGGGCTTGAGGTCATCGGGATTGTAGGCACGTGCAAAGGCCCAGCACATGTAGCAGGCAGCGTCACGTATGTGCTGCCCCACAGACATGTAGCCCTTCATCTCGTCGTAGAACAGAGCCTGCATTAGCAGCGGCACCAGCTCCCCCAGGCGATAGGGCAACAGCAGACCTCGCTTGGCCAGCTCAGCAATGGCCAAGCAGCCGCCATGCCACGCCTCATGTGGCTCCAGTGGATTTAGTATGTCAATCACTGAGCCAATCACCTCGTCTGCCAACTCTTTGGGCAGTCGATTGGTCACTCGGCCTAGTCCCTTAGCGGCACTCCAGCGCACATCGTTGCCCCCACTGCGCAGAGCTTGCAGCAACTCTTCGATGACCTCTTCAATGGCATCAGGTACTTGAATCTCATCACCTGAACCGCCCTCATCAGCGGAATCGGCAACGACAGCTGCTGGCGTGGAATTTCCAGCTGCGCTAGCCTGATTTCCCAAGTTGCTGGCCAGCGAGCGAGTACCTGCGGGAAAGGTGAAGGATTAAAGAGGATTTATTATGCATAATCCTGGCTACTCACCTCGCTTATAACGCCAGCTGGCAATGCGCGGCTTAAGCTGCACTAATCCCAGGCGCTGCACTATTTTCACATAATACTTGTACTTGAGAAAGTCATTAACATCCTTATACTGACAAGCGACGATCCATTGCAGCAGCTTGTCTGCATAAGGCAACAGATCTTCGCGCTTGCCGTGCTTCAGTATGGCGGCAACTGCAGCAAGCTGGCCGAACATAACTTGCTGTGTGTCCGCTTGATGCTGCTCGATGATCCAGTCGAGAAAGCGCTCCAAGTACAAATCTTTGATATCCGCACGCACAAAGTACTTGGCCGACAGATAGGCGGCCATGCTGCTGCAGGTGTCGTTGGTGGAGGCGTAAAGCTTGCACAGCTCGAAGATGCGTTCCATTTTGCTCATGCCCGTAGAGGATTGGGCATTGACATGATTGGTGGCAACGCAGTTGTTAACAGGCGCCGCTGTCTCATAGGCATCGAGGCGTGACATATGAAAGGGATTGAGGACTAGTATGGACATCCAGAGCAGGAGCATGTAACGTGTTTCCCAGTTGCTAAACTCCTTGGGATCCTGTTGGCCCAGCAGCTGAAGCACAAACTCTAGATCGCTCAGCTCGTGGGGCATAAACTTGACGAGCACCTTGTAGGTGCGCACCTTACTAATGATGTATAGATACTTGAAGGCGGCATCTCGTTCGCCTGCTGGTATTGTGGGTTCTCGGATTTTGGTTAAGAGTCGCGTGAGCAGCAGCTCCAGATGGGGATCCAGCAAATGGGGCTGCTCTTGGTAATGCGATAATACTTCTGTGTATTGCTCAAACTCACGCTCAAAGGCGCTGGCTTGAATCGGTTTCATTGTTTCAATCATTTGCAGCACCTGCTCCAGCTCGGAAAAGTGCTCCAGCGTATTCGCTGGCAAGTCTTCGTCCTTGACTTCCTCACTGTGCTGCATCTTTAAGCTTTTGTGATTTTATTAAGGAATTTCCAAACAGCCGGCGCAACGCCAAACTTAAAATCGTTAAATGTCTTTTTTTTCTCTCTTTCTCTCTCGCACTCTCTGTTTTCTGTGTTCCGTTCCCAAACTGTTCCCAAACATATGATTCACAGTTTTGAGTAACTTGAACAGCTGATTTCAATAAGGGCTGGCGACTGCTTTGATTCAGAATTATCGATAATACGAATCGGTAATGTGTTTGGCTTTGCTCAGCTGTTTAATGCAATTTAGCATCCCTGTAGAAGTCTCGCAATTTGTTTACACGCTACAACATATTTTTTGTGAACGCGCACGGATTTCGTATCCTAGGCGCTGCCTGATTTAAACCGAAAGCCTTCAAAATGAAATTGGATAACTTCCGTCTGATTGCGGAAGTTGAACAGCGGCGTGCTCTTTGGGATTCATTTATGGCCATGAGTGCCCGCAAAGATATTGGCGCAAAGCAATGGAAAGAAGTATCAGACATTATGATGGTGGATGGTAAGTTTAATATTTCATTTATACAATATTATATTTCAATTTGTTATCAATAAGTTTATTACTTTTTATATATAGTGAATGTATGCAAAAAGCGTTTCAAAGGATTACGCGACAATTATCGTGCAGAGATTCGAAAAATTCAACAAGGACGCACAGGGGGCTCGAACTGGCCCTATTTCCAGGCACTGGAGTTTCTACGAAATATCTGCGATCCCGATAATATGGTTCCGTTCTCTCCAAAACCCTTCGACATAGAAAGTCATTGTGTGGAAAATAATGAACAGAACAGATTGGATGATCTTATAATCGATGTAGATAATGATGATTCATTCGATTTCGAGATTATGGGTGATATATTTAAACGCGCTTCTTCAGAGACCCAAGGACACGATTCCGGTTCGGAAATGTTGATTAACAAACATAGCTCCGATCATTCTATTTCGAATCTATCGATGCCAATAAACAGATCTGATGTGAATTCGTCACCCAGACTGTTGTCGCCAATACTGCCCAAAGCACCGCCTGCAAAGCGCTCGAAACGTCGAAAAACCTCATCCTCCACGGACGGGCCATATCAGAATGGACACTCATCCAATCATCATGCATCGGACGTAGCTCTCAAAGATGATCCAGACTATAATTTTCTAGTTAGCCTGCTGCCACATGTTAGAACCTTGTCGAGTATGAGTAACATGAAATTTCGCACCGAGGTCAGTCGAATACTAATGGACCTGAATCAACAGGACACGCTTCCTAATACCCAGCGGCAACCTGAGAATACGAGCGCGCCATCAATGCCTAAACTTACACCAGCACCAGCCTCTAACAGTCATAGCCAACATCACCAACCCGTAGAGGTTAAATATACGGCGCATAATGACAACGAATACGCGGCGCATAGCTGTATAATTGAGTGCGATGTTAAGATAGAAAATGAGGCCCTGTTTTAAGGGGATCGGTCAAACAGAATTTAGATGTACATATATATGGATTAGTTTTATATTTAACTAATACAAATAGATCCAAAATAGTTTTATATACATATACATATTTCATTACCATCCCTGGAAACACATCGAATTACACATACATTCTCTATCATACATTGTTATTTTTTTTTTTTTTAAATACAATTTTGAAACCTTTATTTGCGAATATTTTTACAGTCTTTCATACAGACATTTATTGATACATTAAAAGAAATCAATTATTAACAAAAAACCAAAAAATATATAAACTCAATAAGGCATTTTATTTTCTCAAGTGGTCTGTATAAAAATTGTCAGTGTGCATTTTATTTCTAAAACAAAAATTTTGGTAATTTAAAATCAACGAGGTACTCAACACTCGCGTGTGAATGACAATTATCGTTGCTTCGCTGCGAATGGCAAATGAGTCAGCTGTTGACAGTTTGAAGCCCAAGTGCATGGGAACAATTCGATTGTGAATTATCTAGCTTGATAAATTAGCATTATTCATTGTTCCGTCCAATTGTGAAGTTGCTTGCGGACTCTAGATAGACCAATATGGGAGACAGTTCTGATGAGGAATATCTGGGTGTCGATTGGATACCGTACAGTGAACGTTCCGAGTGGTCTGATGTGACACCGCTGCCACAGGACGATGGCCCCAATCCAGTCGTGGCAATTGCCTACAGTCCCAGATGTAAACGCTTATAGACCTGAGTATAAATAGTTGATTTGATGAGTATTACGTTTTCAGTTCGTGAGGTGTTCGACTACATGCGCGCCATTATAGCCAAGGGCGAAAAGTCGCAGCGTGCCTTGGAGCTGACCACAGAAGCACTTCGCCTTAACCCGGCCAACTATACAGTGTGGCAATACAGGCGCGATATATTGCGGGCAGTGGACGCCGACTTACAGGAGGAATTGGACTATCTGGATGAAGTCATCGGGCAGAACGCGAAGAACTATCAGGTTTGGCATCACAGACGCGTCATTGTAGAAATGATGAATTGCGCCCAATGGGAACTGGAGTTGACACAGAATGCCCTGGACAACGATGGCAATGCGAAGAACTATCACGCCTGGCAGCACCGCCAATGGGCCATACGAACCTTCAAGTAAGAGCTTCTTCCAAATGGAGATGGAGACTTGTCTATATACTATACAATATATTTATTCACTTGCAGCTTGTACGATGACGAGCTGGAGTTTGTGGATCGTCTAATACGCGAAGATCAGCGCAACAATTCAGCCTGGAATCAGCGCTTCTTTGTACTGAAACACTTGGGTTTCACACCTGAGGTTATTCGCCGGGAACTCGAGTACGCCATGAGCCGCATACGCGTAATTAAGAACAACGAAAGCGCTTGGAATTACCTGATCGGGGTGTTACGACAAAGCGAGAGTGGACAACTCAACAGTTATCCAGAGGTAGCGGCGTTTGCCGAAGAACTCTACACGGCCGGCAATCGTTCGCCATATCTGTTGTCATTCCTGATCGACTTGTACCAGGAGCAGGCACTGCAGACCGATAAACAATTGGCCGACAAGGTCTACACACTGTGCGAGGACATGGCCAGTAAACACGATGTGATCCGGCGAAAGTATTGGATATATGTGGCTGATCACTTGAAATCCCAGTTGAGTAAGTCATCGGAAACGGAGCCATAAGCCGATTTGATCTGTTCGTTTAGCTATTAACTTTGTACGTACCGCTGATTTTTCACTATAAATACGAAAATACATACCATATTATAATGTATAACGATTAATTTATTATGCGAATTCCAGATTTCTCATCAACTATTAATCGTATCAAGATATTTACGTTGAGATCGATATTTAGCACAGATAAAGCCCTTAATTCATGGTCTAAATACTTCTGAGGATTGGCGTGTTCTTCATTGTCATTCCTCTTATCCCCAAGATGTTTTAAAATTTCATATCGTCGAACACATCAAAGTTTTATAAGGTTGTTTCGAGCCCTAATAATGTGTTCGTTATACAACAAGTTTGGACTGTTAAATGTTCCTTAAAATTAGCAGCGAAGTTAAAGCGACGCAACCTGATAATTTTCATCTCTTAACAGAGCCTGTTAAATGTTCCTTAAAGTTAGCAGCGAATTTAAAGTTGAAGCGACGCAACCTGTTAATCTTGGGCTGGCTTCATCTCTTAACAGAGCTACTGCTGTAGTGGCAATTTGACCTTAACATAATGCGTATCTTCTGCATAATATAATGCTTAATGTCATTCTAAACATATATGTATATAGAAATACATACTTGCCCCCATTCCCCCGTTCTGTAAATGTCATCTAATTTATGTCACAACAAAGGTCTGTGTCGTGTGTTTCCCATGTTGTTTACCCAGCGCAGGTTGTGTGTGTTTGTACACGTTCTATGCATTAACAATCAACAGATAAACTTATCTTATCTTAGTTATTGCAGTGGGATAAAAACTAGAGAGGTTTCTGCTGTTGTCTCAATATTGGTATTTATTTAAATTTGCTTCATTTTCAGTTTTGTTTAGTTCGAGTACATACAATATAGCAGTTGTTGTAATATATAACGTGTTATTTCTTTCTTTATTTTCTTTTGTTTATGCAATTCTTGCTTGCGTTTCTTACGTTTCTTCATTTTTGTTTTCATTCGTTAATTTGATTTTCTTGCGTATATTTTGAGTTTTTTTCATAATGGAATAGAATTTTCAATTGGCAAAGGCAAACATGATTTATATGGCATCATTTCGTAGTGTGGAATCTGAGAATATTTCACAGAACTGTCTTGAATTATCGATAACTGATAATAGTTATAGATCTGTTTATTTTGGAAATTCAAAACAATTCCGCGCGCCACTTTAAAGATATTTACCTTTGCATAGTAAGTAGGTACTTAAAATAAAGCAGAAGACATCTTTGGCGTGTTTTTGTTTAGTTCGGCTAAAAAATATTATTATTTTTCTTGCTGTTGTTAGTTTTGTTTCATTTTGTTTTTAATGTAGGAGCAAAAAATCATTGAGTACTCTTTTTGCGTATAGTTTAATAAAATTTCGTAATAATAAAATATATATTTGTTTTTTTTTTGTCTTTTTGTTGTATTGTTTTTTCTTTCGTTTCTTGGGTATATATAAATTTGAAAAAGCCTATAAATCCAAATGTAGTTAGTATAATCAAATCATTATTTCGCTTGGGCCATGCTTTATATAATATTTGTTGGAAAAAACGATGGAATTGGAAAACGTTTTAGTTTATTTGAAATATATCTAGTATGCTAGTGGGGGGCGGGGGCGGAGGAGGAGGGTTATACATATACATAGTAAATAGATGGTTCGCATGGCCCGGATCGTAGAATATTTGGTACCAAAACCATTTGTGATTTTCAAAAATTGATTTACCTGTTCTGAGTTTGCGTGGAGCCAGAGAGAAGTTGTTGTAGTTGTTCTTGTTGCTTCTGTGTGTGTTAACAATTTGATATATATAGAGTATATGTATATATATAATATAGTTTACAATATAAATTTATACGCTCCACATTTGTGTGTTCGCACTGAGCCGTGTTTCATTACAATTGTTCTTGTTGGATTTCATGTTTTGTAAAAGCATTTTTAGCAAAAAATTAAAAAGTTTCTTTGTTCACATCTAAAATCTGACTGACCTTCGTAGACAGCGTGTTGTTGTTCCTTGACTATTATTGTTAAGTTCATATTTTACGTAGATCTCATCATTATCCTCCTATCGACTTTTGTTCTCTGTTTCTTCTTCTTTAAATATATAAAATAAATCATTTCTCGCTGCGCTTTGTTTGTGAGGAAGCTTCATATACCATCTATAAATATACTCCTACATAGATACATGTAAATACTATGTAAATGTTTCTCCTTATCCTTCTCCTTTTCAATTTCAATTTCATTTATATAATTGTTAAAAAATTAACGCCACTTGTGCCTTGCTAAATTTTGTTTTCTATTTCTTTTTTTGTATTACGTTTTTTGTTGTAAGTATAATCGATTCTCGGATCCGAAGAGTACCCCTAATGGTGCCTAGGTCTAGGTGCGTACGTCTTTACACAGATACACATACACATCTGTATGTATGTGTATATAGTATAGTATGTATGCATGTATAGCGCTCCGAATTCAATCTGTAACTCTCTGGGGTGCGACTCTTGGAGCCACACCCATCTACTTATCCTCCCCGATGCCCTCATCAGTTGTTGTCTTACGCTCTCTAGCCTCTTCGTTGCTGATATCACATTTTTCAGCCAACATATCCTCGATGCCCTCGTCATCCACCTGGCTCTGACTCTCGCCGGGCAGATGCTTGCGCCGCGGCACTACAACTACAACACACTCGCCCTGAGGTAGTGGCGGAAACTTGGCATAGGATGTGTTACTTATGGTGCCCACTGTGCTATCCTCATAGCAATCGGGTGTCATGCGGACGCGGCAAGTCTCGTATGCCTTCACATAGCCCAGTTTCGTATACAAATTCCTGGATGCATCGTTATGCGGACGTATCACAACGAAGGGCGTATAGCCGCGCTCAAAGACAAGCTCAGTCAACGCCTTGGCCAGACGAATGCCATAGCTAAAATAAAGTAAAATCTATATAGTCTCTCTCTGTTGCACTCTGTAGTTTCATACTCACCCCATGCGTCGATAATCTGGACGTGTTTGCATTGAAAACATAGCGCCGTAATACGAATGGACCATCCATGCGGCCAGTTCGTTGGTATCCTTGCGGAAGATACCCAAACCTGGAAGCACACGCACGAGTATATCGAATAGTTTGACGCATTCGATTTCATTGGCCGGATAAAGATCGTGTATGCCTTGGACATTGTCAAGGGTCAGCAGACGCATCTCCGCATCCTCGGGCAGCGGTTCCAGCTCCAGTTCCGTGTTGAGCTTTTCACACACATAGATATCACCACTGAGTCGCTCCATAAGCCCAATTTTAGAATAGAAATCATCCAGGCGATTCATAATTGCGATGTGCGTAAAGTTCAGGTACAATGGCTTCTGCCAATCTATAAGTACATCTTCGGTGCGCATCAGATCGACATGTTCGATTTGTGCGGATGGACAAAATATGCCAAACGTTTGGTATATATTGTTGTGGGGCTAAAATAGAAGATACTCTATATTAGAGGTATACTTTTTAGAGAGACAACGTCAACATACCGTAAGCGTGCATCCTGGAAAATGTAATATAATCGGTTTTTCAGGCCAATCTTTAGCAACATAAAACTTGAAATCCCAAATATGATCATTCAGGTACGTTTTAATGGTTTGATGAAACTGCAAGAGGGGGAATACATTTTAATTAACATTAAATTTAAGACTGATCTAAAAAGTATGCTATACAGTGCAGTTTACACCGCTCCTTTTGCGACTGTCCTTATATGCCGATCTTTCGCTATCAATTACATTTCAGCGTTGCCAGATTGGTGTCGTCTTATTCTCAATCTAAGTCCTACCAGCTGATTACAATATTATCTTTGCATTATACATGCACATTTAACAGTACAGTGCAGTATATACATAACATAACATATATAGATTAAAGTCGATATTAATGTTAACTAGCATAATTATTGCTCTCTGTGCCTTTTCTTATATTTAAGGAACACTGTTCCACACTTTCCTCACATTATGATGATATTTAATCAAGGTTTTTATGGTTTCACTCGTAAACTTGCTCAGCCCGTGTTTCATATTTACCGTTAGCAAGGTCTTAGTCATTCTGTTATGGAATTACCTTCAAATTAGTAAACGCTTTTATGGCACTAAATTGTTTGCCCAACTTCAGGCTCGCCCAGCCAAATATTTCGGCATAAAAATCGAAACTTTAAGCAACACCAACTGCAGAGTACGACTGTGACTCCAATGTCGGCCCAGTTCTTGATGTTTCTGGTGCCAAGCCGAATAGTTTACCGGCTGAGTCCGCCCCCTTTTGGGGTTGGGAGGGAGAACATGAAGAGAACAAAACAAGGGAATGTGCTGAGCACAAAGCGAACTTGAACACGTGATGAAAAGGCGAGCCGAAGTGCCGCGAGAGGGAGGCGGGGGCGTGGCATTAAAAATTGAAGTGAAACGGGCGTAAACAGTAAAAACAGGTCAACAACAGCGATGGGTTTCGCGCAGATTGGGACTGAGATTGCATGTCTCGCATAGAGTCCGGGGCAAGGGGAGAGAGAGTAATTGTTCGCCTGTTAAATTACCTGAGAATGGGGGCGTGGCTGTTGTGCACATTATACTACAGTGACTAGTGCTTACTATAGTAAGTATACATACATAAATATATTTACAGACTGTTCAGTTAATTGTTAATATCGCACATACCTTTAATGATTCCGGCAGATAGCGTTCTAAAGTTACCAAAATTTCTGGAAGCTCTGATTCATGCACCAAACGAAAGTGTCTACCTTCAGGAATGATTTCCATTTCTGCAAACAAGAGTGAGACAGAGAGAGTGAGAGTTAGTGAGAGTGAGTGTCACATTAAATGCAAATCCGTTTCTGTCTGGCATTATTTATGCCTCGGATACGTCCAAACACATTTAACAGTCTCGAATGTTGTCCAAATGCAATGGCTTTCTTTTATTTTCGGATTCCCTCAAACCTCCCGCCCGCCTACTGCGCTTGTTCCTCTTCCCCCCTTCTCCTGCCACCTCTCGGAAACGCGTCACGTTTTGGCCTCAGTCAAGGCCAAAGAAATTTCTCAAGAGCGAAGAGAGAGAGAAGAGGAGAAATATGCGAAAAAAGCCAAAAGCCGATGACAGTCGCAATTTTGATGTCGTTGATGATGCTGTCATTTTGGCTAATACTAATACTAATACTATATATCCGGGGGAATGGGTTGAGGGACTTGCCCTCTCGAACTGCTTTCAATTACGTATCTCAGGACATCCGTTGCCAAGCTAATTTGGTGGATTGCGAGCCGACAAACCCCCAACCGAACCGGACATACACATGTGACGAGGCATTTCCTCAACAATCAAAACAAATTCTGATCGATCGGGGAACCAATTAGGTTTAACAACACTTTATGTAATCAAATTAGCCAGAGAGAGATGGAGAATGAATGAAACTTGTTAAGGGAAGTTAAAGTGAACGCACAAATCAAATAAGCTATAAATGTCTTTTAAATTTCACATACGAAACACTCAGTTTCTCTCAGTTTACATAAAATCGATAAACATTTAATAGACGCAAATTAGCAGCAAATTTTGTGGATGAGTAGTGAAAATAAATATTTGACATGCAAGAAACCTCTCTTCAATTTCTCAGTGACTAAGGAAAAGATCATGGAGATGCTATTGAAAATTTTCAGTTTGGTCTATTATTTAAACATATGTTATGTTCTTACTAACAATAATTATGCGAGTATTTACGACTGTCTCTCATGTCTGTGCGTTGCAAATGCTTGAGACAAGAACTTTTCCATAAAGATTTCTGTATAACATGCGTTATTTAATCAATAATTTTATTTTATTTTTCAATTCTGATTTTACATCTATTTTGCTGATTAATATCTACATTTCCTCCAAATTTAATTTCGATCGGACAATAAACACATAAATTATTCAAGCCACCTTCCGAGCATCGCATTCTGCGCTTGTTTGACTAAGGTTAATTGACTACTTGATTACTTGACTGCTGTACTGATTGATGATATGATTGATGCAGTGGGTTACTGCTGAGACTATTTATTACAGCTATTTGTGTTGATTCCAACTAGTTGACCTCGCCCACTCGCCGCGCACACAACGGGGGCGTAAGTATGAAATAACAAATGCCTTCTTTGCTGGGGCGTTTGGAATTAGTATGCGTATTAGTGTGCGTGTTAGTCATGTTCTCGAATCCTGATGGCTTGTGCTCTGCTCTCGAGAAACACAGGCGGATGCACTGCAAGAAATGGGCAGATACGAAAAGGAAACACCTTTATATATATATATATGGGAATTCTTGCTTCTTCAAGGTCGTCTGCATGTACATACTGGCATTTTCTTGCAGTGCACGTACTGACCCGTGTCACTGTGTGTGTGCTCCTCTCTGTGTGAGTGCAGCAGGTCAGACACTGACACTGACTGGACAAGATGTGTCTGCGTATTTGCACGTCCGGCTCAGACACGTCAACGAGCAAAGGAAAACGGATCTCCAGACGGATTTGCAATACAAAATCAATATAAAGCATTTCTAAACTGATGTCAGGCAGTGTACAGGTAGGTAGACAGGGAGTGGGGCTGCAAGGACAGCAGCGAGGGGAACGAGTATTGCAAACATCTGTTCACATTGCCGCCTACTAGCTTTTGTTTTGCTTACTTAGCCGATAAAAATACCGTTGACATTTCACAGCAGCACCCCCCCGCAGTGTCGCCAGAGAACGAAAAGAATGAGCACGGAGTAATGATGGCAACGGCAACAAGGGGAAGAGCAAGGCATATCTTACCAGACAGAGCGCGATTGCCCATTGCGATGTCGATTCGACTCGTATAGATTGTGAATCCCGTAACCAATGCCATTAACCTTCCCCATCCCATTCCCTATTCCCACCCCGGGGTCCTGCAGTGCGCCGCGTCGCACTTGCCAGCCAATTAATTCTTGTTTTTGGCCCAATTATTGCATTGCATTGCTTATGATGCGATCAATAGAATACCCTACACAGAATGAAGTATATTGATAGAGGGGGAATTATTAAGGGGGCTCATCAAATAACTGGGGAATTTTGTTCGTGGTTTGGACTCTAGTTTAACTATATAGTTATCTAAATTAGATCGACATATAGTTATATTATTTATGAACATCTGTAACTGTGGCACAAGATTTTACGGATTTCTTTATGTTAAATTATAGTCGATTTACCTATTGAAAGGTTGTAGGATATTTAACAGTCTAGTGAGCTTCAGTATATGTATATCCTTAAAAGTCATATATTTTTAAAATATTGATAAACAATAAATCCGAATAGATGGGAGCCATACCTCCGTTGTTAAGATAAACTTTTTACAGCGAGGAGATACCCTTGATAAACTGTGAAGTTAATCCATGTTTTAATTATTTATTACGATCTTTTCAATTTTAACATTTTTGTGTTCTCTCCCGCTCCTTTTGAGTTAACATTATCCTATCGATAGCGTTTACAGTGTATCGACTAAGGTTAAACTTAACAACAGAAGACTTTACATATTAGAGTATAACTTAACAAAACATAGAAAAGAGAAGGTTATAATTGACATGCACATGTGCCCAGCACGCGCGGAATGCGAGACGAGTTTTCAATATTTTTAGCAGTGTATAATTAAAAAGATATGCTGAAAAAATCGTTGATGATCCATTTGTAAATAGGAATATAAATATTTATATATACATACTATATATACGAATAGTGAAAGCACTTACAAAATTATTAAATCCGTTGACCTTGTATGAATTTGTTGCTGTAGTTGCTGCTGCGGTTGTTGTTGTTTTTGGTGTTGTTGCTGCTGCGGTTTGGCCAATCCCAAATAGCAATCCTTGCGTGCCTTGTGTTAATTATTCTTTATCGCCGCAAATGATACTTTAATTTTTATATAAATTTTTAATTTATTAAATAAATTGTTTATAGGTGTTTTGTATTTTTGTTTTAGTTTGTTTTTTTTTGTAGAATTTTTTTCTTTTAGTTTTGGAAAAAACGTGCAGTATGAAAATAAGTTATATTTTATTATTATTTTTATATGCGAATCACAGATGCTCTTTATTTATTTATTTAATTGTTGAGTGCCTTTTATTTGTTGTTGTTGTTGTTGCTGAGTAATTATTATTTACTTATTTCTTATTTTCTGTTAGTTGGTTAGGCCCCTTTAAATGGAGGACGTGTGTTGACGGCAGGCGACGCTTCTATCGAGTGCTCACTGTGACTGCGAGTGAGTAAAGAAGTGTGAATTGAAGAAGTTCGCAAGGTATTCGATACTTTTGTTGTTGGTTCTCTTTTATTGTTTTTGTTGCCCCCGTTGCACCGCTCCTCCACAGACAGGCCTAACCTAACCAGCTAGTTGTTTTTGTGTGTGTTGTTGTTTGTGCTTCTTCTTCTTCTTGTTCGTCTTCGTCTTCTGTTTGCCTTGTGTATCGTCAGCAGATACAACAACAGGCGTGTGCTAGTCCAGCATGGCGGCTGAGGACGAACCGTAGATGGAGATGGCAATTGTGTTGGCTTCTCCCTTTCGTTCTTCCTTCCACTACTATTAACAGTGCTGCTGCTAACGCTGTCTGTTGTGTTGTTCGCTTAGCGATGAGTCGATCGTTCGTACGATTTGTCGATTATTTGCCTTGGGTTTCTGTCTCTGGGCTTCTTTGCCTCTCGTTTTCACTTGTTTTCGCTGCAATTTATGTATTTTCACGAAAATTGATTTTCCGCCTTGTTGCCGCCTGGCCTGATTCTAGTTCTCTAGCTTTTGGCTTGTGCTCTGTGCGATATCCTTGTGCGGCGCCTGCTTTTGGCTTCAGTTATTTCGGTTAGTGCTTCGCCAGCTCAGCCCCAAGGACGCGGCACTTGGACACACACACGCACATACACACAGAAACACAGAGAGACACCGACACCAACGCGTCACAAATTGAATTCGTATAATTTTATTGTGTGCTTTGGTTTATTCTCCTTGTGGTCTCTACCCCGGCTCCGTCTCGGTTATGGCAATCTGTCTTCTTGCTTGTTGTAGTTGTTGTTTGGTTGCCCTTTTTGCAGTGCGTTCCAATTCGTTGTTGTTGTTGTTGTTGCTGCTGCTTTGGCTGCGCCTGTTTTGGAGATTGTTTGGAAATTCGCAGAACCGAACTAAGCTGACTGACTGACGACAACGAACTGATTCTGAATCCAAGGAGCAGAACCAGATGTTGCCACAAGTTTCTATATTTACATACATATACGTGTGTGTGTGTGTTGCGAATCGAACTTGCAACGTGGCAACGTCGTCGTCGCAGTCACCGTCGTGTTGCCGACACTTTCGTTGTTGTTGCTGTTTTTTTTTTCTCTCGTCTGCGTTCTCGTCCTCGTCTCGTGTTTGCTGGCGATTTGTTTTTATACCCTTGCTAAGGTTCTCTTGATTTGCTTGTTGGATTTGTAACGCAGGCGGCTGTTTATTTTTAATTGTTATTCTTATTTATGATTTTACCATTGTTTACAGTGTTGCCAATTCAACAAACTCGGGACATTTCGGGACAACCACGAATTCGATTAGAATTTAATGCAGGTTTGATCGATTTTCGCTGCATACTTTTGTGCTGTTAATAATTTCTGCTAGTATCACTAAGCATCGAACATGTTCGATGATAGCAGCTGTTAACAGATTTTGTTTGCATTTTATTGGTGTATTTATGTCAAGTGTAGCATATAATGTGTTTAATCAATGCAAATAATTAGCATATTAAATTATTAAATGTAAAAACAAACGTTTAATTTATATTTGATACTTATACTACATTATTATACCGGCTCTGGAAATGTATTAAATGTTCGTTGTGGCCTGGCTCACTGCTAATGCATGTTACCAGCACATTTAAATGCCGCCTGCAATTGTGTTTGTATTTTAACGCGCTCACATGTTGCCCGTTGGTTGTCGCGTCGCAGCTGCTCTCGTTCGCAAACTCTCTCAGCAAAGAGGGAGAGATGGAGAGAGCGCACGAACGAGCACACGAGAGAGAGCGCTCGCATGTTCGTCAATGTTGCTGCATGCAAGAACACATACATATACAAAGACCGCAAGCAAAAAGAGATGTCAGAGATGCCCGCCAACTCTAACCCCCGTCTGACTCCTTCACGTGGGTTAGGGAGTTTCGCTTTTTGCTTTCACGCTGCTTAGCGCAACTGTACAATCTGAACAGAAGCAGCAACAGCAACAACAACAACAACACGAGTAACGGCGGCGGTTTTGCATGCGTTTTCAAAACACATTTGGCAAAATGGCCACGGCGTCAGCGCAATACGTATACGACACGTTGTGCACGTGTGTTGCCGGCAACAGAGAGGGAAAGAGAGAGAGGGAGGGAGAGAGAGTGGTGTCCTTCTTCTTTTCCCTTCATACAAGATGCTCTTACCTCTGCACTTCTCACTCTCTTTCGCCTTCTCTCTCTCTCTCTCTGTGTCACTTTCTCTTAGTCATTTGTTTTGTTTATGTCGCACAGCTGTGCGTGCAGCCCAAAATCATTTTAATAGACTTTTAGCTTTTGACTGACCAACCCCGAGGCAGAAGAATCAGCGATGGCAGAATAGAAGGCAGAAGGAAGAGGGAGACTGGGTGTTCGTGGGCTCAAGGTCGCGTGCGTGGATTGACATTTTTATTGGCGTCAAGTGGCGACATTCAAAACTATTTCAGTTACTTTCCCCACTTCACAGTCACAGTCACAGTTACACACAGGCACATGCAGTCGCAGTTGAAGTAATTAAAATAGACAGAGCGACTCGCCAAAAGAGGCGGCGGCACTGGGCGTTGCATTGAAGTTGCTGTGTGGCACAACAAATACGCTAAGTAAGTTACCCCCCAAACCCACAATTCCCTTGCCCACACAACATGCAGCGTGAATCACGCAAGCCGTGCAGCACGCAAAATAATATACAACAACAACAACAACAAGAGGAAGAACCAGACGAATGTTAATGTTGGCAGCGCCTGACAGTAAGATACCCTTCGCCCTATTTAGTAAAACTCTTACAAATTCAGTGTGGTGAACAATAGTTTTGGTAGACGCTCTATGGAATCAAATGCAATGGATGGTGTCTGATGCTTAACATTTATTTTGATTAAATGTAAAAGGTTTAAAAAGTTACGGAGCGACACCTGTTGCGTGATTGACAGTTAGCGATCGAAAGAGAAGGATTTAACGATGATTAAAAGGATATCGATAAATTCAACAGATTAATATCTATTGAAAGTGAATATTTAACAGTAACAGTAACAGTATGAATTCGTAAGACAAAGGTTTCTGCCGCCTATTGCTTTCTCACTCTAACAAGGAGCAAAGTTAGTATACCCTCTTTAGAACATTTTTAATGTTCGTAGGGTATAAAAAGTGACGCCAGCTGGTGCCAACAACAACAACAACAATTTCACAACAATTTTCTTCTGACAGTTCGCACCACGCGTGTTGCTGATCGCTGGGTGTGTGTGTGCGTGTGTGTGAGTGTGTGTGGTTGTTATAACAGATACGCGAATCGTTATTCGATGCGCTCATTTCCAAGGAAACTTCAGCAATAAAAGAAAAACTAAACACATTTTCACTGACAAGTGGTAATGGAGAGGGGCGTGGAGGAGGGTGTTGCCTTTATCAGGTATTTTCATTTGCGTACTGTCCTTCAGTATGTGGCTATGACGACTTTAAAATGGGCCGATTTGCGGCATTATTTGCTTATTAAGCCCCTTGCCTTGCCAAAAGAATACCCCCTGCCATTCTTTCATTCCTCCTGCGCTCCTTGCTTCTACCAAGAGCGACGCCAGTGTCAGTGTTGACAAACGGCTATGGGGTACAGTCAAGGCCGCGACAGAGTGCCGGCATGGAGTCGCTTGGCCTTTAATTAGCTTTTAGTCCACAAACAGTTTGCTGCTGTTGCCTTTGCCTTTGCCGCAACCGGATTACTCATACGTAACGTTGTGCAGGCAAACGGAAGAGGTCCGCTCGCATTGTTTCAACGGGGCTCCTGCTCCTGCTCCGTCTATACTGCCATTGTATGGTCAAACGTGCATGACTGCCCTGGCACGTATTTTAGCCCGCAAACCCCGTATGTGGTATAGGGTATATAGTCTATGGTGGGTCCCCGTTAATGTCAGGGTCAAGCCAGTCAGTCAGGCAGGGCCATTTTGCATGCATGTATCGGCTATTTTGTTTAATTTCTATATTATATGAATACATATGCATAAATCAAAGCGAGGAAAACAACAACAACCGCAAGTACAGTCTTACGTGTTTATTGTTGCGGGCTAGCTGCAATTTTTATTTATTTAAAAGCAATTGACAACGGACAACAGCTGCACACATTGGGGACACTGTGGCACATATACAGATACATCTGCTGCTCGCACATGCCACCGACAGCAGGCCAATAAAAAAAATGGCGTTGACCTTGACTTGCCAGTTGGCAATTAGAGTTATTTTCATTTGCAGTTCGGGGACATGTTTATTTAATGACGCACCCGGCAGGGACTAAATTGCCAGAAAAGTCATGAATAAAGTATTTGTGCATTAGACATTAATACTGGAAAGATGGCGCTTATCTGAATTTCTCTTTAGAGGGTTGCCATTGCAAATTACAAGATGATTGGGCGCGCAAATTCGAATTTGAATAAACTATAACAAAACATTTTGCTAGATAAATAATAGATAACACCTTATCTACTTAATTTAACCCATTCAATTATATTAACTTTACGAACTTCATTATTGAATTTCAAATTCAAATATAGCAAAAAGTGTGACCTTATGCACAAAACGCAAAATTTAAGGTCATGCGCGTTATAGCCAGCCGAGGGAAATATCGATAGAGCCAGACACATTTGTGTACGATACTATCGCGCATTGAATTTAAATGTCACGTTTTCAATGAAATCGATAAAAACAGCTGTGTTTGTTATGGTTCTGCTACAGCTATGTTATTAATTGTTAGAACACACATAAGAAACTGCAAAATTTAAATTGCTTCTACAACAGTAAATTATCAAACTAACAAAGTATTTCTAAAAACTCAATTCCTATTGAAATATACAAATGGTTTCCTTCTCTTCTTATTGCGGCAACGACGATAAGCGAGCACGCAATTTGTGCTCACTGTTAACACATTCGGGCGAACTGTTAAGTTTCAGTCTATTTTGAGAAACCAAATTGAATGGACGTGATTCTCGCTCTGATTACTGAATTCGCCGAAAGAAGCACAAAAATATTTATCAAGTTTACGTGTAGTGTGGGATTTTGTTAAAAAAGCAAGCTAAAAATAAAAACAAAGTGCAATTCAATTATAACAGTGTTAAATTAACCCCATGCGCAGTGCGCACTTCTGGTTTTGATAAGAAAGTCGTGTGATTTCTTGATAATAGTTGCATAACCCTTGACCATTGTAAGCGCCAAAAAAATACTAAGAACAAAAACAACAACAACAACAACATCGGAAAGAGCATATGTACATAACTTGCTTATGCAAAACTAAAGCGAAAAAAGGCGCAGAGAGCGAACATAAAAAATTCCACTGCGGTGCTGCGGCCGTTGCCGCCGGGTGCGCTCCCCGCCCCCTGCTGCCCAGATACCTGGCTGAGCAATAAATTCAAGTGCCCGTTAATTATCCAATTCATTTTTCATTTAAATCCGGCCGAAAAAAAACTAAAAGAAAGAGACAGAGCGCAGTTTTATTATGTCCCAAAATCGTGAAACTCTGATACATCTGATTGCCGGCGGGTAAGTGTTAACATATTTGTTGTTTTTGTTTTTACCTTATCTGCTGTGCTCCTTTACGGGGTCTCGTGCTCTCGCTCTCGCTCTAAAACTGGTTTCAGTTGGAATTGAACGTCGCAATTGCGATTTGTGTTCCCCAACAACAACAAGAAAAACAAAAACAATTAGACAATTGACCTGCAGCAATCGGGAAAGTTGGCAATGGCGCCAAAAAGAAAAGGAAAAATAAGAAATAGAAGGAAAAGCTGACAAACAACAACAACCCACACACAAAAAATTGCATACACACAGACACACACACATATGAAGGCACACACATGCATTGCGATCATCTACACTTCACGTGTTCATGTTCGGTTTATTTTGGGCCCAACTGGTGGTGCGTCCCACGCTGCGCAAAAATAATTCGAGATAAACGTCACGCAAAAAAACGTTCGTCAATTAAAACCGGCGCTAGCAGACGGTAAAACATCATGAATACCAACAAAAAGTCTAAATCAAAACAAAGAAGAAGAAGAGACGAAGAAGATAAGATAGTAATGTTTGCATTGACACACCGAACAACGCGATGCCCTTCACATGAACTTTTATCACAATCACATCTGTCTTGCACATCTGTTGCCAATAAAAAAATAAGAAAATAAAACGACAACAAAACTAATTTAACACGTATAGAACATAGATATAATGTGTGGCTTACATATCATCAGATAAGTCAGGGATAAAGGGCCTGCACTGTGTGGTTGATAAATGAGGGAGATAGAGAGAGAGAGAGAAAGAAAGAAAAAGAGTGCGAGAGGGGGTAGTGGGGTGAGTTAACCACACACAAATCATGTTTGTACTCGGTAACAATAATAACGACGTTCAATTGTATTGTTATTGTATGGTATGCGGTTCTATTTATAGACGTGTATCTTAATTATTTTTTTCTTTCTGTATTTATCGCACACTCTACTCAGCATGCAAGGTATATCGGCTGTTTTAGTTACCGCGAATCCAGTTGAAAATGACTTCCCCAACCGGTTTGCACTTTGTTTTTATTTATATAGCTGAAATTCAATGCCGAAGCATATGTAAAATAAATGGGTTGATATAAGTCGAGCCTCTAAATATTGCAATACATGACACACCTATGAAAACAATAGCAGTAACGTGTGGATTTCTAGTATTTTCGAAAAGAATGGAAATGCGTCTTATGTTTTAGAACGATCGTACTAGGCCGGCAAATTAGTTTCGTCGTTAATTATCGACATGCCAAATTAGAATCAACTAAAATGTTAATTGCAGAAAATACTAAAATTCTATTCGCCGGCCGGCCGGCTTCATGTTAATTTCATGTACAGTACATGTATGTGTTTTTTCTGCGGCTTTTCATGCGTTCACTGTAAACAGCTTTAAACAACAACAAGCAAGCAAAGCAGACTCACGTTGCATGCAATGTTGTTGGCTCCCTCCCCTTCATACGCCTTGTAACTTGAGCCACCTGAGCTGATTATCCAACTGTGCGTCTGCTAAGTCGGAACTAGAGATACTTGTATTTCTATCTACATACATACATCTATTCTTGAGTATTTTCTGCGGTATCTCGTGTTTACCCACGTTACTATCGCTAGAAAAACAACCTTGCAGTTGCCCCACACAGAATGATAGACAGAGACAGAGTGAATGCGAGGAGGAGTGGAAAGGGAAGGCGATAACAAGCCCTCACACAACTGGACGTTGTTTATCGATAAAAATAAACTAAACCACAACAAACGGTGACATGCATCCCCCATGTTAGTTTTCAAGATTGTGAAATTGCACCACACAAATTGCCAATTGTACTTAGAGAATCTGCCCTATCTGTACCTGGCTCATTAATGAGGCACACCGACTATTGTCACGCATTGCACAGATTCGTTTATTTTGTTGGCATTATTCTATAGTATTCTATTTTCTATTTTTATCTCACTTGACACAATAATCTTGTTGATTATACTCTTTAATTCGATAGTTTAAGGGTATATATTTTGGTAGATACTAATTAAAGAGCAGCTTAACAGTATAGAGACTCTGTTATTATCAATTAGCAGTATGAATGTTAATAAACATTATTGAAGTTTCTGGACTAATGTTCAGTTAACAGGTGAAGACTTGCTAACAGATCACTTTACATTTACAGGGTACACTGGGCGCTAGACACGCTTGAGCAGGTGTACAACTTTTGTTATTGTTGTTGTTGTTGCAAAACTTTTGCTTTTATTCGATGAAATCAACAAATCAACAGAGACAAATGCGACTTGGCCGGCGCAATGTTTTGATTTTTGTTTTGGTCTTGTCGCGCCGTTGCAAGAGAGGCGGAGGGTGGTAGGGGGAAATAAACTCTTTCTGGCACATTGACTCATTTGAAGGCGACCTCAAGCACACACAACAGCAGCAACAACAACATTCCTAATGAGGTGCATTGATAGAGCTTGAGAAAGAGAGAGTGTGAGGTTGGGGAAGGCAGTAAAGAGTGCAGTTCGAACATTGACGTGGGACAAGAAAACAAACAACAATGCCACACGTTATATAAGATTAAGTAGATCTGAGTTATTTTTAGACCTGCATGGGATGCTTTGTGTGTGTGTGTGTGTGTAGGGGGGATTAAGTGCATAACTCATGGGACAAATAGGTTGACATCTTTTGTTTTCCTTATTTATGTCTGGCCCAGCACAATTTTTTCTAGCTATTTGTTAATAATAAACTGGATTTGTTTATTTAATTATATATATTTATTATTTAATTGTGCTTGTGCTTCGTCTTCTTCTTTTCCTTTTGACATTTCATGAGCAACTGGACAAGTAACTTAATTATGTTATTTTTCATAACATTCTGCTTTACCAAAACAGCTGATTTATTCTTATGCTAATTAACATTACAGATCAGGACATCTGATTTACTGTTATGCTAATGAACATTACAGATCAAGACATAGACATTTATTCCAACAGTATTTTTTCGAAATAGGTACAATTTTGATTTCTTCTTTTGGAAATCGTTTGCATGCCTCAACGCACGTAGACAAAATATATGATAATCTTAAGTGTCTTTGTACCTCTCTCTCTCTCTCTCGCTTACATTTATTTAAAACTGATTCTAAATGTATTAAAGGTACAGAATTAATCCATTTATGGATACTTTACAAATGATCATCACTCAATGGGATAATAAAACTATTTAAAAATTCTTAATTGGTGACTATTTCAAATAAATTGTGCCAAAAATGATGTCAAGGGCACACGTTTTAGAACCTAGTCATCTATAAAATATATTGAAATTCGTACGTACTATGTATAGATTCACCTACATATTCATTTGGCACATTAAATAAACAAGTTCCGAGTGTGTTTTGGGGGGCAGAAGAAGACAATTTTATTTACAAATCGCATACATATAGTATTATTGTTATTATTATAAACAAAGAAGGTCGCGTGCCAAGTTCATTGAATGAGGAAAACATTTGTGGTTTATAAAGTGGACAAACGTAGTTCGATTAGTTTCTAATCTAATTGCATTCCACACTCAAACTTTGACCTATAAAAGCATGCAAAACTTTCCATCAATTTCGTAATCTGTCTAATTTGAAGAAATAAACTAAAGAAAGAATCGCAATGATAAGAAAACAACGAAATTTCTGAGAGACGTCAAAGAATGAAACGCGGTGCTGATAAGAAGCGAAGCCCCACCTAAAGACGACGCATTTATCAAAATGTTTCGCAAATTCAACGGGAGTAAAAGTTGTGGTGCTACTGCACGCTGACGATGAATCAGAATGAAATATATCTACGATCACAATGAAGTATCTACGAGTTATATACGCAATCTTTTCTCTCCCTCTGCCGGCACCTCCGAGTGACACCTGCGGCTTCTTGCTCTCTGTCTGTCAAATTTTCCACTCTTATCTGGCGCGTGTGGCGTATTATACGATGCGATTCAGTCAAAAAACAGCTAAATCGACCATTAACCGGTTAAAAATAAGCTAAAGCAATGCAGCAGTGGGCAGCGGCTGAGGTCGTTGAGTTCGCGCTATAGATACAAAAACAACGCGTAGATACAGATACACTTTGTCGTTGTACTTTCGCAAGGCACAAGCAAGCACACATGTCCGCATTCGAATGCATTCTACTGACCAGGGATGGTCGAAACATTGGATATATATGAGAGATATCATATCAAAAACTATGCAATATCAAATAAAATAAAATCACATTACAACAATATATTTTGACTCGTATTTCACTCTATATATACTAAAGATCATATAGAACACATCAGGCAGCTATGTTTGCCCATCTGTCTGGCGCTTTACCACACGCTTGAACCGGTCGAGTAACAGTTCCCGATATGCTAATGATGAAATTCAATAAAAGAGTGCACTCTTGTTAATGCCATAATTTAATTTGTACATTAATTGAGATCGTTGTGCTATAATCCCATTGAGCAGGCAGGCAGTTGAGGTCAAAGAAATCCTCCTATGTTAGGATGATGCTGAATAATTTGTGTAGATCTCAGTATTTTGTATATGGCGTGTTCTTCTTCGTGTGCTTACCAGTTTCCTGTCAATTATGTCACAGAAATATACCAGATTTTAATCATAAATACATTATATTCTCTTACTTCTTTGACTTGTAGACTATATATATAAAGACTTATAGTATAATACCTAGTACAAGTCAAATCGGCTGCTGTTGATAAGCTAACACATGGCTTTGTCCGGCTACGGCAATTCATTCCCGACTTTGGGTTATCTCCCCCTGGATAGGTCAACGTGAAGTCAGTTGAAACCGGTTTGCAGTTGGCCCCGCTGCAATCTGGAATAGATTTGTGAAATTGTTTACTAGTTTTGCGACGCCAATCGATGACATTTCAAAATCAAAACCATCTATGAAGGGGAGACGTTTTTAATGAGTTGAAAGGCTCATTTCAAGAACCTTTTAGATTAGTAAAACATACTTACGCTATTATAATATCTTACTGGCTGTTTTTCTTTCTTGAAATTTGAAATTGGTATAAATAGAAAGAAATATATTTCAAAGTTCAAGGTTTTGAACCTGCAAGTTTATTGATACCTTAAAGCTTTTCAGAAGGAAGGAAAAGCGTGATTGTTTCTCTTTCTTGTCTACAATTTCTTTCCTATCATACATATTCATAGGCACTCGAATGAAGTAAACATACTCGTAGTTAAGTATTCATTTCTTGTTGCGCATTTCTGAAGATTTGCGTGTCTATTTTCCCTTTCTATCTTTGTTATTGTGTTTGGCATCGATCAAACTTGTTGTTTTCTTTCCCCCTTTCTTGATTTATTAATTTGGCAAACGTATTATTGTGTTCTTACGTAAGAAGACATATCATAATATAAAAGCAAATTAAATAAGAAACTTTGGGGTATAACGATAATAAAGTATTCCTTAAATAGATCACGTTTCGCTGTTGCCGGGGGGCAACTTACAAGTTTTAATCAATTTACAAATTGAGTCACGAGCTGGATTCCTGCACTGTAAAGCTATTTACATATATGTATGTATATGTATGTAGGCAGATAAGAATGTTTCCCTTTTATCACAAGTTCTTTTCATAATATTTACAAATGTTATGTGTGAGCATTTCATTAGGCAAGGTCTGGGATAATTAGATATAGAGATTGCAATTAAAGCAAACATGCAACTTGTGATATTTCGGCATTCATTTTTAAATTTCACTTACGTAAATGGGGTAAGGAAGCATACAAGATACCGTGCAGATAGTATACAAGACAGATGCAGCTCTATATGCAAATGTTTCAATGCAAATCAATCAGCAATCATTGTTCAATTGCTTTTCATTCAACTTAAATGTTTTTCATGTTCATGTGGCAACAATAAATTAAATTAGGCAACAAAAATAATAGCAACAAATTCTAAAGCGAATTACAAAAGGAAATGGAAATGAAAACAACGAAATGAGAAAAACTTGAGTATGATATAAATATTAATCTTTATGGTCGTTTGTCAATTTGCGATTCTCTTTCTCCCTTCATAAATTTTTAAGTAGAAGCTCGACATTCTGTGTGCCATGTCAGGCACACTTTCGAGCGAGAGCACTATATAGTACTATATAGCATGTTAGGAGGTTGTATATAAAATATATTCATTTAATTATTTTTAGAACGTGTGTCAAATTTTGTAAACGTTTTCGTTTTGGTTCATTGCAGATCTGCGGGCACTGTCGGTGCGGTGGTAACATGCCCCCTGGAGGTGGTGAAGACGCGTCTACAGAGCTCAACGGCATTTCAGGCGCCGTCACAGCGAATTGTTGAGCCACCTGGAGCAACTGGTGGACCCGCAAATAATGGCGGCGCCTCCGAGCTGCTGAGGCCGGAACAACGACGTAAGCTAAGCACAACGATATTACGTAACAGATCACAGCCACAGGTGATTGGGGGTGTGCGTAGGGTAGTACCAAATTTTATTTATTTTCTCTTACAATTTACAATCGATCATGATCATCAATATATACAATATATATATATATATATATATTCATATATGTATATATGTATATAGTTTGTCATTTCAAGCTAAAGTTCAAGCAACAACAATAATAACAAACAATAACAATAATACTTCATGACCATCGTTTTATATCGATCATAATATTTAACGTATAATATCTAAAAGTCTTTCCTGTTTTTTATCTTACAGATAATGGCTATATCACATTGCGGCATCTCATCGACAACCCCAAAATCCATGAGCATTATTCAATGTCTGCGGTAAGTTGAAAGAGCCTAAGGAACTATCGATAGTTTGCGTCTACTATCGAACAAATTATTTGGGGTAAAACAGGGTCGTCGTTCTCACTCACTCTTTCTATTGCATTGTGGGCTGTGCTGTTCTTCCAGTTCCCAAAACTAAACTAGTTCAGCTTGGATAATTTCAATACAATCGGAATTTAAAAAAATGTATTATTTCAATTGTTGCGTTCTATACTATAATATACTTTGCTATATATATTACGCTCTCTCTTCATTCAGATACATTGTACAAAATGAGGGCCCCCGCGCTCTTTTCAAAGGACTTGGTCCCAATTTGGTGGGCGTGGCACCTTCACGTGCCATTTACTTTTGCACCTATTCGCAAACCAAGAACACACTCAATAGTTTGGGGTAAGTGTGAAATGAATCTTCACTCTCCGATCTATGACTTCTCACGACCTTCCTCTTGATCTCTTCTTGTAGCTTTGTTGAGCGTGATTCGCCGCTGGTTCACATAATGAGCGCTGCTAGCGCTGGATTTGTCTCATCCACAGCCACGAATCCCATTTGGTTTGTGAAGACGCGAATGCAGCTGGACTACAATTCCAAAGTGCAGATGACGGTGCGACAATGCATCGAGAGGGTGTATGCCCAAGGTGGACTGGCAGCCTTCTATAAAGGCATTACAGCCAGTTATTTCGGCATCTGCGAGACAATGGTCCATTTTGTTATCTACGAGTTTATTAAATCCAAACTGGTAAGCTGAGCGGGTGGCTCAATCAACAGTAAGTTTGTATTAATCAACTATTTTATTTCGCAGTTGGAGCAGCGCAATCAGCGGCATACGGACACAAAAGGTTCCCGCGACTTCTTGGAGTTCATGATGGCTGGCGCCGTATCCAAGACAATTGCCTCCTGCATTGCGTATCCACACGAGGTGGCACGAACGCGTCTGCGTGAAGAGGGAAACAAGTATAACTCATTTTGGCAGACCTTGCACACCGTGTGGAAGGAGGAGGGTCGTGCTGGACTGTATAGGTGGGTTTACTAGTGAGGGATTTACACAATCAATGCACAAGGGGTCATAAGTTGGGGTTTCCCTTCATTAAACAGTTTAAGATAGACGAGAGGATTCCCAGTTGACATCTGACATGTACTGGGAATGTACGCAAACAGACAAACAACAATTTCAGAGACTCCTCTGCATTATAAAAAGTCATAGCTATTTTGATAGCATTCATAAATTTAAAATTCTCACATAGCGGATATACTTTTTCGCATATGCGAATTCTTTGCTTGTCGCGCTAATTTGTTATCATAATGAAGCACCCACGATTTCGTCTTGCGTCTATATTTAAAGTATTATATAGCAAGAATCTTTTGCGACGCATTTTGATTCTATTTGCATAAGCTTTGACTAATTCCATCATCACGACATAATATTTTGCTCTTTTTTGATAGTTATAATATAAAGTTATAAGTTTAAGTATATTTATTATAAAGTTGCATCTGTTAACGTATATTTTATTGTATAATTCATTTATTTTTACAGAGGCTTGGCTACTCAACTGGTGCGACAGATACCCAACACGGCAATCATGATGGCCACCTATGAGGCGGTTGTTTATGTTTTAACGCGACGTTTCAACAACAAATCGAACGAGTTTTATGATTTTTAAACTACTCCCTCCCTTCCACAAATCTTAATGGACTAGTTAACAGCGAGAAACCCAATCTGTGCATATGTAGAGACGCGACTGTTGCAACTTAACTTGTAATCTGTAATCGTAACTTGTACACTAGAATCAAAAAAAAAAAGAAAAGTTAGTGGTTTTTTTCTAGACGATTTAACCAACGAGCGCAAATTTCGTTAATTTAGACCGTAAGGCAACGAACTCGAGAGACTTTGCGACGTTAAACGTTGAACGCACGAATTATGTTCTGTAATATGTTCTAATTAATTATATAATGTCGAAGCCAAAAAGAAAACAAACACAATTGCAAATTGCAAACAGCTTAAAGGAAAATGACAAAACTGAGAGAAAAACCAAACTGAAAGTTATATCTATCTGAAAACGTTATCAAAATTTGAACAACAAAGGCTAATTAGTTAAAAAAAAAGTTACAAGTTAAACGTATTTTGATATTGATTCTCTTGTATATAGAAACCTAATATTGTATGTATGTACTTCTAAATATTTATGCTGTAAATTGTAATTGAGATTAAGGACAAAAGAATGGCAAGAGAAAGTGCGCTCGGAATCCATATGTTTTGTATATAGTATATAGAGAGGTTTCTTTATGATTTCATTTGCCGTTGCCTTCTTAGTTTGTAAGCACAATTCGTAGTAATTTAGCCGCAGTCATTAGGCGCGCAAATAATATAACGCCATATACATATAATTACTATTGTACACACATGTAATTACATACAAATAATTAGAAATATCGGTATGCACCACGCAGCGTATACGTAACTGTTGTGTTAAGTTTTCTCAAATGCGATATACATATATATATTTTAGTTATCATTAATCTATTATTATTCTACGATACGTTGCTGTTGATTTAGTGCATTAACTAGTTGTTTAATGTAACGCCACTATAATTTATAGTGCCTTTAATCGTATTTAATTGATAACGAGCAAAGAACGAAAGAAAAGTACTGTGAATATTTGATAACAATCTAATTGAATGGTGAAATCAATAAATACAATTTTTGTTTAAAAATAATTACGGTTTATGACTCCATTAGACAAGGGTGTCGCAAGTGCGTGGTATTTCTCTACTAATCTTATCTCAAACATGTCTGCGGATTTTAGCACAGAGTCCAACAGCTTAGTGGCCATTAAACTGCGGTAATAAATACAACTGTGTGTATGTGTATGTTTTTTTTAATAGGGAAATGGCTGAGCCACCTTATATTTCATAATTTGAAAATGGTAGCTCAAATTATCATTATTAGTTAATTATTATTTGTATAATATTTATTGTTTATACATGTCAGCCGCGTGCATCGTACGACAAATCGCAACGTGTGTGGGCCACACATGTCGATAAATATACATATGCGAATATCGACCAACTTCGATAAATCTACATTTGCGAACATCGATTTTTTGTCATCGTTCTGAATCGCAACACTAACAAAAACAATATTCGTAAAAAATTATTCAAACTACAATTTAATGAATAAAATGGACTAGTTAATAGTTAAATTACATGGAGTCTCCGACAATAGGCATAGAGCAAATGCTCAGCTAAACGTTCCCCAATAACAATCACCCTACACTATATTTATTGACTGTTTTCAGTTTCACGCGCTGCCACTGCTGTGCCATAGAAAATAAACTCAGGTAATCTAATATATAAGAGTTAAACAGACTGGTACAGTATAGAAAATGAAGCACATAAATATTGCTTGATTACCATACCATGCCTCAAAATCTTATCAAGTTAATTCAAAACATTATTTAAATTAATTGATAAGCAAAGATAACGCAAATACCTGAAATATTTGAAGTCTAAAGTATTTCTCTCTTACAGAACGTAGAACGTGATGGGCTGCATTACAAGCACCAATAAGCTGCACGAGCTGAGACAGGAGAATGTGTTCCGCGTGCGTGTCGCACATCTGCAGCCCAGTGGGCCCGAGGCGCCCATTATACGCAGCGGTTTCCTCGAGCTAACACCGCGGGAGTTGATCTTTCTGACGCCAGGATATGAGCCTATTGTGTGGGCTCTGCAGCATCTGCGACGCTACGGACTCAATGGGGATCTGTTCTCCTTCGAGGCGGGACGACGTTGCATGTCCGGCCCGGGCATCTACACGTTTCGCATCCACAACGCGGAGCAGCTTTATCCGATGTTTCAGCGCTATATCAATGCCGTCAACACAGATGCCTTTGCGCAGGGCGAAAGGGAACGGGAGAGGGAGCGTGTCAATTCCACGCACTCAGTATCTGTGCTGATGGGACGCGGGGATGTGCAACCGCATAGCAACAACTATCTGGAACCAGCTCCCCTCATGGCACGTGCCAATGCACAGGTGCAGGTGCAACAGCTGCCAAATGAATCAGCTGCCACTGATTCGCCAGACTCCTTGCCCAATCTGCAACTTAATGCCACAGACACGGGTCCAGGCTCCGGCACGCTGCAGTCGCCCATTACGCCGGGCGCCTATATCAATACCAATGCCAATCTGTACTTCGATCAGCCGCTGCAGCGCCTGCTGCAGGAGCAGAACAGCCGAGGCACCACCTCTGATTCGACACCCACATCAAGCCACAGTGCGTTTAGCACCATGCGACGGCAACAGCAGCAGGGGCAGGATATACCGCCGCAGGAATCGGCTCCAGCGTTGAATGATTCAGTGCGTCTATATGCTAATGTGGACACGCCACGAGATCGTCTACACTTCGATCTGACACCCACTGAACGTTGCTATGAGAACATCAATCGTCTGGATCTGCCACTGCTGCCACGCGATGCCTCGCAGCAGTCTGTGGCATCTGCAAGCGCATCCACAACGCAACAGCAGCAACAGCCCCTCACACCCACCAGCTTATCGGGCGTCAACTATATAGTGCTCGATCTCGACCAGCCACGCAGTCCAGCGCAGTGTTCTCCCAAAGCCATTACCAACAGTAGCTTCGGCAGCGGTCTCTCACTGACAACGACAGCGGCGGGCCCCGTAACCCCAGAGGATAATGCAATGAATCGAAGCCTCAATGCTAATGGAGGAGGAGTAGGAGGTGCAACGCAGACAACAGGCAGCACACCCACTGCAGATGCAGTGGCCACGCAGGGTTACTCCACTATTGACTTCATACGCACCTACGCCCTGAATAAATCCTCAACGGCTCAGCCCCATGACAGCGACTCGGGGTGCCAGCATCGTGATCATCATAATCATCATCATCATGATCATCACGGCGGGCACGAAGATTGCGAGCTGCGCAGTGTGTCGCGGCACAGCAAGTGCGTGCGCAAGGCCTACTCGATAAGTGAATAGTAGCGGCGACGCAGTTATTGGGGAAGAAGATATAAAAACGTCCTCGATAACCAACTCGGCCAACTTACCGAAGAGAAAGATTGCAGCTAACGTTCGTCCACGACGCCCTCAGCGAGTGAAAGCGGTAGCGAGTAACGCGTGTGTCAAGGGCGAATGGAAGAGAAAGGAATGGAAAAGAAGACTTTTACCAAGAAATAACCCAAGTGGTTTTAGTTGCAGCAGATACTCTTCAACAAAGACACTGATAAGTAACGAGTGAAGGACTCTAACGAGATTTGAAAATAATTATGGCAAGGATACGAAGTGGAAAAGGCTCAACAGGTTAAAAATCCAATAGGTAAGGAATCGTAGACTTGTAGAATGCAGATTGGGCGAGTAATTAAATACTTGTGAAGCTTAACAGTAACGAGTGAAACCAAAAAGGAGACGTAAGAAAACAATATGAATTGATAACAGGTTTAACAAGCCAGACGTATCGACACGTAGAAAAAAGTGGCGAGTAAGGATGAGACAAAGAACACATCAGGAATATTAAAAGCAACGAGTGCACTAATCCAACTAGTAAAACTGCAAAGCAAAGAGTACGATTAAACAAGGAGTGCATGAATCGAACGAGTGTAAATTTCCGTTCCTTACGTACAATGAAGAATGAGCGAATTAGCAGTTGAGCAACGAGTGAAACTAACGAAATCGTTATGAGATTGACACAATAACGAATGAATGAAGTGAAAAACGAGACGCCAGCACAACGAATTTACCATACAAAGACGGGTACCAGCTGCAGTTGCTCGTTATATATTTTATATTACACATATACAACGGGTGAATTCATGTAGATCGAATACACTCGCAAACAAACGAGTGCGCACCCAAAGCTTAAACAATACACACACAAATTGTAACCTGGTTGTTTCAATGTATTTGTACTTATTATTTATTGTGCACCAATACATGCACCCAGACTACATGCATAAGTATTTTTACACACACACATATATAATTACTGGGCTGTTTAGTGCTAGTCGTTTTTGGAGCTTTGTGCAAACTAAATATTAAACAAAAAAAGGCTTTTAGATTGTATAATACACAATATACATCACATATACTTATATAGAGAATATACTCGCTAGATCATAAGTTTATTTATTTAGTGTACTTAAATAAGAATAGGTTTGTTGTTGAATATTACAAAAGTTGCCAAAGACTCTTAAATTTAATATGTTAGCAGCTTTTAAGAGCCGCCCGCTGTAATTATCGTATAATTTTTTGTATTGCTTTTTATTGTTATAAAAAGAAAGTTGTTGTGAATACGCAAAAGCATACAAAAATATATACGTAACTCGCATATGGTTATAACAAATTCAATGCTTATGTATCTATAGATTGCCAATGTATTCATAATGCGAATTAAGTAAAACAATATTTGTATTACTATTGTTAGTGTCTAAGACAAAAACATGTGCAATAAAAGTTGAATGAAATTATTTATTTGGAGTCTTAATATGTTTATAATTTTGTCTAATAGTCACTTCATATTCAAAATTCAACGTTTTTCTTGTTTTATCTGCGGTCATCGAGTTCACTATCGATAAGGCAACAATTTTAATCAAGAAGCTTAATGACATCGTTTCATTAGAAAGTGCATGCGAAACACACATTTGTCTGTTAAACAACTATTTGAGTGGAATTCCTCTTCCATTCCCCATCGTACATATGTATGAAGCAAGAGATTTTGAAAAGATTTGCAAAGATTTTCGTTGCGAAGTTAATTTACACCAGGCGAACAGCAACAGCAGCAGGCAAAAAATAATTGAGAGTTAGTAAATCAAAGAGAGTTGATTAGAAGACGCGCAATTCTGCTCTCTTTGTTTTCAACCAATCAGTACAGTTCACACTGACTTTGCTTTGATCGAGTTTGACACGTGACACCTGCGCCCTCTCTGCGCACTTCCTCTCTCACTCCCTCTCTCTTTCGTCTGTTCACTTAGTGCTGCCTGTCTGCTGTTTATACCCTTCGACCATTGAAAATGGTCAAAAAAGGGTATACTAACTTTGTGCAAATGTATGTAACAGGCAGAAGGAGGCGTGGCAGACCCCACAAAGTATATATATTTTTGCTGGTATTGTTCCGTGTTGAGACATCGAAAACTACTATGTCTCAACACGGAACAATACCAGGTGCGCAGAAATTTCAGGAGGAATGTAGTATTGCAAGAGGAGAGAGAAGTAAGGAAGAGAGGAGCACAGAGAAAGACAAACAAAGTGCACATAGGGAGAGAGGGCAAACGAAGGCAGCCTCGCTTATTTTATTGGGTGCAGCACACAAAATTACACCAGGCGAACAGAGAAAACGTAAGACAGGCAGCACTAAGTGAACAGACGAAAGAGACAGGGAGTGAGAGAGGACGAGCGCAGATCAAAGCAAAGACAATGTGAACTGTACTGATTGGTTAAAAAGAAAGAGAGCAGAATTGCGCGTCTTCTAATCCACTCTCCTTGCCCTCTCTTTGATTTACTTACTCTCAATTATTTTTTGCCTGCTGCTGTTGCTGTTCGCCTGGTGTAAATTGACTTACCTTGATCTTCCATGATTGTGACCATCCGGACAGCAATCAGTCTCTCAAAAACCTTTGAGATCGAAGGGAGAAGACTGATCGGCCGGTAGGAAGAGGGTTCCTTTACCGGCTTGCCATGGTGATTATCCCGAGCTTCCACTGAGGAGGGAAGTATTGAAACCTCATAATAGCTTTAAACACCAACGTTAAATAGAAAGGAAGGGTATCTGTTGGAGAGCATGCCCGCCCAACTGGTTTACAAGTTAATGTCGGTAATGCAGATAACAAAGCAGTGCACATCTGTTCACTGCTTGTTGGATCAACACATCCGTGACACAAATGGGATCGTGTCTTGGGAAACGAGCTCTGTTAGCGAAAAACAAGCAGTTTTTCATTTGGAATAACGGCAGTTTTTTCTCATTTTCAATTCGAAATTGCGGGAAAACCGGAAAAGATAGCAACACACAGTTTTTTTTAATCTGTTCGTTTTTTCCTCCTTAGCGCAGTGCGAAATTTGCAAGTTTCCAAAGTGCACAGTCCGTCCTGGAGAGGGCTCCAAAGATTTAGCGTTTTTTTCAGTTTCCTGTAACTTTTTTAATACGCCCCCATTTTGAGAAACCCCCCTTGTTCAACAGGGGGGGGCGGGGCGTTGAAAAAACCGTTTTAACATGTCACTGTAAGCCTAGCAAAACATGTTGCATACTTTTCGGCTTCTCAATTATTATTTGCTGCATACATATGTA
Source organism: Zaprionus capensis (assembly GCA_018903675.1). Classification (NCBI taxonomy): domain Eukaryota; kingdom Metazoa; phylum Arthropoda; class Insecta; order Diptera; family Drosophilidae; genus Zaprionus; species Zaprionus capensis. The sequence continues at coordinate 1,787,509 of JAEIFN010000040.1, read as the reverse complement.
CGATGGGGAAAATGGAAAAGGAATTCCACTCAAATAGTTGTTCAACAGACAAATGTGTGTTTCGCAGGCACTTTTGTAATGAAACGATGTCGTTAAGCTTTTTGAAATGTCTCAGCTGTTAAAAAATTAAAAAGTTAAAAAACTAGATGTAAAAAAAATTTTAAAAAATCGGTGATGAGGGCACATATTTAATTAACCTTTACCAAATTGTATACCACAACTAGACATGCTTACTTGTTTAGTTGTAGTAATTTAGTACTATTTTCAAATTTTCGATTTAATTAATTCTCAAAAATTAAATCTATGCATCGGAGAAAATTAAAAACATCGATAAATCGATTCGATTGCGTATTTGCGTATTGCGTATTTACCGTTTTAAATTGAAGTACCATTGTGATTGAGAAAGTGACAAGCAAAGTTTATCAAGTAGCAAACAACAATTAAATAATCATAAAAAACAGATGCTGATAAGAATTTGCAGATTATCAACGCAAAAGTAACTTCCCTGCAGCACAGCAGTTAAGGAAAATTACAGTGAGAGAAGGAGAGAACAAAGAGTGAGAGCAAATGGTTTGCTTATTGTTGTTATTGTAGTCTGTTTATTGTGCACTCTCTTTAAATAGAACGATCTTTTCCACAGCCTCCCACTTGGCGTCGTCACGCTTATTATTAATAGCAGTTTCCATTGTGCTCTTGACACTGCCAGTTGTAATGAACGGAGGTTTCAGTGTTCTATTATTGTTGATCTTGGCATTGCTACATCAAGAGCTGAGCTTTGTGCAATGTACGGATCTCTTGGCGCGCATTGTGCCTCAGACATCGCCCGATGTGCAGGAGGATGCAGTCCGAGCACTTATAGAGCGCGTTGTAGGCAAACGATCTGCGACACTATTTGATGTGGAAGTTAACAAGGTGTTGGCTCCAAGGAGCTATGAGGTAGGATTGCGTTTTATGAATAGGGGTAAGTGAATAATAATATTAATAATATTTCTGTTTCTTTCCTGCAGTTTTATCTGCAGGACAATGGAAAACTGCAAATAAGTGGCTGGGATGGAGTCTCTGTTGCCAAAGGTTTTCATCATTATCTGAAATATGTGCTGCACAAGGATTTGGATTGGTACAAAACCCACATTGAACTACCCGACAACATTAAGTTACCCAATGTGACCGAGCATTCAATTTCGGCCAGTTCTATTATCTATTATCAAAATGTTTGCACCTGGAGCTATAGTTTTGTGTGGTGGGATCTACAGCAATGGCAACGTCACATCGATTGGATGGCAATGATGGGCATCAATTTGGCATTGGCGCCCAATCAGGAGGCCATCTGGGAGGATGTGTATACGCAACTGGGACTCAGCGCCAACGAGATCGATGCTCACTTCGCTGGTCCCGCATTTCAGGCCTGGCAGCGCATGGGCAATATACGAGGCTGGGCTGGACCTCTCCCGCCTGCACATAGGCGCCTCCAGCAGGCGCTGCAGAAGCACTTGGTGCAAGCACAGCGTGATCTCGGCATCAGTGTGGCTCTGCCAGCATTTGCTGGTCATGTACCTGTGGCAATGAGACGCGTCTTTCCCGATGCGAAGTATTCTCCTGCTGAACGCTGGAATGAGTTTCCCGACACCTTCTGCTGCAGTCTGTTTGTGGAGCCCAGCGATGAACTATTCCAACAGATAGGAGCAATGTTTCTTCGTCGCGTGCAACAGGTCTATGGCTCGAATCATATCTACTTCTGTGATCCCTTCAACGAGATCAAGCCACGCATTGCCGAACCGGAATATATGCGCGCCACGGCGGACGCAATCTATCGCTCAATGCAGGTAGTGGACAAGGATGCTGTGTGGCTGCTGCAGGGTTGGATGTTCATTGAAATCGACTATTGGCAGGATAATCTAATAGAGGCGTTTCTCACGGCTGTACCGCGTGGACGCATTTTGGTGTTGGATCTGCAGAGCGAACAATTCCCGCAATATCAACGCACCTTTTCGTACTATGGGCAGCCCTTTGTATGGTGCATGTTGAACAACTTCGGTGGCACCTTGGGCATGTTTGGCTCCGCACAGTTGATTAGCTCGGGCATTGAGGGTGCTCGCTCGATGCGCAACAGCAGCATGGTGGGCGTAGGTCTGACACCCGAAGGCATCGGCCAGAACTATGCGATATTTTCGCTAACCCTCGAACAGGGCTGGAGTGAGAGTACAGTGGAAACAACTAAATGGTTTGATCATTTCGCATTAACTCGCTATGGTGTCAATCAAACGGAGCTTGTCCAGGCCTGGCAGCTCTTACGCACCAGTGTTTACTCCTTTCACAAGCTACAGCGCATGCGTGGCAAATATGTAATCAATCGCAGACCGAGTCTGAACTTAAATCCCTGGATTTGGTATAATGCAACGATGGTTAAGGAGGCCTGGCAACTGTTGCTGGGGGCCAAGGATATTGTGCCATTGGAGGATGATAGGTATGCCATATATGAACACGATCTGGTGGATATAACACGTCAGTTCCTGCAGCAAAACATCGATGAACTTTATGTTAATCTTCAATCTGCGTATCGCAAGAAACAGTTGCAGCGATTTCAATATTTGGCAGACAAGATGCAGCAAATGATGGACGACATGGAACGCATACTGGCAAGTGGTAATCACTTCCTTCTCGGCACTTGGTTGGAGGATGCCAAGCGGATGGCACCCACTCAAGAGGATCGATCCCTATACGAGTTCAATGCACGCAATCAACTGACAGCCTGGGGACCCACGGGTCAGATATTAGATTATGCCTCAAAACAATGGTCGGGATTGGTCAAGGACTTTTACAAACCACGTTGGGTGCTCTTCCACGATGCCGTCACCTTGGCACTGCAAGAGAATCGAACATTTAACGCAACCGCTTTCAGGCAACGCGTTGCCAATGAGATTGAGTTGCCGTTTAGTAATCAAACTAAATCTTATCTCACCACACCTGTGGGCAACACATGGCTAATCTCACAAGATATTTATATAAAATGGAACGACCTACTGAAAGATTCCAAATACCTGCATTATAGTCGATTACATATTGTGGAATTTAACTAGGTTAACTACAGTATACAGTGCAGTATATTATATATATGATGTTGTATAACATAAAGTGTATCAAGTTATTCATTACTTTAGCAAAGACCTGTAAGATTATATGAAACAAGTTCTTTGTTCAGTTCTCCCAAGTTATCTATACAAAATGTAAAATGCTGCATCATAATATCGTTATATATACAGCAATTAAAATAGATTATTTATAAAACTCATTAAGTTCTTCATTCCTACCTAAATTAGCAGAGACCATAATGATTATTTTAAGCATTCTCCTTTCTCTTTCTCTTTCTCTTCTGTATTGATAGTAATAAAATTAAATCATCATTTTGCGTTTTATTTAAAAAAATAAAAAGAATTATAATTGTTTAGTGTTTTTCTTTAAATATATATATATAAATATAAAAAATATTTATTACTTTCATAATTAAAATAATAATAAGCAAAACACATTACAATTTCTGAAAAATTAGGAAATATTTAAAGGGATATTGTGTGTTGTTGTAGATCTATATCTACCTGCCTTATTAATCATTATTTAGAGTCGGTCCCTGCTAAACACACGTCATACATACATCATAGTTAGGAATATATAGTACTATAACTTCTTTTGTGTTTTTTAATTGATTTTTATTTAAATTAATGTACAAACTAATTTAAATGTAAAAATTTAAACATCTTCATCAATCATACGAATTTCTACGGTTGTTCTCTTTTCTTTTTGCATGTGTGCGAGTGTGTATATCTGTGTGTGTGTGTGTGTGTCTGTGGTACAGTTCGTTTAACGCACATTACATACACATGTACACATTCTTTTCGTTTGTATTTGTATTGAGTGTTGTGTTTACATAGAATTATTCATTTAATTTCATGATGTGTTGTTGTTCTTGTGTGTGTGTGTGTTGGCAAACTACAATTAAGTTTACTTGTTTTTATTTATATATATATATTTAGTTCTTTTTTGTTTGGATGTGTGTGTGTGTGTGGAAAGTCATATGAGAGAGAGGCATTGTGGGATAGGAGGAGGAGGGGTGTTGTTGTTTCGCTCGTGTTTTTCTTTTTCATTCATACAAGATATTTCTACAATTCTATTCTCATTTTAAAATTTCAAACAAACATTATCATTAATTTGTAGTGTATAAAGTTGCATCCTTCAGCGACGACAAATGATTTACAGCTAAGTAAGGAGGGGGGTGTGTAGTTTGGTTGTTGTTGCTGATTTGTGTGTGTGTGTGTGTGTGTACTGTAGGCGGCAAATATGTTAAATCATATTAAGCTGCCGCTTCATCACTCTCATCCTGTGCTGCAGTGTGTGTGTTTTGTATATATATATATAACTTTTATACTCATATGCATTCAATCAAACAAACATTTATACGTTTTTCTCATTAGTAAGAGAAATGCACTCATTCATCAATCATCATCTCAAGCATCATCAATCATCAGTTTAGCAGCATTCATAAGCTTCAACTAACATTCAATCATCTTCATCAAATACATCGACATCATATTCTATTCATCCTGCATGTCCTCGGGCAACTCGTGTGGATTCAACATGCCTGGAATATTACGTTGCATTTGACGCTTGTTGGCCTGCTCCTCAGCCAATGCTGCCTCGCGTTCCTCCAGATACAAGTCGGAGTCATCCTCACCGGTCGCCTCCTGTAACAAATACATATATAAATTAGATTTTAAAAATTAATTCTAATCTCCTTTGCTCTTTTTACGGTTTAAGTGTTGCTCTATCAACCTATTAATTATCGGTCTACCGCCAATTTCGATAAATCATTGATCAAGTCAAACAATAAGTGTTGTGTAATGTACAACTATCGGCCTATGGCGCTAATTAACATAGCGTTTTCAATGATTTAAAAATTAAATGAATATATTATAAAATATATATAAAATAAATATATATAAAATAAATAAATATAAAATAAATAAATTTAAAATAAATAAATATAAAATAACTTAATATGTATAATAACAATTTAATCAGGCGTTTCTTTTACTCACGCGTATCTGAATGAGAAAATCTCTCAAATGCTCCTTAAATGCTTGTACATTCTCGTCCAGATTGAAGAGGCCAGTGACGAAGACTTTGATCTGATTATCTGATAAATGATTAAATGCCGACTTTAGCAATGAAGCCACATACTCCTGTATGAATATCATATTGTCTGGTATGGGACCCAGGTCCACCGTTATCTTTCGATTCTCCACCAGTGAGAACATATAAGCCAATATGATGGCATGATTGGGCAGCCCAGCCGTATGCGATGTGTCAGTGACCACTGAGAATATTTGCATAAGAATATCTGTGAAATATGTCTGATAGAAACTCTGTGCAGCATTCGGATGTTGTTCAAGATTTTGCAGCATCTAGAAAAACGAAGAAAAGTAGCTTAGAAAGGAAAAAGGAGAATAAGCATAAGGTGTGCCACCTACCTTATATAGTATATTCAAACCCATATCGGCCACATTGCGCATGGTGTGCTTGAAGGCCCAGACAACAGAGTCAAATACCAGCTTGAACTGTGCCGGCGGTATGTTGAGGAACGCCTTGAAGCAGTGCGCATTGACCGCTTGCAGCAGCTCATAGAAACTGAAGCGATGCTGCGGAAAATCTTCGAAATTCTTGTTAATCATGTCCAGCGTGCACTCGAAGACAGCATCGAATATTTTTGGTACTTCATTCGTTATATGCTGGCGCAGTTTGTTCACTATTGTTGCCATCGCGTTCAGTACTTTGGGCTCACGTGCCGATGGTACCTTACACCGCTATAAAAAACAAGAGTAAAAATAAATGATTAAATACATTTAACAGGAGTGAAAACTATATAGAACAGGCTGCAACCTTGTAGATCCATTGTACCTATAAATCAATTCTAAACTCGTAATTTGGCCTGAGATCATACAGACGGACACTGCCACGCCACGTTCTACATACTTTCACAAATTAACACCATAGGTAGTGAGTATTCACACCCATTCAAAGATTTCCCCATTCTCTTACCTGATAGTCCATCAAGATGGCGTCTAATAAAGGCGGTATAAAGTTGTCCATCACTAACTGATTGTCATTGGAGCGTGATACCCACTCGGATATCAAATTGAGTGTCTCCTTTTTCACAACGTGCATTGATTTAATCAGCGGTTGATTGTTCACATTGACACCATTCACTTCGATGGCCTGAATGATGTTCTCCGACGTGATCTTGTACACATTCAGCATATCCAAATAGATGCGTCCCAACTGAATAACATATGCATGCCCAAGGGCCTTACAGGCTGCCACATTTGTTTTCAATATGCTCCCGAGTTGCTTAACTGCAGTCATGTTTTTCAGAAAGTCCACATTCTTCGATGCACGCGATATAATGTCGTCCCACACCTGATTCGGCAGCAGCATATAGCGTTCAATTAGCGCATCCTGCTGCATCTGATCGACTTGGGCTGAAATCATATAGCCCACAGCCTCATAGAATGTGTGCACCTGCAAGAAAACATGGAAAAATGATTAGATAATGATTGTATGGGAATATCTCTGACTACACTCACCTGTTGCGGCTGCAGATCACATATAATGCTGCTCATTGTGCTCAGTATCTCATCGATGAAAGTGCATGCCTCATTCGGTTGTATTGTGACAAAATAGCGACGACATTTGATTGCGATCTTGATGAACGTGTCACATGCCATGTCCTGCACACCGTCGTGCGTTTCATGCATAAATTCAAACAATTTATTGACCACCGTTTTTAGGAATTTCCAATGAGCGCGCAAAAATCGTGGATACTGCCCGACCACATACATTATATTGGATGCAATGATCGCCTTATTGTCCTTGCCCTTCTTTTGCTCACACAGTCCAAGCAGATCCTTGATGACAGTGACCAGAAAACGTTTCTCATCCTCCTCACAGAAAGCACCTACAAAAATATTGAACATAATCAGTTAATGACAAAGTAAATATATCAAAAATTAGAGCATATATAGAAGAATAAATTAATATCAAAATATATGTAACTAATTGAAGATCTTTAGGTTATGTAATATCTATGCAAACGCACCCGATATGGAACCAATGGCCCAACAAAGAGTGTTGAGGTTTTTCCAGGAGAACTCGGTGCCATTGACTTGATTCAAGAGTTTAAGGGTCATGATGCGATCGGTGTCCATACAATCCAAATGTGTGAGGAATACTAGAGTCTCTCGCATGTTTTTATACAAGTTTATTGAATTGGTATCCTTCATGAATTCACGTACGACCTCGCCGTTCTCATTCTCCACCACAAGCACCTCTTCGGGCTTTGCCATACGGGAAATCATAATGAAGCGCACCTTGGACAAGATGGCAGCATAAAATCGTCGCCGTGGATAAACCTGCTGTCGCTTGGAGGACTCAAGTGTTGGATGAAAGAATTCTGTATTGTACAGATTCTCAACAAGGCTATTCCAGTACTCCAGACAGATCTTGAAGACCTCTACATCCTCCACTTCACTGATCATTACCAAATACATGAGCGCTTGATTCAGATAATCCACATACTTGGCATCCTCGACTAGCTTGCCATGCTCCTTGAGGAACGTGCAGAGAAACATGGCCAAATTGAGGACCAACTCCTGTTCAGTATCAGTACCGCATTGATACACATGATTCATATTCATGTTCTGACCAATTATCTGATCTAGCTGCACCATCGTATCCTTAAATAATGTTGCAAAGTTCTCGTTGTAATTAGGCGCCGTTAGGCCGGCAATTTCAGAGAGGCACTTAAGGGTAACATTGCGAAACATGGGAACCGATAGAAACTTAAAGATCAGCGTCTCAATCAGCGTCGTTTCGAATATATAACCTAATGGTATCCAGTTCAAGAAACGGAGAAGAGTCTCAAGAGTGACCTGTATCAGTGCCGCATTCAGAGAGTGCTCCAAAACGAACTTGCAGAGTGTAAAGATTTGCGAGAATTCCGAACACATTGTATCCTTCAGATGCTTCGCCTTTGTTTGAGTTATCTGACCTTGCGAGAAGTCGAATACTTCCTCACTCAGATTCTTCAAGATAACCATATTGTTCATGCACAAACTTTCATTCGTCTTTGACGCGCCAACGATGTCAGCAATGAATGTCTCCCAGTTTCGCGGCCATTCACGTTTTAGGATCTGCACCAGAATCATATTGAGCTTATTTAAATACACTTTGTTTTGCTCCATAATAACGGGATCCGAGGATGTTTTAATGATAAGGCTGACGACATATTTCTTAATTCCCTCGCACTGGTTGCGTGGCAGCACCTTCCAGCGAGTCTTGATCACCTCCTCGAGAATTTGAAGCGCATAGAACTTGGTCTGCTGATTCTGTGAATATTCGAGTATGCTGTCGACTCGCGTCCAAGCCTCTGGATGCTCTTTCAATGTGGTGAGTATGTCCTGCGCAAGACGCAATTGCTCACCCTGGGATGAGTAGAGTGCCTCAACGATTTTATCGAGAAGATTAATGTCTAGCTTCTGATTGAAGTCGAGCAATTTGCTCGCCTCATCGGAGCTTAACATCGCCATCGCCTTGTAATAAAAGCAGCGTTCGCGTCTGCGTCGCTCAGCAGAAGCAGCACCAGCACCACCAGAAGCAGCAGCTGTGTCCGCGTTAATTTTGATTGCTTTTTAGCTCCTCCTTCGGCTAAAACGAGGCTGATCAGATCGGTCGTCGGTTGAAGGCGATTTGCCAAGTAGCTCTGTCCAGATATTGGAATTATTTCGGTAGCTCGTCGTCGCTGGCAGCTGTTGACTGTGTCTATAGAGAAGAATCGAAAATATCGAAATTATATTTATCGGCATAAAGGCAACCATATTTTTTGTACATACGTATGTTTTTCTTATTTTCTACGCACAAATACAATCGCATCAGTGTTTGTGGCGCGCTTACACTTTTTCGCACAAACGCACGCACACACAGACATATTAGAGATGAGCGATATTTGCGTACCTGTTACTCATCCCGAAACATCTCAAATGTGACAACTTATTTTATTTTGAAAATTTTACATCATTTACTGTACTTATTTTGACATATTAATACTGAATGCGACCAGATACTCAACACATACCAATAGTTGAATCACGATCTGGTGTATTGCAGTTCGGCACCGCAAGGCAAAAAAAAAACTTGCTCATCTCTAACGTACACGCACACACATGCACACATATGCCGCTTACACATGCAAAATAAAATCCAAAGCAGCGCAACGCATTGCGAGATGAGACTGCGACGGCATTTCACAAATCCCGTAATGTGCTCACGATGTTTGGGATGTTGTTCAACACATTTATTGTTACATTTAATTGATGTTTAGCGCACACATTTACTTGAATTTTATATTTTTTTCCGCACTTACCCAAGTCTTTTAGAAAAAGCGTTGCAACCTACGATTCCCAAGAAGCAGCGTGTAAGACGAAGAGCGCAAAACCAGTGAAAAGACTACTACAACGTTTTGTATGCAGACAGTCAAATTTTGGAATTGCAATTTTCGCGTCGCAACAAATATGTTTTTGGCAAATGTACTTTATCAGATGTACACTGTTCACTTATTTGCAACTTGGTTAACAACGGTTGACGTTGTGACCAATTTGTATGTTTTAAACAAACTTTTTCGCAGTACTTTTCTTCTCCTTCTGTGGTGAAAACCAGGGATGGATCACGAGCGTCATGCGCGGTGCCGGAATCGAGGAAAATGTATATTAATGTAAACAACAAATCATAAACAATATGCAAATAATACATACAAATCATTTAATGATGCTGCGTATTATTTTATAAAACAAGATTTAATTGCTGCACTAACTTTCTACCGGCACAGTATACAAAACACAGTGTCTCCATATCGCACAAAAATATTCAGCCCTAGAACAAACGAGGCTTGCATTCGGATTTGTCGGTTATCGTTGTCCCAGCCAGTGTGAACGTATTTTGTAAAGCAGCTTAGAGTTTAGCGCCCATATTAGTCTCGTGCTTCTTTCGTGAGTTGGGCTAATGCAAAATAAATTTTAAAAATTGTATTATTTATTTACACAATTGTAGAAGCTTACATTAAATAATATGCAATTTGATTTTATGGAAATGAATAGTAATATATACATAATACAATATATATATTATTTTATAATTTAATTGTTCGTGTTGGTTTAGTTCAATACATTCTCCTCTCTAATTTTGGTCCAAATCATAAACAGCGAAAAGCATCAGTTGAAAACAAGGAGAAAACATTAAGTTCGATGTCCATTTACTTACATTGTTTAACAACAAATGGCGGCTTACCTATATTCACTCGTAAAAAGGGCGAATGTGATAATGTGAGTTACTTCAATCAATATATTGTATTTTATTTGTTTATCACCTGTTGCTTTTTCCTCCCACATTTTAGTTGCCGTTCTCGACGGTGGCATCGCTTAATGGATTCCACATGTTCTTCAAATCTCTCGGCATCCAATTACAAACCACACATACTGAGGAATGGACTTATATATGGCGTGACTTTCACAATGTAATTACCTTCATTGTATGTGGACGTTCCATGGGGGAATATCAACTCCAAACGCTCGCTGAGATGGCTTTTGGAGCGATTGCCCTATTTATAAGTCGTGATGAGCTGGCACATCCCGCACTTCTTGAGCGTCTAAAGAAAGATGCTAAAAAGTATGTGCCAATAGTGGACGCTGCTCTGGAGGCATCCAGTGCGGGCACAACTCTTCTGGGCTACACCGACTGTTTGCTAGCCACGGAAAACGCTTCACTGTTGCAACGATTAAATGAATTTAGTGGAAATTGTGGCTCCCTCTTCTGTTGCCTAGTTGTGGGTCAGCGTATTTCAGTGGCCACCGAAGGCTGGTGGGATCTGGACACCCTCGACAGGGAGTTGCTGCTGTTCCTCTTGAATTCTTCTAGTGTTCTGCAACTTGATGTGCCTGTCTATCTACCCTGCAAGAGTCCAAATATTGCCTTTCGTTTCGTTACGATGCCAGTTGCAGGTAATAGTGTCCTCTGTGTGCTTTGTGGTGCCGAGCCTGCCTTCCGAGAGCTCCATGTGAGTGCCATGAATGCATATCGCAATGAGGGCAATCAGTTGGCCAATGTAGAACGTTGTGTGCCTCGTAGTCTGCCCGAGCATCTGGACATCGATGCCCATGTGCTGGCCATCATTCTGATCAATACAGAGACTCGTAAGAGTGTTTTTACCCGTAATCTTCATCAGTCCTCGAGTGCCAAGCGCATCGTTGTTGGCGACTTGCAACGCTTGGATATGTTGAAGAAGTTTTTCGATCAAACTCTGGAAACTATGCATGAATTAAAGATGAACAAAGGCGACACCAGCAGCGACTTGGATGCGACCACGTCCAATTCATCCACAATGCTTGATCAGTACAGTTGCTCGGACTACCATAAGTGCTATGCAAATGCAGATGAGCTTAATAATGTTATTTTTCTACTCTTTGTGGCCGCTGTGCCCACACATGCAATGAAGTGAGTCTATATCGAGTGTTACGATGTCAATGATCTATTAACTATATCTGTCTTGTCTTTCCAGATTTCTTGCTAAGCAGATCCACACTAGCCTTTTGCAGGAAAAATCTGTCTGTTGGTGAACTAGAGATTATATTGATCACCACCAATTCTATAAGACTGATGATAAAACCGTTTTTAAAGTATTTTTTAGTTTAAATTTAATGTTAAGCCTTTATTTTTAGCTATTTCTACCATTTCCTCTACCTATTTTTTGGGTATAAGGGTTAGAAGTTTAATTTTTAATATGAATTTACTATATCGAAACATTATCGATCTTCTAAAAAAGGGTTTATGGTTGCTGTTGCTTCTTGTACTTACAATAAATATATCAAACATAATTTGTTTTGATTATTTGAATTCATGTACGTGAATATATTATTTTGATGCTCATTTTATTAAGGAACTTAACCTAAATAAACATCAATACATATGTTTATTTATAACAATTTTAAGTGTACGCGGAACCATTTCGTTTATATTTTATGTAACTGTGTTTGTAAACAACTTAAGGGCTATTATATAGAGTCTTTGCATTTATAAAGCCAATAGTAATAAATATTAATTATAGATTCAGATAGCAATGTTAATTTCAACATTACCATCAAAGTCACGCCCCTGGTCAAGACTCTTAGCTAGGCCCAAATGTGTCGGCCTGCCTCGTGCTTACGAATAGGGCAACACAAATGGCAATGAGAAATTTGATTGCTATTACTTTACTATCTCATTCAAGGGGGAACACATCTTCTAGCTCGGGAATCAGAACTGGTTACACATATATTTTCAATTTAGCAATTTCTCTAAACACAGACCTCACGTTGCATTAAAAGTAAATCCGAAACACATTGGGTGTTCTATTAAAATGATAAGCACGTTTTGCGAATGAAACTAATAAACCATAATAGAAAATTAAATGTTCAATCTTGTTTAAAATTATCAGTGCGCATTCATTGCGCTGCGAGTGCAGATCGTTGTCAGATCGGATCGGATCGAGTCTTCAAAATTAATAATCATTAACTAATAATTTAAGAAGCAGGGACATAGTTTGGAAAGTAGTTTGGAAGTTTGTAAGCTGTTTTAAGTGCATTCAAAGGTTAGGATAATTTCAATAGTGATCGTTAGACCGACCTTCAAAATGCTGTTTCTACACGCCCAAGAGGGACATACAGCGGAGGAGCAATTTAAAATAAATCAACTACGTCAATTGGTGGAGAGTGAGTGAAGTAAAAGAACAGTCAGTGTGAATTATTATTAAGAATTATCTTATCTAATTTGCAGAATCTGATGCGCTAGAAGTGGGTACAGATGATATATTTCTAACCAAGTTCCTCTACTACACAAACTGGGATACTTTTAAGGCATATCAAGCCATGCACGCCTACTATGATTTCAAGCTGAAATATCCCCTCTGGATGGCACATCATACCGTAGAGTATTATGAAAAAGTATTTTATGCAACCCAATGTCGTTTCATAATGCCGCAGACCGATAAGAATGGACGTGTCCTGGTTATCTTTAAGACAGTGGATGCGTTTCAGCAATTTCCCGACTATTTGCAGCATTTAATTGAAATGGATGATCTCATCTTTGAATCGCTATTAATGTTGCCGCGAGTGCAGCAGAATGGCATAACGGTTATTTGTGATCTACAGGGGTAAGTATAAGCTTTGAGTTTTTTATTAATATGTTTGGAATATTTCAAGATTAATTTATTTATTAATTCTGTTGCACGAAATTCTTATTTGTTTTGAATAGTTCAATAGCTTTATTTCCATCTTAAATTATATTTTCGTTCAATTTCACAACCGCTTCTCTTATTCAACATATTCAGATCTTCGATAACGATTGCCTTAACTATTGTTTTATTGTTCTAATTACACGATGATTCCAAAATATAAGAACAACTATCGGAACTTCTTGGCTTATCTTCTAACATCGATTAATCGTTAAATGCGATAAGGCTTATTCGTATATAATATAAATACAATAATATAAATAGATATAAAGCTACAATTCCTTTAATTTTCAGCACTACACGCAATTTTTTGCGTCAGTTCTCTCCAACATTTATGAAGATCGTTAACGAAAAGAATGGAATTTTGCCCTTTACACAGCGCATTGTGCACATCGTTCAGCGCGGATTTCTCATGCATGTGACCTCATCTCTGTTTCTGCCTTTCATGAACAAGGAATTCAAAGAGCGTGTAAGTTATTTATTATTATTCTTATTTATCTATCTATTTCAATCAAGTAAAACTTGTAGATTTTTACCCACGATGGTAAGCACTTGAATAAACTACGAGAAATGGTTGGCTTTGACAGTTTACCAGCGGAATATGGTGGTCCTGCTTCAAATGTGCTCGATACAAACTTGCTGTTAGACCACCTGAGCCAAAATTCGGAATACTTGGAAAAACTGCAGCACTATAAAAAGCGATTAACATAAATAAAAATAACAAAATGATGTAATTATGTTAATAAAGTTCTTAAATAAAACACACGATATTTTTTTTTTTAATGATAAATTCATTTAAAATAAATATGGCTGACGACGCAATGTAAGTGCGCCACAATTCAAATGAAATATCGATATTTCTCTAAATATTCGTAGAATATATCGTAAAAGAAGTTGTGTCGAATCGATATATTGTAATCGTTGCGTAGTATCGATAACATTGCGTTGTGAAATTGCGCCGGCAAAAGTTGGTTATTGTTTATTGTCTTATTTCAATACTTTACCCAAATGGCATCCAATACGGTAAAAATATTAGAAAAAATACAGATGTATCCTAAAGATAAAATTTTTATTTACATAGGAATCTCTAATTATTGTACTGGATGTGCGCAGCAGCTCCTCTGATGAATTCAAATTGAAATCTGTGAAATGCGCTTCGGAGATACTAAAAGACAAGGTAATAAATAGTAGTATTAATAAAGAATTTGCACATATTGTAAGTTCGTAAACTTTCAATAGATTGTCAGTGGCAAAAAGGATCACGTTTCCTTTGTGCTTGTGGGCTGTGAACGCAGTGAAAAGAACTTCGAGAATGTGGTGCAATATGCTGAGAGTGTAGAGCTGTGCACCTGGAATCTGTTACTTAGGTTCTTTACCTTTATCAATGAGAAGCCGTCTGACAAGGGTAATTGGCTGGACGGAGTCGCTGCTGCAATGGATTTGCAGGAAAATGCTCTGGCGTAAGTTTTGTAACGTAAACTTAACTTATTACTCAATCTGTTTGTTGTTTCAGTCTTAAGTGCGCAAGGCAAAGAATTCTTTTACTATTCGACTTCAATTTCAAAGAACAAGAGTACAATGAATACGACAGCATCACCAACAGTTTGCTGGAGCACAACATAGAACTGATTGTGGGGTATGCAAATCATAGCTCTATTCATAGCTCTATATCTAATTAATCTCTCAATTTCCCCTTCGTCAGCACTCACAACATTGCCTACACAGACAATCCCATGACCAGTTTGTCACAGGCTATTTTCCAGACATCTCGCAAGGCTTCCCCTGCCGAGCTGGAGAACCAAAAGCACGTCCTGCAGTTGGTCAGCAATTGCAACGCGACCCTTTGCAACTTTAAGGAAGCTCTCGCAACTGTCTTTAAGGTTTCAAATCGACGTCCCTGGGCGTGGAACGCTAAGCTGCACATTGGTTCTGTGATTACCATCAGTTTGCAAGGTGTAATAGCCATGAAAAATGAAAGTCATCTCAAGCTCAAGAAGATCTGGGGCGAGGATGAGGAGGAGGTGAAACGCGAAGAGCGTTTCTTTATCAAAGGCACCGAGATAACTCCCATGCCTGAAGATCTCATCGATGGTTACATGCTGGGCGGCACTCCGGTTCCATATGATGAGACACTTGTTGAACTGCCTGCTCCGCATCCACCAGGATTGCACTTCATTGGATTTGTCAAGCGGAAGAACATATCCGATGCGTACTTCTGTGGCGACTCCCTTTACATGCTAGTGCATCAGAAAAAGAACGATACGTCGGCAAAGAAGCTGGATGCATTGGTTAGGGCGTTGATACTGCAGCAGAGCGTTGTACTTTGTTGGAAGATATTTAGCGCCAAGTTCAATACACCTCGCCTTGTGGTGCTGGTGCCGCAGGAGTCGACAGAGACACGCCCGGCTACATTGTACATGCTGGAAATGTCATATCATGCTCAGCATCAGTTCTGGGATTTCCCAGCTCTGCGCACAGAGAAGACAGTGTGCAGCAAGGATCAGTTGCAGGCTGTTGATAATCTCATTGATTCCATGGACCTGGAATGCACCTTGAAAGACACACAGCAACCGCGAAAGCAACGACAAAATGATCTCTTGCCCTTCGATGGGCTGCCAAGCATTTTCGAACTGAATGTTATGGATGTGCTGGAGCGTAGGGCTCTAAAAGTAAAAGAGAACGATGATGAGATGTTCAAGGAAATGGCGAAGGATAGAAATCTTGTCGATAAGTTTTGGCGAGTGCCAGAACCCATCGAGGAGAAGTCCAAGCAAGCGGCTGCTGCACTCAAGAAACTATTTCCATTGGAAATTAGTCATGCCTGGCTAGAGAAACTAAAGGCCAAGGAACTTGAGGCGAACGCTCCACCGCCTGCTATTAAGCAGGAGAAGCCTACGGTAACTGAAGTTGTCGAAGGCGTCAGAGTTAACTGTATTAGCCTGACAACACCTGCCGAGGATTATAAACAATTGTTAAAGCAGCTGCACCTCATCGCAGACTCCACCGAACGTGATGTTAAATTTGAATCACTATCAGCTCAAGTGCGAGTTGTTTTCATTACTCTGCTGGAGCGTAACAAACTGGATATGGCGCAGCTGCAGGAAATGCTCTCCCTGTACCGCAACAGTTGCCTTGAATTCAGCTGCTTCGATGAGTACAATCAGTTTGCGGAGCAATTAAAAGACAAGGCAACTGAAAGGAATTTACAAGAATTTTGGGCAAATGTTGTGGTGCAACATCAACTTGGTCCACTAATTTTGGGTAAGCCCACGGGCGAGGATGAGCAGAGCCTAAAATTGTTCTATAACATTTTTGATATGGAACAAGATGCCGAAATTAAGGAGGAGTTCTAAATCATTCGATGTTATTGAGAAGAACTCATGTAAATATCTATAAATATATATATCTATACTATATAAAATGTTAATCTCCCTCAGTCTTATTTGTATTCTTCTTCATTATTACATCAAATATGAGAATTAAAATCAATGATAATAAGCTATTAATTTGAACCTTATCGAAGGGAACTAATGAATCATAGCAATTGTTAATGTAATTCAAAGACTCGTTTATGTTATGTTTCAATATACATTTATATATACTTGGTTTTTAATGGATTTCAAAATACATTTACAACGCACGTTTAATGTAATTGGCAAAGGAATTAATAATTATTAGTTGAATCCTTTTGTTAATATAAATTGTTCGTTGATGCATTACAAAAAGTAAAGGGAATTAAAGAACAAAAACTAATGACTTACTGTGACAAAAGACTAAGGAACAATTTAGTTAGGTTATCCTAATTAAAGTACACTTGAGAATTTACGAAATGTTGATGATTCAAATTAATGTATTCTTCTTTTCGAATGCGACTCATGTGTGTGTGTGTGTGTGTGTGAATGAAAAACATTTAATACGTTATAATTTTGTTGTTTAACGAGAAGCAAAACGGGTTTGGCATGGCCTTATCTTGAGCACAAGACAGGAGCAGCAAGCGCAAGGGGAGTACATGCAATAACTAAAGTTAAAAATCGTCCTGTGTCGTTGGGGGATTCCTTTAGTCAATGTTCAGCGAGGACATCAGATCCTCCACCCTAGCGGAAATAAAATAGAAGCATAAAGATTAATTTCAGTGTAATTGGTAAAGTTTTGTTTATCAAGAATATATTTTACACTTGCACGCACGTAATGTCTAGATCCTGAAAGGCCACTCCCAGCCAGGCGACAACGAGGCAATAGTGCTGGAACAGCTGCAGCAGCAGTTCTCCCTCGTCTAGCATCTCTAGACGCTCAATACGCTGACGCTCTGACGAGGAGATGCTGTCGTACACTTGCACCATATCCCAGGCACGTGCCCCACTCCAACCGCAGTCCTTGAAGCGATTGGTTTGCGTCTCTAGCGACAGACAGGACTCCACGCCGGCCAGACTGCAGCCACGACTACGTAGATTATTGAGCATCACCTCGCCAAATCGATCGTTCATATTGACCTGCAATTGGAATAGATTAGTCGAATGATGCATTAAAGATATCTGATGCAGACTTCACCTGTTCATAGTTAACGAAGACGGCGGCTTGAAACTTCTGCGCTATCCACTTGAGCAGATTCCGGCAATTTTGTGCCTCAATGTAGACAAGCACGCACTCTGCCAGAAAAATGGTGGGCAGCGTAAAGTCCACCTCCGCTTGCTGCAACTTGTTGTCCACCTCATCCAGGTTACGTAGGTCGACACCCATCAAATGATAGTTGGGTCCATGCAAATCTGTTGGACTAAGTCGCACCTCGCCATCCTCATCATGGATCTTGGCCAGCAACGCTTTGTTCCGCTTGATTGTATAGCATTTGCGCGCGGTCACCGTCGGGAAATCCAATTCAATAAAATTCTTCACCTGATGCGCTGTGTCTCGCAGACGGAAGAACAGTGTATCAAAGCCACAACCCAAGTTGATGATCTGACAGTTTCCCCCCGTTTTCTGCAATGTACAATGGTCATGGTCAATTTGCTGTGAAGTGCAAGGCCAAAGCTGGGGCGTGACGTGCGTAACTGCGGCACATGCGCTTCAGCTTCAGCCAGGCTCGGGTCCATGCAACAGGATATATGATTTCAATACAATTTCAATGCCAAAGTTCGAGATGCCACTTGACCTTAATTTTGCAACAAGGCCAGACAGAGAGGGGCACGTGCAGTGTATCTATTCAGATGCTCAAGGCTCATGTATTTTAACTGGTATTGAAGAAACTTCTGTTTTAGAAAACTATCTTCTATAAAATATAGGATATCACACTACATTTTGTAGAGCTTAGTGATTTCTAATGCTTATTGTGCCTTGGTTGATATTATTTGTGTTCTCTCTCGAGGGTATCTCCGCATATCATACCCAATGTTGCAGGCCATGACGCGCATGTCCTTTGCCACATCTATTGCAGTTTGTTGCAACCTTCAGAAGCAACTACAACAACGAACTAACCTTCAAAAACTTCTCCACACACATCTCAACGCCCTTGACGCGTGCAAAGTAACCACGATTTATCTCTGGTGCCTTCCTCTCCTGGTTGCGCACAAAGTATCCAATATAATCATCCTTCCAGTAACCAAGACGCACAGCGCCCCGTTTACAGTCACTGGCATCATCATTGGTGGCAATGACTGCCTCATCGCATGGATGAAACTTGTGTGTGCTGGTGTTATTATGTGCAACTCCTCCGCCTGTCGATGGAGGCTCCATGACGCGGCTGCTGAACTGCTGATCCTTTCCTGCAACAATCTCTTATTGCTTTGACAATAAAACTGCTTTCAATGATATCTTATACTCGTTGTTAGTCGAACGCACTCGTTGCACTTGCTTAAAGAGCTCTTTAAATGGTTTTTCTTCGTTTATTTATGTTTTTCCAATCAACTGTTTCTGCAGTCAGTGTAATTTTGCAATTGAGTATTAAAAACAGTCTGTAAACAGCTGCAGGCATCGATAGCATCAGTAAGTGTTGGTAAATTTTGACTATTATTTCGGCTGATTGCTATCGATAAATTGTATTAATTTTATATCGAAAAACAAAAATACCGCCAGTATTTAAATACGATTTGAAATTAATTGATTTTACTTTTCAAATAATTTACTAATTGCTTAAATTGTTTAAGATTTCATTAGTTAACAAGAATCATATATATATACACACACATATTTAGAGCGTAGGCTTACCGTTATATGTAATTACATACATATTTATTTATCCATATAATATAGTAATTATCAATGTGTAAACAACGCGTGCCACAATTGAATTCAACTTAACTCCATCATCATCCAAGTGCTCTAATTGGTTCCCGCATCTCATAGACATCGGAAGTGACCGCACTTATAATTAAAATTGCCAGCAACGCCCAGAGCCAGCGCTTGATTCTTCAACTCAATGAGATGGGGTCAAAATGTGAACTGGCTTTAATTGTTGCTGCGCTTTGCCGTTTGCCACGTACAGGAATGAATCACAAATCAACCGATTCGAGACTGAATAAACTACTTGATGAACGCTTCTTCTTGATGGAGCAAATTATGTAAAGTGCGACTTTTTGTCATGCAAAATATCTCATTTCGTTGACAATTGATTCTAACTGAATCATAAGAAGTTTCCGCACAGTACGGCGGCCCTTAATTAGGTTAATACTTGGGGACTGGACCTCTTGACTTTACGGGTGATAAGCGGCAATTGTTTTTTATGCTATCCCATGTCAAGGGCGCGAACCAAATGTTGTCGTCGACTGTTAACAGTTGTCGACTGTTAACAGAATTTGAGTTAAAATAAGACTACTTACCTTTTAACAGACAAAATTGGGTTTAATCATTGTTAATAACAACGGGGAAAAATTTACATATTTACATATGTTACTTATATTATTTCATTTAAATCTTAACAAACCAATTAATATAAATAGTTAATTTCGAAATTGTTTTTTTACCATTAATAATAAAATAGTATGTTGGTATAAATTAAATAATATATTTTAATTTATTTATTAATTTCGAACCAACTACGAATAAGGAACATAATTTTAAAAATTATTTATTTATTTATTGCATAGTAAATTGGACTAAACTTCAGTTCTAAACAACAAGTAAAGTCGACGTAGTGCACTCATCTTAACCTCTGCACTGGGTTAAACTGGCCAACCACTCTCAATAGAAGACACTGACACTCTCTGCACCCACACTTGCGCGCTCTCTCGCGACACTACTGGCTCTCTGAGTGTGTGAGTGTTTATGTGTTGTAGCAAATTGGTTGAGGCTTCGGCAATCGGTTTCAGTTTGGTTGTAACGTTCGCAAGCGTCGGTTGTGTGAGACGGAAAGCTGCGCGCGCGTCTCTCACGTACAAAAATTCACTCAGGTGTGTGTGTGAGTCAAATTCAACTGTTGTTGGTAACAAGAGCGTCGTCGTTGTTACTCACCCAATCCAGTTAACGTGTGTGTGTGAGTGACTATCTGTGTGCATGTGTGTGTTAACAAAGCCAAAAGTAACCTTCAACTGTATTAGTGTATTGCGTGTGTGAGTGTGTGTTGGTGTTGCCGTCTCTGACTCTGGCTCTCTACCTGCCTGTGAGACCTGGCTCAAAACACACAAAAACGGTCATTTCGTACGCGTTTTCTTCAAATTGTGAGTGCAACTTTTCAGTTATTTTTCAGGGCGTTGGCGCGCCAAGAAAGTTTTTTGTTGTTGTTCGTGATTAATAACGATCAAATAATACGAAAAATATCCTCTTAGATTAGATAGTGCAAAAAGGTCAATAGAGTGAAAAAGAAAGAGAGACAAGAACAATAAGAATAAACGCAACAAGTTGGCGCAAGCAGCAGCAGCAGCGCAGCAGCAGCGACGTCATCATTTGTCCCATAACTGTAAAGCAAGTGAGATTTAAGAAGCAACAACACAGCACAGTGGGCCAATAATGAGATCCAAACTAACACACATACACAGACACTCACGCACACAGACAACTAGCAACCTGCAAACGCTTCACTTTCAACGTTATCGTTGCGTTTTATTGTTGTTTGCTTTGTGATTGCGAAAATACAAAAACAACAAAGTGCCTGAGCAATGTACTATGTGATTCACCAACAACAACAACAACAAGCTGAATAAAAACGTGTAACGCGATATGAAATTTCCCGCAAGTATTTTTTGGCCAAGCGGCGATTGCCAAACACGATCCACGTTCCACTAGGGGAGGGTGACAACACTGACAGGGACAAGGGACGGGGACAGGGACACGGGCGACGCTTTGTGCAGGCGTTTGCATTTCCTTTTTGTTGCCTTTTTTAACACGAATAAGCATAAACAGAAGTAGCAATAAGCAGAAGAATGAGAAGAAGAGCAGGGACAGGGGAGGTACAGAGCGGGGGGCAGAATGAGTTTAACGCCGTAACCTGACGCCGTCGTCGTCGTCGCTGAGACGCTGCGTTGGTGGATGCAGGTTAATGCACTTTATTTCCATGTTGCAACAACGACAACAACAACAAGTACAGTGGCAAGAACAACAACAACTGCAACTGTCTGAGTGAGTCCTTGTGCTAGTTCAGATGACGTTGTCGTTGACGTCGGCGTAGGCCACTTGCAACATGAACATGCCGCCGCTTTGTACTCAAATGCCAAAATTGTACCTGAAATTTGTTGTACTCATTGGCTTCTTCTCAGTTGTTGTTGTTGTTGGCAGTACTGTCAAACTGTGAGAGCCAAATAAAAAAAGTTTTACAGTGAAGAAATGGACAAAAAGAGCCAAAAGAGCAAAAAGAAATGGAACTTTATTTTGAAATTGAAACTAAAATAAACAAATTTAGAGGTGGTTCTCGTTTTTAAAGAAAGATATAAAAATATATAAATTATCAATAGACATACGATCTTTCCGTTTTAAGTGATAAATTGAACTTGTAAAAAGAGATTTTTTAGCTATTATCTTTTTGGCAACACTGGTTTAAACAGCTGATGCACTTTTCGTGTATTGTTATTACTGTCAAACATCTTCAGTTTGGTCTATAATTTAACCAAATGCAAATTATTGCATTTTATTATCAGCGAGTCATTTATAACGGTAAAAAGTCCGTACATGCAATTGCCAATTGGTGGTGTGTGGCAGCTGTACTCACTTTTTGCATTTTTTGAGGGATAGCCGGAAACATTGTTAACCCTAGCAACCGATTAGTGCAACGAATAACATGCATAGTATATGTATGTATGTACATATGTACCATAACATATGTATGTTTGTATACTCAAGACTGTAAATGCGATAGATATGCGAGCACGTACAGTGAGTCAAGTCACTCCTTACACATACAGTATGTCAAGAAACACTTTACACATTGTACATATGTGAATGTTAGGTACATATGTGTAAAGAGTTATGTACATTACATCAACATCCGCATTTGAGTAAAGAGTTACTTGACTATCTGTATGTATTTATTGCATGAATCGGCCGAAAAGAGTGAATATGTATTTTCTACCTGTTTCATACATTAAAACAAACTTCATATATAATTTTTAAATCTTTTTCAATGGTCCAAACGTTATATCTAGGTAAATAATAAATGCTATTAGAAAATCTTTGAAAGTTACAAGAATACTGATATTATTTTGACTCCCATAGTAAAGCTTCTCACCTTATACATTTTTCCCAAAAGATTAATAAGAAATACAGTGTTTTCGTAAGGAATTTTCATACGAAACCATAAACAAACAAACCATAAAAAAAGAATAAATTTAAATAAAATAAATGCATTATAATGTTAATGCCATTTATTATGCCCAGGAGTAATTAAAAAGAAACAGCATAAGTACTAGAGACAGTGCCTAGATTATAATAAACTAGACTTGTAGTTAAAACCTTATGCAGGTTTCGTAAGTTTCAAAGAACTCCATGGCGCTACACGATAATCACAATAACAAATTGTTGTTTTTGTTTGGACGCACACACACACGTTAATGGTAAAAACAAATCTCGGGCGCTGAGTAAGAGTGACCAAACTGGTTTGCCATCTAAGCTATGCTCAGGTCTGAATCGCAAGAGACTGAACCGCGAGACCTCTAAACCCGTTTCCACCATTTCCATAACTCTGTAAATGCGCTAAAAATAAGTTACAGCATTGACGCGCCGACGCCGACTCGGCGAATGTGTAATTTCAAATGCAGAGCATGCGAAGATGGGAGGGAGTTGCTCCGGTGCATGCATTACGACTGTGATTATCCCCCATTGTCTGAGGCGGAGGCGACGCTGTCGCAGCTAATTGGTTAATTGTCCGGCGAGTGCACAAAAAAGGGAAAGGTCGTGTCATCGCATCGCATTAAGTTCATTCGAATTTGCGAGCTGAGCATAGTTTTAAAATACTTCCAGATGGCGTGAAAGAATAAATTAACTTCATTCATGAACCCAAAGAATTGAACAATTACTATAAAATTGTTTAAATCGTTTACTAATTTGTTAGTGTTACAAATATGTATCAATATGAAACAATTTCGAATTAATAATATACATTTAATACAATTTATATAATTTATTACTACTTTTTATTTGCAGCCGAAAATGTCACAAAAATTTAAATACCGCGACAAATTAAAGCCTCTTCGAGGTGTTTTAATGCTATGTGTGCTACTTCAGGCCATTCCTCAATACACTGAAGCACAGACTCGGGATCCGCGCTTCTATTCACGACCCGGCGTCGACTATCAATGGCCCAATCCTGGAGATCCAGATTATAGGTGAGCATCAAAAAATTATACCCTACTATCTATCTGTACTTATCATCGATCTCTTGCAGAACTTATACGTTCAACGATCGTCGCTATGGACACTATCAACCCAACGGATATGGCGCAAATTATCCCGGTCGGAATCCACCTGGGCAGTATCCACAGGGTATGCCGAATGAGGATCGCTTTCGTTTTGATCCCGTAAGTAAATGTTTTAGTGATATTTCTACTAGAATTCGTTGTGTACATTTATCGAATCGAATTAATCAATTGACGCCGAGTTTAATCAATTAAAATGACACTAGAGTTGACCCCAAAATGGACTGAGATCCAACATAAACGCCAACAAAGATCGACCATTGAGAACGAACGATCCCACATATGATCTCTTCGGTATCCGAAGCAATAATCTTAATTAAGTTTTCATGCGTTCCGTAATCAATTACACATGTTTTCCATTCGTCTGCAACAACAACGAATTGTGTAGATAAAGAGAAGTTAAAATCAAAGGGGTGTACAACATTTTATTAGCTAATTTACGGTAATGTTTGAATATAACTAATATGAAGAAATTGGAATGCTGATCAGATATGGTTGATAACATACGATAAATCAAAGATAGTAAAGATAAAGATTGTAAATACCAGTAGTTTGTAGTTTGTTCAATTACTTTATAAACTATTCTAAATCCTCTTTTTTCCTTTCTTGCCTTCAGAACGATCCCAATGCACGCACACCCTTCCCTGGAGTCTTAGCCGGTTGGCGTGAGGATTTGCAGGGTAAGCAACGACGAGATTCGTTAACCCTCGAGCGAGATGTGTTCGTGACAACTAACTATGGACAGGTGCAGGGCTTCAAGGTGTATATGTATGATAATCCCGATCCAAAATCCTTCTATCGCCCCTATCATTCGACCGTGGATCGTGTCATGGGCGAGTGTTCGGCATTTTTGGGTATACCATACGCTTTGCCACCCACTTTCGAGGGTCGCTTCAAGCCGCCGCGTCCACATCGCGGCTGGCAACTGCTGCAGGCTGTTGACTTTGGTCCCGCCTGCCCGCAGCCAGTGCGTTACACTGGTGCCACCAAAGGTATCATGGACATGGACGAGGATTGTCTATATCTCAATGTATATTCACCCAAGGTGAGTTCGATATACGGCAAGTAGACTAGAGTTAGTGCTCTTTATGCTCAATGCTGTGTAGTTTACTTTAACTAAAGTTAAATCTCATTTTAGAGGCATCCATAGGTCTGTTTGTTTACAATATAAATCTGCATAGTTTGCAATTATTGTAAAAACGATTGTGGTACTTGAAACATATAAGCTTAGTCTAGAATAATTGTCAACACGTTGGGTAGCACAAACAACAGAATAGAGTCGCACTTTTGTTCTTTTACACATACATTGAACTCTTTAAATTTTTTCGGTTGTGCAGCCCATGACTCTGACCCAGAATTAACAACAAGTTTTACGATACTTTTGATTAAACATTCGTTTCTCTCTGTTTACAAAATGTCTCACATTTTTCTTTAAGCTTCCATTGTTCTTATATGTATGTTGTACAATATTGTGATGCTTAATATAGTAGTACGTAAACAATTCAATAGCTTTCGATTTTGAATGCTTTAATTGGGATAATATAAATCGTGCTTCTAGTAAGGAATAATCAATCATAGTACTGTTCAGTTCATTATACATATTCAATGTATTGTAAAAAGAACTAGAGTAGCTTACTAATCTACTAAATACGATTAAATAAAAACGAGTAAAAAGACACCGCATCATTATTTGATGCATCATTCCTGTACTTATTCTGAAAATATTCCCAATCAAAATGCGTTGCACTGGTAATTGCAATGTGCTGCTGCACCTCTTTGCTAAGTACTAAGTAGATTACATATATCATTATCCCACTCTATAACTACCATTCTATATTTCTTATAGACTGGCGCTGGCGTGGCTCAAAAGTATCCGGTTATGGTTTACCTGCACGGCGGCGAATTTGTGCGTGGTGCTTCAAATCTTTTCAAAGGCCACATGCTGGCCTCCTTTTACGACGTGGTGGTGGTAACCCTGAACTACCGACTGGGTGCTCTTGGTTTTCTATCCACTGCTGATGACAACTCTCCAGGCAATTATGGTATACTAGATCAGGCGATGGCTCTGAGATGGGTTTACGATAACATTGAATTCTTCAATGGTGATCGCGAATCGATAACTTTGTTTGGCCCTGGAGCTGGAGCAGCTTCGGCTGGACTGTTGATGGTGGCGCCACAGACAAAGAATATAGTGAAGCGGGTTATCGCGCAGTCGGGATCGGCACTGGCGGATTGGGCGCTCATTCAGGACAAGTACAAGGCAATGAATACGAGTCGTGTGCTTGGTCAGGTGCTGGGATGCTCCATAGATTCATCGTGGAAGCTGGTCAATTGTCTGCGCACGGGACGCAGCTTCTATGAGCTGGGGAACGCTGAGTTCCCTGCTCAGGTGGGAAGCTTCCCATGGGGACCGGTGCTGGATCACAACTTCACGCTACCCGGCGACGATTGGTACGAGGGCTGGCGGGAGAAGGATTGGCGCTTCCTCACCCAGACACCTGAAGCTCTGATCCGTGCAGGGAAGTTCAATCGGAATATTCAGTATATGACTGGAGTAACCACACAGGAGGCAGCCTTCTTTGTGGCACAAAACCAATCCCTGGCTCCGTACTACGAGCTCGATACGCGTTTCTTCGAACAAAAGATCAGGGAGCATGTCTTCCGCTACAATTACACGCTGAATCCCAATGGGGTCTACGAGGCCATCAAGTATATGTACACCTATTGGCCGGATCCCAATAACAACACCATCATAAGGGATCAGTACATTAATCTGCTGAGTGATCTCTACTATCGTGCGCCAGTAGATCAAATGGTCAAGCTGATGCTGGAGCAGAAGATTCCGGTTTATATGTATGTGCTTAACACCACAGTGGAGGCACTGAATCTACCTCAGTGGCGCAAGTATCCGCACGATACGGAGCACTACTTCCTCACTGGTGCTCCCTTTATGGACACCGAGTTCTTTCCCAAGAAGGATCATCTGCAGCGCAACATGTGGACGGATAACGATCGCAACATGAGTCACTTCTTCATGCAGACCTATTCGAACTTTGCCAGATACGGGTGGGTCCCCCCACAGTGTCCCATCTTCTAGTGATATTAATGTTCTATCTTTCTTCCTCAGCAATCCAACGCCGCAGCAGGTGCTGGGCATGCACTTCCAGCGCGCGTATCAAGGAGAGATTCGCTACTTGAACATCAACACCACTTTCAACTCTTCCATCCTGCTCAATTATCGGCAAACTGAGTGCGCCTTCTGGACACAATACCTGCCCACAGTTGTGGGCGTGCTAGTGCCCACATATCCACCCACAACGGAGTACTGGTGGGAGCCCAAGGAGCCACTGCAGATTGCCTTCTGGAGCATGTCCGTTGCCTGTTTCTTCTTGATTGTCCTCGTCGTCATCTGCTGCATCATGTGGCGCAATGCCAAGCGGTGAGTAGAGTCAAATTTATCGGCTATAGGAGCAACGATTAACCCTGTTGCTGCTTGCAGACAATCGGATCGCTTCTATGATGAGGATGTCTTCATCCATGGCGATGGCATGGAGCCGGAGCAGGAGCAACGCGGCGTGGACAACTCGCACATGGTGACCAATCATCATGCGATGCGCTCCCGTGACAATATCTACGAGTATCGCGACTCTCCGTCGACCAAGACGCTGGCCAGCAAGGCGCACACAGATACCACATCGCTGCGCTCGCCCAGCTCGCTGGCCATGACCCAAAAGTCGGGCAGTCAGGCCTCCATCAAGTCGGGCATCTCGCTGAAGGAGACTAACGGCAGCCTCATCAAATCGGAGCGAGCAACAACGCCGCGCTCTCAGCCTAATGGTCTGACTTCAGCGAAGGCAGCACCCGTTGAGGAGAAGCGTCTGCTGCAGCCCATCTCCAGCACGCCAGTGCCACAGCTGCAGGCGGAGCCCACAAATCGTGCCGCTGCAGCAGCACAATCTAAGCCCGCCAGTGTGGCCAGTGGCAGCAGTCGCAGCACAACTCCTGTGCCCTCAACGAGAACAACAACAACTACAGCAACACTGTCCTCACAGCCCGCAGCTGTGCAACAGCAACTACCAGCTGCACAGCCACGACGCACGCAACTAGTAGAGGGCGTGCCACAAACCTCTGTCTAAGTAACCGCTCTCTAAGCGCGAGATGCGTTTAGAGAGTGATTGCAGCCTTTGAATGAACAACAACAGAGTGAACAAATCAGCACTAATCGATAATAAGAGTAAGTAAAGTAGTGACTAGAATACAAGTATATAATAATATATAAATAAATATATATATACATATATAAATTTCTAATACATGTTTTCTTTCTTCCACAGTTACAATTTTTGGCTTCTATATTTAAAACATTATTTGAAGTTCCCTCTTCAATTGCGCAACATAGTTAGATTTAAGATTTGTCTTATTTATTATTTACAAAGATCTTCTTTATGTTTTAGCTATTATTATCGTGTAGCTTAAATCGTGTTCTCTTCAGTTCAGTTAGATTTATTAAGTTCGATAACCCAACGAATACGAAACCATATCAATGACATTCTCTAGCATAGTTTGTGCGGTCCTGGGGGCTGTGTCAAGTGTAAATAAAACAAACATGTACGATAAATAATTAAGATTAATGTTATAAAATAATATAAGAAATATGCCCCGTTCAGTTAACAATACGAAAACGTTATAAAGTATACCAATTTAGCATGTATACTCACAATACTTCAATACTAATAAAACAATTAATGTAAAAGCTAATCGAAATATTCATAGTATTAGCAATGAATTGCTATATATCGTATATATACATATATTCCCACGACATCTAGCTAGTATATAAGTTCATGAAAGTTCTGTCAATGTCCAAGCACAAGTGCCTTTTGTTTTAGACTAGTTTTAAGCCTATAATCATCATATATCATATACCGATTAAGTGCCTTTATATATAGTATATAGCTTATAATTATATGTATGTCTTATGTGTCGCATATATAGAAATCAACGACCATACAACGATCAGTGTGAACCGTCCAATAATTTTTATGTTTTCACATTAATGCGTGTAACTGTTTTATTTATATGTATGTATATATATATATCATATATATTATATATTTATTATTGTTTACATGTGTGAGAAAACATATGAAATACTTTAACATTACTTGTAAAACATTATTATATTTATGTTTAGTTATTAGTTTCTTTTCTTTTATCCACATACAATAAAATTAATGCAAAGTTCTCATTTGTGAAATGTCCTGCACAATGTTTTGTGTCCTATCATTGTTAGCTCATAAACAGTTGCACATTTATTTCTTATAGATAAAAAGGTATGTCTTATAGATAGAGTGAGGCAGCAAACACAATGTCGCGCTTCAACAGGCGAATGCCCTCGGAGAACTTGTTCTCCAGGTCTGTGTTGCCAATGGTCTTGGAGGCCTGGCACAGTTGACGCAGCAGCTCCTCAAGTCGCCGCATGCAGCGAATGATGGAGCCCTCAAAGATGTCGGTCATCTTGCAGACGCTGAGAAAACTGGAACCCTTGCACCAGGCCAGCACAACGTCCATTAGGAAGGGTTTGAACTTGTCCACATAGTTATCCTCATCCAGCTGCAGTTTACACTCGCTAGACACCTTGGCAATGCGACGCGCCAGACTCTGCAGCGACCGCAATGGACCCGACAGTTCTGTGGCGCTCTTGGGTGCCTCTGAGGACTTCTCGTCACAGACAAAGCAGGAGAGCAGTGCCACAGCTTGTGGTGCCGACAGATCATTAAAGACTCCATTGAATATCAGTTCAGTGATGAGCAATTCATCTGCGGAGCTTAGTTCACAGGCAACGCGACCCTTGAACTCAATGACATCGCCGGGTTTGCAGTATCCCATGCGACGCAGCACACGCTTGCGGAACTTGAGCTCATCCATCTGCAGCAGACTGCGTGCTGCCTTCAGTTCGGCCTTCAGACTCTCCACCTCCTTGAGCAACTGCAACTTGTCCTGGTATCGCTTGTGGATGCGCTCCAGCTCCGGTGACTTGTGCAGCGGATGCTCTTCGAGCAGCTTCTCGAACTGTGCAATGGTGTCCACCACCTTCTTGAACTCCGCATCCTTGATGTTCATATCGTCAATGGGATGCAGCACGGGGGGACCAAGTGGGAATCGTTTCTTGGCCTCTTGAATGGTCTTAAGCACAGCTCGACGATTGTCTGAGGTGCGCAGATCGTTGGGAAAGTAAACGCGTATCGAACTGATTTGGGTGATCAGTGTATTGGCCACGGGCACAACCTCCATGCAGCCACGTGCATTGGGTGGACACGGCTCTGTGTCGCCAGTCTTGGCTGCCTCCTCACTCACATGCAGCAGCACATCGACAACAACTCCAGGTTCGCTCTTCAGCGGATTCTTGCGACTCTGATCCTGTTTCTTGAAATTCAAAACGATTCCCCAGTCATACTCCTGCTTCCCCGCCGACACTTTCACCAGCCGTCCAGGCTGCAGGAAGGGAACTAGATATTGTGGCTTCGTTATCCACTCACGGAACTTCTTGCCATTGATCTCCAGTTGCTCCCGTATGTGATGATAGGAGGCAATGTTGTGTTCATCCTTGAAGCTGATCTTATCCAGCTGCTGCTGCTTCTGCTGCACCTGATCGTGCAGACCAGGCAGCGCTGCCTGATTTTGAAACTGATAGAAACTGCGCTCCAACATATACTCGGGATTAATTTCCTCGACACGCAACAGATTCAGCACCATGTTATAGGTCAAGTGGAAGGCAGAGTTCAATGTGTCTGCCTTGCCCTGGACAATCTCGCGTCCCACCACGGGTGACACCTTCTCGTCAATCATCAGAATGACTATGCCCTTGTCGTCGAGGCCACGACGACCGGCACGTCCAGCCATTTGAATGTACTCGCCCGAACTGATCCAACGGAAATCCTTTCCATCGAATTTACGCGGCGCCGTAAAGAGCACTGTACGCGCCGGCATGTTCAGTCCCATGGCAAAGGTCTCGGTGGCAAAGAGTGCCTTGATCAGACCCTCGCCAAACAGAATCTCGATGGTCTCCTTGAGAATGGGCAGCAGACCACCGTGATGGATGCCAATGCCACGTCGCAGCAGTGGCAACACATTCTCCACCTGCGGCAGACGACGATCCTCCTCGGACAACACGTCCATGGCATTGTGAAAGACCTCATCCACCAGCTTCTTCTCATCCACAGTATTAAAGTCGAGCTTGGCCATTTGCATGGCATATATCTCGCAATCCTTCTTGCTGAACGAGAAGATGATGACGGGCGCAAAGTTGCGTTCCATGATCATCTTGACAATCTTGAAGATGTTCGTTTGCCCCGCATTGTGACCCTTGACGCCACCCTTGCGTCCCTTTTGATCCCCCTTGGCGGCTTCACCTGATGGCAATAAAGAAAGGAAGCATGATTAATTTAGAATTCAGGCAGAAGATTGAGGTAGAGTAACAAGCTTACCCGCATTTGCCAGCACTGCCATGGCTGTGGTGAAGTTATCCTCCTTAAACTGTCCCTTCTCGTCGACAATCAAATGAATGCCATCGCCGCCTGCTGGGAAGATATAATGCTGCAAGGGTGTGGGCCGATAATCAGTGTAGACCACATGGCAGGGCTGCTTGTGCAGATGGCAGACCCACTCGGCAAACTGGCGTGCATTGGGAATGGTGGCGGAGAGGAACACATAGCGCACATTATCTGGCAGCAAGATGAGTGTCTCCTCCCAGACGACACCACGTTCCTTATCGCGCATATAGTGAATCTCGTCAAAGATTACCCAACCCACTTCACGCATTACTTCGCTACCACGGTAGAGCATGTTCCTTAGAATCTCTGTGGTCATTATCAGGCACGATGCAGAGGGATTGATGGTCACATCTCCAGTGACCAGACCCACGTCCTGGAATTCATCAGTGAACTCACGAAACTTTTGATTCGATAGCGCCTTAATGGGCGTGGTGTAGATGACACGCTGCTTGGCATGCAGCGACTTGGCTATGGCATATTCTGCCACCACAGTCTTGCCAGCGGATGTGTGTGCAGAGACCAGCACGCTCTGTGAGTTGTCAATGCAGAGTATCGCCTGCTTCTGGAAGGGATCCAGCACAAAGGGATACTCCTTTGCCGGCACACCCGTAAATGGCTGCAGTGGTATATACTCCTGATCGGGATGCGCAGCCACTTCGTGTGTACAGGACTCTGGGGAGACTAGCTGATGTGTGATGATGCGCACTCGCAGCGCTTCCAACTCGGCATTTTTATCGTCTTCATCGTCTTTGAACGCCTCCGGATCTGATTTAATTTCATCTTCATCTACTTTAATAGCGACATCAGCACGCGCCCGCTTTGTTGACTCTGTATTTTCATCTTCTTCCTCTGCCTCCTCCCCTTGAGTCACCTTCTTTATACTATCCTTTGGTTCCTTCTTTGCATCCGTTGCTTGTCGTTTGCCAGACTTCTTTTTGTTGTCTCCACCTTCCTCTGTTTCTTGTTTCGGTTTTTGGGCAGGAAGTGACATCGGTGGCTGCAGACTCTCCGGCGGCACCTCATTAAAGCAATCAAATAACTCGTCAATGTCCATTGTTGCTGTTTATTGTTAATATTAATACGTTTATTCACTTTATACAAAAAACGCACGCCGCGTTGAAAACATGTGAAACTGCCAGGGCTGGAGCAGCAAGCTAAGTAACATTTTGCTGTTATGTTATTTAACAGCAGCAATTTCACAGGGTGCCACACTGCCTCTTTGAAGAACAAAACAGATTCGTTTTCGCTTTGCCAACTGTTTCAAATTATAAAAATCAATTATATATGTATGTGGCGGTTATTTTTATAGCTAAATACAATTTTTCAATCAGTTTAATATAATTAGCGCGTGAACAAATAATATTTTACGCAATATTCCTTACATAATCTAGTTATTAAAATATAAAATATCATATTTAATGTTGCATCCCATTACATTCCCTTAATATTAACATAAATATGCTACGCAGTATCCCTGGTATCAATATCGATAAAATGGTATTTACCAAATGCCGATAACGATTGGCCAGACACCTGGCAGAAATCGTCAAACAAATCAGTTCAGCGGCAGCATTCGCGAAAAAAACAAAGCCAACGCTAAAATTTGTGATTATAAATAAAAAATGGACACGGATGAAGTGAAACGCGGTCGCGGACGTGGACGCGGCTCTCGGGCGCGTGGTCGAGGACGAGGTCGCGGACGTGGACGTGGAAAAAAAGTTGATGAGATTGCATTGGAAACATATGAAACTGGTGGCGCTGCAGCAAACACTGGGGCATCAAACAATGGAGGAGCAATTGAAGACAGTCCCAGCAGCATGGAGCGCGCCGAGGATGTGGTAATGCAAGAGATGGACAAAGAAAACGACATAGAGATGGCAATAGTGCAAGCAGACGAACAAGCGACTCCCATAGACAACATGACGCCGCCACAGACTTTGCTGCCATTGTTGCCACAGCAGGTTGCGCCGCCAGTGTTGCCACAGACAAGTATGTACCTGGAATTATATTCTACCTGAGACAGTGCCGTTTATAGCCACACCCCTTTTTCTGTTTTCATACCTTTAGTTGACATGGAAGCGGACATTTCACAGTTAGAGGCACCTACGTTCACCACATTGTCTCGTGGGCCACCCGAGCCGATGTTGCGCTTAAAGTGGAACCATAAAGTCAGTTTGATTGGCGAGAAGGTCCTTAATCCGATGATACACTGCTGCGACCAGTGCGACAAGCCCATACTTGTCTACGGCCGCATGATTCCCTGCAAACATGTCTTCTGCCTCAAATGTGCCCGCGCCGAGCCCATCAAGAGTTGTCCGCGCTGCAGTGACAAGGTGTTGCGCGTGGAGCAGTCCGGGCTGGGAACTGTCTTCATGTGCACGCATGGAGGCAGTCGCTATGGCAGCACAGGATGCCGACGCACGTATCTATCACAGCGTGATCTACAGGCGCACATCAATCACAGACATGTGGCACCGCCCCCGCTTGGCACACCCACATCTGTTGAGCCAAAGGTGACGCGCGAGGAATTGAGCGGCCTGGAGTTGCACAAGCAGCGCAAGGCGAGTAGTTGCTATGGCTCCTAACTATGCTCCTCTGTCTAATGCTTGCTCTTGCAGCTCTCCGAGTCCTCCGCCGCTGCCGCCTCCTCCGCTGCTGCTGCTGCTGCAGCGGTTTCCCTAATGCAGCAACGGTCTGTGCTGCGGGGTATGGTCGGTGGCATTGGCTCTATACCTCCACCGGGATCATCTGATCGATCCGTGTTCCACACACACACACACTCATCCCTTACGCAGGCCAATCTGGCTCGCATCAACAATGCTAACGCCCAGGATTGTCATCAGGGCAAGGCATCGCTTAACCAGACCCTGAGGAAGGGCATCACACACAAGTCGGAGTCGGTCGCTGATGCTTCGTACTACAGCAGCGTCCTAGCCTCCTTTGGCAGCGCCGGTGGTAACGCAGGTCCCCCCACAGACGGCACGACAGTTGGTTCGAGTGGAACAGCGGGCGGTGCTGGTGTCGGAGTAGTTGCTGGAGCTGTGGGCAATCCCAGTCAACTGTCCAGCGGCTACGAGACGGGCAATGCGACGAGCGGCACAGGCAACAATTGGCAGCAAATGCAATACTATAGATAAACGTAGGAACACGTTGCACTCTCTTGATGCAAGTCTCATTTTATTCATTTTGTACAAATAAACAAGTTGTATGCAGAAAATCATGTTTTAATTATTTAAATAGCAAGTGAACGGGCGATACCCATAAATATCGATAGCCATGACGATAATTCACAAAAAATTCCCGAAATAAAAAGCAGGTAGCAAATATTTTACCAATAATCTCCTTAAATTCTGTCACTTAAATTCCACGAAATGCGTATTCTCAAAACTACTGGCCCAACAAATAAAACATAATGATTTGCATATACAGAGAGTGTCTCAAAATGAATGCAAGATACCATAAAATTGAAGTAAAAATTCACTTTCCTGAGTAGCGTACCAAACGTGGGCGCTCATTTTAAATGACCCGCTGATGAGTAGTTATCGATATTCGGTGTCATAGCGATAACGTAAGTCGCAAACATTTTTAAAACATCATAAAGTAATAATCACCACTAGTTTATAAAAATAATTAAACCTGCTTCGACATATAAAAATAAAAATTTATCCACTTTTTCACTAGCGTTCTAGACTTAAGCGTTTATTCCAAAAGTTCCGCTAATGAGAAGCTATCGATATCGCGGTGTCATAACGATTAATTCTGAAGGCAGCACTCGGCAAGAGCCACAGATGGAAATGAATTGTAAACAATTCTAAAAATATTGAACTCGCAAGTTGTGCGAACAATTGTTTAACCAAATTAACATGAGCACAATGGAATTCCAACTTTGAGTGAGCGAGAGATGACGCGAACGCAGTCATACGTAAATATAAGCAGCGACTATTATTGAGTGCGAGTCAAAAGTGAAAGTTACTGGCAGTTGAGCACTTACAAAAAAATATGCAGAAGATTTTACTGATCAGTGGTAAACGAAAGTCTGGAAAGGATTTTATATCTGAAAGATTGCTAAATCGGTAAGTGGAAATAAAAAAAATCCAGATTTCAATAATAAATACACATTAGCGACGCAACAGGTTTGGCAATCGGGCAATAATCGTGCGCATCTCGGAGCCTATTAAGAAGGAATGGGCGCGGAAGCTGCAACTGGATATCAAGGCGATGCTCAGCGATGGGCCGTACAAGGAGCAATATCGACGTGACATGATCATCTGGAGCGACGAGGTGCGTCGCCAGGAATATGGGTTCTTCTGTCGCGCAGCCATGGAGCAAGCAAAAGCAGCTGCAGCGCAAGTGGAGTATGTGATAGTCAGCGATATAAGGCGAAAGAACGATATACGTTGGTTTCGCGAGACCTATGGACCCGATATGGTAACAACACTGCGCCTCACCTCTTGCCCCGAAACGCGGCAAGCGCGGGGTTGGCAATTTACGACGGGCGTGGATGATGTGCCTTCAGAGTGTGACTTGGATGACGCCACCTTTGACCATGTGCTCGAGAACGACACGCCAGACGAGAGTGGGGAACAAATTGTAGACAGACTGTTGCAGATATTAAAGCTTAACTAAGTCATTTTTTACACAATACAAATGTTTTTCAAATATATTTTTCGAGTATACTTAAAAACTGACGATGAAACATGTGAATTATTGGTAGGATGTAAACATGAAGATATATATGTGTATTTATAATGATAAAAGGCAATGACTCTACTAAGTGCTTAGTATGGAACGGGGCTGTTTTCGCCCGTGTTGGCCATGAGCAGTCGCAGGCTGGGCACATTGATGCGCTCGCTGGGATTGAGCTGATCATCAAAGCTCTGCAGTGGCAGCGGCGTCTTCCTTAAGTCCTTCTCCATCGATCGCGAACGTAGATGGATGCGATTCTTGTTGACACACCCGAGGGGAGTACGAGGTGTACGTGATGTGCGCTGCTGCTGCTGTGCCATTGTTGCATTTGGGGTAGCCTTTGGTGTGCTAGTAACTCCCTCTGTGATGGAATCCACATAGATTTGTGGTTTATTCGCCCTTGCTGGCTTGCGGGGCGCAACTCGTCGCTTGTTTCCCAGACGCACACGCTCTAAATGTTTGTTAGCTGGTCGTGATTGCGATTGCGCCTGCGGTGGCTCATCGAGCATCAACTCGCTGGAGGCGCTCACAAAGGAGGCCATGCTGCTGCTCTCGTTACTGAGATTGAGGGTGAGCGTCTCTAGTATGTGCTCCAGCATTTGTGTTTCTTTAGCTTCGGCATCATCATCATCGCAGAAAATTATGGGCGTACGTTCCACACCCAAGCTAGGTGAACGGGGATCACCCTCGATTTGGGATTCAAGCACAGCTGGAGCTGCTGCTGGTGGGGGAGTTGCATGCAACATCATGTCGCAGGGCATTGTCTCCTCCTCATCATATATAAACGACTCTATCTCCATTGAACTATTTGTAGTGGCCACCTCGGGCTGAGGCTGCTGATCAGCAGCAGAATCAGCTGTGGCAGGTGCACGCGTCTCCACAAACAGATCAGAGAACGTATCA
Source organism: Zaprionus capensis (assembly GCA_018903675.1). Taxonomy (NCBI): domain Eukaryota; kingdom Metazoa; phylum Arthropoda; class Insecta; order Diptera; family Drosophilidae; genus Zaprionus; species Zaprionus capensis. The sequence continues at coordinate 1,750,169 of JAEIFN010000040.1, read as the reverse complement.
TCCATGTTTAGGGTACGATCAATAGCTTCATCGAGCAGCAGAGGAGTGCGGTTCAACTGAGGCGAGCGGGGGTCGTTTAAAGCGAATCCCTTCAACAAGCGCTTGCGCAACTGCGCAAAAGGATTTTCACTTCCACCAGCCCCTGACACTGCCACAATTGGCTGCTGTGGCACAATCTCCTCCTTTTGAGGTGTAGGCATCAAAAACTAGATGGCAACACGTCAGTTGAACTGTTTTACATATATTTTATTCCCAACTTACGTTCATGGGTGTGCGGCAGCCATTTGGTGAGCGTGGATCCATTAACTGTTTGTCGTCCCGGTTGGGGGTCGAGGACATTTCAATCGCGGTATTTCGCGCAGATTGGCTTGTAATGCGTAGTTTATTTAATGTTGGTGTGTCTGGCAGATAACTACCTTCCATTTTAGTTGCTTTGGCACCCATGCTATATAGGTTAGAGACTAATGACTTCTTTTATTAAAATAAAATTGATGCGTACGTTCAAAATAAAAATGCGGGAGACGTTTACTGGCGTCGATAAATATATCGATTTTTAAATATATAACTTTGCTAAAGTCTGGCAGCACTCTAAAATACAACTTAACAGAGACTGCTAGGATTTATCGAATTACATTATAGTGATGAACAGAACTAAATCGATATCATGTTTCTCGATTGAACAAACAGTTTGCACGAATGGATTAAGAAAAAAAAAACAAAAAGTATGAAGTAGAGTGCCTTTTTAATTATTTCGAATTACGAAAAACTCGAAACCTAATCTCAGTATTAGTGAAAAGAAATGAGCGCGTGTGTGCAAAGCATGTAAAAATATTTCGACAGCGGCGAAAGGTTGAATGCCTATATTAAAAGAACCAAATGTAAGTTTTTTGGAGTTGGTAAACCCCATATCAACAGAAATTGCTCAATGAAAATGCTTGACTTTCGACAATTAAACAAGTTAAATTATTTTGGCCATTTTTACGCAGTAGACAAAATACTCTTGAGTATTAAAATAAGTGTGTATGTGTGTGTGGGCCCCTGCAAAAGGCAAAAGGCGCACCGCAAGCAGCAGTAAATTATGTGTATGTGTATGTACATATGTATTTGTCGGTTTTTTTTCATACGCCATCTCCTTTACACATACACTACTGTATTAACCATGTGTAGCTCACTGCGGAGAGTTTGAGGTAGCGTGTGTAAGAAAACTAGTTTTTGGCGTTGCCAACCACTTGGGCTATGTAGCCACATTTTGTCTTCCATTAATGTAGGTTAGTGCGCAGCAGCAAGCGTCACCAACATTATTGTTGCAATGCTTTTATTTGCATGTTATTGTTTTTGATTTTTATTTAAATAGCGTATTTCATGCTCAAAGCCGGCAAGTAAAAAGTAAACAATTTAGCCATACAGTTGGCAACGCGTTCGCTAACCGAGCGTATTTGTAGACTTTCTCTCTTGCTCCAAATATACATACACACGCTTGTACATGTATTTTGTTTATACATATGCAAGGTATCTGTGTGTGCGCGCATGTGTATACAGTGTGTGACTGTATTAACTGAAAACAACGAAATTTCATTCATTGCTCATTTCCGAGTAAAAACTACGCGCTGTGTAGTTCGGCCGCCATTGCAATTACGATGCAAGTTGAACACACACAAATGTACGTACGTACGCCCATGCACAGTTGTTTGTATGTACATATATATATTATACGAATGTATCTATGAATTAATACAAATACTGATTTAATTGTGCAATATGCGTATTTGTATGTATGTTTGTATGTATTTGCGTATTGTTTTTATATGGGGTCAAACGACAGCGGAAACAGTTGTGCCAGTATCAAGTCATCGCATTTAGCTGCAGGGTGTGCCTCCGCAGCCTGCGCGTGTCAGGTGCAAAGGCGACGACAACGGCGCGACAGCAACGTAAAAGTCTCCACGCGACGAGAAGATACTTGGACATTCCAGAATTCCACATAGTATAGACGACGGCAGGCAGGCAAGGCAAGGCAAGCGTTGTTTGATTGCCGTTGCCGTCATTGGCCGCGTTTTTTCACACATTCCACGCGCTGTCACACATACATACACACACACAGAGGGAGAGAGACGCGCATGTACATACAAACACTTGTACGGCGACTATTGATTTCAATCAACTTTGTCTGATCTCTCTCTTCTCTCTCAGACAGAGCCGCTCTCTTGCTCTCTCTCTGGCTGCCTCTCTCTTTCTCTCTTGTGCCCATTTGTCAATTAAGCAGCACGTCCGCTGTTGGTTCATCATCAATTTGCCGACGTCGTGTATACATACATATATACATGCATGCATAAGTACGACTGTGTATGCATGTATGTGTTTGTAAATTCAATTTCCTGTTTATAGTAGGTATGCTACCCATCCTCCGCTGTCTTCCGTCCCGTCCCTATCGCTAATTCCTCCTCAGGTCTTTTTCTTGGCTTGCCACCACCATCGCCGTAGAGCGTCGCGTCGCGCAGCTTGCTGTAGTCTGTTTTTTCTCACTCCCTAGTCTGATCCCTCATCGGTAGCAGCCGTAGCAGCAGCAGCAGGCAGCGGCGGTGCGCTGTGTACAGTACGTGCCACTTCCTTTACATTCAGAAAAATAAAAATCGTTTACACACGTACGCACACAGCCATACGCACTCACACAAACACAAAAAGAGAGAGTGAGTAAGAGAGAGATAGAGACAGACAGACAGCGGGCGGGGAACATTCATTTGGCGTCTGCGCCGTGATGGTTGTTCTTGTTGTTGGTTTTTTTTTTTTTATTATTTCTGTGTAGTTTTTCGTGTTGTTCTTGTACAGTTGCAAAGACAGAAACACACATATTGTACATTGGTGTGTGTACGGAAAAAACGAGTTTACTGCTTGGACCGATATGGCAACGCCGCCGCCATCCTCCCTGACTCCCCTTGTTTGCTTATTAGAAAGAGCCAAAATGCCGCTGTGCGTCTGTCGTCGTCGCTGTTGTTGTTGCTGTCTTTACGTAAGAAGGCCGTCGAACTCTACACTGAGAGAGCGACATGCAAATAATGCGAAAAGAGAGAGAGAGAGAAAGAGAGAGCATAAGTGTTAGGCTCATGTATGTATGAGTGTTCATCTAATGATTACCGTTACAATTTGCATTGGCTGTCTAGTCGGACAGCGTCTCGCGACCCAGACTAGACGACCCAGCCCCAATCTTAAATTGGCAACATTTTTTTCTTATTCATTTTTCACATGACCTTTTATCGTCATCGCCAAACGAGCGAGACGAGACGCTGTGCTTGATTTTGATTTTTTGTTTGTATGTATGTGTGTAAGTATGTGTGAGACGCTTAATAAGTTGACAGCTTTGTTTATTGATTTTTGTGTAGTTGTAGTTGCAGTAAATTGATGTTGCCACTAGGTTTAGTTCTGTTCTGTTGTTTGAGTTGCGTGTGTTCATTTGTTGTTGTCTCTGGTTCAATGTCCTACACAGGCAACAACAAGTGCAGCAAGAAGAATTTAAGGGAACAAAAAGACAAAATGTAGAATAGGTATTTTATTTAAATTAGTATTCGTGATATTGTTGCGGCAATGCTAACCAAAACAGTTTTTTATATCGTTAGGAACTAATTACAATAACTACGATCATTATCGAATCAGCCACAATCAGAATTTAAATCTTCAATCCGATACTATTATATTAATCGCACACTTCTTTAAGGCGCTACCTAACACAGAAAACATTGCGTCAGGCTGCATTTGGCGTCGTTGTCATTCTGCCCCACATGACGTCAATTGTCTTGGTTTTTTTTTCGTATTTTGGAATGGTGTCGTCGGCCCACTTCTATCAGCATTCCAGTCCAGTACCAGGTTTCGAGCAACCGGAAGCAAGAATTTGTAGAGCATATATGGTATAGAGAGTAGGTTGTGCTATAGTCAGTTGATGATGTAGGCGTTATTTGCGAATATCAATAGCAACTATCTGGCAACTCTAGCATCATCCTTGGCGCGCGTTTCTTTTTTGGCGCGCACAACAAAATAAGATAAAAGAGACCGAAGAGACAGACCCGAACCGACCCGACCCATTGCAATGCCTCGAGGAATGTTGTTTACGTGCGCGCCTGCGCATCGACCAGATTTCCATGAATTCGCCAAAAACAACAAACTGCAAGCAGCATCAGTGAAGAAGAAGAACTAGTCGTCGTCCAAGTCTGGACCTCATCCTGTTCGTTCCGTTCGTTCCATGTTGGCCTGCGCCTGGCTACCTGCCTGTGCTTATGCTTGTGTGTTACCTCCGCGCTCCGTCGCTTCTTGTTTGTGTGCTTTTTGCTCCACCAAACTTGATGCGAAGGCGCTGGTAGCGGCGGTGTGTCAACATGTTGATCCTACTATAGCGTGCGAAACATTCTGGCAACACCAATACAAACAACAACAACCAAGTAAAGCCTCTGCCGCATGTGTGTGAGTGCGTAGTAGTATTGTTGTTGTTGTTATTTATGTTATTTTTCAGAATTTTTGCCTTGTCTGTGTGTCACTAACACACTCGCGCAGCACAAAGCAGCAGCGCGGCGTTGTTGTCGGCGTCGGCGTCTGTCTGCTATTGCTACTGCTACATTGGTCTGGTCTGGTCTCTTATTCAAGCAGTCTGGCCACTCTCCGCTCTGCTCTCTTGCTCTTTCGCTTTACGCTTTCGTTTGCTACGTTTTGTGCAGTCCGCAGTTGTCTTTTACAGTGTTTGCGATGCGGTCGTGTTTTCTCTCTGATGCTGCCGCTGTCGGCGGCGTCGGCGTCATGCCAAGTGATTTTGTTATTTCTGTCGTAGTAGCTTAATTTTTTGGTAATCAATGAAAACTACAAAATAATACATACACACATTTTGGAATGCCGTGGAATTTTTCGTGATATATATGTGTACACATATACAAAGATATAAATGTATATATACATAATTTACTCTGGTGGTGTTACTGCGTCTCTATCAATTGCTGAAAATGCTATTTTTAGGCCAGTATTAATTCAACAATACGTTTTCTAATATAAAAGAGATAGAGAGCGGGGAGGAGTACCCGCTTGGAATATGTGATGAACATATGTATTATTATTTGTCATAATCTCTACTCGTTTTACTTTTGCCCGCGCCCCATTCGCGCTTGGGCCAAATTCTTAGAATTCTTGACAACATTCCCGCGCACACACACACATGCAGACATATACACATACATAGATTGTGAGTTGCTAAAAGGAAAAAAATTTATGTACTCTCTCGACGACGGAACGGAGTGTAGACATAAACACACACACAAGCGTATGCACTTGAACTCTCACGCACGCAAACCGAAAAAAACTCTCGCACACACACACAGCGAGAGAGAGAGATACATATATATATACATGTACGGCATCCAACACACCTCGAAAATTGGTTGTTGTCGCCACTGAGTGGAGACACTTGCTATCTCTTTTGCGCTCACATCGCAAAACAAAAACTAGTAGGACTTGTTTTATGCGCTTTATTTTTACGCAAAAAAAAACCGGTAACATTTACGAAAGCCGAATGTGTTGTGTGTTAGCTTGGATGCGACTGTGTTTTATGTCTCGGGTGTTGTTGTTGTTGGTGTCTCTCGTTGTGGTAGAATTCAGCTTTAACCATAGTTTTCACACACTCAGCTTTTCTTACAGTTTTCTAAACACACACATGCACGCACGCATATACATACATGCATACATACGAACACACACAGACGAGCAACATACATAACGAGCAACGAACTCGTGCAGCAGCGACGCCCAAGAATGAAAGAGCACAAGGCAACATGAAAATTACAGCAACAAGAAACAACACAGCAGCATAAAAAAACTGAAAGAGAGACAGAGAGAGAGCGACAGGGAGAGCGAAAGCTGAAAGAGCGGTGCAGTAGCAGTTAAACGGCAACGACCCGAGCAGAGCAGAAGCCGTCGCAGTCGCAGCAGCAGAAGCAGCAGTATTATTAGCGGGTGTTTTTATTGTCTCTCTCTCTCTCTCCCTCTCTCTTGCTCTTGCACGCGGTGCCAATTGTCATGTATGTATGCACATATACATATGTATATATATATATATTTATGTTGTTTACTTGGTGTTGTGTTGTTTGTGTTTTTGTCTTGTCAAGTAATTCGTACATTTCTACATTATTACCTTGCCAGCGTTGCCACCTGGCGTGACCAAAGCGATCATCGAACTTGTTATTACCGTGTTCTTGTTGTTGTTGCCTGACTGATATTAGTGATAGGCGCAAGAACAACAAAATGCACTGCTGCCGCCGCCGCTGCTGTTGCTGATCTTGACCTACGCTCTCGCGCAAGTTCAATCGCAATTCACAATGGTTATTCAACTTTTATTTCTACTTCCTCCTCCCCTCCCCACCCTCATCCGGCATAGTGTTGCCCATTTAGATTTAATTTGTATAACGGAAATTTTAATAATCGCGCCGCTTCTCTCGCTGGACATGCGAACGAATCAGGGGAATAAAGCGGAATTGGTGAATTGCTTTGCGCTGCTTTCTTAATTGCATTCATACTTGTTCTTGTTGTTGTTTGTTAACATTATACTTGATGTGTTTTTGTCTACTTTGATTTATTTTCTATTTTGCTTTGTTATCACAATCACAAAACTTGGCGACAAATTGACGGGACGCGTTTATGCTCTCACCATGTGTGGAGAGTGCAATGCGCGCGCCAAGTGACACACGCACACACAGACACGTACAAGTACAAGAACAACGTATGCAAATTGTTTATTATTGTTAAATGTCGGTGTCAGCGTACGCCAATCACTATTATCATATTTAATGCAGTGCACTCTCGTTATAGCGAACGAATGCTTATATGTTTATACTTTTGTTTACTGGATTTGTAAAGTTCTCAGTACTTCGTTTTGTCAATGTAATTATCGATAAGTTTTAACTAATCGGTTTACATACAGTGACTTTACATACAAGTAACTATTTACACATATGTACATGTTAAAGTAAAGTGTTTCTTCATATACTGTACATGTTTATTATGATCTTGTTTTACTGTAGTTAACTTTCTGTCTGTGTGTGTGAGTGTGTAATTGTATTTCATTATCAGCTTTTAGCGTACGAAAATTTTAATTCAGTTTGCGAATTAAAATTGCAACAAAAACAAAACCACGTTCAAGGTTCCATTCAGAGAATTTTTTGTGTGCTATCAGCAGCAAATACGGCGCGTCGGCGGCGTTCATCATCATTAGCAATAACAACAACATCCTCATCATCATCATCACCATCATCCTGTGCTGCGTATCGTAATTGCCATTAACATAATTAACAAAATGTTGTTGTCGTCGCTGCTTCTTTTTATTTGTTTTCTTTCTTTATATTTATTATTTATTTGTTATAAGAAGAAAAATTAAGAAAGATATACAAAAGGAAACCGTGAGAAACAGAGAAAAATAAGAAGAGGCACATACTGAGTGATGCACAGGGAAGGAGAGAGATAGAGAGAGAGGGCGACTGAAAGAGAAAGAGAATTGTGTCATTCTTCAAAGTGGTTGTGAAATGTTTGCCTTTTTATGCCTATTCATATCACAGCCAGCTTTGAGGAGCGACGCGATGCTCAAGACGAATATGCAATAAAGCAATAAAGATAAAAAATGATAAAGGCAACAACTATAAAATAAATAAAAAAAGCCAAACGAAGAAGAAACCGCACACAAATTGTCAACTAAATACTGCATTTGTTGTTGTTGTTTACATACCTCATTCCCCCCCATTAAACATTAAGCAAAATTAAGTCATTGTTCCCTGTGTGTACCCCCTTGAACATGCTCCTCTTCTCATCATCTGTCTTCCCTGCTCCCTCCTTCATCAAATATTATTGGCACATTCATGCTGCGCTCACAAAGTGGTTGTGAAATGAATATTTAAAAGCTTTGCACGCATATCACAGCCAGCTTTGATGAGCTTAGCGTAATGTTACGTACATCAAACGATCGATAATCAGTCAATCAAATCAAGCATTAATCCCTCCTCTATAGCACACAAAGATATAAAATAAAACAATATAATAATATAATAAATCAAAGAAATTATTGTGGAATCAGAAGATTTATGAAGACATAATTAAATATACTTTTGAAGCAGTTGGGGTATTTATTTAGTGCAAGTACAGTGCAGTTTACCATTCTGTAAGTCATAAGACAGAATGTAACTTGAGTTAAGGCTCTGTTAATACTGTTGTTAAAATAAAAATTTGCATTTATCTGATAATAACTGTCGAAGGAAGTACTACTCAAATGGATATGTTACTGAAATGTAGTTCTCAAATGGAGATGTTACTGAAATGTAGCTCTCAAATGGAGATGTTACTACCTGTTACGTCCCATATATGCACTCATGAAAACCAATCATAACAATAATAATAATATAATAAATATAGCGCCATCAAAGAACACACATCAAATATATTTGATGTTGCTTATCTAAGCCTCATCAAGTGGTTGTGATATGGATACCCGACGCATATCACAGCCAGCTTTGATGAGCTAGGATAATCAACGGAAAACAACAATGAAAACAAATAAGAAAACAAAAACAAACTATAAATTGCAGTGAAATTGGTGTATGAGAAATGTGAAGTCAAATTTACAACGATGCAATTGAAAACTTAAATCGGAATATCAAAATTATCTCATGTCATTTATCTATTTATTTATTTAGCTTGATTATTCTAGAGAAAGATTGTTAGCTGCATTTGATTTTAGCATATTTTGTTAGCATTTAATGCTAGTTTACTAATGCCTTTGTGTCTTCTTCACAGATACGCCGTCTACGTTCTACAATACGTTCCACACACACAAACACACACACTCACAGTTATAGATACAGTGTATTCCAAAGAGCCTTCTTGACGACGCCTCGCTGATAAAAACTCTTCTATTTTGTGATAGTATTATTGTTTTCCGTGTTTTTAAAGTAGATTTTTAAGAACTAAACCAAAAAAAGAAAAGTTTTCAAACCAAAAAAACGAAACTGCAAAACAGAATGCATTCCACAACAACAACAAGCACAACAACAAGAACAAGCTGCAGGGTATTCGATAGATATAGAATGGGCATTATGCTGCTACTGCTGCTGGTGAGCTTCCTGGGCTGCCCAGTGATAATTGAGGCATGCTCCAGTCGAACGGTGCCCAAGCCACGTCCATCGATCTCCTCATCCATGTCCTCTGGCACAGCGCTGCCTCCCACACAGGCACCTCCTATCGCAACAACAACAACAATGCGTACAACAACAACAACAACTGCCAGGCCAAATATTACATTCCCCACATACAAATGCCCGGAGAATTTTGATGCCTGGTATTGTCTGAATGATGCCCATTGCTTTGCTGTGAAGATTGCCGAGCAGCCCGTGTATAGCTGTGAATGCGCCATTGGATTCATGGGCCAGAGATGCGAGTATAAAGAAATCGATGGCTCGTATCTGCCGAAGCGACCACGTCCTATGTTGGAGAAGGCAAGCATTGCCAGTGGAGCCATGTGTGCTCTCGTGCTGATGCTCTTCGTCTGCCTCGCCTTCTATTTGCACTTTGAGCAACGTGCTGCAAAGAAGGCATATGAATTGGAGCGCGAGTACCAGGAGCATTACGACGCAGGGGAGGAGGAAGAGGAGCAGGAGCAATGCGACTGTTGTCGCTCACAGTGCTGTGCTGGCGGGGATCAGCCGTTGGTTATGGAACAACGGCGCAAGTTGCCCTATTATATGCGACTGGAGCATGCTCTCATGTCGTTCGCCATCAGGCGCAGCACAAAGCTATAGATATTTCATATATACATACAAATTATATAGTACTATATATTTACCCCCCTTGTGCTTGTGCATGCTACGAATTTCAATTGTGCTTTAGTCATAGTCTCGTGTCTTACTGATCCAATGTCCTATTTACATGTTAAGTGTCGCCTTCGAGATTCAACGAGATTTATGTATATATATATATACAATCTCAGTCCGTGCTACTCGCTCTCTATTATGAATCGAATATGTATTTTTTTACCTAAAATATTTATTTTACATTTTATCTGACGACGATATCAAATCACAGTCAAACCACACAACGAACGAAAAAGAAAAACACACCAAGTATTATTTATCGCACTAGATATTTACGGAATGTATTAAAGAATTTATTTTTAAAATACACACTGCACCTGCATACTATTTATGTAAAAGGTATATACCCAAATCTGTTGTTTTACTGGGTATTAAGTGTTTAATTTACTTTGGGAATCGAAGATTTTGAACATCCCAAAGAGAGGATTCTTTAACTCGCTGTCTCAGCAATGGGAACTGGGTCCTGCTGGAACTCAGCTTTAACTTCTGCTTTAGACCATACTTAGATTGGTGTAATGAGTTTTTCGTTCAGTTTCTGGTCAAGTTTCGTTGAGCTGTCTTGCGCTTGTGTTGGCATAAAAAAATTATAGCATACTTTTGCGCGGAAAATAAATTAAATGCATGAGAAGAATGAAAATGGACGTGAATATTATTCAGTGGAAGTTAAATCGATTCGCGAATCGATTAATCTGGACGTGAATAATATTCACTGGAAGTTAAATCGATTCTCGAATCGATTAATCGATGTTTTTAATTTTCTCCGATGCATCGATTTAATTATTAAAAAAAAGAAAAATATATATACATATATTTTCTTTATTTTTATTTTTATTAAGTCATACGGGGAAAATCCAATATCCCCTTTGTGTCCTTTTTAACTAAACAAGTAAACATGTCTAGTTTCATTAGAAAATGCATGCGAAACACACATTTGTCTGTTAAACAACTATTTGAGTGGAATTCCTCTTCCATTCCCCATCGTACATACATATGTATGAAGCAAGAGATTTTGAAAAGATTTGCAAAGATTTTCGTTGCGAAGTTAATTTACACCAGGCGAACAGCAACAGCAGCAGGCAAAAAATAATTGAGAGTAAGTAAATCAAAGAGAGTGGATTAGAAGACGGAATTCTGCTCTCTTTGTTTTCGACCAATCAGTACAGTTCACACTGTCTTTGCTTTGATCGAGTTTGACACGTGACACCTGCGCCCTCTCTGCGCTCGTCCTCTCTCACTCCCTCTCTCTTTCGTCTGTTGCTGCCTGTCAGCTGTTTTCTCTGTTCGCCTGGTGAGGCTGAGTTGCAAACACTGCAAATGAGTACAATGTGGGACACTTTTAAACACACATCCCATAACAGAGTTGTTGTTCTAAGTTAACAGAATTCGTTAATCCTAAAAGCTTGTGTGGATATATGTATATATACATAATTATTTTAACTAGCTCTGGCAGCACACGTACCTTCTATATAAATAGAAAATAGCGGTTAACTGTTGAATCTCTGTGGATTTAAATGACTTTGAACTCTTTGGTTAATTTGCACAGCTTATCAAGATAATAAAGAAATAATCGCAAGTGCGATACAGATTATATGTATGTTAACATATAAATAGTTTACTGTATATATGTTATGTTAGTATATTTGCGGTCATATTAAGTAAGAAGTTCTTGCTGATAAATGGGGCAAGCGTACCCAAGTACGAGTGCCATGCGTATTCCCTGATTAGTTAATGTTAATCGCAATAATGAATGGCCAATGAATTGCAATTTGTACAGATAATATAAAGATAATTATTTTAATTGTTTATTCATTAATTAAAGTTGTTTCTAGAAATCTTCTGCATGTTTCTACAATATATTATCTAATATTTAGCTGCCCATTGTGAAAATTGGGTTTCAAATTTATACTTTCGTTTTATGTTATTATAGCGTTAATAGAATAAATAGTTTAGTTTAAAAAATTAAAGAAATTAGATTTTATAAGTTTAATTATAGATCCGATATCTATAATACAACGGAGCTTAATATCATTCTTTACAATATTAACGATCGTATTTCTTCATCGTTGTCCGGGCAGTTTGATAAACATTTTCAAACTTGAGCATTTTTGATTGGACACTGGAACTACGTGTATGCCGAATTCGGAGCACTTGAAGGAGCTTGGTTTGTTTGATAATTTGTTAGATTTTGTACCTGTGCGTGGTCTAGTTTCTGTTTAAATTCTTTATATAGTCGATCAATCTTTTGGTCATTATTGTTATATTATTATTACTCATTAGCATGACTATAATTTTTGTTTTGGTTAGTTGAACTTGACGCTTGGTTATAATTTGGGTTGTAATCATAACTTTTAGTATTTTTTTATTTTATAATTATTTTTATTCTGAATATTTTGCAATTACGAATGATCGGATTATCAGCTATCATAACAATCCCCTTGTTAAATGGTTTGCTTTAATTAGATTACAGTTGTTATGTCGAATCTAGCTAATTGCATATAGAGTCAATCAGGAAGTTTACTTATAATTACATCGTAAATTACATCTTAGTTATTGAATGTAGTATTTTCTAAATGTAACTTTTTCGTTATTAAAACACATTTCACTTCGAGCTCTTCCATGAACCATTGAATGATGTGTTGTAGAACCGCTTCAATAGTTCCTCAAATAGAGTCAGCGTCTGGAATTCGAAAATATGGGCTTCTTTCAAATCGTGCCATGTGTAAGCTACGCTATATGTGCTTGCCGGGCATCAGTTGTTGGATATAGTTCTCGAATAAACTCGATTCTTCTTATGAATGAGCTCAGTTCAGATGATTTTCAGACAGAAGCTGCACTTGTTGTTGTGCCATTGCAAGGTTTTTAAAAGTTAAAAGTTCACGGATTTAGTTATTAAAATAAATATAATTTTTATTTGAACAAAAACTTATGATAAGTACAAGTGACAACAATAATTGTAAGTGTGTATCAAGTGGTGCACTATAGTACTTATGCTACTATCATATATAAAAGAATAGCTATACCTAATTCGATCACTTCACTTTAGTACATATCATTAAGTGTAGACTGTATAATTACTTTTACAGCAACAGGTCTAGCAATCGTCTCACTGTCCTATAAATCTAACTGAGAAATAAAGTACACAACGCATTACACGTTGTATGTGTCCAGTGCTTATCTATAGGTTCAATAACATTCTATGGGAATTACTCGGTTTGCAGTTGTAAACGGGGGAAATTCCGGTTGTTCAGGCTGGTCGAGTCGAGTTGTATAGTATTTGGGGTTCTCACATTGTAAATGAGTACAACAGGCCTTGGATAAGATAAGTTAACTGATTCACTCATCCATAATCAATCGGGGGGAGTTCAAAGTTAGCACTGCCTTGATATGGCCTTAACTTTATGATAGAATGCCTTGAGTGGACCGTAGCTGGTCAGCACCAGCGATAGCAGCGTCAGCACCTTCATCAAGATCTGAAAGTCTGTCTCGGTGCGACTCTTGAAATAGCCCGTCTGGTAGCCGTAGTACTGCGTGACCAGGGCAATGACAAAGCATGCGAATCCCAAGAAGTTGTGGAATGTCTTGTTCAACAGCGGCGTTATCACTCTCTTCACCCGCGCCGAGCAGAGCGCAGCCAAGCCGGAGCTCATTGCCAGCAGGCAGAGAATGAAGGCAGTGATGCCTGAGCGAATGAAAGAAGAAGAAAACCAGATTATTAACCAGGTGCTCTGGCTAATATTAGCACACTGCTGACTCACCCAGTCTGCCGTGTATCGACTGCAGCAGGAAACCTTTCTGGATCATCTTGATCAATGCGCCAGCAGCACCGCAAGTGCCTCCGAGAGTGAGGACTATCCAGTGTATGGTGGTCTTGGTACTGCGGTTGTAACTGTTGGTCAGCACATTGCCGCCATAGTGCACCATAACGCCCTCCGCCATGAAGAACGAGAACTAAATCAAAATAGATTATACACAGATGAGATTGGGGGATATATATATATATCCGATCAGGCACTTACACCTATGGTAACCAGCCAGGCGTGCAAGCTGGTGCCCTGCAGGCCCGTGCGCAGCGTGATATACGATATGTAGATGGTAATGAAGCCAATGCACATCTGATTCAGCACATTCAGAAAGTATTCCACTCGTTCCAGCCGATCCTGGGAGTCCCCGTGCAGTTTATTGTGCGGCATTCTCGTGTAGCGATTCGGACTTGCAGATTCGTTGATCAAAACAAATGAGGGCAAGCGCTGGGCACGTGCGATTGGGGAGGTACTGGGAGTGGCACTTGTTGTGGAGCTCGTCGTGCTGCCGTAGTCGACAACGGGCTGCTTACTACTGATCACTGCCTGGAGATGTTCCGTCATTGTGGCCAAATTCGTTCGACGGAATTCACTCGTCAAGTTGTTCCCTCGTTATCAGCTCGAGCGAATAATGTTTTTTTCGTGTTAAATATATTAGTTGCAGCAACAACAACAACAACTGGAGACTGATAATTGCGTATACTAACTACAACTATACAATACTGTACTACAAATTGGCCTATCTTGAAGGCGAATGCCGGTTTATGGCTTAAGCGCGACAAAAAAAACCATTGACTTGTTCGGCTGTCGCGAATTATTCAACTAATCAAATCTTTGTTCATTTTCCAGTGATAAATCTACAACTACTAAGTCAGTACATACATACATGCATACTATATGGATGATAAAGCAAAATAGCAAGCAAGGCACAAGCCACAAGAACCACAAGAATCATAATTTATTTTCATATTTATGGCACCCAATATCAATTTCCTCTGGGGAAGCTGTTCAAATACTTGGCAACAACAACAAACCCACTAACATACATACATATGAACTACATTAATATGTACATCTGTTCGCAAATAACATTTGAGTTAAAACCGCAGGCGTACTCTTTTGTCAAGTTCGCTTTTGCAATCGCTATACATACAGACAGTCTAGTAACACTTTACTCAAATGCAAATGGAAATGTTAAGTACATTTGTGTAAAGCGTTACTTCACAGACTGTACATGCAGGCGTAATATATTTACAATTATTGTACAATTCTTAGTAAAATTATAGAAAACATTTAGAAGATTTATTGTCATACATTTGTAATATGAACAGCTGTAACTTAACTGCCTATATACAAAATAGATTTAATTAAATAATGCACTTTAAAAATGTACAATTTTGCTTGCATTGTACCATTTTGACTTTAGGCATTTCAGCATGCACCTCCAATTCATAATGTAATAGTTTTGGGTACAAATGCAACTATCGATGCCCAGCTTTAGCGATAATAACAAACAGCTATTCGCTTTATATCGATGTGCGGCTTGCAAACAGATACTAAGTCAAGGCTTTTAATTTATACAGTTTTTATTTGTATCATTAAATTATTATTATTAACATATATTTTTATACATTACCAAATTAACAAAATTGACTCGTATACAAATTTAGAGTTTGTTCATTGTCATATTCAGCTTTGTAATATTAGTTAAATAATTAAATAATTGTTTATTCGTTACACTTTGCGATAGAAATTCGACATTAATCGATGTGCATTACCCGTGATCAACACTGGTTTTCAAAAGATAATGCACTATTTTTTTTACATTTATGTGTTGCATTAATTTTATTTGATTTAAATTGCTTCTAGTAAAAATAAACTTTAAACTAATTTGAGCTAAATTCACATAACACTTGCACTAACTTGCGAAGGCCTTAAATTTCTGGTACAAGGACTTGAAGGGGGCAATACAAGTTAGCACCATCGCAATCATGGTGAACACTTGCATGAGGACAACAAAATCCTGTCCCTGTCCACGGAATATTCCTGTTTGCGTATAACCATAAAACTGTGCCAGCATTGCGGTCACAAATGTGCCAAGGCTGAGGATAATGTGGAACGTTTTGTTGCTCAACGGTGACACGCACTTGGACATGAAGCGGGCGAGGGCCGCAGTTAAGCCACTTAAAAGTGAAATGAGGCACAGTATGAAGGCCGCGAATCCCAGTCTCGAGTGGGTGGTCACATTAATTAGCCAATCGTCGCGTATCAGCTGCACCAGGCAACCGGCCACACCCATGCCACCGCCAATTATTTCGAGCACCACGTGAATGGCGGTTTTCTGTTTGCGACTGTAGCGCAGGGTCAGCCAGTTGCCGTCGTAGAAGCACATCATGCCCTCGGCCATAACGAACACAAAGCCGAAGGATGCCAGCCAAATGTGCAGACGTATACCGGTCAATCCTACGCGCAGGCAATTCCAGCAGATCCAAATGGTTATAAAACCAATGCAGAATTGGTTGAGGGCATTCAAAGCGGCCTCAATGTGCTGCAGCACAGTGGTCGATTTTCCCTTTTCTGTTGACATATTGGGCAATTTTTTGTATCACTTTCGAATAAGGAGAATTCTTTGTTTTTTATTAGGAAAAAACTTTTCTTATTTATTTGGTGTATCCTTGCAACAGCTTTGATCCTTGTCACTGAATTATTTATTTAGTTCACTGGCCGAAGTCGTACTTCTCCCACGCATGAGGAACAGACAACTAATTTGAGCTGACTTTATATGCACAGGGTCATGTTTCTAATGACTAGAATTACCCATAGAAATGTACGAATGTTAGATAGCTGAAGCTTCGTCTGTGCGGCTATCAGTAACGCGGTGCTTTGCCATATAATGCAAAAGGATTAAACTGCAGTGAATTATCAAAATAACGAACAGCAAAATTTCATTTTCTTTGTAGAATATATGTATAGAAATGAGATGAGTAACAAGTTTAAATGTTTTCCCTGCTTAACCTATTATTAATTAAATAATAGATTGATTAAAGATTGATATATAAAAAAAGAATATAATATTTATAATATTCTAGTTTTAAATTGTTTAAGAAAATCAATACGATCTCTATACTCATTTTAAATTTAATCTTTTAAACATTTCAATCTTCACGGTTTTTGATTAATTTTATTTTAGAATTTCATCTCAGCTTAGACATAAATAAATACATATTTAAGATTTCAATGAAAGGGGAGTAGACCTTAGTTTTTTGAAACCTATTGATATTTGATTTTCAAATCAGCGTCTGCAGTTGACTTAAACGGGCATTACCTGTACACAATGAATAGCCAAAAGGTTTGCAGACGAAAGTTGTTATCACAGACGATTACAAACGTTTTTAAACCTTTGAAAATCAAATTTAATAAATCGATTTCTGATTTATCATCAATTGCAGCAGCTCTCAAGTTGTAAAATTTCAGATTACAAATACAGAATATATATAGTATGTACGACACAATTTTTGTGTGTGATCCAACGCACGTTAGCCACCGTGACAAACGTTAAATTTTGTAAATGCAAGGCTTAGATAATAGCTTAGACTGTTATACATTTTATAAACGCATGTTATATATATGACTCGGCAGATTCGATCAAATCGACATTAATTGGGCACTTATAAGTATAGTACTTATTTGGTTGAATTAGTCAAATAAATATATTGATAACTTAATATTTATTTTTGGATCGTATATGTCTGTATGTTTGTGTGACTTTCAGTTGTTATCATTATGAAAAATCGCACGTACTGTGATAATTTATAGACCCGACATCGCCAAGAAATATGTATGTAAGTACATATATAATTAAATGAGTAGTACTACATGCATTATGATAAGAGTGCGTGGATGGAGTGTGTATTTTATTTTAAGTATTTCCACTCATCATACTTTCCCTCTGGTCAATGAAAACTTTTCCTTTCTGTTCTTTCTTTTGTAATTTTCGGAAAGGTATTGCACACTTATCATATAAGACAGTCAGTACGTGATGGGATTAAATGTCTTTCGTAGCCTTTGGCAATTGTAAGAAATGTGTACAAGGGCATAAAGAGCAGATATTGATATTGATTGATGGGCATGGACATATTTACTACATAGACATACAGTCATTATCAGAATGATAGTCATTTTAATTTATAATAATCATTATTTTTTTATTACTATTGATAATTCAATGAGAATGAGTATGTTATCAATCTTGCAAGCTACTTGTTACTAACTTGTCTTGAAAAAACGTAACCAACTTATTACCCAACACTTGACAACACTTGACAAAGAGTGTTTAACAACACACTACATATTGCGTTCTCGCTGACATGCAGGAGTTAGAGGTGGAAATAAATCAATGTTCACTGAATCGATTTATTTTCAAAAATCAAAGTAAAAAGCGATGCGAGAATCGATCTAACTTCCAGCTCTATGCAGAAGGAAGATTTGAAAAAGAAACGATCAAGAATATACAAATACGCAGAGAATTACATTATAATCACAACAGTTTTTATTTTGATTCGATTTGAGTATGGAGTATATTACATATTTAAGACTTGAGGCTCTGCTTAGCAGTCGCCGCCCTGGCAGATATCGGCCAACTTGGACTCGATCTCATAGTACTCGGTGGCCTTCTTGTTCGTGTCGTAGTAGTCGTAGAGGACAATGGGAGAGGGCTTCTGATTGGCGACAGCATGCGTCCTGAGCGCCTCGATGGGCAGGCACTTGTTAATGCCCCTGGGCAGACTCTCGAAGTAGATGACCACAACGGAGTCGTCGTTTTTGGTTTCCACCAGCTGCAAAGATTCAAAAGAGAGAGAAAGTTAGACTCCAGATAGGTATAAAAAGCAGGGTGCATTGTATTTACCCTGACTCCTTCGATTGCCTGAATGTCCTTGAAGCTCTCCTCTTCGGCAGTGTAGCCAGAAGGCAGTGACACCTCCAGAATAGCCATGTTGGATGCCTTGGCCTTGCCTTCCTCAACGTATTCCACGCAAACGGCCAGCACAAGCTTAGTAGCCTGTGCTGACTTTTCTACCTTAATGCTGAAGCTGGGCTTGGGATCCTTTTCGACAATGTTGTACTGGTAGCTAATCTGCACCAGGGCTGCTCCAGTGCCCTTGGCTTCGTAGGAGAGCGACTTGGTGCCCTGGGGGAACTCGACAGTCTGAAGCAACAGATCGTTGTCCTCGTTCACGCTGAGCTTTTCAGTCTTCTCGCGCGATCCCGTGTTGGAAATGCTGACATCCCACTTGGCCGGCTCGTAGCCAGACTTCTTGGCAAACTGAATGAGGGCTTGCAGACCGCTAACGGTATCCTGGGTGGAGGCAAATCCTCCGAAGCTATTACGCTGTGCAACCAACCAACGTATCGAGTTGAGCACGGTCTGAGGTGTCTCCTGTTCGGTTTCCAGCAGGCTGAGCAGTGCGTACGATGTGATCTCGATGTCATGACTCCAGATCCAGCACCACCAGCGACCACATTTTCCTCCACGCAGCTTCTCAATATCATCGCTCCACCAGGTGCGATCATCCTCGGTCTTTGCCAGTGCCTTCAGTTCTGCGACATGTTTGGCGGCATCTGCAGCCTTTGCCTTCTGTAGGGCATAGGTTGCAATGGCACGTGGCAGCAATTCATCGGATTCCTTCTCATTGTTGTTGGCACTCAGATAGGCCACCGCCTTATCGATCACTGCCTGATTGGGACTCTTCTGCTCAAGCAGTGCAAGCACCGCATTTGCTGTCAGGGTCAAACCGGAGCGGGTCGAGCCATAGAAGTACTCGCCGGCCTCAATGAAGCTGCCATTTTCAGCCTGACGGGTAAGCAGAAACTCGTAGCCTTCGGCCAGTTGCTTTTCGTTGACCTCAATCAGATCACTGATCTGGCTGAAGGTGCGCAGCACGTACGCTGTCAGCCAGGTGGAGCCATTGCGTTCCGGATCCTCTTCGCGCCACTTGCCGGGTCCGAAGGAGCTGTAGCTGCCGTCGTCGTGGCGATAGCTGAACATGTGCTGGTAGCCCTGCTCCAGGTTGCGCTTGATGCGATGCTCCAGCTCGGGCGTGAGCTTCTTGATGCTCTTCAGGTAATCGTAGACAAGGTAGTTCGGTACCAGCTTGGACATGGTCTGTTCACCACATCCGCTGGGCAAGTGAAGCAGGCGTTCCAGATTCTTGATAACCGGTCCCAACAGATCGCCGACCAAGCCGAATTCCACGTGCTGCGAGTCGGGCACAATGTCCTCGGGTAGTTCCAGTTCGAAGGTGTCCTTGTGCTCGGCCACATCCTTCAGATTGACAAAGAATGCGCGGTTCCTGTACTCCGTCACTCCCTCGGGCACCACCTTCAGTGTCTTGTGCACAGCATCGCCGGCAATTGGCGAAATGGCCGTAAACTTCAGCAGGATATTGCCAATAATCTTGGGGCGAATGAGGAAGGAGGCACCTGCAGCTGAATTGGCACCGACACGTATCTTCTGGCTACGCTTCTGGTCGGCAAGCACCTCATTGGACACATCTACAAACTCATACTCGTTGTCCTCATTGTCCAGCGAAACATCCACATCGAGTTGCTTGGGCAAATAGTTGAATACCAGGGCGGGCACAGCGATAACCTCGCCACGCTTTACCGAGTATGGCAGACGGATCGACACAAAGAAGGGCTGGAAGGTCTTAATCTTCAGTTGCTCATCAGTTACGGCCAGACCCTTTTCGGGATTCAGAGCAAAGGCTGTCAGCACCCAACTGGTAATAGTGTCCGGAATATTCTTCACAAATTTGTAAATCTCTGCGCCAGTGTCCTCAATGTCATCGAACAGCCAAGTCTCAACAAAGTTCTTGCGTACCACAGGTGCGGCTGCAGCTGGGGGTGCTGCTGCAAAGGTGGCGCCCATCTTATTACTTTCCACTGTTCCAGCTGCTCCAAATGCTCCTGTTGTCGAGTCAAACTGAGCGACAGCCGTCTTGCGGTGAACGGCACCACCTGAGAAGGCCTCTGTGGGAGAAAATTGGAAAGGAAATGTTTATTTTAAGTAACGATAAAATAAAGTATAAAAAGGAGAGTTGTAAACATAAAGAAAGAATAAGCAAAATCCATTACTCGCTACATCTTTGAACTAAAGGAAGAAGTGAAAGTGCTTGTTAGTTTAAGCTACTCGCTAACAACAAAAGAACTAACTCGTTATAATTGTGAACTAAATTAAATTAAATTAACTCATTACTCATTAATTAATTGATCAATCTGTTAACTAAAGGAAGGAGTTAGGAATAAAAAGATTAGTTGTATACTTAAAGAAAGCATCTAAAAATTCGTTACTCGCTACATTTTTGAACTGAAGGAACAATTGTAAGTGCTCGTTAGTTAAAGCTACTCGCTATCTACTAAAGAACTAACGAGTTTCGTTTTAATTACTCGCTAAAGTACAATATAAAGTGCTTGTTAGTTAAAGCTACTCGCTGACTAGTAAAGAACTAACGAGATTCGTTATAATTGTGAACTAAATAAGGAGTAAATGAACTCGTTACTCATTAGCTACTTGCTATATCTGTTAACTAAAGGAAGGAGTTAAGTGCTCGTCAGTTTAAGCTACTTGCTATAACTGTGTATTTGAGAAAGCAGAAAAAAGCTAAAAATCAAGTAGGGCCCCCTTCTGTGTAGCTTTATCTTCAGTTCTAACCGTTCGATGTGATTCAAGTGCTCGTCCGCCCTGACTAAGCCTCCCCCCCTAAACACCGTGTTCACCCTGCACTTCTTACTTAGTTTCAGCTTACGTGGGAAATAGACTGGAGCCGTGCGGTTATAGAAGAAGATAGCATTGGTCATGGTCACGACTCCACTGCGCTCTCCGGGGAAATACGAGTAGCCGCCTTGCCAGGGTGTGTGTGTGTCGTAGCGTCCCAGACGCCAATTGAACGAGTTCTTATCCAGATCATTGTTGGAACCCAGCAATAGAACGCTCTGGTCAACAGCAGTGAGGGCGACAAAGGAGTGAGGTGCCGTTTTGATCTCTAGCGTAACTTCCTCTCCTGGCTTGACTTCTTCGGGGGCTGTAATAGCCAGCTGGTTCTGTAGCTCCACATCGACATGGAAGGTGTCCTCCGCGTAACGGAATTCGCCAGTCTCATCTACATAGTAGACATAGATGCGACCATGTGGGGCGTGGAGGAACGTTGGCGTCAGTGTAATGTTGTGCACCTTCTGTGGTTCACTCAGCTCCACGCGTTCCGTGTGCTGCAGGTTGCCGCGTCCGATGATGTTGTACACAAAGTAGGAGAGTGGACGACTGGAGTTCAATGTGACCTTGTACTCCTTTCCGATCTTGAGGCTGTAATACGAACGTTATTAATCTTCGCTTGCTGGAGTAAGCTTTAACCAAACAAACCTCCACGTATCCATGGGCCGTTGCACTTCCAGCTTGAACCATTCCTTTTCCTTTTCCTCCTCAGGTGTGTCGATCTTCTTGGGTTCCCTGTATGGGTATGTGGTGTATAGTTCGCGCTTCTCATCCTCGTACTCGAGCTCAATGCTGTAGTAGCGCGTGAAGTTCTCGATCTCTGGCAGATCGGGCAGGTTAATCTTGAATACAGCCAGACTGGACTCGTTGAGGCGGCTCTCGAAGGTCAGCTCCTTCTTTTCAATCTTCGGCAGCTCCGACTCATCTCCGTAGTGAGAATGGCGAATACCCTCAGTGAACTTGACCTGCGATAGTTTAAAAAGTGAATTAATAATTGAAAAGTCTCTCTCTCTCTCTCTCTGTCTCACGCTATTACCTTCACTGGGGTCTTGGTGTCCTTTAGAACTGTGCCATCGACGAGTGTGATTTTAAAGATGATTTCGTTCTCCTTATCGACGAAGAAGGAATAACATTTACTGTAATCGGTGCAGCTCATCTCGTAGCGATAAGGATACAGCTGGACACCAGATGTCTCGTTAAGCTGTACACCAGTGAACTCCTCCTCGACGGTAGCCAGTATCTGGGCGTACCACGAGGAAGTCTTGTGAGGCAGGAAGTTGGCGAACTCCGCCACATTGAGGTCAATCTTAGCCTTGCCATTAACCATGTCTGCAGTCCGTATTACGGCATGTCCCGGCGTGTCTATACGCACTGTCTTGCCATCCACATTGCTCCAGGTTGCCGACTCGTCTGTGTGCAGGTTGATCACAACTTTGCCATTGACAGGTTTGCCGTAGGTGTAGCTAAAAGATTATTTAAGGGATTAGCAACGATCGAGCATTCCCTAATCGAGTTTACTCACTTTGCCTTGACCACAATCTGCATGTCACCATCGCGGACAGAAACGTGTTGTGTGGCGTCCATCTGGATGGAGTATTTGGGCAGCACGTACTTCTCCACATCGAAGTAGACGCGCTCATCCGAGAAGCGTTCACCGTTCTGGGCAGTGAGAGTCCACGAACCGAGATTGGCAAACTCGGAGAGCACAAACTTGCCGGTGTAGACACCGGTGCGTGTTTCAAGGTGCTTCAATTCCTTAATGCGATTACGCTTCGGGTCCTCGAAGTAGACAACAACCTCCTCCTCAGGCGTCGAGGGCTTTAGGTTCTCATCCAGAAAGAGCACACGATAATTGATCGTGTCGCCGGGCTTGTACTTGCCCTTGTCTGTTTGGATTTTCACATAGGTCTTGAACTCCGCCCAGGTAAGCGCGGTGGAGTTTTTGAACTCCAGCCCCGACACACCCTCAGCCGTAAGGTTATAGTCTCCCGACTTCAGGGGTGGCAGACTGAACCTGATCTGCTTTACCTCATCAGCCTGCGGCAGCTCCACAGTTTGACTCTCATTGTAGGAGGGTCCTGTGATGCCGATCTTCAGTGTGACAGGCTCCTTGGTGTGGTGCACTGAGACAGACACATCATAGTCGCGGTGCGAGTGAATAGTTCCCGGTGCAACGATGGTGTATTGGCTGTGGGGAATGAAACGAAAGTATGTTAATTAAAATGCAAATAAAACAATCTGTTTCTTATTCTATATGCACAATATAATTTTCTATAACTTGCACTTATTATTGACTAAAGTTAACGTCAAATAGAACTGTCTAAAATATATTTATTACAGTATCTCTTCATCCTCAACTCAATATAGCTTAAACTAAAGCCATTTTTCTAGCAGTGTATTCACAATCAGCATAGGTCACCTACTGTCCAAAGACTAGGTCAGCCCCAATGTTGTTTTAGCTTTTATTTTTGTTTTTATTTCTTATTTTCGTCTTTATGCTGGGTATTTCCCAATTCAGAGCAAGAGCAGATAGGTACAGTTGGGCAATCTAAACACACACAGACACACACATAGTGCGTATTTTATGATCTTTGTGTTCTTTTGTATTCTACTCTCGCTGTGCTTTATCAATTCAGTTTTATTTCGAATTCTGTTGTTTCCAAGTAGAAATCGTTAATATTTTTATTTGGTTATAGAAATGATCCCAGATCCTATTCGTTGTCCGTATCAAATGTCATCGACCCAGATGACCGTCGATTATTTATTTGATTACGGATAATGCTCAGGTATTATTTGAGATAGTGCTATGGAACCCAAGGTATTTGCAAGTCGTGTATTAACTTATATTCATCTTCTTTTTGAAAAAGTTGTTAATTTGCACTAAATTAACGGTGTATGATATTCTTGTGTAAACAAATGTCAATGTAGCAGTGTTAAAAATCACTGCAATTCATCGATTATTTCTTCTGGTTAACAGCATGCAACGGACAGAATAATAACTTCTTTTTATTTTATAGTAAATCTCAATATCTAAATAAAGCCTACAAAACTACCCTTCATACTTGGAACCAGATCTTGAGATCAGATACAGCAGGTTATGTAACACAAGCTGAATTGCAAATGAGGTATATAATATACATATACTATATATATAATATATATTGCTCGAGCAATACACACGACACACAAGGTTGTTTGGGGGATTGGCTGTTTTAATTTATTTCCAGTTTTGATATTTGTTTTTTATATTTTGCTTGATTTTTGGGTAATAATCTTCATTGTTTATTTCACCTTTAATTAATATGTAATATTTATCACGAGGCAATCTTGATAGATTAATGTGCGGCTAATTGCCATTGACAATGAAAAATAATATTGCGAGAGACAGTAAACTTGTTTTCAAGTACTGTGCATAAAAATAAACCCATAATATGCAAATGTATACTATATATAGTGTGGAGAGTGCATCCATAAAGCTAAGGTACTCAAAAAGCAATAATGCCTTAACTGAAATAACTCATTGGGGTTTTTCTTTATGCCTTTTCAAATCGGCTTAGCTTACTCAAAAGGAACTGCTAAATGGCAGAACAAATGAATTACTCATCACGTGTGAAATACAATTCACCATCGCTGGAAGGAACAGCGAACTCGATTGGGAAGAGAATTGTCGGTAAAATAATTGATAGGGTACAGAACCTATTATTATAGGGAGTAATTAGTATATATAGCCTGTTATTTGTGGAACAGTGATTTCCATTAAGCTAATTGAGTTGGGTTTAAACTAATACTAAAAAATTACTTGATAAAGATCGCATTAGTTTGCCTTGACAATTGCAGCAAATACAAAACAAACTCGGGATTCTACACCAAAACTAAAAGCTATTTGTGGAGTTACAGGTAGCACAGAGTATGGCGTATGGGGACAGAAAAACAGACAAGCAGTATATGTATGTATATAGTAGGTATGTGTTCCGATTTGCACTTACCCCTCTTTGGCTTCGGCTTTGACTGGTTCCGCCATTTGGAGCAGGCCCAACGCGGCACAAGCGATGACAGCAAAAGCGCCTACACGACGCATTTTATAGTTGGTAGTTGGTTCGTTGTTTTAGGTTAGAAAATTAGACAAATATATACACAATAATTAATATATATGCAGGGTTGTATGTCTAGTTATCGACCAAGTCTATACTAAAGCCCAGTTTCGAGCTCGGAAACGGCTGTTTGAATGATTTCAAAAAGGCTGCGGGATGGCACAACCTCCCGTGCTCTGAGCTGAGCAGCGACTGGTTGGGCAGCTCTCATACTGGATTAGTTATATATTGCTCTTCATGTGTGAGTGCGTATGCGTGTCTGTGTGTGTGTATGTGTGTGTCCATTTGTTTATCTGTATGTGCGAAGCATCAACAAATCTGGTGAGCATTAACGAGACAGTCGTCCATACACTCTGAATACACAAACAATGTGAACAAACAATCAAACAAAAATATAAAAAGAATAACATAAAAAAAACGCTCAATAAATAAACACTGATAATTGATAATTATAATAAATACGATCTCAGATTTAATTTTTTAAAATCAATTTGATATAAAATATGACAAAGTGCCGGCTGCGTTGATCGGCAAATGTATTTGCAACTAGTTATTAATCAGCTTAAGTTGCAGCCACACAGGTGCTACATACCTGTGCGCAGCCAATCAATCACTCATTGCACATACACGTATTATGGGTACACATGTAGCTCTATATATTATGTCGCTGCATGGCGATGAGACTCTAATCTATACGTGAAATTAGGTAAAGCGACTATTCTTATACTTTTAATGTAATATTTACATATTATACTATACGAACATATATATACATATGCATGTATTTATGTACATACATATGTATGTGTACGTGGGTACACATTTTATGTACATATTAAATGCACTTTTGCTCATATGTTTATCTCTGTTTATTCTTTCCCAAATTCTTTACTTATTAACAGACAAACGCATGAGGTAAGTTTTCATTTAGTAATGAAATCATTTAAAAATATGGAAAATACCCATATTTTGATTTTAATAATTTTTCTTTGATTGTCCGTATGTTTTTTGTTTATAGATTGTGGCTTGCTTGCTTCATACGAATTGTACCATATTTTTTCAAAAACATTTCTTGGAATTAAATTTAAAATAATTAAATTTTCTTGACTTTAAAATTGTCGTAAATATACTACAAAAAAAATTACTGTGAAATTGTACACGTATTGGGAGCATAGGTTAATTGTCATTGGAATGTTTTGAAATACGAAAGTGATAACGTGAATAATGGGACTACTCATATAATGGGAGTTAACTGCTCGCAGACACTATGACGGTTGCATTTGTTGTTTGTTTGCATTTCACAAGTATTGCAAATACAAAGAAGCTGAAAATGGTTTCATTTGCCACATGCAGCATATACAGTCTCTGTATATTATTTACAAATATCTGATTTTGCATTTGTTGAAAAGGGTGTGCTAGATCTAGATAGTGGATAGACACGCATGGCTATGAACAACATGAGTCAAAAATAACGATAATGTCATTTGTATTAAATCCAAAAATGACATTATATTTCCCATTTATAAATTGGACGTCGCAGGTTCCTGAATAGCGGGTTTGTCCCGATACATTTTTCTGGTTCGTTTTTAGCACTCTAACTGATTGTCGAATGTTTAGCGTAAATTTCAGATTTTATTTAATTTGTTTATAGATTGTGTCCGAATTAATGACGTCACATTTGTCACGTACACATATTAGCATTAGCATGCATCGGGGAAGAGTATTAATTAGTATGATTGACGTACTTTTTGGGTGTCACTTGACTTGTTGACTCGGGGGAATTCCTGAGTCGATTTTCCCAGAACGATTTGTTTAAATATATTTTTAGTTAATTTATTTGTTTTCGCAAATACTTTAGTTTGTGTTTTTGTGGTTTAGTTTCCTCTCTTAATGTTTCTTAGAGCTTTCACTACTTTTTGATCGGGAATAAACAACGGAACCGGCGGTCTATATGAAAGACAGCTGGTAACTGAAATTTTCTCTGCAAGTTCTCTCTGTTTATGGTTTGCGTGCGCTAGCTGAGTGCGCTCGTCTCTCTTTATCTCAGGTGACGTCACTCTTTGGAGAGTTTTGTGTATGAGTAAACAACTATACTATGTATGTATTCTGTGTCTTTTTCATTTCGCATTGCGACGAAAGAGGCCTTTGCGCCGCTTTTACTGGCTGTGTAAATCCCCTTTGTATTGATGAATATCAATTAGGGTGTATCAACAAGTCGTGTGTGTGCAAACATACATAGAAGATTGATAATGTATTTGTTTCAGTATGGTAACACTGCTCTGGCAAATATAGATAAGCCAAGTCAGTCGACTTACTGCAAAGCGTCAACAATAAAATACTCTTTCCAATTGATGGCAATACAAAATTTAAATAGATTTGACTAGACTAAATATTTCTTAAATAATAATTAAATATTAACTTATAATTTGGCAATATTGAATGGTAAAATAAAACCTGTATAAATATTTTATACCCGTACAGTAACGAATTTAAGTGTGTGTTCGATGAGTTACAAATGTTATCGATGAATCGATCAAATTAACCGGCTGAGCGCGTTAGACTTTGTGTTGGTATTGCGATCACTTGCAAAACAAATAATAAACTTTTAATGGGATTAATAATTCATTACAAAGACGAATTAATTATACATTAAATTAAGTAATATTTACCGATCTAGCGCACTGTAATAGTCGGTTAGGCCGCACACTAGTTGCTTTCATCGCTTGTTTGCGCATTTATCGGTCATTTGCTTTTGACTAGAATTTCGTAACAATTGCATGCGATAGTGCGTGATTCACGGCGGGACAATTAAGGTGGACCAAAATTATCGTGTTCAATGTAGAAGAGAAAAAGTCCCGTGGATAAATTAAACAAACCGGTTCGCAATTCGCCAAAAATGAAAAGTTAATAACAAAGAATGTTGTGCGCTTGTTTTTGATATATCTGTGTGTGTTTGTGTCCGTGTAAGTTGTATCCGCATAATGTCAAACAGCGCCACCTGTGACCGCTGCCGCCTTTTACTCCACCAAGGTAAAGCACGTGAAAGAGTCGCGCTGAGTCACGCTCCAGTTGCTTTGAAAGTGATTTTTTCCAATTCCGATTTTTGCAAAACGAGAATTCTCGCAAAGATTAAGTCGTAACAGCTCGGTTGTCTCGCTTGAGTGTATCAAACGTTTTGTGGCACTCGAGGCGAGCGGTTCAGTTCGACTTTTACGACGGCGGCAACTTATCTGCATAACGTGCGCGCCTCACGTCGCAGATAAAAAGTTCTACGGGTAAAACCAAAGACAACTAGAGTACAATATAAGCAACGACATCGAAAGATCTAACATCGAAATGGAAACGAGCAATTTACAAGGTTGCAGCTCGGAGGGATTACATGATGCCTGCGAGAGTACAGAACTGCTGGATCATGTGGCAATGGCGTTAAAGGAAGCTGGAGTTAATGCCAGTGATCCTCTGGCCTCCGCTGCAACAAATGTCTCCTCGGCGGGCTTCTACTTTGGCTTTTGTGCCCTCATATCGCACATACTGCTGGCAGGCATCACAGCAGCCGTGGTGCACAAGTGTGTCTCCTTGAAGATGGTGCACACTGCAGGACATGCCTTCTACTGCACAGTGGGTGTAAGTAAGCTATATTTTTAGCAAAATTCCGACTCTGTCTCAATCGAGAATGTTCCCCTCTTGCAGTTTGTTTTTCTGCTTGGCGAGGCGCTGCTGGTGCGGAACAGTAGCATCCTGGAGTCGTGGTTTAATCTGCAACTTCTACACACTTGCCTCATTTTATTGGCCTTTCTCGTTGGGGTTGGCGGTGTTGCCATCAAAACGTTGCAGAAGAGAGAGCGCAAGCGCGAGGACCCTAACGCGACCGTAAGACATTTCCGTAGTAATCACGGCTTTCCTGGTGAGTGCACGTCCAACTATTCGTAAGTTTATAGATTTACTAAGTGTTATCGATAGTTATCGTATTATACATGCGCAATTTGAATGCGTGTTCGGTGAAGTAAATTATTTAATAATGCTTTAGTAATTTTCTAAAGTATTAGACCTTAACTTTGTAATAGTTACAAATTAACGAAGGATGAAGAGAACTGAGAAAACAAACAACGGCATTAGCTTATTTTCCCTTTGAAGTTGAACAGTGCTGTAAAATTCCATATCAATCTATATAACGAGTATAAAAACCATCGCAAGAGATTGAAGCAAGGGTATAGAACCTTCGGCACGCCGAAGTTAGCCTTACATACTGGGTTTTTATCATTTTCTAAATCGCTACAGCTTATTTACATATTGTCACTCTCTATTTATGTTCTCTTAGGTATCATTGGCTGTGTTTTGTTGCTTTGCACCATTCTCACCGACCTACTGCTCTATTACACGACAAGCAAATCGCTGGAGCTCATTCAACGTTTTCTGACGCTCAGCAGTTTTCTGGCTCTGATGATCTCGCAGATGTTCAGCTACAATACGGGATTCGCCCGACGCCAATGGAAGGCGCACCACGTGCGATTGTTTAAGCTATTTACATTTATTGCTATTGTCACAACAATGAACTATGAATTTAGAAAATTTGTTAGAGAAGTTGTCACGTTAACAGCTCGCCAGCTGACTGATTAACATCATCTGACGAATTTATGTATATTTCAGAGAAGTCCTATAGATAAATAACACTAATTCCAAATGCAAATATCCTTAAACAAGCTCAGCGATTACTTAAGAAGAACGTTTGTGAGAGTTTTCCCAAGGTTTTATATTTAAAAGTTGATCCCAACATAAAATATCTCTGATTTTAAGAGATTCTCTTTAATTTGAATTCAAACTGTCCTGATAATTCTTTCTATAAGAACTGAATAGAAGGTATATACTTAATTGCAACGTCATAACCACAAGATAGAACAATATGTGAGAGTTAAGAAGTTACTTCAATAGTCTTAAGACCAAGATTATTGTTTAGAAATAGAAAGAAATCTACACAGCCAAAAAAAAAGTAAACAAACTAATGTTTAAGCATATTGATGATTTATTTTTGTGATTAATACATGATACATTGGATAACATAGTTTTGATTATTTGCAACATACATAGATAAACATACATACATATAATATTTATTGATTATTTTCATATATCGCTCGACTTGTAAATAAAGCAAACATATCACCAAAAGTGGATTACAAATGATAACGGGTACTATATATTGAAATGAAGTAGTTTATAAATAGAAGAGAGCAGAAATCAATTCCGTCCACTCTGCGATGTGTGCATAATATCCAAGGCGGCAGGAATATTGCCCTCCACCGACTCGAGCAGCTGCGTTAGCCAAGCCCCCTCATTGCTGAATCCCATGGCCATCATAGCGTGTACAGCCGAATTGATCTGTTCATCTTTAGGGGAATATATTGCATAAGAACATTATGTATAAATAACACATTTATTTTAGTACTTACTCGTATGATAGATAGGCACTGCGCGCTTTTCTTCAGGGGCAGCAGGACGAGCCGTTGTGGTGGAGGTCGATGTGCTGTTGGTGGCCACTGGAGTAGTTGAGGTCGAGGTGCTGACAGTATCCACCTGCGAGGTTTGCGTATGGGCCGTGGTGGAGCTCTGCTCGCGTTGCTGCTCTTCGTTAACGTGCTGGCGCAGCATCTCACTTAGTTGGCCAAAGGTTGATGGTGGACCTGCAGCAGTTTCTGGGACCGAGCTGGCGCCGTTCAAATTGATCAATGCATCTGAGCTCGATACATTGGCAATCGGCGAAGCAGTGTTGTCAATCATTTGCCAATCCTGATCCAAGCTCTCCGATCTACGACGCTCCTCAGGTTCTGCAACTGGCACAACGACAGGAGGTGTCCGGTCGCCAGAGATGCTACTCTTAACCGATTCTGGCTGCGATACAACAGTTTCAGGTTTCGTCTCGGGCTTTTGTGGTGCCACAGTGGAAGTTTCGGGCTTTTGTGGTGCCACAGTTGCAGTTTCGGGCTTTTGTGGTGCCTCAGTGGCAGTCTCAGGCTTGCTGGAGACTGTTGACGACGCATTAGAAGTCATTGAGTTTCCAACAGTGCCAAAGGCAGCTCCCTCGTTGGGATCAATCATTTTGGCAAACATTTCACTGAAGTTGTTCAAAATCTCGATGCCAGCACGCATGTACTCGGGATTGACCATCTGGGCGAGGTTCTCCAGACTAATAACTGGCGTAGTTGGTGTAGGGGCAGCACTTGATTGCTCCTTAGTACGTGGTGCAGCCACTGGCTCTTCAGCATTTCCAGTAACAGTAACAGGCTCCTTCTCCTTGGGTGCTTCTGTGCTTTGTGCCCCTGTCTCGGTTTTCTTAGGCGACTCCTCTTCGGGAGCAGTTGGAGCAACTGCTTCTGCGGTCTCTGTGGCAGCAGCTGCTGCTGCAGGGGGTGCTGCATCAGCCTCCGGCAAATGCATCATCATTTCGACAAATTGAGAAAGTACTCCTTGACCTTGACGACGTGCATGTCGACGCTCGCGGCGACCCTCTTTGTGCGAATCACAAGGGGCAGCAGGGGTAGCTCCAGTTGTAGGAGTAGTCTGTGTCGATGCTGCTGTAGCTTCTGCGAAAGGACATTGACCGCTGCGGAAGCGACGGCCACTGCGGCGATGATGATGATGCGACCCAGTGGTGCCGGGACCACTTAGCCAGGCATCGATGATGCTCGGTCCATTGTTTGTGGGCATGCGGACCATCAAATGATCTGGATGCTTGTGCAAAGCCTCGCAGCCCTGGCACAGATCATAGTTGGGACACTGAACGCATTTGTAGCGGAAGCCAACAATCGGATGCGTTTCACAGCTATCGCATTGAACTCCGTCGTGTATAATGAAGTTGCTGGCCTCCTTTTCAGGCGAAGAGTCAGTTTCGGGCTCCTGCTTGGCATCCTGCTTCTCTGTACAAATATTTGCGATTTGCATGTGCATGTTCTGTGCGCACTTGGACAGGAATATGTCATAGTCATTCTGATTGACTATTTCGATCTCATCGGCATCGGCGTCTGCAAAGAGAGAGAGAGGGAGGTGAGTCGCTTTATAAATAGTTGAACTACAGGTTTCTATTGTTGTGAAATAGATTCTTAGCACTCTAAAATATATTGCCTAGTCAGCAATTTTGACTAACCAAATAAACCAAGGAATGAATGTACATAATTGGTTCAGGTTGTTTCATCAGACAATAATACATAGGTATATAATATGAATGATTCGTTTGCCTTTCTGGATGCATTCATGCAAAACTCTAGTACATAAATACATAAGTATGTATTTGTACCTAAATAACTTTCAAACTTGTTTAAAGTTTAATCAAGTTTTACTAAATTATATATTAAAATTCTACATGAAAATGCTGTGTATAAAATTAATTAAGTTAAAATTTAAAGTTATATCACATTTCTACTAATGTATGTACACAAGTAGTAGCAAAAATGGGTACAGATAACAGAACATCAAGCTGGACGACAAATGCATGTACACATATATCGAAAAATACATTGAATGTACATTTAGTATGTACAATACACACACATCGAAGTGAGTCATCCGATCGGTGCTTTTACGCTAATTTGGCGTTATTATTATTATTATTATCATTTGTTATCAATACAGATAGGGACAGTAGTGAATCAGAATGGCCAACACAGTTGTACAATTATTTAGGTACTTTTTGGGAATGTACTTTTATATGTACACAATATGTGTATAGTGTGTACAATATGTGCATAGTGTGAACAATATGTGCAGTGTGTACTTTATGTGCATACTGTCTATAATATGTGGATAGAGTGTACAAAGTGTCGACAATGTACTTCGCACTTTGCATGTGTATGCAGCTTGGTACATGCATCAGCCTCACACATTCGCATACCTTCATGCAACTGTCACACACGCATACAAACGCACTCAATTGATTTCGCAATTTGATGTATGTATTGTACATATAGTATATGTACAAATGCATGTACCTCAAATGGCCTACTTACCAATCCAATATGTCCTAGTTTCGGATTGAGGCAACTGGCGCTCCTGGAATAGGTACATCTCAATTTCACGACGCAAAATGGACAAGTTGCTAGATGGCATCCTTAAATATGCATTCATCTTCTTCGTTGCACCAGCTGCAGCGCCATGGTAGGTGATTTTAAGCAATCGGTCAGCCATTTTAAAATGTTTTGTTTTAATATGTTAATTATTGATAACGTTGTTTGCGCTAGCTTGTTTTAAAATCTTTGCGTTTTAGTTTGTTTTTCGTTTCACAAATGTGTATCGTGGTGTCTTTTGTTGAAATTGCGTCGTTTCTCTGCCTTGTTCTTGTTTGTATTGATAGCTGGCAATGGTTGCAGCTTCGGCTTTTATACCTGCGTCGGGCCCATTAGCCGAACGATGGTCACGAAGATTCGGGAATGTTCTCACTGCACAAAATTATTGCAAATCACTCTCGAATAGCACTCCTGACTATTTATACGTGGTTTTAAAATGAAATGTAATGCCAAAGCTGGTCTCAATTCAAGTTGAGCGATATCAACATGTTATTCATCGCAACTATTTTGAAATCACAAGTGACAATCACATTTAAAAAGTAACTGCTATCAATCACAGTCAACAAGCTAGTAATCAATAATAAATAAACTTTAATTTTAATCTAAATAACATTATATATAATGATTTAAAAATAAATAATAAAAAAAAACCTTATTAATAAATATGTTAAATATTTTTATATTTTGTAGATACATATTTAAAACATTTAATTGAAGTCACTGTGACAACAATCGCAAATAAGTTATCGAAATAATCTAGTGCTGTTTACCTGCACAAACAGTGTTGGCTAATTATAACATGGTGTAGTCAGCCCTGAAAAGCGCAAGATTCAAATTAACCCAGTGATAATTTGCTTTATTTATTTAAATTAGCATTACAATTTAAGTTATATTATAATTATTTTGATATTGTAACGGATCAGGCTTGAGCGCGTCGTAGCATTTGCAATATTTGTAGCATGTGGGACTTTGTGCTGCAAATAGAACGTACTTTAATAGTTTATTAAGAAGTTTGATTGGTTTACGTACCGAGGAGAGCTTACGACCTCTTCACTTGCCCTTTGTCGGCTCTCAATATCCTTTTTTGGAGATGGAATATTTACTACGTGTGCCGTAGCCGAGTCCGTTGCAATGTTCTCTGTAACCATATGATAGTTCTGGCCAGCCTCAGGAGCCAGCTGCTTCTTTGGCAATGCATTAGCTAGAGATAAAACATATTCTACAGTTTCATTTCAAGTTTATTAGATGTAAATGCCCCGTACTCAGATACTCTTCAGCCAGTAGATCCATCCAGGAGACATCATCGTAGGCAGGCAAACCAATCAGAAAACCATCGAGTCGCAATTTCAAATTCTCTTGGCCCTTTTGCCGTTGATCGTAGTGCACCTCCTCCACCTGATAGCCATAGTCGCCATAATCGTTGTACAACAGTTCCAGCAAATCACCTGCACTGCTCCGCACCTTGGCAGGCTTTGCAAAGACCCCCATCGCTAGGGAGTGCAGCAAGACGAAGACAAACAAACGATTCGTAAATTTGCACATTACTATATTTCTTTTGCAGCGGACAGGACCGTTGCCTTCTGACAGCAGACGATGAATGAGAGATGCAGCTCGAATCTGGCAACAAGATGAGCCTGGCCTGAGAGCAAGAGAGCCAAAGAATAACAAAAACCCGATTGCATCGCGATAGTTCAATGTGCAGTTCAATGGCCCAAAGACTTCCGCATTGTGATGCGATGCAATGATGGTGAGAACCTTTCCTGCGGCGCTGGCATTGACCGCAGCCGCAGCTTGAGCGATTCACTGCACCTCGACTATGCGCAGCTCTAATGCTTCCTTGCGGCTACCATTTCAGTTAATGCACAGTATAATATTCATAGTTCAGGTCCATAAACTTAGTACTTCATTTGTTTTAAAGATCAATTAACAATTACAACATTTTTAGAAGGAATGTGCTTGTAGAAATCCGTCTGCAACACAATAAAAATAGAAATATGTATATACATATATTTATATTGATATCTTATTATAATCGGTCAATTGACTTGCATCGGAAGCTTAATTATTTGTGTAAACTAACCTAACCCAATAACCTAAATTCGCAGAGAAGTTGAGAGAGAGAGAAAAAAACGTAAGTCATTGGTGAAACGTTCTAATTGTTTGGCTTGTAATGGGGCGGGGGACGGGTCGGGGTGTTGCGAGTTTGTTTATTGTAAGTGTTAACAGCGCTCAAATTGTGGGACTAGTCAGTCGTCTGTGTGTGCTCAGGTGGCGTTAATCGATGGTCAGGTTCAATGACCAATTGGCAGTGATCGCCAGCTCAGAATGCGCCTGTGTTTGACTGGCCAATTCCCACAGGAAGATGCTGTCTCGAGTATCTGAAACTAGAAATTGCACTAAAGTTTTTATTTTTTTTTAGCTTTTTTTAGGTGTTTTACAAACTGGTTTGCAATTGAAACCACTTTGGCGGGGCCAAAAATCGAAGTTTAAGGGGATTGACAGATCTGTAGCTAAGTCAGTATTATTGACAGATTGTTTTGTTTTATTTCTGTATCTTGAAATGTCCTTTTTTCTTCCATATACAATAACTCTTAAACACAAATCAAATACATGAACAATTTAATACAATATGTATATATTTTATTTTACTTTATTATTTGGCTCCAAAGTGTTTGCGATAAAAAAAGCTAGTTTGGCTAGAGAATTGGCCAGTTTGGCAACACTGTTGATTTACATATGTTGCAAATTATGGGGCTGGCCTTACAAAGTGAGTGCACTTGTTGTTGTTGTTGCTGCTATTACTTGTTGTGATTATTATTGTTGATTTGTTGTTGCAGTTGGGCCCCTTGATGTCAGTTAGTTGGCATTTGAGTTCGGCTTATCCTTCGGCGCATCATTACCGTTGTTTTTCCTTCCGCTATTTTTACGTTGCCAACCCCTCCCCCCACCGGCCATTAACAGTGGCATCACTTGAATTAATGATTTAGATACTTTTTATGGTTATCTCACGTGCATCCGTTATTAGATATTTCGAAATATCGTTCAGAATAGTGACGGAGAGGGAGCCTTGTGGTGAAAAGAGAGGAATGAGATGCACCTCAGTGTTATCAAGTGTTTAATTATTTATTGATTGTTGAGAAACAGTTGAGCTTAATTCAAAGTGTTGCAAACTGCAATTTAATTCAAAAATTTGCATAGTTCGTTATTAATTATAATGTTTAACCTAGTAATGTGTGTGCACGCATGCGGTTAGCAGTCTCAATGGGGTCTCAGTCTCGCTCAGTAGCCTTCGACCTGGCGGCAGGCACCGTAGCTGTCCCGACGCTGGCCGGGCGCACAGCGTGCCAAGCCGTCGCGCAACAGTGTCTTGGAGTCGCCAAGGCCGTCGCCGAGCAGCTCGAAGCTGAGCAGATCCGTTTCGACCAGATGCTTGGGCTGGATGGGAGTCGGCTCGTCATCCAGCTGCCAGAGACGTGGCTGCGCCTCGTTCACAATGTAGGCGGGCACATCGATAGGCGGATAAAGGGCGTTCGCATGCGTGCCACGCGCGATATCCGGACGGTAGATAGGCGCACTAATAGCACGCCCATTCGAGCTGGACACACTGTCAGTGGCCAGACGATTGGTCTCCAGGAAGCTTTCGCCCTGCAGCGAACGGGAATTGCGATAATATTGCGATGCCCCCAAGGGATTGAAGCCCTCGAGCAGATTGTTGCCAGAGCCAGAGCTGCTGCTGGTGGTGCTGCCATCCCTGCTGGCAACTGGTGGCAGCGCTTGTATAAGCTCCGGTTCCGCCTCCAGGTGATACGGCTTGATTAGCTGCGGCATGGGCAGCAGCTGCGGAGGCAGCACATCCACTTGCTGGCGATGCAAACGCTGTTGCTGCTGGTGCTGTTGCTCCTCCCCCAGGGCTGAGATATCCACATGGTACGGAGTGCGTCCCTCAATGAATTCCGGCAAAGACATTCCCACTCCCGACTGCGGCAATTGTTGCAGCTGATGTTGTTGTTGTTGCTGCTGCTGTTGTTGTTGCTGACGCTGATAGAACGATTTCAGGGCAGAAGTGTGAAGGTGCTTCCGTTTGCTGAGACCGTTTCCAGCGCCGTTGCTGCTGGACTTGGAGCCAGTGCCGCGCAGCGTGGGCCTAGTCAGCAGATCCAGCAAGCCAAGACCCTCCTGTGGACCTGGCGGAATGAGCACAATCATAAAGTTCTCCAGATCGGCACGTATATTATATTGTCCCTCCTGGCGCTGATCATATGTCACGATACGGCGACGCTGTCCCTCCTCCAGTGGCTCCAGCGTGGGCGGCAATGGCGGCTGCAGCAAGGCAGATTCCTCCTGCTGCTGTGCAGGTGCCAGGGCTGGAAACTCTTCCTCCTTTAGGGAAACTGTAGTCGATATGGGACTCGCAGTCGCAGTGGAACTTGTCGCCTCTGTCGACGCAGTCTGCGCTGTTGAGGCCCCGCTGAGCAGCAGCACCAGCAGCGGCAGCGTGAAAGTCTGCAGCAGCATCTCTTCTTTAGCCTTTTTTTTAGCTTTTTTGTTCGTTGCTTTATTTAAGTTATGTTCCGCTAGATGTGTTCTTTGTTCTTTGCACTCGCGCTTCTGCTTCGCAACTGATTCCAAGTTAGCATCGCCAGACTTAACATCAATGTCGACGTCAACGTTGACTGCGACGTCGGCGCATGCGCAACTTTCATATTCTGCTGCGTCGCTGTTGCGTCGCTGCTTTGGTTGCTTTCTTTCTGCATTGCGCGCGCATAATTCTCATTCTTGTTTGTTGTTATCGTTGTTGTTGTTGATCTGTTTGGTTTTGCTTTTATTTATTCCATTTTTCTCCTTTGTTGTTTTTGTTGTTGTGCTTCGTCGTGCCCATTTCGCATGCGTGACTTGCGTACGAGCGTCGACGTCGCAGCGCTGCTTCTGTTGTCATTGTTGTTGTTGGACCCGTTAGGCGTGTGTGAGGGAGGGTTCTCAGAGATCGCACAGTGGGAACGTGAATTAGATTTTCACACCAATTAGGCAATGAGGAAGCGCTTTCATGTCCAGCTAATCGCTCGGGCACGTACTCAAATTGATCGACGGCATGGACAATGGGATGAACAGCAAGTCGTGGCTACCCTATTAGGTGCTACATATGTAGTATACTTGCTCATTCATACATGTATGTATATGCGTATTAGCTTTAACATATTAGCTGAATATTAAATAAATTATATTAGATACATTGATTGATTAGAAGGTTCGAAACAAACGTAAGACGCAAATCATGTACAGTGGTCACTCACAGCCTGACACACTTTTAGTATGGAATATTCCAGGAACACATTAAAACATGTAAGAAAGCAACAGCTGAGTCTGCTTTCGATATCTACCTATTCGCACATTGAATAACTTCGTCGCTTAGCATCCCTTTATAAGACAAATGTTCTAAGTTTAATTTGATGGTGATCAATATCGAAAAACTGAACATTCTAGCTTTAAAATTAAAAATTAAAATTTACGGGTGCTGAAAGGGCGTGAACAATATAACGATATATTATATAGAGCTAAGTGTTCATACAGACGGACACCATCAATTATAATAAATATATTCTATATATGTATGTATGTAAATACGAGTATGTGGTGACATGTATTGAATAAATACTGTTTACCAATTAAGATGATTATTCATATTATTATATATTAATAATTAAATATGTTCAACAAAATAAAGTAATTCACAAAACAAACTTAATTAAATACGAGAGCAACAGTCGAGCAGCACGCGACAGTGGGATACCCTTTGAACTGTGTTCCGGTGTAGTTTAATTTGTTAAATTCATACATACATACATGTGCAGATGCTTCCAAATTATTCTTAAATGGCGCTGCTATTCACGCTCACCTGCCTCCCTTGTTATTTGACACAAACACTTGGTGTTATGCTCATACTTCCTTGAATAACTTCTGTGTTTATTGTCCCATCAAATTGAAATTTGAAGAATACGTAGATATTTTAATGAGCTTAATATATGTCAAAGTAGGAATTAAGTAGGATTATTGATTTGCGGGGGCGGTTTGCATGGCACCTAATATTTGAAATAAACTTGATCAGCGTATAGTAACCTTCCTGCCAAATTTGGTAGCTCTAGCTTTTATAATTGCTGAGATCTGTGTTTTCACACAGACAGACAAGGCTCAATCGACTCGTCTAGTGATCCTGAGCAGGAATATATATACTTTATGGGATCTGCCACGTCTCCTTCTGCCTGTTACTTACATTTGCACATTTTCAATGGTCGAAGGGTATAATTAGTACAATATAATAAATTGAAGTACACTTTGGTTTACCTTGAATCGCACGCAGGGTATTTGCTAGTCGTTGCTACTCAACTGTTAGTTATAATTTAGTTTGCGTGAATCAAAGTTTTTCTCACATGACCGTCAACTTTTGAAATGCATTAAAATTGTTGCTAAATGTGTTGTTGACGGATCTGTAATCGCGATAAACATGGGGATCAGCTGACCCATTAAAGCCCATTTGAAACAATTTTGTGAGTCCATTGAAAATATAATTTATTCCTTCAAATTTATTTGCCTTTTGTCTTACACAGTTTCAAGGATGGGGAAGCGACTTTAATAGCGACATTTGATACACAATAACATAATAAAGCGTGCTCCAAACACATACAGATGTGAGTGAATGCGTGTGTGTAAAAGTAAGTAGATTACTCGTCTCATTTAAATAATATTTATAATAATAATAAGAGGTCTTAACGGTTGTCTTATTGAACGTGATATCTTCTCACAAATTAAGCACATTCAGAGTAGCTAAGATTGTTGCTAGAGAGAGCTAAACGACACATTAGAATAAATACATATAGTAGAACACTAACATTTAAATACGCTTAAAAGTAATTAGCATGATTATTGGTTAAAGTTAAAGGAAGCAAGTGTCGATTATATAAACGACAGAATCAAGTCTTAAACTAAAAGCTAACCACAATTACAAAGTTGTAAATTTCGAATCGAAACCGAATGTGATGTGTGTGTGTCTATAAAATTTGGATGGATATAGAAGATATGGCATTCATTTGGAATTTGTCATTTGTGTATTCGATAGGGCGTTCTGTTTGAATTGAGTAATCATTAAAAGATTCGACTAATTAAGAATTGAATACTATGGCTTAAGAGAACTCTATCTCTCTCTTTCCCTTCTTTATATCTCGGAGTCCATCTCATCATAAAGAAAATATTTGTATGTCTATTGTAGCTCGCGCCTTTGCTACCTGAGCTGAGCTGAGTTGGATTAAGGTAAATACGCGTTAAATACACACCAACATAGTCTCCACTACATCAAATAATAATCTATTCTACAGCCTAATCCTGTTTGAGTGTTGAGGTTGATAACGGCTTATCCTCCGGCTGGTTTTGCTTATCCAAATACTCTCCCAGTGTCTTCCTTTTCTCCTCATCCGGCACCCTCTTGTGGACCGTGAAGCAGACACGATTGAAGTGTTCACACATCTGATTCACCACACTGGCGCCGTAGTGCCAATGCGTCAGGGTGGTCACAATCAGCAGGGCGTAAAGCAACGGACGTTCCAGCGAGGGCAGCCACACACTGAGTAGCACAGACATCACATACATCGGCGTCTGCCAGTGCCAGGCTTCACTGCGAGTGCTCGACATTTGTGAGACAATCAGGCGACACTGCAAGCATACAGAAATTTAATAGGATATTCAGCTGCACATTTATATGTTTAAATATATATTATAATAGGACAGAACATCGGCTGCCGACACTATCATTAACCGCATACAATAAAATACTAAATCTAAAAACTAATAGTCCTCTATCGGTGACAAATTAGTTAACTAACTATTGATAGCCAACTTATCAGTTCCGCGACATACCCCTATTCCTTTAATAAGGCAGTTTGCACTGCGAATATCTGATACATATGTAATAATACAATTTAAATAGTCTCTCTTTCTTTTTATTGAGAATTTAGTAAATCGAAATTAAATTGAATTGCATTCCTTGTATATTTTGTGGTTTGTAAGATGATCCTAATTAATGTT
Source organism: Zaprionus capensis (assembly GCA_018903675.1). Classification (NCBI taxonomy): domain Eukaryota; kingdom Metazoa; phylum Arthropoda; class Insecta; order Diptera; family Drosophilidae; genus Zaprionus; species Zaprionus capensis. Next base: position 1,708,508 of record JAEIFN010000040.1, on the reverse strand, counting down.
TCGCTCTAACCCAACAACACAACTAAAAGCCTTTGCAGGCCAAAATGGTCTTGATCAACTCATCCCCCTCGCGTGGGAATATGAATATGCCGCGGTCATGTTTCAAATAGCGATAGGCACGATGCTGATACCATCCGTAGACTTGATTCTCAGTTATCGGCTGTTCTGTCTTATGTTTGGGTACATAAGGCTTTCTCATGCCGTCCTCGTCCTCCTCATCTTCGTCACCGTCTTCCTCTTCTTTCTTTTCGAACTTCTTGCGCATGCGTGCAATCTCTTCGTCAGTGCAATTGTAATACGGCCAATCGTGGCGGGCATAGAACTTCAGTGTCAACGGGGCCTCAGCGTCAGTAACGGTTATTAGCTTCTCGCCTTTATTCTCATCATCATTATCACCTTCCAAGTCCTTGGCGCACCTTCGCCCCCCACAGCAATATGGCGGCATTATAAATATTTATCTATTTATTTTATTTTTTAAATATTTACTACAATGTTCTGGGTCGACACGAATGATATGTGACATCAAATACTAGCTCTGTTTGTTTGTGTATTTTCAATTGATATCTTGACATGCTTTGTATACACAATCGAAACGAGAGCAACAGTCGAACAGCACTCTACAGTGGGATACCCTTCGAACTACATGTACATGCTTCTCGCTAGATTGCGCTCGCGCTTAACGCTTGTCTGCTTCCCTTGTAAGTTGACACAAACATTTGGTGTTATGCTCATACTTTCTTGAATAACTTCTGTTTATTCTCCGATCAAATTGAAATTTGAAGCATACGTAGATATTATAATGAGCTTAATATATGTCGAAGTAGGAAAGTTGTATCTCCTATACGCCGCTTACAAATCGACCTAAAAATGAAATTATTGATTTGCGGGAGTGGTGGGCTGGGCACCTAACATTTGAAATAAACGTGATCAGCATATAGTAGACAGAAATCTTCCTTTCAACTCTAGCTTTTATAATAGCTGAGATCTGTGTGTTCACACAGATATGGCTCACTCGACTCGTCTAGTGAATCCTGAGCAAGAATATATATACTTAATGGGATCTGCCACGCCTCCTTCTGCCTGTTACATACATTTTCACAAAGTTTTTTGACCATTTTCAATGGTCGATGGGTATAAAAATTCTCTCAATTCTCTGTCTAATTGTTGGTTATTATTTTTAATGCTGTCACGAAATGTCGAACATAATTATAAATACTTAGATAATTCCTGGGAATATTTATGGATGTTTGTTGTGAATTTTCCACGAATAAAAACACACTGAGGTGTAAAAACAATAAGCACAAACCTATTTCTTTATATAGTTAATGAATACTTTTGCTTTGCTCGTATATTATTTAACTAATTGCACTTTAAAGGCCCTTTTTAGCTGTTATTCAATCGAAATTTGGCAATATAATAATAATATATATGCACACTTTTTTCATTGGAATAACGATTAGGGATTTCCAAAGAAATAGAGTGTTAAATTTGCGTTGTTATCAGCGATTTGTTATTGCTACCATTGTTAAATTGTATTGCGTATAATATGACAATCTCAAATACTTAAAAGTGCTATCTAAATACTTAAAAGTGTTAGTCACGACCACGCCATGTCATATCTAAGGTGAATCATGGGCTTATGCCCGATAAGCACACCCAACGTGAGCAGCTAGAAAACAACAGGTGGGGTGCGTATCGCGTGTTTGATAATTTACAGTAGAAAATGGAAACGTCGTCAGTTCAATTAATCAAAATACATATATCATATGCCTAATTTAGACTCTAGTAACCTTCCCCAACATGCGTGTAACTATAATTAGACTAACTTAAGCTAGACACTTGTCTATATATACAGGTTAATTAACTGTGATATGGAGAAACTTACGCTGACGTTGGAGAAGATGGTGCCACTTAGCATAAACATTGCGCGGGGATCGGTTTCCATAATATCATTGGGTGATATGAAGGGCCACAGCAACAAGATCACAAAGTATGCGGCAAAAGGCCAAAATGGACGCATTGCTTCCGACCAGGGTAATAAACGGCCGGTGCGATGTTTATAGGAACTGCAATTAATATAAAATAGTATAAGGAAGATTCTCAATTGATTCATCATCACACTCACTTATAAACATTGACAATCACAAGGGGCACATTGGCCATGGCGCTGATGTGGAGCACTGCCTCCATGACATTGCCGAGGGGTAGAGTGCCCCAACGGCCCAAAGGCAATTCGAACTTCCAGCGCTCAAAGCCCATCCACCAGGTGACCAAATACATGGCTGTGCTGCCCCACATGCTGAGATCATAGCCCCAGGGTAAATACAATATGCCCGTATTGTATTTCTCCCAGTGCGAGACAAAGAAATTAAAGTAGACCGTCAGACAGACATAATACATGCGCATCGGCCGCACCGAGTAGACTCTACTGCGTCCAAATATGCTGTACAGGCACGTTGGTATCAGCATAGCCGTGTACGAGTCCAGACCATGATCGAACAGCTCGCCCAGTGGACCGGACAATCCAATGCGACGCGCCTGTTTGCCATCAATGCCGTCCAGAGTGTAAGCTACAAATATATTGATTGCGGTGCAAAGCCAAACCCATCTTGGTATGGGTGTTGTATGCTCCTCCCCCGAACTGGCCTCGAAATTCCAGTCGTAGTACGACAGGAGCACCAGATTCATCACACCAAATAGGAAGCCCAGGAAGGTCATAAGGTTCGGCGCAAACCAACGTGGGAAGAACTAAGGCAAAAAAACATTATCATTAATTATTAATCCCATATACTGTATCGTATTACTCACCTCGACGAGCCAATTCCAGAATGGATGCATTACATATTGACTGAGTGGCGAGGTGTCTATGGCGCTGTACTGCAAGTGTAATGTTTATAAACAAATACATTAGTTTAATATGTATAATTAAGTGAAATATACACCCCACATCCTGTTCTAGTTCTATGTTTGTATATATATTGAACCCAGATAAGTAAATTATACATTAATAGAGGCTCGACAATTAAAACTGTTTCTTATCAGCCTACATACTTTCTGGGTAGACTCAACAAATAGTGGCGACGACTTTATTCAACTTTATAAAACCGAACAAAACTTGATTCAGTTTAATGGCACAGTGTACAGTGGGGAAATCAGTTTAATGGCACAGTTCACAGTGGGGAAATCAGGTTAACGAACCAAAACCAAAGCAACAAAATTGTGGTTAGTCCGTTTAACTGAGCTAAAACATTTTTTTTATTTTGCAGACACGTTAGTTAACTATATGTTTGTGTACCTATGTACCTAGTTGTATGTACATGGGTACAATTGCATTGTATTTACCTTGTAATTGTCAAAGCCATTGATTTGTACCCTCGTCAGGTATTTATAGTCCAACATTTTTCGAATTCGCTGCATTTTCCGATTTTAGCACGTGTTACGTTGATTATTATTGTACGTACAGCCTCTTATACTATGTACACGTACGTATGTATGTATGTAGGTAGATCCTGTACATACAAACATACACATACGCCAAGTAAAGTTGCCTAAGTGGGGGAAACCACTCGACGGCGCCGTATCGATATTGTTGTTGCTGTTTGGTGGTGCGACAATTGACTGAAAGCAGCGGCAGCGGCAGCAGCTTTTAAGTTAATTGCCAATTTTCAGCATATTTTTAACTGGTTTTGCATACAACAACAACTCCTGTAGACGAACAGCACTTCAACGCGACTAAGTAAACGATAATTTAAAGAGCGTGCACACAACTCGCGACTACTTTTTTTATGCAAAAAAAAACTTTTACCTAGCCGGCTGATTTTTCACGCCACACACACACCCGCACGCACTCTCTTCAACACTGGCGCCCGCTTTAAATATTGTACTCAGCTGGTTTGGGGGTTGTTTTGCAACACACACTCAATTAGCTCATCGATGGTTTTATTTAGATGGATTCCAAGTAATATTATTTGTTTATTTTTAGATATTCAATTATTCATTAGTTATATTATAAAGAACATGATTGTGTATGTGTTTAAAAATGTAATTAAATGTGTCAGTTCAGGTTGCCACTTAGTGCAATAACGCTGCCATATCGGTAAAAAAGAATTCTGACTGTTGCAATCCAACACCAACGTCCAGTGTTTTACAACACATGTGGATAAACAAGGTTGTCGCTTTGGCGGCATAATCAAAATTTAAACTCAATTAATCTTGGAGGGGCTTTATTATTGTAGGACGTTTCGAAAATCGTGTTAAATATAGTTAACAAATCACATTGCGTACAAACTTATATACTCTTAAAAATGTGTAACAAAATATAATGCATAAGTTAACCAAGTTGAGTAACAAAATGTGTCTAAAAAGGAATTACGTGTAACAAAAAATTGATTTAATTAACGCTAAAGTCTGCTCGATCGCATCATGACTAATGTGTTGCACTACTTTAAGTACGATAGATATAACTTCCTGTTATGGCTTAAGGTATTTTATCTTTAGTTTGATTTCTTTAAATTCCGTTTACGTATATTGCCTGGACAACCGCCGGCACTAAGGAGATGCAGCTTCCAGCCGCCATCTAAAGGCAGATGCACATCATCGTGACACAGTGGACAGCGAGCGGCGCCCGTTTTGAGTTCTGATTAAAACATAATTACTTAAAATTTCAGTCGAAGTAACAAAACGTATTCCATACCACGACAAAAGTCCTCCATTTGATGCAGCTCATAGAGTTGCTTGTGCACAGACTCCGTACAACGGGTGCAGACCACGTAGTTATCCTTGGCATCGCACTCCGCTTAAGTGGAACATAGAGAATGATATATATCATTATATATATTAGTTAGGTATAAGGACCTACTCGTCAAATGATAATTAAGGGCGGCTACCTCCAGCACTTGACTGCATTGTGGGCACTTGGTGAGAAAGGGACAGGTCTTCCAATAGTGACGATCCAATTGACTTGCATCGTTACCGGTGCAGCTCCAGCCGCAGAAGGGACAATTTCTGAAAAGGAATATACAATTAAAATGCAATTCATTTTATGCTGCCCACTATACCTACATCTTGGGAGTTGTGTCCTCGGTGGACTCGGAGTTAGAGACGGAACCCTTGCGTGAGTTTGAGCTCGAGGCCGATAGCATCGAACGCTTTAGTTGCTCGTTGTACTGCTGCTTCCCGTTACAGCTGACATAACCGTTGTCCGTTCCAGTCTTGTTCTTTAGCAGCCGAGCAGATGCATCCGAACTGGTTGTGGGCTGCAGAAAATCCGTATCACTTCCCGCATATTTATTGGCCTCTAGCAACTCCTGCTTGCGTTCCAAATCAAGTTTGTCAAACTCCGTGAAGAGTTGACGGTAGAGCAAATTGCGGCGCGTGATATCATCATCGGGGGGCAGTTGTTTGCGCACCAGGCGAGGATTAACCTTGTAGACAAGCAGCAGAATACGTTCAGCGACCTTCCTCACCGGCTCTGCTGGATGATGTATACCAGAGCACCCGCAATCGGACAATGCACGACATGTTAGCCCACTGTGCTTGTCCGTGCTGATGCCCTGTGTGTGTACCAATTGTTCTAGCATTTGAAGGCGACTCATAGCCAGACGTTGATGCGTTCCAGAGCCTACACTACGAGAAAGCGCTGGTGCAACCAGATGCTGTTCGACAACCTGTGGACACGCGGCTATGCTCAGTATTGTGTGCTGTGCTAGCGTGTGCAGTCGCGCCGATGGATCACCCGACTTGGCCAACAGTTCTGGCAGTAGACGATCCACGCAACGCGCTACCTCATTGGGGGATACACGTCCAGGCACATACTCCAGGAATAAGACGCGCACTGTTTCAGTGGCCTGGTTAAACACCGAGTAAACGGCGTCACGAACGGCACGATGCAGCAACAGAGCAGCACTGCGTGCCACCTTGTTGGGACTTGCTGCATGCTCGTTGCCCTCCACAGCAGCATCGACTACTTCGTTTTCCTTCAGAAAGTTACGCAGGCGCATGAGGCCATCCTCACGATCCTGAAACTGACGCGAATAGAACTGTTCAACCTGGGAGAAGAGAAAATGTATTTAATATATATTTTTATTTTATCCAATTCAAATACCCTTACCAGTTCACTGCCAAAGACCAGTATAGGCAGCGCTGCCTGGCGGCGCTCACGATCATTGAGACGCGAGCGACTGCGATTGGGGTCTGCTTCGAGAAGAGCGTTACCCTGGCACTCCCTTAAAAATTCATTAGTATTTGAGCTAAACAAATTGTTTTTTTTTTGTTTATGGAACGACAACGTTTACGGGAATAGAGAAAGTAAATAAACGTAAAATAAAGCATCAAAAACATCGACAACGGTTACTGTTAGTGTGTGTTTTCAAGATGGCGATCCTAAAGCTATCGATATTAATTAGGTTTGGTTAGTGTTTTCTGAATATGACGACATTATATCCATGGTATTTCGAATGTTACCTCATGCTGCGTCATGCAAACTTATACACAGTTATTGCTAGAAAAACAACAACTACACCATTAGATATATTTTTGTATGATACATCTGCAAAACTACCGATGACAACTGATAGAATAATTTAAATTTTTCTATCGATAATATCATAGCTTTACATATTTATCAATACCTTTACAAAACTATCGATGATATACAATTTACAATTTAAATTTTTCTACCGATAAGTTTTGTTTAAATTGTTCGATCGATAATTTCACAGATTTAATGATCTAATCACACAAAACACATTCATATGTATATGATTTATATGGAATGAAACTTACTGTCTGAGAGTTGGAATTGCGCGCTCTTCGTAATCTTCGTATGAGTTGCGCGGAGCGCTCTTATTGCGACGCCTCAATGATCCCTGCCTGCTGGACATGGGTGAGCTGTGACGCGATGTCCTTGGCAGTCGTGGCGATTGCGGTAACTCATCGTGGGACTTGGCATGCAGGTGGAGGGCAGCAGCCGATGCGGCGATGGCTACAACGCTATCAGTGCTGCAGGCTTCCATCATTGGCGACTTCTCCTCCTGAATGCTAGCTGCTTTCGGACTGATGATGGCCTCGGCTAACGCATGTGCCACGTCCTGCAGACTGGGTGCAGCAGGCAGACTAGGCTTGCCTCCGGCATAGACCTCACAGCTCTGATCGTTCGCACTTACGATGCCATCACTCTCCAGTAGTTGCTGCACCTGCAGCTGCTTCAGCACACACGAACGATACATCTCGATCTGTTCCTTGCGTAGCTTGGCCGCACTGAAGTCCTCCTGCTGCACCGCCTGCCGCTTCGCCAGGGCATAACGCCCTAGACGCTCTCCCGCCGTTCGCAGTGCCGTCATGCAGAGCTTCAGCTTTCGTGCATACTCAAATCTCTCCGAGCTGACCGCCTGATGCTTGCGGTGTTCCAGTTCGCGTATGTGCTGGACAATTGACTCCTCGACATACATGGAAAAGAGCAGGTCATCACAGATGGAGGCCAGGGCCAGTTCACCCGTTGCGGTGTCGATCGGAGGCGTCTCTCCTGTCAAATGCTCATCCAGCGCTGCTCCACTGGCTATCGATGATTCCAGATCCTCACCCAGCACATTCACCGCCATCAAAGCGATCTGTCCGCCCGTGTTATACTCATTGCAATGGGCGCCAATTAGCCGCAGCTTGAGATGCGTACCCCGCCTGGGAGTGACTGTAACGCTCTGCAGTTCACGTGATTTGTAGTTTGTATTCGCATTGTCGGCCAGGGCAACGAATCCCAAAAAATCAAAGTACTGCGAAGACGGTGTGCTGGGCAGCGACTTGGGTGAGTAATGTAGCCACAGCTCGACTTTTTCCGCTAAAAAAGAAAGAGAAAATTGATTACTTATTTTCTCTTTGACAATCTTCTCCTACTTACGTATCAGATACTGGTGGGCTAAGAGTTGTATGCGATAGATTTTCGCCGGCTGATGGAAACGGAGTATTATATCGTGTGTGCCGATGCCACTGTCCACTGCACTGCGCCATCCGTGCACAGTGGGACCATGTGTGTTCAGCTCACTTGCGGGAAATGCGGCGTCCTCATCTAAAAGTACAACAGAATGAAAACACGGCCAAAGATTGCAAAAAATGCTAACATTTTTAGAGAAAGGCTAAAATTATAAACACAAAAACTACATTAAAAAAAAGAATACAAACTATATTGCAATATTTTCGCACTTTATTACCAACCACTGTTACATTTAATTTTTTAACTGAATAGATGCAGTAATGTAAAAGCTAAAAACAATTAAATAGTGAGATTTCCTGCACTTTCGTATTTCGACTTCAAAACATCTTAATTGGCGGGAAAAAGCGAAACTTGCAGCACTGTCGGGCAACAAGTGAATATAAACAGTGTTGGTAAACACTCGCTAGCACAGAACCGCAAAACAAAACAAAAAGTAAATACAATATAAACAGAGAGGAATGAGAAACTAAAAGTATACTTAACACAGACACACACATGAATATGTGCGTGTGTGTGAGTGTCTAACGGCTACGTGGCTGTGTATGTCACTCAGTGGCAACTTTTGCTCTTATCTCATGGAATTCTCTTGTATAAGAACAGCTGACGCAGTTTTTAGCTTAGTCGTCACTTTGACCTGTACCAGAGCAGAGCGAAGAACAGAGTAAATTGGTTGTGTGTTCTATAGAAATAAGTTAGAAAAGCTTTAACATGTCGGATGAAGTGAAACCCCTGTCCCCTGCCGCTTACTCCTGGCTGCATATACAAAGCATATTGAATAGCATAAATCATATGCTCATCTTTCTGGTGGCAGCCTTCTTCTTCGTCTTGGCGCGCAGCTTGAACTTCCAAGACACTGCCATGCACATGTTTATGACGGGCATAGGTGTAAGTATATACAGTTCTTATCAAAATAATAGAAGCGCACATTGGCATTGAGCAATAATGTGTGTAGTCATTCGATAAGCTTGGGATTACCTCAATTAGATATTACTGTGCAATTTATATAATATTTATATGTATTATTATTCTTTTTTTATATTATTCTTATTTTTTCTATATTATATATATTTAAATAATCTCAAATTTTATATAAAAATCGTATGCCATATTTTATTTGCATATCATTATTTGTTATTGCCTTTTAAAATATATTTTGCATTTAACTTATTCTAAAAACATTAAATTAAGTTATGCTAAAAATAAGGTTGGCAACAAAAAAAAACTGTATATATAAGGTGTAAATCATAGATATCGATTAAGCTGCATAATTCTGACTGTGATGTTTGTAGTTTATCTTATCGCAGGTATAGTTACTTTACTATATCAAGCACAGCAAAATCTCAAAATAACATGCGTAAGTTGCTACTCTGCTAAGCTACTCTGTTAATGTTAAAAAATACTAGTTTACACGTATACATAATAAAAGTATAATAATATTACAGCTATTAATACCCGGAACAACATTTTACAAGTACATAACATAGTTCTTACACATTATGCTAAATTTGCCAACTAACTAAATCATATCTTATCTTATCACAGACATTGTACCTAATGAATAGGATTAACGACTTTTTTCACTGTTGTTCGCCAAATAACATCGCCCTGCTCTAATACTTTCATTATAACATAAGCAATCGTTTAATTACAGAAACATAATTATAATAATCTAAAATTATAAAAATCTAAATTTACTTTTCATTTATCTTAATTGATTTGAAATTTGATAATTCATTTTATCTGGAATAATCTATATGTGGTAAGCCCTAGTCATCAAGTGATAAGTTCTCAATGAACTACATACAGTAGTTAAAGTAAAAATGAGCGAGATCATTGTGTATGTTATCACGCTGACCCTGCAAATATCCAAAAACACTTGTCAATATCGTAATAACCCTTCGATCTTTTTTGTTTTTCACAGTTTCACGTACTGATTGCTCAGGCGCTGATGTCACACTATAAACTCAACCCAGTGACCCGTTGGATATCGCACAAAAACAAATCCCGTTTCCATGGCGTGCTGCAGCTGGTCGGGGGTGCCATGGTGCTGCTAGGTGCCGTGGGTAAGTTCTCGAACAAGGATGTGCATTTCAACACGTGGCACGGCAGATTTGGTGAGTGTGTGTGGGCACAAACTCATAAATTTAATGCTTCATTGCGTCTAATTTAATTTGACTTTTAACATAGGTGTGGCTGCTGCCTTTGGCTGTGCGGCAAGCATTGTTGGTGGACTGGTTAACTTCTTTCAGCCCAAGTTTATTACGAAGGCTGTGCCAGTCTCGGAGCTGCGCTTCCGTCATAATCTGTTTGGCTTGCTCACCTTTACGCTGGGCATGATTGCCATGTACTTGGGATACTATTCAAAGTTCTTCATTCGTTATGTGGATAATCAGTTCATTCCTGCCTTGATGCTAACCACTGTCTTGGTCTATTTGCTAACCATAATTGGCCCGGTTGGATCGCTGTTAACTAAGCTCAAGTATAGGAAGCTCAAGAAGCAGAACGCCTCTTAAAGTGGGAATTCCCTTGGGAGATAATGCTTTGAGTTTGTTTCGAGGTAGGGCTGCAAAACTATTGCAAATCAAAGTGAAAGCTTACAAATTAATAAACCCTCTGCAAGGTGTTTATTTTGAGAGCTCTTGTTTTATACTTATTGTCAGTAGAAGCGTCCACTATTATATATTCTTGTAGAAGGTATAAATAAGATGGACTTTATTTATGCGCCTGAAATATTTGAGTTTCCTTTGACAATTGTTACTATCAATAGCTTTGCAGCAGCACTCTGGGAACGCATTCAAACTTTTTTAAAGCACTGCGAAAGCAATTTAAACCATCCTTCAGTGCGCTTGGCATGTTGCCAAAAGTGCCGAAAAACCTTTTGTGTGCATCTCCAAATTGGATATACGACGTTGCAGACGCCAGACGAACAAATTATGACAGTCGGCAGTTTGTCAATGTTATAATGATATATCCGTGTACGTAAGATTGCCTTAATTTGCAGATAAGTTCCATGAATAAATATGTATTTTGTGCTGGTTGATAATAAACTGTTTGATGTGCATTTTAAACTTGTAATCAGGATACTACGAGATGGGGAGGGCTTTTTAATAAGGCGTCACACGAGGCGTATGCGTATTTTTATCGATTTCTCAAGTGCAGTGAAACGGTTCGCAATGCTCAACGCGAAATTAGCTAAGCAAAAAATGGTAACAAAAACAAAACTCATCATCATAATCAACAAAAGGCATGCAAGAAGAGCAGCAGTAGACAAGTAAAAGGTTTAGTATAATAAAGGTTTAACCCTCAAAGCGGATTTCGTTACCTGTAGCGAAGACCACATTAAATGGTATTTTCTTGGCCATTTCTAAATTTGAAAACACTTCACAGTAACACGCGTTCACATTTGTTTCAAGTTATTTAGTTATATTTTACAACGTAAATCAAGTTATTATTAAACTAAATAATATTCGGAGAACGACCCCATGCAGTCTGCGGTTGAATCGCGTTTACCGAACTCATAAGTTATGTTATGAGGGGGTGGACGAAGGCTGCCCGGCGGCAGCTGCGCTTACAGCTGCAACAGCAGAGATCAAAACACCAGAATAAACATTTAACATTGGTCTTAACGGTTAGTACTGTGAACCAGATTTGAACAATTTCAATTTAAGCGGCAATTGTGCTATGCAATTGTAGAAAATGGCACTGTAAGGAAAAATTTACATTATAAGACTGTTAAATATATAACTCTTGAATTATTGTTTGTTAATTAATGTATTTTTTGAATCCTATGGTAATTATTTTCATTTATTATTTACATTATTTGTTCTTTATTAAAATTTTGAACTTATTCTTTAATTTCAAATTGAGTTAACAGAACTAAATGAGCGAACACCAGGGGCACTGTTATTTTGTCTGTTCTTTTGCTCATGTGAGTGAACCGTTCAACTGAACTTGTTCGCATATAATGCTCGATAATACATGCAATCGGCTTAACTTGTTAACTTGTTCTATGTTTTGATAAGCAAAATGCCAACAAATGGACACAAATACAGCATTTTGCTGCCAACATATAATGAAAAGGACAATTTGCCAATTATTATATGGCTAATTGTGAAATACATGAAAGCCAGGTGAGTAGCGGCTACAAATTAAGTGTTACAACAATTGAAATCAATTCCCTTTGTAGTGGATACGAGTACGAGGTGATTGTTATTGATGACGGCAGTCCGGATGGAACGTTGGACGTGGCCAAAGATTTGCAGAAAATCTATGGCGAGGACAAAATAGTGCTGAGGCCGCGTGCTGCTAAACTGGGATTGGGCACAGCCTATATCCATGGAATAAAGCATGCGACCGGGGATTTCATAATTATTATCGATGCCGATCTAAGTCATCATGTAAGCGAGCACGAAATTTGTTTGAACCAGATTATTAATGGTTACTTCAATTGCAGCCCAAGTTCATACCCGAGTTTATAAAGTTGCAAGAGTCGGGAGACTATGATATCGTGTCGGGCACACGCTATGCGGGCGAGGGCGGTGTCTTTGGCTGGGACTTCAAGCGCAAGTTAATCTCTCGCGGCGCTAACTTCCTGTCGCAGGTGCTGCTACGTCCCAATGCCAGCGACTTGACCGGCTCCTTTAGGCTCTACAAGAAACCAGTGCTGGAGCAGTGTATTGCCAGCTGTGTGTCCAAGGGGTATGTCTTCCAAATGGAAATGTTGGTACGCGCCCGCCAGCATAACTTCAGTATTGCTGAGGTGCCCATCACATTCGTGGATCGCATCTATGGCACGTCCAAGTTGGGTGGCACTGAGATCGTTCAATTCGCCAAGAATTTGCTCTATCTATTTGCAACCACATAAGAAAGGAACAAGAACAACAACAACAACAATAAATGACTTATGAATTTGTAATTTGGTTTTTCTTTTAAGCTTTTTGTACATCTGGTAAGTTTTTCATTTGTTTTCTGTTTCTGTTTTTGTTTGAAGAATTTTACATACAACTAATGAATTATGCATGAGAGTTTCTTTAGCGATATTTATATAATTCAGAATTATAATTTGCATTTTGGATTCTTGTAATTGTTTCATATATGTATGTATAATTTGAATAATGATAGCTAATGTTAATTGATTCAGGCCTCCTCCACACGCCCACATTAATTACTCAAGTTAAAAACTTTGTGCTGGTTATCGGGATTGCCATATAGGGTGCCGCAGTCATCCTCCAGGGCGTCGGCAGTGCTGCCGCCATAGTTCTTCAGGGCCAGCGTAAGGAGATCATTGCGATCTTTGAGGGCTAGCACAACAAATGCTCCATTTGGCAGTATCTCGCAGGTGCTGATCAGTGCGGGTGGCTTGAAAACGGCTAGGGATTTGGCTGCAAGCAAAAAATGTATATGATAAAATCAGTCTCTCTCTCTTCGTCTCTACTCGCTTACCTGAGCTCAGCTCCCACATGCGTATGGCGCTGTCGCGTCCCTCCTTGTCATACGAAAGCAGCACCTTGCCTAGCGGATCCAATTTCAAGTACGTGACGGGCGCATTGTGTCCAATGAGCGTGCACTTGCAGTTGCCCGTTACCAGATCCCAGATCAGTATTTTTGCATCCTCCAATCCGGCTATGACGCAAGCATTCACCTGGGATATGGCCAGGGAGACGGTGTTGCAGCTGGGCTTCCACTTCTTAAACAACGTGCCGCTCTGCAGATCGTAGACCACAATGAAATTTGGTGTCGTCGGCTCGTTCAGCTCCTTGGCCACAACACACACATAGGAGCCCTCGTGGGTGATCGCGGATAGTGAGGTGACGAAATCATGATGTGGGATGCGCAGATCATAGAGCAATTTGCGCTGCGACAAATGCCAAACGAGCAGCGGAAAAGGCTTCTGGGTTTCATCGCCACAGACAAGAATTCTGCAAAGTGTTTACAAATGTATTTATTTATTTTTGCAAGTGGAGTAGGCTTCAATTCAATTCGACTCACCGTCCATCGCCCGAGACCAGCAGTGAGTTGAGGAAGCGATCTTCACCTGCCTTGAATGTGGTCACACAATCACCCGACTCCAGATTCATGAGATTAACATACATGCGATTGCGGGAGAGACAAACCAGATGATTCTGATCGTGCAGGCCAAAGTAGGGCATCTTTTGGTTCATCACGCCTTTCAGTGTGACCTAGGAAGGATCAAAGAATATTAAATCATGCAAAGAATCTTTCATGGTCTTGTCCTTACCTTAAACTTGCCCTCGTCCAGGTTAATGACACGAATCTCTCGGCGACAGAGCACAGCTGCCTCGTAGTTACCCACCGGACACAGGGCCGTCGGCTGTTGTATTCCCTGCAGTTCGCGTATGCGACAGCAATTCTTTACATCCCAAATGCATATCTCTGCACGCTCCGTGGACATGGAGGCCACATAGCAGCCGGGTTGTGGCAGATTTGTGAGCACATCGTAGCCGCGGACGGGGGGTTGAGAGTCGCCGCCACCCTCAGGCACAGGGGCTAATTGCTTGTCATTGTCGTTGGCATCCAGATCAGTGTTGAGAATCTCAAGGAAGGCAAACTCTAGCTCATTAGTGTACTCCCACCAGGAGCGTATCTTCTCGTCATCCTTCAGCTCTGGGGATTCTTTGAAGCGCGTCTTTAGATAGTACTTCATAAGCGTATAGAACTGCTGGCCATCGTAGCTCAGCTCGTGCAGGTATCGCACCAGGAAGTCCTTCAGAAAATTGATATGCACATACTCCGTAGAGCCATCTCCACTGCCCGCCGCTAGCCATTCGGCGTGGAGAATGTCGTGCATCAGGTGCTCTGGTCCCGTCGCGTGCACCTTGTTCGCAATCCACTGCAGGTCGGTGAAGTAGAAGCAGTTAAACAATATGTCGATCTTGTGCGGCGCCGGTTTGTCCTCGATCACCGCACAGAAATGATGATAAGGCAGTTTTAAGTACTTCTGATAATTGTAGCTGCAGGTGGAGAAAAATCTTATAAGCATATTAAATATACAAAATATTAAATGTGTACAAGTGTCGCAAGCTCAATAACGGACAAATAAGGAACAAATAACCTCAAAAATGGACTTAAAAAGGACTACGAGAGAAAAAAGCCTCTATCGATATAGTTATCGAGCGCTGCATTTATTATTTTAGTATTTTTTATAGACTAATAATTTAAATAGGATAGCCGAATCGATACGTTAGGATAACGACTGGCATAGCGATAGTTATGCAAATTATGTGGTGGTATGTCGATATTTAGAACACTTAAATAAAAATCATCTCTAAAAAACGTTAAACTTGCAACGACAAAAGCAGGACAGATTGACGAACAGTAAAACTTTTAGATCTGCCCGGAATAAGGTTGACCTGCCAACATAAATTTCTTTTTCAAATGTTGCACTTACGTTTTGAGTCCTGCGCCGCTGCCCTTGAACTCGCTGTCCTGCCGATCGAAGTAGTCGCGCAGCGCTTCATGTACCAGCCACTGTTTCTGCGCATATCTCGCCAGGACGGCGCGTCCGAAGCTTCTATCGGCTATCCTAATATTTCTTAGACCTAGAAGCATTGGTCCCATCAGCCAGCAGAACTTGGACCACACCTTGAAGGCGACCTGCGCCTCCAGCTGTGTCATTTTCTGGAATACCCCAAGGCAGTCGCTCTCACGAATGCCCCACGGCGATAAGCGTACGATCAGAAGCAGTAGCTCCACCTGATCGGCTGAGAATTTTGTCTCCAGCACCTGCAGTATCTTGCTGGAGATATCGCCAATCTCGCTTATCGGCTGTGCCACATGTCCCAGCCAGGCGAGCCACCACAGTGACTTGGCATGATATGGCGTCTTGCCGTGCAGCGACTTCCAGTCGTCGGGCAGCTTTAGGGCTCCGTTTGCCGCATAGAAGTCGCCACCGCCCGAGCTGAGTATGTCATGCCACTGACGTTCGGTGAATTGACGCAGCCGCAGGAAGCAGCGCTGAGGAATGCCCAATTGCGCCAGTGCGGCGAGCATATCGAAGCCGTCACCATCGCCCCCAGCCTCGTCTGCCTCCTCCGTATCGCTGACTGTCAGAATGAGCTTGCCACAGCTACCCAGCTGCAGGGGCAGCCAATCCATGGTCTCATCGCGCTGCAGCTCATCCAGTCCATCGATGATGAGCACAAAGAAACGCTGCTGCCGGCCCAGAATTTCCCGTATAATGCCAGCATAGGACTCTAGTGTCTGTGGAAGGAGTTAGCAACAGGATTAGCTGGAAATTGGAATAGGCAAGGACTGCGCTCTACTTACATGCGGCACCTGGCATTGTTTACCCGATTCCAACACGGACATTTGATTGGCTATTGAACCCACCAAGGAGCATAGATCCGATGAGCGTGCACCCAGTTTGGCATATCTAAAACGAGAGAGAGAAAGAGGGAGGGTTAGCAAAACATTTAGAGTTGTGGTATCGTAGTTACGATAGTTATCGATAAGTTTATAAATGTAACGCGATATATTATAAGCTAAGTAAGAAAAGTACTACAAGAATTAAAGAATGTATGTATTATTTCACCACCTATAATTTGATATTATAATAAACGCAAACAAGTTTATATGTAATTAGAGAGAGAGATTCACCTGAGCACAAGCTGCGCCTCGGGCTTCCAGCGATGCACGTTCTCCATGATCTTGGAGACGAGCACACTCTTGCCGCTGCCTCGTGCGCCCGAAACAATCAGTGGCTGTGCGGTGGCATCGCGTATATAACGCTTAACATCGTTCATAATATCAAAGTTGGCGGAATTCTGGGCAAGCAGTTTGGAGTAGTGGCCAATAAGCTGGAGCTCCTCGAGCACCACACGATCCACGCCCAGCGTGTTGTACGGTATGCTCTTCTGTTGATGCTCCTCAAAGATGCCCGCCAGCGATTTGTCCAACAGATTCTCAATGACGGCCGACAATTCATCGTCCAGGATGTTCATGGTAGGCAGCAGACGAATGAGATTCTTCTCGCACAGTTGACTCTTTAGTTCCGAGTAGATGCGTGTGATGCGTCGTAGTACCTCGAGCTCAAGCTGTGTGGCATTCTCGGGAGCACGCGAGTAATGTGCACCAGTCTGTATCCAGATGCAACGCTTTGCAAGCTCCTGACTGATCAGCACCGTGTTGTTGATCTCCTGCTCCACGACTGTCGTCAGGTACGAGTCCTTTACATCGTCCGAAAAGAGACGCAGCAACACCGAGAGCAGCTCGTTCAGTTCCCCATTCACTTGTGTAGAATAGGGATCAATCTGCTGGGCGTACAGACGGTGGCACATCGGTTGATACGAGTTATCAATGGTGTACCATTTCTCCAGCAGCAGCTTCTCATCATCGCTGGCCGCACTCAGCACTGAGGTAAAGTCCTGGCTCTCGATTGTGAGCGGCAGCATGGGTGTGCCCAGTGTGGAGCCCAGAAAGAGCACTGGGATTACGTAGGCTCCAGCCACATGGCGTGTTATCTCGCATAGACAGTTGGCTGCCTCCTCGTGCCCTCCCTGCGCCTCCAGCGGTGTTTGCGTCCAGCGCTTAACCTCCTGCAGCCTGGAGAAATCCTTCTTTAGATTACCATTTGAGGGCTCTGTCGCCGTCGTCGATGCTGCCGTCTGCTCCTTTGTGGCGGACTCGCTGTCATGCACATCGGCAATGATGAAATCGAATCCTTTGCTTTGGCACTTGCTTTTGAAATGTTTATACAGGCTGTAGATGACCCGCTTGTGCTTCTTGTACTCGGTGCTATTATCGGCTAGTATATAGATAACAATCTTCTTGTCCCGCTCGATCTTGCGTCCAGGCGGCGGCTTGCCCTGTAGCATATTCAGATTGCCCATGCCGGGACTGCAGATACTTCCATCGCCGGCTGCACTTGTGTCTGTGAATGAGGAGGGGGAAAGGGAAGTCTAGGTTAGTCGTAGCTCAGCTGCTCCTGTTGGAATTTGACTCACCCTTTTCTGCTGCACTGGGCTTTAGCTGTGGAGGCTGTTGCTGCTGCGTCTTCTGCTGCTGTTGTTGTTGGTTGCCATTGGTATCGTTGGACTGCAACGTGTCCGGCAAGGCCTCCACATCCGCCAACGGCGCTCGCTTCTCATTGCCCTCATTCACATCCCGCTGCAGCAGCGCATCCTTCTTGTCACCGCTGCTCTCCTGATAGGGTGGGGAGCTGTAGGAAGTATATAAAATTAATATATATATATTATATATGTGCTAAATGTCTGAGGACTTACTCATCTGATTGCTCGGACCCGCTGTCCTTGTCCTTCTTCTTCTTCTGCCCGGAACTGCATACGTTGCCCATGACTAGTCGAAGATTTTTGTGCTTTCTTTTCAATTGTGGCTAAACTTAAAATTGACTAATTATGTCCTGTAAACAAAGAAAATATATACACATAAGCGACTTTAACAGCAGTTTATAGAATTATTATAGTGCTTCAGATGTACTACATAATTTTTATTATGCTGAACATAAACTTTATTTCTTGTTGTCCTTCTTTAAGTTAAAGATTATTAATATTATTAAGATCTAAAAAGGTAGCTCAAAAATTCCTTATCAGCCCAATGATTCTTATGATATACAAGATTTAAGTTTTTTCTAGTTTTCTACTATATTTTAAATAATTAAACTATTTTTTGAAATCTACTTTTAAATAAGTTTTTTATTAATCGTTGTCGCGGAACTGATAGGTTGGCTATCGATAGTTAATTAAGTAATTTGTCACCAATAGAGGACACTTAGATTTAGTATTTTATTGTATGCGCTTTTATCGTTGTTGTAATTGGTCACACCGATTTAACTTAGAATTAAGCTATGGCGCGTTCGTCTGACGATATGTATGACTGCGGTATGTAGACTTGGGACTAGATGTAAGGTTAAAATCTTGTAATGCCTTGCAAACTGTATAATTTCCCTATAGAATAAAACATCATCATTCAGCAATTCATTTGTTTGATGTACATTTAAGGCATTCCCTGGATATTGTCGGCGGCTCGACAATCTTTATAGCATACTTTTCTCAACTCCATTGCTTCGTACTTTTAATTGCATACATTAAATCCTAAGCGGTAGCTATTTAAAGTCCAATCAACTAGCAAATGACTTAAAGTAATATAACTTTAATGAATCTATCGACATATCCACAAAGCTATACTTAATTAAGCTACCTTTTAAATCTTTTTATGCCGAACATTGCAATTATTTAATTGAATAAAACTGTTTATACAAATTTTCGTTTTGAATAAACATTATTGCAATACGTCAAGAAGTATTTAGTTTTTGTTTGAATTTATTTGATATATGTTATTATTATAGTATAATATTTAATTCTTTTGTATGGTTTACAAACACACTGCACAAGATATTGTTTTAAAGGGTGATTTTTTAGCTATTATCTTTTTGGCAACACTGGTTTAAACAGCTGACGCACGTTTCGTGTTTTGTCTCACTATCAAACATCTTCAGTTTGGTCTATACTTATTGAATTTTATTATAAAAATGAGTGCTCTGTTCAGAAAGTTCATTGCGCGCTTCTTTCATTTTATGGTCAGTTAATATAAGTATGTACTCGTATGCATGTATATAATATGTATATATTTCATAGCTGTTCACTATCAATTTTAAGGGTTACATAAAAAGATTTAAAGGCTCGCGATTAAAGTCTAGTTATGTATTTAAAAGTTCAGACAGGGCACATTAATATCCTCAAGTGCCTCCATATCGATTAACTGCTGGATGTGGGCACTTTGAAAATGCCTAGGCTTCCGTTTTATGCCAGGTACACATAAAACACAAATGTGGAAAGTGGATGGGAGGGAGGGGGTAAACGCGTTTATACACAAAGTTCACACACAAGCATTTAAGAATACATAGTATCGTAATGTTTTAGCATAGCAATTTGGTGGATGATGTTAACACACCTCCCCCCCTCACACACACACACACACGCACGTATGTAATTCCCATTAGAATTGGATGATTTGGCTAAGCATATTCTGCGTAAATATTTAAACTACAAACATATTTCGCGTCTTCCAATTTCCACAACAGGTCAATGACAAAAACAAAATGAGCAAGTCCTGACGTAGACACAGAGAGAAGGAGAGAGAGAGTGGGTATGGGAGAGCGAAAGCTCTACGAACGCATGCTCTCTGCTCAAGCTCTATAGAGATTTTCTGCGTTTGCATTGGCATTGGCGTTAATCAAGACCCCGCCAGGTCGGGTGGTTTGTACCCCTGTTTTGGGGATTGGGGTTGGAGATGTTGGGTGGGTGGGTGGTTTGTTGGTTCAGTTGATTTGGCTGGGTTTGCTGGTCTGGTCTTGGTCTGGATTTTTGTGTACACGCTTGAAAATTGTTGACGCTGCACTCCCTTTCCCCTCTTTCTCACTCACTCTGGCTCCCTCTGCCTCTCTCTATCTCTGTCTGCTGGCCTGCTGCTTCGATTCGTTTTTATTTTACTTAAATATTTATTGGATATCAAAATATTTTCAATCTATAAATAAACACACATTTTTCTACTCTTTCGAATATATTTCTTTCGATTTTCCTTTATATACTTTGTTGTTGTTTTATTTGTACATTGGGTTCGACATTTGGTCGCACATTCTTTTTGGTTTTATTCGAATTTTCTCAATAGCAATTAATATGTCAAATAATCATCTTGTTCTCATTCACTCTATATAGATCACTTTTCGCACACAGTCACAGTCACTCTCTCTCTTTCTTTCTTTCTTTATGTGTGTGTGTATGCATCGCTTAGTTGCTTGTCTGATTTATTTAAATACACAAATTCCTGGCACTTACTTTTCTTTACGCGCTTTTCGCACAACGCCGTATCCGAACCGTAAACGAATCCGTACCCGAGAGAAGAACCCGCGCACTCACACACACACTCTCGCACCCCGTGGCACCCCCCACGCCCGAGAAACGATTCTAATAGCACATTTCCACCCACTGCACTTGCACTTGCACCGTTATTTGTTTTTGTTTTTCTTTCTTTTCTTTCGCTCTCTCAATTAATTGCTTAATCAAAAAAAAAATAGAAACGTTCACGACATTTTCACGACTGCAGGCAGCAACAATACGGCGACAGCAACAACAACAACAACGATAGTATCACACAGCAGAAAAAAACCAACAAAATATATGTGTGTGTGCGTGCTTGCGTGTGTGTTTTGTTCTACACTTTTTTCTATGCTTTTCTTTCTTTTTTTTCCCGTAAATAGTTTTCCCCGTTTTGTGCGTTGTGCTCCGTGCCGTGCGTCGTTCTGCCTGCGAGAAGCGTTGGAAAATTTCTCGTGTGCGGCATGAAAAGCTTTGACGATGAAAGCTTTCGCACTCTCTAAGCTCAGCTAGGCGAGGGCTGCATTGCACTGACGAAAAGTGTAGTAGCTGTTGGGGGAAAAGTGTAGTGAGAACTTTTTTGAAAAGCAACCGTTACAAAGCGAGAATGGGAATTGATTTTAAATTCTAAGGATGTATGAAAATGAGAATAAAGACTTTATAAAAAATCATGAATATATGGAGGAAAGAATAAATAAGAAAATATAATCATTTAAACAGAAGTTTTCTTTATGGGCTGGGAAACTTAAGGATAATAATATGATGCCGTTGGCAAATGTACATCGAACAAATGAAGGACTGAATGATGATATTTTATTCTATAGGGAAATAATACAGTTTGCAAGGCACTACAGGACTTTAACCTTAAATCTAGTCCCAAGTCTGCATACCGCAGTCCCTTCCCTCACTCTTGGATATCGGCAGACGTACTGATCTGAGGCGCCAAGCATAGCTTAATGCTTAGTTTAATCGGTGTGACCAATTACAATAACGATAAAAACACATACAATAAAATACTTAATCTAAGTGTCCTCTATCGGTGACAAATTACTTAACTAACTATCGATCGCCAATTTATCCGTTCCACGAAATTTCGTCTCCACTTGATGAAATTTAAATTAGACTAAAGCCAATTTAATGTTTTAATAAATAAGTATAAGAATAAAAAAACCTTATTTTTTTCCAGCACATTTGTTAATTAGTTTAGTTTTTTGTAATGTAATAAAACGAGTTATTTTTAGTTTAAAAATCGAGATAAAAAATCGAGATAAAAATGTAACTCCCTTTAGTCTCATGCACTTAGCTAGGACACAAACCAGCCACCGCACATGCAGAATACGTTACATGAAAAATTACACGACGGGATGCTGGCGCTGCTCTCTCTCTCTCAGTCCGAGTGTTTCGACAGATGGAGAGAGAGCTAAAGGACCAAAGTTTCACCAGCTGCTGCTGGGCTGCATTTCGTGTTGTTTCGTCCAAGTGTGCAGTTTGCAATTTCAAAACTCCAATCAAAAATCATCAAAAATAAAACAGAAAACGCAATCAATATTAAGATAAAATGCGACAGATCTAAAATTATTTAAAATATTCGCCATAATACAAAACAATCCATTGGAAAACTGCCTACAAAATGAATCGTCTGCTGCTGCAGTGTCTGGTGACAATGATCCTGGTCTATAAAGGTAAGGCTCGATCAAACTCAAGAAATTAAAGAATTAATTAATTGAGATAACGAAAATCGTGAATATTAGCTAGAAAGATGCTCAAATACAGTTGGGGGCATGTTTAAAACGGTCTATTGAAGTTGGCGAAAACTGAAAAATGTATATGCTGCTGTTGGTTATATAAGCAAATCGTCAGTGCGCAGGTCCCCAAAATCTTTGCCCCGCAACGCAACTGATGCGACATGTGGCACGGATGTCAAAACAGAAATGGGTCAATGCTTTTGTAGGCAGGCAGGCGAACAGCCTATGCCATTCCATCGTATCCCCTCCTCCTCCTCATCTGTCCTCAGCGAGCAAAACAAAGACGAAACGAGAATCAAAACAAATAGTCAACTACTCGCGCAATGGGTTGGGTTACGCTTAGTCAGCTGTCTGCCGTCTAGACGGTGTGCAAGTACGGTATAATATGCTATTACAAACTGGAAAAGGGCGACAAGAGACTAAGTTTACAGAACAAAATGAGTAATTAATAAGTTAACATTAAATTATAATAACATCGATACTGTCTGTCACGGAACGAATAAGTTTGCTATCGACAGTTAGTTAAGTAATTTGTCACCGATAGAGGGCACTTAGATTTTAGTATTTTATTGTGTGCGTTTTTATCATTGTTGTAATTATCACACCGATTTAATTAAGAATTAAGCTATGCTTGGCGCATCAGATCAGTTCGTCTGGCGATATGCAAGAGTGGGGGAAGACTTGGGACTATATTTAAGTTTAAAGTATTGTAATTCCTTGCAAACTGTATTATTTCCCTATAGAATAGAACATCATCATTCAGCAATTTATTTGTTCGATGTACATTTCATCGAAAATGTACAATCTTCTCTTTATTCTTATCTCTGCCTTCCTGATACCAACACAGTCCTCTCAGTGCCCACCACCGGCAGCACCGTCAGTGCATTGGGACAAACAACAACTGAGATAGCGCAACAGGATGACGATGATGATGACTGGGATGAGGGCGATGATTCGCTGGAATCCGATGATGATGGACGCGTCTACAAGAATCCGCGCAATTCCCCATCCACGGACTGTCCACGCGATGAGGAGCAGGCCACCTTGCTAGGTCAGAAGTGTTTACGCAAATGCTCCTCCGATGAAGATTGCAAGAGTAAGAAGAAGAAATGTCTCTGTGATGGCGTCTGTGGTAACTCTTGCATCAAGCCGGGTAAGCAATCCTTCAACATTCAAGTTGCTTTTCTAATCATAATTCCCTCTGCCAGATCGCGAATGTCCCGAGTTAGCACAGCCCAGTTTGGGTTCAGTCACCGTAGCTGGTCGTCACTTCGGCGCACGCGCCTCCTATGCCTGTCCCCATGGCTATCATGTTGTGGGTCTCCAGAGCCGTCTATGCCAGGCCGATGGCAACTGGGCGGGTGCCGAGCCAGCCTGCAAGCAAAACAGTAAGTGAAGGCAATCATTAAAGCATAATAATTCCATTCCATGCAGAGGAACTCATCCAGTAGAATCCCAACTAATCCATTTATATTCCTTAGTCTATTGCCTGAAGCCGCCGCAGATTGATCACGCTCGCAACTCGGCTTTGCCAGAGCAGGAGACCTTTGACCTGGACTCAACAGTGCAATACCATTGCCACACTGGCTATGTGACCAATGGATTTCCACGCGCCAAGTGCTTGGCCATCGATAACCAGGCCAGTTGGTATGGACCGGACATACAATGCGAACGTAAGTTAACAAACTAAATCATACTTGTATCATACATGAAGAAGAGTATATATACCATTACATATAAACCTGTTTACGTTTATTGTAACATCAAATTATAGATGGAGAGAATGTACATACTTTTTCTTTCATTCTTGTAGTACTTTTCTTACTCAGCTTTTCAATGCTGTCACTTATAATATATCGCGTTACATTTATGAATTTATCGATAACTATCGTAACTACCATACTACACCATTAGATATTTAACCTTCTCTTTGTACAATATTTGTTGGCCTTAACTTAATAAATGAGCAGTTCTTAATTACGTTAAAAGAGAGTTAAGGTTAGAACGGTAAAAGCAAGTTTATAATATAATAATTAATAATATGATAAAGTTTATAATATAATTTTATTATTCTATCTTTATCATAGTAAATCTTTTATGCTGCAAATCTTATATCACTAAGCAATGTTCATTGTTTAGTGCTTATATTTTCTTTACTTTAATTCATTCACGTCTATTCGTCTGGCGCTTTCTCGAGCGAGTGATCGCACTTCCTCGATCGTGCACGCTCGATTACATTATTCTTATAGATAGTTACAGTGTTAACTTATCTTTGGCTTATATTATATTTAAACTATTCATATTTCTTACTATTCTATA
This sequence comes from Zaprionus capensis, assembly GCA_018903675.1. Lineage (NCBI taxonomy): Eukaryota > Metazoa > Arthropoda > Insecta > Diptera > Drosophilidae > Zaprionus > Zaprionus capensis. The sequence goes on along the minus strand of JAEIFN010000040.1, from coordinate 1,683,609 downwards.
CTCTGGCTGTGGCAATAGAGAACATGATTAATAGTCTCATTATCTTAGTTGATAACTTTAAAACGGATACACACTTTTTAATTACTTCTAATTCCAGCTCGATCGTGCGGACAGCCACCGGATCCGGCATACGGCTGGCATGCGGGCGAGTGCTATACCTACGGTTGCAAGATCACCTACAATTGTGGCACAGGTTATGAGCTGGTCGGCAAGCATGAGCGCTACTGCCAGTCAGATGGTTCCTGGACGCCCAAGGAGTTGCCTACGTGTGTGTGTAAGTATTAATTATCATTTACCAAACTTACGTCTTTATAATTTATTGATCCACCCCCCACCGACAAAAGCGGATAGCGCAAATGTAAGCACCACCCAAGCGTCGTTGTCCTAAGCGGACAAGCCAAGACACAATTTGAACAAGTATCCCAAATGCGGAAGAGCTCACATATCTCTCACACAGTCCGAGCTCAATTTTTCAATGTTCCTCTTAACTCGAAAAACAAAACAAAAACTTGTTGAAATCGTTGTGCTCGTTCAAAAATAACCTTAACCTAACCTAGCCGAAACAATAGCAATACAAAGTTACAACAAATTGTTTCAAATTTAATGCAAAAGTTGTTGTTGTTGGTCTTTAAAATGTTAATTGAATAAAACAAATAAAAGTTACCGCAAATCTTAAGAACACTCCAGTTGTTTTATTTATTACTCTTTGGTCTTGTGGTGGAGTTCGTTAGTTTCAAGCTTAAGATTTGTGGTAGCTTTACAGGCACTTTCAATGGCTTAAAAGAACGTTCAAACGTTCCAAAGATTCCTTAAACATCTAAGCCGTTCTACGCTAAATAATCGCAACTGACATTCAAGGTTGAGGGGACGCACTCTTTCTCCAGGGAGAAGCCTCTTTCATAAAACCCTAAAGCTTACTTTCATCTAGTATTTCTCAGTAGGATCCTCTCCAACAACTTAGTTAGGTACTTTCATACAACCTCGCTCTCTACTCGCTTTCTCTTCTTTACAGTGGTAACCTCAGTGGTCTGTCCCACGCCGGAGAATCCGAAGAACGGCAAAGCGACCTACACTACCCTCGCGTACAACTCTGTGGTCAGTTACGAGTGTCGCTATGGCTACACATTGGTGGGCGAGAGCTCGAGTCGGTGTGGGGCAAGCGCCAAGTGGAGTGGCACAGTGCCCAGTTGCAAGGGTAAGAAGACAATAAACTACGTACATATGATACTCTACTCTACTCACCCATGTTGCATTCGCATTACAGAGATCAATTGTGGTCATCCTGGTGTGTTGTACAACGGATGGATTGAGAACATTGAGGCCGGCACTGGACTGGGAGCTAGCATAATCTTTCGTTGTCAGCCGGAAATGTTAATCAATGGACTCGGCTCTAGTGTGTGCCAGATCGATGGCAGATGGCGCAATGCACTGCCCGAATGCCTGGCACCGTGTGTGGTGCCCACAATATCGCAGGGATTTGTGATTCCCATCGAAATAAGCACAGATGAGAATGGCACAACGATTATCACACAGACAACGACAACAACACAGTCACCCACACAGGTATTGGGTGGTGTGGAGAAGGTGAAGCATGGCACTGCCCTGGAGGTTAAGTGCGATGAGAACTACGAGTTTCCTGTCTCGCTACTAAGTCCACCAACCTGCAACAATGGCACATGGAGTATTATACCACGCTGTGTGCCCGCCCGTTGCAAGAGCATGCCTCGTCCACCGAAGCATGGCATGGTTATGGCACCCAAGACAGAGCACGGCATGAAGGCCAGGTTCAAGTGCAAGGATGGCTTCAAACTGGTCAGTCCCGAAGGTAAAGATGTCACAGATCCGCATGATTATGTGCTCACCTGCTCCTTTGGCAATTGGACCGGCGAGACACCCAAATGTGATGAGGTCTTCTGCTCCTTCCCTGGCTATATACCCAACGGCAAGGTGCTGCTCGTCGGCAACATGGGACTCTACGACTATCGACCCTATGTGAAGAAGATTGTCAACAACAAACAGATCATGTATGACTGCGATAAGGGTTATGTGCTGGAGGTAAGCTAGACCCTCCAATTTCTTCACTTTGCTTCATGCTTTCCTTTCTCTTTTCTTGCTCAGGTTGGTCCACCTGGTGCTACCTGTGTGGGTGGCAAGTGGCGGCCTTTGGATCTGCCACAGTGTCTGCTTGGACAGCATCCACGTCTGCGCTGGAATCGCCGGCGACGTCGTTCTCTGCAGCTGCGTCAACTGCGCTCTGTCTATCTACTGCGACGTCAACGAGAGCTACAGCGTCAACTGCTGGAACACCAGGACCACAAGAATCAATTGTTACAACGTGAGTTAAGGATTAGCTCTATTTCTATTCCTCTGACTGACATTTCACTTCATTTGCAGCTGCAACGCAGGAGAAACGCTTTAAGCGCAGTGCCAACAGCAATGTCAAACCCTCGGATATTGACTTGGCTTACTCGAAGTATTACCAGAAAATCAAGGAACGCTATCAGCGATATGTGCGCAAAATATTGGGGCACAATCGTCTGTTTCAACAGCGACAACATCATCAGGATGGACGCTACAATAATCCCGAGTTGCTGATGACACACAAGTCTCACGTAGATGACGTGCCCATGGGCAATGACTATCACAATCGTGCGCCCATAGAACGTAGTTCCAACGAGGCGCCAGCAACTCAACGCTTTCAAGGAGCAACAGCAGCAGCGGATCGCAAGCAAAATGTGAATGCCACTCGAGCCTTGATTGAGCAACTCAAGTCACAGATTGTGCGTCGTCGCCGCAAGCGCAGCAGCAGCATAAGCTCTGTTCCACCCGCGACCGATCCGGACTTGGACACCAGCGATGGGGGTGAAGCAAACAAAGGTGCAGGTGGTAAACGTTTGCGTGGACCCTGCGAAGATCTCGACTGGGATTCGTTTGCGAACATAACCACAGTGCGTCCAGGCAAGGCGCCAGGCAGAAATTCTGTAGGCATTATGCTGCTACTGGAGTGCAATGCAGGCTTCAAGCTGAACATCAAGGGAGAGAATGCCACCGCACGTTGCATACGCGGCATCTGGAAGCCCGATACGCCCAAGTGTCTGTCAGCACCGTGTCTAGTGCCAGCAGTTGAGCATGGACAGTATTACAAGGTGGAACCACATACCAAGCAGCTCAGCGATAAGCCTTCCCTGACGCCGCTCTCCACCTACGAGGAGATACAGTCGAATGAGTTTATAACTTTAGAATGCCAGGATGGCTTTAATATACAGGTGAGTGGGGGTGGGGGGAGAAGCTTCTTCCCAGCAGGCATACATACACGCACACATTGAAACGATCGTTAAGAATTGCCGACGTGCTCATCGATCGCTCAATCGTGAAACACTGAGGTCCCTATCTCACCATATCATCAAATAAGTAAAATACGCTGTTTGAGTACTCTCCATGTTCCATGCTCAGTGATAATACTGTCGATGTGTTAGTATAATTATCGATGTTAAAATAATTATCGCTAGAGACGCTGTTGACAGTTTAATTTTAAAATATGCCATGATGAGTTAAGTATATCGTATACCGATAATGTTGGTATTTGTCAGTAAAACTATCGATGTTAAACTAATTATCGCTACAGACGCTGTTGATAATTTAATTTTATAATAAGCCAAAATAAGTAACATACCGATAATGTTGGTATTTAACTATCTCTATATTGGATTTTTAGCATTAACTGCAAGTGAAACTCTGTTAACTTTCTGCAAAGAAAATGGAACCGGTTACTTACTTAATCTCTTGTCTTGTTCACAGGGATCTGCTCAATTGCGTTGCGCCCATGGCTCCTGGTCGGTGAATGCATTTTCCGAGTGCACCTCCGTGCCGTGCACCCTGCCCAACATTCCTGGCGTTATCTATGAGGTAGGTTCAACTCTTGCAAGGTGTATGCTCCATCAGACTGCATCCGACCACTTTCTATAGGGTGGTTATCGTGCGGGTTTGACAATTGGACATGGCAGCACCGTCAGCGTCCGTTGTGAGCTCTCAACGAATGCGAATCCCATCGAGATGTCTTGTCACAAGGGCGTGCTTACACCACCCAGCATACCATGCGAGTCGGGATTGCGCAAGTCGCGGGAGGAATTGGAGCATGCCACGCCCACTTCCCCGCCAGCCACTCACAATAAGGTTGAGCACAACGAGTTGGACTCACACAACCATCACGACAACAACACAGATGAGCATGGCGAGGAGTACAAGATGTGCGGCTATCCAAGTCTGACCGATGGCGCTTTGGTCTACAAGTGAGTTCAATCATCCTGAAGTTACCATGATTCACCTTCTTACCTTTCTCTATAGAAATATTGATGGGGAAATTGATGGAATCTATGAGAGCGGCACTGAAATCTTCTTCAACTGTATTCCCAATGCCGCTGGCGATCGTATGACTTGGCGCATTATCTGTGACAACGGACAGTGGATTGGACGCTCCTACAATTGCGGTAAGAACTATCGAAAGTTAAATTTGAAAACTATCGGTACTCTACAGCACAGTTTGAGTCTGGACTATCGTTACTTGTGTTATCAAAAATTACAACTGCCATAATACCACTAAGCAGCGAACATGTAGAGTACTCAAACACAAAGTTGAGTTCAGCCTGAATTTGCTTGTTGTCAAACTTCACAAGCAACGCTTACATACGCATACATATACGAGCTTGAGCATGCATATACGTACACATTGAAATGATCGCACACCGCAAAGAATTACACCCGCGCTTATCGTTCTGCTGTCGTTGTGCGACTGAGTGAATGCCGCTGTTCGCTGCTTGGGGGTTGCTAACGAAGAGAGCCGATCGCTCACTCGTGAAACACTTCGTAAAACAATTAGATCTCTATCTCACCACAGCATCAAATGAGTAAAACCCGCACTTGAGTACTCTAGGAGCTTATGTTCGATGCTTAGTGATAATACTCTCGATATGTTAGTAAAACTATCGATGATAAGCCAATTATCGCTAGAGACGCTGTTTATAGTTTAATTTTAAAATATGACATAATGAGTTAAGTATATACCGATAATGTTGGTATTTAGATAGCTCTAAATTTAACTGCAATTGATAATCTGTTAACTTTCTGCACAGAAAATGGAACCTGTTCCTTCAAGAACAACGAACCAAATGTGGTGAGCTTTTACAACGATCTGGAGATAAGAGAGGATACTGTGGACTTTCCGCCAGGTGCAACTATCATATCCAGGTGCGTAAGAACACTGACATTGGCTGCAATCCGGTAATCCATGGCTACCTCAATCCCTTCCAGATGTGTGGACATTGGCAAGTTCTCTATGACCGGCAGCCACGAACGAACCTGCATTCACTCAGAGTGGACCAACACGAAGCCCGTATGCTCGGGTCTCAATCAGGAGAATGACTATGCGAGTAGGTACCCTGTCCCCCCTATGCCCCTAATGCCCCCCTAATCATACATACTTCCCCCTACCCGATCAAACAGTGGAGAAGGCGCCCACCATTCTGTTTCGCCATCAGAACGGACCCATTGCCCAGAGTAACGATGGCAAACTGATTGTCTACCCTGGCACCACAGTGCACATGGAATGCCTCTGGATGCGTCGCTTTGGCAATCCCAAGTGGAATGTCAGTCATACTTTCAAGTGGGTAGCGCTACGACAAAACCAATACTATGCAGAGCTGACAAGAAATGATTCATTTGATCAAGATACTCGATTAGATTAATAGCAAGAAATTGCTGAGAAGATAGAAGATATAACTATATGCTTTATACTTCATATAGGTATATACAGAATGTTAAGAAATACTCTACACATATGTACATAACATTAACATGTGTCAAATGCACATCTTTACCCAAATGAACATGTTAATGTAATATACTGAACATGTTAATGTAATGTAATGTAAAGAGTTACTTGACAGACTGTATATGGTATATATATTACAACTATATGATGTATACTTCATATATGTAAGTATATTTATAATTCAATCGACACTTAATCATTCAAATGAGTCGCTTCTTCTCAGCTTTGCTAGACTCGATTGTATCTCAAGTTTTCAACTGATATTTGCAGAAACTATACCGAGGGCTGGGTAACTGAAGCGGACGAGGGTCGAGACTCAACGTTGGAGTATCGTCTGAGCATATTGGATGCCATGGACGATGACTCAGGCACATACTCGTGCATGACACCCGCTAGGCATGAACATGCTGTGGAGGTGGTGGTGAAGGCGATCAATTGCCCGGAGATACCGACACGGCGGGGACTGATTGTGAGTACGAACGATACGAAACTGAGCACACGCGTGCTGTTGTCCTGTTCGAATGGCAACTCGTTGTTTGGCGCATCGGAGCTGTTTTGCTTGCCCAGTGGCAATTGGAGCGCTCTGTTGCCGGTTTGCGAGAGCGTGGAGTGCGGCGATATACCGCTAATGGCAAACAATGTTAGCTCACCGCGCGTCGCAGTGCTGTCGCGTGAGGTGGGCGGCAGAGCGGCATTCTCGTGCTCCTCGGGTTACGGATTGCGCGGCCCCTCGGAGGCCATCTGTTTGCCTACGGGCGAATGGGCGACACCGTTTCCCACATGTGTCGAAGTGCAATGCGATAATCCAGGTGCACCGCAAAACGGTTACGCCCAGGGCTCGGCACCATATCGTGCCGGCGATGTGGTCCAGTTCAATTGCAACCCGGAGTACATGATGCAAGGTCAGCCAATAATTGCCTGTCAGGATAACGGACGCTGGTCAGGCGGTTTGCCAAAATGTGTACAGGCATGTTCGTATCCCGGCACCGCCATCAGCGGTCGCATGTCCTCGGTCAAGTTCTACTATGCCATCGGTGAGAGCATAACCTTCACCTGCGATGCCGGCCTTGAGCTGCGCGGCTCCAAGGTTCTCAAGTGCATGAAAAATGGCAAATGGTCCAGTGCCATACCCACTTGTGTGACTAATGATGCGCCCAACAAGCATCTCAATACCATGGGCTGAGGTGACAACAAGGAAGAACAAGGACAAGGTCGATGCAATTTTAAAAAGAAATGAGTTGAAAATCAAAGTGATACTAATACATATATATGTACTAACTAAATGCACATTCAAGACACACAGAACGAACACACGCGTATACTTATACCGTTTTTTTGCGATTCAACTATAATATTTATTGTCTTATGTCATCATTTTAAATAATAATAAATGTTCAGTCCAAAATATATTAAAACAACTTGGCGCCAATAACTACGATACTATGTATCGATATGTCGATAAATGTTGTTTAAACGAAAAAACAGTGTGTTAACAGTGTCATTTGAGCACAGCAACAACGACAACGACCGTATAAATACCCTGAAAATAATCAAATTGTGAAATATCTTATATGAAAAAGTACTATAACTAACAATGTTTTTGGTGTTTTAGTAATTTATACATTTATTTTGCAAATACTATTAATATGAAATGTAGTCAATTAACATTATGTTCATGGCACAAAACAAGTCCATTTATTTTAAGCATATCAAAAAATATCGAAAATATCCCAACAAACCGATTAACTAAATAAATCGACACGTAGAAACGCAGATGCTGTTGTTTGCCTTCACTTCATTGCTGTTTGTTTATAACTTAATGAGCGCTTAACCCTGTCAGTGTTAATCCCGTTGCCGCTCTCGTTCCGTTCATATTATCTAGTTCGTTCCGCAACGGAACTTCTCTCTGCTAAGAGACGTGAGTGGCGGTGCATTCATTTGTTTTTCCACGTCCGAGAGTGTGGCACGTCGTGTGGGTGGTGTGCGCGTGAAAGACGACGACGGGAACCTTTCGTTTTTCGCGTTTTGTTTTTGTATATATTTCGAACAAAACACGTCTATAATTGTGTATATAGTGTAGTTCATTTTCATTAATTAAATTATTAAAAACAAATCACAACACGCTGAACCGATGACATGAGAAGACAAAAACCAATAAATAAAAGACAAAAAAACCATTCATTATAAAACGTGCAAAAAACGTGCGTTTGTGTGTGTGAGTGTGTATGTGCGTATGTGTACGACTGCAAGTGTGTATGTGCGAGTGTATGAGTGTTTGTAGTGTTTGTTGTTGTTCCGCCTGCTCAGGACGAATTTACATAGCTAAACAATTAAATTTAAGGTAAGTTTAATAATGCACAAAAAGAACAGCTGACGCATGCACAAATACAGACAGAGAAAAAGAGAAACAACAAAAACAACAGCAGCAATTATTTGTGACAGGCAACAGCGAATAAAAAAAACATTACCTTGCCTGAGCCCCAGCCCCTTACACACAGGCCCCGGCCGCGACGCCGTCCCCTTTTGGCAGCAGCAGCAGCCAACGCGCTTCAAGGGCGATGAACTACAACAACAACAACAAAATACAAAAAGCAAAGTCACAAGAGTGTGACAAAAAGCTGTGTGATTTGCTCTGAATTTGCACAGTTATTCTCAACTTGTTGTTGTTGCTCATATTTGTTGCTGCACTAGATTTTCCCCGGAGATGCGAATTTGTGGGCGTCGCAATGACGTGATAACAGTCACGATACGACGATAGCACGATACCTTGTTTATATGGTGCAAAGAAAATCAGTGATAGCCAAGTTACTGTTGCTGTTGTTGTTATTCCTACTATTTGTTGTTGTTTTTGTTGCCGTCAATGCCACCCCACGTAACGCTTTTATTTTCTTTTTTCTTCTTTTCCCCCCTTCCTGCCGTTGGTCTTACTACTCTGCTGTGCTGCTCTGTTACTGCAAGTCTCAAGCACGCAGGCCCCGACACGCGCGCAACAGTATCATCAGCGTCGACGACGACGTGCGTCGCTGTTGGCGTAGGCAGCTGAAGCATAAATGTCAGTGTGTTAGTAGGGGGGCCCGCTATGCGGTGTTGTTGCTGCTGTTGTTGTTTGTCTGCTGCTTCGTCGTATCTCAATACAAATACTTGTTTGCTCTGTTTTTTGTACGCTTTAAAGTGCGTAGTAAGTAAAAAATTGGGTCAATGTTGCGATTTGACCCTATCTTAGAATTTGTTATTGTTTTCTTAATGATTTGGCGAAATTGGAGATGGAAGTTGACGTAGCCATAGTCACAAAGGGTCCCCAAGCTTATTTATTTAAATTGAGAGCACTCAGCCCCATGCATATGTTAACAAGGCATTAAAATTACGTATGACGCATTTACACGTAGGAAAAGTCATTAACATCTACGAGTTGTGTGCCCCGACTCCGTCTCTCTCGCACTGTGTTGACTGTTGGTCGTTGTAATTATTATTATTGCCTCTGATTGATATTTGCTTGGGGCGCGGCATTTGTCAATGCAAATAGCAGGAACTAAATAAAAATTAACATTATTGTCATTGTTATCAGTTCATAAATAAACAATTAAATGATGTAATTTTTTAGTATAAGACACAGACGCCGATTACACGTTATCGATAAGAGAATGCTGCGTAGTATGAGGGAGTAACAGTGCGATAGAAAGAGAGAAAGGCATCATCAATTACAGCCTCATATCGATAGGTGCGTGAATCACTCGACAAATGCTGCGTAGTGTGAGGGAGTAACAGTGCGATAGAAAGAGAGAAAGACATCATCAATCAAGCAGTGCACTGACTTCACATTTCTTTCTCCGTTTTGGCCACAAAATCGCAAATTAGCGTTGGCGTTGGCGCTTGCGTTTGCGTGTCACGTCTTTTGTTCTGATTTCTCAGCGACTGTTGCTTTGTTTAGTGTTCTGTATGCGAGAGAGCAACGCAGCTGAGCAGCTGGCTTGGGGCCAATGTACTGCTGTATGTAAACATAATTGTGTTTGACATGCATTGCTGTTAATTGACTCTGTCTGTGTTTCGTTATCGATAACACAACCGCTGCAGTCGCAGCTGTTGTTGAGCCGCACTTCCTTTCTACATTTCTCTGTTTCGCTGTCTCGCCCACACACACTTTTTATATTAAATAGACAAAAGGCTTTGCCGACTCATTGTCGTCGCCATGTCTGCGTCTCTCTTTGTCTGTATTATAGCTCTACCTGCATTTAGTTCGAAACGCACACACACACACACGCATACATACATACATACAGTTCGAATCTCAGCCTTCATGTTTTGACCTGTCTCAACATGCCCGCTTAAGCCCCTTCTTGATGCGTTTATAAGTAGCATTTAATGAACATTCTTGGAATTTTAGGACAACCCACATAGAAAAGGAACACAAACATACACAAATAGAAATACTTTATCTTTTATCTATGTACATAGTAGGTATGTATGTAAGTGGAGGCATGCCGACATGGTCACTTATCTCATCACACCCCGGCTGCAGTCGCAGTTGTAGCCGGTTAGCTTATCTATCTTTCATTGTTTTGACGAGTCCTAATTATTTGCTCTTCGCTCTGCCCCTGCACAATACATAAACAGCGCTATATAAATACGCTCTATTCAAATGAATAATTCAGCTGTTTTTTTGTTTTTGTCTGATTTTTTATCAGCAATTCGCAACAAGCATTTGAGGCGTAACGTATCCCCAACTCATCTCCGATTGCCGGAAACAATTGAGTACAACGGAATCCAATTTTATTTTGTTGTTGTTACTGTACCATTTCCTTTACTAAAAGGTCAACTTACTTTTGTCGCCCGATTGTAGTTGTTGCTGTTGCTTCTCAAGTTTGAACGTGTCTCTAATTACTGAATTGAATTATATATTGATGTAAAGCCTTCGCAATGAAGGCTAGCTAGCTACAGACGAAACAGCTGTTACATTTCTCACTATTTTAAATTATTACCATGTGATTAATGGCTGGCGAACGACGTGTGCGAACAATTTTGCGCTTAAATTACTCAGCAGAAAGGGGAATACATACAAAAGCTCATAAATACGAAACTATTATCGAGTGTAATTGAAACCTATTGCTTTTATGAATTGAACGATTTTAATTCTAATCGAAGCCTTGCTTAACAGGTGCCCTTGCTGTAAAGCTAACATTTAGTTTGTTAGTTGTCTCTGTATGTACATATCTACAAAATACATACATATGTCAATGTGCTTACACTCTGCTGCATACAATAACAATCGAAATGATTTCTAACGAATCGTGTAATTGATCAATGCGATTCACTGGGCGTGAAGCCGCCGCAAAACTAGTAACATAACAACAACAGTAACAAGCGAATACAACAATAACAACAATGTGTGTGGACCTCGTGTTCGTTTTTGTCATAGTATAGAAAAAATAAATACACGTAATTGTTGTCAATACTTTTCAATTTGAGGCGCCAATTGAATTTGAATTCGTAAACATTGTTTTCAGCGAATTTTCTTTAATAAACTTACCCGGTCTGGGGCGGGAGAACGACCTTCGATTCGAAAGGGGGCAATGGACAAACAAACGACTCATGTTATCGCTCTCAATTCGAACGAAATTCATTTTACTCCAAATGACTTGTCTCTCATTCATATTGTTCGAGTAAATAAATACATACATATATGTATGTACACACACACATACATGAATATTCCTTATATCCAATGTCCCAGACAATAAACAAAGCAAACAAATACGAAAGTTCTCAACTATCCAATGACCTACAGATTTCATTAGTATGCGACATCAAAGTGTGAATATGTATATCAAATTTTAATCAATTAAATCTTTGCAATATTTGTATATGTTCTTGACCTTCACGTGTCATTCACACACAGTTCATATTCTATGGTTAAATTGCATACACTCTTTTTGCTGTTGCACATTTGTCATATTCTATTCAATATACCCGTTAATGATCTCTACATGTGATTTATACACAAAAAAAAGCCCCGTCAGAAATCTTTTTTGTTTTCATTTAGTATCTATAGAGTGAAACCATGACGTCATCTAGGCCCCGGCGACAAACAACAAACGAGAACGGATTGTAGAATAACAAAAATAATACAGAAACAGAACAAAATATTTCCACAATAGTGTGCGGAAAATAATGTTATGCATGATCCTTGACGTTGCCGCAAAACGATCAAAACAATTGTGAATGAATCATCGCGTGATCGCATGGAAAAATCGAATGGCATGATGAAGAAGGGGGAAAGAGGGATGTAGAAGGTGTTGTCGTGCTACAAGCGACAAAATCAAATGGAAATTTTGTTAATATTTCAGTTAATAAAGATGTGGTGCGTGTATTTGTTCAGTTTATTCAACTGCGTTGAACGTTTGTACCCTTAGTTGCTCTCATTCCGATTAACATTGTGACGAAACATGTTTGGCCATTTAGCATATAATTACGCTTGGCGAGCCACAGCAAATCCAAGATTAGAAACCGCAAATAACAGCTTCAGCAGCTGTGCCAGCCTCTGAACTATATATATATATATACATATATAGTATATACTATTGTGTTTATATATTGTATAATACTGTATGCAAATAAACAAATGCACTGCGCAAAATAAACGATTGACATTATACAATTTTATTATCAACAGTTCGGAATTATCTTTTCCTATTTAAAGTTCTTTAGTTTTACGACAGTTCTTGACTTTTTCGCACAGTGTATGCGTGCCTGCCTCAATTAAAACATAGAAAATCACTTATACATAATTTATATACGTATGTATATTTACTTACATATATGTACATATGTATAAATATATATGCGTAAGTGTAAGTATGTATGCGTGTTACAATCGACGATTTCCTGTTTTCTTCATCTCTTCAGCTGTGAATCACATCCCTCATCTATCGTTGCCTAGACTCTGCTCTTCTCGCTCTTTCTCTGTCGCTCTCTTTTACACCCTAGCAGCTACTTTTGAAAATGAATATAAATAATGCCGTGCAGAAAATGTATTATAGCGTAATAAATGAATAGGAAAAACCCCTCTGGCGATCAGCTGATTGAAATTGCCTTTTCACCCTCAAACAATAGTACTATTTATTTTCTTTCTCACTGTTCTTCTCTCTTTCTTCTTTTACAGACCATGCATAAGGAAAAAGTAAAAAGTACACAAAATGCAAATAAAGCAAACAACAAAGAGCATAAATTAAATGGATCCACAAAAGAAAATAGTGATAAAACAGGTCAGTAATTTATTTGCATTATTTATTGAAAAATACAAAATATATACATATGTATACCATCTATATCTATTTCAATAAACCCGACACATAACTGACAAACTATTTGCCATGCTAAGTACTTGCGGTTTGATTGATCGGCGACCAACTCAATGCACACATAAGCTCAATCGTTCGATCATATGCAATGAACCATGTAAATCGATAACTTGTCATGGACGTCCCTTAGACGATATCAAATAGTTATTTATATGTTTTTCTTAGACTCAATGATGACGCATTCCCCTCTCCCAGTTTCTTTGTTTACCGTAATTGGTACAGTTATGCCGCAGTACACTAATTCTTGACTAGAAACACTTGAGTTGCAGTTGGTTACATTGGAGTAAAATAATTATTATATAGATATATTATGTAGCGAATAGTATAATGTAATTAAAATAAAATATTTCAATATATTTTCGTGCACAGTTGCTAATTCAAATAGTAAAAATTAATACAAATAATAATAATAAATAACTATATTAAAGAAAAAAACAACTTGAGATCATAATAAATAAGTTTAAAAGGTTCTTAACATAAATAAATAATAAATTATGTACAAATTGAAATGAATTAATTTCCAACTATGGATTAATCTTTTCAAGAACCATTTTCAAAGTTTCAAAGTAGATGCTATTTAAATGAACTCATAATTGATGCTTGACTGTGTTAGCTCCCAACATACATTTGCACAAAGTTAGTATACCCTGTTTTTGAACATTTTCAATGGTCGAAGGGTGGCGTTACCTCATTAATATCATGGCGTAGCGCTCGAGTTCCTTATCGCCGTCGATATTTATGATAAGTGGAGTAACTAAATGAATAACGAGATTAATTGAATCAGCCCTCGCTTCGACTCGACTTGTAGAGATTGCACCATATCAGGGTTAATAATTTCTGCCGCTGGACGGCCGCTGACAAACCAAATCGCAACTGCAAACAATACGAGAGGCCCCGTATACGTTATAATGTATCATATCGGAACGTTGACGTAGACACAGACTAACTATAGAGGGGTATACATACACATAATGGCTACATTGGTAGTTGTGACACGTTTTGTTGGCTTAGCTGTTAGCCATAAAGAGATTGCTAGAAACGATGTCTGTGTCTGTATGGGGGGGCGCTATCAGCTGGCATTCCTAATGAAGCACTACTGTGGCCCACCGGAGTCGTCGTTTAAAGAGTCCAATTCTTTTTTTGGGGTAATCACGCGAGCCAACGTAATAAGCGAACAGCTTTTTAGATTGATCGCACACACAATACGCGATAAGATATGTATGTACGAGAAGTCTACGCAAAGCAATACAAAACACCCACTTGAATAGAGCATTTACAAGCCCCAAAGATTATTAATATTTGTAAAACATTAACGGCGACTGAAACAGAAAGCCCCCGAGAAGTGCCGGGCTTGGATTTTGGATTAGAGTACAATGCATGATTTCATAGGGAATGAAAGCTCTCTCCATAGTCCAGATAGTACTATCGCGAATAGGAAACCATATACCAGTCACTAAGCATATTACACCTGCAGGTCACCCCAGTTTTTATTTTGATTCTACAATCATATGTGTTGCCATGAACACAATTTGCAGAACTTGCTGAAACTGATAGTTGGTATTATTATTTGTATAGTTGTGGGTTCTACAGTTCTAAGTAATAGTAGACAGATAATAATATAAACAAATATATGGTAAGAACGTAAACAAGCCCATTGGAAACAGGCTTTTTTGTATGCTGTTTCCATGAGTTGTGAATAAATCTAAATACGATTTGAAGCTAGTCAATAATATTTGTTTTGTTTAAGTTTATGTGGTACTTCACATTTCATACTGAACTATTTATAGCAAACCTATTGTGCAGGCAAACACAAGTTAAGGTGCAGGGAGTGTAAAATTGAATTAACTTTCGATTTCAATTTAAAAAAAAATATATCAAATAATTACAGATAATTCCTTAACAAGATTTCTAATAGAAAATAATGTAGAGCTCTTAATTTAACTATAATTTAATAATATAATCTCTTCTTTCGTTTGTTACTTGCAGTAAGTCTGCTGAAAAAGAAGGATGACAGCAGCGAATATGATCTGGTGCCACCCGATGGAGGCTGGGGTTGGTTAATTCTCTTCGGCTCCTGCCTAACCAATATTCTCATACCTGGCACAATTAAGAGTTTCGGTGTATTGTTCGTTGAATTTGTGGTAGCCTTCAAGACAACGTCCACAAAGGCCTCCTGGATACCTTCATTATGTTACTTTCTCTACAGTTCATTGGGTAAGTAATGAGATTGATGAGAGATGAATTTCTAATTAAAATACTTGTTATTAACAGGACCTGTCTCGAGTATTCTCTCAGTAAAGTATTCCTATCGTACGGTCACGCTTATAGGCGCACTCTCCGCTTCCCTGGGCATGATATTATCCTTTTGGGCCACATCTATTGGCTACTTGTGTCTAAGGTAAGAGAAATAATACAAAAATCATTCTACAAATTGAGTTTAAAGTAAAGTTTATTAAAGGTTTATATGTAGAAGACAAAAGCATGCAAAATATATATATGCTTGATCAGAACTGTCAACTTTCTATATTTATATTGCTCAAGATTAATTAACTTGCAATATATGTTGTTTTTGATTTATAAAACAAGTCCGTAACTTGCCGAAATGAGGTTTAACTTGTATATAGAATAAAATTCAAAGTAATACGAGTTAAGACACAATCGTAGCTGGAACACGTTTGTAATTGCTCTTTCCCCTTTCTCTCTCTCTCTTTCAGTTATGGCGTTCTGGTTGGCATTGGTGCTGGTCTGTCGTTTCCACCCACTGTGTACATTGTCACCTCGTACTTTGTTAAGCTGCGTGGCTTGGCCAACGGCCTGTGCATTTCGGGCAGTGCCCTCGGTTCGATCATCTTGCCACCCGTGCTGCGTTGGCTGCTGGAGGAATTTGGCTATCATGGTGCTTGCCTCATTATGGGTGGCATCACGTTGAACGTGCTGGTCGGAGCATTGTTCTATGAGCCGGTGGAGCAACATATGGTGCGTGTGCCACGTGCACGTCCTGCACTGGAGGATATACCCGAGGAGGAGGACATTGGTATTGTGATGAAGTTCGAGAATGTTGATGAGACTGCGGCGGCGCCGGCTGAACTGGATGAGAAACACTTGCCATACAATTCACCACCATCTCCATTGTATCTGCCCGACGATGACAAGCAACTGTTTGTGCGCAGTGCCTCGGCAGCTGTGGTGCAGAGTTATGCCAAGCCTGGCGATGAGTTTCAGCCACGTGTTAGAAAGATAAGCACTCCGGTGCGTCTGCCACAGCGTAATCAGACCTTTACACCGGGTCAACTCAACTCGCAGTCGTCGCTGTATGCTGTGCCCGAGGGACGCTCCAGTTCCAACAAGCTGAGCAATCGCCACAATTCACGTAATCGTTTATCGAAGCGCTCACCATCGACCAGCAGCTTCTTGTACATCAGTACGCCATATCACGGCAGCACATTGTCGTTCCAGCCCAAAGAATTCTCTTCACATTTATCTCTTCGCTCCGCTGGCAGTGGCACAGCTGCTGGTGGGGATGCTGGGACTAAGGATGGCGCCGGTGCCGGTGACGATACACAGGGACCAAAGGAGCCCGCACAACGCACCAAGTTCTTTGATCTAAGTCTGCTCAAGGATCCCATGTATTTGGTCATACTCATCTCGAACTCAACGAATGCCATCAGCTATACGAACTTCATCATTCTGTTGCCCAGTTTCGGCATGGATAGACAATTCAACAAGTCCCTATCTGCCTACCTATTGTCTGTCGTCTCGGCAACGGATCTGATTGGACGCATTGGTGGCTCAGCATTGTCGGACATGGGTTTCATACCGAAGACATGGTATTTTGTCGGTGGTCTAACTGTATCGGGCATCTCCTTGGCACTGCTGCCGTTTGCCTATAGCTATGGCGCCGTTTGCTTCTGGTGTGCACTCTTTGGTCTCGCCTCGGGCATTTATGTTGGCATCACTGCGGTCATTATGGCCGATATGCTGGGCACAGAGCGTCTCACATCATCCTATGGCATCAGTCTATTTGTCAACGGTATACTACAGCTGGTGGGACCGCCACTCTGCAATTATTGGGTCGAGGCGGTCAACGACTACAATCCGCTCTTCCATGCTCTCGGTCTGACGCTGCTACTGGGCGCCAGTCTGTGGGCCTTTATGCCCTGCATACAGAAACGAAAAGCCAAAGAGGAGGAAAGGTTGGAGGCACAACTCGATGAGGAGGCCGCTGCCGCTGCTGCTGCTGCTGGCGATGATTACTGAGGCACTGCAAATGGCTTCAACACACACCACGTACAATTATAATTAGTTGTTTAGGCTTTAAATGCGTACAAAGAGGAGATCAGGATGATAAACGACGACAATGATGACGTATTAGACGTGAAGATGATGCAGGATGGTCATGGGGATCATCATTTATAGTAGAATGTGGAAACAGTGGACGTAATTAAGAACAAAGTGGATCATGGAATTTTTGGAAATTGTTAATTTGTTTCTTCCATCATCTTTTTTGTCTTTTAACTGTTAAGTCGTAATTATTGTATTGTATAATTATTACAATTATTGTTTACTTAAAATCAATTTATAGCTTAAGCCAATAACAAATTAAAAAAGAAAAGAAATACAAAACAAAAGCAGAATGTCTAGCAGTGAAAGATTAAGAAATGAAAAATATTTTTTCTATAAATATGCTAAAGAAAACAAAACAAAAACAAAAAACTTAAAAAAAGCAGTAAAAACTGAAATTGAAAAAAAAAACAATATATATTTTTTATGGGAATGCATTCATGTGGGTAGTTTTGGAGCAATCCAAAAAAAAACCTCTGGTACCGTTCTGAATCTTTAAACTTACGCTTTTATAATAAATGTATATACTTGTACATTTTAAATAGAGATTACAAATGCATTGAAGAGTGGTACTCTATATTTTATATATACATAGGTGTGGTGAACAAGATTTATTTTGATTAAATGTAAAAGGTTTAAAAAGTTGCGGAGCTACACGTGTTGTGTGCCTGACAGTTAGTGAACGAAAGAGAAGGACTAAGCGATGATTAAAATGATATCAATAAATTAAACAGAAAGTGAATATTTAAATAAGTCTGATTAGCAAATTGAGAGAGTTGTCAGATATCTATATAGGCTTGCTTTGACACATGCAATTAATTTGAGAATTTGATTGAAATCCGTGTTCCATCTCAATCTCAACTCTCTCTCGTCGGGCCATATTCTGTTCATAGATCAATTTCCCGTATTTGAACACCATTAATAAGTCTCTCGTTAAACATTTTAATATATATTTATATTGTGTATTTGGTTAATGTAGTACAAATTAGAATTTATATGCATGTTTTCATGTCTTCGATTACGATTCATTTCATTACATAATGTAATTACATAGGGTGTTCCCTTTTTTGGCTTAATTAGTAATGTATTGCTTTGTCTGTTCTGTATGTCTGGGACATAATTTAACATCCGACACTATATGCTAAAATTGCATGAAGGGAATACCTTATATAATAACATTATGGATTCCTTCAATAAAATCCAAATTCCCGATACACATAAAATCGTCAAACTGTGTAGTAAAATATTATATATAAAAAGATATGTATGTTCGCTTTAGTTGCTTTTGCTTTTCGCTTTCAAAAATCCCCTGGCACGCAGAAAATGCACTATAAACGGTGTTGAGCTTAGGGTGATGGTAATTCGTAGTGGCGCGAACACTTTGTGGACTGCGTAGGCGGTGACAAAGGTGCTGCCAATGGCTATCTTTTCGGCCACTACAGAGGACTCAATGCCAAGGAACGTCAAAACGGGCATGATGTTTATTCCACTGAAAGATTATAAAAAGGAATAAAATAAATTAATTGATTGTAATTGAAAGCTCCCTCCACTCCATTCGAATTGTTAGTGTGCGTGCGAATGAGATCAGATGGATCCAGCAATGTTACCCTACCTGGATACGAGTAAGTAGAAGCCACCTAGCGATATAAGCGAGATGCCTACATGGAATGCTACAATGGTGGCGCCATATTCCTTGAAGGCGCGCTTCAGTTGGTCCTTCTTGCTCAACTCCTTCTTATCTCCTTCTCCCGTTGCTTTACTCCCTGCCTCTGCTGCTTGGCTCTGATCTTTAATCTGCTTCACTTCAGCTGCTGTTTCAATTGTTGTTTCCTTTGGTGTGTCTTTGGGGCGAGGCTGAGCTGCTTGGGTGCTGTAGCAACGCCGAAAGCCTGCGGAACGTGATGATGTGAGGGATGCACGTTGATATGGTTAGTACATAAGCGCGCATGCGCAAGACATGCAACAGGTTATTGATTTCATTCATAACAAGCCGGCAACAAGCCGCACCCCCCGCTCACCTTGACCTCCATTGACCCTGGCATTCTGATCGTAGGTCACCCAATCGGCACGTGTACTCTCGCGCAGCGAACGATAATGCGAGCTGTGCATATTCTGGGATGTGAACTTATATTCCTGTGACCACTGTCCACCGGGCATGTTCAGGTGCGAGAACTTGTGCATGCCACCAAAGGGAGTGGGCACATTGCTCTGCATTACAGCATTCAAGCTAACGGCGCCGAAGCAGTCATAGGATTGCACATGCAGATCCTGGACAAAGGAGGTGCCGCCACTCTGCTGGGCACTCAGTGTGTTGTCCGTCGTGATGTCTATCATCGAGATGGGGGCATGCGACATCACCATTATGTTGTCCGACATGTCGCGTGAGCGTTGTGGCGAAAAGCGTGTCGTCTCCGCGGCGTCCACATTGTTGGGCAGCGGCAACGGGGGCGTCTGTGCTGCCGGCACTGCGCAGTTCAATGTTTTGGCGCTCGTATGGAAGGGTTGAACAGCTAAATGAAAACAGTTTATAAATACAAAATATACACACACAATTTATTTATACATTTATACTATGGACACAATATGCAAATTTAGTGCGCAGTTTGGCAGACGAACAGATCCAGTGGGGGGTACTGTACATATGTATGTATATAGGGTATCTCTTGTACAGTCTCCCAAAGTACAAATGTACCAAACTACTAGGCTTCAATTCAATTAAATTAAATAAATACATATGTATATATGTGTTTACAGCATGTTTAACAATCGCTTGGTTCATTAATGCTGCTGGGCACTGTATATACTCACATTGTTTATATATGTACATACTACATTGTTTGTATATATATTCTTATGATTGGCAGCGCGAGAGAACTGCTTATTGCGCATAAATTGAATTAAATCTACAACAGGGGTGTGCTTGCCTTTTATCAGCAACAAAATTGAACTTGCTCCCGCAACAGAATCTCAATTAGTTTAAACTTTCTGACCTCTAAAACACATTTGCAATCCAATAGTTAAGTCTTCTAGTTTTTTACCTGTGTATTTCTGTATGCCGCCTGCTATACGTGCTGCTGCCAAGCGCGATGCTAAGGTGGTATAAACAAGCATCTTGTGCTTTATTTTTTTGTATTATTTATTAATTTAAAAAATTTTGGAGTAGGCAGAGAAATGACAATTTCACGCCGACAAAGCAAAATAAACTAAACAGCTGTTATCACAGTTACCTGTTATGTATGGGGCGCAGAAACAGCTGATACAAACGCAGGGTTGCACGAGCATAAACGATGTTATCATATGGTGTCGCGATGTTTTTGCAAATAATTTATTTCGATACCTATTAAAAGATGAGTGGGGCAATTGGGAATTTCCGAAATAGTATCGATTCTTTTGCAATAAACATCGCTATTAATTTCAACAATCGGAATATCGATATGAAATCCCCTGCCAAAATGTATCGATGGGGTGACAATCGGAGGTACAACCCTGCACTGTCATTTTGGGAGTGAAAATGCGAATTTATTTACAAAATTTGCCAATACGAGAAAAAGAAGGCGACGCGTAATAAAGAGTTTAACCATTTTATCATCAATCCCAAATACAAATGCATTTCCAAAGCAAGCGACAAGGTGTGGAAGTGGGCGTGAGTGTGTCTGTGTGAGTGCCTGTGCGTGTGCAATGCTCGCGGAGAGAAAGACACAACAGAGGGAGAGCGCGGCCCTGCTTTTGTGGTCAAGATATGATTTGGCTACAGATACGATTTTTAAACAACGACCAAAACAATAAACCCCGCGATCAGGCTAATTTTAGCTGGTGTGCAACAAGAATAATAACAACAATAACAAAAACATACAAACGGGAGACAATCGCCAACAACAAAAACAACAACAAAGTTAACTGAACATACACAGCGCGCGCATCTGTGTGCGTGTCTGTGTTTAAGTTGCGTGCGCGCTCCGAGTGTGTGTACGTGTGTGTGTGTTTGTGTAGAAAGTGCGCACGTCAGGCGTTGGCTGAAGTCGTCGTCGTCGCAGTCTCGCAACCATGTCCAGAATTACAGTGACCACGTTAACACACACTGGCAGTGGCGGTGGAGGCGGCGGCAGCAGCAGCAACAACAACAGCAACAACGATACACGCACTGGCACGCTGACGCATCTGATGGAGGAGCATCATCATCACCATCAGCATCAACATCTGGACTCAGGTCGTATGCCCTCGGCGGGTGCAGGTGGTGGCGGCACTACCGGATTGTTGTCAGATGGGGCAGAACGACTGCGCCGTCAAGGGAGTCGTCTGCAGACGTCGCGATTCGCCTGCATGCGCTGCTGCGGCAACTTTCTCACCTACTTGGTGCGGCTGCGCAGCACGCCCGAGGAGCTGGAGCAACGCTACAAATCCAAAGAGATTGATCGATTTCTGGAAAAGGAAAAACATACGTTTCGACGGCAGGTAACCTATGATGAAGTCTACTCTATAGACAGCATATATCACATCCACATTCCGTTTAATTAAGTAATTAGTATTAATTTGCTTGTGGTCCCGATCACCACACACACACACACATTCTCACGCACACACACAGCACACCATTGCAATATTCATCCGGTTGTATGGCCCGCATGGGCCGCCCAGGCAAACAAATAAAACGTCAGACGAATTTTCACTTTTTTCATTATTATTGCTTCTCTTGTTGTTGTTGTTGTACTGGGCTTGGCTGCGAGTGTGGCTCAGCTCTGGGTTTTATTGTTGCATCATTTAAGCAATCATTACAACAACAACGTAGTCTTATTCACACACAAAGGCGGCATTCAATTTACAGCACATTCAGTTGTTGTTGTTGCTGTTGTTATCTCTTGTGCCTTGTATCTTCTGAGTTATTGTTGTTGCATGTGCTTTGTCGGTCAAGGTTTCAATTTCGCACGTACTTTTGATTAGCTGTTGCAGCCTGCCTGATAAAGCTTTCCATATCCCAAAAGTTCTCATAGCTAAACACAGTTCATGAACTTCTCAGGGGCTCGCGTAAAAAACTCTGTTAACAGTTAAGTTGTATTAGCTTTATATTTGCAATTTAATACAATATTTTGTAATCTTTATATAATTCCTTGTAGCAAAGATAAGCTTATCTTAAATATTCCTTTTGGGGTCTAAAATGTTTTATATGTCCATACTAGCATTTGCATGTTTCAACCAATATCAGAATCTATAGAGGTTTAATCTCTAAAGGGAGCTCTCAACAATTTAGTACCTGTATTTATCTTATACTAGTATCTTATACTATCTATCAATAACTTAATTCTATACCATTCGATTTTATTTAACATATAAAAGGGTTTTCCCAATGAATCTAATATGATCATATCCAAAATAAAACTGTTAACTATACCTACTTATAATACGAGCTTATATTCAATGTATACAATTCCTAAACTACATATATGCTAATCCACTATAACCTCCCCAATTCTTCTGCAGGTCAAGCTGCTTCTACTGGGCGCTGGCGAGTCGGGCAAATCGACTTTCCTCAAACAGATGCGCATTATACACGGCGTCAACTTCGATCCGGAGCTGCTGCGCGAGTACCAACATGTGATATACCAAAATGTTATAAGAGGTAAGACTATAATACCATATAAGCTAAATTGATATCCAATTAAACCTCAATTTATACATGTGCCACACACAGGTATGCAGGTCCTCCTCGATGCGCGTGAAAAGTTGGACATCTCTTGGGGCAGCAATGGACGGGAACAGGATGCCAACGATGCCAAATCAATGGAATGCAATGCAATAGAGGCAGCTACATTTGTAGAAGTTGCGCCGCTGATAAAGCGACTGTGGCAAGATCGGGGCATAAGACGAGCCTACGAGCGACGACGCGAATTTCAAATTGTAAGCATAGAAAGATAATGCAGAAAGAGATTTACAATGAAGTCAGCAACTTAGTCATATTAAGTAATTGTTATAGTTGAGATAGAAGGTAGAGCGTATGAATCAATTCATGATTGTCAATAGTTTCTGTTTATATAGATAAAAGACTGAGTAGTCACTAAAACAACAATAACAACAGTTGTATAGGTGTATAAACTTGTGGCAGTTTGTATTATATGTTAAAGAGGTTAGACAGTCTTTAAGCTGAATATATGTTTTTGCTTTAAAATTAGACAGTTTTCAAGTTGTAAATTAAATATTTATTGCTTTTAACTCTAACAAGTTTAAACAGTTTTAGAACTGTAAATGTTATATATCTACTCTTTAAGTTGTTACAGTTTGCATTTTAGAAAGATTAAACCATCTTCAAACATTAGTCTATATGTATATGTACGAGTATATCTTCTTTAAAACTTTCGTATATTGTATTCTAAAAAGATTAGATAGTCTTAAAGTTGTAAATAATATGCAGTATATATACATATATGCTTGTGCCATGTTAGCTTATCTTTATAGGAGTAGCAGTAGCATAGCTTCTAATCTTAGACGACATGCTGTCAATCTAGTCGAGTTATTTATTTAACTGATTACTAATCAATCTAGCTTAACACCTCTCTTGACGATCTATGACATAATTTTTCTAATTATATCTTTGCTGCATTGCTTACAATTTACAGAGCGATTCGGTCAGCTATTTTCTAGATGAAATCGAGCGGCTGGCGAAACCGGATTACGTGCCCACACACAAAGATATACTGCACTGTCGCAAAGCAACCAAAGGTGTTTACGAGTTTTGTGTCAAAGTACAGGTAAGCAACTGCAACTGAAGCCATGTTTGTTAATAATTGTTGTAATATTTATTATTGTTGTTGCTGTTGCAGAACATTCCATTTGTGTTTGTCGATGTGGGCGGACAGCGTACGCAGCGCCAGAAGTGGACCAAATGCTTTGATACCTCAGTCACATCGATTATATTCCTAGTATCCAGTTCGGAGTTCGATCAGGTACTGGCAGAGGACAGGTAAGACAGAGAGCGAGAGAAACCCTATTAAAGATATATAAATGATTAACTGATTAATAATGCTTACCTCTTGCAGGAGAACCAATCGCTTGGAGGAATCGAAGAACATATTCGATACAATTGTGAATAACAACACCTTCAAAGGCATTTCAATCATATTGTTTTTGAATAAAACCGATTTGCTCGAACAAAAAGTACGAAATCCAGAGACTGACATACGCTGGTACTATCCACAGTTCAATGGGAATCCGCACTCACTACTCGACGTCCAGAACTTTATGCTGCAAATGTTTATGAGTGTGCGACGGAGCAGCAGCACCAGTAGGATCTATCATCACTTTACCACTGCCATAGACACGCGCAACATCAATGTGGTGTTCAATTCGGTGAAGGACACAATACTACAGCGTAATCTCAATGCGCTGATGCTGCAGTAGCGACCAAACCAATCTCGGCCATTATTATTACATTATCTGCATGTGCATCATCGTCATTGTCATCATCATAGTCCATGAATCTCGCGCCAGCTCTGGCAAAACTGTCTACCATTTATATACACAAAAAAAAACTATATAATATATATACTATATATAAATAATGAAAGAAATACGAAAGTGCCAGGCTGTCAGGAATGTTTTAATTGAAGTGAAGAAGGAAGGGCCGACCCAAATTGTTGTTAACTTTTTAAAATGGTTTAATTATTCATAAAGCATTGTATTAAATGAAATTATTATAATATTATTATTTTGTAGCATTTACATGTATTATTATGTATTTTATTTATGCATAAATGTATATAATTGATCATTGTGTATGTGTGTGCCTAACAGACTTTAATAATGCTACCTAAAAACATGAAACTAACTCGAATAATGCACCTACTCTATATACTAAATGTACGCACTCTTTTGATAACAATATATATCATATATCCGAATGCCTTTTTGCTACCATGACGTTATACAAGGATATACATATATACACCATATATATAGCCAATACATGCACATATACATATCTATTCTTATACATAATATATACATATATACCTTTATTTTTGTAGAGTTGAGAGTCGAATATATATACACATACATATATACATACATACTGTAGTTTATACACAAGAAGAGAGGGGAGCTTAATATTAAGCATGAGATTTTCTCATAGAGAAAGGTCTGCGAACGACAAATGTACCAATTAAACAATTCAAAACGAAAACACCAATATTTAATAAATTAAACAAAAATTGTATTATCAAACTGTGCCCTGTGTTTAAAAAGGGAGGCATCTGATTTTAATATCTAATGAGAAACAGATTTCAAGGTTTGCAACTGAACTTCGAGGGGTTTATAGGCAGATATGCAAGGTTTCCTCTGTACAGGGAGGTGTCAGCGAGATAAAACCTATATTTATTCATGTCTATACTCTTGGTATATATATTTTCTATAACAGATAATAAAATCCCAGTAAAGGGAAACCAATCAAGCCGACAAACGGAACAAGGAGTGGAGTTTAAGGCAAACCCACTGCAAATTTCAAGGTTTCCTCTCTTGAAATAGTGAAAAGAACTCGGATTTAACTTATATTCACATTTAAAATTTTATTTCTGTCTATTTAAATTACAAAGTGAGTTAATTGTATAATATATTTTAGCGGCATTTCGTTTATCTCACATTGAACTACGTGTTTAATTTTTGGAATGTCATAAAATCACCTTATCAACTATTACAAGTACGCCAATGTATTATAAAATATACACAAAAAATGATTGCAGACCAATAAAAAATCATAATACTTTACTTGCTGGTATATATACTATATATGTATATGGTATATATAAATATATAAAAGGAAAAATCGTATAAAACATACAGATAATACTCTACTATATAAAAACTAACAAAAATGTGCATTGCATTATTGATATCGCATCCGTAGTAGACATCATTAAGTTAAAGCATAAATTGCGATGCTCACAATCCAGATCCAGATCTAGTTGCAGTTCCAGGCCCGGATCGAAGTCTCTGTTTTAACAGTTATATTACTAAGACAATTTTGGGCGTACTAAAACTACTACATCCAAGGGAGTTTTTAACACAAATATTTAGCATCCATAGTCATTGAGTTCCGTCGTTCCAAGCTGCCTTCTCTCAGGGATTGATTGCCTCCGCATTCAGCCGCCTTGACTAGTATTGTTGCCATTGTTGGAGCTGTTTAGGCCGCCGCAGCAATTGCTCTGCGCTGCTTTGGCACTGAAACTACCCAAACCAATAGAGCCGCCACCATCGGATTGACGCTGTGCGGCCGCAGCTGCAGCACTGCTGCCATCCTTACTGCGTGCTTGGCCAATCAACTCGGCGGCTATCTCGTAGAACAGACGCTCCACATTCTCCGCCTCTTTGGCGGATGTTTCAAGGAAGTACATGTCATGTTGCTTGGCAAACTCTTCACCAATTTGCGTTGGAATCTCGCGATCATCTCGATCCGTCTTGTTCCCCACCAATATCTTAAGCACCTTAGAGTTGGCATATTCCTGTATCTCACGCAGCCAGTCGGGCAAGCAGTCGAACGTGGGTTGGCAGCTAATGTCATAGACCAGAATCAGCGCGTGCGCCGATCTGTAGTAACTTTGTGTGATTGAACGAAAGCGTTCCTGTCCAGCAGTATCCCAGATTTGTAGTTTTATCTTCTCGCCCTCCACCTCGACAGTCTTTATCATGAAATCCACACCGATTGTGGCACCTTGTCCGGGCGGAAAGAGGCCCTGCGTGAATCGCCGCACCAGGCAGGTCTTGCCCACACCCGCATTGCCTACGAGCACAATCTTAAATAGGAATTTGTAGTCCTCCATTTGAAGAGGAAGTCTGAGTCCGAATCCGAATGATAGTGTTGCCTGTGCAAATGTAAAACGTATAAGAGATATATGAGTATACATAGTTTATCCAATTTAGACACACCTTAGTTAACGACGCGTAACGCTGCTGGTAATGGGGGATGGTTTAGGTAATGTGCTTTGCCTGCAAGTTTGAGTTGGGAGTTTCACCTACAGACGCCACTTACGCCACTTTTTTATTTGACGCAATTGTCTCTCTCACCTGTAGCTGTAGCAGTGGCGCTTGGCACACGCAAGCTACGTCTGTGCTCTAACGGTTGCTGTTGCCTCCAAAGCAGTCTCTTGGCCGTTGATGACTCAACGATTAACACTGACAGCAGCTTAAAATTATTGTATTATTTCTGTTCGTATGAGACAACGCCATTCAATCGCATTGCCTCCAGGGTGAAACGGACTAAATAAAACACTTAAATCGTCAACTCTTTGGACGCTAAGTGGTAAATGCAACGACGTTAATATTGCGAGGCTGAAATTTCGCTGCGTATATGTAAATATAAACAAATCGATTAATGTAGCAACGATCTGGCAACACCACTTCATTTCTATTGACGCCCTGGTAACTTAAATAGATATGTCATCCCTGGGTAGTCGTCTTTTCTAGAGAATATCGATAACATTGTCAATAACGACTACTTTTTATTATCAACCCCGCATCAACATAAAATAGTCGGCCACGCTGTGAAAAAATTATCAAAACTTGTAATTGACTGTATTTAACACACCAAATAATTTAAAATCAAGTTCGTAAGTGAAGCAATTCGTGTTGCGTTGTGATTACAAACAACTACCATTTTGGTTTCTTCAAACGTGCTAGACAACGAGGGCGTTTTTTCCGTCCATAAAATTCAACATGGCCGAGGACTTTGATGTGGAGGCAATGCTGGAGGCGCCGTACCAGAAAAACGTAAGTGGATTAATTGATTGCAGTTGCAATTGCTAAGTATATAGCAAAAATAAAATAAGCGATGGTTTGTACCAATATAATTATCATTATTGTTATGACAACGGTATATTATATGAATTTTATATACTCTTTTTCTCTGCATAGACATCTGCAAGCACGCCGTACGTACATATGTGTATGTACGTACGCATGTTCATACATATGTTTTGAGACACCTCAGACATAAACACACAGACACACACATACTTGCACATGTATTCAACAACACCTAGGTGTGTATGCATATGCGTGCAAGTCTGTGCGTGTCTCTGTACGTGTATGTGTTGCCTTCGCCCACTGCACATAAAGGTGGGCTGTCTTTAAATCGATTTTTAACCTAAATTCTCTTGTAATGCAATCGAAAATCGACAAACTCTGGTTGCCGCATCTAATTGCGCCTGTCGACAGGTTGTGATAGTCACACTGTGTGGGGTAACCTACTAATTTTACACAAAATCAACCACCCAAGCAATTTGAGCTTGCACGCTTTTTAGATTGTGTTAGATTTAATCTAATGAATACCGTTAGTACTGTGTGCACTGATTCATTAAAAATAATCGAAGTATTGTGACTGATTATACTTTTGGGCTAAAACATGTCAGTTGTGGTTTAGTATGGTACAATTTAGAGCACTATTCAGAATAATTAAATTAAGCCGTACACATTTTGTACCGTTTCCATTGAGGTAGATTCAATTTAGTATCGGTACGAGAGAGTTTTAAGATGTATAAAAATGGATACAACCCTTAGAGACCCTATTTTGGTTTTTTTTTTTGTTAAAGATGAAAAGCATTTGCGAGCCTTAATAAACTAAAAAACTTCATATAAAACCCCAGAGAAAACTGAATTTTGTTTTAACGAATTGAGACTGTAAAGTTGAGCAGATTATATTAAAATCCTAGCAGAAATACTAAGGAAACTCAATCCACTAATCCAGCTTATTTTTTTTTGGGGTGTTGACAGCGTTTCTTAATTAATAATTAGTTCGGAATTCGGAACGCAAAATTAATGTTGCAATAACAACAATAGCTAAGTTGGTTGCTCTCCTTTTCTGTCTATCTCTCTCCCCCTCTCTCTCAATCTCTCTGTAAAATCAATTGCAATGTGCAAATCAAAATCGAAAAATAAAAAAAAAATATCACACTACCAAAAATGAAACCACAACAACAAAAAGCGAGAATAATTCTTAAGGGTGAAATGTCTTTGCAGAAATCGTATAAGCTCAATATTGTTGCTAGTGATTGTTTTGGTCATTCTAAACACAAAAAGCTGGAGACCATTTGGTAAGTTTTGAATGTACCAGAAACTGCGATACAAAAAAAAAATATTACAAAAACAAAAAAAATATCAAACAAGAAAATAAAAACCAAAACATATCTAGGCATTTGCATTCAATATGATTTGTTTCTGTTTGAATTCTTTTATCAATTTGTTTTAAACTTAAAGTATCAATGAAACTGAACGTGCACTAAATTTCAGATAAACTCTACCTCTATTGTCTGGGGCTGCAGGCAGCACTCTACTACTCTCACTCACAGACAGACAAGAATGAAAGAAAGAAAGCAATGTCTCACAAGTCCTCCACTCCTCCACTTCACTGCTCTTTCAGGAGTCGAGTCTGAGAATAAAAACAAAACAAAAACAAAAAAACAAAAAACAAATATGCCCAATATAAATATTTAAAAAAAAAACAATCACTGATTAAACAAACAACAATTCAAATCGAAAACAATTCAACCAAAACCAGAAATGACAAAAACGTAAAATACTTAAATTATTTTCACTACACATAACTTTAACTTATCATCTATATCTCTATATATATATATGTATATGTGTCCAATATATAGACGAGAGAGCGACTGCGATGTGTTGTGGCCAGTGTGTCGAGTATGTGTGCGTGTGTCTTTAGTCTCGAAAGTCTCAAGAGCGCCAAAAGTCAACCAGAGCCAACCACAACCAACCCAACCAACCAAACTAGCCAGCGCTATATAACCCAAATATCGAATACGAATTTGCATATTGCATAATGGAGAGTGAACAAATATTCGACGTGATTTGATCTGTGATCTGTGCTTACCTATGTCACTGTACAGAGTATAGGTACATAATATATATATATTGGTATATAGTGGCGATAAGCGCTCCTCCTATGTACAAGATATTTGTGTTTTTGTTATATATATTCTATTATTATTATACTATATATACTACTGCTCTATTGCTATAAATTGGCAATGATCTGTAAGCTGATCATTGTTGACTTAAGCATTTCTATTTTATATACTTGCAGATACCAAAAAATTTAACTAATTTACTTTGATTTGCTTTCTCTTATTCAAAAAAAAAACTGAAACTGAAAACTAAAATACGAAACGTATAATAATTGTTAAATGATTACAACAATACAACAACAACCACAACAACAACGACAACAAACAACAATTGTAACGTGGTGGATCAACCCAATCGAACCGAACGTTATGTGATTGTGTGTGTCTCTCTCACTGTGTGTCCCTCTGTCACAAAACATGAACATGAAATGAACCAAAAATATCCAATTCTATGTACATTTGCTTGCTTGCGATCATCAACCACCTGAACCACCCACGATCACTACCAACCCCCACTTATTGTCCCACCCAAAACACACAACCTTGTTGTCTGTGTAGAACGTGAGCGCTGTGGGACGAGGTCGAGGGCGCAGCGGCGGAAGTGACAGCGCTGGACACGAGGATCGCGATGATGAGGATGAACGTTATGCGGAAAATGGAAATCGATCATCGAATGGAAACAACAACAAAAAGCGCAGCCATCGCTCGCGGTAAATTTCAAACAATTAGAATCAAAGAACATTAAGTTTCTTTCTACATTTACTAACATATTTCTGTTAAACTCTTTGCAGAAGTCGCAGTGGATCGCGTGATGGCAAACACAGACGCTCCAAGGATCGGGAACGTGAAAAAGATCGTGGCAACGATCGCAGCAGTCATCGTGATAAGGATGGTAGGAGCGATAAAAACAAAGACAGAGATCGTGAACAGCGTGATCAACGTTATCGCGATAGCAACAAACGCAGCAGTCGCTCACGCGATGACAGGCCCACAGGCGATGATAGGCGTGCCGGCGGCGGTGGAGGAGGTACTGATCGTAATCGTAATGATCGAACCGATCGTCGTTCGCGGGAACGTCGTGGCAGCAGCAAGACAATTCAACGCGATGTTGAACGCAAGCGAAGTCGTTCACGAGACAGACGACGACGTAGTCGCTCTCGGGAGCAGCAACGCAAACGGATGAGCCCCATACGCGAACGTCGACGAAGTCATTCGCGCTCCAGAGATGCAAAGTAAGTGTAGCCTGGAGTTTAAGGGGTTAAGACAACAAGAGCACGGACCTTTTAGAGAATGTTGGCTGTCGACTATTGGCGGCTTTCATTCCTTCAGCATTTCATTGATTCACTTTGAATTACATTGACTAGGCAAACAAACTGTAGTTTATACACAAGAAGAAAGACGGGGGTTTAATATTAAGCATGAGATTTTTTTCATAGGGAAAAGGTCTGCGAATAACAAATGGGGGTTAAGACAGCAAGATCACATGACTTTTAGAGCATGTTGAATAGTGGTCGAATAGTGGTGCCTATCCATTGGTTTTATATTCCTTCAGCATTTTCTCGATTCTATCATTTACTTAGACTAACCTTGACTAGGTAAGCAGATTCTTTGAGTTGACAATATTGATTTTATTGATATTTCCATTGATATTTATAATTTTCTAAGACTTACAGTATGCTAAAGATTAACAGAGCAAGCACAGTCTTGGAGTTGACAAGATAAACTCAGCCAGTCGAGGAAAAATTATGAATTTGCTATAGAAACTACACTGGAAAAGCAGCTCTAAGCTCAAACTGGGGTATACTAGATCTATGAACTGCTTACAGTCCTCATCTAATAATAATTGATTAATAAAGTTTACCCAGTTACTCATCTTTCCCTATTCTCTATCTATCTCTCTCTGTTTGCAGTAGCAGTCGCCGTCGTACCAGCTACTCACCACGCCCCTATGGTGGACGTGGACGCGGTGGTGGCGCTAGATCTCCACCAAATGGCGCTGGAGATCGTACACCGCCCACCGAGCTGAGTCCCGAAGAGCGCGATGCACGTACAGTGTTCTGCATACAATTATCGCAGCGTGTGCGTGCACGTGATCTAGAAGAATTCTTCTCCAGCGTGGGAAAGGTGCGGGATGTGCGTCTCATCACGTGCAACAAGACAAAACGCTTCAAGGGCATTGCATATATTGAATTCGAGGATCCTGAATCGGTGGCGCTGGCATTGGGTTTGTCTGGCCAGCGACTGCTTGGAGTGCCCATTATGGTGCAGCATACGCAGGCCGAGAAGAATCGTCTACAGAGTGCACCGCCTCCGTTCCAGCCTAAGGCGCACACAGGTCCTATGCGACTCTACGTTGGATCATTGCACTTCAACATCACCGAGGACATGTTGCGTGGCATTTTCGAACCCTTTGGCAAAATTGATGTTATACAGCTTATTATGGACACGGAAACGGGTCGATCAAAGGGCTATGGGTTTATAACGGTAAGCCTTGATGAGATTACTAATGAGATTTATGTTTAATATACCCATTACCACCATTGTAGTATCACAATGCAGATGATGCCAAAAAGGCTTTGGAACAATTAAATGGATTCGAACTGGCCGGACGTCCCATGAAGGTGGGCAATGTGACGGAGCGTCTGGATATGAACACTAGTTCGTTGGACACCGATGAAATGGATCGCAGTGGCATTGATCTTGGCGCCACGGGGCGATTACAGCTCATGTTTAAATTAGCCGAAGGCGCCGGCCTCGCTGTTCCACAGGCTGCTGCCAATGCGTTACTGGCCACGGCACCACAGCCGGCACCGGTGCAGCAACAACAGCAGGCGCCATCGATTGCCACACAATGTTTTATATTGTCGAACATGTTTGATCCGCGCACCGAGACAAATCCCACGTGGGACACTGACATTCGTGACGATGTGCTGGAGGAGTGTGCCAAGCATGGCGGAGTGTTGCACATTCATGTCGATACCATTTCACCCACGGGCACTGTCTATGTCAAATGTCCGAGCACCACCACTGCAGTGCTGGCCGTGAATGCTCTGCACGGACGCTGGTTTGCCGGACGCGTCATTACGGCGGCATATGTGCCGTTGATCAATTATCACTCCATGTTTCCGGATACAATCAGTGCAGTTGACTTGATTCCATCGTCACGGAAGAATACTGATGATTAATGGATGATGCTCAAGAAGAAGATGAGAAGGAATGGAGGAACAACAACTACACAATATATCGTTATTTTATTCGTTATTACAAGAAGTTTGTCATAATTTTTGAATTTTTTTAAAGACTTTCCAACGTTGTGTATTGATTTGAGAGCTGAAAGAAATAAGAAAATGAGACACTTAAGAATACAATTATATTTAAAAATATATATCTTATCAATATACATCATATAATTAGGCATTCCTAACACGCGAAAAACAAAAAACCAAGTTCAATTTGGATTTTAATTCTTTACTCTGTATGTGAAAGCCTATTTACTCTTCAATTAAAATTTTCCATTCAAACATAATTTGGAGAAACCGCTGCATACTTACAAAACAAAAGAACTATGTCAACAATGAATTTTGTAGACAGCAACAAAAACCTAAATCAAAAATAAAAATCTGATTCCACTTAACGTGTTTTAATACAATTTATAAATATATTTAAATTTTTTGTTAATTTGGCGAAAAAGTATTTATCGACGGTTATATCGAAAATGATACGAGCATATCGATGTTTTATAAATGCAGTATGTAGCAACAGTTATCGATGTATCGATATAAATACCATTACGTTACAATCGGTTATTTTTCCATCGCTAGTGTGTGCATGAAATTGGCTGTGCAGCTGTGAAAACGAAATTTTAGATCATTGAAACAAATTTTTATTTAGTTTAAATCAGATGTGACTTCACGCACACACACAAACACGGCGTAATTAAATTCGACAACACAATTTAAATCGTTTTAAACAATTGACGCGCGCTTATGTCGAGATATAAAAAAGGCATGTGGTTTTCGATTAAATTTTGAGCGTGTGTGTGAAAGCAGCCACAACACAACGAAAAAAATGGCAAACACATGCACAACTACAACAAATGTAGGTACCATCACCATCATCAGCAAAAACAACAAAGTATAGAAAATGAAAATTCAATAATCAAATGCGACTAAGGTTAAATGTTTTGAAGAGAAGCATTATGAAATATGAGTAACATTCACATTCGTACTGAATGAATGGGTACGACGCGAGTGTTTTGTGAGTGAGTGTTGAGTAAATGATGACAGTGTTTTATAATCACACGCATAGGCAGTGGGCGCGCTCCTAGCACAAATACAAGTCAATACAATACATATGTATATGTGTATGTGGTTCTGCGCCTACGCATCCCATTTTTGACCTCTCCAACGAAGTGGAACAGCAGCAGCATCCCCTCCCTATCCCTTCCACCCATTGTACCTTTCCCGGCCAGCTGATTCATCAAATGCAATTGGCAATGCATGCGGAACACTTAAAATAAATGAGTCCCAAAAGAAAATTACAACAGTGTCGTCTAATGACCCTGCTCCACTGCCGCCGCGGACAGGCACGACTTATATAAGCAAAATGTTTGTAGTGTCTGTGTGTGTATTTGTGTTGAGTGCGTGAGTGCCAAAAATTGAGTACGACGTGAAAATAGCCAGAACCGAAAAAATGCCAAAACACTTTGAGCGCTAAATTCTGACGCCAACAAATGAAACTTTAACAAATTTGTGTGTCTCGCTTTTTTTTTGTTCTTGGCAAGCGACACCCTACGCCTTCCCCCCTGCCTGCCTGTCACACATGCCGTTCGTCTTTGGGGGCTTCCAAATTTATTTTCGAGCATTATGCCATCCATTCATTCAGTACCATTCGCAGCAGGGGCCCTGACGACGCGCGCTTAACAGAGTCAACACAGTGGACAAAATAGTGCAAAAACGTAATCAGGCAAAAAAAAAAGAAAATTACTAAACGAAATATGTTTGCGTTGCACACAATTAAAACGCGTGTGTGTGTGAGTGCGAGTACAAAACTACTACAACAACAACAGTTTGCCATTTTTATCACTGTCGCCGCCGGCATCCAAGTTTTTTGCTGTTGCTGTTATTGTTATTTCCGTCCCACCGTCGTCTATATGTATGCAAATTTCTCTCTCTCTTTTCTCTTTGTCTTTCTCTTCGTTACGCAATGCAAGCGCTGCTAACTGCATCAACCGATAACGCGCAAAACCAATCGCCAATCGTGTGTTTGTTATCGCTAAAACCTTTGTGCCGCCTAATCAAATAGCGACGGCGGTCAGGGAATACCTCAGCCTGGCTGTTCTTGTTAGTGCTTGGAAGAGGGGTTAACGGCGTCACATGCTTTCATTTTGTGCGGCCTTTGTGCGTCAGCGCGTCCGGCTTTGCAGGCAGCGCTGTTGCAACGAAACTTCAATTTCCCGCTAGGTTTGTTTACAATTTAATTACATATTGCCGTGTTCTCTCTTTTTCCTCTTTGCTGCCTTTATCGCTGCTTATGAGCTGCACATTGCTGCCTGATTGCTGCGATACGCTGTCTGTGTATACGCCGCCTTCGGCACGTAGTCTGTCTGTCTCTGATTTTTAGCCATCTCTTTGACTTTGGCCTTCCCAAAATTGCTCTCAATAAACACAAAAATGAGTGGTACATTGCTTTCCAATTGAGCTCGGAGTTGTTCTCTCTTTGTGCATGACTCAGCAAAGCTCTGTTCATACGCAGACTCCACTTAGCCAAACGTTCAGTGGGTTGAGTAAAATCAGTTAACGCTTGCGCGACGCGCTGCACGCAACGCATTTGGAAAATGGTAAATTCGCGACTTATCGAGCACAGTGAGAACAGAAATGCATTATCGATTAACCACTGATGCGCATATGTTGCACGTGAGAACAACAAGTTGTCCTCAAACTGTTATCGAGCATAATTTTACATGCATCGGAACTTCGCAATCGGTTTAGACTTGTGTGCTTAAGTGTAACGAAATTTTGTTTTTTCTTTTATCGCCAGACAACTAATTAGTACGTAAAACTTGTGATTTATCAAATTCGCAGATAGTATTTTGAAATACATTTGCTATTTAAGTGCGTGAAAGTGTTGTCAACCAAAAAAAAAGAAGAAAAGAATACTCAGTATTCTGTTTCATTGTGACTAAAATCTTATTTATAATGTCGCACAGATAAGAAGCAACGCTCTCATTTACAGTGAAAGCTCTTTAACTGGAACTTGATTCTTTAGCAAGCACATGGGGTATTCCCCTACATAATATGCTCTTTTTTTGCAATGATTTGGGTATGCAAATTTTATCGGTTCATTTTGCTTATTAGTTCCAGTTCCAACACGTATTTTATTTCAGGTTTATGCCTGTTTTGTGGTGTAAATTTGCCAAAAATATCAAAAACACTTGAAAATTAGAGCTCACAACACGTGCGATTACTTGTTTATCGAGATCTTGCATAGGGTAGGGTTTATCGACCCAGTAGTAAGTATCACTGTAGAGAGCGTTGTCGAGGTGCGAATCTATTTAGTGATAAATTAAGCTAAAATCCTTTGACGTCGCCAATATTTATAGTATTAATAATCATCACTCTGACGCTGACTTTATCGAGTGCCAGATAAGCGAGCGCGAACCAACAAATGAACGAACAGTGTCGTGAAAAGGTGGAAAATATCGCTAACAAGGGGCTTGGGTTGTCGTCGGGGCGCGTATTATTAGTTTCATGTGAGTGGCAGCCAATTAACAAGCCCGTTTACATTCTAATTTTGCAGCTGAAACTGAACTAACTAGACTTTTGGCCCGATCCACCGGCCAAAGGTGGATGATAACTACATTGCGTAACTACACAAGATAAACTATATAAACAAGCGATATATACAGAAGCTACATACACATGCTATCCGCAAGTCTGGGGGCCAATGGCGGCGGCCCGCTTAGTCCCTCGGCTCAGGCGACGCTCAGCAAACATTTGCCCAAGTTGCAGGCCAAGCGACTCATGCAACATGCGGCAGCAACGGGGGCGACGTCGATGACGA
Source organism: Zaprionus capensis (assembly GCA_018903675.1). Classification (NCBI taxonomy): domain Eukaryota; kingdom Metazoa; phylum Arthropoda; class Insecta; order Diptera; family Drosophilidae; genus Zaprionus; species Zaprionus capensis. Next base: position 1,646,122 of record JAEIFN010000040.1, on the reverse strand, counting down.
CGACAACGTCGAACAGACCGCAGACCTGCGATGCAGGTTGCCTAACTGGTGAGTTACTGTTATTGTTGTTGTTGCTGCTGCTGCTGCTACTTAACAGCTGTGCAAGCATTTGTTGCTAACTTATTTGCCAATCAATTTGCTAATTACGCTTCTATTTGCACCTTTCAGATTTGTGTAGCAGCGAAAATCTGCCCGAGGTGGAGATATTTTCATTGCTGGAGGAACAAATACCCAAGTATAAAATACGAAATGATTTTCTCACTGATTTTGCGGGCTATGCAAACGAGGATTGGTTTGTGCCAGCGCCAGCGCTGCCTATACCAGTCGAGGGTCTTGGATTGACCAAGGAGCAGACTAGAGAGTGCCTCAACTATTTTCGTAAGTCCCTCTTTGCTTTTCTTTATTAACTATATTGTGTAAAAAGAACTGCGTCGCTAGACTTGATATAGACGCAACTTCTAATCAATGTCAAGGTTCTACTAATAGTTTAGATAAGGGATAACATAATTAAGAGATGTTTATAAACCATATTGTGTAAGGTTGGGCTTAATATAGTGCCAGCATCAGCTGCGTGTGTTGAATGAGCGCTGTAAAGAACTGGGAGAGTTCTAAAAGTAGTTTACAGTCGCGGTTATACTGGGAAGTTACTCATGGTATTTTTCATAATCTTTATCCATTTAATTCCTTTCGAGGTCTTATTAATCGAGCATATCCACTATACCACAAGCATTCTGAATGCACTCCACATACGTATTTGATTATTCACTTCCCCCACTCCTAATTGCCTAATTATAATCTCTATGTGTGTTTATGCAATATACAAAGGCGTAGTCAGAGCAGTCTATAAAGGAGAGTTTCCGTGCTATACAAATTAGAGTATATCATGTTTGCAAAGCCCTTCTGTAAATTAATTTGTTCTTGAAACTTAAAACAATAGCAAAAGTTGGTGTTACACAACACTTTTGTTTATGTATACTACTATTATTAAATAAGTATGTACTATGTATAGCGTTCTCAATGAGCAATTGTGTCATCCACACAACAACGACAACAACTAATTGAAACAAGTTCTTCGCCATCAGTTCGTTGTCTTTGAAATCCACTTCACTCTGTGCGTACGTACTCAGATTTGCATAATATATATATATACTACATATTTCTTGCTTTTTTGCAGTTTTTATTCATTTTTAAATATCCGACGAAAAAGTTGTTTATCTTTTCCGCTCGAAACAAAACGCAATTTTCTTTTATCTGCGTAACCAAGAGGGGCAGATAAAAATAAATTGTATATGCATTGAACATATTTCGCGTGCAAATATTGTTTCATCCTTTTTTTCTTGACGACAAAGTAGTATTTATGATTTGCGGATTCTTCAAAGAATTCTGTTTATATTCCCATAGAAGTACTTTCAGTTGTTGTCATGTTGTATAAATATTGACAATTTTAGAAGATGAGATTTTAGAATTCTGATTTAAATTATATTTATAAATTATATTTATATATTATAACTTTGGGGAAGTGTAGTTTTTTATAGACTTTTTAGCTTGCATAAGTGAGTTGGATTGCTTCGGCAAACAATAATCTTATAAAATATTAACATTATATTTACCAAAAGAATATGGCCAAAAAAAAATTTTAAATAACTGAAAATATCGTTCTCCATAAGCTAGCAAGTTTTCCCTAAAAACTAATAGCTGTTTTCAAGAGTTTTTTCCAGCATAATTTGGGAAAATTGCTATATATATACACTACAAAATAATTTATTATTATTCAAAAAGCGCGCTAACTAATAGAATAGTCCAACACTTGTTGCTTGTGAACAGTGTTAGTAAATGCCATAAGACAACAGCTGCTGTTACTGTCATTCACAGTAACATAATTGTGCCTTTGTTTATAAAACATTGAAACATGCCTAGAATTTATTTATTTATTTTTTATTTAATTAGTTTATAGTCGACTAAGGTCAGTCGACTGTTTAAAAGTAAGAACAAACAATTAATTAATAATTTTAAATTTAAAGTAAAATCTTAACTGTTGATAAAAATTTAAAGAGAAAAAAAAAAAAAAAAAAATTTTGTGTATATGTTTATTTTAAAGATTATATATTTTTCTTAACTATTCAAGTGATATTATTAGCAATAAACAAACCAACTAGTTTCGATAACTTTCCATAATCGAAGAAGTGGTAACTCGTGTGCGTGGTCACACTGACTATGTGCCGTTCGCACAAAACAGTCGACATATTTTGCCATTCGCACACTATCTGTACAGCTGTTTTTGTGCTTTCGTGCGCCAACAGCGCCGGCTGTTTGTTGGAATTGTCATATTGTCATTCCGCGTGCCTCGTCGGTGTATGCTGTGCAATTCAAAAGTCTGTGCCAACTGACGGCAGGCGGCGCGCGCCGTAAATAAGTAAAAAGTGCCAAAAAGAAATAAAAAAAAATTTTTGTTGTACGTAATTTTGTAATTTATAAATATACACACGTTGGTCGACATTGAACCAAAAACGGAAAGTGTTTCAGCGCGCAATGTGGCAGTGAAATTAGGTGTGTGCGTGCGCCAAAAACAACAGCAATAAATAATAAATGTTGAAAATAAGAAGCATGTGAAGTGTGTGTGTTTGCGTCTGTGTGCTTGCAAAACGCGAAAAGCTCAAGCAATCGAACATTATGATTAATACACTCACTACTTATACGCGAATATGAATAATATAAAAGAAAAAGCACCAAACAACGAAACCATTTGGAAATTCTCCAAGTGCAGACGACGCCGATCCGCCTGCCGTCATACAACTGAATTTATTTTTAGGACAACTAAACGCACACAGCAACAAAACACACACACACACAGAGAACAACAAACGAAACTTCTGCGTTTTTTTTTGTGAATTATTAACCCTCAAATGCCCAATTTTTCTATTGCAGGGAAAAAATTATTTTAGACTAATTTTGGGTCAAAACAAACGAATATGAAGTTAGTTTTTTGATTACGCTAATGGTTTACCTGTTACAGGTGAAAATATCTAACCCGCCAAAAGGCGGGGTTGGGCATTTACGTGTATTTTCCCCATATGAAGACTTAAACAACTTTTATTACACATATTCAACATTTTTTTAGGTTAGGTTGAAATTCAGACGTGATTGCCTGGTTTTGACATTGGATTCGGATTCGGAAGGTCCAAGAACATATAGAAACATATATCGCATGACCCGATCATGACCCCCCATTATTTTTTGGGACTTTAAAAATTGTTCATGTTTTTTGAGGTTTAGTCGAAACTCAGATGTGCTATGTAAATTTTGACTTCGGATTCGGACTAATAAGGACAAATTACATGTTAAAACATATATCGCATGCCCAGATCACGATTCTATATCTTTTGGGGGATATCCAAAAGTTTTTCAGTTTTTTGAGGCTAGGTCGAAATCCAGACGTGATGGAGAATTTCTGACCCCGGATTCGGATTCAGCGTCCCAAAATACATATAACTGAATTTCATTGTCAGACAGCTTTGAGAAATTTATGATCTTTCGATCCGACATGACTAAATAAAGAAGCGATAACGAACACAATGGTTAACAATAAATTTACAGCTAAATGCCCAACCCCGCCAAAAGGCAGGATTTGTCCCAAGTCGATATTTCTTAACTTATATTGTTTTTTTTTATTTGATTTTTAAACTAACCGATTGATAATAATGCGTTCTACTCACCAATAATTTTTTTTTTTCTTGTACGACACAAAATAAACTTTTTGTTAAATCTTCAAAATCACTGTTTTTGCAAAATGAATTATATACGATCGACACCTGCTACTTTTCACTTTGGACTGAACTTGTGAAATGTTTCAGTAAAAAAACGATCAGCGATGTACAAATACATGCAAAATGAAATGTCCTAAAATATATGTGATTCCCTTTTTTTGAATAAAATTAACTACGCAGTTTTTGTACGCAGTTCTATTGCAACCCGCCAAAAGGCGGGGTTGGGCATTAGAGGGTTAAGAAGAGATATGTTGGCAGTTTGTAAACATTTAATGAACGGGGTCGACTTTGCACGCTTCCCTCTCACTCTCTCCTCCTTGTCTCTGACAGTGTTGTGTAGGAGTGTTGTAAATCATGTGTGTGTGTGTGTGCGTAGGGCATGGTGCACAATGGGGTAGGGCAATCGTTTGTCAGCTTAATTTGTTCTTTCTTTTTCTTGTTATTAGACGCCCTTGTTGCTTCTCTTCTCTTCTCTCCATCGCTGCACGGTTTACATAATCGTTTTTCCATGTGCCGCTACTTATTCTATCTGTCTTTTTTTCTTATTCATTGCGTTCGTCTGCTGATAAGAATGAATGAAATTTTATAAGGCAAGCGTCGTCGTCGTTGTAGACATCTATCGATGTTTCTGTCTGTCCGTCTGTGTCCATCCGGCTCTCGTGTGTCCATTCGTCGTTTGTCGTTTCTCACAGCTGTTTATTTGAGTTGTTTGTGGTTGTGTATTATTATTTGTATGTCTGCTGTGAGGTGTGTGTAGCTTTTGTAAATTTACTATTTACCGTTGCGCACTCGAAACTAGTGATGAACGATATGGAGAATTTAGCGCTGCAGCTGTTACTTTCACATATTAGTGACTGTGGGAATATCGTGACTGCGACAAGATCACGAGTCTTATGAAAGAGCTTGATTGCAGTAGGCGAGAGAGGAAGAGGGAGTTAAAGAGAAAGATAAAGAGAGAGTCCTATTGGGAGCCTGTTACAACCTTTCACTATGTTTGTTATGGCTTGTTAAATTAAATATGTTTAACTAGAGAAATTTTCGAAATTTTTAAGGAATGGAGTGGTTGATGAATGATGTTTGAACGTAAAGATGACAGCTACTAAAAGCGCTAGACTCTAAAGTTTATTTAAAATTTTGGATGCCACGTCCATCACCCCCGTTATTAAAGAAAGCATGAGAATAACATGAATTTTTTGTGTCATTTAAAAAGGGAGGCAAGCTAGTGCCATCTGTCGAGAATTATTTGAAAGCATGTACATACGTTTGTATATGTGTAACAACTTAAACTACAGCGGAACATAGATCGAAGGGGTATCTCAACTGTTGTTTTCGTTAACTGGTAAAACTTATCTAAAAACAATTATTTCACATAAGGTTTGCACTATAGCAGGTATAGCGAATTAATAACTTAAATTTACGAGTTATTATATTAATATGTAAATTTGCTACATTTAAATACCAAAGTGTGAAAACAGTGACTCAGTCAATACATTTTATAGCTAATTTCATTTCGCATCTCTGTTAGAAATGCCGCTTATCCAGTTTATGTTCTTCAATTCCCCGCCGGGTCTGTTCTCGCATATCTCTTCGCTGGTTGAACGGCTTTGTTGATTAACCATTATCAACAATTGCTGTGCTGCGCTCTCTTCCGTCTATCGCATCAATCAGGCGCTCCCGAGTCACCTGTGTATGTGTGTGTGCGTGCGAGTTTATCTTTAGGCTAAAAAAAACGCGTTCCGTTGTTGGGGTTACTCATCAAGAAAATAAACCGCAATATAATCGTAGTAGTAGTTGTTGTTGTAGTAATAGTTGTTGCAAGCTATTAGGCGCATTAAATTGCCGATCATTTCCTCTCTCTTCTCTCCAGACCCACATACAGTGTTGTAGGTAGTTTGTTATATTTATTGGTGTTAAGCTGCCGCCGGGCGATGGTGGACAAGCAAATGCATGCACAAAATGGCAAATATTTGTGTCAGCTGTATATGTATGTATGTATGTGTACCGTGTATAAACGGATTTCGTTCACGTCTTTAAACGCGACAATTTGTGGTAAGGTGGACTGAGGTGACATACATTAATTACGTCATTTCACAACACTACACCTCTCGCGGAACGTTTGTTTTGTGTAAATGTGTGAATGTGTGTGTTTAGCTTTTTTTGCTCTCTACCTCTCTTTCGCGCTGTGTCACTGGCCTGGTCTATTTGAGTAGGACATTCACATTATGCGAACACACACAATTAGTGCAAATGAATTTCTGCAAATGCATTGCAAACTGTTATTGCTCTGTAAATGGTCTGTTATTGAGCTGCAAATGGCGTGTTATCTCCTGCACGGAACTTGCATTGGTCCACTTGCATTGTTGTTTCCATCTCAAGTCTTGACCATAAGAAGAAGAGGCAGCAGCCCCTGCAGCAGTATTAGCAAAGTTTTTTTGGCCAATAATTAATTACCAACATAGTTTTGTTTTTGGTTTTTTTTTGTGAAAGTTGATGTGAACCAAAAACATCAAAACTACAAAGTTTGTCTTATTTAGCTTTGGCGTTTTCATTTCATTTTCGCGTGTGCGCACTATTGATTGGCATTTCTTTTTCCTCTGTTTTTTCTTTGTGTTTTGCTTTTCCCCTCATAAAAATGTGTTATTGTTGTTATTTATTGTAGATATTTTTACATAATTAAGTCGCCTCCGACGAATAGTTTTGCCATCAATCAGCCAATTAGCCAATCAACCTGTTTGATTCTTAAGAGTCTTCTTCGATACTCTTTTGTGTCATATGCCTTCATTGTTAATGCGATAACGTAATTCATAACGCGAAATGTTTGCTGTCCCCCTCTATCTTACGCAGTCTTTCGAGGTTTAGCTTTAAAAGGTCTGACTCATAAATGCATAAGTACAACGTATGTTCAATTATATATGAATTTAATATGAAAGCTCTCCATACACTACGCTATATGCATGTCGATGAACCGATGAGCGATTGCAGGTTTTTCGCAAAAGTTGGACTACACCTTCTAATACCCTGCACTACTATCACTTCCTGTAGCTGAAGGTTTATAAAACAAAACACCTAATTTTACAGTTATTAATGTTTACAGTTTGTTGCGACATTCCTACCTGCAGCTTTAAAGATATGCATACACACCGGAAACCTTGATTATTTGTAGTTTTGCGTTTTTGCAATTTGACTTAACATTAATCAAACAGATTTGCGTTGAATCATGCAGAGACCACAACAGGGTATTTTAGTTTTGTTATGCGGTTTGTCATAAAAAGAGAAGAGTGTGAAATTAAATAGAAGTATTTAAAAGTTATGCAGAAATTATTTCAAGTTTGAAGTTCATGATATAAAAGCACAATATGCATTGTATAAAATGCTTATTAGTTCTTGGTTAACTTTTATAGGGTATCAAATATTTTGGCGGCATTAAATTTCTGCTCAAATCTTGGCGTTTTATGCTGGTCATCTCACATATTTCTGTTTATTTGGCACAAGTTAGCGGTACTTTTGTATTTCTAGTTCAGCTCAATTTTCTTTCACTCTGTCTGAAGATCATTAAATATGATCTGATAGTTATTGAGAGCGCAGCAGCAGCAGCAACAATCAACAAACGGGGCGGTCAGCAGCCTTTCAACGTTTAATGTTGCATCATTTCCCTTCCCCCCTTCCCAAAAGAGATGCGGACATTCCTCATCATAACAGAACCCAGCCCACATTTACCCATGCATTCTTATTATCTTTTCCTATCTCTCTCTCTCTGCTTCACTGTGCACTGTATTCTGTTCTAAGACTTCTGCCTACACAAGAAGAAAAACCTACTACAGACTCTACGTGATCGGCAACATGTGGCCAAAGATTGAAACTAGCTTGGAATGGAAAGGCGCATCTCTGTGACTTGAGACTGACTAATTTGTAAACTTGTTTTACGCTCGACATTTTCTTAATCGCCATCGCAGCATAGACTTTTCCAAGGGCCTCGCAGTAGTCAGTCTGTGGGTCCACTCTTGTCTGTGAAGTTGTATTTTATTATTATGATGAACTTTTTTGGCTAAGACACTTTTGAAATATTTCTCATTTTCACTGGCATTGTATGCAAATCGGACGTCGTTGTTTCTGTTTGTGTTATGTATATGCAATTTTTGCAACTATAGCCATTGTCTAAAAAAACACACAAAAGTACATTTATTTTGGCTGTCTTCTTTTTACAAAAAATCAAGTGTTGAAAATGTTAGGAGATTAACTCAAAAATAGACGCCATCGATAAGTGCAGCCATAAAATAACAGCGCAAAGATAATGAGACTATCGTAAAAACGGCTAAAACCGCCAAGTGCGCCGTTTAGTATTGCAGCGGCTGCAGGACAGTGAAAACGCGCATTATTCAACACTGAACGGGAACTCTGTCGCTGTTATGCAATAACATTGCTGTGTGAACAGGAACTCTCAAGCTGTTAATCAATAACATTGCAGAGTGCTGTGTGCGTTGTGTGAACAGGATCTGACTCTATTAAGTTTGCAGTAACATTGCAGAGTGCTGTGTGCGTTGCGTTTGTCAACACTGGTTCAAGGCTTTTTGACACTCTTATTTATTATTTTCTTTGTTGCATTGGCAGACAAATTGAAAATAAATTAAAAACAAAATGAGTTCTTCTGCTTAAAAAAAAACAATGCCAAGCGCGCTCACTCGAAAAACAATAAGAAAATGCCACTACTCAATAATTTAATGTTAAAACAAACACATCAACAAACGTCCGAGCAACAACAACAACATGCCAAAACAACAGCAGCAACAACACCAACAAAAATGCTGCCCATCATCAAGGAAACATTGTCGGAATCGGAGGAAGATGGCGATGATTATAGCCTGGACTTTGCCTCAGAGCTGGCAGACAATGCTGATCAACTGAACAGCACCACATTGCCTCGTCTGAGTCTTAACAACAGCAGCAGTTGCAGCTTGTCTGAGTCTGAGTGCATGACGATGATCAGTAACAGACCGTCCAATGCCAGTAAACACTTTGAGAACACTTACAAATTACTTGGCAAGCAATTGGAGCATAGATGCCAGCGCACTGCAGATCGACTGCAACAGCTGGACACACAACTAAGCAGTCTGGACAGTCTGTGCAGCAGCTCGTGTGCCTCCATGTCGGCCATTGTCAATGGCACCGAGCCAGCGCCTACACGTCTCGAACTGGAACTGGAGGCAGTTGAGCGCATGCGTGTCATTGTGCAACAAATGAAGGCAACGCCCAAGCAGGAGGAATCTGCGCTGGTGACGGCTTCAGCTCCACTGCTGGCACTGCTGCATGACTTTGCAGCCAAGGGGCAGCCGTGTCGCAGTAGTTGCACCAGCACACCAGCACCTAGTCCCATCACGGGTGCTCTGCCTGCGGAAGGTCCTAACTTTGAGTTACCTGCGCAGCTGTTGGATGCCGCCAACTCGTGGGAGCTCATGTATTACGCGTCCAAAAATGTCGACGGCAAAAATTGCCTCAAAGTTGTGCGCAGTCTGCTGACCAACAAAGGTAAGCTACGATTTAAGAGATGGGGAAGATAATATGTTATATACATACATATAATATAATGCATCAATGATTGGACGATGTACTGTAGTATGGGGTTCGACTGATTCAGACACTACCAGACACTTTCAGTTAACAGTAAAACGAGTAAAGCTTCCGCAGCTCGTGTTCAAATTGAGTTTTCCGTTTCCTTTGAATATTGACAAAAGGAAACCATACTAGATATAACAGTTTAAGCTAGCCCAATCTCGTAATTCAAAACAGGTTGAGAATTAACTTGAATCACAGTTATTATCTGGCAACTATATCATAGAGAGATCACCAACTAAAGTCGCATTACGTATGTAGTTAGTTTATAGTTACAGGTTTCTAGTTCAGGGTCAACTATATAGATAAAATTGTGCATAAATCCATCTGGCACTTTAAGTAAGCTTCATTCTTATCACCTTAACAGTTATCAGCAAAAGTGCAGCAAACAAACACACAAAAGAAAAGACATGCATGAAACTAGAGGAAAAAAAGAAGTACAAAAGCTACAGTTGAGTCTGCTCGACTGTTATATACCCGCTACCTAGGCTGGCAAGACCTAAGCTGCTTCTAAAGTAACCTATAGCAATAATACAGACCTATTCTCATTAAATTTGGTTGCCTCTAATACAGACAGACATGACTATATCGTCTCAATTGTTGATGCAATTCAAGAATATATAATTTGTTTAGTCAAATTAGCCTTTATTTAACTGCTCGTTTACCACACAGTTATAATACCCTTCAACCCTATAGCTAGCGGGTATAAAAACCCCCTTTTGATTGCGGCTTTTAGCGTACTTATCTTATCGATCGTGTGTGTCTGTCGATTAGTGTTTTCTCAATTAATTTTTATTTTACTTTACTTTTATTTGCTTTTCTTTGTTGTTTGATGATTGGTAGACGTGTGTAGAAACACGACAACCAATATTTTGCACGGCTAAGTTCTATTTGTCGCTAAAATTTCAGACTTCATACTTGTTGTTGTTTGTTAGATGCCGACGTTGAACTTATGTTGATATTTGCTCAATTCATTATCGAATTTCTTTTATTTTTATTTGTGTGTGTGTGTCGTTGTGTATTTGCCGAGCATGCGAAATGTGCTCAACAGTTTGCAGGTTCATTAAAAAAACTATTAGAGTCGTCGTCGTCGTCGTCGTTGTCGAGGGAGCGCAAAAAGCAAAGCCCTATAAGAGCACATGATCTCATCTTATGATAAGCTTTTTGCCAGATGTATTTTTAGTGTCAAGTGCTTTAGTTTTCTTGCTGAGCTCTTATCGTCTAACATTGTCTGTGTCTTCTTCTCCCTCCATTGTCTTTGGTACAAACAAAAAAAAATTGGCAATAAAACGTGCAAAGCCCTTTCAGGGTGCAGGCATGATCCATTGAAGGGAATCGACGACCTCAAGAAGACTTCTCTCTGTCTGTCTATGGCGATGACAGAAGTGTCATTAAATGAGTAGTTTAATGACCCAAAGCAATTAAGCGAATGCATTATCACCTGACTGTCATCCTATCCGTAGTCATTGCCTTATTTTATTGTCTAACAAAAACAAATTGAAGCAACTATTGAGTGATTAATGATGCTGTGAAAACTTTTGCTTGGCTTTAAGTTCTCATGACTTTGCTGTTGCACTTTTTTATTGAGTTTCGCAACACTTGATAGCCATATAGAAGGGCCTATAGATGTGTGTTGTTCCCATTACAGATATAAATGTTCTTTTTTATGTCGAAGTTCTTATCGACTTCGCTACACATTGTTAAACGGTTCCGGTCCGATATTGCCTGTTTAATTATCAGGTGCTTGCGAAAATAGACTGGTATCTTAAGAACCTTTGGAAAATATCAATTGCCAGGCTTATTATCGATACAATTTTATATATTCCAAGTGATAATGCAAGTCGAAGAAGAGCAGGCAAAACTATAACTAATATTATCTCAGTTTGTATATAAAATTGGGTTATATACTGCAGTACAGTACATGCTGTATCTCTCTTTATCATTTATTAATTTGGCCGGGTTGCTCTGTTAATAAAAATAAGATAAGCAAAGAATATAATAATGCCAAGCTATCACTATATATGGTTGGGCATCTATAAAAATGAAATTGGTTGAGCTAAGCTAAATTAAATTTGAGCGCAGTATAAGAATGTAAGACACGTACTAATTGAGTTTTCACGTTTTATGGTTTCTCGAACACACGCGTGCTTAATTTTGAAACTTATTTAGATGAACCTCAACTGCATTTGGCCAACATGAATTTGGTGTACATCAATTCATCATCTTTTAGTATTTCTACCTGAAGCTTTATGGCTTTATGAGTCGTAGACTTCCAAGGAAATTTTTCCGCCCATTTAAGAATATTCGGATACGCGGAAAATTACCTGCGCGCGTTGCATTCATTCGCATTTCAAGCCCAGGCAGCTCAGCTCAGCATGAATGGGATTAGGCACAATGTGTGTAACATGTGTAAAATGGCCCACTGAGATTTTCAAAATAAACAGTTAATGCAAAAAGAAATGCAGATTATCAATATCAGTTTGTTCCATATCAGTTCAGACTTGGATTTTAAATTCTTTAAACCTCGCGCACAATCTATTTATGCCTGGCAATGCTGTCCGTCTCTCTCTCTCTCTCTCTGACTGTAACTTAACAGTCTCGATGCGATTTTAACAGCGCATTAACAGTCACTCTCTCTGCTTGTGTGTGGATGCCATCTTTGGTGGTGGATTCCAATACAACAAAACACAGCAAAAATATATTCACTCTGAGTGTGTTCGTCGTTCGTTTCAATCGTGTATCTGCCAATCTGTAAATTACACAATTCGCTGTGCCAATTGTAAAGTGAAAAAAAAACTCGAGAAAATTGTCAAAATGTAAACAGGGTTTCGCTTGATATATTTTGTAAACGAGTCAAAATAAATTGTTTAAATAACAAGCGCGATTTACTCAGTAAATTGCGTGCAAAAGAATTTAACCCTCCCCGTCCAGCAACAACAATTCATATACTCGATTCTCGTTTTGCGCGTTTGTTTGTGTGCGTGCTCTGCCTGCCTGCGTACATACGTGAGTATTTGTGTGTGAGTCGAATCTTTTGCGTCGCGTCACGAGTTTGGAGCGCCGCTGCCGTGTGCGCTGCTGCAGCGCTGCCGCGACTCCACTTTAACCACCTTAGAATTCGCTTAATGTCTCACAACCTTTGGACGACTGGCCATAGCCTTGTGGCGATTGTGATTACCATTACCAGCAGCTGTTCTGCTGCTGCTGCTGCCCAGTGAAGTGAAACAAATCTGAGTGGAATATAAACATACATATATATTTTCCCAACACGTGAGTTTTGTGTATATTTATTACTTGTATTTCCCGTAGAACTACAGACATTGTTGTTGTTGTGCCGTTTTCACCAAATGTTGTTGCTGTTTTCCTTTCACTTGAGAAACGCCTTTTACTTCTTGTTCGCTGCAGTTGCTGTCTGCCTGCCTGCTGCTGCTTGCAGCGCTGCCCGCAGTCGCCGTCTCAGCTGTCATATCTCTGCCGCGTCGCCGCGGCTGCGAGTTAGTTTATGTGTGTGCGTTGAGCATGCAAGAGCTGGCTTTGAATTTTGAGCGGTTTCTTTTGGGCTAAAAATATAACAAAATACTCGTTTAGAAGTTCAAACAAGGTTTTCCAAGTTGGCGAAATCTTTGTTTAAAATAACCTGAAGCCACAGAGAGAGGGAGTGAAACAAACTCAAATCCATATTGCGCACACTCAACACGCGTGCTGAGTGGGTGGCAAAGAAGAGAGCAATAGAGATAAAGAGAGCACGGTGTTAGTGAGAGTGTAAAATAGCGCGTGAGAGCGGATTGGGAGAGAGAGCGGCGGCATGACTGAATTGTCATAACAGTTTCAGTTTCACTGATGACTTCAGACAATTCACATTAATTTAGCAATTAATTTAACTGTTTTTTTGCCATTGCTTTTTGCAATTATTCGTAAAGTGTAATGTACACAAAAACGCAAAACATAAATAAATACAAGTGGCAAAACTCGTGACAAATGCGGAGAGAAAACGACAACAAACAAAAACGATAAACGATAAAGCAAAGCAAAAGGCCGCCGCCACAACAGTTACAACAACAACCACCAAAGAAGGAAAAGAAAAATTGCAGCAAACAAACCACAGTGCCTTGGCAGTCGATTTTGTAATGAAATCGCTTAAATAATATTACATAATACACAGAACAGAACAGAACAAGCAAAAGAACGTGTATTTTAAACTATTTTAGAAAAATAAAAATTCAGGGAATGCGAAAGATGCAGAGTGACTAAGTCGACGGCATAGGAGAAAGAGAATATAAGAAAAAAAGAAAGATTTCGTGACCATGACGCACGTAAACAATGCAAAAGGAGCAGAAGCAGCAGAGGTAGAAGAAGAGCGACAATTGGTGCCTGCTGCCGGCAGAAGCAGCGCATATCGATTTTTAAATGCTGAGAGCAGCAGCAACAACATCAACATCGCTGCCTCTCAAGTGGATGCTGTGGATTCTGTTGATACAACAACAGACTGCTTGGAGGAATGTAATTTCGCTGCATGCCAAACGAGAGCAGCTAATTGGCACGAAGAGTTTTGCATTACCGACGATGAACTTGAGTACGAAGATGAACTCTTGTTCTCAACAACGACGCCATCGTCGTCGGCAGCAGCATCGACAGCAGCAGCGACGCCAGCGCTTGAGTGTGCTGCTGCGTTGCTGTTGGGGGAACAACAGAATGAGCAATTGCTTATGGAAGGTATTCTTGCTTGTTGTTGTTGTTGTTATGTCAATTACGCAACGCACCGATCTGGTAACCTTGACACCACAGAGTGAGAACTCTTTATCGATAGTTATCTAGCAGCCCTTGCAAACGATAGGACGATAAGTCGATAACTAAAGCTTAGTTTGTTTTGATTATTGATTATGTTTATTTACAAATTTAAAAAACAAATTAGAAAAGTTTTTTAATTAAATTTTGTTGCACTATAATTGCAGTTCTATGTGGTAACCGTGTTAGCCAGATGACTCGCGCTTACGATGACATTGAAGCCGTGACGCGTCTGCTCGAAGAGAAGGAAAAGGATTTAGAGCTGACTGTGCAAATCGGCAAGGAGCTGCTCACACAAAACAATGGCCTCGAAGCACGTGTTAGTGATCTGGAAACGGATCTTAAATCAGCTAACGATGATCGCGCTCAGCTGCTGCACGAGCTGCACAAGAAGAACGAACTGATTGCGGTGCTGACCAACGATGCCGACGAAGGCAACGAGGCGGGTGAGTACATAATAATACAATATAAATAAAATATATATAATATAAACAAATACTCATTGCTCAATAGAAACCCCTACCATGTCCAAGTCCATCACACTGGATCTGCTGCAGAAGAAGGTGAACTCATTGCTGGACGAGAACAAATCGCTGAAGTGCGAAGCGACACAGTTGGCGCATGAGACAGACGAGGTGGAGGAGCATGAGCGGCGTCTGATGGCGGACATTAGTGCGCAGCTGAACGATGCCAATTCACAGTTTGATAACCTCAGTTTGGAACTAGAGCGTCAGCGTGAAGAGAATCGCCTGCAACACGAGCAGATTGTCAGTCTCACGGCGCGTCTGGCGGAGGCAGAGATGCGTCTGCATCAGCTGACGCAGGACAATGATGAGCATCTGTCGCTGCTGCATGTGACCAAGGAGAATCAAAATGCGCTCGCACTGGAGTTGGTGGAGTTCAAGCAGCGCTATGAGGAAGTGCTGGCGCTGCTTCACTCTGCGCAGGATCAACTGAAGGCGCAACGAAAGCGTTCGCAGCCCCAGGCGCGTAGCTCCTTCTTGGGCGGATTGGGCAACAATGGTGCAGCGGCCGCAGTTATGGCAGAGTCACTGCAATCGGAACTGATGGAATCCTCACTGTACTCTGAGAACAGTCTGGACTCGGGCATATCGGGTGATAGTCAGCGCTGTGCGGATCGTATTGGTCGCATGATGTCACAACTACCTGGAGGAATGTCTATGGGAATGGGCATGGGAATGAGCAGCCTCACCTCGTCAAGCATCTATGGACAGGCGGCTCCATATAAGCGCGCCTTCGAAACGGTGCGTTGTGCCTCCAAGAATGGCAACTATATGGACAGTGGCAATGTCTCCATGACGCAACTGGGTGCCATGTCCATGAGCAGTTCGTCGGGTCCACGCATGGCATCTATGGCATATCCAGCAGGCTCATATTATCGTGGAGGCAGCAGCAATTCGTTGGGCCTCAAGACACTTTCGAGTGAGAGTCTCAACTCGCAGTCCGATGATGGATATCCTGCTCAGCCCTCGGGTGTGCCTGGTGCGCCGGGTGCCAAGGAATTGGAGGCGGCACTGAAACGTCTAACACCTGCTGAGGTATTGGCTCGTCGTGCAATGCTCTCTTATGCTCCTGCCGGCACCTACAACTACGATGAACCCATGCAAGGACGGGGAGGAGCTGGACAAAATGCAGGCATGTCCAACCTGGGACCGATGGGTGTGCGCACACCGGACAGCATTATGTCAACGGGATCGAGTTCATCGTCGACGGCGCATCATCAGTGGCGTCTTCCAGAGAAATTACAGATTGTCAAGCCGATGGAGGGATCACAGACATTGCATCATTGGTCGCGCCTAGCGACGCCCACGTTGAGTGGCCTGCTGGAGGAGCGACCTGGTGTGACAATACGTGGTGGACGTGGTCTAGATGATCTGGGCATGCAGGTGTATACGCTATCGGATGTGGAAGAGGATGTCAGCGAGGAACTCGGACTGGGCAAACAGTTTGAGGCACCTGGCTGCACATACACCTATACGAACAGCATGGTGATGCATCCCGATGATGGCTTCGTCAACGACATGTCCTTCCTCTCACAGTCGCAGGTATCCTCGCGCATGGCCTCCACATCGACATCAAGACAGCCAAGGTGAGTCCAGCAAATGAACTTTACACTTGAGGAATAACTTACTAAATGGATTTCTCTTTACTTCTTCCCACAGTTGTCCCGCCACGCCACGCGCTGGAATGTCGCGCAAGAACTCCTGCTCCACGTTCTCGGTTAATCTGGGCCTGGCTGGCATGTTGAACGAGCGTGGAATTAAGGCGGTTACGCCCAGTGCTCTCAATACTCCAGCAGGTCCCAATTACTCACCCACAGTGACGCCCTGCAACAGTCCCGAGGGTTCTCCTCCACGTGCACAATCCCCTGAGCCGCTGTTCGGTTTGCTCTCCTCTGGTGCGGATCTGATCAAGAGGAAGTTGGTGGGACCCAGCGATCTGCAGCTGCAGCATCAGCTGCGCAAGCAACAGCATCAACAGAAGGTCATGTTGTCGCAGCTGGAGCGACGTGCACTGCGCTCATTGAATCTAATTGAGAAAGTGGAGAGCATCGGACTGGAGAACATAATCAGCGCACAGCGTGGCGGCCTCGGCACAGGCATTGCCAATCGCAGCAGCTCCTCGTTGAGCAGCGGCGGCAGCAGTTGTGGCAGCGAGAGCCTGCAGAGTTTGCACACAAGCAGCAACAGCATTGTTGATGACATTCACTTTGATCGTGCACAAATCAAGGGTGTGCTTCATCGAGGATTAAAGTCGCCAACGCCAGCAGCGGGAGTAGCAAGTGTAGCGGATGCAGGAGCAGTCAGTACCAAGGCAACCAAGTCAGCCATGGCAGCTTCCTCCAGCAGCAGTGCCTACAACAGCGAGGATAGCGATGATCAAGGCATTGTGCTGCAGCTGAAGCCAAAGGCAATGTCCACAACGACTAAGCAGGCCGCTGCTGCCTCCTCCTCCTCTGCTGCAGCTGCAGGAGGCTCCTCCTCCTCTGCCAGCGAAACGCGCCTCAAGCAAATGCAGCGACAGAAATCGCGGCGTAATCTAAAGAATGGCATGGCAGCACAGCGTCCTGATCTGGGCACCATTGCTGGCGCGGGTTCGAATGCAGGAGGCGCAGCCGCGGGGCGTGTGCGTCCTGATCTGGGCAAGGTGAGCGGAGGAGACGCAGCAACAAGCAGCAGCAGCAGCAGCAGAAAGAATGCAGAGCATGATGCACGAGGAGGAGCGGGGGCAACGCCGCAGAGCATTACACAATCTTTTGTGGGTTCGGTTAGTTCCTTATTGTTTGGCCGCAAAGGCGGTTGGCTGTAAGCCCCTTTCCTCTACACCCACATCCGCACACACACACACCTAGACACGTAGTAGACGCGCCGGACTATGATTTAACATTGTAACAGATTTAGTTTTGTATGTTTAAAAGAAGAACAAAAGTGAAAGGACGAATAGAGAGAGGGAAACGCAAGCTCGCTTGCCTTCGCCGCCTGATGATGACGATGTTATGCAACACTGGCCACGTCGTCGTGTAGTGTTTGTAGCTGTGATTTGTAAATACTTGTAGTAAAAAAATGTTTAAATTTAGTAGTTATTATTAATGAAGATATTCAATTATTTTGCTTGTGCAACGGCGGCGGCGCTTAAGCAACTTCATCACCACCAACAACAACAGCAACACCAGTAACAGCCCCAACAACAACAACTAGAAGACGAAAAAGAATACTTACTATGGTCAGTTCCAAAGCAGCTTTTTATTTACTCAAACTATGGAAACTATTTACTTATAATATTTACTGCTATTATTATTATTATTATATTATTTTTGCCAACTTTGTATTTATTTCGATGTACGATTTATAGTGAATCAAGTAACACTACACATATGTACATTATGTACATATGTAACTGTTGTGTACATATGTAACTGTTATGTACATGTTAATGTTATGTACATATGTGTAATGTGTTTCTTGACATACTGTATGTATGTGTGTATTAGAAGAGAGAAGCCTGAGCACACACACACACTATGGCATACTTTCATTTGCTTTCTCTTATAATTTTTGTGTACAAAAAAAAACGAAACGAAATCGAAAACGAAGAATGAAAAAACAACAACACTGTATATAGAATATAGTAAAATATGTAATCGAAAGAGAGAGAGAGAGACATATATATATATATTTTTACACATATGTATGTATAGTTTACTCGTTTTCACAAAAAATAAAACGCTTCTTAGTTTTCGGTGCTATCAAAATACATATACGAAAAACATACATATTTCTGTTTCTAGTCTCTATCGCGTAGGGCGCTCAGCAGCGCTCGTTTGGCTATACAGTTTCCATGCATAGCTTCTAAATAGAGCGCGCAAGAACAATAACAACAAACTCTACACTAATTAATTGAACAATGAAATGTAATAAAGAAAAAAAAACAAACATTTACTTACACTATTTAACTTGCAAATAGTTTTGATTTCAATTAACAGTGGCCCCATGTTAGCCTGCTGTTAGCTAACACATAGCACAGATGCGCGCATCACACATGTTAGAGACCAGACCCACTGTTGGCTAACAGCAGGCAGAGCTGTTTACACTTTTAGAGATACTTTTTGACTTTGGCAAGACCAACCCACACACACACATACTTAGTACTACTGACTATCCCATGTATATCATTGACAAAGAAATTAAATATATCGTTAAATCAAGAAAAACAATACACAGACACACACACACGCGCTTTGAGAAGAATACTTAGGTTTACACAGCAGTTGCTTATCTTAAGTACAATACGTAATTATGAAGAAGCTGATCGAGTGTGTGCCCCCAGATACAAACAAAAAGAAAAAGAACAACAATTAATGTAAAAGTTCTTAGTTGTAATTATGATCAATATATTTATTTACATACGTATGCAAAAATAAAGAGAAACATCGTTAAATAAATACTTCCCACAGTTTTTCAATACTTTTCTTAAAGCATAGTTACAGTGTCTTGCAGCAAAATAGCGACAGAATCGCAAAGAAAGGTGCATAAAGTCTTATACTGTAGATATCGAGCTGTTATGTTAAATATAACACTCTCAAATATGTTAACCAAACGCCTTCCCCGACTGCCCAGCATAGCGCATACGTTTAAGGTCTAATATTGGATATATCCTGCTAAAACTTGATATTTGTTTATTTGTTAAATATAACAAAATATATATCTAATAGTTAATTTGAGCAAAATGTCCAAAAACAATGGATTAAAAACAAACGTGAATATTTTCTACAAAATGTTTAATTTTCATATATCGTTTTTATTTCATTGTAATGACTAACATTTTAAAAAATTACAATTCAATATTGGATAAATTAATTGTAAGCATTATAATTCATAATTTCTGCCTTTATCCTCACTATATAATTTGTTAAATTTGTTATATAAGGTTTGTTTCATTTCATGTTCATTTTCTCAATTTTTCTTCAAAGTGTGAGTGTTTCATGTTGTTGATCTGGTGTTTGTTGTTGTTGTAGTATTGCAACTGTTGCGTATAATTATTTAAATGTATGTAGTCATTAATGTAAAATTTGTATTTGCAGTTAATATATTGTATATATGCATTTATAATTCATATAAATAGTTATCCAACGGAGCTTGGTATATTGTACAGATACGAAAAGAAAAGCATAATTGTATAGGACCGTTTTCATTTCTGTTTTCCCACTTCCTCTTCTTTATAAGCAGAAAATAAGAAACATTGCAATATAAAATCCGAGTACAATAAACGATTGATAAAACACATTGATCAGATTGACTTAAGTTAAGTTTCTTCATTCTAGGCTATTTTTATGTATGGTTTCTCCTTTGTTTTTTTTTCTATATCTCTCGATGCTACTCGGCTTTAGAATATACGTTATATATCTCTCACTAGTCGGATGATGGGCGCGCAGCTAAACTAAACATGCGATTAAGTACAATTTGTATAACGGTTACATCAAATGCAGCGTTTAGTTTATAAGCACACCTCGTTATCGTTATCGATGTCGTTATCGATACTCTCCTGCATCCTTTTTCGTTTTTTCATGTTCTCGTCTTTCTTCATTTTCTACACTCTGCTTAAGCTTTGTCTAACCTTATGTGTTTGCTTTGAATTTCTGTTCTCATCTTTTTCTTTTGTTTTGTTTTTAATATATATTTCCTTTCTTCTCTATGTATTGCAATAATTGCCTAGGGTGCCTAGGGATCCTTGACATTCTTTCAATGGATTTTTATGGTTACAAGTTTGCATTTTCTGTTTCTGTTTCCGAATAGGTACATTAACTACAATATTATGTTCATAATTGTTGTTCTTCTTTTGCCCGCTTTACAACCATTGTATGGGGTAAGTGGGGGGATAAGGGGGTGTTGTGAAATCAAAATTACAATATTCATTTTGTTGTTGGGAATTATAATAAACATAAATTACATTAATTAATACATACAATGGAGGCCAATACACGAGAGAGTTTATAATTACTGGGCTGGATTTGAACTATTTCTATTTCATCATTCATTTCTTCGGTTGTTCAACTGTAGATTGGTAGATTTGGATAGTTATAGAGTATATAATTCTCCAGTTGCCTGTTTCTTGTTTTATTTTTTCAATTCATCATTTAAGCTTTTGTTTCTTGTTTTTTTTTGGTTTTTTTTGTTGAAAAAATGAACACTTTTTATCTGGTGGGAATATACATATGGTTTTGGAAATCTATTGCACAGAACATGAATTTTTGTGGCCATTTTTGTGCTTTAGCCGCGCCTTCGGCTTGTATTTCTCCAAGAAGGACAGCTGCTTGGCATTGATGGCGCCGCGTCGTTTGCTGTGTGAAGGATATAAACATATTTTAGATATAATAAAGTATTATATCATGCCGAACTTACTCTCTGATCATCTCCACAGCTGCCTCGTACTTCAAGCCCAGTTCGATGAGTGCCAGTGCCACCAGCACGGGGGCACGACCTAAGCCTGCCACACAATGCACGGCAACACATGCCTCCGGATTCTGTTGGTAACTGCGAGAAGAAGAAGGAGAAGAAGAAGTAAGTTATTTGTTAATCAAGTAAAGTATAGAGCAACTAAATACTTAAGTGTTTTGGCACGATCATGTTTAGCATAAGCATTTTTGGGGTTTCTACGCTTACCGACAAGTCTCATTATCAATAAATGCAGCATTATTAATTATATCAGCTGACTCGCTTGTATCAGTTTCATTTGCTGTTAGGGGCATTGTATCTGTATCTGTATCTGTTGTTCTTGTTCTTGTAGCTGAAGCTGTTGCTGTAGCTGTTGCCGATAGCTGACTGAAACTGGCCCGGGCACGGTCTCTGGCCCGGCCGGCGGCTGAGGCTGCTGCTGTTGTTATTGTTGGAGCTGTTTTTGGTATGTGTCTGAGCGAGAAACGCTTGTGTCTGTAGTAGGATAGTGTGGCGCTTGTGGACTTTCTAAAACTAGCCAGCGAGTACAGAGAGTAGTACAGGTAGTAGTAGTAGTTGTTTTATAACGAAACGAAACGGTATATATAGGGAAGGAAGTAGGTAAGTTGTTTTCCATTTCATTTAAGATCTACAAGATTGCGATTGCGATTGAAGCGAGCAAAGTGGAGAGTGAGGAATAAATAAATTACAAGAAAGAGAGACTGAAAATGCAAGAGAAAACTAACTGAAAATGAATCTATATAGGATAAATACAAAGCAAAATTTATATAAATATTTATCGCCAGATTAAGCCTCAAAAATGTAAGTTATTGTGAGTGTGAGTTTAAGGGGTGTATATGCCCCATTTATGGTTAGTTTTCTTAAGCGCAGAGCAAGGAATTTCTTAATTCTTAAGTGTTAATTAGCAGAGTCTTTTAGTATCTTTGTCAGTGTGTATATGTGTGTAGAAAGCAAACAATATTTACTTGATGAACTAATAGAAATCAAGAAACCAATTATAGTACAGTCTGTACAATCCGTGAGCAACTACAGTGGGTACAATCATTGCCTTGAGTATGCATATTTTACAGCTATTTCTTTAGAAAGCAACCACTGTATATAGTAGTTTTTATTGGGCATAGTTTATATGATTAAACATGAGAAAGGCTATACTCTTGCAGGTTCATATGAATATAAATCAAATAAATACATATGTACGCATTGTATAAATAGAATATTTCGTTAGATACAACAAATGAAACTGATTGTGAGTCGATAAAACGAGTTCTGAGAGCTGAGTTCCGCTTTGGGACTATACTATATATTGTATTTACATTTAACTATAGTACATTCGACTTACTTATCCTTCAGGACCTCGAACCACTCGTCGACAACCTGTTGCGGCGGAAAGGTGCCATCATCGAAGGCCAGATCCTTGACCTGTATACCCTGTGCCTCAAGCTCCTCCGTGTTATAGCTGGGCTCGCAGACACGCACCACAGTGTTAACATTGTTCTTTTTAAGCTCCTGCAACAGAGAGAGAGAGAGAGGAAGAGGGAGATAATTAGTTTGGAATAAATGTGTATGCCTTGTAATGTTAATTAGCATCAGAGTAAATCAGTTGTTCTGGTAAAGCATAATGTAATGTACAATAACATAATTAAATTAAGTTAATGTAATGTAAAATAACATAATTAAGTTAATGTAATGTAATGTATAATAATATAATTATGTTATTTTTCCACTTGCTTATTGAATGTCAAAAAGATGAGAAGTGCGCGGCGCACAAGCACAATTAAATAATTATATATATTTATTAAATTAAAAAATATATATTATTAATTAATTAAATAAACAAATTCAAATTCAGTTTATTTATTACAATACTCACCATAATATAATGATTTATTGTTATGTCTGATGGTCTATCGGTGATTAGGAACTTCATGCCCTTATACTCGATAAGGGCGGGAGCGGGGCGCAGATCTTTTTGACGCATTTTGATGGCGACTGACTTAATTAACTTTGCAAATCAGTTACAGTTACAATCGAATCGAAGTAGATATATATATGGGTATATATATATATGCAGATATAAATATATATAGCTTGTAAATTTACTCAAATTAAAACCCTATTAATTTGCTGGCCTAATTAAATTACTTGACTTTCGACAGGAAGTTACTCGATTCTTTTCGCCCTTTCTCCCTCTCTCTTTTCTATGCTATGCTTTCTATTTAATTCGACAAAATTCAGCGTAGAGTTTTTCTTCAGTAGAGATGTTCTTTTTTGACATTAGTTTTGTAAAAAAATAGATGTATGTATGTATTGTATAAATATAATTAGATATTTCGTACGAAGTGTTTCCTTATCGACGCCTTCAGTTTAGTTTATTTTTGCGCACACACACGCAATCTAATTTCGTTTAAAATTTTAAGTATAAATTAATATTTCAATAATTAAGTACACAATATTGGATTTCCACAAATACTATCACGAATCAATTTGTTGTAGAATTCTCTGTAGCGAAAGACGTCTAATCAAAAATCCCTGTTAGTCTTCTCCAAAAAACAAAAGACAAATTTAATTACTTTGAGTGTAGTTTCTGATCTTCTTTTTCTTCTCTCTTTCTTTGCCTTTAGCACTCTTTCGTTGTCACTCGCGCCACCCTCCTAAACTTATTCGTTTCGTGTGATATGAACTTCGTTCACTTCGCCGACCCCTTCTCCTTGTTCCTCTCTTCTATCCTTCGCTCCTCAATCTATCGCAGCTGTCCACGCTGGGGCTCCGATTTTATTCATCGACTTCCCACAGAGGTAAGACCCTGTGTTCTTTTTTTTCTTTTTTTCAGGCTTTTGTGGCCTTATTTGAGGTTGGATTACCTGCAAAACATAAATGATTTGATTTAAGATGGCATACAATTATCAGTTTGTTACAGATTAGATACTTATACATATACATATAACGGGAATTTATAGATTTATATTATATATTTATTGACAGATTAGTTTAATTTATCTAGAATTTAATATACTCATTTCTTTGTATTGAAGCGATCTACGATAGTGTATAATATTCAACTCTATATTTAGTTATAATCCTAATCAGGCCAGAAGAAGGTTTTAACTAACATCAATTGAATTGTACCTGACCTTTATAAAGAAGACTTATTGATCCTTAACTGAAATTTCCGAAAGATATCTCTATCAAATATATGTACAAGTAAAGAATCAAATATTGTTCTTTTTTTACTAATCCAGAAGAGAAAAACTACAAGAAATTATTCTATTTTGAAAGAAGTTTAGAATACTGAAGAAAGAACTTGATATAGATAATAAAGGGGGATTTTTTAAGACCTATAAGTTTTTCAAAAAACACATAAAATTCAGAGAAATACATGAAATCTTTATTTGAATCTATAGAACCGTCCATATAATTTAAAGTTTGAAGATTATTTCAGTGGGTCGATTAAACTGACCATAAAATAAAAGAAGCGCGCGATGAACTTTCTTAACAGAACACGCATTTTGATAATACAATAATTTGCAAGCGTTGTTTGTTTGTAAGACGATTCATGGTTAAATTATAGACCAAACTGAAGATGTTTGACAGTGGTACAAAACACGAAACGTGCGTCAGCTGTTTAGACCAGTGTTGCCAAAAAGATAATAGCTAAAAAATCACCCTTTATAAGAAAACAACATGAAGAATTCTTTGTTCTTGCCATCGATACTATCGAGCACTGTCTGTCATTCTTTGCCCAATTGACTCGACTGAGTTCTTCCAATTGAGAACAATTATTCGGCAATTTGCAGAATTACGATGTTTGTTTCTCTCTCTCTCTCTCTCCCTCCCTCCTCTCTTTCCCTGTTTCTCATACTCATTCCAATTGGTCTAAATTTATTTCTTTCATTCTTTTAATTGTTGAAAATTGTCATGAATCGAAATTAATCTCAATTACACGCGATGTACGAATTTTCTTATTGCTGTTTGCTTTTCATATTGTTTTCCACATTCTTTGTGCTGCTTATTCTTCTTCTTCTTGTCGTTGTTGTTGTTATGATACATTTGCAGGGACATTTAATGGTTTTCCATTGCTTCAGTTAAGGTGCAGCCCAAAAGCTCAAAGGTTAACGCGCTTCACACTGTTCTAACACCCAAGTCAAATGACCTTTGACCTGCCCAAGTGCTGCTGCTGCCCGCACGTGTCGCGCATTCAATTACAATTACTTTCCCTGGACAGGACCTTGCGTATGTGTGTATGGCTGTGTTTTATTTACGGCACTTTCCACTTACTTTTTATTTGTGCTGTGCCTGGCAGTATTCTGCACTGTCTAGATGAAACTCCATAGATGTGGGAACAGGTCTAACCAACTGCAAAACGAATAAGAAGAGGAAGAAAGGAATGAGAGTTTAGATTAGTAAGTTCTTAAGGCATTGCAGGGGAATACGGTACGTAATAATATGATAACTTTAACAAATATAAATCAAGTTTATTAGTTTCCTAACCAATTCCCAAGGAAGGGAGAAGAAAGGTTACCTTCGGCATGCCGAAAGTTGTATACCCTTGCAGGTGCTTATATCCTTCGATCGTTCCAATAGTAAGTTATGTATAATGGTGTAGAATTGAATGGGATTGTGTATATATCCAATATCTAACTTTGATTGGCACTGTTGAGTTAAGTTTTATCCAAAATCAAAACTAGTCTTCATACAAAAACTTTCATTTCGGTTGATTGTTCCTATGGCAGCTATATGTTATATTGGTCCGACTTGTATGACATTTTATACGCATATTATATATATAGAAAAAGTGCGATATAGTAAATATGATTGCAATATCTTGACAAATAAAAAAAATACGCCGATAGTTTGTATGACAGCTATACTATATGTATATCAGTCCGATCCGACGTGCAGCCATAAGAAGCATATGTGCTTCATCGAGATAGTTCTAAAACTGAGAAACTAGTTTGTTTTGCAGCGGTCAGACAGACATAGTGTAATATTTTATTTTAATTAGTTCAAGATTTTATGAAGTATATAGTATATGTTATATTGACGTATCTCTAGGTGGAAACAGTAATATTATTTGTGGGGTGGCTGAAGGCATAATAGATTCCTATAAATCAACCATAACATTTGTTTGTCTCTACTTTAAAATACACATTAAATTTAATGGGGCCTCACTCGTAATAAAGAGAGATGCACAGATTATTATTTGTATTCGAAGTGAAGTGAGAAAATACATATAAATTATAAGAATTTGCAAATTTCTAAGGCAATAAAACACAAACCGAACGAGAGAGAACATATTTCCAAGCATTATTCTTTTCAAATTTAGAAACAACAAATAATATTGTATAATATACAGTTTAAGTACTGTATATGTCTATTTACATATTGACAGACGCGCATATTTAGTTGAGTTATACACAGACAATGTACAATATGTAGATATATATTTAAATGTGTCTAGCACATAATAGAAATTCATAGAATTTAACAAATATTTCGGTCTTGATTGGTGTTGTCTGTATTTAAGTCTTAAAGCAACACAAACATAAACAATTCTCTAGAATTTTGGCATTATATTGATAAAAAGAACCGCGAGGCGTTAGGTGTGTTATCTGTAGGAGGTATATGGGTAACTGTGTGGGGGGTAGGGGGAATACTCTACAGGTTGGGGGCGAAAAAAGCCGCTAGACTAAGGAGAAACATGGTACTAATTAACAAGCGCGTGGAAGTGATATATGCATGTAAAAGTTAATGAGTTAAATGTATATAGAAATATATACGTATTTGTGTTTGGCACATGAGTGAAAGGGGAGGGGGTGGGGAGAAAGCACTTTCACTTGTGTTCAGTACCTTTGACGGCGAATTGGGCGCACAGAAATGACACGAAAGAAGAAGAAGGAGAATCAGCTGTTCTCACTTGGCGATTGATTTCCTCAAAGAGTTTTTACTTGCCTTATGCAATGCAACAAATTATAAATGTATTTTGTTTTGCGTCTTTGCGAAAATGAAAATAAACACACACATACACACACACAGGAGAACAGAAATAGATAATTTAACAAGTATCTGTACAGATATACGCACGTATGCACAGTATTTATTTATGGACAATATGATTATTTATTGCACAAACTAAGAATGTATATTCTATATATGTATATGTATTGATTTATTACTATTATTTTATTTATTTTTACAATTTGCAACTTGTCGTTGTGTTAATCGCCTGTAATGCGGCGCGATAAAATCTCGATTAGATATCGACAGGTGTCAATTCTAAGACGCTGATCGATTACAACACTAAGCAGACACCAATTGCTGCGCGATGAGCTCTGTTTCATCTTTTGCTATCGACTGACTGAACGAACATTGCCAAACGACGCCGGCGATTGTACTGCAGCGAATCGAGAAAGAGAGAGCCAAGAGAGAGCGCCATCAAATAGTGTTATTGGGAGAGCGAATTTGTGTTGATGTGACGCACGAATTGAGGGAGCACGAACATGGCGACAACTCTGTCTGTCGTCTTTTTTGTTTTTACTTTCCTTGCTCTCCCACACTCACGAGTGAGTGAGTGAGTGAGTGGGGGTACTTTGCCTACCCCCCTTGTCCACTCTCTTGCTGTGACGCACATGTCTACACTGCGCTGCACATACATATGCACACACATGTGCACGTACAATGCTCCCGTCTCAGGCAAAAAGATTTCACAGTCTGCCGCAATTTGAAGACTTTTTAAGCATCTGTCGAAGGAGATTGCAAATCTCAAATGGATTTAATTGTCTTCGATGTCGTTATTCCATTTATAGACAAGGCAAATAACATTCGTAAAAGAATATCTTTTACATATCAGATCTACTGCTACTTTGTCTATATAGTTATTACTATATTTGCAAACCTTTAACTTATTGCAAACTATCTGAAGCAACTTTCGAGCCAAGGTCAATGGTTATTAGGGAAAAATAACAAATTAAGTTAAGCGACAGTGAAAAGTTAAATTATATACAATTAAATGAGGCGCACGTCAACAGACAGTCAAGGTCAGAGCGGGAAAACAGTTGCAAATGGGGCTCAAATTGAAACCAGTTAAAACTTATCACATTGTTGACAGTGGGAAGCCACAGTGGGCAGTGTAGCACACACCCACATATATATATCTGTACTATATATCTGTGGTTAAGTAACAGGTATTATAAACATTTGAGGAGAAAATTGTAATAATTTATTTATCTAGGTACCCAACGGGTGGCGGGCTTTTCAATCACAGTCACCAGCCACAACAGGCAAGGCCCCAATGGGGCCCCAAGCCACGCTTCGGTGCACAATAAATTGCTGTAAAGAGAGAAGCTTGTAGACCGTGTAAGCTGCATATCGGGGCATGTTCTATATAGAACTTATGATACTTTAGTTTGAGTGCGTATTTATTATGTATTATGTATTTTATGGGGAAGTTTCTTAAGATGGACCGGAAGTTATATTATTAAGATAATATTTAAAGTAATATACGAAGATTTAGACTTCATTGCACTGAAAAATGTTATACATTATCTTGAAAGTATTATTGAAATATCAGCATATAACGAACTTCCTAAAAAATTAGATACTTTCAGTGAACTAATCTAATCAGCAGGAAACTTTGAAATTAATTTTACAATTCGCTTAAATAACTATAAAACAATCCATAAGAAATGCTGGCAATGAGATAAACGTAACAAATACGAGAAACTTTTAAGATTAATGTTTAAATGAGATAATAAGGGAAAAGGAAGACAAATTATTGTTTCAAGTTGTTTTTTCCTTAACGAAAATGGATAGACAGTGAGAAGGAAAGAGACGAGAGTTGATTGCACTCCGTGCAGACGAGTCAATGTCATTGTGAAGACACACAAACACCCGAAACAACAACAAAGAAACAAAGACAACAACGACGAAGCAGGAACCAGAGAAATGATGTCGTCTTCTTCTTATAACTGACAAAAAATAATGGGAAGATATGAGTAGAAGTAAACCTAAGGTCAACTCAATGTCTGGCTGTGAACAATGTCGGGTTCAAGGTGCCGTGTGTTCAGCAGAAAGGTTCTCAAACGTTGAAAATGAAAACAAGATTCGAATAGCGACAGACACAACAATTACAGACATCAGCGTGTAGTCTGGCCCCATTTGTTTATATGATTAATAATAATATTCGAAACAAAGTGCATATAATCGAAAGGGAGAGAGAGTGAGTGAGAGTAAGGTAACTCGATGCCTGCCTGGTCTGTCATTGGATATGTCTACAAATGTCGCTAAAAATGTGGATTACTAATTAAGCAAACCCAGACAGCCAGACATTTGTCTCGTCTGCGAAAAACTGATTTGGTTTATGATTTTCAGACATTATACAAATAAAAAGCAATCAAAATAGAACGCTGGGGAATCAAATGTGTTGCATAAATATGCAAATCTTATTACCTGATTGAATTTTAGTTGTAGTTTTAAAGTTTGTTGGCTTTTATAACAGATAAGTAAAAAGAGAAATAATAATATTAAATAATAGTCCTAACTCAACAAAACTCATCTCTCAGTGAGCAGATGCGATACTTATTCTGTAATGTCTTCAAATAACAACGTACTTATTCATGCATTCTACTTAATACAGCACACATTATACCTATACAGCTTAGTTTTCTGTGCAGCTTTTAGTTAATCAAACAGAATTTGGGCTTTAAGAAGCTCTACAAACAACACTAACAATGCAGTCTCGACATATTTGGAGCAGGAAGAAAGAGAGCAAATAATAAAAAGCACACACACACAAAGCGATAAACAGGACGAAGGACGTTTTAGTGCTAAAAACTACACGAGTCTGTTCCCAATTATCGATTTTGCACAGTCATAAGAGGAGTCGAGAGAGTGAAAGGTAAGGGAAAAGAAGGCAAGCAGGAAATGGGAAAGGTACTTGGGAAAGAAGGGGGACTGCCAAGGAGGTGCGGCAGGCAAACCCCAATACATAACGGCAGTCTGCCATTTCGCCATAATGGGAAATTATCGTTACTGTAGGGACCCGCCATGCGGTCGGGTCGCTCTCGTTGGCAACAATTCAGTGACACTCACGCGGGCGAGGGCTGCACAATAAGTTGTTGAATTTGTGAAAGAGATAAGGATAATTTAATGCTATTAATTTACTTTATTACGGGGAATTACATTGAGATAAGAATGTTATACGTAATACACGATATACATATAGTATCTATATATATTATATGACCCCACAGCATTGCTGCACTTCTTCCGATAACGATAAACTCCAATTAGCTAACAGTGCCATATTGAGTATGTGTAATTCTCACAATAGTCCCTCCCCCACCCACATCATTCAATTGTTCGATGAATTGTCGTCAAGCAACTTCATGACGTCTTTGAAGCCGGCAAGTGCGTCATCAATTTGTTAAGGCAGGAAACCGTGTTCCATTGTGTCGCTCTACTTTAGCATATCGTACAAAGAGATTATTTTGTGGCTCATTATCAAGAAGTTGTTTCTCTTCTTCATTGCATATCCCTAACTAAGTAAACCTCTGATCATTGGTATCAATCAAACAATTGGTTCTGGCTCTGCATGTCTGCTGCACATGTCTTGCGAGTCCTTTCCACAAGGTTATCCAGTCGAAAACTGTCGTCGTTACATGCACTTCTTTGCTTGAGCGAGGAGCAGCCCCGCCCAGAGCCAACCACAATATTTGTTTAGCTATATTTAGACTTGGTTGGCTAGTGGTTTTAGTGTCTCTCTTTCCCTACCTTGCTACCCTCCACTCTCTCTCTCTTTCTATCTCTACCTACCTAACGGCAACTGACGTTGTAAGTATTGCATGTTTTGGTCGTTTTCTTCCTTTTCTATATTTAGAAATGACATGTTGTATAGTACACACTGGTGAAATTCGCACGCTTTCCGGAAACGTGACAATAGCAAAAGATATATAGTACATACATATGTATAATATGGGTATGCAAATATATAACTAGTTTATTATGTATGTATTATAATATGCCCTACAAATGTAATTCATCAAAGCAAAACAGGAATTGTCAATTAGAATAAATTAATTAATTGCTTTAGCTTTAACAAGCTGATTCGTTTGCTTATTTAAACTGGAGCAAACTGCTTTATATCCTCTTCAAGGCAGTTTCCGTTTAAGAATAGGAAAGAAAGCATAACAAGTGACCATATAACAATATTGTAATTAATGATCATTTAGTTTTATGAATAGAACATGAATTATAGAACACTATTTCTATCTATGTTCCTATTCATCGCATACATACATATGTTGATATATTTGTAGATATCTCCGAAACTGGCACAAGGCGCACACAGCAGAACGCAGACAACAAGAGCGAACAAATATAATGAAATAAACAGATCATTTTGGGACGGTTTCTTTAGTCAGATTGTCATGGCTGTCTCTGCTGTCTTTTATTTTGTTTTATCATGAGTAAATAATATAACTAAATAAACACAAACTGTGTGATGCTGTTGTTGTACTACAACAACAATATCATTGAACTTGTTCAAGGACAGAAAATTCGAAGAAAAAAAAAACAAAGCAAAGTGTTTTTCTATTGGATTAACGGTTAATTGATTTACAGATCTCCCTCTGGTCTGCGTACATGCATTCCAACTGTTGCTCTCTCTCTTTCTCTCACTCCACAGTTAACAGATTTCACGCAATGTAAGTTAACAGCGGGGAAGTATGCGAAAGTAAAACAAACACGAATCTGCATCGGTGTATGTTTTGTGTATGTGCACATACATGTTTGTATGTATTATGAGTGTTTAATGTTTTGTTTTTACTTTTTTGCAGCTGTCTGAGTTGTTGTTGTTGTCCTCATTGACGCAAATGGCTAAAGAAAACACCTACAAACACACACACACACACACACAAATGTGCAAACATTTGTATGTATCTAAGTATGTATTTATTTCGATTATCGAAAATTTGCAAGGAAATTCGTGAGTGAGCGCGATAAAGAGACGAATAAAGTAAACGAAAATCAAACACACAATCAAAAAGATAATTTTTATAAGGCACAGTACGCACTCACACCAAGAACTGCCAACTGATAATTATTTTATCAATGCAACAAAAATAAATAAATATGAAAACTTATTGAAGATCCACGAACGATGCGCACAAAATAACTGGTTCAACTGATCCATTTTTCTTTCATTTTTCGCTATTTTAATTTTCACTGCTCATTCCAATTCCGTTTTGTTTGTTTTCGTTGTGATATGATAAATCTGTTTAAGCATTTAACAGATTAGATTTTTGTAGTCAACTTGCTGACGTAAAATCAGTGTGCAATCAAAGAAAGGTAAATATGTATATATGTGTGTGCGTGCATGTGTGTTGTGTGTGTATTCTGTCTAGATGAATATCTGGAGTAAAAGTGCACAAATTTACTTGTGCTTCGGGTCGGTCATGTCCCAGATTCGCTTGGTGTTGTACTACTTTTCGCTATAACTGTTAACCAGGTCAATCTCGTGCAGACATTCACTTTCAACTAGTCTCATTTACATATTTACATGTGTGTGTGTGTGTAAAACATACCCTGCTTACAGCATATTCAGGCAATTGGGTCAATGGCTCACAGGCAAAAAGGAGAGCATAGACCAAAAACTGTAATTAAAGGGTGTATTCATCAAATTCTAGGATATCTCTCAGTCTGCTTTCCATGCAAATTTAATACACACATGCACACAGCTGTGTGCAGACGACACACCCACACATGCAAACAGCAGGCAGGCAGGCAAGAAGGAGAGAGCAGGCGTTACATTGCGATTACAGCAACAACAGAAGTTAAAACAGAAGTCAGCAGAAGTCAGAAGAGGGGGAATTGGTTTAATTTATTGTTACAGTTGACAACTTCTTACAACTATATATACATGTTATATATGTAAATAAGTATCCTATGTACTTACTACAATTGCCATACACATTTGAGTATAACTTTGATGCTTTTTCGTCGCCTTTTGAGTACGAGAAAGGCAATTTCACGCACAGAGAGAGACACAGACACTAACTAACACAGACACAGACACACACAGTCACTCGACGAGGAGCAGCAGCGAGACAAGCGATTGATTTTTAGATTTGCAGTTTTCCGCTTTTGTTTTCGACGTATTCAAAAATGTTTTATATTCAATTTAACTGACAATTTAATGCTTGTGGGCGACATTAACGCGACGTTTGGCTTCTCTTGCTTCCGTGGTCAAATGCTGTAACCTCAAAATGATTTTCACTCAAATTTGTGTCGATGAGGAGACGCAGAGACAGTCGAAGTAATAACCGTAGACCCAGACTTTTCTATAAACGTAACAACGAATTTCAATATATATTCAAGTAGGCTGCACTAAATTTGTTCACTCGCAACTAATTTTGAATTCCAATTAGTTGTAGCTGGTATCAGTGCAAATTCTTAAAACAAGAATATTTTTTGTTAAAAGCTGCCAGTGTGACCGCATGGCATATGTGCTAAAATACCAAACGAAAGAGGCATTACCAGTACAAGCCAGTCTACTGTTAACTGTGTGGAGCAAAACTGTTAACTAATATTTGGGATTTTTGTGCACATTTTGTAAATACATGCATATATACTTTGTATTTATTATTTGTAAATAATTACGAGGCGTCAAGTTGATTCATGCCGAAGCGAAAAACTGAAACAATTGAAACTGATAAAAACATGGCAAGCCCAGCAGCTGAGGAAATACAGGTTAGTCAAAATATTTATACCTGATAAAGCAAATAAAACTTCAATTTAACATATTTCTTCTGCAGATCATGGACGATATTAGTATAAGCAAAGATGACCCCATTGCGGAGTATAAGAAGTTAATGAAATCGCGTGTGGAAGTGGATCAAATAGTCGCAGATAGCATCACCAAGGAGAACTTTCAGAAAGTCGCGTCTGCAGCCCGCGACGTTGTCTGGCAATTGTTGTTCAGCAGCGATGACGTCACGGCTGAGTCACAGCAGAAAGCAGGGGATCTACTGGATGATTACAAAGCGGATGCGTGTTTCTACGATCCATGGCCATATAATGAGTGGATTGTCAAGCTGCGGGATGAGCTGCTGAAGCGCAAGTTGTTGGATTTCTGGCGTGACACCGTTGTGAAGAAGCAACTGGGTCCCTGTTGGTCGAGAGATTCGGATCTGATCGATTCGGGGGATGCGCCTCCTTTGGAGTTCTATGCCCAAGCCGGCTGTGTGGCACCCTTTGCCGCCAGCCTGAAGGTGCGAGCTGCCGATGCCGAGGCCGAGAAGGCTTTGCAGCGTGATGAAGTGGCTGAACGGGAGGCTAACAATGCAGCTGCCCAGACGGGCAACTTTGAGGCCAAGATTGGCAAGGAGCAGCCACTCAGTGAATACCGTGACCTGATGAAGCGTTACGTCCTCACCAACGTTAGTGTGCCCGACGAGATACACCAGCAGAACGTGAACAAGATTGCCAAGGCGGCACGTGCTGCCATCTGGCAGCTGCTCTTCGAGGGCACGCCCACCGAGGCGGACTTCGAGGAGGCTGCAGAGCTGCTGGAGGAGTATAAGAGCGATGCGGGCTTCTATGGTCCTTGGGAGTTCAACGAGTGGATTGTCAAGCTGCGCGATGAGCTGCTGCAACGTGAGATGCATCAGTTCTGGGGCGAGAAGATTGTCAAAATGGAACTGGGTCCCTGCTGTTCCCGTGACTCGGATTACTTCTCCGGCAACGATGAGTTGCCCTGGGAATTCTATCTCAAAGCGGGCTTCGTGGCGCCCTTCGAGCAGGATAAGAAGTAGTCCAGGGCGGGCTTACCCCTTATTGGAATCTTATTGGAACTCAAAGTTAACCAAAGTTTTTAAAACTTTTATACATTATAAATTTTTAAGTTATGCACTGGCGAAAAAGAACGTTTTGTGATTGTTGTGAGTATTAGAATATTCACAAAACCGCGTTTGTTGTAATTTTTATAACTTTTGTATACATATAAATTCAATTGATATAATCAGTGATTTTCAATAAAGAATTTTAACAATATATTAAGAAACTCCATAAGTGAACGGATATTCAATATATTTAAAATATATTATAATTAATTAAATATGACCGAAAATGAATGCAACTGGTAGAAGAAGGCAACTTCAATCCCACAAAGTATATATATTATTGATCTGCATCAACATTCAAGTCGCTATAGTCTGTATAAACAGCTAGATCACAGTGCCTATTAGCAGGCTCTGATTTTATTGCATCTATTAATGAGTAGACTCTATCATAAAATAAGATATTTTCAACGGCAACATAGGTCGAAGGGTATCCCATGTTGCTTGCGTTTTTTTTTGCTTTTGTGTGCGTATCATCTATCAACCAAATTATTTCGTTACAAACGGATAATAAACATATAATTTGGTTTGTCTATCGACGCAGAAAAGTATGCAACGCAGAAAAAAACCAAGGCATAGAAATTTCTAATTGGTTGAATTATTATAATTTAATTATAATTTGTTACTTGCTAAAAAATATACTAAAAAAAAGGATTCTTTTAATCGTATATACATAAATATAATCGAATGATACAATTATTATAACTCAATAAAATAACAATAAAATTCCTTCAAAATTGATCAACTGTTTCAAATGGAAATCATTTATATCTTATTAAAAAGTTTATAATTATTAAGAAATAAATAATTGCCTGAGTCAGGTGGGGAGAGGGGAAATGCGCAACAGGTAAGCTGCGTGTTAATGAATTCTCATAAATAAAGCCGTTCGTTTGTTTGCGGTCGACAGATTTATCCAATATTCATGAGAATGCCGCCCACCGATAAATAAATTCGATATGCCTCCTGCTCCCTAGTCTGCTCTCTTTCTCTCTCGCTCTCCCTTCCTCTCTCTTTGGGCGTGAAGAGAAAGTTTGCACCTGTTGTTGTTTTTGTTGTTCTTGTCGGCTATTGTTGTTGCTCTCTTGTGTAATATTCGCAATATTCCGTTGTTGGTAATAAATAAATTGTATTTTTGCGAGTCGGCCAACATAAAATATGCGCGCTATCCGATTTTCATGGCATTGCCAATGCATAAAGAGCGCCACAGTGGGCAATAATTCATTTTTATTATCTCTTTCTATGCAGAGGCATCTGCTGCAGTGGCAGTGGCAATGGCAGTTGCATGGGCGAAGGGGTGTGGCAAGCGAAAGTGTTGCGCGACGGTAGCAAAGGAATTACAGCTAAAAATACTTGTGTGTGTGTTTGTGTTTGTAAGGGAGCCCTGCAACTATCGATAGTTGGAATATCGCTTTGTCATCTGGGTGTTCCTTTTTGTTATCGTTCAGTTTAAACTTTTGCGTGCTCGGGATTTCATGAATGCAGCACAACTATCAATAGTTTTCGTGTTTTGTCTTCTACATGTTTCTTTATGTTATCGATTCGTTGGAATTGGTAAGTGCATTGAACTGCTGCCAGTTTAGCTTTTTTCCCGTGAAGTCTTGATTTTTGCACAGTGCAATCGACAATACCCAGTTCAACCCCTTAGAATTAATTTAATTTGGATATTCTTCCCTTCAAAACTGGCAGAACTGGTGCAGTGAAACTCCCGATAGCTATCGATATTCTATTTTATCTTGCAGGTCAAATAATAACATGCATCGATTAATAGTACCGATCTTATCTACTCTTATTATTTGCAGTACCTGTTCAAATTTTTGGGAATTTCTCAACTATTTTACATTTCTTCCTAGAATTAAACTTAAAAAAATTAAAGCGTCATGGAAAGATGAACTTCGAGTTTTCATTTAAAAAGAAAAATAGTTAAAACCATTATTAGAATTTAAAATTTACTATACAATTGTTTACGGCATTTTCAGCCTTATAATAGAATAAGAAAAATCAAAATCAAGTTTGTACTTCATAAAATTATATTTGCTTAAGGCTAGAAAATGATAACTTATCCACACACATATTATTTAATAATTTCTATATATATTTGGAATATTTCACCTGAAAAATTGAGTATTGTATTTAGGTACATCAGTTGACATGAATCAGGCCACATCTTGTTATACGAATTCGGTTTTACAGCGATAGACTCGAAACGAGTTCTCAGAAACTGTCCAAGAATATTTCTCGTATTTCTGTCTTTCTTCAAATAAATAGAATTGCTTTGAAATTAACTCGAATACATTATAAAACACTTAAATTTGCCTTAAAAAATAGTTACTTTTTTACTGTTCTTACTTTACAGTCGGAATATATATGGTATATAGGTAATTAAAACTAGAGAATATTTGAACGCTAAACTAAACTTAAGACGGGGAAACGCCAAAGGGAACAAAAAATGGGAAATTGAACTTAAGTGGGGAAATTTAGTTACACTGACTAGAGGAGATTTTTTGGTCGAAAATGCTTCCTGGTTTGGTTTTCACTCTCTCGGGAAATAGTCTAAACGGAACTTGAACTAGAACCTCAAAACTAAACCAAAATTAATAATTAATTAATTAATTTAAACAAATATAATGGGACAACGCAACTGCAACTGCAACTAAAACGAAACTTAAAACTTTGCGTCCTTTTGTTAAAAATTTTCTCAAATAAAATATCTACTAGGTGAAGGAGTGCGTGGCAAGTTCATTCAGCGTAGAGTAGACGAGAGCGCGATTTGACCAGGGTGCGGGAACGTGAAGGCGCTGACCCATGTGATGAGCCAAGGGAGCCGCCGCCACCTCCTTCAGCTGTGCCACTCCCACCTCCTCCTCCTCCACCACCGATGCCACTGTCGCCGCCGCCTTCGCTGTCGCTGCACTGCCACGACTTGGTCTTGGCACGAAACAGACGATACTCCTCATTGTGGGCTGGTGCCAGCATGGGTACATAGTTGCAGGGCTCGCACAGATCCGCATAGCAGCTGTAGAACTCCTTGTAGCCATTGTGCAGTAGATACAGCTCCGGGTAGTCCAGGGTCGGGTAGTTGTGCGTGTGCAGGCTGCGATCGTTGTTCCGCAGGAAGCGCAACAGCTTCGGGCCGCGCTCCGAAGAGAACTCGCAGTGGAAGACATAGATGTTGCGCTCCTCTTCCTTCTCCGGCGTCGCCTGCTGCTCTGTGCTGCCCGGAAAGGCTTCCTTGATCTGCTGGCGTGTGTACAGATTGAGGGCGCCACGTATGTGTCCACCGTCGAACTCGTATGGATAGCGACAGTCGATTATCTTGAAGCGACTCGCCAGCTCAGCGAATTCGCCGCGCAGCAGACGTGCGAGTGTCTCACAAGAGATGTTCTTCAGATCCCGATGCCGCACGCCCTGGAGCAGCACAGGCAATGCACATGGCTTGCTCAGGTCGCCAATCAGCTCGGGTTCATCCCCCAGAGCATTCAGTATATCCACATTATTCATGGACATGGACTTGCGCAGCTGACGCTCTTGTGGCTGCTGCTGTGTGGCTCTCTTTTGTGGCTCTGGCTTGGCAACACTGGCGACACTGTTGTGCCTGAGAGGAGTCATGTCCAGTGGCTCTTGCTGCGTCATGCTGAGGCAGCGACGCACCGAACGAGTGCTCAGGGCGAAGCTTGAGCTGCTGCTGTTGTTCGTTGGCTCCACTTCGGGTGTCTTCAACTGCCCACTGATCAGTGCATCTAGATCCCCGGGCAGCTTGTCGAGCGGACACTCGTCCAATGCCTCCAGCTCGAACATGGCCATGTATTCATCGTCCAGAGAGTTGCCAGAGTCATAGCTGGACACACTGTTCACGCTGTTGAAGCTGCGCATTGTGCTCGATTTGGGTGTGCCGTTGTTGGCATCCAACAGGGTGTTCCGCATGTTGTGCGACAACTCTGTAATGGGCGACAGGGTGCAGGAGCTTACTGAGATTTGTCGTTGCAACATTCTCTGCAATGGCGACTCCAGTGAGGAAGGCTTCGCGGCCTTCCCGTACAGCTTGCAGCGCTTTGCTGATCGTCTGTCGATGCACTGCAGCTGTGGATCATGTTCCCCAACCCCCTCATCACCGTGCAGCAGCAGCATGTCGGCGTGCTCCTCCTCCTCCCCGGACTCCTCTAGCATTAAACTTAAGCGCTTGCTTGCCATGGCCGATGTCGATCAGCTGCAATTATAGAAAGTAAATGTATTCAGCTGTTCACCTCATCTATCCTTCTCACTCACTCATTCACCAGGATCGCGGGGCTTGTAATTGTTGTTTTATTTAATTATAATATAATTATTTCTTATTGTTATTTATTTCAATTGGCGGCGTCCTTCGTTCTTTTTTGTGCATTTCTTACTGCTCGTTTCTGATTTTCGCGCGCTCTCACTCTCTCCTGTCCGTCTCTAGTTGGCGTCGTTTTCATTTTCCGCTCATCCCACACACACACACACACACACACACGCAAACGCGACTCTTTCATGCGCGCGCACACACGCACAATGGTAAACAGAGCGCGTTAGAGGTGGGCGATAGTTTGATCTTGAACTTTCATTGTTTCCGTGTCAATCACCAGCTGATTGGCTTTGTAAATTCACCACATATACGATTTGTCATTTGAATACGATTTTCATTTGAAGTTTAAAGGGAATGTAAAATATTTACTTTAATTTTTCGCAGAGACTTCTACGATGCATTCAAGATGCGTAAATAATTAAATTTTAAATGCATACAGAGAATGGTTGAGGTGAAATTAAATATTAAATGCATACAAAGAATGGTGAGTTTGATTGTGATAAGTCACATCTCAAGTCGACTAACAGCTGATTGGAGACAGCTTTTTTTCAAAACACAGTAATATATATGAAAATATTGGTTTTGATTAAAATATGGAAAAATTTATGATGAGCTATTTCTATTATTAAAACTATTAAATATTTTATATACTTTCAGTTTTATTATATGTCATCTGACTTTTTTCTTGGCT
The DNA here is from genome assembly GCA_018903675.1 of Zaprionus capensis. Taxonomy (NCBI): domain Eukaryota; kingdom Metazoa; phylum Arthropoda; class Insecta; order Diptera; family Drosophilidae; genus Zaprionus; species Zaprionus capensis. The sequence continues at coordinate 1,606,091 of JAEIFN010000040.1, read as the reverse complement.
TTGTCACCTTCAATCTTTATAGCAAGTGTCATTGCCAAAAACACAACTCAGGTGCTGTCAAAAGATAATTACCGTTTTGCGCAGACGCCAACACATTATGACAAAAAGAACACGATTTGTAAATTACATATATCGCAACCAGTTTGTGTCGAACACGGGCGTGGTAAGTTGAAATAAATTTTCGATTAAGTTGATTAGTTTTGATAGCCATGTAAAGAAAAAACAAAGTTAATTTTGTTTATTGTACAATTGACATAACTAGCTAGCAAATAATTATTTATTTATTCAATGGAGAAATATGAAAATCTGTAGAATTGTATTATAATTAACTTAGAGTAGATTTAACAATAATACTTATGTTGAAGGTAGAGAAATGAATCAATTAAATCAACTGCTTATGATTTTTTTACATATTTCCTATTCCAATTTGCAATTATCAAGATGATTTCCAATTCGAATACAATCTATTTATCGAGTAACTTGTAATCGATAATACTAACCTTAAACAATATTTCACCATGATTCCGTTGATTTTGTCAGCTAATAGGATCCGTTACCAGTGTTGCCTAATGTCATCCTTTTATCGCTTCAAGTGCATGCGACAAAGCGCGAGATTGACAACATTAATTAGTATTTTCTGGTATTTAACGCGTAAAGTTGCTGTCAAGGAGCTCGCAAAGGAGATTTCGAAATCAAAATTCGAACATTTCACTTCACAGTCGGTGCGAACAACACCAAATTGACAGGCAACTTAAAATACCCGTTTGCGCGTTGATCTCTCCCTCCTTTCCACATTACCTTCGGCGTCTCTTTGCCATCCATTTGTGGCCAGTTCATGCCTGTCTGCCACGATTAGTGGCAGCAACTGGCAGCTCCTTAAACCAACTTTATTGGCAAATGGGGCGAAGACGTGCCTCATTTTATTTTCATGCATTTTTTCATGCGCTCTCGTGCAACTATTTAATGCGCATGATATAGGGTATTCCGTTTACCAAATGTAGCATGTTATATCATCTCTATGGAAAAGTAGATGATTTTGGAAGATTTATAACTAACATATAAATGAAAAGAATGTTTTATATTCAAATTATATTCAATTACAATGTTTTATATCATTTTGTATTTTCTTATTTATTTTCATTTCATTGTTGTATTGTATTTTCATTTCATTGTTGTATTGTATTTTCATTGTTTAGAAGCAAAATTTTAAAATTCTTTGTATATGTGTTGAAATAAGTTTCTAGCTGCATTCACATGGACAAATTATGCCAGTTATAGATAGTTATATGATAAACAATTATTATTTTTATGATAAAACAAGATTTCTGAAGAAAAGAATAGGAAAGTAAAATCATTTTCTTTTATAGGGTATCTGCTAGACTCCCATTGCTTGGCACACCCATTCTATCTTGTTTTCTTTTTATGTGTTCATGTGCGCGGCGCGTACAATTATTAATTTGATACGATATAATTGACATGTTGGCGATGCCAAAAGGAAGCACTAACATGCAGCCGGATCGGTTGGCAGCATGATGGCAGGGATGGAGGTAAGAGAAGGGGAGGGGCAGGGCAACAAGCTAAGTCAGAGCGACGCATATTAACGCCACACGTCGCACACAGACCAGGGCCAAGACGGTGGACGGACACGATGGATCTTGGCCACGTTCACTTCACGTCGGCGTCTTTCACTGCTGTCTCCTCCTCACCCTTCTCCCTCTTCCCCCTTCTGCTGCCGTCACTGGCTCCGTCTGTCTGGCAGGCAGGCGTGTAAATTGTTTTTACTTAATCGTTGCGGACACAAACGCACATGTTGCTTGCCACAGCCTTACCAGTTGCTGCTGCTTGCCTCTCCCCCTCCCCCCTCTCTTCTTTGCCCGATCCTCGTTCGATATCTGCTCTGGCTGTGGTGGCGCGCTTTTGGTAATTGCAGTTTGGGCCCCGCTGCTTCTGTCTTGCCAATCGTCAGAGGCTTGTGCAAAATTGTTATTGGTAGTCAACTTGTTGCTGCCGTTGTTGGCCAACTTAGTCGGTCAGGCAGACATGCAAATGTTGCTGCTGTTGCCGTTGCTGCTGCTGCTGTTGTTACCGTTGTCTAATGTTGCTTGTTTGTTATTTTTTATGCAAATTTTCGCGTTGTTTTTTTTCTCTCTCATTCTGCTTTTGACAAATTGTCTGTTGGACTTAATGACGGAGCGTAGCACAGCGAGTAGGCAGGTTCGTTTATATGCATAATTGTGTGCTTAACCCGACAGTCCCCGATCGGGATGCCCGATACCACTAGGGTGGGGGATACATACGTGTGTGTCTCTTGTGCCGAGGGGGAGAGCTCCACAAATTGCCGGTAAATGCCTCGATTTTGGTGTAGTATGTATATTAAATTAAGTCCCAATTCATAGTTGGTGTATTAATTGGCATCCGGGGATCGGGGATCAATAAACTGCCATAGCGACAGATTGATATTGGCCACATTACAAATGTTGTGCTATTTACAATGGGAGGTAAGCTAACAAGGATTATACGATCACAAACTAAGTGGTATGTGAATACCGTTAATGTGTTACCAACAGTAGAATCGAGTTATCGATTTGAAGAAAAGATTTCATTGTGGTGATCTGGCAATGCTTAACTATTGATAACATTCGATTACTTTCATACTTGCACTGCTAATATTTTCTCTTTTTTTAGTTTACCAATTATTTCTTTGTTTATAAATAATAGTAATATATATAAATAATAATGATATACATATATTTTATTTGATAAAAGATTCTGAGAACATAGGAACTAGTTATTTTCTAAATATTTAGTAAACTTGAAGAGGAACTATTAAAAAAAATACTTTTATTAATTATACCATATCCATCAGTATTGTTATTATTACTAAAGCTAATCCAATTGAAGTTACTAACTAAAAGCTATCAGATTCAATACTATTCATATGTTCATTCTAGAGAACCTTTCTTAATTTATTAGATGTATTTAATAGAATATCATACAATGTTTAAAAATATAATTTAGAATAGAGAGAATTAACATCATTCTATAATAAAAATTGCTTAAGCATTTGAATTCGAGTATACTAAAAATCTTGAAATATTATGAAATGGATTGATGCTCAGTTCATTAGTGAGTAAGTTCTCTTTTTCTAATTATAGTAAAACCATAAGTATATAATCATACACTGTTAAATGATACCCACATAATCGGCACCTATAATAATACTTATTAAATAATTCCCTAAAGTACAGAAATATCAAAGTACATAAATAACAAATTTAAAGCATGCTGGATAAATATCGGTTTGATAACCAAAGGATAAACTTATTATCTCTGGCAACTTGTATAAGTATAAGTACATGTATTTCTGGCAACTCTTTGGGGCCCTGAACGAAGGCATTAAATTGAATGCGATGCTCACTTTTCTTATAAACTCCGACTAATTTGTATGATTATGCAATATGCTTGATATGCTTGCAGAGAGCCCTCAGCTGAAATTGAAAACAAGTACGGGCATGGGGCGGGACCATCCACTGATTATGAGTACTCCTCTTCGGGGCCATAATATGCTACATATGCTATACTACAATATATGTACATATATACACGATGGGTTTATGGACAGCGAGTGCGAGCTGTGAGTGAAATAAATGGCTTCATAAAATTTTGTAACCATAATTTAGTTGAGCACACGAGGCAGAGATGATGATGACGATGACGATGACGAGGAGGAGAGCAAATTGTTTTATCAGTTGATAGTTTGTTGTACCCCAAAAGAAACATCTTCGCCCTGGCCACGCCCCGCGTCGTGTATACATTGCATTTACATACATGGGGCCACGATTATTGGGGCGGACAAGGACGGACGACGGAAATGTGTCTGCAGGCACAAAGTGTGGCCATTAAGCGATGCATTATAATTAACTGAACAAGACGGGGAACGATGCCGATGCCGCTGCCGATGTGGAAAGCAGCTGCCAGCAGCGGAAATTGTTGATAAGAGTCGCATGATAACATCATCAATAGTCGTGCCTCGCAGGCAACCTGTGCAATTATTTAAATTATATGTACGGCATTTGTGTTCGTTTAAAATTAAATTAGTATAATGTTGTTTTCTCTTTTGTTCCTTGTCTCTCTCTTTATCTTTCTCTCTGTCTTTCCTTTTTGTTGGCTTACGCCAAAAGTCTATAATCAGTTGGCAGCCCCGGCAACTTGTCCGTAATTGGCAGCTTCTGGCCTGGTCCTAGTCACACCATCGCGCATGCTTTGTCGGCGTCGGCTCAGATATTGCCACTAATTATATAGACACTATATAGTATATACTCTACGTTCACGCCGTTCACATCTGGCGCATCTGCCAGTTAAACACGGCCACTGACAGATGAGATTTTAATGGTGTTGCCCGCAATTGATCGACACCAGTGAATCCTCCCTCCTCCACTTCCCTTTCCTTCCCTACCCTTTCTTTAATGACACACTCTTACCTCAGGGGGAAATGGATTTACTCGCTTCGTCGATCGATTGGGGTCTTCAATGACTAAAAGGCTGAAGTATAGTTTTGTTGTAATTTGCCCTCGATTAATTGTGCAGAAACTGAAGGGTATCATTTATCAGCACTTGCCTGGAGTGTGTTATCTATTTATAAGTGGTTAATTTTGTATGGAAAACGGGAAACAATATATTTAAATTTACAACAGTGATATTAATTTTTATCATAAATCTTCTATGAGAAATTACTTAACAAGGAATCTACAAAGCTAAACAAATATTATATAAATATTGAAAAATAATAATAATAATAATAAACTAAATGACATAGGGCTGTTTATGAATAGTATAAATTTACAAATGATCAAAACTTTTATTGAAATATTAAAACACTTTTAAGAGTTTCCAAAATCAAAGATTTAATAAACAAAAACAGAATATATATTTATTTTATATGCTGATGATTGAGTTCCAGTTTAATATATTATTTTGTTCAAGAAGATTGACAACATCAAAGCTCAAATTTCATATTTTGTAGAAATGTCGACCAGTTGAGGCTAAGTTATGGATTTCTTTAGAATATAGCTTCCAAATAAGTCCTGCAGGGAATACAATAGATCTACAAAGTTGCAGTACATCTCCTTCCAACCAATAATAACTTTAACTATTTTCCATTGTCCATTAGAATTGTGTACATTGTTGAAGCAGATTTACTCAAAGTGACATTATGTGATCAATAATTATCGTTGCCAAGACCTTGAATAGTTCAGAGCAAAGGTTAGTAATGTGATCGATAACAGCATCGATTAACTTCGAGTCGATATAGCGCTAATAACGTTGTTCACCACGCAGCAGAGTGTGAGAGGGGAAATTGGTAAAGGGGTGGTAAAGAGAGTAGAGGAGAGAAGAGGAGAGAGGGTTATCTCACTCATCATACATAATTGATGTTTTTGAGTGGTTAATTTCCAGCATTTTCTTGGGGCTCTCTCGGCTGGGGCTTATCAAAATCATTAGCAGCAAGAAAAATGACTGAAACAAAAGGCAAAGTGTGTAATTTTTATGGCCAACACACACACCACTAACACAAACACACACACACATACATATAGACATACACACACATAATCACTCGCAGAGGTAACACAATTTAACACCGCTGCCAATGTAGCCATCAGGCGGCATGCAATGTTCGGCTAACGAGCAAAAACAACAACAACAACAACAACAACAAGTTCTGCTGCCGTTGTGGTAATCAATTTTAAAATTTATGACAAAATTTGCAGCTTTAAATTATGCCATTAAGCACGGCATGTAACTCATATCGTCAGGCGGCAACGCGTTGGCTTGAAACAAGAAAAGGCTGAAGGAGAAACATGTTAACTGCTTTCTTGTGTGTGTCTGTATCTGTGTATGTGTTCGCGTGTGCCTGCCTGCCTGACTGTGTGTGTGTGTGCATGCAATGGCGTTTGCATTATACGCTCGTATTTCGCCACATTCAACAACGCTGCAGAGTTGACGGGTGCCATAACTCATGCCCCACTGCCGGAGCCAGTCGAGAGTCCGACACCGACTCCAGCTCCAGTCCGAGTTGTTGCAATTACAACTGGACACCACATGCTACAGCTGCCATGTGCTCATGTCTGCGTGCGCGAGTGTGCCTGTCTGTGTCTGTGTGTGCGTGTGTGTGTGTGTCGGCGTGTGTGTTAAATATTGCAATTTATCACGCAAATGCGTTTTTCAATTTTAACATGCCGCCAGGCATCATAAAAACGTTACAAACCTACAATATGAGCCAACACAGAGAGAGAGAGCGGAAGAGACGGCGAGAGAGGAGGGTGAGGCATGTGGAACCCCCCACAAAAAAACTAAAGGGAAGTGGCAAATCCACCACACGCTGCCCACGTTGATGACGGCTCACGTATCGCTAGCTGAGGTGCCTAGGCTCACTCACAATGTGGTGCGAGTGGGAGGGGGCGTAGAAGGGGAAGAAGAGCACGGTGTCATGTGGTGTATGCCAGTGTTGGGCAGCTGACACAGCTGAATAGACAAGATGAGAGCGGCAGAGAAGAGAGAGAGAGTGAGCAAAGAAGAGAGAGCAGGAAGAAGAGTGCGAGATGATGCCGCATGACAAGCAATTCTTTTACAGCTGCCCAGCGTGAAAAGCTCATAAAGCAAGCAGGCCTTCGACACAATAGAAAATAATATATATCGATTGTACCATCCATAAATTTTTTCGATAGTTTTACAGTATTTCATCAAAAGATTCATTTGTAATACTTATTATACATTCTTTTCATTTTCACTGCTCTTATCTACCGATAGAGACCGTGTTCTATCGATAACATTAACATTTCTAAATTCCATCGAAACTATTGATAGTTTCACTTGCTTTCTTCCCTTTTACATTTTTCTCCATCGATACAGACTGTGTTTTCCCGATAATAATTAACATTTGAGGGTAATCGATTTTATCGAAAGTTGCATTACCATAAATGTTTTTTTAAAAACATTTCTTATATTTATAATACGTTCCTCGTTTTTTCCACTTTTATTATCTATAGATTTTAATCTACCGATAGATACAGTGTTCCAGCAGTAATACAATAATAACATTTATAATAATTACATTAATAGTTCGACTTATTTTTCTCTTTTGAACACTTTTCCCACCCATCGATAGTGACCGCGTCTTACCGATAATATTTAATATTCAAAATTCATTGATTCTATCGATAGTACCATCGACTATTTCTTTTAAACAAAAATATTTGTAAAAGTATTGATATCAACAACGATCAAATAAATTCCTTTTGGATGTTGTGCAAAAGGGATGCCGCTTTAGGGAATCGAAAGTGACATTAACAAAATCGATTCACCAAACATCAATAGTCGTTGCAGTTCATAATGAATGGGAAATCAAAGTATTTCAAGTATTTAACCGATACTTACGTCAGCTCGATATGCGCCTTAAGAGTCAAACAAACAGCAGAGAAAAAAAACAAAAAGTTGACGTGAATGCAAATTTGGCGCTGTCCGAATGCCCGAATCGGGTACTCAATTAATAGCCGACTTGCTCTACGTGGCACCCCAATTAGCTATGCACAATTTGGTATCGTATCTGGTGGATGTGTGGGGGCCACGCGGGGTGATGCATCTCTCACTCTTTCTTCGCTTTTGGCAATTGGAAATGTTGTGAGAAAGACATGGACATACTTAGTTAGGACCTGCCACACGACTAACGATGTTGTCTGCCACCATGTGGCCAACAGATTCGTACAGCTTCGTTTGTCGGGGGGCACTTGTCATCTGTCATCTGGTTGCTCGACTGTCGCCCCACAAGGAGGTGAGGGGGAAAGGAGAGGTGAGGTGAGGCGCAACTCAGCTTAATCGTGCACTCAACACCTGGGGGCAGCTGGGGCAACTGGGGCACCTGTGAGTCTGTGACATGCATTAGGCAACTGGCAATTTGCAAAATCAAATCGAAATATCGAAACGCTATTCGATTCATTTGCGTACCGATAAAGACATAAAAGACAAGGCGATAGGTTTATTGCAGATCTGTTGGTGGTAAGTGAACCACTTTGTGTTGAAGGTTTCTCTCTATCATTGGCTTTTGTTTGACTTTTTCCACTCGGAAATCTGATCTCACCAGAGACAAGGGTGTGTCAATGATGACTAAATATTTTGTTTATCATTAATATTTGTCCATGTTTTTGGTTTTTATTGTTTTCGAGTCGAAAATCTGTTGTCGCCTAAACGAACACACAATCTACGATCGTAGTGTATGCATAATATGCACATCTAGATACATCAGCGGCGCCACTAATGAAGTTTGTTATAAAATTTTATGGCACTCTTAAAATATTGTATTTTAATGATTAGTCCAAGCCCACCAAAAATCGACTTAATGTATTCTCCACTAAATGTAAAGTGGGCGATGAATTCGTATACGAATATCGTTTATAAACATCTCAAATAATGATGATAATAATCGTATAGTATGATATACTCTACTTCGGTTGACTGTTTGGCTAAAGCACAGTGAGGTCGAATAAATTTCTGAAACAGTTTCTAATTTACATTGACAGGTGGAACAGCAGGAAACAGTTTTACTTATTTTCTTCACACCAAATTAGTTTTTTAAGTTTTTAGGGCAGATATATTGTAGTTTCAGAATTGAGGTCTTAAGAAAGAAGTATGATTTAGTTGAAAGTTCTCTGTTCCCACTTATATGTAGTTTAAATGCTATAGAACAATTCTGAAAGTATTCACATATTCTTAGTCAGATCTGACAAATATATCATTATTTTTATTGCAACCATTAAATTCACTTAGTTTTTAAACCAGTTCAAGGCAAAACTAAATTGATTAAATAAATTTCGTAATCTATTTTCGCCTTCACTTAATTTGATTAATATTTTATTTGATTTAATTTGCAGTGTATTCGGATATTCGGCAACCTTCTAATGCATACTAATTTCTGCGCATTTGCTTGTTTATCGATGCGTTTTGTCATTTCGCAGAATTTAAATATTAAATTAACACAATATTTAATGTCAACAAAAATCGCGCGCATCATAAAATTGCTTAAAATATTTTTATGCGAACTTATGTGTTGCGTTAATATATTTATATATTTTTTTCTCTTTTTAATTTGGCATTTCGTTCGTACATATTGTTTCAAATTTATCTCTTGAGAAACCGCAAATTTTTCGGCGGCATTTTTGTGTGAAACGTTTCCTCGGACAAATTGAAATGTGTTAATATAAAACGCTATGCATAATTTAAATACTCTTTTTTTTTGGCAAAATGTTACTAATAAACCTGCACAACAATGCGAAATAGACAGCAAGAAACGAGAAATACGAAAAGAGCGAAGAATGAGTCAGTTTGCACGACTGTTGAATACCCTGCTCACAGTACAGTTTTTGGAATTATATATTTTTATTCTTGGTATAGCAATGAAAATATATACTAAGGTAAACTTTATGTATTCTTCCACTTCTTTTATCTACTGTACACGTATATACCCCGATTTCTATTTTGATCAGGCTATAACAATGCTCTTAGTTCCAGTTCATGATCGAACTGTCAAAAGTCATTAGAATCGAGCTGAGATGCCTTAACAGTTGTGCCATAATTTATGCTAATTGCCTGCGAAATGTAAATTAGCGACTTAACTTACAATACAACAATAGATCTATAATTTTATAAACTGTCCGATTTGAATATACGGGTTGTCGGGCTGTCCTCTGCCTCCGCCTTGATTTGTCGTGACGTTGTCGCATTTGACTTTTATACTAAGTGCCCATTGAGTTTATTTCAAGCTGCTTTGTATTCAATCAAATGGGACCGTAACAATGGAAAAGCCTAGACATATATATACTATATATATGGGGAGTATTGTACTTGTCAATATTGCTTAGCACAATGAGAATTAATAAGGAAATTTATACAATGAACTCAACGATTTAATTTATGACCAGGCCAACAAAAGTTTCAACTGTTATGAACCGAAGATGAATGTAAACAATAGGAATAGTTAACGTTTATTTATTGTTTCTTGATTGGTTAAATTTTTAAATTCTCCTGACAGCAGTTTGCTATGATATTTATGATACACAGAGTACGTCACAACAGCGCAGTGTAAACTTTAGGGGATTTCTTTTAGTATATGTTAAAGATTTAGATTATTGTTAATTCTATCAATCACAAAGTAATAATTGACTTAAACTTATATATCAAATTAGTAATTAGTGTGTTCGAGAGTGTTGTTATAATCCTAATCAAAGAAATTAGTATAGGAAATTTAATGGATTATTAGAAAAATAAACAGTCGCCTTGGAAAGTAAAAATTTGATTAGATAGATTTGTTTTCTTTATTCATTGCATATATGATACTCTCACAGTAATTAGTCACTTTAGCGACGTGGTATTTATTTAGCTACGCTTATCGTCTCTATTTGCAGTTTTATGCTAATTAGTCGGATGTTTCGTAGAGTCGCAATACTCATTTCGTTTATTTGATGGGGCTGATGGAATTCCGCGAATTCGATTGGGCTTATCCGAACCGAACATCATCATATTTTAGTTAATTGCTTTGGGTAATTTTAAATGCGGTCAAATTAATTAGCCAATTGCAGTTGTTGCTTGTTGTTGTTATGCCATAAATATATTTTATGTAATGTTCGGTTAATTCGAATCCAGATGCAAGAGCGGCTGTTGCGGCTTATAAATGTAGCTGTCAGTTGTCATAATTTATAGAATAACTGTCAGTGCTGCAACACCTCCGTACACGATTTCCTCCAGCTTTTGCTGCTGCTGTTGCTCCTCTACTTGGAGAGGCCCGAAAATGTATCGTAATCATAGCGTCAACATATTTGATTTATGTGCACAGTTTATTTCTCAAGCAAATTTTTATTTATACCCATTGTGTGTTCAGTAGGGTTTAATAGGTTTATGGATAATAGAAAACATGTTCAACAGGTTGAGAACGGCTTCGAACTGTCCTGATAAGCCATATATAATTATACTCTCTACAGGAAGAGGAGAGTAAGTTAGTTTGACATGACAATATAGAATATTGAGTATACATAAAGCTAGAGAAATGTATAAGCTAATTATTCTCTTAATTTTATTCAAATACCATAATGAAAATATCATAAGAAAAGTAACTGGTAATGTACTTCCAGAGACTTAAGATCATATTGCTTGTATGTGTTATTAATAGTTTAAGTACACGGTATTTCACAGTCGCAACAAACTCAGTTAACTGGATTTTTTCTATATGTTGAGCACGCTTTGACGCTCTTGGGAGCCGCCAAATAGGAGCTAAGAGAGGTGTGCAGTGCCAAGTTTGGGTGGTTGGTTAGGTGGATAGGTGAGGCTCAGGCTCGAGCTGGGGCTGCGCCATCGAACAGAGTCTCAGTCTACAAGCTGGAAACTTCCAGTTGCGCGACAGTTGATTATGATTAAGTGCCAAGCCAAAAGCCAAAGCTGAATATCATATTCCATGTTTTGTCATAAATAATTTTAATACACTTGCAGAATTAACATACTTTGACTGGCACGTAAGGGAAATGATATACGAGCTCTCGGTCTCTGACTGAACACCTGAGAAGTAAAACAAAGTTTTACTTGTTTTAATTGATTAGATTAATAAATTAGAGGAAATACGAGTTACTTAATTATAAAATATGCATGTGGGAAAATAAATAAAAATATTATAGATTGGCAATATTTTTGCAATCAAATATTATTTAAAATATTTTATGTTTGGGGAATCTTTATTGATTCGTCTCTATAATGAAGCTGACTTATTAGAAATTTATTTTAAAATGCAAGAGTATTCACAGTTCGGTTTTACAGCAGCAGCATCATTTATTATAGCATGAGACTTAAAACAGTTTTGTTGCTACGGAAACAGACAAACCGGAAGTTGTATGCAAATATTCGTGGCATTGTCATATTTCTCTTCTATCCCCTACGCTATATATATCTCTCTGTGTCTCTTACTCACGTTTGTGTCTGTGGACACAATTGCCATTTGAAGTCATTTGTTTCAGTTTTCTCTTCACATTCGGCTTTGCCCAAACACAAATCAAAGCTAAATGGCATTCATAAATCAATCAATCGCACTATTGACAGGTAGTCGGAGCGCGTCAGGCTGATTGACGAACGTTGTCTTTGAAAGTTTATTAAAAAGAAAATTCAAAACAATATGTTATTAACAGCTGCATACTCTTAGTATATTTAAATTATACTACAAATATCATTTTATCTTTTTGCCGATGAAGTTTTTCTCAACAAAAATTGATTGAAAATAAATGGATGTGTAAAGTAACCTTATCAGTAGTAAAAGTTAATGAAATAAATAAATAAATTAAGTTTAAAGATAAAAAGTAGTAAAAGTAACCTATTTTTATAAAAATCTACAAATTTCCTCTTCAATTAAATTAATTTATACTACAACAATCCACTTTAAATAGAAAGAATTCGCATATACAAAATACATTTTCAAACTTATGATAGAGTATTAAAGAGTCTGTGGTCGCATCGCTACTATTTTCTTGGCAACGGCAGCAGCCGGCTGTCAGATTGATTTATGCGCAGTGCTTGACATATATAAATGGGCTGCGCTGTAAATAAAATGCGCATTGAAATATTAAAATGTTCAGTTGTTTGCATGCAAATGCCGCCAGTCGTACTATAACTAATATGGTTTTAGCAATTGCCGATAATTAAGCAGCGAATAGGTTAAATTGAATATGTTTCTACCTCGGCACCTAAAATACTAAATGATGGCGAAAAAAATGAAAGGAATACAGAGAGAAATCTCATTAGCCATGCCGAACCGTGGGTACCCTTTGATTTATGGGAATAAATATCGATAAATTAGGAATTGATAATTCAGTCAAATTATTTGATATCCTAATCAATATGATGTTTCATATCCGAGAGGCTTCAGCTACTCAAGTAATCTAAAAGTTCCTTGAAATATAAATAAAGCCAAGAAAGAAGGAATTCGATGGAATTCTTCGTGAAATGCAACGTAGAATGCGAGTATCGTAATTTTTGATATTTTCATAAAGTATTTCATGTGTGATATATTTCGGATAAATTCTTAGCTAATCTCGCACGACTATATATTTTGTGCAAATGATGTTGTTCAATTAAGCGCCGTGAATGTTTATGGTGTGCTTGGTCGGCAATCATAACTCAAATATGTTGACTATAATTTATGGCTTTAAAACGAGCCGCTGTGCCGTGACATGACGTAATTTAAGCATTAAGTAGAATGAATATATCATAGCGCGTATTTGTTATGCAAAAGTAAGCCAGAAAACAGAGACAGAGATGAAAAAATTAAAAAATAAAGAAAAATGTACGAATATTGTTTCGAAAACAAAACATAAATCTGTCAACACGCAATGCCATAAAAATTGTGTCACAATTAATAATTATACGTATTTCCCGTCTCTTTCCAACTTCTCTCTCCTTCTCTTTCTCTACCTTTTGTGTTAATCTTTTGTTTTTTTTCTCGGGAGCGGCAGTTGCTCTTGAGTATTGCAATTACAAAAAATATGGCCATCGATTAATAACGCCGATCGATAATTTATGTTGTTTTACATATTTTTGATAAATGACCCATAAAAGCAATGGGCAGATGCTATAAAAGCATTGTTGAGTGTACAGAAGGCTTAATCTGCTTGTTCCGGGCGACTTGAATTATCGATATCGATTGTTAAACAGGCTTCCAGTTGTTATAATGATAGTTGTAAAAATTAGCCATTAATTTATAGCTTCAGAAAGGCTTTAAAGTGTTTTTAATAGTCGATTATGAAGTGGAGATAAAGAGAAAATGAACTACAGAACTAGAAAAAGAACTAGTTCACGATAAATTGGAATAAACTTTCAATTGTTAATGATCATAATTATGAAGTGAAGAAGAACTAAAAGAACGATATCTTAAGAACTAGAGTTGGAACTAGTTCGAGTTATTTTGGAATAAACTTTTAATAATTATATTTCTGAATTCAATAAAAAGATTCTTTTAAAAGTTCACACAGCTTCTATTTACCTAGTTCATTAAGTTAAAGGACTTGGAACTAGCTCACTTTTTGCCCTTGGCTACCAGATTTAACATTGACAATGTGAATCAAGTGCAAGCTACCCGCCTGTGGAGCTGGTGAACTGGTTCACTCAAATTTAGACCGCATTCTGCCGTTAGCTGCCAAATCTAATGGGGGCCCCACTCCCAAGAGTCGTCGCGTGGGCGCAGTTCAATTTGTGTGCTAGTTGGGCAATCAGGAGAGAGATGTTAATTTCAAAATTCCCCAGCGAACACACGCATACACACACTAACTCACATGCCACCCACTAAAGTGTTCACGCTCGATTAATAAATTAAATTGAAAGACACACGAATAGTAGAAACATCTCCGAGGCGAAATGGGTAAATAGTGGCAACATTATTTTCTGGCAGATGCCTTGAGAAATGTCGCGACAAGCTAATAAAAATATTTTCCTTCTTTCTTTTTTATTTGTTTTTGTTTTCTTAACTCGATGTGTGCTTTTATTTTTGTTTATTATCCGCCTGCTAATAAAAATTAATTCGAAAATACTTTCAACCATTGTATGGGGGCACGTCGCAACGTTGGCGTTGCTAAATATCTTAAGATTCTTATTTATTTGTTTTCCTAATGTGTGTTTCCATTTTTCTTTCTTGTACACATTATTTCAATCCACCTAAATTTAAACGTTAATGCTAAGTACAATCTGTTTTCCTTTATGTGTCTTATTTACGAGCCAAACGACTCACAAAACTTAACCCTGCGGATTATGAGTTGATGAAAAACAAAGCGCTAAGTGTTTGTGATTTATGAATATTGCGGCATTATTTCTCTTAAGATATGAGTTCGTGTCAAGTCGAAATACTTTTCAAATTCCCAAGACATTTGATGGCCAATGAGTCCGTCGTTATAATGTATCGGCCTCAGCCTCTTTCTCCGTCTAGAGAAAGGCGT
Source organism: Zaprionus capensis (assembly GCA_018903675.1). NCBI lineage: Eukaryota > Metazoa > Arthropoda > Insecta > Diptera > Drosophilidae > Zaprionus > Zaprionus capensis. The sequence goes on along the minus strand of JAEIFN010000040.1, from coordinate 1,591,080 downwards.
GAACATCAACAAGATGTTTGTATGGCAAGTAAGCTCACTGATCCCTTAAGATAATATATAATTTTGTTTATGATCTTTCTAAAAGAATTTCACCCTGGCAATGCCCGTTAGTCGTAGTCTTATAAAGTGATACATATGTATATATCTTAAATATCATCTGTATATCGTCATATATCGCTGTGTTGATTAGCTAATATTCAACAGGCAAATTGCCTGGCGGATTATGCCGATAATTTACAGTTTGCGCAATTTATGAATGCTCTTAGGTAAAATATTTTCCATGTTTCAAACACATAAATCTGTCGTATTCAATTTTCCCGAAATTTTCTTATGAAATTTATCGCAATTTATGCCTACGCCTTAATAAATGTCCATGTATTCAGATACACATACATTATAGATATAGTATTTGTGAGATGGGGCTATTCCCACACACAAAAGCCATAAACAACTTAAGTGAAACCGTTGAGGACCATTAACTAAAATCCGCCTGCTTATTTAAAACACAAACAGCTGTGCCAACAATTTGTCAGCTATGAATTTATAAAGCGACACGCAGATCACAAATACTTAGAGTATATATCGAGCTGATACAGCGAGAGAGAGGGAGAGAGGAAAAGAGAGGGGGACCGGAAGAGCAAAAGAGTCGAAATTAATATCGAAATACTCAGTGTCTGGAGAAGACATTCTCAATATTTTTGTTACTCACAAAAAGTCGCAGATATTAAAAGAGACTTAACCTGTGTACAGTCAAAATCGTTTTCTCACTCATTTTTTATGGCCAAATATTTATGTCACATAAATTTTCGTTACCCCTTTATGACAGCTCTTCTCCTATCCTCTCTCTCTCCCTCTCGAATCGTCGCAAAACGCCACACGACGCAAGAGATCAAAGAGACTGTCGACCACTTTGATTGTCGTGCGTTATAAATAATGTTGAAATATTTTTTTGAATTTCTGAATCTCAGAATTCTTGTGTCTTATGATTTGTTACCGGTGACATGAGTAATTAATTCTGACATTTGTGCTAACAGCTTATAATAAAGCATTTAAAAGCCCTCAGAGTTCCCCGACAGCTGCAGCTTTTGTTTGTCCCCTGATACTGTAATCTCATTTCGAAGTATGTGCATTTATAACATATCTCGCTGTTTAAGTTTTTTTTATTGTATATAATTATTAAAATATAGTAAAATATTTTAGAAGCATTCATGCGGGCAAAATCCAAGAAATATTTAAGCAATTTCTTATCGGATGGTTGTTATATAACTTGAGCCCTTGATGGTTCAATATTTCTTGCTACTAATGTTGTTGCTGAGAGCACCATTCCATCCATTAGCATATTGAATTGTATATTTCCATGTGTTTAAGTCGAACGCATTGCCGCAAAACGCCTATTATCAGAAGGTTTATTTTTGAGAATGTCGCAATAGGTTGTATTTGATTGTTATACCCTTGCAGAGAGTATATTTATTTTGGTAAAGAGTTTGCAACGCACCTTAGGAGACACTTTCGACCCTATAAAGTATATATTTATTTATATTCTGAATCGGCATCACCTAGGGAATCGAACTTGCCCTGTCCGTGTGTCCGTCTGCTGCAACGCAAACTAGTCTCCCAGTTTGTTAAAAACTTGGTACACCAGTTTCTTATTGCTGCACGCTGTATATAAGTCGGAATGAGCCGGAGCAGACCGATATATCGTATAGCTGTTATGTTTATATTGAACATGCACAATCTCTTTCTATTCTGCACGATTATAAAATATGTATGTAGCTACTAGCTAGTATTGGAACAATTGGAGGACATAAGAACCTACAATGGTATTGAGCCTTCGGCGTTCTTAAGATAGCTTTACATTTAACATGTAGAAAACTGAATCCCAATTTGGTGCCTTTAACTCTTATAATAGCAAAGATCTGGACCCAATATAGCCGATGGACCGACAACCATTTAAAATTTTTAAAGAACCTTATCAGCGTTTGTCCAAAACTTATATTGAAATTTTCAAAACACCAGCAGGGCACGTGGCTTTAGTGTTCATTGAACAATTGCATGAAGTAGTTGATCTTTAACCTAAAAATGTGGAAAGCATTTTTTCAAATCTGCATATTTTTTGCAATAGGAAATCTAAGTGAAGCTTTCTTTTGCTGTGATGTTTCAAAAGTCTTGTTTAAGCAGGAGTGTTACAAACTATCCGGTGCTCAATGGGAAAGATCAACATATAACTATAGTTACGATTGCTTACTAACGCCTGTCGAAACTGCATCGTATCAACAATTTATCAGTCAATTCCAATTTGACATTTCAATTTATAGAAACAGAAATTGGCTAATGAATTGTATTCATAAGTACAATAAACATAACGGTAGCTCTGCACAAAACTGCTTTCTGCGTATAGAGTCACTTACTATAAATACCAATGAATCTACGGAGTTTTCTGACCTCCATGCCGTATCACAGCGGGTGCCTAACATAACCACACTCAATTTTCGAATGTTTAACAAGTGCTATCGTGTAAATTTAGTTGTTCCCCAATTCAAACACCTCGAAATGTTGATTGTCAATGTATTTAATTCGGTTGATCTCAATGAATGTGAGGATTTCAGTTTTAAAGGAACTCAGCTTACAAAATTACACATTTATCTAAACAAACCAACCATTTTGAAATATCCAAAATTAACGAATTACACTTTCAATCCTACATTTCTGAGTGATATGAAAAAATTGAAAGAATTCAAAATCAATTGTGGATTAAAAAACTTTGAAGTTGATCTACCCTCAGAAATGTTTCAAGGCATGAGTAACTTAGAAGTACTTGCTCTGGAAAACTGCGTGTTCAACAATCTCTCCGTATATCATTTTCAAAACCTGACGAATTTGAGAGTTCTGAACCTCAGCCACGTGCAGTTCGGCGACTTTGATTGGTTGAGGTATGTGGAATTATACATATATAATGATTACTTCAAGTTGATATGTGTTTCAAACTCTTCAATTCATTTCAGCTCTGATACTTTGGCGAATCATGTCAGAACTCTCAACCTCGATTATGTAAGCACCAAAACAGCTAATACATATTTAGATGGTATTAAATACTTTGAAAAATATGGGAATCTTAATACTCTTGCCGTTAATCCACCATTCAATATTACTGACTCAAAGAAATCTCAATTTCCAACGTTTTGCATGGGACACATTTGCGAATTATTTATTGATCGAGATGGAACCAAATGTCCGGATAAATGTCATTGTATCTATTTACTCTCCAGAAATTCTTTATACATCGACTGCCGGAGTCCCGATGCAATGTCACAATTGAAAGCACTTCCCAAATCAGATATGGGACTCACAATGCTCTTCTTGTTTAATTCAAATCTAACTAAGTTGCCAAACACAAGTGTATTTGGATATTCCAGTATGCAAGAAATTGATGTTAGCGCAAATCAAATCGTCGATCTTACTATTTCCAATTTACCAGAGAACTTAACTTTTTTGGATTTATGCGATAACAATTTGACTTTTTTGAGACCAGAAGTTCTAGAATTTTTTAAGAAACGAAATAATACCTTGCGGATTAGATTATCGGATAATCCTTGGATTTGCGATTGCGATACTCCGGACTTTCTTCAATTTTTGGGCAGCTTTCCAAATATGATAGACGATTTTAAATACATTAAATGCTACGGAATGGCACCCGCCTTAAAGCTTGACGCGTGCCGATTCCGAGTCATCAAGTTAACGATTACCTTTTCGATTATGTTCGTTTTGGCCTGCGTAATAGCCTGTGTAATCATCTTTTGGTTCAGGGTATCCATTCTTATGTGGCTCTACGATCACAATATATTTGTGAATTGTATTCTTCGCACAGCGGAAAACATTGAATTTCACAAAAAATTTGATGCATTCCTGGCATTCTCTCACAAGAACTTAGACCTGATTCCCGAATACGTTGAGAAGCTCGAGAATGGACGACGCAAATTTAAACTGTGTTTCTATCATCGTGATTGGCTCATCGGTGATTCAATACCAGCATGTATCCTTCAATCTATCGATGACTCAAAGCGTATCATTGTGCTAATGACCAAGGAGTTTATACAGTCTTCCTGGGGTACCTTTGAGTTTCGCACTGCCATCAGAGCAACCTCGATGAATCGACAGAAGCGGCTGATTATAATTGTGTACCCCGAGGTGGAAAACTTTGATGATCTTGACATGGAGCTGAGGCTCTATCTGAAATTCAACACGTATTTGAAGAAAGATGATGGCGACTTTTGGAGAAAACTCATTTATGCAATGCCACATAAGAAAATGATTAAATAAATCAATATGCAGAAGTTTAAAGATCAGTAATTATGTAATATCTTTATCTCTTTCTGATGAACTATAAAAAAATCCTATTACCAATCAATTGTCTTAAAAACTTGGTCCACTGTTAAGGCCCAACACTTTTCGTCATTTATATAATATAAAATATACTCTGTAAACTTGTTTGCTATATTGTTTCTGTCAAGATCTATTTTATATGCATTTATTATATTTTTCCGAATTTCAGCATTGATTTCTGCTCTGTTTATACCAAATAAGAGCAAGAAAGCAATATGTTGCAGAAAAGTTTGTACAGAATTTTATGTTGGGAATTATAAGTATACTTGTAACGGACTTTCAAAACTGACCGAAGGGTATTTTATTCTGCACCATATTATAAATAACTATAGTATTGCAACAATCGGAGGAGATAGGAACTTGTAAGGGTATATAACTTTCAGCATGCCGAAAGTACAAATATATAAAAATACAAAATATATAACTGAATATAACTAAAATTGCTATGCTGCAAATGTGTTATGAAAATATGTTGTAGATAGAGATGCGCTCTATGCCAGAATAGTAAATATTTTGCATTTGAATATATAGCAGATTATTTACGATTTTTCACTGAGGTCAACAGTTTTGCCCCCTTCGAGTAAATTATTCAAACCGAGTTTGTGAAGTGTGTGCGGCTGTTTTTGAAAAATTCGTAAATTTATTTACAGCTCCAGTTCCGTTGTGCATGCATAAAAAATCATTGACAATGTTGACAACCAATTGAGCTTGGTGTGGGAACAAGTTTACCTGCGTTTTTTATCATTCAGTTCATAAATATTTAAATAATCCTATGCAACATGCTCAAGAGGTGTGTCCAGTTATGATAGATTCGGTACGAAAATGGGAGTTTGCAATTTGAGCTGCATATTAATGTCGTATGTGTGGAAGGTGCTTCAGTATTGCGATGGCAAAATTCACTTGGTATTTCTCAGTTTGTTTAGACGGAGTAAAACATACATATGATTGCAATGCAGTATAAATTAAACTAATTGAAACTTTATTAATAACTTCTCATTCATTGTATATCTTAAAGGTCTTTCTAAGATCATTTTAATCAATCAAATTTCAAAATCCCCAACGTAAACTGAACTATTTCGTAAATGCGAAGCACCTTCTTCTGGAATCTTTACGTCTCTATAGATTGAGCCTTTATTTATAGCTACAGTGCATACATATCTGGCAATTACTATAGCTATCCGATATATGGAACAAGTTCCAATGCAAGCCCCTTCAAAAATGGGCACATACCTTGCCGCATTGCAAATCTCGACTGGGCAATTAAGTAAAGCGAAAAAAAAAACTACTCGCACATTATCTTTACAAGCCTAATGACTCTTAACCATATACAGATTATGACGCCTCGCTTCGTGCTGCAGTCGTTCTCGGTGTGTGTAGCACAGCGTTAAAGGCCATTATACAATTGATCTGATATAGAAATCTTGTTAAACGGCAGGCGGACAGACAACAGACGGACAGACAGGCAGGCAGACAGACAGACGGGCAGACAGAGCGGATAGGCGGATCGAAAGTGCAAGCGATTCGATATTGTTGGCGTTCTCGTTCTCGTTTCCATTCCTTCTGTTGTTGTTGTTGGTGTTGTTTAACGGCAGCGTAAAACAAACAATAAAATTAAATAATTACAAGTCGTGAGTGAATTTCACGCGAAACCAAATGCTGATGCACACACGTTGATAATGCCAAAGAGAGTCCAGAGACCCACAACCAGACACCGAGCAACCGATTTCGATCCTGCTGCAGAGCCAGACACTCAAAAGAAACGAGAGAAAGAGAGAGAGACTGAGAGAAAGAGAAAGGGGAGACGAGCTGAGTTTGTAGTATTCGAAATATGCGCAACGGATGCCGATGGCGATGCCTTGACCACTTGGACAGACAGCATACTGGGGAACTGTGGATGAAACAAAGCTCGTTTTATATCGATGACAATGTCGCCAAATAAGTGCCAACAGCAGCAGCAGCTGCCAGAGGCAGTACCAGCTCCAGAGTCAGTGGGCAATACACCGATCCAGCAACTCAACAATCCATTGCCTTGCGCAGACAAAATCAAACCACGCACCAAAGCAAACGCTGGCCTGATGTGACCACCGTATGGGACCGCATTGTCGGCATAAAAGGAACCCACTGAATTCCAGGAACATGTTAAACGATGTCGAGCATTTAGAGACTGAGAGAGAGAGAGAGAGGGTGCGAGTAATGTACGTGGCATTTCTTGCTGAGCAATCTTTTTCAATCTCTTCTCGTACACTTCCCTCTCTGTCGTCTTCTTCTGCTTAGCATCAGCAGAATCAGCAGCGAATAGACCACGTTCACGTCCAGGTCGACTGTCGTCCCGTCAAAGTGGTCAGCTGCACCCAAAGATGGGTACTCGATAAGCTTGATAGACTTGTTAGAGTCATGTAAGTTTTGGTTCGTTTCTTTGCCTCGTTGCAACGAACGACTAAATGGGTCTTCAGTTTCAAGGCATATTTGGCTAACAAACCGCGTATCTTACGACCGATAATAGAGATAATTTCTGAAATTTGTGTACGACTAAATGGAGTGCATAACGAGCACCAGAGTCTATTAAGTTAAGTTTTTATGTTATGCGGGTCTTCTATATGTTAATCTCAGCTGCTATTGAAGCTAGTTTGACTAAATTTTATATGAAGGCCATTCTGACATTGATTGAGTTCAATAATATATAAAAGGTATATTCTAAGAAAAATAAAGCTCGAAAGTTTCATTTATTTCAATTACGAGAAATGTTTTTCATATGTACAAAAGAAAACTTTGAATTTTGTGTTTTATTTATTTGAAAAACACAATAACTATGAACAGTCAAATGATTTCTGAAAGTTTGATTACAATCAGATCATTAACATAGAAGTTATTTAAGAAATAATTAAAATGTATTCATTTTGAAGCCGCGCCCTGAAAGTATGCAACACAACATATTCAAAACATAAAATTTATATATTTTAAAAATCGTTTTGGTCAGTTGGGTATATCACAGTCGAGACTGCTCGACTTTCGGGCTTGTTTTTTTTAGAACTAATCTTAATGAATGAAAGGATAAGGCATGAATGGTGTTGGGTTTGCTACAAGGAAATGTACGATACAATTTATGCTCAAAAATAATAAACCCTTCCTGTGTACAAGAAATGGTATAAGCTACTTTCTTTTAAAATTTCGAGAAGCCAATTTCGCAAGGCAACTCGGAACTATTTGACAATAGAAAATCAATTAGCGGCACTTGTTGTCTCGTAGCGATAATAGTCTCCGGTGTGTAATTCACTTAATTGATTACAAATTAAAAATGCATTTAATTAGCACGCTAGTCGTATTTTATTTGCTCTAATTAAACGATTGAAATTGAAATGCAATTCAATTACGGGCTGTGCACATACTAAGTAAGTATGTAAGAGAAGTCAAGTGCGAAGCCAAGCCGAACCGGTTTTGTGCCGTGAATCTAATTCGATCTTGATAGTGGGTAAGCACAAAGTTGCGACTCTTTAGATACCATTTTCCCACTCACTCACTCTATCTCTCTCTGTCACTCCCTCTCTCTGTCGATTGGCACATAACTCATCGGAATCATCAATTTAGCTGCTGTTGCTGCTTCTTCAGTGAAACAACATCGACAAAATATGTATCTTTTGCCACCCTGTTTGGGGGCTGAGCTTGGATGGAGCTGATGGACGACGACTCTAGCTTTTGGCAAGATACCTGTGTTCACCTGGTTAATAAATTATGAGCCAAAGCCAAAGCTGACTGCAGCTGCTGATGAGTAAGCTTCTGCAGCAGCTCCTCCTCCGCCTCATGTTCATCATCTCCTTCTCCTCCCACTGGAGTCGCCTCCTTGAGGCAATAAATCAAAAGCAGCTCCTCCATCTGCAATTGTCTGGCCGTCTGTCAGACTCTCAGTCTCTCTGTTTGTCTGTCTGTCTGTCTGTCTGTCCAACACTCACCTGAGTGCAGCCTGCACTTGTAAGCAATGAAAATTTATGCATGGTTTCACATTTCTTCGAGTTATCATTTGTTACGTAAATTATGCATGTTGAGTGGCAGGTTTTGCTGGCGAATTACTTCGGACGATTAGCCCTGGGTAAAGTGGTCAGCACTCGCCATTCACTATTCAGCATCAGTATTCAGTATTCAGCACTCGGTATTCAGTATTCATCCTTGGCCCTAACAAGCTCTCAGCCAATTTGTGCAGGTATTCCCTGGTTGTGATCTCACTTTTATTCTCTACAATCATGCCACAAATCAATTATATTTGCAGTTTTAGAGTGACCATATCTATGATATTTTATTTCATTTTGAGAGTGACCATAACATATCATTATTGAAAAACTGTTGAAGCCTTTTTATACTCTACAACTGTATTAATCGTGCCAGAAATTCATTATATTTGCAGTTTTAGAGTGACCATGCTTGTGATTTTTTACAATATGTTTTAAATGGTTAATATAAAGCCCATATCATATGAAGAAGCTTATTTATACTCTACAGCTGAACTAATCTTGCCAAAAATACATTATATGTATTTATTTGCAATTTTAGAGAAAATTTGATAAATGTTCGTATATTTCTTTTTAGGGTAACCATATAATATTTTCGTGCATAAAATAATTTGTTAATAAAGTCATTAACGAATTGAAATAATATCTTATTACAATATTGTTCAAACTGATTAATTTTAATTTATTGTAATGTAATTTCAGTCAAAGCCAAATCACGGAATACCTCTAATGCGCTTGAGTAAATTGTGACCGCTGTCAGTTGGCAATTTTGGGCAAAGCATTAGAAGTATCTGCACATGTACCGAGAGGTAATCAGTTATGTTTTGTATGGGATTACAGGTGAACATACAAACACACACACACTTTCAGTCACGCATACTAGCACACACATGCATTTCAATTATGTAAATTGGCAAAATATGATGACAATCATGAAATAATCTCACAGATAGATTACCTTTTAGCTGGCATTATGCAGATACTTCCAACTAATTTGTAAATTCTAATTACAATATTTGCGAACCACATTTCCATGGAAAATGCCCGCAAATTGTTTACAAATTGTGGCATTTAAAATTCGAAATCATTCGGCCAGCTTAGTTGGCCAGTTTCGGGCTTCAGTCGGAAAATGTGTTTGAATTTGCAAATGAGCAATTTAATATGATTATTATTTTTATAATTTGTGAGAGAGATTGAGGTCGAGTAGGGTATTGATTAAAGAGATGATTTATGTACTTATGTATGCATATATATTTGGGTACAAGGGTAAATAGTTGTCTTAAGCAGGACTTCAGCAAGCATATTAGGAAAAGGTATACAAAGATATTATGATTATGAATCTAATACAACAATAAAGAGTTTACTATTTCTTAAAGACCTATTTATGAGTATCAACGATAACTAAGCTTATAAAGAAGAAAAGTTCTTGGAAATGCACAGCTGTTTAAATACTCGTATAATTAAACTATTATTTACTACATTAAATTGCAAAATATAATACTGTCATCTGTACAAAGTATTGAAATTACTATGACAAAGTTTGCACTTTTAACTAGATAAGATCAACAAATTATGGCACATATAGCAAATTGCAATTGACATGCGGAGAACGGGTTTCATTCAAGTTGAAAGGCCCTATTACAACAGACCCGCGAGTTGTCAGATCAAATTCACATCAAACGCGGCCCGAATCAGGTGAGAATTGTATTTATGGTATGTCGTGTCGGGCGCTGTTCAGTTAGTTAGCATATTAGCGGCGACAGTTACGACTCGACTCGACGGCAGCAGGTAATAATTAACCGACCTACTAGTCTACTACTAGGCTCCAACTACTGCTGCCCGTACCTATACTTATGGCATGCACTGTGTTACGAACGGGCTGCCAGCTCAAAGGCCTGTGTCAACGATATTTATCATGCGCTTACATTGTCATTAATAATGCCGCCGGCTTAAGGCGTAGGGAGAGGCAGTGAGAGAGAGAGAGAGAGAGAAGTGAGGTGAGGAGAAAGAGAGGGGTAGCTACTACTAGTTCGTAGTGCGAGTGAAGTGTACAAATTGCAATATCTATGCAAATTTATAACAAATAATTACTGACAGCAATATTTCATTAATAATTGCAAGTACTGCGCACACCACACACACACATACATACCACACACTCACACACACATACACTCACACAACATTTTCTAGATAATATTGCAAAAGCGGACCGTTGCCGGACTGCAGATTGGCCGGGGCACAGTGAGGCAATTAAGCTGATGACGTTGATAAAAATCAACAGCGGCTGCAAACGGTGAGAGGCTGCTCCGCTGCAAGTTGCCATAATTTATAGCAAACGCGTTGCGAATACTAAGGAAATTATCTCCACACAATGCTGCATACATCTCTCGGCATCTCTCAGCGTAGAGCAGGTCGCCAATCGCATGTGGATGATGATAAACGACTGCCAGGCAGGCGAGTGACATCGAGTTTATCCCATTCCATTCACGATTCGAATGCAAATAAATAAATAGAACGCATAGTAATAAATATTACATTGATGACCTTGTGATCTGTACAGATCTGACTCAGATGACTTAATATCTCTGTGCGGACATTGTACTATTCATAAACATGTGTCAGAGCAAAAGGAATTAATCTACATATTCCATGTTTAAAGATCTTAAATAAAAGATAAAATATATTTAATGTACAATTAATAATTTTATAATAGCTTTATTCATAAATAGCTTAGTGTTCTTTATAAATTAAGTAATCTTTTGTTTAAACTGTTTGTATGAACGCGTTGATCTCAGCTATTTTGGAAGGTAGAGATACGAAATTTGGTACAGAGCTTCCTCTAGACCCTATACAAGTAAACTTTACTTAAAAATTTTGTTGCCACGCCCAGTGCCTCTGCTAATCCATTATTTGCCTTCGAATAACGATAACAAGGCAGTTTCGACTACCGTCGCTTTATATACCGATTGAGATTGTTCATCAAAACTAAATTAAATTCGTTGTGAATAGATTGCCAAACAATTACCTCGTAATACAGTTAAAATAAATCAGGCTGTGTGTGCAAATTGGTAAACTCTTTCAATCGACTAGTTGGGAATCCTTTAATAACGTTTATCACGAAATTACGTTGCGTAGTCAAATAATAAACGCATCAGCCGCTAATTGAATCGATGCCAAAGGGACTAGGCAACTGTCCAGCCATAGGAAAACTCCCCCCTGACCAAAAGGGGCCCCATCAGGCCAAATGGTCGGCCAAACAGCGTGGGGACAATGCCCAAATCGTTGACGGGCGCGCGTGCTACGTGGAACCCATAAAATCGTGGCATATATTGTCGTACCTGAAATTTACGTGCGACACGACAGTAAAACTGATGACAGGCGTGGGGACTAGAGCGAGGGAGTGCGAGGGGGTGTTTAAGGGAGAGTACGAGAGTACATGGAGTGTCAAACTGCCAGCGAAATTCTTGACAACATTGCAAACAGCAAGAGCAGAGAGAGAGATAGAGAGAGAGAGAGACAGCGAGGGAAAGAGACAGCTGCTCATATTTAAAATGCACAACGTTGTTGACCACGTTGACCAAAGCCAATTGGCCACGCGGTATTCCTTGCATTCTCCACGCCATGTCTGATCCCGTCCTGCTTGCTCAGCCCTTACCTGCCTCCCCTCCCCCTCTCTGTGCCACGCCCCCTGTTGGCCTGTCAAATGGCTTCATGGCGGTCCGCTGCGACGATTGCGTGCTCCGTGCGGGACAACTTCGTGTGAGTAGCCTCAACACCTTCCAACGCGCATCATCATCGTTGTCCCATCGTCATCATCATCGTCATCCACATCCACATCAACATCATCATCACCGTCGTCGTCGACGTTGTTGTCGTTGTTGTTGTTGTCGTCGGTAAATGCATTTGCCAGTTCTGCATACAAACTGTTGCTAAATTTATTTATATGTAATGTCCCCTCATGCATATTTAATGTCCACGCATTTTCGTCTGCCACAAAGAGCAGAAAAAACTCACAGACCAGTAAAAAATATGAAATCAGTAGAGGTGCAGTAAGAGATACCCAGTAAAAGTGGTTGCAGCGCGATAAGCACGGACATTAAATGAATGAATGCTTGGATTCGATTTCTTTATAAACATTTCTCGGTTCAGAAGGTATAAAGATTATAGAAGAAATATTAAATAAATATTATTAAATTTTTCGATAATCTTAATAACAAATGGAACTACTTACTTAGGTTCTTCAGCTATGTAAAATCAAATGATGTAAGGAAATCTTATATGGTTTAATAGAGAATGAATGCACAATTGATGTATAGAGAATTGATGTTGATAGTTTCTGTTTATCTTCAGATTCTCCAAATTCATTTTAATCATCATCAAAAATCAATAAGGACTGCCTCTCATTACATTGCCCTGACATTAGTTAGTTATACCCGAAGACAAGCAACGTTTGTTTACAGGGTATACGTGTAAAAAGATAAAATGCATTTGCCTGGAACCCAGGCTCGACCCCAGGGGCAGGCATCGTTCCGTTTGGCAGTGCCTGGTGCCTGCCTGCCTGCTCACAAGTAGCTCCAACTTCTGTTGTGTTTATCTGCTTCTGGTCTTCTTTGGTCTCCATTGATGAGGTACCCATTGGTAGCCAAGACCGCGACCAAGTAAGTAGCTGTCTCTGGCTTGTTTTGGCTTGTAGCAGTTGCGATTGCCACGATCTGTGTTTCTTCGCTCGTGCCTCTGACCCACTCTGGGTATCGGGTTTTGTGTCCTCTGCTGACTCTGCAAATTGTAAGCAAAGATATGGGAATACGTGTCTGCTGATCGAGCTTTTCTTCTTTGGCTCTCTTGAGTGTTTGTTTCTTTTGTGATTAGCTCAGCTTGTCAAAGTTCTTCATGGTATGGTTTCTGATTAAATACGATAACAAAGGGAAAGAACTATGGATGTAACATATGTATACTGATAAAAGGTGTTTATATTACGAGTTATCATACATGAGTTACATATATCTTTAAACTATATTTAAATCGGTCATAACTTGATTAAGTGTGAATATACATATTTATATATACATATATAGTTTATCATAGATTCTTCAATTCTTAGTTAAAGAACGGAACAATTTCATGGCAACCATCAATAACAGTTTAAAGACATACAATCAACTCCCTATCAGTCGTTACGCATACGCAGCGTGTGTCCAGCGTGTGTCTTTGCTTAATCCTCCTCCGTGTCGTGCGTGTCGAAGTTCAGCGATAGCCTGACAAATTGTAACACCAAATTGAGGTCAACTATCCAACACCCTAGACCAGTCTGGGTGTCACTCAAATACCTCCTCCAATTGCCGCTGCCTTCGTCTTTTCGCACTCGTAAACACTTGTGGAACTCTCAATGTCTCAATGCAGCCCTCCTCCTCCTGGACTCTCAAACAAATCCCTTTGCCTACTCTGCTCCCCCGGCTACGATATGCACATTGTGCGAGAACTGAGCGTACAGGAGACCCATAAATCAAAATGACATGACCAACCAACTCTGGGCATTAATATTTCAACACCATAAATGCGGCGTCAATTCGCACATGGATAAAGAAGAAGTAGAAGAAGAAGCAGAAGACGGAGGCGGAGGCGACTGTCTGACGACGATGATGATGATGGAGGACAGGAACACACTGACGACTGCAAACTGTGCATAATAAATAAATATGGCCTGTAGCGACGGACAACATCAAACTCCCGAGATATGAGTAGACACAACCTCCCTGCGCCCCTTTACGATTTGCGTCTCAGCTTTGAGCTAGAGATGGACGCGTATTGTAGAATATGTTGATGGCGATACTCCTTAAAATATTTATTACATAATTTATAAAGTAATGTTCTTTATTTTAGGGTAAGTTAGGAAAGAAATATTACTTAAATTTAAAAAGAAAACATTAAATTGAATTTCATCAACTTAGTTCTATACTATACCATAGTTTTCGATTGCTCAAGGTCTTGAATAGGAATAGGAAACTAATTAAATTTATTTTTAAGTAAATTTTGTAAATGTTCTTGCAATAATTTCATCATCATTTCTTATTTTCGAGGATGCAAACTATTCTGAGATTAACTTCAGTTTCTCTTGCAGTTTTCTCCCATTTTCCTTGCTTTTCTTCTTTCTTCGTGTCACGCTTGGCAGCACGACACGCACCCATCGCTACGCTGAGGCTCAAATCAAATGAAGACAAGCGTTCAAAGACAAGACGAGACACGCTCGACTAATTATGGAAATGTCATCAGATATTTCTGGGCTGGGCGCATTTTGTGGGGTCTGCGCCAAAAGTCGAGAGAATATATAAGCATGCAACTCTGTGCATGTGTGTGTGTGTGTGCATAATGTGCGCATAATTTGCTAGTAATGCATCAACACATGCGACAATTTCAGCAGCACTCGCATGGTAATTTATAAAACGGATTTTCTTGTTTTCCTTTTTCTGCAAGAAATTAAAACTTAACATGCCAGGCAGAGCGACAGACAGACAGACAGGCAGACGGGGGAGAAACAGACAGATTGGACAGACGGACAGACATTGGTTAAGACAACCAGCGACGCCTTTTAAGTGACAAAAGTTCAGCTCGTGGGTGGCAAAGCCAGACAACAGACATATAACGCCCCGTTACCTTCCCCGTCTTCGGTACCGCCCTGTCCCGTTGTCGGTCCGACGAGGCCTGTCCTCGGGCCCCCGTACACAATGATATATGGTTTTGTCGGCTGTCATTTGGCTTTGGAAATTATTGTTGTGGCTTGCACTCAGTTTGCCGGGCTTGTCTCATAAGTACTGCACTCTGTACACACATATGTAGGTGCCTCTCTCTGCCTTTCCCATTCAACCCATCCTGCTATCTTTATCTCTGCGTTGCGAAGCAGTTGTTCTGCAAAAATTATTGTCATCGATGCGTATATTCGATATATAACAAGCAGCACTTGTGTGTGCAAATGACTTATGGATTGAGAAAATATTCCTGGATTTACAAATCTATGAAGGGAGTTATCGAAGGAGATACGGTACTTATGAGCAGAGCTAACACTCGGTGAGGAAAGGATCTTAGTTAGTTAACATTTGCTGATCATTTTTATGCCAGAAAAGTGCTGATTGTTTATTAAATTAATGAAGATAGAACACTAGCTTTGTATCGAAGTAACATATAGTTAAGGTAATTGAGCATTAGCATTGATTAAAAACCCTTATGCAGTATTACCTGTTAATTTCTTCTTGACTAACCTCTAGTGCATTAGCTACCTTAGTTTTGTTTTGTATATTACAAATTAAAAACTGAAAAGATAATGATGGATGCTCATTCTCAACTTGTGCACATTTTACAAGCCTGCTTTATCGATATGTTGTTCCAGTCGTAAATTTGAATGAATTACGAGCCGAACTAATGCACTCGGCACCTTGCAAAGAGGGAGAGAGAGAGAAGAAGAAGATGAGGAGGAAGCAGGTCTCTCTCGTTAGCTTGCAACGGAGTCTTTAATAGCTACTTGAGGCCATTGCAACGACATAATTTATATTTTACCGCTTTGCTTGTGTTTTTCTGTTCCTCACCATTTCCTTTTCCCGTTTTATCAGTGGCGATTTCTCATCTCCATTATACGATTTTGCCAGCGTGCAGGGGAAATAAATTTGCAAACGGTGGAAGAAATATTTTTTCTCGAA
The DNA here is from genome assembly GCA_018903675.1 of Zaprionus capensis. Taxonomy (NCBI): domain Eukaryota; kingdom Metazoa; phylum Arthropoda; class Insecta; order Diptera; family Drosophilidae; genus Zaprionus; species Zaprionus capensis. The sequence goes on along the minus strand of JAEIFN010000040.1, from coordinate 1,575,008 downwards.
AAATTCGCAGCCGATAAATTGTAGTAGCTACTGTGTTCGTTCTTTCGCTATGTGGCCAACTCTCGGTATTGGTAGTCGAGGCTGACAAGTTCAGTAGCACAGGGGAAGGGGAGCGGGAGGGGGGGAGGTACGGGTTTGGTTCAATGATAAATGGACGCGGCCAGAGAGAACTATAATGGCCACCGCGGCGGCTTTCACCTGGCGTTGGTAAAAAATTAAACAAAAAACAAGTAAGCCGTAACGTAGCTGGTATTGCACGACTGTCACATACCCTGCTTAGTTGTGTTTCCTTTTTTTGTTGCATACTCACAGGCTGAGATAAGTTCAAGGCACTGCAGACTACCCTCTTTGCAGTTGAATATCTCTAAAGGGTATTGAAAAACGATATGTCCAGTCTGGTGCGGAGCGCTATACAGTTACGATGCTTGTCAGAAGCACTGAACGTGAACATCACTTATAGGTAACCCCCCGATATGGAGGCGACTCTCCCTCCCTCTCGAGTGAAGTCGCCTGCCTGCGATTCTCGGCTCTATGTGGCGAAATGGACATTTATGAAAGAATTATTGATGCCAACGCCCATATGTGTGAGTGTCTCTGTCTCCCTCCCTTTCTATGTGTGTGTGTGTGTGTTTGTGGCAAAGTTTATGGCATATTTTTTATGACTTCACCCCCTTCGCACGCTGAGCGGAGCGGGTCATTCCCAGTGCGGGTAGCCAAATGCCAAACCGTATAACACAATAAATTGTCAGGTAGTCGAGCTTCGAGCTGCGAGCTGGGCGGCGAACTGTCAAAGTGCAAGGGCAGCACTGAAATATATAACTCTCTTCCCCCTCTCTACCCCTCTCTCTCTCTCTTTCGGTTCACCTATTGCAGCTCCTGCTCCTCCTGCTGCTCCTTGGTAACGAAAATTTTAATTTATCGACGCCATATGTGGGCAGTGAGCAGAGTAACTATTGGACTTCAGCCTGCTACTGCCCCCATTGCTTCTTCTTCTTCCCTTCCTCTTACGGCTCTTCGACCAGCCCTTAAGTTGCACTGCTAGCACCGGGCAACTTCTTTTCGGGGGAAATATAAAATTTGATTTACTGCCCTGGACCGTCGCGGCAGCCAACTTCCGTACAGCCCCCCCTCTCTCCAACTCCCACAATCCACACCCTGCCAAGCTTTCCCGGGCATAATTCAGCGGCAAACGTAGCTGAATGTTATGATTTGTGGGTCTCTGGTTTATTGGCTCGAGACTCTGTTCCAGCTACCGTTTTCCCATCGTATTCATTTGCCCCGCTCTGCGTTAAAGCCATTTAGATAAGGCTGCCTGCGAGCTCGTTTCCTTTCTCTTCGATTTTACAAATATATCGCATTGAATCTCAATTCGAGTATTGCAGAAAGACATCTTCTTCATTTTGCTTACCTGAATTGGTTTGTTATTTGTTTGATTCATATTATTGCGCTTGAACCAAGCTAGCACTACTTTTAACTGTCGGTTATTTATTGACAATTTTATCTCTAGACAAGTTAGTCTTAGCTAACCAATAGGTTAACTTATCTTTAAATTGTAATTTTCAAAGCGGAGCAGGCATTACCTTTAATAAAATCCTTAAAAAATGTTAACTTCATGTTAAATTTAACTGGCAGTTCAGTATTTTATATGATATTTAACATAAAATCTGTTATTCACTTTGCTACATTTAACTTTAAGAAGAATATTATTCATTATACTAATGACTGCTTGAAAAACTAAATATAAAATTTTAACTGCCGGTTAAACTTGAGGTGCAAGTCAACATTAAATCAATACAACTAACCAGTAAGGTACTGATAAAAAGGTATTAATATCTAACTTTAAAAAAAACCTTCCTTAAACGTTCTTTAAGAAACACAAACATTATTTAACCCACTGTTAAACTTAACTGCCAGTTAAAGTACCCCACAACAGCTGCCCTGAATTAAAAGTCACTTTCGCATTGAGTTTTTCTTTGATTTATTGATTTGTGTAGTGACTTAAGTGAACGTTAAAATAGTGTTCATAATTACATATACATACATATCCAGATACATATAGAGCACATACGCAGAGGCAATACGCTATACGACATACGCTATAATATAATGTACAAGAGTTTTACAACTTTAAGTTTTTGGACAATCTTTTCATTTCGTAATTGGTTTCTCAATCAGTATCATCAGTAGAGATATATAGTACACTCACTATATACTGTATATAGTATATATCGATTTGTTGAATTTAATAAATAACTTTAAAATTACCATAAGCATAGATGGGACAGGCGGACATGGAGACAAGCGGACGAGCGGAGTGTTCCTTGTCCCTGTCCTTGAATAGAATCTTTTTCAAGTGTTGCGGTCGCGCCTAAAGCTAACTGTAAACATTTGTATGTAGCTATAGTACATTAGATCACTAGCTTTTCGTTTCACGAGTGAGTTGACCCCCTTTCCCTACCCCCCACTACCCAATCCCTTCCCCCCGTCTGCAGCTTACTACGGATGTGATGAGCCCATGCGGGGTCCGTATAACGAGTAGGGTGCAAAGTACTGCGCCAATGCAGGATGGGGTGGCAGTCCGGGCAACCCTGGCGGTCCCAGTGAGGGCGGCAGCATCGACGGCTTGCCGTACGGATGATAACGAGCCGCCGCCGAGAGTGGACTCAGCGGTGGTGTGGGGTAGGTGCGCTGGAAAAGCGGATGATTCGGTGGTATTCCGCCTGCTGCTGCCGCACTCAGCACCGCATCCGGCACGGAGGCAGTGTGGGTGCGCAAGTGCTGGAACAGATCGTCAGAGGTGCCAAAGCGCTTGCCACAATACGCGGCATCGCTGCCAATCCACGAGCACACATACGGCAGCTGGGAGGCCGCAGCCAGTGCTGCCAGCTGTGCATGGTATGAGGAGGCAGCTGCTGCTGCTGCCGCTGCCGCACCTGCACTGGATGCTGATCCAACGCTGGACTTGCCCATTCCTCCTCCTCCAGCACCACCCTCGCACTGTGGGCAACCCGCTGGACATGGCTGACCCGCTGCCTTGTTGATGTAGTGTGGACTGGCCGGGCACCCTGTGCAGTAGGGATCACGACAGACATTCGGCGCCGCTGCCATCATGGCCGATGGCTCCGTGAGGCCCTTGAGCCGAGCATAGTTCAGATACGGATTCATGGCCGACGCCTTGAACATGGCGTGGTGTGGCGACATCAGCGAACTGGCCGTCATCAAGTCCATTGGGTAGGGCGAGCCGTAGCCTGGCGAGGAAGAAACAGAAAGTGAGGTTAGTTTTTGACTTGAGACAGTAGAAGAAACTATATAAAGTTAATAAATTTAATATAATGTTGCAGAATGTCTAACAAACGGAAATGTTTATTAGATTTTAAAGTTGCGCTAAGCAAATTAATGGATATTGCTTCAATATGAGGTTTACCAAAGAAATAACTAGACAGATAAATATAAAAATAAACAGAAAAAGATCTAGTTTAAGTAATGAATGAAGTTTAATTTAGTTAGATGAACTTTAAAGAATTACTTGATCTTCTACTATAGTATACATATATATATTTATATATATTGTCAGCATATATTGTCAGTATATTTGGTAAATCCATAGATTTATTGTTCTGTAAAACATTTGTATTTATTTTTTCCAATTTTAAATCAATTTTCCCTATAGCACAAGACTAAAAAATGTATTTAAACATTCGATTAATTTTTTACCTACTAGAATATTCCTAAATATTTGATCAAGAACTGGAATCGTCTATTAAGAATCTTTCTTATATTTACAACTTATATTTACAACTCGTACTGTAGTAAATATGTATTGCACATGTTATCGATATACATACTATCGATAGTTGATCTAGTTATGATCTAGAAATATATATATATGTTATGATGCAATGACTGCAATTCTTTTTTCCCAAATAACTCTTCCTTCATCTCTTCATCACTTTCTTCCTTAAGTTACCTTAAATCCCTTCAAGATTTCCCTGGCTAAATTGCAATTCATTGTACTGACTCCTCGACACTTACCAGGTGGATAGTAGGAGGCTGCTGCGGGATTGGCCTGTTGGCTGGCAGCGTGCAGGGCCTTCACGTAGTTGGCCTCCTTGGCTGCCGCATAAGCTGCCTCCTGCAGGCGACTGGAGCTGGAGCTGGCTGCACTGGGGCTATGCAGGGCGGCGGACTCTTTGGAATTGCTGCGTATTGGCGCGGACGACTGCACGGGACTGCCGTTCAGCTGCGGGCCCAGTGCGGTGGGCGTGCGTCGCAGGGCGGCGGAGGCGGAGACGGAGGCGGAGGCAGAGGCGTTGGGATGGGCATTGGAGGGCGACTCTCGCTGGGAGCTGCTGGCACTTTGGTTCGAGTCGCAGCGTTGCTGTAGCTGCTGCTGTTGTCCATTTGCGGGGGCCACATTCGCTTTGGGCGTCTTCACACGCTGGTTGCCCATGTTGTTGTTGTTGCTGCTGAGATTTGTGGCGCCGCAATCGTTGTTGTTGGCCTCGTAGGGCTTAAAGGTGCTGGGAGTTTTGCTGTGCGCCATCGGCAGCTGCTGCTGCTCCACAGAGCCGGTGCTAACGCTGGATGAATGACTGCTCACGGGTGAGGATTTATCGCGTGCACTGTTGCTGCTGCTGCTGTCCAGCGTCCCCAGGCCACCCCCGCCTAGCCCGCCTCCTGCCGTGCCGCCTTTGGGCAGCTGCTTTGTGGACTTCTCAATGTTTGCCGCCAGCAGTTTGGGATTTGTGGTGTCCGCACCGATGGCGCTGCATGTTTGCGCCAAAAGCGCCAACGGGCTGCTTTTGTTGTCCAGCTGCAAGCAGAAAGAAGGAGAAGAAGAACAAGATCGAGAATTATTAGCCAAGTTGCTGCATATGCAAAAGTCCCCAGCCCAGTGCCCATCGTCCATTGCCCAGTGAAAGGGTCCCCTCTTTATGGTTTTTTCTTCTTCTCATTTTCGATATTTCGTGCGGCGGCATCAGATAAGCAGCCTGTGGCAAGGGCAACCAGCGCCGTGCCACAACTGTCGCCGCCGTTTGCCACTTTCGTGGCTTGTTGTTGTTATTCTTGTTGTTGTTGTTGTTCACTTTGTTCCCTAAACACTTCCTCAACTGGAGTCTCAACTTAAGGCGACCTGCACGCCGCGCCTGATCCTTATCTCAACACTCGCGCGATCATGAAATACCTCAGACTGTTTCGTTTCGTTTTGGGCTTTGACTTTGGCTTTATCCCAGTTACTTGCCATAACCCCTCTGCCCTGCTGTCCCCTGGCGAAATCATAAATAAGGGCTGCAAGCCATAAATATGCCCAGTGCAGCCAAATAAAGGGAATTATGAGGCCATTAAAACGTTTGCAAATAAAAGATATAAAAAGTACATAAAACACAAAATTACGACATAAATGCCCACAGTGCCCAAGGCAGTGGAAGGAGGGGGAGGAAGAGGTCCTCAAAAAGGCATTATATGATTTGACACACTGCGGGAGAAACCGAAGGAAACTTATTTGCAAAGTCCTGTGCTAAAAAGCGAAAGGTTTCTTCTATACAAAAATCTTTCTTTACAGAAAATATTTTATATTATTTAATATATTGGTGTTTAATCATAAAATAAGATCCTATTGATCATGAAATGATATACACTAAAAAATGGCATATACAATATTTTAGTTTAAATATCTAAAGATATAACACTAAGATAGTTATAGATCTGAATCTTGTGCATTAATTAACAGAAAAATAGAATGAACTATCTGCAAGCTTAAATGCTTTGCAAAAGTTTTTTATAAAGCTAAACAAAAGCATTAGAAATAGGTATATTCTCTTTAAATTAGGTACAATCTCTTAGATCTCTTTACATATTCTAGATAAACCCAAGTAAGAAGTCAATGAACATTAAAAACATTAACATTAATCTCTAATTAGAACCTCTTGTCGGTGGTTGATCCTGTCAAGCTCCTTCTAGACCCTCAATGGGAGTCCACTTGAAGAGCTCTCTTTGTTTATGTTATGCGAAATGGCACTGGGTTTGATTGGGAGTGTTTAATCAGTTTTACGACAGTGGGGCTATTTGTCATCCGCGCCTTTATAACTCGTATAACTCTTCGATTGGTGCAATTAATTTAATGAAATTGCCCGCAATAAAATGGGATCGTAAAAAATGACAACGTGATATTCGCAATGGCGATGATGATTAGGCAAATAATGTAGGCGGAGGTGTTAATCATGAGCCATATTTATATATATGGTATATGGTATTTATGTGGTATATATAGCTGAAACTGAAAAGTGAAAATTTGCGATGCGATTTGGAGGAACAAAGAGGAACTACGAGGAACTAAGGCGAAGTGCATATAAATGAAATGAATATTACCCACTCACAGTTGGTGCCATAAAACTTGAACATGGTTTTTGCAATAAAATCCATTTCGCCGCATGCCATAAATTATGGCACAGCAAGAGAAAGAGAGTGAGAGAGAGAGAGGAGAGAGGGAGAGCAACTAACACCGAAACTGAGCAAAGAGTTGAGCGTCATAATTCATGAGGCAACTAACAAAGCCCCGACGCACATTGCGAATAATGACGTACAGCTTATGTATTTAGTGTAAGTGTGTGTGTGAGGGTATGTTTGTGTGAGTCTGCTTGTGTGTGTGTGTAATTACGCCCATGCCCAACTGGCGCAAGTCATAAACTACAAAATATTGAAGCTTTTATAGCACTCAATGGGCTGCCATAAATTATTATGATACTATTGTAAAAATGGCAAATTTCTTATCGGTACTTAAGCGCTGCACCCCACCTCACCCCACTCTACATCCACCTCCCCCCGTCAGGCCCGTATTCCCTAATGGCAGCAACGGGGCTTGTTCCATGCCGACAGGGAGCGTATTTAAGGCGAACTGTATCAAGCCCATTTCCCCATCGATTATGATGAAATTTGCGTTATGATTTATGTTAAAAATTCCACTGAATCGTGGCATACTATATCGCTTAAAAGGGGTGTACTTTAGTGATGATAGACTCATAAAAAAATGGGCAGATTTACAAAACAAACTTAGAACTTTGGGTGTAGTTTTCTTACTAAATAATAAACAAGTTAGTTACAAGTTATTAAACAGTTAAAGATATAGCAGAATAAATATCTTAACTAACTTTAATAAGTTTTATAATAATTATAGCAACTCTTTGAACTACTTTACAGAGCATTGCCTTAGTCAACCTAGTTGAAACTTCTAATCTTCTTCAGATTGTCAGATCGAGAGCTATTGTTGGCTCACTCGCACTCGTTGGGGTAGTCCCCAAGTGGGGAAACACAGTCATCGGACTGTAGTATATCAACACTTTATTAATTATGGCAGCAATGCGCCCCATTCTGTCTCGTTTTTAGCACAATTAGTCATAATTTATATGGAGCACGTTGATAAACTTTCCGTATTGATTTTTGGTATTACGCGCGCATTTGTGTCGCGCATTTCAACGTGTTGTTGTTTCTGATTTAGTTAATAAATATTGTCACACACACATACAACCACACATAGATGGTGGCATAGGTGCCTATAGATAGGTGCCTGACTGTAGATAGGTGCCTATAGCCCACGCCATATGGAGATTGTTTGATTTATGGCTGAACAATAGTTGTTATTGAGGCTTACGTACGTTATACTGACTGCGATCGGGCGAGCCAGCAAAGCTAATACTAGACATAGGTAAACCTGTGCCGAACTAATTAAGACCCTGGCAAAGCCATAAACACACAATTATGACGCACTTTATCGATAGCCCGACAATTTATCGGGTATAAAACAGTTGGGAGACGCCTTTAAAAAAACGTGCTAAATTTATTAATAAAGGCACCAGCAACAACAACAACAAACAGCCTGTTATGGCACTTAATTAGCACTTGTTGTGGGCAAAATGAAAATCAAAATAAATACTAAAAAATGTACTAAAATATACCATACAGTGCTTCTCTCTTTGCATCCGTTTACAAATTATGAATATTGTGTTAATTAAAATGTTACACCTTGTGAAAAATGTGTGGAAACCACAGCGACACAGAGGCTACATTTAAAAAGTAATAACAAGCAAATAGTAACAATAACAATAACAAAAACAACAGCAGCAACAACAACAACCACCATCATAATGCGGGCAATGGGCGGAAAGGTTCGACTTGGCATCGGCATCGGGGCATGTATTTAGTCATGCCTTTTGCACAATCGAGTCACAGCCGGTTGTTAAATGCGGATAATTTAATTAGACACTTAAAACTAAACAGAGAGTCTTCCCTCGCCTCTTCCCCCTTTCCGTTCCTTCCTCTGCCAGTTCGTACTAAGCTCTGTCTGCCTTTCCCCTTTGTGGGTCCCCAGTGTCGTGTCATGATTTACTATTGCATTCGGCTTTAGCTGTTAATTTATTGTTTAAGGTGTGTGAATGCTTGTATGTGTGTGTCTGTCTGTGCCTGTATCTGTGTGTGTGTCTGCCTGTGTGTGTGTTTGTTTGCGCTTCAGCGCACATTCTGTAAATCAAGTATACGCAACGTATTTGCGACTTTTTCATTTGAATCGCGTCAAAGTTTATTTCTTGCATTTTACACTCGCCGTAAAGTTTCAAGTACCATAGCAAATTCACATTAAAAGTTCTGCCGTCAGCCGTGAATCTTGTAAATGCTGTAAATATGGTTTATATGTAAGTTCTCTTTGGCTGTAATCGATGTGCTTTTAATGACGAAATATGATATAAATCTTGTCTTGTGGGTCACAACTTAATTAATTATAGGATATAAAATACAATTGTAATTTGGTGATAATAATAAATAATATAAGAAATAAATCCTGATAATAAATGGTGATAATAATAAATAATATAAAAAATAAATGCAAATAAAACAAATAAAACAAATAATAAATATCATTTAATTCTATTCATTAAATTTATTTACTACTTCTGATTTTGGTTCATGTGCTCATTCAATTCTTTTTCTTTAAATAATACTATTGCATTTTTTAATTGATTGAATACTTAGTATTATTATTCAACATTATATTAATAGTATTTAATTAGTTCATATTTAAATTCTATTTATTTCAGAAACATAATTTTTTTTTTGTAGATTTTTCCATTCTCCTTCAAAGGTTCTTTGTCAAATTATTTTCTAAATTTGCACTTCCCAACTTTCTTTCAATATTCCCTCATACCAATTGCTGACTTCACTCTCAATGCGAAGCATTTATCATACTCGTGTGCTTAGTTGATATTTGCACAATATTTTTGGGGCTGTCGAATGAAATGATTCAAGTATGAAAAAGTGATAATAAATGGAGAGAAAACAGACACACGCACACACATATTGACACGCATTGCTAAATGTGTCACATTCATTTGATAATGCCCTAAGCCAGCCAGCCTGCCTGCCTGGGGGGAGCTATGACACATCGACACACTTTAGACGGCGAATATGCACTTGAAACAATATTAAGTATCCGCACTGGCAGCCGCAAACGAGGGAAACAATAACGAATAGGCACGCGAAGACACAGCGAGAAGGGAGAGGGGGGAGAGAGGTTCCCCCCAAATTGTTGCCGATCAGCTGCATACTTGAAGCCACTCAAAAAATCATACTTTATGTTAATATGACAAACAAAATGTTGAAACTTTTGAAACAACAACGAATGACAGCCCCAGCAACTTGAAAACACGATGAAACGTGAACAGGCCGCGGTGGCAAGCGAGATGAGTTCAATTGAATACACTCATCGAGCACACGCGGTGGGGGGAATTGTCAGTTACCCATTCAGACAGATAGAGAGACAGAGAGACTGACAGACACAGCCTGAACTGTTGTTTGTTGTTTTTGAAATTGAAATTTGATGGCTGCTTTTAAGGGCTTTGAAGTTTTGCCGAACTTTGTAAGCTGCAAGTGGATAGAATCTGTTTGATGGGGTGAGGAAGGGGGGTTATAAAGCTCATTTAATACGCATTTCGGATATGTAAATAACGTGAATAGGCTTGAGAGGATTCTGCGGTTACTCTTCGAAGTTTTTAGACAACTTCTTAGAAAGAATTGTCAGTGAGACCATAGAATACAATTTGAACTCTGATTACTGGAGTTTACGCTCTTAGGATCTTAACACTATAATAAAGATGTTTTGTAATATTAGATTTCATTTTCTTATATAGAGAAAAGATTGTAGTTTTGCTATATTTCAGTATTTTAGCATTGCAATAATTGGAAGTTAAGGGCAGAAAATGTGTTCCAATTACAAAGAAGGCAAAGTCAAAGTCAGTAAGACAAAATGTGAATGGGGCTGCCAATAGCTGATAATCCGCAAACTAGAAGCATTCAAATGATTTATATATGCATACATAAGAGGTGGTGGTAACCCCTAACCTTCCTGCCCTTCTCTTCCACCCCCTGCCTTCCTCTTCTGGCGCCAGGCACAACGCAATAAAACTTATCTATGTTCATAATGCAATTCAGAGAGTCGCTCCAAGTCGCTCGTCCGCCCCCGGGCATAATTTTTCTTTTTTCTTTCACTGTCGCTGTCGCTGCCTCCGTCTCTGTCTCTTTCTCCATTTCATGCTTCCCCACCAAGTAAAATGCAATTTCCAAAGATGCTCAGGATGCTGCTTCCTGTGCACGACGACGACGTTGTGCGATACAAAAATAGCTGCTATAAATATGAATTACAGGATAAGCATAAAAACCGGAAATTGTGCTACGTCGCTATCTTCATCTCCATCTCCTTTCGCTTTGCATAAGCCCCCAGCGAAGACGGTCTCTTAAGGCGCTTTGCAGTTTTGTTGCGAATTATAAAATAAGCGATAAAAATTGTATAAAACTGCCAGACGTTCCCAGTGTGTGTGTGTGTGTGTGTGTGTGCACACATACTTAATACTTATGAGTATTTTATCCATTATCTCATTGCCTGTTAACACCTTTTTGTGCGGTCTGTGTTGGTGCTAATAAATTTTGCTGGCGTTGTGAAAAAAGGAATTTACATAAATGCTCTTAAAATACTTTTTTCGAATGCAGATTGTAATTTTGCGTTCTTGGCGACGAACAATAAACATAAATTGTAATCCAAGTCGCGGGGGAATTGAGTTTTCTACGAATTCTTATTCCGTATAATTCTCAGTGGCAAATTTTGATTCATGTTCTTTTCGTGTTTTCCAAGATATTTCATAAATTTTCAGAATTTTTCCACTTGGTATCGAATTGCGAACAAAATGCGCCACTTGTCAAAAAGGCAAACCGACTCTGGCCTCATATACCAAATTACGAATGCGAATGTGATTCGAATTCGAGTGGGGGCACGAATGTGAGTGCGAGTGCAATCCAATATGCCTGTAGTTTATTTAGACGGCGCACAAACGCTGTCACATTAACTGTCAACTGCTAGCAGAGCTGCCGAGCTGCGCGGAGCTGACACTTGTCATATTGACAGCTGACAGCGTCATTTGACTGTCAAACGCGGCGGGCACAGCAAATTCGCTAGAGCGTTGGCAAATGCAATAACAAAAGCAGCGAAACGAAAGAAGCAGCACAGAAGGAGAGCGCTACTTGAGCCAAGAGTGTCGCGTCGCAGCTGGAATACTCTTTTTGCGAAGGTGGACTATCGATAGGCGATGGTGATGGTGGTGCGATAACTGCAAAGAGTGACTGTTGGCATTATCAATGGTATCGGTATTTAAAACTTATTGAAAGTAATGAATATATTCGGAATATATACTATATTCACATGTATATAGATCGATATTCAATAAGCTATATAGTAATATCGATATATCTAAATCAATACTATAGATGGTTACAAAGATATATATAATTAGATAGATCGATAGATAGTAAGAATATATCGAAACATCTAAATCGATATTTATAGGAATAGAAGAATGTTTTACCTTTTTAATGTAGAAGCTATGAGTCGTAGTCATTAACAAGTTATCATTGTAAAATGTATCGATAAGCATAGGGAACGACACAAAAGAGTCTTACATAGCTGTATATAAAGTACTTTTATCAATTGTCAATTATTGCAATGCTTAGAGTAAAGTCTTCTTATTGAATATTATTGCAATATCATTAGCTATTAGGAATATTTAATTTAATAATTATCATTCGATTTTCTTCCATATTATAATCTTATCTAAGTTTATATATAATAATCTAACCCATACATATGTATATGTAGCTTTTTTAAATGTCCCTTTCAACACATTTGCCCACATGCATTATGCATTTTTCGTAATACCCGCAGCAAGTGTATCTCAAGTTGTTTATGCCTCTGTCCGCAGGGGGCTGGTCGCATGGGGAGCAAAGCAGGCAGGCAGCGTGTGGCAATGTGCTCTTGGCGTTGCCACTTAATTTGACGACACACACACACACAAACAGGCACACTTGGCTTTAGACAGTGTTGCAATTTTAGCCATTGCATTGGCCCCAACAACAACAAGAACAGCAACAACGGCAACAAAACTGTCAGCCGTATCATTGCAATTGTCGCAGTTGCTGTTGAAAATTGCATTGTTGCTGTTGTTGTTGTTACTGTTGCTGCTGCTGCTGCTGTGTGCGCTTTGAGTGACACATTAATGCCATTTTCATGTGTCACTCTTTCTTTCGTTTGGGCTCTGTTCGGGCTTAGTTCCCCCTGTTAGATCTCATGTCAGACTTTTGTCAACATTACGTGTCCATTTAGTTGTCAGTTAACAAATGTTGTTGTTGCTGTTGTTCGCTTGTCGCTTAACCTTTTTTCTTTTTTATGGCCACTTTTTGTTGCCTTCTGTTTGTTTATGCCAACAATTTTGTTGTCGTTTTTTTGTTTTGCACATTTTTGCATGCGGTTATTCGCTGTCATCTTCCCCTCTCTCTCTCTTTCTAGCCAGATTAGTTGCAGGTTGGCGCAGGTGCGCTAATTACAAACTGCTCAATTTTTAATTTGCATTTTTCTGAATTGTTTTGTAAATTCTTCAAAAATTGCTTGCACACATTGCGTATACGCAACATATAATAATTAACCTTGGCTAGCTGTGGCCAGATTAATTGCCAGCACACACACACAAATACTGGCAGACACTGGCACACACTTATTGCCCCTTGTCAACGCCCATTTGCCATATTCCATTATGCGGCTCATCATTCATTGCGCCGTCTAAAAGCAAATGCTGAAAAACAGCCAAACGGCGGGAGAAAAAACCGCTGTCTACGAGCTGTTCGCTATTTGCTTTTACTTGAGGCAAACAGCTCAAGGTTCTTTGGATCAGCAGCTGCCCCGTGTATGTCTGTGTGTGTCTGTGTATTGATGTTTTTCTCGCTGTGTAATTTGGCAACGTGTTTATCAATCATACGCAACGTGAACCTGTCACGCCATCCCGCACAACGTGTCAATGTGGGCGTTACATTTCCCGCCAGCTCCTTCAGATTATTTACCTACTCAGTCGCTCGATATATCGTACGTGTCTACAAATAGGCGAGCCACAAATATTTGTATAAAACAAATATATCAAGAGGTATTTACATATTTAATAGCGGCCTAGAAAGATCTAAGGGCGGAAGTGGTTTTATAAATGTTTTTCATTGTCTTTTTGCTTGGAAAATTACTGAGGTATATTGTGAACTAATAAAATAATGTAGATAGATCATATTATTGAATATTGTCAAGATAGAAACTGTTATATAATATTTACCAATTGAAACAAAACTTAATCCTCTTCAGGTTCTACGAGTATAGCAAGTTTATTTTTCACACTGGATTCCATTTGACTTTCCTAACTCTAGAGTTTCTTAAGAACTAAAAGAAACATTAAAAAACAATATAGAATACCATCTAAGAGAAAACTATAAATAAATAAATTGCAATATTCAAAACTAAAATGACTCTTTATAGTTCTCTAGCTGATCGAACAGATTAATGGGAAACAAATTCAGCAAATTCTCAAGATATTTTCCAACTGTTTCGTGTTCGGTTCGATTCACATTTTTATGTTAATGGTTTTTTTTGTGCTACCCCATTTAGCCAAAAAGTGCTGCGGCAGCTGTTGCAATTTGCATAAACTGAATTTGGACTGTCGTTGCTGTCTCTGTCTGTCTGTTCCACTGTCCGCGTGGCTGCGGGACTGTCATTCTGTCAACTGATTGACTGCCAGCGCCTACGTATGGCATTCATTAATTCTCACTTTTGTATAATAATAATGCGAAAGCAGCATTCGGCTCGGCTTGCATATAAATTCCCACTGACAGACGGGCAGATCGAGGGACAGACAGACAGAGAGACAGTGGAACAGAGACAGAGAACTTGTGCTCAATTTAATTTTATTTTTATGCGAAAATGAAACAAAAAGCAGCACAGTCGCTGCGCGAATTTAAGCTGACAGCTGACTAAATTAATTTGACAATAATTAGCATTTCAAGTTGTCAGCGTTAATGAATTCCGTTGCGATGTGCCGCGCTAATATCGACGCCCAAAATATGCCGCATATGCAGCAGCAGGCAGGGGCGGCTCAGCTGCATTTGGCGCCCGTACAGGGGCAGCTGCAGGTGACGCCAGTGTTGGCAAATTTTCAATGGACACGGTATTGATATTCTTAAAGAGAAGTGATGAATTGAAGAATATTTAAGGGGGAAAAATTATAAAAAAATAGGAAAAATTGATCGTAAGAAAAGAAAGAAAAAAGAAAAGAGTTTAAAATATATAATCAACAAATTAAAGTGTTTATTAGTATTAAAATAAATACTCAATTTTTCAATACACATTTTGCTAACAATTTTTTATTTTTATTTTCAAATTAATTATTTGTTTATTAAATTTAACTTAAGAATAAACGTTCATATATGTATATAAGGATCTTGGCCAGATTTGGCTTGAAAACAGCTACTTTAGGCAACACTGAATTGCACTCGGCTGCAGGCAGCAGGCGGCGACATGTCGCTCGTAATAAATCCAATGACACTTTATAATTTCAGCGGCCAATGCAGCGACCCCCGTCCTCCTCAGTGCCCCTCCCCTCCCCTGCGCAGCACGACACTCTCTTAGCTTGCAGCATGTCAGTGTTGTCGCTGTCATCCGTTGCCTTGGGCGCTGTCAAAATGCCAACGGGCGACTCGTGAACCACAGAGACAGATAGGGTGAGAGAGGGAGGGTGGGAGAGGGAGGACAAGAGGGAGTTAGGGAGAGGGGCTTAGTGGGAGAGCGGACTGGGGCAGCGAGTTGAGGTGTCATTCGCATTCGCATTTGCGGCGCGTTAATTACGTGTTATTTATAATTATGCGCTCTACACACGCGTTGACAACTCTTGTCAGCAATTCGCCTCGACTCTGCTGGGCTTTCCTTGCGTACCCCTTTCACCCCCTACCCCCTCTACACTTCTTCCTTTGCTTTTCTGCCCTGCCGGCACCTGCTGCATTTGCGATTATTCATCATTTATTTTCCTGATTATGTTCGCCTCATGTTTTCTTTTTGGGGTTGCGTGTTTCGGTTTTACTGCAAGACAATTTACATTTCTCTAAGTGTAACCATACATTTTTTCCATTTTGTTATTATTTTTTTTGGAATTTGCAATTTGTTTTTCGACTTAATTAACTTTCTAAACATTTGCAAGCGATTTCCGCATGTAACATGCTACAGTGGTTATTGTCTTGTATAATCCACGGGAAGGTTTGAAATTTTACTTTAAAAAACTATCGATACTAAACAAAAAACTATCGGTAAAGTCTATTCCGCAGATGTAATTAATACTTTTGGTTACAGTGAACTTTTCTTATATTTTATTATTAAATAACTTAGTTAAAACAATAGCATCTTTCTTTCTATTATATAATTCATACTATCGACTATCGATTACCTTTTTTATACAAAGTCTTATCGTTTTGCAACACTAACAAAATGTAATTGATGTTCAAAAATCAAAGTTACAATAGATCTCTTAGTTTGTTAATAGTTTAACTCAATTCAGAGTTCGATAACTTACTATCTTGCTTACTATCATCTATCGATAGCTTAATATGTATTATTTTAAATAGTTTTCGAGCACATTTATAAGTTTTTTAATACACAGAGATAAACCAAAGCAGATTCTATCGCAATCTCATACAGCTCATCTATTTTTAACACCTCGATCTTAACTGCGTTTGTTATCGGTTTCACCTGAGAATGCATAAATAATACTGTTGGAAATAAATACTGTTGTTGCACTTCCGCTTCGCTTTTCAATCGAAAGTCAGTGCTCGGACAGTGACAGACTGAGACAGCTGGGGCTGTGTTAAAGCGTGTTAGACAGCCCCGACTCCTGCCTTCCCCGCTACAAGGCCGGAAACAGGGCAAACTGACAGTTTTGTGTTGCACAACACTGTTTTCTTTTAGCCGCTTTTCTTTTAATTTATAATACAGATACAGATTCGCATGGCAAAGAAAAATTGTCTATTCCGGAACGGAAAGCGGCAGTGTGAGAATTGGCGGCTGACTGAGTGACAAGCTGACGCCCTTTGCACTGCTGCCGACGCGTCTCTGCTGTCTGTTGCACAGTCTGTCTGTCTGTCTGTCTCTCTGTCTGTCCGTATGTCTGACTCGCCTCCTGCCTGTCCGTATGTCTGTCAGTCTTTGGGTCTGTCAGTCTTTCAGTCTGTTTGCCTGCTCCCGTCCATCACTTTGCATAATAAAATGCGAAAAATATGCGAATAGAGCCAAACACTGCGGGCTGTAAAGCGCGCACACATTCATCCATACACACACACACACTGACATACACACACATGCACAGACATACACCCAACACTCATGACGGGGGTAAGAATAAAGAGACAACTATGTCGGAGCTCGCATTGCATTTCTTTGCATACCCTGCCTAAAAAAATAGCTAAAAAAGCTAGCTTCAGTAACAGGAAATGAATTACAATTTCTGCACAAGACTCACACTTCTATAGGGTATGCCGTAGTCGAGCTATGTTGTATATGTAGATTCTAACAAGTTTTTGTATGCACTTTTCGTTTTACTGTGTACCCAACGCCCTAAGTTGATTTTTTTCACTGCGATAAGCAAATTTCGCGAAAGTACGCCAAAATAACAGACAAACGAACAGGCAGCCAGACTGACAGACAGAAGGACAGATAGTCGGACAGCTGTATAAATGAATTGCCATAGCGAGGCTAATTTAAATAAGCAGGCAACGGGAAAGGGAATTCGAGTAGGGAAGCCTCTTTGTGCTCCGATCTCAACACCTGATAAGCGTCAGCTGGGAAAAAATTGCAAGCAGGCTTTCAGTTGGGGGAGGTCGAGAGGCGAGGGGTATGGCAAGAAGGGGAGACAAACCGATGTGAAGGCGTGAGATGCTTGTCGTGTGCAAAGTAAAATGCATTTTCACTTTCCAGCGGAAGATGACAATCTGTTACAAAAAAAGGCTAAAAAGTCACAGATGTCTGTGAAACTTGCAAGTAAACGATGGGAAAATCACAGGAAATATTCAAATAACTAACGAATTATTAGGGTACAGATTGGTTTCAAGTATGTTGATTATATTTTGAGAAGGAATACGTAACGAAACAAGCATGAATTTTGGGTTTAGATAAGACAGGGCTGACTTGAGTGTGAAGTAAGTTAATGAAAGAAATTCAAGCTAAATTCAGTTTCAAATGAAAAATAAGTAAGTTTGTAGGAATGAACAATGACATATTAGGTAACCTATAGTCTGACTGGTTTCAAATATCGCACAACAAAAGAATATAGAAGAAGATTAGAAACAAATACGATGAAAAAGAAAAGACTTTAATGAGAGTTCATAAGTAAATTGAAAGTTAGGTTTTTTTAGCTTCTAAACACGTACACTTCCCACACAATTCCTCCCTTTTCTCAACTTTTCCACCTGCCATGATTCTTCAACTCATTTCTTTATGCTGATACTCGTAAGGAAAGTGAAAGATTTGTACACGAAACGTTAGTTTCAATTTGATTTTTGGCCATAATTTACTTTGCAAACAACATTTACATTGCCTGCTCTAAGTTTATATAGTTTCAGTTATAGTTTATAGTTTATGGTTTACGTGATGTGGCTGTCAACAACAGCAGCAGTAGCAGCAGGTCCCTGGGCCGAAATGTTTAGTTTGCTTGGCATCTGACATGACATTCATGTCATTGCGCAAAATAACAACTCTGACATAGTATTTAATTTGTTTTATTTTATTTTCGCTTTCCTTCGTGATTCTGTTTTGGATTCCATCAACCTTGGAGCGACGCGTCGCCTTGAGGTGTCGCCCCGGCAAAGTCACAGCGGGTTCAAAGAGTGTCAACAGCAAAAGAAGAACGGACTGAGAAGGCGGAGACAGTGGTGCAAGTGTGAGAAATTCACTAGCGCTCACTGTGGCGGCAAAAGAGCAATCAAAAAGTGTCAGCTTGACACATGTCATTTTCTATTCAAATGAACTCGCTGTCAGCCTGATGGTGCATATTTCATGGCTTCCAATCGTAATGAATATGGATGGTGTTCTCCCTCTCCCTCGCTTTCTCTCTCTCTCTCCCTCTCTGTCTATCTCTACTAATGATATGCGACAGTTTTGTTTTGCTTTACTCGACACTTGACTGGGTTATTATGTGATTATTTCAGTTGTTTATTTCACTCGAGGCAAATATATCACAAAACATATTCTATTTCAGAGGCAGTTTGTTTTGTGTTCAACTTGTTAAGACTATCAATTAATTATATAGAAGATTTATTTTTCAAGAAAATTTAAACAAAACATTTTAAGATTTGTTGTCGAAATTAAGTTAGCTTAACTAAACTTGTTAGCTTAGTTTTCTTTGTTTGACTGTGTTCAATTAGTATTTTTTTTTCTCAATCGAGTATTTGTAATTGAAAAATGTAATGAATTTTGTTTTCAAGCAATTTTACTTATTAAACATTTAATTAATATAAATTTATTTGGTTTCCCAAAAGAGATTTTTTGTATAAATCTGTAAGGAAATAAGTTTCTAAAAGTTAAATAAATTGAAAGTTAATTTAAATAAAATTTTAAATATCTGTAATGAAATTTCAAATGAAAACATTAATGCAATTTATAATGAAAATTTTATTAATATTTATGATGAAAATTCGAATGGAATTTGTAATGAAAATTCTAATAGAATTGTAAGTGAAATTTCTAATGAAATTGTTAATGAAATTTCCAATGGAATAAAACTAATACATTTTGTAATATTTGTAATGAAATTTCTAAAAGAAATTCCAATGGAATTTCTGAAAAGGTTTCTAATGAAATTTCTAATAAGTAAAAAAGTAAATTTTGCTTAAAACAAACTTATTTTTCTTCCATTTCATTAATTTAATACAATTCTCTTGCATTTCTCTAAGTGTAGTGCTGAAATGAACTCGTTGAAACTGCGTTGATCACTTTCACTTTTCAAAACGTGTGATGTGGGCGGGGGGAAGGGTTGTAAATGAGGGGCAAAGGGGTCAGTGGTTGCTTGCCACACACACGAAACTAATTCGAAACGCTTTCAAATGACTGCTTAAAAATTAATGGCCCCCAATCTGCGGCAGACAGAGCCACAGCTACACACAAACACAACTATACACACACAGGCACACACAAACAAACGCAGATGGAGATTGAGATACACTTAGCAGGCGACGCTCAAGTGGCGCCAATTAAAATGATTAACATCGATAGAATTGTGCGTCGCTTCAAAGTGTCGCTCCAAGAGCGATAGAGAGTGGGAAAGGGGGTGAGCGAAGGGGCGGAAAACTATAAATAAATATACAGAAAAATGTTGAGTCGACGCTGTGATAAGACAAGCGAACAGGCGACAATGGACAGTGGACGAGGCTGAAGTTGTTTCGCCGCATAATTGATGTGATTGAGATTGATTGTTTATTTGTTTTGCTGGCCTGCTTTGATTGAAAGCCAAACCAATCCCCGAAAAAAGTCTCGACTCGGCTTGTCTCGTCTCGTCTCTCGGCGCCAGACGCACATTCCGCCGGCTCCCATTGCCAGTGTCCGCTTGAGTGTTGACCGCTTTTTGGCTTATCAATATTACATTTCGTTTCGGTTTCGTTTTATTAGTTGACAGACCCTTACCTCCCCCCCCTCATATACACATAAATGCTGTCAGCTGCGCATGTGTGCCCCCTTTCGGTTGACGGGGGCTTTGTGGAGGCTTCTTTTGAATATTTTCTCTATTGTTGTTTTTTTTACTTTTTGAGGGGCTTCGAAAGCAATTTGTGCGTGTTTAGTGTCAACTGTTGTTGTTGTTGCTGTGTTGAGAGCCCGCTTTGTGCTGAGCTCAATATTAATATATCGTTTATGGCAATCACTCATACGCCCCGTACGCGGCCGCACGGGACCGACTTAATGATTGATACCATTTGAAAATCACTTAAGTTGCCGCAGATTACAACACATTATACAGTCTGGTCGCATCGGAAATGGTCAACACCCATTGGGGGACCCCGTGCTAAGACCCCGCGGAATCAATTTGCCTTCGGCGCGGGCTTTAAAACTCATTTCCAACTGGACATGGTGTGGAATGAGAACATTCTTATCGCCTTGATTAGTTTTGTCTTCACACACTCGCCTCGAGTAATTAGAGCGAAGCCAGTTATATATTTTAATTCACATTTTCCGGTCGAAAAGTCGCCACTGATGATACCTTTGCGATTTGAAGGCCTTACAAGGTGCAATTTCATTATAGATATAATTATAATAACTATTAAGCTGAAGGTATTTGCAGTAACATTGAAAAGATGGGCAAAGTGCTTTAGTGTTAACTTTATGTATGTTAGACTACAGGAATTGTAAATACTTAGAAGACTTCCCAGTTTCTGTTAAGTGTACAGTATTACACGTATATATTATATTATATTAAAATATATATATAAGTACATATGTATGTATGTATATCATAATGAAAGTCTTTAACTTTAACAAATTCTTGACTTCTTCATCATCTCGTATTTAAACAGTTCGACTAAAGTTGAGTTTGAACAAGTTTTAGTTTATTTGTTATAATAAACAATAAAGGTATTGTATTCCTCTGGGAATTACCACTTTTACTCGTAGATGAGATCGGAAAAAGACGTTTTTAAAACAAGTTATTTGATATGTTTAAAAATTATTCAGTATAAAATGAAGTGCCTCAATAATATATACTATCTACATTAAAATAGATCAATAATAGATTAAATAATTTTCCAAGAAAACACTAAAATTTCTTTTCAATATACAGTGTTGTTTTAGTTCTATATTCCCGTTTATAATCTTATAAATAAATCTATAAACCACTGTAGAAACTCTACTAGAAATTCCCATTCAGCTAAGTAGATTTCAAAAGAAAACCACAAATAGTTCCCAATCAATCAAGTGCGGTTAAGTACGATGCAAAATCCCCAAGCCTCAGGCCTGGGGACGGCAATATGGTGTGGCCCATAAATTGGGAATACAATGTATGTTATACACAGTTTGGCATCTGCCTGGTAAACGGGCTCCTCGCGGGCCTCGCAAATTGACAGTTATCAGCGGTCACATTAATATGATTATTTCTATATTAATTTATTGGTTAATTTGTTGCCGCATTTTACGATTATTGGACTCGCTGTTTGTGTTGAGTTAAGTCTCTTTCCCGCTGCCCCTTCCACATTCCCCCCCACGACCAGTTCGATTATCGCAGGCCATAACTTGCGTACTATATTGTTGTTGTTGCTGTTGGTATGGCAGTCTCGTAATGCCCGACGCTAAAAACGGGTTATTATTTTGCATTTAAGAAGCAGTTTCAATTCATTACCATAGTTAGGGGCTCGCGTGCATTTAAATGAATTCATTGGGCTCAGTCAGTGTGTGCGCAGGCGCGTTTGGCATGAAAATCAAGTGGCGGCGGAATGGTCTTTGGAATGGGTATTTCACTTAGGCGTCAATGGCACGATTGACGGCTCAAGAGTTTTATTGATAAATGCCTTTTGATTGACCGCACAGCGGGAGGGAGAGACAAAGAAAGAGAAGGTGAGAGACGAAATGAGGCAGAAGAAATACTTAAAATACTGAAAACCAACAAACAATAACAATAAAAGATGGTCACTGTTTTTCTCCATCTTCCCCTCCTCTTCTCCATCCCCTACATTCATCCTACTTTATTATTGTTGTTGTGCTTTTATTTATAGTTGCTTATTAACGAAATTGATCGTTAAAAAATTATGACTGCCATAAAAATGCTACAAAACTCGAGTATTCCTTAATGACATACTCCACTAAATATCGCCACGAATATGGCGTTTATTTTTGGGTAAAGCTGCTAATCGATTTCTTATCGATATAATGCTTTGCATGCTACATCGGGGAGGGGAAGGCTAAGCTCGGAGGGGCGTAGTTTAAAGAGTGTTCGAAGCGAGATACATAGAGTAAATTCCGAAATTGAGATAAGGCTGCACAGCTGCTTAGTGTTATTTATTTTACAATCGAAAATCGAACAAATCGATAAAACTCTATGAAATTCAAATAAGAAACAAATAATATTATTGATAGGTTAAAGAATAGCATCAATAAATATTATCGATAGTTTTGCACAGTTATTTAACATTTAAAGACCTCACCTTTAAAACTATCGATAGCAACAATTGATACTAACGATAAGTTTTCACATATATAGATCGTGTTTATACATTTTACAGCTCTATCAAATTTAAATTGAATTCAATTTGTTTTACACAGAAATTGTTCATAGAATATTCGATAAAAAACAAATTGGCACTATCGATACATTTGCACAGTCATTAAGATGGAACCCAATTTCAATTCAGTCAGTTTGTAGTTCAATTGAACTGCTGAACTCGTTCAATAGAGAACTTCGCCATCAATCTGTGCAATTGTTCAATTGCTATGCTTCTCAGATATTATCGATCGTTACGATAATTATAGTGTACACTCTGCTACGTGGCGAGACAGATTTGCTCAAGCTGTCAGTGTTGTACAAGTCCAGTTTAATTTCTGACTATTTTGCATGCCAATTAAACGCTCTGTGCATATTGTTATTTCTTTTCCCAAGATTGTGCAAAGAAGGGACAGAGGAAGAGGGGCAGACAGTTAGGATATTCCGAGAATTAATTAACACTTTAGGCCAAAACTATTATTTGTATGCACGAAAAATTAACATGACAGCTCGAGACATGGCAATTTATCACTAACATGCTGGGGCAATCCATTGTTGTTGTTGTCGCTCTGTTGGCATTGTTGTTGCTGTTGTTGCTGCTGTTAGTCTCTGCTGTTGATGACACTTTAATTAGAGCCACACGCAAACACAAAGACGAGCACACACACACACAGGCAACTGCAGCAACAACATGAGAGAAGAGCCGAACTTGACTGAACTCAGCTAAGCTCGCTCTCACTGCGCTCTCTCTTGCGCTCTCTATCGCGCTCTCTATCCCACTCACACACCCAAGCTCTGCTTGTGCTGGCCCGCTCTCTCTGTTGTTGTTGTCTGCTTGTCTTGTGCGCGCCAGAGAGAGCGGGAGAGCGCGCTTCGTCGTCATGTCAAGCGCACACTTTAACTGCCAGCGTTGCCACTGTCCGTTAACTGCTGACGCTGACTGTGACTGTGTGACGGCGACTGCGCTGCCACAGCGCTGTCAGTGCTGCCGTTGACTGGTGACTGCTCAAACGGTTTTACAGTGGTTAACTGAAATGAATGTCTGACTGCATAAATGGCTGCTTGACTGACACATTTAATTATATTAATGATGTTTGCGGTCAGCTGACATTTGCACTTTATACTTTATTTACTTTTTTGCCAGAGTTAACTGACTGACGGATGAACAGAACCGACTTTCACGCAGCTTTTTTTGACTTATTGCCCAACACACACGACGACGACGACGTCGCATATTAGTTTCCATTTTCATATCCATTATTATTTTCGACGTGCGACGCAAGTTTCCTTCAGTTCATTTTTCACATTCGCGACAGACGGCAAATTATCAACAGTAAATTTGTGTCTGTGTGTGTTTGTGTGTGTGTGTGTGTGGCAACGTCAGTTTCGTCGTTTCTTACTGTTCCCGGGCGCCACAGAAACAAATGATGACACTGACAGCTGTCAAGCTTAGTTTATTTGATTTTATTATAATTAATAGCGGGCAGGCATCATTAATCATTGAATAATTTATAGATATTCGCAGGTAGTATTTACATATGTACACTCATACCCACTCACGTTCACTCACTCATACACTCACAATCATAGTATCGTAAAGTCGAAAGGGTTAGTCAGCCAAGAGAGTTGCGTCAATAAATTTAACTAAGATGACAGCGATATAAATTATAAATCGTGCATAATTAATATAGAAAACGGCATTAAAATGTTCGAAACGTTAATGCCATGTGTTACACACAGATACTCTATGAGAATTTGCATTTGTATTTGTATTGTGAATGTTTTACAAGTTCATTTCAACTAGTTCACTCGCTAGCACAATTAATCACCTTGTTTTGAAAGTGTTGTAAATTAGTAAACGACCTATTTTGGTATGTTCGGTCTTAAATTGATAGAATATCAGTTGAACTAGTTCACAATTTAAACTAGTTCTTTTTTCTACTTTACTTTTGTCTAAGATAATGGATACCTAAACTGTAAGGTTCTTTAAAAAGCATCCAATTTAACATTCGTGCACTTTTTCAAAGTAACTAAAGACTGTTCAAAGGTTTATTTCGTGCCCTTAAGAACTAGTTACTAACTACAAATCCATTCAGATCATATACATTTTGATCTTTTACATTTTGTTTTGCTTTAACTATATAACATGCCCCCCATAAATAGTCTGACAGCTCCGATAGCTCAGTTAGTTCATTGGAACTACCTAAAGTGCTGAGTTAAGTAACGAATCAAGTGCCTTAGCTGCATTTTAATGAATGCACTCATCCATTCACACTCGAAGAATTCGCTTCCGTTGCTTATGCGAATATTTACTCACAAATTAAAATGAAAATTTATTGCGCCCCTCATGAAGAAGGAGAGAGTGAGGGAGGGAGGGAGAGAGACCGCAACAGCAGAGGCTTTGACTCTGATTAACTGCCATAGTTCCAGTCAGTTGTGTGTGTGCGTGTGTGTGCAGAATTGCATTTGTTTTCTGTCATTATAAATTCAAATTTGGTGCGCCATAAATATGTTTGAGCACAGTGTGCAGCGCTGCAGGCGCCACAGCGAGAGTGAGAGAGAGAGAGAGACGACTCAATTCGCTGCGAAAGTATTTACATAGTTTAATGCGGACGAGCATAAATAAGTTTTATGCGCAGATATTGCTGAATTTATAGCGCCCCGATTCCGATTTCGATTCCGATTCCAAAATTGTCTAGTTGCTGTTTGCCTGTTTATTTTGTTTGTGTGTTGTTGTTTTCCTTTCCACTTGCCACTTGCCACATTGCCAATTCGCCGCACAGCGTCAGCGAACACAATAATAAATAAATTCGCCTGTGTGGCGAGTGCAGTAATTGCTTTTCTGTCGACATTTGTATTATTTATGAAATATCAAGCGTTAATAAATAATGTCAACTTATTTGGTCTCGTGTCAGATAGTCAGATATACCATATACCCCGTGTGTATATAGTACACCGTACCTGTCCAGCCATAAGCCGGCCATATCAGCTCGATTGTGATATATTGCACTGCAGATAAACAGAGCAAACAGAGTCGAGGCGAGGCGAGTCGAGTTTGCACCTCAATTCCGAATAAATTGCGACTCACAACTTATTGCCGCAGAATTATGACGAACGATCTATGCAGGGGGTAATGAGGGGGCTTGGGGGGAGGGGTAGAGGGAGATAGAAGTACTTGAAGCGGAAGAAAATAGTGCAGACAAGTGTTGCAGGTGGGTGGTTAGTGGAATGTGGTTAGAAAGAGAAAGTTGCAAGATGCAATCAAAGGGAAATAACAGCTAAAAAACTGAGAAGAATCTGAAGAGTTCAATATATAAAGTATTTAAATTCTTAAGTGTATTACGAGGGTCGTTTGATAAGTCCGTGACTTTTTGTATTTGCCGCGCACCTGCTCTAAATACAACACTGCTCCTGTCAGCAGTTATCGATTAACAGCTGACTGTAAAATTTTGAGAAAGTTGCGTTTTTTGGTTTGCGTTTTATAGGCATTGAAAGCAGACGATCTCGTGAATTTTAACGAAAATGGAAAAAAGTGAATTTCGTGTGCTAATTAAGCATTATTTTTTGCGTAAAAAATCCATCACCGAAACCAAGGAAAGACTTCATAAATATTATGGGGACTCTGCACCATCAATTTCAATGGTTAAGAAATGGTTTACTGAGTTCCGTTGTGGTCGTACCAGTACAAGTGATGCCGAACGTTCAGGTCGCCCAAAAGAGATCGTCATGCCAGAAATCGTCGACAAAATCCATGGAATGATATTGGATGATCGGAGAATGAAAGTGCGTGAGGTAGCTGAGGCTGTAGGCATCTCAACTGAACGGGTACATCACATTTTACATGAATATTTGGACATGAAAAAGCTTTCCGCGCGATGGGTGCCGCGATTGCTCACACACGACCATAAGCGCAACCGTGTGACCATTTCAAAGGAGTGTTTGGCGATGTTCAACCGCAATCCAAACGAATTTTTGCGCCGTTTCGTTACCGTAGACGAAACATGGATCCACCACACCACACCAGAGACCAAAGAACAATCAAGACAGTGGGTTTCTCCGGGTGAACGTGCACCAAAGAAGGCCAAGGTGGGTCTGTCGGCCAACAAGGTCATGGCCACAGTTTTTTGGGATGCACAAGGTATCATTCACATCGATTACCTTGAAAAGGGTAAAACGATCACCGGCGAATATTATTCAGAGCTTTTGGACAGATTCGATATTGATTTGAAGCAGAAACGACCGCATTTGGCGAAAAAAAAAGTGCTGTTCCATCAGGACAATGCACGGGTGCACACGTGTGTAGTCAGCATGGCAAAATTTCATAAATTGGGCTACGAACTGCTACCCCATCCAGCATATTCTCCAGATTTAGCCCCCTGTGACTATTTTTTGTTTCCAAACATGAAGAAATGGCTCGGCGGTAAGAGATTCGGGTCAAATGAAGAGGTCATCACAGAAACAAACGACTATTTTGAGGGCCTTGAGAAAACCTATTATTTGGAAGGAATAAAAAAATTGGAAAAACGCTGGACTAAATGTATAGAGCTAAAAGGAGATTATGTTGAGAAATAAAACGCTTCTTTGACGAAAAAAATATATTTTATTCAAAAAGTCACGGACTTATCAAACGACCCTCGTATATAAGATTATTGTTATTACGGGCAAACTTTTTAGAATTCTCTTTTATTTCATAAAAATATAAATATAGAAATTAGTTAGGGGGCTTGGAATGCTCTAGAGTAGTTAAACAATTAAAAGAAACACTCTAGAAAGATTTGTAGATCATAAATGTAGAATACTTTATGATATATGGGATTTGTTTGTACTGTAAGTGAAACTAAAGTAGAGACTTTGAAGTTTTCCCATATTTCCTTTTCTTTAAGGCAAATCTCAAGCATGCTATAATAGTTTTTAAAACAGGTACAATTTACTCCAAGGGGAATTACCAGAACCTTCTACTTTGCAGCTACCTTCCCACATTCTATTGGAATCCCTTTGTAGATTTCCTTTGTTGCTTCTTTAGTATTTCCCCCTTCTATATGCATAGTTCTATATATTATCCCAATTAATCCTGTTATGATACTTTTCAAGATAAACAATACCAGATTGAAGTGAGAAAAGATACGTTGAAAACCTTCTGTACCTTCTCTTTGTAGCTTCTTCAGTACTACTCCCTTTATAAGGTATATGTATATTATCCCCATTAGTACCGTTACACTTACCGCTGTCGGCGCCGCGGCTGCTGTCATATAATCCGGGCGTAGATAGTGATGATTGCTGGACTGCAGCATTTTGTTGTAGTTTGTTAAATCCACTTTGAAGGCTGTTAAGGTTCTTTGGTTGCCGATGAGGATGATGAGGAGGGGCAGCAGCAGCAGGTGATGCTTGGGTCGGTGTAGCGTGGCGAGTTAACGGTAAATGCCAATTTACTTTGTGGCGTCGCGTGCTGCCAACTTGTGTGAAAAGCGGCGCCTGCGCTGAGTTGCTGTTGCTGCTTCTTGTTGTTGTTGCAGTTGTTGTTGCTGTTGCAGTTGCAGCTGCTGCTACTGTTGTTGCAGGTGTTTAATTGTGTGACGTTGTTGCTGTTGTTGTTGCTGCCTGGTAATTTATATCATTAATATTTCAATGGGGTTTTATGCGTTGAATTGTGACTTTCACGCCAGCGGCATATTAATTTCGATTCGCTGTTGTAGTTGTTGTTACTGTTGCTGCTGCATTAATTGTGTAATAAATTCATTAAGTATTATAATTGCAGCAGCTTAACATTTATGATTATTTACGTATTATTTGCGCACGTTATGATAATCCCAATTCGAAAATCGCGAGAATGCAGCAACAATTTCAGCTATTAAATTACTTTCTCTCTCTCTCACTCTCTCTCTCTGTCTCCCTCTTCTTGCTTTCTTTGGTTTGTTTGTGTGGTTTCGTTTATGACGGAGGCACGTACTTCGCGAGGGAGGGGGCGGGGTATTGAAAAGTTCTTTATTATTTTGAAAATATTTCAAATATTTTCATGAATTTTCTTACGTTTTTATGTGTTTTCAGTCTAAGTATAAAGCACCTTTGAGAACATGACACAGCATATAATGAATAAAATATTTATTTGATTTTTTTAAAAAATATTTGCAATATTTTCGAATTTTCACTTCACGTTGCCGTTGTGTGTGTACGGGTGTGTGGCGTGTGTAATTTCTTACGTATTTTTGGTCGACACGCGGCGTGGCGACACGACGATAAACAACAACACAACTATTTCACACACTCCGTTTTCACAATCCGTTCGCAGCGCACGTACGTACTTTAACGTGAAATAACAGAATTCGACTAAAAATCTATAAACAACATTCATGCTCATTCATGTTTCGCTCCGCTCTGCCTTCGCCTGCGCCTGTATTGGCGCTCGTTGCTGCTGCCGTCGCTGTCGCTGCCAACGAAACCAGTTCAGTTAGTTGCGCTTCTCTCTTTCTCTCGTGTCGTTTTCGTTTTCGTTTTCAACAAGTGTGCTTTTGTTGTTGTCTGGCATGCGCAGGCGAGAGAGTGCACGACGTAGAGAGAGCAACGATAGCGAGCTTACCATACGAGAGAGTGCACGACTGAGAGAGCGTACAACTGAGCGAGAGATTGAGAGAGAGCGCCACTCTTTGCTGAGCGCGCATGCCTGTTGCTGAGCATTGCCAAATAGTAGTAGAAAATTGCATTTAGTAGTAGATTTTAAGTAGTTACAAATCAAATATAAAATACTTAAATATATTTAAGTATTTTCAATGTATATAAATATTATTAATTTATATTTCTTATTAATATTAAAATTGTGTAAGTTATATAACAAATGACGTATTTATTCATGCTTTTCTTCTCTCTCGCACACACACGCACGTTCGCACTGCGCTCATTGGATGATCGACGCTGTTGTGTAGCCATTTTGAGATTGTTGTTGTTGTTGTTGTGCCTGTGTGTTGGTTAGCGCACACGGCGTCGTCGGCCATAATTGTTTACAAGTTGCGGCTGCGAGCAGGTGGGCGGCGGTGGTGGTGGAAATGTGTGCAAGAGTTATGCGGTCAGATAAAACATTAGTTACGTGCCACAGAGAGAGCGGCAGAGGAAGAGGGAGAGAGAGTGAGTGAGCGAGCTTGTGATGAGAGCGCCTTGATGAATGGACCGTTTTGAAGTGGTTAGAGATGAGCTTAGGCTGCAATCGGGAGAGAGAGAATCTCTCTAGCGCGCTGTAAACAGAAAACAGCTGGTCCCGTTGAAGCGAAAAAGAGAGGAGGAGAGAGAGACAGCGAGAGGCGCAGCAAGGACTAACGGAAACGCAATAAATTCCAGTTAGACACAATTTATGGCTAACGGTTTTGGATTCGCGATCGATAGAAATGCATCAGTGATGGCAAATATTCAAGGAAAATTAAAACATCGATTGCGTAATGAATTATCGAGGGGACATTTACATACAATGAAATAGAATTGAAGATGTTATGTGCTTGGTTAGAGTACGATAGAATTGAGTTAGTTAAATATTATAAAGAACAATTTAAAGTGCGTATTAAAAAGAAATATATAAATTAAATATTGAATGTAAATACATCAAATAAATATTTAAATATTAATAAAATCGTCTTATATCAGCGTTACATCTAAATATCCATCTACATATTTTCCAAGCTCTTAATTTAAGCACTTCAGCAGTTAATGGAACCGAATTAAAACATAATAAAAAGCTGAACAGTTTTGAAAAGTTTCCTACTTTGTAAACATTTTATTACAGCTCTTTTGTTTTAAGTTAGGGCGAACAATAGAAATGCTAATGTGCTGAATCATAAAGCGAACACCTACCCAATTTCCAAATACAAAACAATCAAATCAAATCAGAGTCCCAATCCCAATGACAATGATCCAATCCACAGGCTCAAGATCATAAAAAAAACATAAAATGGGATTTTTAAATAGCTCGAATTCGAATACGGGGATTGTAGATCAAAGAGGTGTTTATCATCATCTGTTTGCTGGCGCTTCGGGTTAACTCTCTAAACAGATCTCCATATTTGCATATTAAGCCATTCACTGTGTATTATTAATACCTGTGTTGTCTTCCAAATAAGCATTGTCTGTCTCCAATTAGGCGCGTCATAAAGCCCCCGTCTGATCGATATAATAGTCTCTGATCATTAGCAGAAGCATCGAGAATCAACGACGAGCAGATACCGTAGGCGATTCTATTGAATTTTATTTCTTTTTAAAATTGAAATACTTTTTATTGGCAGCCACAGATCTGATATGCATAAGGCATAATACACTGTGGTAAACTGTAAAGCTTGTTTATTTACTGTTTCTAAATGGAACTTCTGCAATTTAAGAGAATTCATTAAAGTTGTTCTCAAGTTTTTAAATAGATGAATTCGCATATCTGAACTGTATTTATTTCAATTCAATTAAAATATAATTCTTGCTATACACAATCAATCTTTCATTTCTAGAACATAACTTTGTTGTTATTTATTTCGCTTTAAATATAAGAATATAATTTCATGTGTTAAATTAAATAGATTTAGATTTAATTCATTCTATATCTAATATATCTTTCTTATCTACATTTTTAATTTTAGTTTCTTGTCTGAAATACAATTTATTGAATTTATTCTCAAGTTTTTTTGCAGTTTTAATAATTTAAAATAATTTAATTAGCTCAATTTCAATTTAGTTGTAATTAATATAATATTAAATTCTTTTTATACCCAATCAATCTTTCTTATCTGGAACATCATTTAATCACAGTTTTATAGTTTAGTAATTGATTTTCCATTTATAATAGATTAAAACTCATTCGACTTAATCGTTTGCAGGTTGAGCAAAGTCGCTTGCCGCCACAAACAATTGAGCTTTCAATTAAGGACCGCAGAGTGCTTATGTGTGTGTGTGTGTGTCCGCTTGTTTTGTGTGTTTGTTAACCACAAAATTAAGTGGCTAACTGAATTTGCGGCCACGCTCTCACACACACACACACGCATGGCTGGAAAAAAGGTTTCGCAGACTGAAAATCCCCAAAGACAAATAAGGGACTGGGCCGGAAAACACTCTGCTTGTGTTTTTGTTAGCATTTTAGCAGTTCATTTATGCGGGCTTGACACAAGCCAGAAAAAAACCAAACCCCTTCCACTCTGCTCCCCCATCACACACACGTAAAGGGGAAATGGCCGGAAAAGACAGTTTAGGTAGAACTGAAATGGCCATCCTGGAGTGGATCCATTGTCCACAGTCCTCGCTCGTTTTTTGCTCATTTTGCGGCAGCCTTAATACCTGCGGCCACATTAATTGTTTGCTTATTGTTCCAGGATTATATTTCATTTATTGACGAGCCACGCAATTATTCCAATTGTTTTTAAAGCGACTGTTCTGCGTTATTTAAAATAATTGTTGGTAAATATTGAAAGTTGCTTAAATTACAAAAGTAATTACATTAAAATGTATTTAAATTTGTTATTTTCTTTTAAGGAGTAAAGCAGGAAGAGGGAAACTGTAATAAAGAACAATGTTGTTGTTTAAAAAGTTAAATATATTCTTAGAAAATAAAGAAGAAAATGAGGAATAATAAATATATGTATTTCAATGGTATATCAAGCGAAATAAATGATAATTGTTAGTTTCTTTTTTAAGAAATCAAATATAAATCGATTGTAACGATAGTCAAGTAAATTGTATAGAAATTCTGTTTTGAATTCAATAATATTAGATTGAATAAGAAGAACCTCTTCTTGTAACAAATCAGGCTAATCACTTAGCAGCAAATAATGAGTAGATTGTAGATTGTAAATTTTTCTATTATTCTCAATATAGTCAATAAAATCGATAATAGCAATTTATGTATTGGTCAATCATCGATGATTTTGAGTGTACAAAATAAGTAAGAAATAAGATAAACATAGACTAAGCTTGAGTTAGTGAAGTCCATTTGTTGTTCATTATTTTTTTGTTTTATAATTAAGTTTTATTATAAAAACAAACAATTATAGTACATTGTATTACTTTTAATAATAATGCTAACAATACCTATTCTCAGTAAGGATAACACCCTTTGTGTTTCTACTTCACTCTTTAGCTTTACATTGCAGCGGTAATCTTGACTAATTCTCGCTAAAGCTCATCTCGCTACCCTGAACAGCACTTGCTGTCTAACGGTTTTAGTTAAGCAAATATTTTCACATGTTTTTCGCTCCCTCTTCCCCTTACTCTTCTTTTCTTTCTCTCATTTCTCTCAGTGTTCTGTTTGTACACGTTCTCTCCTCGGACTGGGTCTCTTTATCGTGCCACCCGCAACTCGACTGCAGTTAAACTGCCAAGCACTTTTAGCCTTTTTTGCTTCTTCACCTCGCACCTCCCACCTTGCAACTTCTGTGTGTACGTGTGTGTGTGGTGTGCACACTTTGTGTGTGTTGTATGAATTATGTGCGCTGCACACTTTTTAACCCTTGGCATATTTTACAAGCTGCTTTTCTCTAATAAACATACAAACGCACTTATTCTTAGTGTGTGTGCGGCTACATGTATGTGTGCGAGTATGTGTATGTGCCAGCATGTGTATGTGCTTTCAGTTCACATGTCGTCGACTCAAGTGCGCTGGCGAGTTCATAAATTTGCCCACTGGGGCGTATGAGTAATGTGCAAGGAGTGTAACTTTAAGGCAGCATACTGGCGTGTATGTGTGTGTGAGTCTGCATGTGTGTGTGTGCGGGGGAGTGTGTGGTTTTATTTACTGAGTGATGCAAAAGGAAAAACGAGTAAATTGCAAGAGGCCAGAGGGCAACAGGCAACATATGTCGGCATCAATTTCATATTTTTAATATAAAATATATTTTATTTCCTCTCTTTCTTTAGTCCTCCTCTCTGTAACTCTTTCTTTTCCTCCATTTTTTCTCTTGACTGACTTGTACAAGTCTGTTGGTTGTAGTCAGGATGTTATTCGACCTGCCAAGTGGTTAGTATTGTAAGGGTTCTAATAGGTTTTATTGGCTGTGGCAGACTACAAGGAAATTGTTTATTTTCTTTTTGATTAATTTAATATTGTTGAATTTTAATTGATATTGTTTATTCAACGGATTTATTGGTAGAGTTTCGTATACAATAATAAGAATGATTACACAATAATAAAAATAATATTTCTTTCATGAATGACATTTTTAAACAATTATTCCTATGTAGGTCATCAAGCTAGCATTGAAACAGACAACCTAGTTAGCGTTGTAACAGATAGGAAAGAGTTAATTATACTCAACTGTTGTTGCTGATCAAGAATGTTTATACTTTATAGAAGAATACTATATAAAGAAGTGTGTTGAATAAAGTTGAACTGCCCTCTGCAGGATTAAAATCATTAGTTCTTATTGATATGTAAATTATTTCTCTATTAGTTTATCAGTTTCTATGTTTAACAACAACAGATCCAACTTACTCAGCCAGGAATATGCCACAACACTCACTGTTTCAGTTCACACTTTTGCAAAGCTTTCTCTGTAGACTCCATTCTCCCTTTGTCTCCCTATATTTACCAATACCTCCCCACTTCCTACAGCTTCTCTCTGCACTTCTCTTCCCTTCATTGTCGCAATCACAATAAGTTCTAATTGCTGCCCCTGCTGGGCACCTGCTACGCTTGGTCGCCTTGACAATGCCATTAGCCTAATGGAGATCATTTCGCCCGGAGTCGGAGATGGAGTAGGAGATGGAGTCGGAGATGAAGTCGGAGACGGAGTCGTTTAGCTGGTTAGTTAGTTAGTTGCGCGCATCCGGTCAGCCTGATGACGTTTATCATAATTGCGCTGCATTTGCATGTGGCCAAAGGAAGCGAACTATAGCTGAACATAGCTATACATATGTATATGGCTATATAGATGCGATGCCATGTTGCAAAAAAATCAGCTCACTTTTCATTTTGCCAACCCCCTCAACCCTCCCTCTGCTGCCCCTTCTTTTGCCTGCTGCTGTTGCTGTTGCTGCTGTTGTTGCTGCTGCTGTCACCGCCTCTCAAGCGGCAACAGCAACTGTCGCCGTTGCAGTCACTTCATGTCGCAACGCATTAGAATATGTTGCAGCCAGGCCCCCTCGCTGTTTCCCCCTTGCCTCTTTCCCCTCTCTCTTTCTTCCCCTCCCCGGCAGCAGTTGCAGTTGAATATGCAAAATGCAGGCGCGCGCGAATTTTTACCTTATGACAGCTGCCGCTGTTGCTGCTGCTGCTGTGTTGTTGCTGCTGCTGTTTCTCATATTATTGTTGCTGCTGCTGTTGCTGTCGCTGTTGCTGCTGCTGTTGCTGGTTGAAAAATATGCTGCTGTCGTTGTTTTTGCTGCTGTTGCTGTCACACTCACATGTTCGTTACGTGTTCTGCTCTGTCACTCTACGCACATGCTGCAGGCCATGACTCGCACACACCAACACACTCACACACACTTGCACACACACACCCGAGTGCACTCACATTCGCATTCGGACTTGCAGCGGCGCCCCAAACAAATGTCAGCTGTAAAAATCATAAATTTAATGCAAAATGCAAAATGCAAAAAAGTTGCGCTTCGTTGCGCTTTTACTCTTGACAGGTGACCCTCCTCTTGTCCCCTCCCCCCCATCTCATCTACCCCCCCTTCAGTCAACAGCTTCCTCTGCTATGCATGCTCTAAGCGCAAAGCTCTCCGACTATGATATATGCCCTCGCAACACTCGCGAGTCTATCTACCTCTCTCCCTCCGCTCCCTCTCTAGGATATTTATCACCCGAGCGCGCATTTCCTTCGATTGTTCCATTTAAATACTGTGAATGTTCAAGTGGAAGATGAGGAATGTGAATGAACAGCAGTATAAATCGTGATATACTCTATGCATCTGCCTTCGACTTCGAGAAGATAACTTAGATTCCTCTGCTTCTTTAATACAAAACATATTGTTAAGTTGTTTCAAATCCACTCAGATCTAATCTATGATAACTCAAGGTGGGGATGTAGCTAAAAATATGATATAATACAGGGTATTGTGCAGTCTATACAACACTTAAATATTACAAGCAGTGTATGATTAGCACTCGTGTTGAATAGTCGCTATAAAATGACCAAAATCAATGCTGACCTTCTTAATAGCTTAGGCTCTTTTCCAGTCATTTATCTGTTTAAATTCATCATAGTTTTTGAACTAGTTCACACTTTAAACTAAATATATATTTGTTAATAAAAAATAAAATTACAGGGTATCTGCAGCATGCACTCGAGTCATTTATATATTTAAATACAGCATAGTTCTTTGATTAATCACTCAGCGTAGTAAAAGTAAATATGTTAATCAATAAATCGAAATTACAGGGTATCTGCTTGCTTAACAGGGTGTTCTAGAGTTATTTATCTGTTTTAATGCAACATAGATCTTAGTTTTATCACACAACAGAGTAGAAGCAAACTTTTTAATCCGTAACTTAAATTACAGGGTATCTTCTAGTCATTTATGGAAGATTCGCTCTGAATGGGTTGAGTCAAATATGTTTTAGTCAACATTTCCTTAACTAAATAAAGTATTACAGGGAATCAGTAGTTGAAAAATAAATTAAGTATTACAGGGTATCACTGGTTAGTCTTACTCTCAAACTCTGCAGCAAAGGTTTATATTCTATAATTGATCAATTCAAGTGCAGACTATAAAGTATCAGTAAGACAGTCTTGGTAAGTCAAATGAATATTGTAGAGTATCTTCTAGTCATGTTTCATCTCCAATTGAACTCTTAAAGTACCCGCGCTAAATGCATAAATTGCTTAGCATCAGTCGCACCTCTCGGGAACTCATCGACCCCATAGAGGGGCAGGGGGAGAGAGAGAGTATCATAGTTAATGGCATTAGTCTAAACTGAAGTCATAACATAAACATAAACACAACATAAATTCCAATCAATGCGAAACTAATGTGCTAATGACAAGGCAAAAGAGTTGCCAAACTCAATAAATTGTGCTGTCACAGCGACAATCGGACAGCGACAATCGGACAGTGAAGACAATCGGACAATCGCATTCAGGTGGCGAAGATCGGCAGATCACAGACGATCTCTACCCTTATAAATGATGTCACGCTCTGCCTAAGCTCTTCTTAATGTGGGCGATCTATTGTTGTTGTGTTAGGTTGTTGTAGTTGTTGTTGTGATTGTTGTTATTGTTGTTGTTGTTATTGTTGTTGTTGTTGTATTGCTGTTGTCAGAGACTAAAAGCATTTGATTTCCATCGATTTGCTGCTG
Source organism: Zaprionus capensis (assembly GCA_018903675.1). NCBI lineage: Eukaryota > Metazoa > Arthropoda > Insecta > Diptera > Drosophilidae > Zaprionus > Zaprionus capensis. Next base: position 1,538,138 of record JAEIFN010000040.1, on the reverse strand, counting down.
TCTTTTGTAAATTGTTTACATTTTGCCTTGGGCTTTCATTAAGCCACACACACACACAGAGTCACACACATGCACACAAATATATATCAGAAATGACAAAAAGAGAGACAGACAGATTTTTATATTAATTGCAAAATCATGCAAATCAGTCGCAACAAATTATATATATAAAGAAACGAACTGAGACCGTCGAGATGGAAATTAATTGCCAATATCAACGCATTTTAACACAGATTCTGTATTAGATATGCCAACAACAGCAACAACAACAACAACAATCGAAAAGTAGCTGCAAATATTTTTAAATGCTTTTTTGGTATTTGATTTTCTCCCACTTTTTGTTGTCTTTCAAATTTGTTATTAATTAACAATCATTTATTAACACAGACGGAAGAAAGAAGCAGCGGCTGCTTTGTTGATCCGTTTAATTTATATATCTTATTCATATGCATCGATTTCTTATGCCGATATATCGATAAATCGCAGACAATGGAAGCCAAAGATCAGCGGGTAATTGATGAACGTATTTAGCGTATTTTAAGTTTCGCTTTCTATGAGATTCTTCAGTTGATTAAGCTCTTCTATTAACGCGGTATTTGTTGGATCTTGAAGTGTGTGCTGGCAGTAAATTTTAGCTTGAAAATGGCTGCTGACTTTGACTGGATTAAATGGCAAGTACTGCTATGCTTGGCAACACCCTGTGTAATAGAGCTGAGGAAACATCGATGTTTGCTGTTTATCGATGTAACATAGATGTATTTATAGTAGGGGAGGCTTGAGTTTAAATACTTAGAATGTGTTTCAAATTATGATAAAAGAATTATATAAATACGTATATAAATATATTACAATTGTTATATCTAATTAAGTATTTGGGTCTTATCAATATTTCTTTATTGATCTTTGCTAATCTTTATTAATTCTTATTTTCCATTGCAGTTTTCTGTTGTTCATTTTCCTATATGCTTCTTATTTCTGTGTTCCATCTTTTCAATATACATTTGTGTTTGTGTTCTTCATAAAATTTCAAAATCTTTCATTAAAGTCACCAATCTTCTTTCATTTATACTGACAAGGAACTTCATTCTCCAGTTTCCTTACTCTCTCCATTCTCCTCTATCTTCTCCCTCGTCTCCCTCATTTCCACCAGTTTCCTCCCTTTTCTTGTGCACAATCTTAACCCTTTAATTTCAATTATCTTTCTCTTTTGCTACCGAAAACTATTTCCCCTTTGACCATCTGCTACAGGGTGTTGCTTCGTCTGTGCTCTAATGAGCACTAAGCTCGCGAAGTGTTGCCAATATCCATTTGCAACATTCTTGGCTAACAACAACTACAACAATGTAGCTGAAATAATTCAGTCTCCCGGCGTGTGCAATTATCAGCGGAACGAGAGTTCACTCCGATGGCGCAAGGGGTTATTGTTTTGAGCCGATTTTAACAGTTAAATTAACTCATTAGGTGGCGAACACGATGCGGCCTACAATGTAGCTAAGAGCCACAAGAACAGCAGAACACTCTCTGCCCTTCTCTCTCTCTCTTCACTCGCTGCTTCGATGAGGCCCTGTCGATGCTTACCCACCCGGAAACTCAGAGTGGAAAACATAATAATCAGGCATAAACTGCACTTAGGAGCCACGAGGAAAGACGGAGGCAGGCAGGCTGCAATTTCGTTATTGGCCAAGAGCATGTCTTGGCCATCCCGGGGCCAGTTGATTAAAAAGTAAGTGCACGAGAGGCGCATTCGACGGTTAATTGTAAATTGGAGCAGGCAGGCAACTGAGAGAGAGAGCGGGAGAGATAGATAGAGAGAGAGGGAGACCGGTTATAATTTCATGTTCACAAGCACATTTGCACGCACTGTAATTTACTTAAGCATTCTGCCGCTATCCATATAATCACCCCATCTCTCTCTCTGTCCTCTGCTTGTCCGTCTCCCTATCTCTGTTCGTGTGTGCGAAACTCATAATTTAGGTGACACGCCCATTAACAACAGCCCAAGAGGCGCAGCAGCCTCATCAGGCATGAAGTGCGAGCAGGCATCGTTTGGGTGGCATCGCGTCAGTTGCTCCATCAGCAACAGCAGCAGCAACAATTGCAACAAGAACAACAACAACAACTACAACTGGCACAACGTGCCGACACAATATAAATTATATATAACATGCATTAGCGCGGCTCGGGGTGCCTTCTTCGGGTTCCCCCATCAAGGCACAGCCAGCCCACCGATCGAGTCACGCACCTTTCGATGTTCTTAAACATCGCCGAGTGCAATCTTCAGAGGGAATTTTAAAGGCACAGTATGCCAAGGTGTGTTTGTGTGTCGACTGTGTGTGTGTGTGTTGTGGCGCATACTTTCAGCTTGGAATGTATTTGTTTTAAACTGAGGCCTATTAAGATTCCTGAAATATATTTTGATATTTGGGGGAAGTTCAAGTTTGGCACTTAAAATAAACATTGAAGGTGAAGGTAGATGCAAGTTATAATAATTTTGCAAGGCTGCAACAGAACGTATGACTTTTATTTATAAGAATATTTTGCTATTGAATAAGGAATGTTTAAAATAAGGAAATTGAAGCTTGAATATTGTGCATTTGCTCATGGATTTCATACTATTTCTGAGATAACTCTTTAAATTTTGATTTACTCAGTTCTTTAGTTTTATATGATATAACTATGTTAAGTGTTTATTTTACCTACAACTATTTACGTATCTATAAAATATACATACCAAATTTCATAAGAATTGGCAGACCCGTTTTGTTGGGAAACAAGAAACAGATTAATAACTTACCTGTAGTAACTTTTTTAAGAACGAAGTAAGTTTTAGTTATCTCAAGACCTTTGCCCTATCCAACGTTTCAAAGAACTGCAACAAGTTAGGTCTAAAAATCGACAGATCTAATAAAATATACCCTAACCCGTGTTATGCAACAGTTGATTTGTTGCAAGCACAAAATTCCATGCCCTACAGCAAAATTGGCAACAATTTTATGAATGAAATCGACAGGGCAAATCGACAGCGACAGCAGAATCGGTAATTGATTTGCAGAACGGGGCCCTGAGGCTCCGATAAACTGGATTTTAATCAAGAAGTCAAACACACACAGCTGCATGCACCAACACAGAGCCCCAAAGGTGAGAAAAACAATGCATTTTACGGTTGAAAAAGCTCTGTTCCTTTCAGCGAGAACGAGACAATGTGAATTTATTTCGACTATGAAGCAGACTTAGCGGGTAAAGTCGCCACATTTGAAGCATTTGCATTCAGTGGGCTCCCTCAGACGGATGTCCATGCTGGCCATTTCCGGTGTGGTCAGTCGGGTGCCGTCCGGATCGTAGCAGTGGGTCAGCGTGATGACCTTCTCCTTGAGGAAGCTTTCGCGGCAGCAATAGCACTCCTGGAATGGGAGGGAAAAAATTACTTTAGATTGCTGAGTACAGCTTCAAAACTATTGGTGGAACTATCGTTTAAGTACTGCAGAATTACGATACGATAGTACTCTACCTATTAAGCTATCGATATGAAATTCGTTTCAAATATATCATAAATAATTTAATGATTACACATGCATGACAAGCATTCAGTTGACCTATGAATCTTATACGATAGTATTTCGATAGTTTTCTATTTTAACTTATGATTATATTGTCATCATTCCTTAACTGTCTTTAGTGAATTGAAAGGGATCTACATATATTATTGTTATTCCGATAGTACTCTCGATAGTTGTTCAGCTTGCTGTACTCACTTTCAGAAACCCCGTTGGGGTTATCACCGAGGGCTGCACCTGACTGTTGCACAGTCCCTCGCACTTGTTGACTATGACGTCGGCGTTGCAGGTGCGCTGCATGCGACCAAGCTCATCGAACTCCTCCTTGATCAGATGTATCTCCGACTTGAGGGTCTCGCAGTTCTCGTCGCCAGTGCCCTGACTGTAGCGCAATGCCCGCAGGCAGTGGGGCAGCAGCACCAGAAGGACCGCAGCGACCAGCGACAGTTCCGATAGATGCATCTTTCAGGGATCTCAGCTGCTAACTGACTGTTGACCCTTCTCGCATTGCCTTAGCCTTATATATCGCAGTCGAAGCACAATTTCATTCGATATGGAACATTTTCTATGACTTTCTGATGGAATCTTTGTGTCGCTCGCCACGGTGGGTCCAGCAGTTGTTGTGCCAGGACTTGCCCATCAAATTTTGTGTTGTGTTGCCTTGTTAATTGGTGCTTAAGTCAAATGACTTGGCAGAGTTCCAACTGGGCAGTGCGATGAACCCATAACTGAATAACTGAAAGTGACTGAAAGAGTGACAAGGTCAAAGGGAAGTTCTCTAGTTGGCAATACTTGCCTTGGGCATCTAATAGTCATCATATACCAATGAAGCTCTGTTCGATATCAGTTTATACTTTCTAGAGTCTACAGCACAACTTAAGTTGCCTTAATCCTCTTCAGTCTGTAAAGGTATCGAGTATCCTGGAACTCCAGTAGCTGCTACCCGATTACCGATACTTTTTCACTGCAGTTGCTCGTAAATCACGTCGTTCGTTAAGAGGCCGCAATCAGCAGACATATTTCAGCTTTAATCAGAAACCAATATGTAGCATGATGTATCCACACACTCTTACACACACACATACACACACATATGCAAAGCATCCATCTGCGCCCAGAGAAGGCGGCATGCAACACAACGCCCTCAATAGCTCAGCTTCAGTTGCTTCTTCTCCCTCTCTCCCTCTCTTCCTCGCTCTCTGCATACGTAAACAAAAAGTCGCAGTCGAAGGCGCAGTCTCTTTTCTCCCTCCCCTTTGACCAATTTCTGCAGGCCCGACGCGACCCGACCCAACCCGACCCCAGCTCTAGAGGGGGCAGGGTGCAGGGTCTGGGTCCGGGTACATGGAATATGGCATGGCTGCGCTTTGGAATCATCGAGGCAAACGCAAAAGTCTCAATGGCGCAGTAAATTATGTTTTATTATGCAATAAAGTCAACCATAAAAATTCTGCAATAAATTAAATTAACTACTAAAAATGCTGATTTTATTTTTACCCCCAGTGCAAAAGTGTTTCGACTCGTACTCCTGGCAGTGAAAGAGAGCGAAAAACTTCTGCTTCCGATTCTCTTACCTCTCTCTCTCTGCCTCTTTCGCCACTGTCTGTTCTTGTCTAAATTGTTGGCAATTCTGCGAATTTGTTGTTGTTCGCTTAGTATTATTATCGCTTTTGCTTCTCTGACAGTTTTTCCAGCTGTTTTCGTGGGAGATGCGTTTGAATAAATTATCCCCACAGATCTATTTGCCTTAAGTGTTGACAGTATTTACGTAAAGCAGCCACAAAAATGGCACAGGATATACTCTTCTATCTTCTATCTAAACTATCTGTAAATGTGAATATGGAATTTGCATATTCACCCTGCGAGACCCTCTTGGTACTGCTGAGTGAGTAATTCATTGACCATTTCCCTCTCGGTTCTCTCAATTTATTGCCACTCCCTGGCCTTGTTGGCAAATTAGCAAATGGGAATACTTAGCAGACAGTTCATAAAGAACGTCTAAACTTCAAAGGATGCTGGTACTGCCCAAGAGGGTGCTATGTGTACATACGTGCCCGCAGGCTGCAGTGGAAGCGGATGCACAGGGCCTGATAAAAAAGCGTAGAGGATGAAAACAATATTGAAATAAAGCAAAACAAGAGCGCAATGTTTTAAATAAATAAATAAATATGACACATAAATACAAAGCGAAACAAAACAGCAAAAAGGGGGCATAAAAAACAAAAACAATAGCCGGAGAGAGAGAGACAGAGGGAGAGAGGGGGGGAAACTGACAGGAGAGAAATCGCAAAACCTCTGCTACAAAGCCAGTAACAGAGGCAGAGACTAGGGTCAGGGTAAGGAAGGCGGAGGGAGACGGGGCCGGATCCAACCGAGCGAGCGACAGGGCCGACAGTTAATTCCGCGAAAGAGGAAATTACAATTCATGCCCTTTGGCGGGACTCCATGATTATCAGATCGAATTAGTGTCTGCCCGGGCCCGGACCTGGGAGACAGGCTGCGCAATTGGGCCTGGGATCTGGACTCGGTTCAGCTCTGACTATGTTCTCATCTCTTCTGGCTTTTGTGCAGCTCACGTGTGTGTGTGTGCGTGTGTGAGTGTGTGCTGGGCTATCTGTGAATTGTCCTGGGGGCACATGTGCACACACACATTTTTTTATTGCCGCACTTTGCAGCTTGCCCCATTTGAATGAACTTAGCATTTTCATTTGTAGCTCGCCCGGATCGCTCCGGACGGGCCTTTTGTTTCTCCTTTTCTCCCCACTTTTTGTTTTGGCTTTCGCCCTTCACTGCCCCTTAACCCCCTCCCCCCCTCGCCAATCTCTGTAAACAAACATTCGCTGGTCACTGCTGTCGCTGTCAGGGCCAGAGTTGCCCTTATTTTGATATACCCAGCAGTTGCTAGAGTGCGAAGTGGGGTATATTTGTATGGCAGAGTGAATATGCCGACTTTTATATAGAACGAAATCATGTAAAGAAAATCTTCCGTAGAAATAAAATCATTAATATTGTAGTTTATCACAATAAAAACAATTGATGGCATTGATAGTCTGACGGTATCTTTCTTATATACTTAATCACAGTACAGGGTATCAGCTAGTCTCTGCATACCTTCTTTCTACTTGCCTAGTTAGGGGCACTTGCCTGAAGCTGTCTTGGATATTTACTATTCACTTGTACGGAAAAAGTTCTGACAGACATGGACAGATTTGTAAATGGGAGAATTTTCTTTACAGCTTTTCGCTTTGGCCTAAGGATTGGCAAGAACTGAAAGAGTTCCAAATAGTAAGAGAGTAAAGGATTAATACGATGCTTCAATCGATAACTAACATCGATGTGTGTGTAGAGTTTACTAAACCTACTTTAATTGGGCACATGAAGTCCAGGCACGTTATGTGACTTGGCAAGAGGTTTTCCAAAAGTTGAAGCTGTCATTATAATGCGAGTTACCTGTTCTATTCTATTTCTATTTTATTTCTAGTTCTATTTTATTTTGAACATATTCGACACCCTTAAGCAAAGAACCCATAAATAAAATAGTTTAATTATATAATCGATTAAATTCTTTATAAGTATAAATACGTATTATCTAATAGGTTAAGCATTGATATAATATATAATGATTAATTCTAAAGAGCTCTTAAAGTGAATATCAATCATAAATCCCAAGTATGCCCGTCTGCACTTGACTCGCATAGTGGGAATAAAAACAACTAATGTTCATATGAAAATCCATCACACATTCATTATACTAACTAGTCCCGCCGCCTTTGGATGGCGACTGACACGACTAAACTTGACTCGAGTCGAGTGGAGTCATTACGGCAAAGACATGTGTTAATTTATGTAACTTTCCCGAAATGCGATTGTGACGTTCATTAATCATTTCTGTGTGTTTCTTCTGGCCCCGTCTGGGTCACAGCCTACTCTTTTATGTTATTTTTAGTTAATTGATTGTGCTGTAAAATGTTTATGCGTTGTGCCAGCCAGCCAGCCAGCAACAGCAACAACAACAATAGCAACAAAACTCATAATAATAATAACGACTCTCGGTGCCTTTGGCCCCCTTTGACTAATGTGTGCCGCGTGCACGTTTTGCGTTCCGATGATTTATTATACTCAATGCTTTTCGAAAGGGTTTTCTTTTACTAAATCATATCAATCATATCGAAATTAATTTTGATTACATGACAAACACAATGTACGCATATATTTGCTCAAATCTATTTCGTAATGTGCGGGGGAATTGCACAAGAGATGTGCTGAATAATGCCATTTAATGGGCCAAGTAATCCTAGCTAAATTTCAAATATATACTTAACATATTTATATTTGTATTCAAATGCAAATGGATTATTTGATTGTCGTTATTCATTAATAACTACAAAATAATACATTTCTTACAATAGTTATGAAATTAAAATAACAAATTTCTAAACAGAAAAGAGAGTGAACTTAATGCATTGATTAATAAATAATATTCTTTTATTCGATCATAAATTATTATATAATTTGTAACCTCTTTTTATAGAAAGAACGATATTCGATAAAGCGATTATTGAGTTTAAAACCCGCTACTTAAAGGGTAGCAGAGTATTATAAACAGGTGTCAACTCTCTGTCTGAGGTCTACCAAATTTGGCTACAATTTGTGTTATCATTGCACGCAGATAAGGTTTTTTTAGAATTTCTTCCTATCCCAACCCTTAAATCAATAAAAACCTAATTGCAACCGTTATTTTAATACAGCACAGTTTATTTTTAGATTGGTTTGCTTCAAATGGTTGCGATCGAATAATTAAGATAGAAGTAATTGAAGATATTTTAAATATGTACTGATTTAGAAACAACTCCTGTAAAGTATGCAACACATATGTTATAGACATGCACAGTAGATTGTAGCTGTGTTATTTTTTGTTAGTTAGTAATCGATTCCGTTGTATTAAATTTAATTACAAATGAAAGTTGATGTCTTTATGGATAATTCTTGCATGGGTTTAATGTTCATCTGTTATTTATTAAAATAAACAATAATATATTAATGTTAATATAAACTATTTGTAATGATAATTCTTGCATGGGATTAATGTTTATTAATATGCAAAAACACTTTGAAAATATTGTTAAATTGGACAAGCCTGTGTAACAATCTACCCGCCTTGATAAGTCGCTCTATTAAATTGCGCAAATAAATGCAAATTTTTGTGTTTTTGTAATTTTCATTTGGCAGTTTCGGCAGCCTGAACGTGTAAATGGTTTAATAACTTGTCAGCCAACATCCCGCCAGACTAGCATTATTTATTGCTCTTATCTTAATGGGGCGCTGTTAGAGCGAAAGTTGCAGATAGACAAGGTGCTGTTGCAGTACACAATACTGGCCAGGGGCAGCAACTACGGCAACAACACTGCACGGCATGGCATAATTACAGTGCGTAAAAAACACGGAGAGGTGGAGAGAGGGAGGGAGAGAGAGGGAACGAGTAGAGTGAGAGAGAGAGCAACCTGTAATCAGGCCTGAGAAGAGCCTGTTATTAACTCGATTACAATTGGGGATAAGCCATAAGTCGAAATGCGGCAAACTCATGTGTGGGTTACACCCCCAGCCCCCAGGCCAGGCACGACTACAGCAGGAGGGGAGGTGAGGTGGGGGCACATTGACGATGAGTTGATGGAAGCCTGTGCAATCGTGATACATAACTGACAGCTGGGGCGTTGCACAGTGCCCATTCTTCTGCTTGTTCCTCCTCTTCTTCTTCTTCGTTCTTCTCAGCCCTCTCTCTCTCGCTCGAGTGGGTTCTAGTCGTCTCGGTTGGGTTTGGGTTTTCGGGGCCCCCAATTGGCCGATCATTAATCACGAAATATCCGCTCACTCGCAGCCGTAGCAATGACCCATTGAGGCTGTTCAGTTCTCAGTTCTGCCGGCCTGGCCTGGCGTGGCATTGCGCATGAGCGCGTAAACAAGCATAAATTAATATGGCAACTAATTTAATTAGCCATAAATCAACGAGTTTATTAAACAGTAGCCCCCAATCATGCCAGCCCGCCGTGGCCGGCAATAAACTGCCGCAAATTGGCTAATGCAAAACTGCGACCCCAGCGTAATGCCCCATGTGATTATTTATCTTACTTACGCTCCAGCTGCATGTGTGTGTGTGTGTGTGCCGCCCACAAGCATCGCGTTTACAATGCTGTCTCCCTGCCGCCCCCTGCTGCATCCACATGCGCGGCATGCACATTAAAAATCAGTTAAAATTCAAACACACCACAGATTCAAACACACACAAAGTATAGTACACACACACACACACATTGGCAACGCTCATAAACAATTTTCATGCATTCAGTCGGTCAGTTGGCACAGTCCAGTGGCGGCGGCACTAGTTGGTTGAACAGAGGGGGGAGAGTGGACAGGGGGCAGACCCCACGCTGTGGCCATTGGCCCAGTCTCTGTTCCAGTCTATGGCTCTGACTCTGCCTCCGACTCTGGCTCAAACATTTATGGTTATTATAAAGCATTTAAGATTATTATTATGCCACGAGGCATCTGTTACAATGCGCTGGGGTACTTCCTACTCTCCGTCTCCCTCTCCCCTTGGTGACACCACAGTCCCCACAGCAATGTCGTTTTTCCGTTTATTTTATGCATTTTGCAAGTTGAATTTATTGAAATATTTACGCAAAACTTGACGAATTGAGCAGTTAAAGCAAGTTTCGTTTTGGGAAATATCGGGAAATTAGCGAACAGACTTGAAAATTATTAGGCAACTAGTAGATTAATGGTTAATGGAAGTGATTGTCAAGGTTCCTTAATATATATTGCAGTTTTTGCATGCTAAAAGGTATACTAGAGATAATAATGTACGTTTATTACTTATAGTGTCGAGTTTAAATATCGATAGTTATGTTTTTCGTTATGATTTACAGAAAATATGTGTTTAATCTAAATATATAACTGCTTACTTTGCTGTTTCAGCTATTCATTTCCATTCACACTTAAATACATTTGAATATAAAAACGTCTTTGTACAAATTTTTAGATATCAAAAACTGCATATGACTTAATATTTAATAAGTAGCTTGATCTTATTGTTAAATAAATAATAAGAAAACCTATACAACCTTTATGGTTTTTGTACAGAATAAAGAAGCTCATGGTTTACACACATTGCAAAGCATATAAAGGATGATTTTTTAAGAGCTATAGGAAAGTTTTTCAAAAAGAAACACAAACAATTCAGAGAAATTCATGAATTCTTTATTTGATTCGATAGTATGGTCCCTATAATATAATGTTTGAAGATTATTTCATATATAGTTATATATATAACCAGTTCCTTATAATCTTCTAGCTAATAACATTATTTAATAGGCTAAGTTTAGATTTTGATTACCTTTGTAAGTTCAACAATTTAATTGAAAACATTCAAATATTTTAAAGGATTTAAGGAACTATTGATTTGGGTATTTCCCACAGAAAAGAACTTCAACAAAAGAGTAAGGTTCCTTGAACACTACCTTAGGTTGTAGTACGTAGTAGTATGTGCCTCCAACTTTGTTTAATCTCAACCAGGAACAGTTGCCAAGACTTATTGGTTAGTTTTTCATACCCCATGCCAGTTTCCTTGGGCGATTGCTCACTTGGTGTAGAGATCTAATTAAAGCACTGTCGGCGAGTTAACTAATTAGTGCGGACGCCCGTAACATGTTTTGGCAGCACAGACTGAATGATAAGTGGCCGCCTTTCCGTAACATTTCGAGAAACCAACAGCTAAAAATCGAAATCAAAATCGAGAAACGCCGCCGAGTTGGGACCGTGGCCGGGGCTGGAGCTGGGGTTGGGCCAGGCCGGGCCGGGCCTGGTCGGGTTGACAAATAAGTTACGCTCAATTTTGTGGCAAGCGTTTATAAACCGAGACACGCAACACATTTAGACAGCGCAGCACCTAAAGCGGAGCCATTAAAAACGCCACACTGATAAAAAATTCAAAGACCGAGCGAACGAAAACTGAAAAGTCAAAAAAAAGCGAACCGAACGAGCAAACGAGCGAATACCGAAACTGAACCCTGGCTAACTGAGCGAGTGCCATAAACTTTGAATTTTACGACGCTGTGTGGTCTCATTTGACATATTGTGGGCTTTACGATTCCAAAATTAATGACACCAAGCCAGGTAACGGGCGACTCCTCAGCTCGGTACGGCACGACAAGGTGCGGTGCGGTGCGGTACGTTTCGATTTTGGGGCGTCCTCAAGTTTGACGGGCTGGGGCTGGGGCCTGATGGTGGCTGGTGCCATACCGGTTTGGTGTATTTTAAACACAACACAACTGGCTCATCAGTTAATAAGACACATACCCAGTTTTATGGCATTAAACGACGACAAGTGAAACATAAAATATATATTTACTTTATTTTTATGAGCTTGCGAGGGGCAATCGAGTCAAATTTGCAATGCAAATGGCGTTTGAGACGCGTTTGCTTAGTTTGGCTTCCAAATCTCGCAATGCTCGAGAGTCGCTCTATCTACTTAACAAGTGGGAAAGTGGTCTGTGAGAGTGCTAAACTAACAGATACCCTAAGTGGGCAATAAGGTAGAAACAACTCCCCCTCTTCGGTTTCTGAAGTATTCGTTTTATTTACACTCCAATCGTGTTGAACTTTTTAAAGATAAAATATATATTTAAATATCATAGCCCCTCTTTTAGGCTTATCTCAGTCCAGGGTATTTATACAAATTCATTGCGTTGTTTCTTTTTAGGTTTCGGCAGCCGAAATAAATCGCAATCAGCCTAATTTACGATCTGAACAACTTTACGTTCTTTGCAGTTTAAATTAAATAATTTTCGACTTAATTTGACTACATAAATTAAGTGGAAAGTGTCAGAGGTGGAATTTATGATCTCAATGCATTTCGTATCGTGTAATTTTCAACTGAACTAATTTACTGACGCCCTTCCAAAACAAGAAAGCGATCAAAGTTATTCGATAAGTTCAGCAAAAATCGCTAATTACACTTAATTTATTAAAATGCGATTTTAATCAAGATTTATTGATGATTACTGCTCTTCAGTTCGTGTACAATTCAAGTACCTATATTCGGAATCCGATAAATCGAATAGATATTCGTTTCCTGCGATCTCACCGGAACCCCAAATATGCACATAAAATCTACTTTTAAAAACCTTCACGCCAATTTACGACTTAATGACTTTATTTACCTCATTCGAATACGAAATTCGCGAAGAAACATTATAAAGTTCTATGAAATAATCCAAATAAAACCTGAATCGAGAAAGAACCTGCAAAACAATTTCAATTGGCCAACAAATTTATTACCAAATAACAAAGCAGTAAAAATATTTGAAAAAAACAAAAAATGTACTTATAAGATATACTGTATTTTTAATTACGACGTAATTCATTTATAATTGAATTAAATAAAATATATGTGAGGATCAATTAAAGGCTTATAAATTATAAAACTGGTGTGAGATAAATTTTGATTCTGATTTAATTATTTGTAAAAAAATATAAATTTGAAATTTTTGTTATTATTATCTTTTCTTCCAGTTTAATACAGGGAACATTTGCTACGTTAAGTTCGTTTATTACAGCCAACATTTGTGAGGTTAAGTACGCATTGGTTCAATTTATAAATATTATAACTTGAGATTAACCTTGGTTTAAACTCTATAAAATTTAAATATGAATACATTCAATATTTTTATTGGTTATATTTTCAATAGGAACACAAATCATTATCGCTTGATCCATGAATACCCCATTGGCTTGGCTTATTGCGAAAATTTGCCAGCTTAAGAGATTCAATCAAGCGAACAATCGCCTTGTCTGCTCGTTCCATTGGGCAGAGAGAATGTGAATCCTTTGAATGCCGAATAGATTGCTATTTATCATCTCAGCATATGCCGAATAAATCCTGATTTATGCACTTAAACAAATTAAATCCTCGCGTTATGTGCGTGAGTTGCCCTTGACAAGGGGATAATTTGGGTCATTCATGCAATATGCAAACGGGATGCGCGATGCGAATATAAATCACGATTGCCCGAGGCGGACACACACTCTCTCTCTCCCTCTCTCTCTCTGTCAGACTTTCTTCGAGTGTCTTTTATGATGTGAGGTGTGCGTGTGTCTGTGTGTGTTTTAAAAAACTTTCAAGCTCTATGAATGATTTGTCTTCCAAGTTGGCTCGTAATACTCGTGCCTGATGGGCCCGGAGACACTTTCGGACTACTCCCGTCCCCATTGTCCAGACATAAATCAGCGCTTAATTCGCAGTATGTGTGCGTGTGTGTGTGTGAGTGTGTTTGCTACCCCCGTAGCCTACAATTTGTTGAGCAGACATGCTGCATCCTTGCGTTATCCTGTCGACTTCACCCCTCACCCTTGCCTCGTCCTGCCTTGTTGCGATATTACAAATGACTGTGGAATATTTATAAGCATCATAAATTTAATTTATGTCGCCACTGCGCCCGCCGCCGCGTTTATTGTGCGCATAATAAACGCTCCTCTCCAGCTTCCCCTTCCCTTACCCACTCCTTCCCTCTTCTCTCCTCTGCCCAACCCCCTCCTGCGAGTCACAGTTATCCAGCTATTGAAGTAATTTATTATTTTTATACGTTTCGTGTGTGTTTCTGTGTGTGTGTGTGCTTGTTGTGCCTCACTCTTTGTGTGTGTGTGTTTTTGTGGCACGCATTTTATACATTACACATAAAATATAGTGCGAAAATTGCAGTTGCTATTATTTTTATTTATTATATCATTTTTTTGCGTCGCGCAATGTGAATTTGTGTGGTAAGTGATAAATATGTTTCGTTTTTTCTGCTTTTCGGTTCAGTTTTGTTAATGGGGGTTGCTCTCTAAGTTGCACGACAGTAAATTATGCTTCAAATTGCGGAATTTGTGGACTGCGGCTCTGTGCATCTCATTTACCTTTTGCAATTGCCTTTGTTACGGTTCTAAATGTTCTAGGAATGACTGAAAAATTCTTGAATATCATTTGTATATAAAAAAGGTATAAAATCTTATTTTAATATCATATTTTCCAATTAAATTTTGCTCAAAAATGTTTAATATTTAAAAAAGAATTTGGTATCTTGAATACTTTAGGTGTTTAAGTTTTCGCAAAGAGTTTATACGTCAATCAGATATAGATGATATCAAGATTGCATAGATATTAAGACATTTAAGAACTCTTTAAAAAACTTTAATTTCAACCGTTTGTTCGTATGAGAGCCTCTGAAGAAGGCTTATAAACAAGCAAATATTTCTTGAAAAACAATGAAATATTTAAATGGGATAGACATAACATATATAAATAGACAGATAGATAGATATATAGATATCTTATTGAGTAACCGAAATGTTTCTGAAATGTCTGGACCGCTTATTGAATACCCCAAAATGATAAAGATTTCTAGACTATTTATGAGTCACAGCCATTATCAAACCGATATTTAGTATTTATTTGTTTCATTTGTATGCCAATTCTCGATCGATTTCTGTAAATCATATACTAAAATTGTGAATAAGAAAACTAAGTTGTATTCACTTTGGAAAAAGATTGCAGGATTTATTGGGATATAACAATAATATTTGGTAATCGCACTACACGCGGCATGAGATCACGATGATCTGTAACAAAATGGTTTATTTAGTGGTAGCTGTGCTCATGTCCTGCGTAGGCGTGTTCATAGCCAGCGTGCTCGTGAGCAACCTCGTGAGCAACCTCGTGAGCGGCCTCGTGTTCGTAAGCATGAACGTGCTCGTGCTCGTGAGAGTGACCAGAGCCGTGTTCTTGCTTCAGCGAGAAGCCGTGAGAGCTGGAGCCGCCGTGGTGAGCCTGGTGACCGTGAGAGTGATAGTCCTCATGGCCATGTCCGGCATAAGCAGCGTGTCCAGCGGAGTGACCCGAGTGCTCCTCGAACTCCACGTGGCCGCCCTCGTAGCCGCTGTGGTGCTGGGCGTGGTGCTCGGGCACGTAGTGGTGCAGCTTCTCGCGGTGCACCTGGGCCTCGAAGCCCTTGTGCTTGTCGGCCGTGTAGTGGACAGTGCGCTTGTGGCCATCGGCGTCGATCAACTCGTAGTGTCCAGTCACCTTGTGTCCGTCGCGGTGTTCGCTGTGCTCCTTCACGTCGCCCGTCTTGTGGTCCTTGACGCCATACTTGAAGTTGTACTCGGCATGCGAGTCGTGATGGTCGTCGTGGTGGCCATGATGCTCGTGCTGGTAGTGATGGCCAGCCTCCTCATGGTGATCGTCGTGAGACACCAAGTGCACTGAGGCGTGACTGGTGGCGGACTCGTGACCATGATGACCATGGAAGGGGGCTGCCTGGATCACCACACAGGCCAGCAAGGCGAACGCTGCGAGAATCTGCAAAGAATGAAATTAGGATAAGGCATTTGGGAGTACCTAGTTAGTTGATCCTTACCAATTGGGACATGGTGCTGCTGCAGATTAGTTGGTCGATCTAAGCTCTTAGCTCTTGGCGCTGTGTGTTGGAACTGGAGAACCCAAGCGAACTGTACCTAAACAGAGTTCACGCTGCAGTTTTTATACCCGGCAGTTGGGGTCAACTTCGCTGACTCTTTGACTTACTTTCGAATAGAGTTTTAGTTACGCCCCATTTGCGGTTCAAGTTCGTAACATTTCTGCCGCCTTTTACTTTCGCCCCGGCACAGTGGAACAATTACCCTGCACAGTCGAAGTGTTTAGCAGCGGCAGGCAGCCCCTTTCCCCGTGTCTCTTTCCCTATCTCCCTCTCTCTGATTCATTTAAATTAAATCCACGAATTGTAATTCATTGTACGATTTATTGTCCCATCGATGGCCAATTTAAAATGGCATTGTTTATGGCCGTCGGCATAATCCCGGCGAGCTGAGAGAGCTGAGCCAAGCCGAGAGCTGAGTCCGATTCCAAGATGAGGCAACAAACGAGCTGGGGACGAAGATTTATGTGCCAGGCGCATGTCGACTCGTTGACGTCAATCAGCCTGACAAAAAGTCATCAGAATTGCCCAGAGCCGCCGAGGAGTCGCAAGCTGAGCGCTGAGCGCTGAGAGCTGAGACCCTGCCTTGCTACCAGTTCCTGTCGATCTCAAGAAGGTAGCTGCTGCCTGTCAGAAGTCAATCGGCTGCAGTCTGTCAATGTCGTGCCGCCTTCATCAAAGGCTCAGCTCGAGCGACGACGAGTTGACAATGGAATTGGATGTGCATGTAATCCAAATCCAAATCCAAATCCAACTCCGAAGGACTCGTCAGCGACAATGTCGCGTCGTCCCGATACAATTTGCATTTGATGCGTAAATTAGCTGCCAATCGGATGCGATGTAAAGGAATTCAATGAAAAGCAAACTACACTTACATCCTAACTCTTTGTTATGAAATATTATTGAAAATCGCAATGAAACTGAGAACATTTTGTATGTAAATGAGTTTCATTGTTATGTGAAAACTTGTATAAGGTAAATCTTTAGTAATGTAATGGGAATATTCAAAATTCAAGATAGTTATCACTGGAATCATACTGCCGAAAAGGTATTGTATAATGTTATTGCTATAGAAGAAAAAATATATGCAAATGTCTAGCACTGAGAAGCTACCCAAAATAAACTTTCTTGCTTTATTTTCAAGGGTTTTAAAGGGGCGTCACTCAGTTCTAAAAGCAGCTTTACTTGCGTACAATAATAAGACATTTTGTCACCAAATTTTATTGCGCTAGCTCTTATAGTCGCTGAGATATAGTTGTTCATACGGACAGACTTGACTAGAATATGAATACTTTGTGGTATCAGACACAAATTACAATAGACACAAAGTTAAATTAACCCTCTACTGTCCCAAATTCCCTGAAATATTAAATACAAAATGCACAACCTTAAACTCAAAGCAAAGCTGTTCTTATGCTACTACAATAGAAACAAAGAGAAAGTATGGCAACTTAGGTAAGGGTAGCCTAAGTTCAACAACCAAAAAAGGAATACTTTGAAAATTTAATTTTATAATTTCAACTTGTTGAGATTGTCATGACAATCCATTGTGGGGCTTCGAATAAGCAGAAGCTTCGCAGTTATCCCTTGCGATGATGTTCAACTCGATTGTCGATTGTTGTTGTTCGCGTAGTTGTTGCTGCTGTTGTTGCTGCTGCTGGGCTGACTGACTGGTTGTTAGGCCTTCTTCAGTTTGTTTGTTGCTGTTGTCGGTGTCATTTCTGGCTGCGTTTTGTGGGCACATTTCGGCTGCTTGATTACTCATGTCAATCAGGTTTCCAAACAGCGACGACATGCTGTCAATCTTTGTGTCATGGCCGCTGAAGTTGGACAACAAGTTGGCTCGATTGTGCGGCCCAAAGGAGGAAGGAAGCGCACACCGAGTCGAGGCACATCGAGGCAAGGCGGAATGAAATGAAAGGTAAAATTGAAGCTGGATGCCACAAAGGTGCGCGCTGCCGGAGTATCGTGACAGTGACAGTACTCGACGTTGCTGTTGCTGTTGCTGCTGCTGTTGTTGCTGCTGTTGCTGTTGTTGGATTGATGTGCATTGTATGTAAATTGGGCGGTCGTTTTCGCATTTGATGCCCTGTCAAGGGATAATCAACAGCAGGCCGACTGACTGGCTGACTGACAGACTGACTGCCTGCTTGCCTGCCTGGTTGACTCACGCAGGACATGAAGAGGAATTGGCGGAGACAGAGCAACAGCAACTGTTGCCGCTGCAACTGCAACTCATTATGCAGACGCATAAAAATGTTGCGCTCCCCCTTTGCGATGTTGCACGCGGATGGATCGATCGCAGCGATCGATGGATGGGATGGGCAGCTCGCTTGCCCGCCTGATTGCAGCTACTCTTCTCTATAACGAGCGTTAAGAAATACGGCCCAATGTCCGATAATTTGCAACGAGCATTCCAGCCCCGCACTTGGGCCCCTGGCACGTACATAAATTTCTCTCGACGACGTTTTCGAAATCGAAATCGCTATCGAAATTGAAAACGATGTTCGGCTTGTTGACAGATATTCGTTTGACAGACCGTCAACTGTCAGTGCGAGCGGCGTAAATGCTGACTGGAAGCCACCGCAAAGGGATCACAACTCCCGATCCCCAGTCGGATTGTATCTTGAATACTGTCTGTGTGTGTGTGTGTGCTTTGACAGTTCGCCTTGACATCGCTCATTATCATTGCGAGGGTTTCTCTACTTTTGGACATCCTTAATGCAATTTACTGCATTACGTTGGAGTCGCCCCAGCTTGGAGGGGGAGATTGGCTGGATCTGATCTCTGTCTGATCCATAATGCAGCTGCTTAACTTTCATAAATACGCGAAAATTTCGCTTATTAATGCAGAAATTCAGTTGCAGGGGACTTTTATTTATTTAATTGGAGGAATATTTTACTTTTAATTATTTTTAAAATAATAATATTGTAGATAACATATAATCAATAGGTGAAGTCAATTTGTAATTCTTAAACAGAACAATATACTTTATAATTAAAAGTAGTTGAAGTCAATTACTATTTATAATTTAAAGAAACATGCAGTTAATGATGTTTTTTATTTTAACTGTGCTCTGCTTTTTAATTAATTAGTATATCCAACTTGTTGTATAAACTACTTAAATTATAAACAGATAGCAGGTTAACTGAATAAACATATTATTAACAATAATCATATTAATTACAGATCGATTTACGGCTGAAAACAAGTGTAATTCACAATGTGAGTTTTATTTATGTGCTTATTATTTATGCATGAGCTCTCTGTGTGGTTTCCCTTTGCCAAAAGGGGGTGGCCTAGTTTAATTTATTGCATCAATTAAATCTAATGGCAGCCATACAAAATGCAACTGATACGGATTGAGTAATTTCGCATATAAATAAAATAATCCCATATTCATTGTGTAGTTGCTTAATTCCGATTCTAATTGCACATTACAATAAAACACAACAACTAACTGAATTCTATCTATGGCAGCGGCTGTCAACAGTGACTGCCAGCAGTTGCTGCACATATTACTTCAAGTGCTGGCGGGTAAATCGTTTGTGCGATGACAATAAAATATCACCAGACGAGGCACGTAAAAAAATGCGCTAAGAAATTGCAGAAATTGCAATTGAACTGCGACAGGAGAGACAAAAAAACACAGGAACTTGTGAGTGGCAAGCACCGAATTGCAGATAGCCTGCAATGCGAGAGTATTTCTTGCAATTTACAATTTATTTAAGAAAGATCTTAAAGAAATATAAGATCTTAAAATAAATATTAAAAATAATAATTAATAATAGATTTTAAAATGTAAATCTAAAAATTGAATATACAAATATCTTTTCTATAAAACTTTGTAATCCCTTCTATGTCTTCCTATATCGACTTGTCTTCGAGTTCTTTACACTTGAATCGATAAAATCAGAAAATGTTTATAGATGTGTGAATAAGCAGATCACTGGACTGTCTTCTCTTCTATCACTAAGAATGTTAGCTATAACCTCTCTTGTTATCTCTCTCTTATTAAATCTCTCTTGCAGGGTATTGCAGCAACGACTACGACCATTTAGCTAGCAGTAATCGGTAATTGCAAGAAGTAAAGTAAGTAGCTTGCGACGGGGCTGCAGCTCCAAGGTGTTGTGCAGCAGCATAGGGGGGTCTCTCTCGGAGCACGTTGGATTGGGACAGCCGGGAAGGCTGGAGGGTCTGGAGGGTTTGTCCTGCTTCCCGTGCTGGCAGCAAAGTGTTGACAATTCTCATCAATTACATTGTAATGCGTCTGGCAGTGGCAGCCCAAGCTGCTGCAGTCAGTTTGCCAAGTGCTCAGTTGGTCAGTCCGTCAGTTCGCCAATTGGCATTGACGCATTGCTTGACACATTATGATGCTTGATTTGTTGTCATGGCAATTTTGCCACCATTCGCATTGGTCCTCCTCAAATGGCCATGCCGGCAATCTGAGTAGCAGTCGCTGTCTGTCGCTGCTGCAGTCTCTGCCGACGTCACAGTCGACTTTGTCTCAGGCTTTGTAATGCGAATTTTTCACTATGGACAAATGAGTTTGTCGCGGCCTTTTTGCGTTATAATTAGGCTTTTTGTGCCGGAGAAATACTTTACAACATTGTTGGCCTTTCCAGTTATTAATGGCTAACTCTGCGCATGTCGGCATTTAACGTGTTTATCGCAATCGGAAATTGCCAATGTTTTTTACGGCCCTCGTTGCCTCGATGGCGATTGCAGCTGCATTTCTCGGCTGGAAACACTTGAAAACACTTGCAAAGGCATCTCGCATCTCTCGACTTCGTGGAAGCGATAAAATTCACAATATGCTCCAAAAATGCAACTGCAAATGAATTTAATTACCGCAAATTCAAAAAATTAAAAGTTTTCATCATTCTTTCGTCGCATTAATTGAATATCACAGATAACTATAAAACTTAAAATATGTTCAAGTTATTTGAGAGAGAGAAATTTGAAAGGTTGCGAAGGTTGTTTGATAATAACATCAACATTTTAGGCATTATTTGATAATTGTATTGTATTATATGTTTATATATGTATATAACATATAAAAATTGCTTAGTTTAATATGAAGTATGTGTAGATAGAGTTTTGACAAATTATTAAGCACTTGAATTTGATAATTTCTATAGATATTTTATAAAAAAAGAAAACAAATTAATTTTTTTAATGAAAATTGTATTTTAGTAAGTATTATACCAAGTTTACAACTTCATTTCACTACACTCAAAAGTACATCAAGCATTATTTGTTGTCATACTCATTGTCTCCTTGATTTGAATCTATTGAAAGACTACAGACTGTTCCTGCAACGATATATTTCTCCACTGATAGATCGATCAAATGTGGAACACTGGTAGCTGGCAGATGTAATCAGACGTGCTCATGAATGCGCCCGGAGGCCTTTCAATTAATTTTTGTGAAATCGAGAAAAAAAGACTCATTGTGTGCCCCCAACTATCGGCGTGCCGGCGGGGCCTTTGTGCCAATGAAAAGAGATAAAGGGGAAGAAGAAGAAGAGAAGCCCGAAAAGTCAGAGAAATAAAGCCAGTTACTTTAATGAAATACATCTGTTCGCTGGTTTGGCCGGCTGGTTTTGTCGGCGTTTCGTACAAAAGCCAAGAGGCAGCATACAATTTATGATTAATCACAAGATCGATGAGAAAATTATGCTTATGACAATGGTCAAAAGAGTCAAGACACAGTGGCGTGGCGGGAGTCCACGGTGCGGCATTAATCTGCATTTTCTAGGCCCCTGCGAGATGACAAAGCGCTTATGGCGCATATAATTATCGGTTGCCGACAAAGATCGGATGGGAAAAAGAAGTCGCAAGTGGCAGGAAATGCCACTTAATTTGTTTTTCTTCCCCTCCCCTTCCTCTTGCACCAACGTCAGGCCCTTCGTAATGTCTTAAGTATTAAGCAGCCGAAATGTCATTAATGGCAATTGCTTATAATGACTCTACGTCTTTATGAACTGCCTGTCGGACTGTAGTACGAGTATGCATAATTTGTCCTCTGCTCTACGTTTCTCCAGATGCAATGGATTGCTTGTCTACTGATAGAGCTTAATTTATATCAACTCTATAAATCTGTGAGTCTTACTTAGATAAAGTTTGATTTCCCTCTTGAAAAGCTCAAAGTTCTTTCATTAATTCATTTTTTATGTTTCCAAAACTGACCTTAGCTTTGCGAATCTCAGCCACGTGTGTCGTTAGCGGCTCAGTTCAAATGCGAGTCAATAATCAATTAACATAAGTTTTGAATTGATTCGATGCGGCGAATGACACTGGCAAGTTTTGGCAATAGAAAACTAGATAAAGAGCCTTGTCAAAAGCTGAGCTAATAGATTGGCTTTTTGGCATTTAGCGACAGGTTTATAATTCAAAGCAATCCACTCAATAGGCAGATCGTTAGTTGAGACGAAGGACATGTGGACAGCTGTACTAATAATCTACGCATTCCTCTTGTGGAGTGACAAAAGGTGCATCAATTAGCCGAGCTATGTGAGAAGTGACAAATTGCTTAGGTCGCTCAGACTTTGTCTGCACCCGAAGCCATTGCTAGGTTGTTCCATCAGCTTGGGTTGCATGTAGCAACCACAAAGCGAGTTGCATGATGCATATCGGGTTACGATAATGGCAAAGGTTCCGCACACATCAAATTTCACAATTGTTGGGCCGTGAAAATTGGAACCTAACCCTGCCCAGGCGATTTTGCTAGCTGGCGAGATTAGGGCAGAACAAACACAAAGTCGGGTAGGGTCGGTAGGTAAAGGTAGCTGAGTTATTGTTTGCATTCGAGGCGAGGTACAAGCAGATCCGGATCTGGCGTGATGTTTATCTTAATTCGTTTGTTTTCATCAAATTACAGAATTGCGTGTGATAACAATCAGAAGTTGAGTCAGTCCCTGCGGCTAATCCCTGACATGTGACAGTGGGGGAATGCACTGCTGTCCATCAAGGATTAGATATGATCATAAATGTGCAAAGGGAAATGCGAGAGCCTGTCGAGCTGTCGACCTGGCAAGCTGCCTGGCTACTGAGTTACTGAGCTGCCGAGAGCCCTTCAAATCCTACCCCCTCCTAGGTAGCTCAGCTCTAAGTACCATTGTATTGCTGTCAGCAGGCTAAGCGCCCCTTTTTCTCACTTGTTGGTCTTGCCAAACCAACCAAGCAACGAGGGGCGGGCAACCAACCATTGTCCTATATACCGGACTATTTTGTCAGTTGTCTGTCTGTCTGATGGCTCTGATGCCTCCGCTCTGCCGGCTTATTTAATGCATAAACAATTATTTCCATCAGGATTTCACAAAAAGTCGACAAAGACAAACAATTGCAAACAATTTTGAATGCAATTCGAGTGAAATCCCCTGCAACATCTGCCCCATTCAGAACAGGATTTGTTCGCCCAGTGATTAGCCAGAGAGACAGAGATAGGAAAAGAGTGAGGGATATGTATGTATGGGCTGAGTGAAAGAGCACTCTGGATTCCGTTCTGAGTAATGAAAAACAAAAACCGCAAATATCTTTAGCACTCTAACGAATTTGAAATGTTTCTTTGCTCTTTGTGCATTGCTAATTACTTTAAAAATATTTATTCGCTTCTCGAAACAGAAGTCAGCTAGTCCGGTGTGAGATTTCCTGTACTGTCCTGGCCAGTTCTCTGCTGTCCTGGCTCGACCAACAGTAGTTCCTATTTGTATCGGATTACCTGCCGCGCGCTCTCGCTCCATTTGGCAAATCGCCGGAGCTGCTCCTCGCCTCGTCGACCAGGCACCTAATTAGCTCCCGGCCAGTGGACAAGCTATCAATTTACCACAGCTCGCATCGGATAACACATTTCGTCCCGGTATGTATATCGGACAGATAGTCGAACGGGGAATCAGATAGAACATCTATCGAGGAGGAACAGAGAATAGTTGATACCCTTTGAAGGGGACTAACTATCGAGGAAAGTCTAAATTGAACTTTGTCAAACTTTATTCGATTAACTTGATAAATTGAATATATGGTACTATTGGTAAGGATGCTTTAATATATATTTATATTTTATATTTCTTTTATTTAGAATCGATATTCATAAATTTAAAAATATATTTGAGTAATACTGTCTCAATGCCAAAAATAAAGTAATACTATCGAGTTTTAACTGATTAGATTAAATTTTCATTTAAACAATTCTATTGTTTCACTTCAGGACCTTTTAGTCTCCCAATGAAAAAACCCCTAATAAGTTTCCTGCTTAAGAATTACCATGAAATAATGTTATCTCTTCGCATACATTGCCATCTACAAATCCAAGAGGCACTCCCACAGTTAGGGTATTCAAATCGGACAAGGCTTTGTGCTGGCCTGGCACCTTTTGCCCGTCATATGGGGGCGCTAATCTCTGCTACAGAGATTAACACACAGCAGCAAAATTTGTGTGTGTCGGACTGGCCAAATGACAGCCGCCAGAAGGTCCGAAATTTACGGCTTTCTGGGTAATTTGACACTCCGGACAGCAGAAATCGACCGAGTAGAGAGCAGCCTCTGCATTAGAAGAGGGAGAGAGAGAGGGAGAGAGAGAGAGGTAGAGCACGAGAAAATGTGAACTATAGCCGAGTTCAGGGCACGCAGTCGAACTTGTGGTTAGTGTCAATTGATCACAGTCTCGTCTGCAGTTGTCATTTAATTTGCTACTCAGAGCGGTGACATTAATGAGCGTATGAGGAGGGGTGTTCAGCAGTCGAGGCAATTTAACGCATGCAAATGCGACTGACAGCAGCTGATTGATACGATACGACTGACTTGCAGAAGCGAGAGTTGATTGCTATGAGATCAGACAACCTAAGGCAGTTCCAAAGTTTATCAAGGCATTCATGTAACAAGTTTACTTAAGTAAGTTTTACACAGAAAGGGATGCAGTTTAGAAAGTCAAAGTCAAGTCAAGTTTCAGTAAGATAAACTAAACAAACTTTATGAATATTCAAATTTGAACTGAAAAATATACCAGACAAAGTATTTCATCTCACTGAACAACCGATGAATATTGTAGTACAAGCTTTG
This sequence comes from Zaprionus capensis, assembly GCA_018903675.1. Lineage (NCBI taxonomy): Eukaryota > Metazoa > Arthropoda > Insecta > Diptera > Drosophilidae > Zaprionus > Zaprionus capensis. The sequence continues at coordinate 1,513,018 of JAEIFN010000040.1, read as the reverse complement.
CATATCCTGTTGAAAGGGAACTTGTAATTACGATCGGAAAACTCTTCTGGAAATATTCTATAATTGGCTCGACGCGATGAGTGGGTTATGTGTTGTTATTATTTTCTCAGCGTAATTACGAGTTGTTTGAATGCATCAGTTTTCATTCATATTCAGCAACTTATGCATGCTCATGTCCGACGACAAATAACAACAACAGGAACAACTTCAACAGCTACAACAGCAACAGAAGTTGAAATTGGATTCGTGTGTGGCAAAAATAACAAGAGAAGCGAGCACAAAACCATCCGTCATGCCGGCATGCATTCGGTCTGTCCGTCTGTCTGTCTATCTGTCTGTTTGTCTGTTGCTCTGTCTGTCCGTCTGTCAGTCTGTTGTTTTGTCTGTTAGTCTGTGGATCGGGCGTGCATTCATATTCAATCATGTATTCAATGCAGTGCGTAGAGCAGACTGGACATGCCTGTGAGTAGGAGAAGGCAACAAATACGAATACGAATACGAATAGGGGAACGGGTACTCGCTAAGTGTACTTAAATAAAAGTCCAATGTTTGTGGAATGCTCTGTTCACATGCAGCTCGTTAGCTTAAGATTGGAGTATTCCGTATTGGTAAAGCCCAACGAAAATAAATAAAACACACACAGCCAGCAAGGCAGGGACGAGAAGAAAGAATTGTTGTTAAATATTTGCATTTCAGGGGATGCAGCATGGATGCATTGTGTGCGTCACTGTTGCCGCTCGCCTGTTGCCACAGTCAGTTGCCAGTTGCCTGCTCAATCAATAAAATGTCAGAAATGCATTGCAGAGCCAGTTGCAGTAGCCAAGCCAAGCGAGAGGGGGAGAGACTGAGCTGAATGACGTACTGACTGGCGGAGCGAGTCGATTGGTTGTCCGATTTCTAGGCATGACTGATATATGGCTTGTATTGACATGGACACAGTTCTTGACTTTCATTTTGTTGGGCCATCGACAGCGCTTTCTGCACAATGCAAACGGACGAGCCACCGACATCCAACATCCCAACATCATGTGTCAATGTGTCAGTCAGTCAGTCAGTCAGTCAATGTTTGCATAAGTCAGTTTCAGATCTCTGCTCTCGGGCCCCATCCGACTAGTCGTCTGCGTCTGCTGCTGCTGCTGCTTCTCTTTGATCGCCCCTCGATTTACATAACTTGGGCCCGACAAAGGCCCCAAGCTCAGCAAGAGGCGACTCGCCTTGCTCCGTCTCGGTGTATTCCCAATTCTCAATTCCAATTCCCAATTGGTTTGTAAATTGCTGGCGCCGTCTGAATTTTGATTTGTTTGAAATACGTTTACGCAAATATGAAAATAAATAAATAAATAAACCCCAACCAAGTACAAGTCAAATTTCTATACGATCTTTGCCTTCATTTGGGGCGCGCCCCAAATCAGATAAGCGCTAAGGCGCTCGGGGCACTTTGGTTTCCAGCTCACATATCACTTTTGCGCATAAAAAAGAAAGGAAGAGCAACAGTATGAAAATCGTGTACTATAAAATATCCATATTAAACATCCAACCAGTTGTGACACCATCAGATAATGCCGTCCATAAATTAACCTTATTGCGATGCGCGATTACAAGCAATTTACTGTTTACGCATGCCATATAACATCTGAATCGGACCCGGGTTCCTTTTCTACTTGGCTCTCTCGGCTTTTCGGTATCGGCTTTATGTTCATGTGCGCCTAAAGCTCCGCATTTAATGACCCATAACGTTCAGGTTGCGTTTAGCATTCCAATTCAGGCTCATTCGCGTCGATTCGATTCGATTGATTCATTCATAATGTGTGACATGCACATGCCAATGATCTCTCTCTCTCTCTCCTCTCTCTCTCTCTCTCTCTCTCTCTCTAGCTGGCTATCGAGTTGACAAACTGGCCAAAGTAGAAAACGATGTGCTTCGATTTAACGACAGCCATAAAAAATTTTATATTCAACTAATTGATCCGTTGAATACATCCGGGCAATAAAAACTGTTAACACACTGACGACGCATCGTGATGGTTTGCAAGCAGACAACAGAGAATAGAGGCTAATGTCGCTGAGATATAGTAGTCAGATTCGTATCAAAGTCTTACCAAATAGATAAATAACTTAAAAGCTGTGATATGTCTTGTTTGATCAAGATATCTTTATATTTCATATACATGTTCGACCTTTTTGTTTTCGTCATGGAGTTATGTCGTGTCTTTGATGAGTTTTGAAGTTTATCTGTTTAGAAAAATTGAAAGTGTTTTTTTTAGTATAAAGAGAGATTTATAGGAGTGATTGGACAGTTAAAAGACAAAATATTTCTTAAACTGTTTAACAAATCGAGTGACATACATATATACATATATATAATGATTTCATACTTTAGACTTTGCTTTGTTTTCCACTGGTTTAAAAAGTTATACAAATAATGTTGCTCAATACTAGGAACTTTATATGAGTTCTATGTTAAGAAATTGTAAATGTACCTTGCCTTTTCTGAACAACATTTTAAATATAGTTTAGCAGTTTCGATTTACATTTTGCTTCCAGAAAACTTCCTCATTATTATCAGAGGTTATTTATGCTTGTATGTTGGTTATAAACTGTTCTCTTTCTATTTACTTTTCATTTAAAAGAAGGATCTGTAATCCCTACAACAATTATGAGGGTATTCAAGTTACAGTGTCTTTCCCAAAAAAGACTCGTATTTTACTTTTTTTTTTTGGCAAACTATTTGGTTTTGTCATTGTCAGTGCTCGGCAGATAATCCCCTTGCCCATCAACTGTGCAACATACTTTTGTGAGCCGAAAATTAAATGCAAATGAGAAGGTCAAACTGTGTTGACAATCGGACAATTCAGACAATGGGCCGGAGCTGAACAAATCCTGGTGCTGTGTTTATCCAGCTTAAGTGCTTATACTTTCTGGAAGAATTACGCTGATCCCGCTTAGCAAGAGCAGATAAAGAAAAGGAGGATTGGTGCCATTGCTGAATATGCAGATATGCGAATTCAATGTGAGAGAGATAAAGAGAGAGAGGGAGAGGAAGGCAGCCACTTCCGTCACTTGGCTTGTCCCTCAACCTTCAACCTCTCGTCACTTGTGTCACAGGCAATCAATTGGTTCTTCCTCCCGGTAGCTGGCAGATGTCGGCTCTCACATAAATTTAACCTCCATGAGGGTTTAATTGGCTGTCTGCCATAATACGCATCAACATATCAACGAGAGCTGGACTCGTTTGCCTTCCATCCCGATGCTCGACGAGTGCCATTTTGGACTCGGGAGAGAACCCTAACAACGTGTGGCATTTCGGGTTTCTCTTTATTTTGTTTCTTTTACTTTACAGTTTGTTCGGTTTTTTATTTATTTTGTATTTAGAATTTGTTGTGTTTTCATTACCGGGCGGGCTGCTGTCTGCTGCTGCCTCATCCTAAGAAAATACACACACACACACACAGTTCAACCCCGAACCGGAAAAGTCCTCATCGTGTTTGCCCAGCGATGTAGCGACAGTGCGACAATGCGACAATATCGTAGAACAAGCTGCAGTTGTTATTCCTGTTGCATTTAAGTACTTTGTGAAATTTCTGTCATTGTTTATTTTCTCAAGTGGCTCGCTGTACTCCTCCCTACCCTGTACCTTCATGCATGTATTTTTGTTTATCCTGATCCTTATGCTGGTCCTCATATGTGCACATTTTGTTGTAGGGTTCCCATTTCTATTTCCATTACTGTTTCCCATTTCCATTCCCACTTGTATTTTCTCTGATTTTCATTCATATTTTCATTGGCAACCCGAGTGGTTTCATTTATTTTGTTTATGTTGCTCACTTTGTGGCCGTCTCCATTCATCGCTTGCCCACTTCAGACTTGACGAGCGTGTGGTCCAAAGTGCGGAGACAGTCGAAAACTAACCAGCTCCAGCGGAAGCTATAAATTTCGAACAGGTTCTCGAGCACTCACAAGCGCAGTAGCCCCTTAAAACAGCAGCAGATAGGAACATCTCAGTATGTGCACATAACGATAATTCAACTGTCCAACACTTTGCGGACTTTTATGCGTTTTTCTAGCGCATTTCCACGAAAAGCCTCACACACGTCTTCCATCTCGAGTCTGGTCTACAAATTCATTCATTCATAAATGCCCAAGTTAAATTATAACTCTTTCTCTTGGCCCGATAATTGGTTCGGGGAACTCGTTAGACGTGTAGCACTACTTTTACAATCGCGGTAAATACGAGTACGCTGTGCACGTATTTGCTCGGAAAAATGCTACTCCATGTCGCGTTGATTCGACGAAATTTCCAAACTGGAGGAAGACATCATTTTACTACGGCTTGTACTATCAATAATCGGGCTGGAAATCGCTGGCACGTTCGAAATTTTAGTTTTTCGGAAACGTTCGCGTTGAGAGACTATAGCTAGAGATGGGATCTGCTATTGGAAAGAGATGGGAGAGAAGTAACTATAAAATACTTGTGTTTTTGTGTATATGTATGGATGAGAGATATGGGAGTGAAGTAACTATAAAATACTTGTGTTTATGTGTGGACTATCTAAGATTTCTATAATATCTTTCGCGTTGGGGGTACTCAAATTAGAGATGGGACCTGCTATTGGATGGAAATATGAATGAAGTAACTATAAAATACTTGTGCTTTAATGTAAATGTATGGAATATTTACGGTTTCTATAGTATCGTTCGCGAAGAGGGTCTATAATGAGAGATGGTACCTGCTATTGGATAGAGATGGGAGAGAAGTAACTATAAAATACCTGTTTTTAGTGTATACATTTAGTATATCTAAGGTTTCTCTAGTATGTCTGTGAGGAGTTGTAAATCTGCCCAGAATATTATATTACATATTACCTTTATCTTTCTCTCTCTCCCTCTATCTCTCTTATATATCTATAAGTTTTCACTTAATAGCAGTTACAGTAACGAATATCAATTGTACTGCATAATATTGTGAAATTCATAAAGAAACCAAAAACAGATGTTCAATATACTGTTTAAACTCTTAAAATAGATTGCAGATACAATATTTTCATTGGAATTGCAGTGGAAACTATTGTCAGAGCATTAGTTAGGTGGCATCTGCCTCCGTGACACCGTGAAGAAATCACTGGTGATGTGACACATCTCTAGATGGTCTACCTGTGGTGCTCTACAGATCGTAAGTGTTATCTGACGGATACAATCTGCCACACATTGCATTAGCCAAGCGCACTTTTTATTGTCGAGCAACTACTTCAGGCTTCGGTTGCGTTATTTTCAATTACTTGCGGGTACGGGGTTTCTTTTTACGATCCACGCAACACGAGCATATCAGGATCGGGACTGGCACCGGGACCGGGAAGAGAAAGGCACTTTTGGTGTTACACTTGAAATTTATGACATCCTCTTCTTCTTCTTCTGCACTGGCATTGTCTTAATGATTGCCCGTTGTATGCTACCCTGCTGAGCCAGCCCTACTTTCCCGCAGCAGACTCACGTACTCAGCAACGGCAAGATATCTATCTTTATCCCTGCTTCTTATTATCTTTCTCCTGGTAGTGGCCTTTCTCCGGTTCTCTCCTCTGCTGGCATTGAAAGTGTTAATTGAACCATAAGCGTAACCATAAATGGATTTTATTTCCAGCTAAGGCAAAACAAGAACCCGAAACCAAAATTTATGTGTCGTCCTCCGCGTTGTACAATCGTTTTTACGACCGCTTCTGCTGTGCGCTTTGTCCTTTTGTCTGGCTCCTTTTGTTTACGATGGGATTTTGTGTCTTTTGCTTTCCTTTCCGGGGTGTCGACGCTGTCATTTGGGTGGGCAAGTCCTTGCCAAAAATCCGAGACGCTTATGCAATTTGTTGCAGTTTCCGGCAACTGATGCCTTGAGTCTCAGCTCGTGTTGTTTGCTTAGCCGTCGGCCTGTCTGACTATCTCTCTGTCTGTCAGTCTGTCGGCTTGTCTATTATCCTTAACAGTAGCTGCTGTCGGTCCTGTGCGGTTTTTAGGTAGCAGTTATTGGGAATTACATAACCCTGAGCTGATCCTCGGGCCGAGTGTGGCCTTACGCCCAATGCTTTGCAAATTATCTACCTAAACACGATAGCTTTGATGAATGTGAGACGCGGATAGAAGAAAAGGTTACCATCGAGAGTCTTAAGATCTGGCAGCTTATAATAGAGATAGAAATTTACCTAGCAATTCTAATTGGTGAAGACCTTAGCACTTTTGATTGCAAGTCTTCGGTTTGACTGAACGTTGGTATGCATATTTTATAGTATATAGTAAACTAGTTTGTGTTGCCTATAAAGCAGGCGACATCTTCTGGCAATAACTGAGGTATAACATAAATATATCTTGAATATATTATACATACACATACATTATTCTTATTCTTAAATGTTTTAATGAGTTTCCAGTCTATACTTATTCAAAAGAGATTTCCTTAGATAGATATACATAGTCTAGTGAGGGAGGAGGTTTGTCGGACTATGGGTTAATGCTAATGCGTATCTGCAAACATCTCAAGTCTGCAGCGGCGTCGCTAATTCGTTCCGGGAAACCTCTCGTCGGCCATCGGTTTATGGCGTTTAACTAAGCTAAAAGCCTAATCACCGAACACAGATTGCGGTGCTGCCCTTGAGAGAGACGAGGCTGTAGCTGCAAGAGTGTGTGGTGAGTGTGTGTTGTGTGTGTGGTGCATGCTGCATGAAGCCCTGGGCCCTGGGGCCAAGGCGTTGAGGAGCGCCCTCATCTCACGACACAAATGCCGTATAATCACTTGTCGAACACTGCTCAATAATTAAAGGCCTGAAGGAGGGAGGAGGAAGGAGGGAGGAGGGACAAGCTCACTTCGCATGCAACTAGCTATTAGGGCGCTGATTTCGTTGAAACCTATCAAAATACATAACAATCAGGCAGCGCCGCCAACGCCGCAGCCGCAGCCACAACCGAAGCCGCAGTCGAAGCCGTCGCATCCCACGGGGCGATGATGATGATTTCAGACAGGGCCGACAGCTTCGAGTGGATACGCTACGTAATTATATCGAGCAAACATGAAAGAGACGCTGCGCCCAGACCCCAACACCAGCTCTGATTCCAGATACCCCGAGCGCGTCTGCGTCGGGATTCGTTGAGGCGTTGCCACGACGCATAACAATGAAAACGTTTAAGCCAACTAACGAGCGGTGCGCTGTAATCTTCGCTTCTTCGGATCGGTGCAGCATGGGTTCCCCAGCAACGATGCTTGTGGGAGGCGCCTTTATGAAGTTTAACAAATTAATATTAAATTACGTGCCAAATTGCCAGACGGGCCAACGGGCCAAGCAACCAAGTCGAGCCAGCCAACACTAAGGATGCCACTGGAATTCTATGCAAACAGAGACAGAGAGAGAGAGAAGGTTTGTTTGGTGCCTCCAAGAATTATTAACGGACTGCCAGACTGTCAGACAGACAGAGTGAGACAGCTCGGGCCATATGTCTTGCAACGGAAGTCGAAAATAAAACAGTCAATCTCTTTAGACCTGACTTTGGCTAAGACCAAATTGGCCCATTGGCGCCGCATAGTCATCAGCGATTTAGCACACGTTTTCGACTTGGCCTTTCACTTCAGTCCTCCCCCCCCCCTGCCGTCACTCGTCCATTTTAATGGCATCCTTTTTGGGTACACTCGGTCAGCGTTTAGGGCTGTGCGCAAATAACGGGTTTGTCTGGCTGCCATTCGAATTGATTAAAGTGAAAGGCAACTGGGCTAATAACAGGACACTCGAGGCGCTCTCCAATTAGCTGCCATTCATCAAACCGGAGGAGGCCCCATGTGCTAAAGTCTCTAGCATCGCGTCTAATGCGAACTAACAGGGTTGCCAAGTCATTTTGCTGTCTCAAATTATAGTTAATTTTCATCCTTTAGAGCGGCATTAGAAAAAACTTGTGCATATTAATTATGAATGGAAACTGAAACTGAATATATTAAGCGGCACACTAAAATGAATATGGGGAATATCCCTAATAAAAATTGCCCATTAACAAGAACTGAAAGTGATCAATGAAATTCGAGTGAATGATGATTATTTTCATCAATGGGAACTCTATATAATATTGCTCATATTAAATAATAATAACAGTTTTCTTGTTTACTTATTCATTTAATCTTTTGTATTCTGTTTGATTTTTATACTTAATAAATGGTTTACTTATTTTGTGCAAATGTATGTAACAGGCATAAGGAGACGTGACAGACCCCATAAACTATATATATTTTGGTTTTGATATGGATTTTTATAATGTTTTTAGAAAGTAACCTCAATTAAATAGCAATAATTTGTATTATTTAATAGAATTAATTCATGGAACTCAGGTAGTTGTCGAATACATCTGAACTGAAATAAAGTATGAACAACTTAACTAATAAGCTTTAAATTACGACTATGTACAAAGATGTATACCTAATCGATGGATGAGATTCTAAAGATAGTTTGATTGCCAAGCAGACTTAAAAACAGATTAACAGACAGCTGGAAATTACCAAATTTCAGATTAACACATTGAAATGACAGTACCAATAAATTTGTTATGAGTTAAACATTTTTAAAGCCACATAAAATACTTAAATATAAAGATAAGACAGTTAATATAAGATCTCTTTAAATAAAGCAGAATGCCTACAAACAAAGTTCAAAATGAAATAGCAAATATCAAATTTACTATCTTGGCAAATTCAAATACCTTTATAATGCCTTCCTTCTTATAGTTACACTGAAAATATTTACTATAGCTACGTTTAACATGCCTCGTTCTGTGCTCTGCTGTGGAAAGTAGGTGCAAACAGGTAACTCACGCGGAAGTTAAGTCATTATTTCCATTTCCACTCATTCATGGTTATGATTTCCAGAAATTACAACTACTTAAGTATTGTCGTAAAAAAAAGAACATAAAATACATTAGCATTTATTAAAGCAGCCATGGAAGCGTGCCGTGCCGATTGCGCGTGTGCATCGACCTGCTGCCCCCTTTCCCTTGGCAGTGCCACGCCCCTTGAGTGCCACCTTAAGTGCATTTTATTTTAATTATGCCACGTAGTGTTGCAAGAGGGTCTTGCTGCTCTGTTCTGTTCTGTTCTGAATTTCCACGAAAATTTCATGTAATTATTATGCCTTGACTCGGCTCGGTCCGGTTCAGTTTGGTTCGGCTTGGTTAAGTTCAATTCGCTTGGTAGGGGCTTCTTCGAGTTCGACTTGTCAGCGCGCAAAAGAAACGTGTTTGGAGCATAATTTCATAATAATTTTAATGACACCCGCCAAACGGGAGACAACTCTGGCGCCGTGTACCGATCCCAGCTGGAAAGAAGTGTGCACGCGCTCGCTTACTTTGTATGTAGATGGATACTGACCGATAGTGCACGCGATATCACATATAGTATTTTACTAGGTACTGCCTTGTCTATGGGGCAACCTCGATGCGTCGCGCGACACTCTCTCGACTCGCCTGCTGCCACTCCCGCGTACGTGAGGGACTCGCTCCAGGTTTGTGTTGTGTTATCTCATTATCTCAATTCCCCCCGCATGGACATCATATTTTTATGGCTTCGTAGAAAAGTGTGGAACCCCAAAAAATTTCATAAACGCACACAAATTTGTACGTAATTATAATAAAAACCCATAAAAGACGCCATAAAATCCAAAGGCTCTTCTGCTGCTTCTTCTTCTTCTTCTCCATGGCCAGGAAGTCAGGAGGAGTTGAGAATGATTTCGAAAAATTAATTTATTATTATGACACAATTTTTATGCTGTTGTTGGGATTTCTTTGTCGTGTGGGTGCGGAGTATCCACAATTTATGAGTTGAGTTTTATTACCTCTTGTATTTGTTTATGTAGCCATTTCTATTTCAGAACTATAGACGAAAGGGGGAGTGCGTGTAGCGCCAGATTTCCTGTCCATTATTCAAATATTTTCGGGCATTTTTATTTATGATTGAGGTAATTGCATGTTCCTCATACTAATTAGTGTGTGCAAACGTGTTCCAAAGGTGTTGCCCTGCTGCAAGTAGAGAAGGGGTTGCTGCTTTTGGAGGCGCCATGTGCGGTTGAGCATTTCTTAGAAATTTCAAAACTTTTCAAATATTTGTATGCAAGATTCTTCTTTTTTTTCTCTGAAACTCTTTGTGCTATTGAATACATTCATTCGAAACATAAATCATATGATTGTTAAACAAAGTTGAGTTGAAAGTGAACTATCTTCGATGCTTTTCTATGCTTATAATGCAAAATAAAATATATTTTCAATATACAATAATAATACACAAAATGTTTTAAAACACAAGAGAAACCTTTCAGCATAATCTGTTTATTTCGTTTCATTACCTCCTTATACCAAATTGTTCACAGTGTAAAGTCTGCTGTAATATTCGGTTGGCCCAAATTGCTTCTAAGCTTTAAGCAGGTGCGTCCATGCAAATGTTTTCCCAGTGCGATGCAAATATTTACCCAGCTCAAGCAGAATTTAAATTACTAATAACCTAATCGCATATCCAGGACATAATTATCCCTGGGAGAGCAATAGGCGTATGACAAGGAAACAAAAGCATAATCAATATGCCAACATGCCCCGAATCCAACGAAAACAATCCAAACTTGGCCAGATAGTGCGCTGCTTCTCCAAGGAGAGGGAACAAATATGTATATTGGCTTAATTATCATCAATTTCGAGCAATTAAAATGTCTGTCGTGGTGCAGGAGGAGCGGTGGAGCGGCAGTCAGGCCTAAGCCAAGAACTTGTAAAACAAGCCACAGCAAGCTGAAGACGTCCTCGATGATAGCAGGGGCGATAACAAGCCAGACGACGACAGGAAGGCAGCCCCAGCGACGCTTAATTAATATAAATGCAAATGGGGTGAGATACAGAGAGAGAGACAGGGGAGAAAGGGGAGTGAGGGAGAGCGCAGAGCAGGCGCCGAACTACGATGACAATTACTTATAGGATTTTGGTATGCCGTGTGCTGTGCAGTACGGCGCTGGGGTTATCTACGAGACGGCGCTCCCGGCGCCAATAAAATGAAAATTTCCATGCGGCCACACAAATGGAATGAACAATTTCATAAGTAGCAGGCAGACAGTGCCACAGAGACACAGGGAGAGGGAGAGAAGGTGAGAGGTGAGGAAGAGAGAAGGAAAACCAGGCAATGCATAAGTTTCGGGTACAACTCGGCTCAACTTTGTTCGACTCGCCCCTGTTCGGGCTCCTCGGTTGCATATATAATTAGTGGCAAAGCCATGGGGCAGGCAGGCAAGGCAGCTGGATAGGCGGGGGGAGGTAAGGGGTAAATTAACGTGCATAATTACAAACCCCAAACAACCATTTTGCGGCAAGCATATTAGATTTTATTAACTGTTGTCGTATTAGTTCTCCCCCAGCTTCGATTCGAATCCGCACCACGTGCAAATGAAAATGTTTGGAATTTGATTCGAAAACGGGGGAGGGGCAGCTGGTGGCAGGTGCTAAGTTATGAGACAAAGATAATAACAATAATTGCAAGGCACAGAATAAAGGAGAATAGATGTAGGTTAATAACAGAATCTATGCCATTTCAGCTTGAATTGTATTAAAAAGTAAAGAAACTATTGCAATCTAGTTTTAAATGGAAAGCCCTAAGTAATTCCCTTACTCACATGCTGAGGAGTTAAGCTGCTGTCAATTATAAATGCCAGCGTAATTATATACTCCCTTTGGAGAGGCTCTCTCGAATATAATATCGCTAAAAATGCATTTGAATAAACGTAATCTCCGGTTGCCATTACTTACCAGGCCGAGCAACCCCGAGGAGCCCAGTAGCCGCTGCAGTAGCGTATTGGTAACCAGAGCCGTAGCTGGTGCCCAGACCCGGTGAGGGCTCTTCGCCTTTCGCCTTTCGGCTGCCTAAGCTCGCCTCTGCTAGTCGGATAATTACGAAATCCGCTTAACCTCAAACGTTGTGTAATTCAGCGTACCTGCACATACGCACCCCACTGTATCGTGTAGCATGCTTCTAATTGTGCCCAAAGCGAGGCGGGGCAGGGGGATTGGCATTAAGAAGCACGCTGCTTGAGCGAGAACTAAGCCGGGAACAAGGTGTAAGTACTTAGTGCGATATATACATACTTAGTCGGGCGAGAGCCCGGCCTAATGCGTTCATTAGCGGAAAAGCTACCTCAAAGTGTACTCGGTGTTGCGGAAAAATGCCAAGCAAGCGATGCAAATGCCAACTGCCAACTGCCAAATTGCCGGGGTGAGATACGAGACGAGACGAGACGGGGTAACCCATGGCAGCCCATACTAGTCTACCTCCCCCCACCATTCCCATTCCCATCCCTGGGTTGGGTGCTTAAATACTTAATGCGGTTGACTGAACCTTAGCGCACATTCACTTATTCACTTGCTCGACTACTCCAAAAAGCAGCATACCCACTTTACATACAGTATGCAGGTATTTACTGTATGAGTACATACCCCTTGCAGTACTTGGCAGTTTGCTAAGCTGGCTAACCGAAACAGGGTCTCAGCTGCGGTTACGCCCCTCCTCATCGAGTGTCCCCTAACGTTCAACTTGCGGCGTTTCTGTGGCTCGTCCCACTTTTGTCACATGCGCTTCGATGAGGTCGGGATCTGTCCATGGATCTGTGTTCGGGGTCAGCTCCGGTCACACCTACCTAACGTACATTGCTAACAGGCACTTCCTGCCGTCTGGCAGAGGGAACAGTTGCAGAGTAGGAGGCGTTGCCTGCCAACCATTTGTACAGCAGTCAATGCGATGTCGATGACTTGACTCTTTCCCAGCATATCATAATGAGAGCATACTCTTTTAACTCGGCAGCTGTCTTGCTTTGGTAATTCTTAAAATATTATATGGTACAAGTATGATGAAGATGTTGGGATAAGCCTAGACTTATTATGCAGATTTATTTCATATTTCCATAATCACAAAATCAGTAACAGTAAAAACCTAGAACAATAAGACCTTAGATTGTTACTTAACTCTCTGAACCAGTCTGCAGTCTCCTCTTAAGTAACCTTTATTTGCAGTTTCAATTCGTCACAGCTTCCCATGAACTCGCAACTGTTTTATCTACCCACATCTTGTTGGCTAATCTCCAGGCTGTTCAAGAGTATTCACACGTCGACTAATGCGCCATCACATTGTATCTCTTTGTTTGACATCTGCAAGGTGCAAAAAGGTTTGTTCGTCGCTCATCTTTTTTTGTGGAGTCAGCCCCTTTGAATAGCCGGTCGTAGGTAGGAACCTTGGCACCACTCATCATGTGTACCCAACAATTAGCAATGTGTGCGGCTCGTCAGCTGCCCTATACGTCGAAGCCTGAACTCCGTCCGGGGCCCGCATTCCCGTATCCTTCGACAGTTCGCTGTGTCGCTGGCCTTAACCTAATTGACTTTTAATTGCGGGTCTATTTTGTTAGGCCATGTGAAGAGACAAAGGTGATAAATGAAAATTATACAGAGTGCTCTCTGAATTACAGACCCTGCAACTGTTTACACATGTTCTTCGTCTCGGCATCTTCTCGTCTCCTTGTCTCCTTCAGTTCACGGTTCTAGGGCTTCGGATCGGCTTAGACCGGTTGCCTAAGCCCCTAAGCCGCATCGAGTGAGCTGTTGTCGGCTTTTGAAATGTGTTCCCGATATCCGGCTAAAGAGTAATTAGCGGTAAAGCCGTACAAGTCCAAAGCCCTAATGCTGAATCGATGCACTAACCAACGATTCTCTGATCCGAGAGAATGGCGTAATGCGCGCCGTGACAATTTGTCTAAGTCGTTGATAGACTTAAGATTAGCAGGTCGCAGAGGGGGATCAGCCTGCTGCAACATGTCGTGAAATGTAGTTCGCTGTTAAGCACACTCTACACTAGAGAAGTAAGTAAGAAAATAAGTAAATCTATTAATCGATAAAATAAATAAGAAGTTGTCCATTTTTATTGAAACTGATTTGGTTATGTTAATAAGGAATGTCCTTTAAAAAATACTTAATACCTCAAGTACTCTTACAATTCCTTTCCATCAATTTAGCTTGTTTAGTTTCTTTCCCACATCTACATTTCCAACTTTCTCTTACCTAAACCGATTCCTTCAATAAATCTCACATTTTCTTCGGTTTGTTGCCATTTTCAGCACATTCTCTGCGATTTTTCTACGCAATGAATCTATTTCTCGATTCGCTGCATCAAATTAGGCGTTTGATTTGTTGGGCAAAATATATTGCGAGCATTTCTGGAACTGCTCAGCGTGAGATGAATCGCCCCTGGTCAGTGGGCAGCGACCTAACTGAGGTCGGGCTACATATGTTTATGGGGTACATCTGCTGTTGCTGCTGACAAACTGCAGACCATATGAAAACAATAATTCGCTTCTCAGTCGGACTCGGATTCGGACTCGGATTCGAGGTCGCTTCGGTTTGCTTTCTTTACGGTCAACTGCAGCAAATGGAGGGCCATAAATTATGAATTCGTTTGACTTCTGCCTCCTGCCGGGACTGCGATGAGACGCTGCCGGGGGCAGGGCATTGTTTCTATCGCTCGTGCAGCCGTTATCCTTGACCGCCCTCACAATGCGACCGTGTCCTGGCACCTACTGCAAACATGCGTAAATGCATGACATACTGTGTGTGTCTGTGTGTGTGTGCGTCTGTTTGTGCAGCCATAATTCAGGCTGACAAGCCTAAAGCCATTAGCAAGGGCAATAAAAATGACAATAGAAGTCAATTTCCATATTGTCTGCACGAGTTTTACATTCAGATTCGGATTCGGATTCGATTTGGATGTGGATGTGGATTTGGATTTGCCTGCATTTCTTCCTGCCCGCTTTGGCATTAGCACGCCCAGCATATCGTGTCATTTGGCTGCACTCGTCTAATCCAATTAGGGCACATATTAAAAGTGTCACATAAATCATTTGTCGATGATTATCGAAAGTGCTGGCCATCAGCGCGCCTGGACACGGCTGCCCTCATTTCCGCTCTTACAGTTGCCCGAATTTAGATAAACAATTACACAATGCAGACTTCCGGTTTGAAAAATGGTTGCACAAAAAGACGACAACGGACAGCAAAATAAATAAAGAGCCGATGAATAAAGACGCCTTGCCGGCATGAAAAACGAGACCCGATGCCAGCCTCGCCAGCCACACGGAACGGTCGAGGCAATAATTTACAATCAGGCGACAAATCAATGTTCCACAGAGGGGAGGTCATAAGTCTGATGATGGTGATGGTAAGGGGATCGGGGACCCAGTTCGATTTGGGTCGCACAAAACATATTGCAAATTGTTACAAAATTATTGTGTTAAACACACATTCGACAGCAGACGACAGACTCGATTTCCAGTTTGACAGTGGGAATTTTGGTGCTCCAAATTCCTGCAAATAATGAGCGCAGTTTGTAAAATGGTTGGAAATACATATATCAAATATATCAAAATAATATCAAATTTAAAATGTTAAGTGGATTGTTTTACAATTATTATACATTTATTTAAACTTTGTATGTATTTATTATCCCGGGTGAAAAGGTATTATAACTTTGTGTCAACCGAAAATGTATGTAAAAGGCAGAAGGAGGCGTGGTACACCCTACAAACTGAATATATTTTTAGTCAGCATCAAGAGTTCAGTTGCATGTCTGTCTGTCCGTCTGTCTGCCTGTCTGTCCGTCCGTATGAGATCCCAGATCTCAGAAACTATAAGAGCAAGGACTACCAAATTTGGTATCAATACGTGCTATTATTACACGCAGCTCAAGTTGATTTTACAATTTGACCACGCCCACTTCCGCCTACGTAAATTGAAAAAAATTAGGTATTTCAAGCGTAAATTTATAGCTGGACAGATCATTTTTGGTAAACACAATAAATATGGACAGCCAAATGATTTCTGAAAGTTTGGTTGCGATCGAATAATTAAGATAGAAGTTATTCAAGATATTTTATATATGTACTGATTTCAAAACACCTCCCTAAAAGTAGGCAACACAAAATACGCAAAAGACAGATGTTATATAATTAAGAAATTGGTATATCACAATTGAGTTTGGATAATAATATGAAATGGTAAATTATAAAAATAAACAAACGAAATGTATATGATACACGTATGTACATAATTTCTTTCAAAAGATAAGTAAAAGTATATAATTTGTTTTATCCTATCTTATATGATCTTATCTGATAATTTCCGAACTCGCAGTGGTTTTTCCCTGATATGTTTATTATACTGCCATCTTTCTTATGCCATGCTATTGAGTTTTTAATTACAAGTAGCTCATAAATAACATAATTACTAATTATATAAATACATAACTAAAAACGTTTTAAATAACTCTAAGAGTTCCCTTGATAAGGTTGCTTACCTCTCTCCAAGTCGTAATCTAACATTTTTACTTGAGCATAAATTTCCATTAGTTGGCGTAGTGCGAGTGTTAATTTCTGGATTAATTGTGTTCTTAATCTCTCGCAACAGATCCGTTTCATGAATATATATTTACACGCAAGCCGAGCCAAAGGGGATACTCTCTGGATACTCACTTTGTCTGTGGCAACAACTACTTGGCCCGACTAATTTATGTATTCATTTTTCACACTAAATGCCATAATTTATTTCAACGGCATTCGCAATGGCTCATCCTATAGCTTTCCCCCTTTCCCCTCGTACATTGAATTTAATTCTCTTCGCTTTGACTGTGGCGACGCCTCATAAACAATATTAAATCCCACACTGGCAGCCACACTGCGAGAATACTACAATATATAGTATATGTATTTATGTCCAATCCGAGCACAAACAGGCGGGACTCGCGATAAAAGAAATACCCCGAGACGCCAGACAGCATATTGCCTAAATGCCATAAAGCTTTGGCCACGCCAACTGCTAACGGGGAGGAACCAGCCCCAACCCCAACCCCAGCCCAGCCCCGTGGCATGTGGCCTGTGGCCCACCAACGCCTCCTCAATTCTAAATGTGCCATGACGTGGCGCTATTTTCGTCAGTAAGAAGAATGAAAAACTCTTTCAAATCAGCATGCACACTGTACAGTGAACTAAACTATACCCAGACCGTCTCATCTCATCTCAACTCGTGTCGACTCAACTCGACTCGACTCGCCTCGACTGTCTGCACGCGCTGCAACATGACACAGAACATTTAGAAATATGACAGTTTTCATTTTCAACGGAATTCACTTTATTTTTGGGCTGCGGTCTTTGGGGTGTTCCCGGATTGCGGTTTCCTTTGTGTTTGGAACAAAAAAAAGAAGAGATTTTCCAAGTTTTCTTTTCACAAATGAGATTGAGATTCTGTTTCAAATATATTTGAAATATATATTATATCTGCTTATTGTAATTTTGTATTCATATTTATTTATTTTTTATATATTAGCATGCGAAGGGAATCACCAGGTGGAAAGTTTACATTTTAAAATATTTATTCATCAATGAAGTTTTGTAGAAAGTAAATTAAATTCGATTTTAATGTTTTGTCTTTGTTCAATATTGTTGTTCTCTTTTTTCCTTATTGCATACTTCTTCCATCTTATTCTCTATTTTTCAGTCTACGTCTCATGTCATGGTTGAGTTCTTTGCATTCATACAAACAATTGAAAAGATCGACAGACATTCTCTTCAATCCATATCATACAAACAATAAGTATATCCTTTCTCTACTTTATTAGGGTAAAGAAAAGGGTATCCCAATCAAAGAACTTACTTTCATATTGATTTAAAAAACTGTTCTCACATCATAAAAACCCCTGAGTGAATACAGATTCCCAAAGAACCAGACTGTTGGGAGCGAGCTAAGTCCTGGGCGTGTTACAGCCTAGATTAGCTTGATCATAATAAAACTGAGACCATCTATCTCATTCGGGGCTCGCCTCCCCTGTTCGAAAATGTCCTAAATCACAATATTTCTTTCATTATCTCCTGCCGAGCACAATGCGTCGAGTTAGGGCTAAGAGTTGGTAAGCGTGTTAATAAAATTGTCATGAAAGGGCGCTCGAACAGCTGGAAATGTTCGCAGGAGAGGTCAAGAATCTGCCACAACCTGTGTGACACGCATACACAACGAGGGAGAGAGGGAGGGAGAGGGAGAGAATTAGGCCTAAGCACATTAGGTCTAAGTCACAGGAGGCAGAGGACATGCTGGGACTGTTGGCGTGCAGGATTCTCTGTGTTACGGAGTCGTAATGCAGCTGGTCCAGTCAAAGAAGGTCATAAATTTAACTATCGCTCAATAAAGGGCGACAATAAAAATTGATTGTACTTTGACCACCATGAAATCATCGTTAGGCACTCTCTCTGCAAGGCACCTACACACGCCTATGCAATCCGGGAGATTGCAGGCAGCACCTGAAAGGCCCAGACAGGAGAAAGGTCAATGAAAAATGACACACTCACGGCCAGAGAGAGAGAAAGAGAGATAGTCGCCGCGGGGGTGTTTGGCTGGAAACTTGACTCGCAGACTGGGTCGAGGCTGCGTCTTACAAGGCTGTCAAAGACGGCGCAGCTCGTTTGTCACATTTAACAGATTTGTTATCCTGTCGAGTTAATGTCGGGCACACAACATGTCCTGCCCGTTCACAAGAAACGCTCAACGGGGACCGAGACTCAGAGAGTGAGAAAGGGAGAGAGGGAGGGAGAGCAGAAAGAGCGGCAATAAAAACAAAAGATTGATGGCATTGGGCACACGTTCGATTTGTTTTCCTGTTGCTGTTGCCATGTCCTTGCCTTTAGTGCTTTGTAATGTCTTAACATTTGACACATCACTCGGATTTTCCGACCCACATCGATACAGACGCAGCTCCGCTCCCTCCCCATCTCTCTTCACATCCTCTGCCCCTTCCTTACCTACTTACCTACCCCGGCAAGGATATTGCTCGTTAGTTAGGGTTTCTAATAAATTTGTGCAACACATTTCTCCAGTTTGCTCTCCATCCTTGTGCTGCCTGCTCCCTTCGCTGCCTTCCCGCCTCTCCCCTCGTTGCTGTCGTCGCTTGTAACATTTTTATTTGATAACATATTGCATTTTGCCCTTCGAGTCTTTCGGGTGGCTACTAAAATATTGGACATACTCACATGCTGCTGCTCAGCGCTATCCACATCCGACTACGTCGCCCTATCCGTGTCCATGTCCGTGTCCGAGTCCGTCTGCGGCTCAACTGGCCGGTGATTTATGGCGTCTGCGTTGGTCATTCAACTGCATTTGATTTAGGTTGTAAATTGTTGTATATTGTGGCCATGTCTGCGTTTCCTGTTCGCCGCACTCGCCTCCCCTTGGCCACCCTCACCCTCAGCCTCAGCTCGGCCACGCTTTGGTTTGTTTTCATTTTCTTGATTTGTTTTCCCTCTTTTTCCCGCCATCTCCAGTCGGAAATTTTTCGCTAATGAATTTATTGCAGTTCTGCAGCTGCCCGCGTCCAGTCGGGTCGAGTCGGGAATAGTTCCGAGTGGATTGATTTACCGACCTATTAATATTAATTACGTCTGCTGCACGCAGCCAACCCGCAGATAAGTCAAAGCATTATGCAAAACTGCCAACCAGATGAGGAATGCGAAGTGCGAAAGCACTCGACAAACGATTATCGCACTCGACGTTTTGCTTATCTCCGACAAAATGTAGAGATAAATGTAAATGCAATATTTGCATATCTGAAGAGTTCACGGAACCAAATTGCACTTGGTTAGCGGAGGAGGTCGTGCTGTATTCCATTCATATTTATAAGGGAATTTAATTAATGTTTTTCTTGCAGATATAGACGACATATATTGACTTTTCTAACGCATCCTTTAGAGTCTGTTTATAAAGATTACTTAGGGAATTTTATGTAGGATGAATGATGACGATTTAAAAATAAAGTAAGTAAGTGAGTAACGTTTAATGAGATTGCTTTGAGAGAAAGAAGCTTCTTTTGACAGTTTATAACTAACCCAATTGCATGGCAGCACTGAGAGACTATCGATAACACTTATCGATGTGATAAATAAATACCTTCTCTACTTATTTGATTACAACTTTATTGATTACAATTTTAATTGCAAATTATTCAAACAAATGTTATAACTTTAAACTTAATACATAATATTTTTTTAAAAATATTATTTTTCATCTTTAATTTCAAATTTTATACTTTTAAATATTTTTTATCAAAAAAATTGTTAATTTCCTTTAAAATACTCTTTAAAATATTAAAAACTCTACAGTATCTTTTAAAATAATCCAAATTAACTTAAGTAAATCTGATAAATCAAAAGAAAATTATTCGTAATACCTTAAAAAGAGCCGCCAACTTTACGCTAAATTAAAGATAATCGATTCACAATCGATTTATCTGCCACGATGACTTGTCTTCTTTTACATTTCTTAGACTCTTCTTGTTCCAACTGCTGTCTACGTAGTCCTCTCCCCCCACTGCCCATTTGGACAGCCCCAGCAAACTGGCATTAGTCATAAAGCACACGAGCTGTGCAAAGGAAAACAATCGAATCGAATGAGGATTGTGTCGTGTCATTGCCAAATAATATTTCTCACGTAAAGCTACCCGGAAGAAACCAAATACAAGAGCGGGGAAGAGGGCGAGAAAGAGAAGTGTTGCAGTGCGGAAAACCCACAGGAATGCGGAAAAAATAAGAAAAATTACGCAGGCAAGCAAGGAACAAAGGGGGAAACAGAAAGACAGAGAGAGGGGAAGGAGGGGAGGGAAACAACACGTTTGTGGCAATGGGCAGACGGAAAATCTACAATATATTGCCAACTATTATGTTATTGTGTGAACGTGCACTGATTCCGCCAGCCTGGCTTTGTCCACGTGCAATATTTCTCGCATCCAGAGGAGGAGGAAGAAGGTGGAGGGCGGGTGCTGCTGAGCGTCTTATCGAGGCGTATAACATATATCATTGACACTTTGACATTGGCGAGCAACTGCAGAGCAGGAAGAGAGAGATGGAGGAGGGGAGAGGGGCAGAGAGCGTGGGCCATGACCGACCGGATTTTAGTACTTTTCAAAATGGCACTTAATCATGGCAGCCGCCTGGCACAGGAAAATGCGGAAACTGGCACACACACCACGCGTAATCGCATGTGTTCACGCTTGAAAGGATAACGACAAGGACGGAGACGAGCAGGAGGAGGAGGACAGGCACCAGGAGGATGTCGGAGGCTTGTGCCTGAACTGGGACTGGCCTCCTGCCGACCGTCGACCAAAACGAAATAAGATTAATGACTTGGCAGCGGGCACTGTAGTCTCCTGCTCTCTTTCTCTCTCTCTCTCTACCTCTCTCTCCCCTCTCTGTCTGTTGACTGGGCGCAAAAAGGACATGCTGCCTGGCATCGGATAAATTGTTTGCTACTTGGACTGTCATTAGTCGAAAAGTTTGTTTGTTATTGTGTTAAGTGTTATTTGTGCGCATATCCAAGTGTCAGGGCAGTCCTCCTCCTTTGATTCCTTCACTCTGCCTTATCGTTTATCACTTTCGTTTTGGCGAATTCGCATGTCATGCTCTCTGCCTCGCACCCAATCGAGCAATCCCAATGACCGCAGGATTTTATGAATTCAACGAGGAACTGAGCGAATATGCATACGCTGCGTGTCCGTGAAATGTGCGTCTAATGGTTGCAGCATGACGAGGAAATTCTCTTCCTCTCCCTCTCTCTGTTCTTCTCTCTACACTCTCTCTTTATCTCTAGATCAGATACGGTCGTGCCCAGGATATTGTGTGTTAATCCTCTTTGCAAGCCAGCACAATTAGGGATTACTTCACACCCCAGAGGAGGCTGGGCTGTTTTCCAAGAAAGTTGCCCAAACAAAACTTCAAGCAAATAAGAAAGTTTAAGGCGTTAAGTGAAGATTATCTTCTGCTTCTTCTTGGTCTATCTGCCTTGTGGCATAACAAACATGGTTGGGTATTTGGAACTCGATCGATGCTATTTGTCGGCAAAGCCAAATCAAAGATCAATCACAAATCAAACGCACCGAAATTCCGCATAAATTCCAGGAAATACACGAGGTGAAATAGTGCACACACACACACCGCTCGACAACTTACTCAACTCGAAGAAGGGGGCGTGGATAACAGGAGAGGGGGGCAGGCGGACTTCCTCGCATAGTCATCCATCAAATGCGATTTCAGATGCCTGCAACAATTATTTCGTCTATTTTATTTTTAAACCAAATTAACGTGTTGTTACTCGACCTGTTCTTGTTGTTGTTAATGTGTTTTTATTACGTGCATGTGGGGAGGAAAGAGAGAAAGAGAGCGAGGTAAACACGCATGCCAATGCTCAAGATCATTTTATGGGGGCCTTCGTTCGCATTCCCTTCCGATTCGAAGATCTCAAGCCGAACCCTAGCCTGGTATCTCTGACAGCCTCCTGCTGTGCTGTGCGTCGTCGCAAAGTAGTAGGCGCTGATTGATAGAACAAAGTGAAAATCAAATAAAAAACAAAACATTAAACTATGCACGGCCTCCGCCGCCGCCGTCGGCCACATTGCGGTCCAAGATCAAAGACCGCCCCGAGATCTGTAATGACAGCTTTGATCATTGTTTTGCCTTTGATTTTTTCCGGTTTACTGCACGATCTGGAGCGCCCCGGCCATAAGAGTGCTCTCTCTCTCGCTCTCTCTCTCTTTCTCACTCCCTCTCTAACTCTCTGTGTGTCTGTCTCTCTATCTCTTCACATGTTGCCTCGCACTTGCAGCATTTTACGATCAATTTCGCGCCTACTTAAGAGATTTCACTGGTCGGATCACTTTACAGTTCCGTTAAGAGGGAATTATAACACATTACTCATATGTCTGTGCAGTTGGCTCGACTTCTGAAGATATATTGTTGTATGAAATATGTAGAACTAAGCAAGCATTGAAGTTGTCGTTTGAAACTGGAGACCACAATATACTTTTATATGCATATTTGACTTAGTTTCTTCCAAAAAATCAAATACACATAATGTCACACATTCTATAAATATCAAAAATTTTATTTATTTTTTTTTTTTTTTATACGAGTATACATAGACATATTGTTGTCTGTATGTCAACATATATAATATATCATTTACACAGGAGGTTGTACGCAAAGCTGCCACGGCACTCCACAAGATGCAGGATATTGACGGAGGGAAGCGTGCCGCGCCATTGTGATGCCAAAGTGAGGACCAGAGTGTGGTCCTTCATGTGCTCGACTTGCTGGGTGAACTCTTCACTGAAGTGAAGGAGCTGGTGGCTGATCAGATCTCTACAGTCATCAAGGACTTCTTCAACAACAAGATGACTTGTCAATTCAATGAGGAGGCGGAGAACTCGGAGTTCGACGAGATGCTGATCGAGAATGCCGGCGCTGTGTTCCCACAGTTTGGCAAAGCTATTGGTCGCCATGTACTTTGGACGCATCTATACGTTCTACTTTAACAAATTGAACGAGGCCAAGAATGATGACTTTGGCGGACAAGCGCACCTTTGTCTATGGCGTCCTGGCCGATTGTGTTGTTGCCCTACGCGGCAGCGTGGTCCCCTATTTCGATAACATTTGCCCTGTCTACATTGGCGGTGTGGTCTGGGAGAGCTTGTTGAAAATGCCGAGGAGAAATCATTCTAATCCTTCCAGGTGATTGTCAACTCGAACCCGGAGGTTTTCAATTTCGTGCAAGCTTTGGAAACGCACGTCTAAATTTGATTTAGGAACTCGCACACACATACACCTTCATACACATATATATTAGCTGCTATTTTCTATGATTTTTCATCTCCAGTGAACATTTTTACATTTCTTATTGTTATTGCCAATACTGTGAATCAGGCATGAATATTAGAGTCTGAAATAAATATTCGAGGAATGAATAAACGATATATATAGCATATAAAATCATCTCAACTGCAATTTCTTAAAATATTCAAATGCAATGCATAAATTTATCTCTTCAAAAATTCGTAATATATGTATATTCATAAATAAAGATGAATCAAGTTGAGTTAGACGAATAAACAGATTATTTTGGTACTCTATAAAGACTCCACCAATGCATTCTTCCCTTTAGTGATAAACATGAATCTTTCAATTCGGTTTGCAGCCATATCATCCATTAGTCGCAAATTACTCCAATCTGCTGGCTTTATTTATATCCACAGTAAGTTATCTGCTTGTTGCATCCGACTAATCAGTGCACAAACCACAAAACTGTCACCATAAGCTGATCACACAAGACAGCTGCAAATTTTTCCCAAATTTCTTTTGGCCACCACAAATTTCTCCCGACTGTCTGCGCGGAGAATTTATGGGATTTTAAAACCCCTTTCGTACGTGTAGTGTCTACGGAATTAGAAAAGCCAAAGGGAAGAGTTTTCAAATAAAAATCACGTAAAATGTCGCCTCGATTTCGAATGAATCGAGTCGAAACATTTCGACTTAGGCACGATTCCGCCCCGTCCCTCAACCATAAATAATGGGAGCTGCACTCTATTCTGAGAACCCTTTCTCTCTTCTGCGTTCGCTGCCCAAGAATAGGCTATCAATTTATATTTTATTGTTGGTACAACATAAATTCCGAAAAAGAACCACACAATGTAGATTTATGTAATGCCTTCGTAGAAGCCGAAACAACAATGACGATGAAGGTGAGGAGGAACACATCTACCGGCTACTGTGTTCCAACAGATCTCCAGTCTTTCAACCGAAATATAACAAATATGAAGTGCTTCTGTTCTCAGCGTGGATAATAAATCAGGCTTTTCAGAGTTACCCTGCTCCCTAAAAGTCCGAGACACGTCCCTTGCTCTGCCAGTCGCCATAGCGCGTTGGTTCCAGTCCGCGCGGTCCGTCGATCTCTCCAGTAAACGGATTTGTATTATTTGGCCACGCCTCCACTTGCTCCTTGGCGAGCACCGGAAGTGGCTGCCTGTCCTTTTTGGGAATAATTACAATGGGTGCATTGGAGCGCAGCTTCTCCTTGAACTTTAGATATCGCTCACTGCGCTGGCCTTGCACACCATTCTGAGGATCCTGCTCGATGGGCCGCAGTTCCTCGGGCCGAATTTCCATAGGTTCCACTGTTGAGTGCTGGCGCCAATAGATCTGAGTTTGCGAGATCTTGCGCCCTACAAAGCGACTGACTTGAAACATTTAAGTTATTCAGACTGGCCAAATTTATACAAGTTTTAAAAACTGTCTCTCCCTCTCTCTCTCTCGAAAAAGATGTAAAAACTATTTAATACTGTTCTTTTTTTTCTAGCATTATTTTGAATAATTATGTGGACTACTTGGATTGAGGGTAGAATTTCATTTGAAATTGATCAAATTTGAAGTAGAGTTGAGATTGAAATTTCTACCTCTATTATTGATTGGTTTTCAGTGATTTATCGATAGCTTTTCACTGAAGTATTAACTTGTTATTCTAAAATGGGCTGTGTTGTAAATTTATATCGATAGTATTATTTTTGTTATTGATTGTTTCAATTGTTCATCAATAATTGATAGTTTTTGCAATCCATCTTTTGTGCTTTAGAATTTCATAAATTGGATAACCGTATAAACTAAGTAAGAACAATTTTCTCATGAGTTTGCATGGATTTTCCGAATGAAATACATTCAATTCGAAATACTATCGATGCAGTCGATACTCAAAACTTATGATAATTGATAAATACTTAAAAAAAGAAAGGAATTCCCCCAAAGAGTGATAATCTTTTAAAAAAAGGTATAGAATGTTTCGTATACTTCGCTATCCGATTATTCGATTTATTCAGTATTCAGTTATATAAAACTATCGATAATTCAAATTTAAGAAAAGAGAAAGAAATACTCGCAATAGAGTGATGATCTTATAATAACTGATATCATATATTAAGCAAGAGATAAAAAATGGTTTTTATGGTTGCCCATCTCCAATTGGGATATAAAAAAGTTGAGTCTTCTCGAATTATGCGCGCTGGCACTGTCAGAGTCGCATCAAATACTCCAGATAAATACTCTCTCACACACATGTGGACATGGTCACGGTCAGAGCATGGAAGAGGACAATAACAAGCTGTGCGGATGCGGTCTGCTTACCCAGGGAGAGACCCGTCTCGGCCCGACTTGGTATGGCTGTCTGATTGGGCTGCCAGAGGAGTCAGTCGATGGGGCAAAAAGAAACATTTGTCTCGCTTAATTTAAACAGATTTGCGAGATTATTGTCATGCCGACGTTAAAGCAACAATTTCAATTTCGCAAGAGGCAACAGCCGAGAGGCAATCGTTGCCAGCTGACACACGGCGAGCGACAGGAGCGAATTAACAACCTCAATCGCAGGAGCGGAGTGCGGGGCGTGGCGGGGCGGGGGCCATGAAAAGAAAGAAAGTTGCAGTCGACAAGGAGAACGATGCAAACGCATGCGAAACTTGACAGCCGGCAACTTTTAATGTTGCCCCCTTAAAGAAGAGCCAAGGCAGAGGAAGAAAAGAAAGAGAAGAGAGAGAGAGAGAGAGCGAGGGAGAGCGCACCACTAGCAGCAGTCAGCTCCGCCGACTTCAACTCCAACTCCAACTGCGACTGCGAAGCGATTCCAACTTTAATTCCAAGTCCAATTCCGAGTGGGTTGTTTGATGCCAGAACAAATTTGCAATGTCGCTGAGATTTTGCGCCAGGCATGACAGACACTTTGCGCTGTTCACAGCATCTTTTACTTCCCCCCTTCGCTCTCTCTCGAGTCTGAAGAATGCACACAAGCCATATTTAAAATGCTTTGAAGTTGCACCGACTCCAACTGCAATTGCAACTGCAGCGAGGCGTTGCCTTAGAGACGGGCGCGAAGCGACTTATGTTGCATGTCCGCTGTCCGCTGTCCGCTGTCCGTTGTCCGTTATCCGCTTGACACGATCGGAGCAGACGCGGGAAGAACAGGCTTCCACGGGGCGCAACTGCAGCAGCTACTCGACACATGTCCGGTTTTAATTGCTGCCATCAATGAATGAACGAGCTAACGGACACTTAACAGTTGACTGCCGCCTGACAACATGACAACCTGACAAACAGACAACCAGCTCCACCCTGCTTACCCTCTTCTTCGAGCTTAGCTAACTGACCGAGAGCGAGAGCTACTCACTCACTTCCGGAAGTTTTAAGAAATCCCGCAGTTTATCTTTATCGCAGCTGTGCCTGCTCCAAAGTCATTAGACTCTGTCACTCTGCTTCGCCTGTCTCACTGTCCATTTGTCCCACTGTCCAGCTGTCAGTCAGCCTCTGGCTCTGCTGGAGCCACTCCAGGCCTGATCTCTGCTGTCAGCCAGACTCACGTCAAGCTGTTTGGACAGCCCGCTGGAGTACATAATGTCAAACAGATGCCAAGCAATAGAAACAATTAGTTAACCGTATGCAAAACAATGCGAAGTGCAACAGCCCCAGCCATCAACTGACATTATATTTATTATATAATACCGGTAACTGACAAGTTTGCAAATGCAAAACAGAATTGATCAATTGCCTGCAGAGTTTTGATGTTGCAACTTTTAATTGGATTGAATTCAGCTTTAAAATGTTTTGAAAATAGGTTTGTATTATAATAATTTTACTAAGTGCTTTAGTAGAACGTTGTTTGTTTAAAACTACTCTTTAAAATCAAACCCAGAGGATATATTTTTGACTTTTGATTGCGTTGGGCGCGGCTAGTAATATATGGATCCAACTTTACGTCAGTACAGTATACAGGAACCTTCACATCAATTTTGGTGTCTCTAGCTTGTATAACAAGTGAGTTCACTGCGCTCATACAGACACAAAAACTTGTATTTAATAAAAATACAGTATTCTGATTGAATAAAGTTTTGAAATTTGTTGAGGTTAGGTTTATATTATAGTAACTTACTATATGTTTTAGCAGAACATTGTATGTTTAATACTGCTCTTAAAAATCGAATCCAGAGGATATATTTTCGATTTTTGAAGGCGTTGGACACGTCGAGCTATAAATGGAACCAACTTTACGTTAGTACAGTATAAAGGAACCTTCATACCAATTTTGGTGTCTCTAGCTTGTAAACCAACTGAGTTCACTGCGCTCATACAGACACAAAATGTTTCATTTCATAAATTTTATTATTTCCATACACAAATTTAAAAAGCTACTGCAAGAATTGAATTTACGCAACGTTCCTCTTTTCGAATATCGAATACCTACAATACATTTTCGATAAAGTACTAAAACAAATGCCATAAAACGATACAGATTTCGCAAAATAGTTTATGTAAACAATTTCCAGCGAAATTGCGCTTTTAAAGTCTGCGAAAATATTTGAATTTGAAATTTGAAAATCGAATTGAAAAAGGGGGAAGCCGCAAAGAAATTACACCAGACATTAATTAAATCGCATGAAATATACAGATCGGGGGGTTCCTGTGGCTTTGATCAGCCGTCAAGTGGTTTGATCGATATCCAACAATAAAAATTCACCGACAACTTGTTCATAATGAAGATCTCTTGTTGTTTTCATCAGCTTACAGTTGCTGCTGTTGTTGTTGTTGTTGTTTGGGGCGCATCAATCACTCGATCAGGCGATGTGCCGATGAACCGATAAACCGATGAGTATCGCGTGCACAGGTATCGCAGCAGCCGCCCACCCATAAACTTGTTTGATCCTTTTTTATTTTACTCGGAAGAATCGTGCGTTTTCACACCGTAATAAAAATCTCAAACATGTTTGTAAAGTTGTTAGTGCTGCTGTGCGGTGCAGTGTGTGTTTGTTGGTGTGTGTGTGTGTGTGTGTCGGGAGAAGATCTGGAGAGATCTGCGTGGGCGGGGAGCAACATATAAATTAACATTTTGACTGCCAACTGGCGCGGCAAATGATCAAAGACACTTTGTGCCGTCATCGTTGCGTTGATCGTCGTCATCGTCATCAAGCGAGGCAGCGAACGCAACTGCGACGCCGACAGCGACGGCGACTGAGGCCGCGACGGCACTGTGAACATCATTTCACGTTTACGATCCATCAACACGAGCCATCAAATTGTATACAAACAAACGCAACAAAGATCAAAAGCCGTGTAGCTACAGACACACACACAAACACTAACACGCACACACACATTAGCACGCACATACACACACACACAGATACTCACTGGTAGAGAAATCTCAAATTCATTTAAATGAAATCTGGAACTCGGGTCCCGCCAATTGAGAGTTGCCTTTCAACAGCCTGACAGAGAGAAAGAGAGAGGAAGAAGGAGAGGGAAAGACAGAGATAGAGAAAGAGAGAGGGGGAGCCTAAGAGAGATGCTTCTTCAGTCTCACTCCTAATGCTGTGCATGAATATTCATTGCAGATCATTTCTCTTCTCGTATTTTCCTTTGCTCTCTCTCTGCCTCCCTCTCCCTTGGCTAATTATGTGTCGACGACTTGGGGCAAGTGTGATGCATTTCTCATGTGCCCCGCGTTTCTGTGAGAATTTCTCAGGCTCCCACACGGAGAGTGCATTCTGCATGTGTGTGTGTGAGTGAAGTGAAATTGCAAAAAGTTCTCTATGCATGTTCTGGTATTATAAAGATTTAATCTAATTAATACTCAGAGCTCTTCTGCGAATTTTTAGGGCTGTTAGTAAATTTATCCTTGAGTAAACTACTTTGGGTGATATTTTTAGACTACTAGAAGATCATTAGGTGAACTTTTAATAATGAGATATATACTATATCAAACTACATATATCTAAATTTGAAATAGAAAATTAACATGAACTACTATGAACATTAAATATATGCATTAATACATTCATTGTATTCAAAAAAAAGGATGTATGTATATCTAATATGCACAAATATATGAAATATAAACTTATAGTTATTTATATTGAGTTATCGAAATTAAACTAAATCCAAAACATTCTCTTTGTTATTATTAGTTTTTCCTTCAGAAATATTAGTTTATTTGTCCTCATTTTCCTATATAAGTTTAATATATAACACACATATGTTAATATATTGTATCATATTGCTATACCCGTATTATATTGTTATTCTTATATGATTCAATGCATTAAATAACCGTTGACTTATATTTATTATCAAAAACTTTCGATCTAAAATCCCCTTTTCGAAATTGAAAACAAACCTCACTTGATCAGTTCAAATTAGAAACCAAATACAAAATGTTTCTGCTACCCGCTGAGTCGTTTCAGATATCTGATATGGCCCAAAGATAAATCTGGGTTATGAACAACAAAAAAATGAACAAAACCGAAAGCGTAACTCCATTAGCCTTATCGAATGACAGGATCGTCAAAAAGCTGTGAATTTATGTTGCCCGTTTGCCGTTTGTCGTTTGTCGTTTATCGTTCACCGTTTGTCGGACTATAAAGCTGCCCAGATTTCAGATTTAATGCCTATGAGCGGCATGTCAAATTCAATTTAACCCCCAAGATTGATGGGAACGACGTGCAACCACCGCCTCGTGACGTGTTGAGATGCGAGATGAGGCAGGCCAGGCAGTGCCAGAGAGGACGAAGGACCCCAATAAAGTGCAATTAGCCAGATTTATGATTATCCCTGTTATGCACAAATAATTTCGGGCAATTTTAGATACGAGTCGAGTCGACGCAGCGAGTAGAAAGCCCTGGCAAAATTTATAACACCAAACGTAAACAACAAAGAAGACAAATCGCTTTATTCACGGCAGCCACAAAAACACCCCCTCGGCGCGGTAGAGCTGGGCGTGGCGAACACCCCTTTGTTTGTGATCTGCCTTCTGACTGAGAAATATGGGCTGACAGCATTATGCCCATAACATACCCGTCCGTGCCCGTGCCCCTGCCCGTGCCCGTGCCAGGGTCCAGGGCCCTTGTCGTCACCGGAGGCACATAAAATCAAATTGAAATCTGTTTGAAATTTGATATGCCTCAGCCCCGACTCTATGAATGAGACTGTGAAGCTGTGTGTGTGTCTGCTCTTTCATCCTGTCGAGATGGAGTTACCTCTATTATAGGTTTGGTAGCTCTTCCACAACACCCTCAGTAGCGCTCTCTCTCTCTTTGGCTGAGCAGGAGGTGTCGCGAGTAAGTATTTTTGGTATTTTATTTTCAACAAACCGCAGAAACCGATGGGATCAAATATTTGTATTTGAATGCAAGTGAAGTCGAGCGCATAAAATGGGTGTATCGAAATCAGAATATTCGATATGCATTTGAGGTCTTTTTTGAACCTGTCAATACTGAGGCAGAATTGAAAATAATATAATATTTTATTTTATTATGGTTTATTCAACTAGAAAATACATAAAATGTCTTCAATATTTGCTATATTCATATGCAAACTTGTATATAACTTTAATAAATAATAAACTTAAAGAATTTTCATTTTCTAGATTTTCTAGTTTTAATCAGGAATCAGTGAAGGAGTCTAAAAGTGCTTAGGGTATCAATTGTTATTCTTATTTATCTTACGCCTCTTTTATGCTTCGTTGAATTTGCAATTACCAAAGCAGAAACTGTTTGAAGTTCTTTCAAATTATTTAAGCTTCGGTCTACTCTATGGTCGGGTGTGTCCTCGGGCTGGGGACCTGTCCTCAAGTGACAGGCAATTGCGAAAGTTTTCACTTGTCAGGAGGCACACACGCACCATATGCGACCATTCGACGAGTGTGTGCGTGAGGTCCTTGCGGTACGCCTATGCCAGGGAAGGCATTGGAACGTATGCACCCCTGGGGCTCGTCGGTTTGCCCTTTCGCGACGATAAGTACTTCGGCTCAGTTGTTGTTTGTACATGTTATTAATTTCGAGTGAAGGCGAAAGGGGCGAGAGCTGTCAATGTCGTCGCTGGGGTGGATGTGGATTGATGGTGGGCTGGGAGAATGGGAGGAAAAACATTGCCAAAGGCAACGCCGGCAACGGGCGTGTGCTGTCAAATTTGACAAATGTTGACAAATGCTTCGAAAATAATATTTGAACAGACCAAGACGAGAAGGCAACGAAAATTAATACTATTTGCCTTCATTAGTGCGGGTAACCTGAGGCGCCTGCAACATTTGCAACTTTCCCCTGCCACAGGCACTTCTACCAGCTCATAGTATGTCTGCTACCTCTTTACTTCTCTGCCCAGCCATACACTATGCCGTATATCGCGCCGATATATCGTCGATATCCGTCACATCGAGTTGTATCTCTCGTGCTGTCGTGCCGTGTCGCTTCGTCCTGTCAAATCAATCATCATCCTCTGGCTTTGTTGGCTTCACTTCGGTTTTGGGTACTCGCTTTTTCCGTTTTGCTTCGCTCTTTTCTGTTTCTTTTTGCCTCTTTTCGTTTTTGCCAGCCTTTTGTTATTGACATAAAGCCGACCCATAATTTTTCATAGCATTGCACACGCATGACATTAATTTTGTTGACAGTTTTCTTTTATTTTTCGTGTGTGCTTCGCCTCTCCTTTGTACTCATTTCCCTTCAGAGCTGTCAGCACGCATTTACATGTGTCACGCTCTTGTGGACCAACGCCCCGCAACGCCACGTCGCCAAGGCGCGCAGAGGAGGCGGAAGGAGGGCACCATGAGGGGGCCTCTTTACGTGAGTGCGGATTTTGTGGTTGACTCGGGTTAAAACTTTTGTTCAGCAGCCGAATACTCTGCACATTATGCGCAACTGCAACTGCAATCATCATTGAACGGGACATTTATCATTGTCTATAATGTACATATTACGATGTATGTTATATGTTTAGTTGTTGTACGAGTATTATGTCTTTGTATCTGTATAATTCCTTGATATCTCTAATGTATTTATAAGAATGTCTCTTATACATTGCATTTGATCTTGAACTAGAATCTTTCATATTATTTCTCAGTTACAAATTCAAACTTCTATCTATAAGAAATACTTCTCTTCCGTATGTTAGTGTATTCAATCTTCCGCTGTCCATTCGATTCTTCTTGTTGTTGTAAGGAAATTCGTTTCTCTTACGGCTCTTTGCATATGAACAATTACGAATTTGACATTTATGTCATATGGCGCATTCGTTTTATTCATACTTGACAAGGGTCGAAAGCTATTATACCACGCAGCAGATACATTTGAGGTATGCCAGTCCTACTTAAATGGAAATATGTGTATGGGAAAATAATACAATCGAGTCTGCTCAACTGTGAATTACCCAGCACCAGGTGTTCTCAGCAAAATCAAAGTAAAAAGTGACAGATTATTTGAATCGGAGTGTAGATAAATACAAGGACATGTTCTTCTGCTTACATACAAATAAAGAATACCCTAGATGGTCTTAATGTTACTGGGTAGAAAAGGGATATGTAAAATATATTTATTTATGTATAGTTTGACCTTTTACAACCTTTTCAAGAAGCTTAAAAGAGTGACCCCATATAAAACCACAGCCTGAACTTAAAGATAGATTTAACTACAGGATATTACATTAAAAAATAAGATCAAAAGACTTTCATAATGTTTAATAATAACAATGTGAATGCAAAGCAACATTAACAGTCTCGAGGGTATTGCAATATTATATTTCAGTAGATAAACTAAATGATTTAGACTATTTCTGGCAGTATCCTGCTGAGTATGTTTGTCGTATTTTTACGGTTTTCACCTGCTCAAGCTTGTTTACACACTCGAGATAATTAATTATGTTGCCATCCGACGAATATCTTAATACGAGTGAGCATCGAAATCGAAACCCGATCGAGACAGGTTCGTAAAACACCCACTTGAAGTTTCGACAGAAGACACTCGAAATGGCCACTGGGGAATTGGAAGACGAAGACGAAGACGACAACGAATATGAAGACGAATGCGATGAATAGGAGTACAATGAAATAGCAACATGACATCCGACATGCATAATTTACAAGATTAACGATATGAAAATTGAATTCGATGCCACTAAAAATGTCGAATATAATCTCGAAAAACAGAAAAAAGTTTTAGCTTGTTTTCTTATTTATTGCCCAGGGTGTGCGAGTGTGTCGAGTGTGTGAGTGTGTGTGTGTGGAAATGGAACACCATTTAAGTCATTTAAATTTTATAGTCAAATAATTTTTACGGCATTTCGAAATCAGGTATTTATAGGTTTAAGTGAGCGACCTCAAAAACCCGATGCCACTTTAATCGTCGAACTACGCCTTAATGACTCATTAGCTAAGCCCCAACTATGTGTGTATGTGTGTGAGTGTGAGTGTGTGTGCAGCTCATCTTGTGGCACTCTTCTAACTACTTTGGCCCGCTTCTTAACGACTGCGCTGTGTGTCAACTGTCCCCAGTAATTGTCACATTTTGTCAGCTTCCCATATTTGATTTGGGTTCACAGAAGTCGCTTCAGTCTCCCTTCTCTCTCCCTCTGCTGCTCCCTTGGCTCTTTTATGACAATTTTAATGCAATTTTCTAAAATAAAATGTATTTTTTATGACTTTTTTCGAGAGTCAGCACCCCTGGGAGCTGAGACCTGCGGGAGAGAGAGAGAGCAAAGCAGAGCAGTACCGACCTGTCAGCCTTTACGATTGCCTTTCATTTCTCTTGTCTATTATGTCTGTGTTCGCTTTTATCTTCGCTTTGATTTTTATATCGTTTATTTGCTCTTCCTCCTCCCCTTCCCCTTCCCCTTGTCTACTCTGCGCTGTTCGTTCGCTCTGCGTGTGTGTCAAAGTTTATATTTTTATTTGTTTCGACAGTAAACTTGATGTGTTTATGACACGTCTTGACAGTAAGTAGCTGACGCGGCTACAGACGCGGCTACTGGCAATTCATGTTGACCTTTTTTTTTATATTGTATATCCACCATTCCGTGGGTCTCTTCTCCTCGACTGGCTCGTCACACATGTGTCTGGGTAAGCGCCCACTTACCATGGCGTATTCGTGCTCTCCTAATGGGGCAAGCCATGCATAACCCTGATTGAAAAGCCAACTGCGCTGCACACTCAACACTAGCCAACAAAGCGAACAACACAAATTTGATGTTTGTTGTTATGGAAAGTCGGAGGATTAGTCCAAAACAACCATGTAAATAGATGTATAGTTTCCCTGGCCATAAACAAGCTTAGAGTCACTCGAGCTTACTGTAAACTTTAAATAGAAAGATTATAAAGATACAAATTAGTATTAGATCTGATTGATATTGAATTAATCTCTAAGATTGCATATTGAATTAGGGAAATGATATCACTTGAAATTGTATAATATCAAATACAATACTATAAAGTGCACTAAACATAATTGAAGATTAGTGCATGAGAAATACTGCGAATGGAAATAAATATAGTGAAAGATAAAGAAGTTATCAATTGGTATAATATAACAAATTAAATATAATATATAATCTTAAATGAAGTCAATTGCATATCAAATTACCATGCAAACTAGTCGATAAGGGAAAGGAAATCAAATATTTATTTGAAAACCCAAAAACAAACTTAATAAATACTTTTTGGTATCCAACATTAGAAAATTAAACAATAAGTACAAGTATACAAATATAGAACGATAACAGTTAGTATTAAATCTCATCAAAACTGTTGGTTTTTTCTTTTTTTGATAAATTTGTGTATATATTTAGATTATTAAACAATGTTCTACCATCTAAGGTGTCATTTATTAGATTAAACAGTATTTTTTGTAAAGATATTAAATGATGGTGATTTAGTGAGAACTTTTGTAATAAATTGGAACTGAGATTCAATTAACATATTCGAAAAAAAGTCTGTAAACATAATTTAGCTTTCGAATGGCGCTTCAGGGCCACGTCAAAGCGAGACGAGATACAGCTAGCATTTCAGCTGGTTTCCGGCATATTCGAAAGCACAAAAGCCAAATCAATATAAATGTGATGGGCTTGTCAAAACCGTCAGGGCGGTAAAAAACAGAAAACAAGCAAAAAACAACGAGAACAAAATTTGTGAGTAAAAAAAGTAAAAACCTCAACGGGGGCCAGGCACAGGACTTAGGTGAGTTAGCTGCGACTCTGGCACAGAAGTCGCCCCTTGAAGTCGACGATGAGAGACGACGTTGAGGAGAAGGCGAATAAAAAAAGAAAGGACAAACCGCAAAATTGAAAATACATCAAAGTTGTCTGCGGCAAGGCAACCGAAAAGCAGAAGAAGAAGAAGAAGACGGAGAAGAACAGAACAAGAAACGAAGTGAGGGAACTGGAGAACAGGCGAACATATTCAATAACGAGAGATGTCAAAAAGCCATCATAAACAGATGACATTTCCCATATTGAGTGGCGAAAGTAAAATTTAATAATAATACGGAAAACGGACTGCGGACTGAGGAATACGGAATACGGAATAGGAGACTGATGGCAACAGGAGTGTGGCGAGAGTGTGTGGGGGAGAGGGGGCGGGGAGGTCAGGAGCAACACGTCAACAACGAAAATTGACACGCCGACATAAACACTCACACATGTTTGGGCCACGTCGACATCGCCGTCTACGTCGACGTCGACGTCTCTGTCGGCGTCTTTGCCTTTGTCTCCGTCTCGTTGTTGTTGTTATTGTTGCTGAGGCCGAGGCACCCTGCCGTGCGGAATGTATAGCAAAAATGTCAATATGTTGTTGGGGTTGTCAGGCCTGTCATGTCACACTGGCGCTTGGCAGCGACCCCCCTCCCCCTTCCCTTCGCTTGCCCCCTCACATAGTAAACGTGTCTTAGTTTCATGCATGAATGTTTGTGGCACATAATTGAAAGCTAGCTAAATTAATTTCAATGCGAGGCGCCAACAACAAACGAGCCAACAAACCTCGCCAGGCCACAGCAACAGCAACAGCAACCGGTTACCGTTGCCCCCTTGCCCCATGCCCCCTGAGTTGCAACTAACTTTTCACACATGACTGCTTCATGTTTTGTGGACAGTACTCTGAAGGGGGAATGAAAGGGGAGGGGGGGGGAAATGGAGGGTCATGTAGGGCAGCTCGTTAACAGGAGCTTCGCAGCTAGTTATAAGTCACCTCATCATCGTCATCGTCAGCGTCAGCGTCGCCGTCAGCGTTCGCGTTTGAACATTTCCCATGACATTTTTGACAGGTTTCGTCTAACACGCAACAAACCCACAAAACACTTTGTACATGACCCGCCCCTGGAAGGCCCCCAACACCCCCTCGTCCAGCCCTGCCCTGTGCTACCCTGCTTGGTCCGTTTGACACACGACGTTTATCAATGACATTTTGGTCAGCGCAGGTAATGGCAAATGGCATTGATTTAAATGAGTTTTGGCCTTGTGGTTTACAGTTAACTGTGGCCCCACCTTAGGCAGGGAGGGAGTGCTGGCTCCCAAAGGGGAAGGCCGGATGTGAACCGTACTTGCTCGCACCTCAGTGCTCCATTTGTATCTGTGACCCTGTTCACACAGGTGTCAAGTGGGTAAACAGTCGTAACTTTGTATTCAACCCTAGGTCATTGTAGCTTCACCTATGAGCACTGTATGAGTCCATCATATCACATGAATTGTGTTAAGTTTAAAGCAATTTCAACTCAGGTTTGCTCATATTAACAACATTATTATAATAATATGAATGAACAATAATATGAACAATAAGATGAACAATCCTTAGTCGAAATTGTTTAAAACTTTGTTTATACTTTGGTAAGAGGCACAAATGTCATATCAAATGAAATAAAGAGAACAGAACAGATGGACTATGACGGAACGAAACTATATTTTGATTACAGCTTATTTCAAGTTTAACTTACACGTATATGATTATATTTTATTATACAACATTTCATGAAATTCTGATAGATAAAATAGTTATACATGCGTATCTCAACTAAAGACACAAATGTTCTTTGTAAATTGTAAATATTAACAAAGTAACCTCTTTAACATTCAAGAGTTAATAAGAAATGAATATTTCTTTTATGTTATATTTACATTTTATGAAAAACGTCTTTCATATATAGCACTGGAGCGATTTCGAAGTACTCACACTAATTAAAATCAAATTTGAATAGATTTCCAATCAGTTCTTAGTTCTCAAATAATTAACTTAAGACTTCGAGCTAATCAACCCGTCAATCACTGTTGATTACAGATCTTCTCTCCTCCTCTACCTTTCCACAGAATCTAATTGACTTTGCTAGTGCTGCAAGAAGAGATGCGAGTTGTGTTTATTATGGCATGTCTGTCCCACCATTTCCACCACTTATCATTTCCAAAGTGGACACATCCGCATCCGCCCTCGCCTCATCCTCCTGTGTGGTCATTTAGGACTCTGCCATATGCTGCTTGTTGTCAATGTCTTCCTGCGAGTTACTCCGCCTCCTCGCAAGCGCTGAGCCACTTTTCGCCACTAATAAACCAAGTGGCCGAAACGAAGCGTCCCAAATTTACGACCATACCGAGAACGTGCTTTGTCTCGGGGGGTTGCTCTCGCCGGCATTTCTGCCCTCTGTCTCTGTCTGCTGAGCTACGCTCTATTAAAAGTATGTATATCAGTGCTCCTAATGGGCTACGTGTGAATGGCCCAGAGGAGGACAAGGAGGAATAGGGGGCGATGTCAATGTCGGTTGACTCCTGCTGACAGACGGTCGTAAAAAACAAAAGGTCCTGCTACAGTCTTCTTCTACGAAGACACAAAAGTCGTAACCACCCATGGCTAAGCCCCAACGCTTTGGCTAAATGTTCGATAATTTTGGCCGCAATTGCACTTTTATGACATTTCATGGATCATGTGTGTCCTCCCCATCGCGATATGTGCGCAGTGCCCAGCCTCCTGCAGGACATAAATTGTAACAAGCTCCGCCACGCATTCCCAGTTTATCTGGCCCCGTAACGCCATAAACTGCGACTTGCGATAGTCGCCAGCTGTCGTCGTCTCTCCTGCTGTTCTCCCCCCATCCTCCCACTCCCCATCCAGTCTGCGTCTTGCAAGGCTTTTAATAACTATTTCTATTACACTTGGCACACACAGCACGCAGGCCATAAATGTAATATAAAACGCCTGGCAACGCTTTGTACTTATCTATGTGTCCATTCCCATTCCTCGATATCCACACAGCAATGAGACGTGGCAGCAGATATAAACTATGATAATCTTACAGTTCGGATAGGAAAAGCCTTTGCTTAGCTCAAGTGTTTAAATGAAGCAAGAAATATGTGACTAAAATCGGAGCATCTTCATTTGGAACTACGAGTTTTTAAAATAATAATACAAAATATAAATTGACTGATTTCAATTCTTATATCCTTAAGTTCCCTTTAAAGTCTAACCAACTTTTGATGATAAGAAATTCTATAATGAATATATACTACTTGTGCTCAAAATTGAAGCTCTTTTTGATGATCATTGGCTTAACTAAAACACTTCATTAAATAGCAAATGGTTAGCTTATAATTTGACAGTCCAATTAAAGCAGATATAAACTAAAATTAATAATAAACTATTATAGAATTCACTGTGAATCAATTGGAAATGTTTGAAGGAAGTAAAAAAGTGAAGCAACCTCATTTGGAATATGTTAAATGTTTACGAGTTTACGTTTTTAAATAAAAAAGTTATCAACTATAAGTTAACTGAATGCAATTCTTAATTCTTCATAGTTTAAACAATAAGTGAAAACTCTATAAACAATGTCTACTGTTTGTGCTTTAAGCCTTAGCTCTTTTTAATTGTCATAGGATAAACTAAACCCCTTTTTTATACATACCATATAACTAATCAGTAACTCATTCCAATCCAACAGGTTATGCGTGCTCATCAGAAGTGAATCAAAGCCCATTGTGTGGGCCCTATAATCACACTCTTTATATGTAAATATGTATATGGAAACATAGGTATGGCTCGTGTTTGGATGTTTCACTCTAATTAGCAGCATTCTTCGAGAGCGACCCCCGCCATGAGGTCGGGCAATTAGCGGGTGATTGTGCAGCGTCTGCTAGTTCAACTTCTCAAGAGAAGTATGAATATTAGATAAACAACAATTCTTCTCTTTCCCTCTCTCTCTCTCATATTTGTGCACTAATTTAAAATAATTTATAACGGTTCTATCAGATAAATCAAGAGCAAGCATAATACATTACCCCTTCCCGTTCCGGGGGCATGTCTCCTAACTCAAGCGAGGCACACACAAAGAGCTTGACTCATGTCACTTGAGGATTTATTCCTTCCTTTGGCTTCCGCGCGTAACTTGGTAGAACCCAAAGAGCCGAAGTCGCAGTCGAGAAGAGAATGCTCCAACTTCGACTTCGACTGCAACTTCAACTTTGCCGCGGCTGGCGGCCTTTTGTTGCGCATGTGCGGCCCCCTTTGATGTGCAAACATTATTAAAAAGCCAATAAAACATTTAAAAACAGCTTGAAATTTTTCATTGTTGGCGTTTATTCTCTCCCCCTTCCTCCTTCTCCCTCTCTTGGCTGCGTTCTCCATTCTTCCCCTCGTTGCTTTTTTTGGGCAATTGAAAGCGGAGGCAATGCGAAATCCAAAGACGCGGCTTATTAATGCGACAACGGCAGACAATTTAATATCTTGCATATCCCTTCGCCAGCTCGAACCACAGTCGAACCACAGTCGAACCTTAGTGGGACCTCAGAATGTCAACAATCAGCGAACAATCACATTTTGTTTGCTGTCAATGTGACAGGCAGCAATATTTATTTTAAATCACCGACAACGCTGCGTGTCTTATAAGAAGTGCCAGCCCTCCATCCCCTCCACCTTAACCTCACTTTGTGCTTCTCCCTGTTATCCTTGCTCCCCCCTCATCGGGTTGATTGGTGCGCGTTTATTTAGGCAGTCAGGCAGCTACTGTTTGTCTTTAGCTTCCAATTCGTTTGAATCGTCTCTGTGGCTCAGCGACAGTCAGTCAGCCGCATGCCATCATCGAAATGAAATACAAATATCTTTGACAGCTACTGTGGAGACAGTGCGTGAGGGAGATAGCCACACTGAGATAGAGCGAGAGAGAGAGAGAGGCAGTTGCAGGCCGACTTTGAAGTCGACGACGACGATGCCCATCATTCGTTCGTCTTCTTTGCTTTTGTCATGTCAACGCAGCAGAAGCAGCAGCAGCAGCAGCTTCTGCAGTTTTAAATCTCATCCCGTCAGTCAGTCAGTCCGTCAGTCTGTCCATCATTCTCTCTGCCAGTTAGGCAGTCATGCAGCTAGTCATCCAGTCAGCAGTTTTGGTAGCTCGTCATTTCCTTTTCGGCTGTTTTCGACTGTGCGTGTGTGTGTGTGTGTGTGACACACATTCCTTTTGGCCAACAGAAGCCACTGCCATACGGCAATACTTCAAAGGACTTCTTGCCAGACATGCGGTTTCTCTGGCCAGTCAAAACGCCAAAATAGTCCGAATGAATCGACAGTCTAACAGAGTCGACAGTCCTAAAACAATAGACAAAAGGCGGACAAACAACAGTCGAGCTGACCTTGTGGCACTTCGGGGAAACACAAAACATATGTCCCCTGCCCGAAGG
Organism: Zaprionus capensis; assembly: GCA_018903675.1. NCBI lineage: Eukaryota > Metazoa > Arthropoda > Insecta > Diptera > Drosophilidae > Zaprionus > Zaprionus capensis. The sequence goes on along the minus strand of JAEIFN010000040.1, from coordinate 1,471,640 downwards.
CAACTGAGACTGAGCTAATGCTAATCACATCGATTGTTTTGCTACACACAAAAGTGATTTGAATTATTTTCCGGGTCTTGATTTTGTTCATTTGCTTGGAAGATGCCTTAGGGAAGGCGTTGGAGAATGAAATTCGCAAATGCTTTGGCATTATGATGTGACTTTGCAGACATCTTAAGCACGCAGCACATATGCATGCACTTTTGTATGGCAAATTTGCCATATATTTCATGAAACATTTGCTTAATTAAAAGACATTTGTTAACTAGCTAAAGTATTTAATTATTATTTATTTAATTAATTATCAAATAGTTCAACCTTTGTTCTAATGGTTTCTACAGCTTAATATATTGTAGTAATTTATTTGATGTCATATATCTGACGCGTCAGCGGAAATATATTCTCTCTGAAATATAAATGAATGCTCGAATTATCTCAACAAGTCATTAATGGATACACAAAATGTTTAACACACACCCACACACATACACCTGAGTGTGGGGCACACCCAAGTGGCAATCAAATATCACTCATACGCCACATGAATTATTCAAAGAGCGAAGAAACAAAAGCGAAAAGCGTCGAAATGCAAATGCCCATAAAATTATACAATTACAAAATATTTAAACTAAATTATGGTTAATCATTTCGACAGAGAGAGAAAGAGAAAGAGAGACAGCAGCGCATTATTTATATTTACATTTAAATGCAAAATATAAACAATTATTTAAACGAACCGAGACCGACGGCAAACCGAAATCCCCATCAGAGTTAACAACTCGAGAAGGAAAGCATTATGTGCCGACAAAGCGCCGACGATGCTCTCTATCTCTGTCTGGCTCCTGCGATAATTTCCATATATCAAAGAACCATAAAAAAGGGGCACGTTTCCCCCGACGAAATTCATTCATTTCTATGCAAAGAGCGGATCGGCCCATAAAGACTCCAACAATTTCATAGCTGGCTCGTTTGTTCGGTTCGTTTGCCTGTTGTCTGTTTCATTCAATGGCATAGTTTATGATTATTGCATCGAATCCGAATCTGAATCCAGCCTGAGGGACCTGGACAGACCTGGCAGCGATTAGTAAACGCCCTTTGAACTCTCGCCGACCGAGACTATTATGCATTTTTAATTAGTGAGGCGGGCAACGTGTTGATAATCATTGAATTTATCACCTGTGAATGCAACGCTACCGACACGACTACCCTCTTTCCCTCACCCCTCCAGCCCACAGACCCGACTCTATCAATTAGACCCGCCAGTAACTACCTGAGCAATGCCCGAGGAGGAGCGCATATCAAGTTGATCAACCTTTGGGAATACCCAGCGCAGTCCATCTCTAGTTAATCGATCAATCTCCATTTTGAAGATAATTATATTTACTAAAGATTAATTAATATAAATTAATCTCTTACATCAAAGGTAATTCCCATAATTATATTAATGCAAAGCCAAAGCAAATAGATTCCTTTATCGTTCCATCTCTAGTGCATTATTTATCGATAGACGCAGCAATGATCGCTGTCAGCTCTACAAGCTTATACACTCACCTACATTTAAAGTCAATGAAGAGCTGCGTTTGGGCACTTGACTATTTTTGTGGAATTCATTAGACAGTCGCATCATCAACTCAACATCGCAGTCATTGTGGCAGCCATTGTTGTCTGGTTGTTGTTGTCGCTGTCGATGTCAAAGTGTCTCTGTGCTTGTCATATAAAGTTGTGTGTCAGTTGTGTCAGCCTGTCATTTAATGTCACGTCAATCACGAGAGTTCCACATGGCAAGTTTTCCATAGAGCAACATCATTTGGTGGTTGTTAGTTATGCCTCAAAATGGTTGGCCATGAGTTCGCATTAGTACGGCCATATAACTGTAATTAGTCCGAGCTAAATGGATAGATCCAGCCCCCAAATATTGTGTGTACCACAAAATAAAATATATCTAATTGGATTTAAGTGACTGATGAGGGGAAGTTTCATTGGTAATTGGGAGCGACATGTTTAACAGTTGTGCCAAAGCAGTTTGTAAGGAGAAAGTTTAATTGTAATATTCATTGATTATACAATATTTAAGGTTAGAACTGATAACAATAAGCATGACAATTGACTAATTATAGAACCATAAACCTCCGGGAGTTTCAAGTTAATTCTTGGCTAGTACCCACAACACAGACTGGAGAAAGGCAGGTTCCTATAGAGGGTGCTTACTTTGTGTTGTAGAAAGGAAATGCCAACTGTTTTCGGTTCTGAGGAAGGTTGGGAAACACCTCAAATTTGCCATTTAGCACGTTCAACAATAAAAGTGTCAGTCGAGCGTTATTTGTTTATTTGACAACTTGTATGGTCATTATCCCTTGTTAGGCACACAAACTGCCAGGATCTTGCACGGGGCTACCGCTGCTAATTTGTGTCGCCCAAGCTGAAAAATATCCCAGAAAGAAAGAAAGAAAGAATCAGAGAAAAAGTGCCGCAAAAATTATGAAGAAAAATTTCGAGCAAAAATATTTGCACAGCGCACTGAATGACCCGAAGTTGCTGCTCGCTTAGGTAGGCGGTGCAAGATCTTTGAAGTTGTGTGATGCTCGTTTCGGATTCGATGGAACCCCGCAGTGTGTTTCACCTTGTTGACAAGAAGCTGGAGATCAAGGTCCGCCCGGACTAACAATTGTTTCCAATGTGTGTGCCTGTTATAAGGCTCGGCGTCTTCTGCATATATTTCTAGGAAGCTCCGATTCGGAAGTGCCAGTCGTGGCCCTTTGACGTAGCCGACCTGGCACTGAGAACTGATTTATAACGGGGCGTGGGAACTGAGCAGGGCGAGAGCGGGTGGCAGACAAGGCACTTTTCACTGGTAATTCCGACAGGGCAGACTTTAATACAAATTAAATGGCTCAGAGATTAGATATGAGGGGTGAAATGATACTTTGGATAAAAAGACACGTCATTATACAAAGTAGACAAGCACATCTGCTGCTGGTTCGGGCAATGGTTTGGCCCCAGGGTTGCAGATAAATGCGCAGATAATGTGACACTTGAAATGCTAGAGAGCACCCAATGGGCCACTACAAAATACCCTGTAAATACGACTGTATGACATGGATTGCAATGAAATTAGGTAGTTAGATAAAGAATATATACAACTAAATGTGTACCAAACATTGAGATTATAGCTTGATAAATAAGAATTCAAAGCGATTCTTTTTCGAGAAAAACATGGAATACTATACCAAAATACCTTGTCAAAAATGTGTAGCTAGCACCAGTTCCTATCAACCATTAGAGTCTGCTGGCTTCACCCCTTTCGCATGCCTAGAGGGTATTTGAAGGATTGAGCCTTTGGCATAAGCAGTCAACTGAAGCATTAAGGCTTTGTTAGGGGATTTATGACATCAAACACAAAGAAGCAACGCACGGATTTATACGCAAGCCAAATATTTTGTATCCAAACTTGAGAGTTTAATTGTTTTCACAGTTGCAACTGAGCAATTTCCGCTTAAAATTGAATCACGACCAAGGTACCGGGGTACGGTACCATGGGGAAGGTTGTCAGTCACTTGAGTCATTGAAAACCGCTCTTAAGTGCCGGTACTCGGTTCTTTTTTCATATTTTATTTCATTTGTTTGTAACCCTTATCCTGGGAATGCTTTTGATTCGCCTCTGAGTGCGTGTGTCATGTGTGCATTCACAAAAGGGTGTTTCAGTTTCGGGTTCGGGTTCGGTGAGTTCTTGTACCGTTTTCTTTGCAATTTCTACTAAAGCGTTGCGAACTTGACACATTGTTGCCGTGCAAGGCGTTTCACGGGGCTTCCGATGATGTTGTTGTCGCGATTGTAAGTACGAAACCCTTTGCAGAAGGGTCCCGACTCTGATAATGCCCCTGAAGTGAGTGTATATCATTAACTCAAGAGTTGCCGGCACTCGCGATTTGATTGCGTTTGTTCTGCTTCTTCTTGCGCGAGTTCTTCTCCATGTGGTTGTTGTTGTTGTTCTTGTTGTTTTCGCCCGGCAAGAAATCCTATTTCGAGTACTTCTCGAGAGCTGTAAGGAGTACGGAAATTGCTTGAAAGCAAAAAATGCGTTTTACTTTTATTCATTTTCTCATTTTTTGCGTCAGCCAAGAGCACTCTCTAAAGTACGTGTGTGTGAGTTTGTGTGTGTGTATGTGTGTGTGTGAGTGTGTTGAGCTCTTTGATATTGCAAACCTCTCGAAGGAGTCGTCTTTCTATTGAGTTCTCTTTCATCCTATTTGCGAACTCGCGAAGAAATTTATATTATTGCAAATATTTTGAAGAGTTTTATTGATCGCTACTTGAGGAGCCTTATAAGATGGAGGAATGGTTGTGTAAAGTATGCCAAAGGTGTAATACCTTGACAGTTTATATGTGAAATTAGTAGAGCATTGTGAAAAATATAATAAATAATACTATAGCTTCTATTGCCTGTGCATACACCAACTTTACACAGCACAAACTTTCTAGCATTACATTTAAGTTTACATTTATTTTACCTTTGCCTTACGGGGAAAAGGGTTTGTATAGAAATTATAAAATAACTTTTATCTGCGCCTAATGTTAAGAAATGTTGTCACCAAAGTGAGCAGCCGTTGTTCTTATAGTCTCTGAGATACAGCTGTTCATACGGACATACGCTAAAAAGATTGTACATATACACTTAGTGCGTTCAGAGATGCCAGAGATGCTTTACCTGTTACAAATTAATTTCCCCTTTTAGATAATATATGGTAATTTTTAAAATATGAATAAATACAAATAATAATCTTTCAGCCCTGTTCTAATTGCCTGCACTCTCTTCCAGATTAAGATTTGAATTGTACCTATGAAAATTGTTGCTTTCAATAAAGAATTTCAATTCACCATCTGCAGGCAAACGATATTCCAGATCCGATAAATATACACAAATATATATGCTATCTGCCGATTTATGCACATAATAATGAAAATACGTGGAAATATTTATCGTTTCGATGAAGACGAGAGATGAAAAAGCGACAGTGAAGAAATATGCAAATATTTGGTGAAAATGATTTTCTTGCCATGTGCTTTCAGTGTATGTGTGTGTGTGTGTGAGTTGTTATTGTTGTTGTTGCTGAGTAATTAATCGGTTAATTAAGCTCTTTCGATAAGCGCATTAACCTCTTGACGCGGTAAACGAATGAATATAGAGAAGCAGATGGAGAGACAGAGAAATAGAGAGAGAGTTGGAGAGGGTGGGAGAGGGCAGGCACCTGTAATTAACCACACCCAGGCAGAAGATGGCGACAGATGGAAAGAGACACGTTTGCCGTGTACATAAACTGGGCGCAATCTTGTCCAGGCACAGGCTGACAACAACAACAGCAACAACAACACCAAGGCAGGCAGGCAGGCAATGGCAATAAATTACACAGCTGCTGATGGATGTCACTTGGCGACATAATCACTGTCAGCGCAATGAGATAGACAGAGAAAGGGAGTGACAGCAAGAGAGAGAATGAGAGAGAGAGAGAGGGAGAGGGGGGGATTGAGTGAAGCAGACAAGCAACTAACGAGCCTCGCTCTCCTCGGCCATTGTTTATAATTCATAAAGCAATTTTGCATGCCGGTCTCCCACAAAATGCAAGCCATATGCAAATGCAGCTGACAGGCAGCCCCCTCTCCTCCCTTCCCCCCTCTCTGCCTGGCAGGCTGGGGCAGTTGGTCGCTTGGTTGGTTTGGTCAGTGGCCAGGCAACTTATCACGCGGCTGGTCTGCACTCTGCACACATTTGTGTTTGGTCATCATTGAACACGTTGCGTGCGTGGAGTCCAGCAGCGACTACGACCCCAATCCCCACTCTCCCCCCTCCCTCCCTCTGCCACCCATTTAGAGTTGTAGTCGAAGCCACCCGGTCCACATGCCTGCCATGTCATTCATTCATTTTGCAGCCTGGCTTTCAGGCATCCATCAGGCTCCGCTGCTGCTGCAGCCCCAACTTGATGTTGTTGTTGTTGCTGTTGTTGTTGCCAGTATGTCAGTCAGTCAGTCAGTCAGTTGCTGCTGCTGCTGCTGCTGCCGTTGTTGCTCTTTCTCTTTTGGCTGGCCAAAAACAAAACCAACAAGGCCTTGATTACAATATATCCTCCTGGCCAGTGCGTACCTAGCCAGGCACCTCCACTTCACTACACTCTTTTTCTCTCCCTCTCTCTGCCTCTCTCTCTCTCTCTCTCTCTCTCTTTCTCTCTCTCTCTCTCTGCTGTCTTTCTGCTGTCTCAGCGTTGTTTTGAAATGCACGCGAGATTAACTCTTGCTTCTGACATTAACGAATGAGAGCCAACAGCATCTGACAGTCAAATGTCAGTTAGCTGCTGTTCCCTGGCCATTCTCCCTGGCCAGTCTCCAGCCCTGTCTCCACTCCAGTCTCCATCTCAGCCGCCAGTTGAGGCTCCTGCACAGTCTCCTGCACAGCCTCCAGTTCATTCCGCTGCACTGCAGCTCAGTCCAAGTCGAGTACGCACAGCATTAGGTAGCCTCGTCCACAGTCGTATCTACTCGTCCCTCTCTACTGTTGCCCCACCCCCTCCTGCCTGCCACATTCATCTGCACTGTTGCAGCTGCAGCTGCTGTGGTCATGTCCGTCGAGCTTGTTGCAGTTGGCAGTCGACGTCTCTGCTCATAATTTACAAATCGCCAAGCAAAATTGTCTGTACTCCCAATTTCAATTGTAACAAGAGCCAATCTCATCTGTTACAGGTAAGCAGCGACTGTCAAATACCCTGTAAGTAGGTATTAAATGAATAATAATATATAAGGCTGATTAAACAGTGCAATAAACTCATGTAATAACACTTTAATTGGGTCTGCTCGACTGTGATATACCCCATGCCCAAAGGTTTTCTTTTATTTAATTATTTCTTATATGAGTTACATAAATATATGTTCATTATCCAAATGCCTACGTCGTTTAATCAATTATCTTTTGCTGTTAAATATTGCACTCATATGCACAAGTATGCAAATTACGCTAATAATTAATTTTTCTTTGATTGATTAGACGAAATGATTCCTGTTTGTATTTTAAAGTTAACTTTGTCTGCACCTTATGCTAAGATTTATTCCTTTCAAAGTTGGCAGCCCTAGCTCTGATAGTATCGGAGATATAGCTGTTCATACGGACAAAATATACAAAAAAACTACAATATGAACTCAGCTGTTGTTGCTAAAAAGATTATACACACTTTGTGAGCTCAGAGATGCCTTCTCTTTGTCTGTTACATTTTGAATTGAATGAACTTTCTTCCATCAAGTTGATATAACTCACAGTAATAATATTAAATTATTCTATTCAATATTCATTATTTATTAACAGTTGAGAATAACAGCTAATAAACGATGAGACTTGTTCAAAATAAATGTTTAAAAATGCTTTATAATTTTGCAATTCTTATAAATAAATATAAATTAATGATTCCATGACTGTGTAACTGATACTACTGCTAACTGATACTAACTGCTGTCACAGATACACATATCGCATTAATAATGATGCGAAGCTGTCTGCAACATCGCATTGGATTGATGAAATTCAGTTAATTAGAAATTCAATCGTTTTACTGTCAGTACATCAACGCTTACTCGTGCCTCGCCTCGTCAACTGTCTGGCACAGACTGCTGCTGCAAAAAAACCAGGAGGGACTTGAAAACGACTTTCCCAAGTCTCTGCTCCCACCTCTCCCCCTGCAACACATTTGGCCCGTGGCCTGACTTTGGCACGACTTTGACTTTGGCCTGGCCTGGTCTGGTCTGGTCTGGCCTGGCTCTGACTGACTCTGACTGTGGCTCCCTTGTCAGTTCAGGCTGCAGGCTGTAACCAAAACCGAGACCGGAGCAAGGACGCGAATGCGAGAGAGCAGAAGGATGAGGCGGGGCTGGGGCAGGAAGGGAGGGTACCAAGACATAGTGGCAACGTAATTTGAAATGAAAATTAATGACATGCAATCAATTTTGCTAGTCGTCGTTATTTGTTATTTTGATGACTTGGCTTGTACACACTCGCTACCCCTGCCACACCCTGCCCCTCTCTGCCCACTTCCGTTTGACGATCTGAGTGAGAAACCCACTCGGAGTTGCATTTCTTGTGCCTGAAATTGAAGCAAGAAGCTCGAGCATGAATTTGATGTATAGTGTAGAGGCCACATAACTCGCTCTCTCTCCCTCTCCCTCCCTCCTCTCTCTCGCTCAGTCTGCTTGGCTCACTCATTTGTCAAAAGCAAAACAATTGGGAGCACGAAAATGAAATATGGACGACGCCGAGTGCCGGCAGAGAGTGTCAGAAGGATGTCAGAGGAGGAAGGTCCCTCCCAGCCGCAATATGCTTAACTTGCGGTTATTTATTGTCTGGCATTTATAGTTCAGCCCCCGCTCAGCTCAGTGCTTGGCCAAAGGATGAAGCGGCTCTCCTTCTCCCTCTCTTTTCATATTTCCTTTCGTGCATTATGCTAAAGTGAAAACAGAAAAGAGGAAAAAGAAAACGCAGTCGAACTTTCGCTTGATTCGTATCGACATATTTCGCCCGCATTTTGTATTCCGCCTGTCAACGCCATAAGTTCAAAAACCCACTCCAATCCACTCCTCCCCTCTCTCTTTCACTCTGTTTCTTTTTCCCTCTCTGTGTTGCTGTCGCTTTCGCTGAGTGAAGGACTGTCTGGCTGAGTGACGTGAGCTTACGTACGTCCCCACCCCGGGCTGATTGATGTGCGCCAGCAAAAAAGTTGGCACTTGCTTTGCCGTTGTCGATTACACAGCCGAAACAGTTCCGAAAAGCTTGCTGTACCCACTCTCCATACATCCCTCTCGCTCTCTCTCACTCCTCTTCTAGTGCCTGCAAAAACACTAACCGAAATAAGTCATCGCGTGCAGCGCAGACATCAAGTCAAACTTAAGATTGATTAGTTATTGAAAACATTGAAACGGCACAGCTGGAAAAGTATTCAAGCTGCCGGGTTGACTAGCTTGAATACCCTGTAAATAATAATAAGTTCTGTAATGTACTGATTGTCCTTACTATTGTTTGCTTTAGCATAATGTTGAAGCTTTAGAGCTCGAGATCATTTTGATATATTATTGAAATATTTTTGAAAATGGTTTTAAATATTTTTATTTAATTTATAGTGACAGTTTAATTGAAGTTTCCTGAAATAAATAATGTTACTCTATATTATATATTATATTATTATACAATGTTATAAAGTAAACTATACAAGTAAAGAATATATACACAATAATATTAATACAATGTAAATATTCATTTTATAAATGCTTTGAAATTTCTGAAAGTCTTTGTAAAACTTTTCTAATATATAATAATATTATAATTAATACTATTCTAATAAAAATTAAGATTCTATACGTATATATACGTATTCTAATCTATAATATTTGAATTCTTTTCGTTTTAAAATATATTTTAAACTCTTTTAAAAGGTTAAATATATTTTTATATAAATTTGCATAGTTAAGAGACGTCAAGACTAAACTATAATAAGTTTTCTTTGATTTAATGTCTAGAGTTTTTCAAAATTCATTCCAATTATTACTCAAAATATATATTCAACTTTCTTGGAATCTCCCGAAGTTTTGCTGAGTGTAATCTCGCTGCGCGTTTCCTTATCCACACAACCCAAATAAGTCATAATGATTTTTGATCGATGTGTCAAGACCAAGGCGTCATCGAATCATTAACGGGGAAAAAACGAGAGAGCCCAACCCTGTAGCTACCCCAGAGGAGAGTGGAGAGGCGAGCAGCGCCTCCACCTGCCCAACTCCCTGTGCATAATCATTTTCAATAAATAATTTTTTCCCCAGTTCTCTTTTTGTTTGTCATAATGACAGCATGACAGGATAAATTACTGCCAAATGAATGAGGCAAAATAAGTCTTAAGCGACACACGCATACAGCGGGCAAGAGAGGGAGGGGGCGGGGGCACGCCCACTCGCTGCTGGCAAAAGGCAAACATAATTTTTTGTTGTGTAATTTACCACCAAAGCTGCACTGGATAAAGTTGGCAGGACGCGAGGGGGCAAGGAACCAGGGAGCGGGAGGTGAGGAAGTGCAGCCCGCATGGGTAAAATTAATAGGCATAATAATTTTTTGACAGCACAACCCAAGGATAACGCACTGCAGCAGAGAGGGGGCGTGGCGGGGTGCGGGCGAGTCATCAGAGTCCTCGCTTCGACGGGGCGGTAATTTTTTGTACCCAGTGACTTGACTGACAGGCAGGTTGATGATAAATGATGTCGCTGATGTTGGTCGCAGTTAAGCGAGGGAGAGAGAGAGATAGAGAGGGGAAGAGGGAGAGCAACTGAGTGGGGGGTGAGCTGCCACGTCATGGAGGCAATCATTTGGACTCGTCGCTCGCCGCTCTATCACTTTAACTGACAGTCGCTCGTCAGAGACTCGGGATGATTACTCTGATGACGTTGCCACATCGTCCGAGACAGACGATACCCACTGGCACACATGTTTTGTGCGCACTCATCGCCTGCTCCTGGTATATAGCATACTATATATGCATTTCCATCTCCAAAATCGTGTAATTAATTGACGAAATGCGACTTGACACTGAGCGATTGGCTTCCTCTCTTTCTCTCTCTCTCTCTCTCTCTCTCTCTCGACTTTCGATGCAAACAACAACAAGTACCACAACAAGTAAACAATATAATGTACTATATAGCATATGGGTCGGTGTATTTGCCAAGTCATCAGGATCTAATTTATCAGCCTGTTTTTGGGCCTATTTTCTCGCTGTGATGTGTCAATTTAAAGTGTGAGAAAATTGCCTGGGTTTGTCTACGATGATGAATGACGACGATGACCAAGAAAGTAATTAGTGTACCGCATGCCGGCAAGCCAAGCTGATGCCCCGAATATGAAGGTACCCCGCAAGAAGTATATACATCAATATCTTCACGAATATTCCAGACTAACTAGAGACAACTATTTAAAGACTTATCTGTTTGAATTTTTGCAGTGGGAATGGAAAAATATTGAACCAATTTTAGGAATATATTTTATCTAGGAATTAAAGAAGTAAAAAAGGCGACCGTGTTCTATTTATGGTAATTACGTATCGCATATAGATTATTATTACTTCAAAATTATGTACTACAACTGAAAAATAGTTTAAAAATAGATTAAAAATGGTTTACAAATAGTTTAAAAGTAGATTAAAAATATATTAAAAATACTTTAAAAATGGTTTACAAATAAACTAAAAATATATCAAAATTAGGTTAAATATATAAATAAATATATAAATAAATATTAAATAAAATATTATATTAAAGAGTCATTATACTAACAAGAAAGTGTTAACCCTATTAAGTTAAGCAGTATGTTTTGTATGTTCTGCTTTAAGCAACTACACAAAGTTCCCTTGACAGAGGATGGGCATGAGCTAGGTACTGTTCAAGAATATATACATTTATATATGTATAAATATATATATATATTTACACATATGTATAATCAATACAAGTTCATTTAGCTTAGCTTATATCCCTCTCAAGTTCAAGTTCTTTTATCTAGCTTTACTCAATTCATGTGCAATTCATTGTAGCCTTTGTTAGGGTGCACACAAAGCAATTTAACCATAAATCAGGCAAGCGTTTGTTTTTTAGGATCCACAAATTATATTAGGTGAGCGAACAAATTGAGTAACGCGTGTGAGTTCCTTTGTAATGGAACCTACATAAAACTTCTTTGACCTTTTGCTGCCCCCGTTCGCATAGCTCAATTAGAGAGTTTCACTTTTGGCGGAAATGTGTGTGGAGAACTTCCCCCTCTCTCTCTCTCTCTCTCTCTCTGGCTCCCTCTGTGTGTGGCATTCCATCGGAATGTCGAACAAATTCCTAAGCTTTTTGTTCCGAGTGGAAACTGGAAACTCGCAATGCTCTGCGTGCGAGAGCGAGAGAGCAAGTAGAGTTCAATTGTTACTTGCGACCCCGGAGCGAAGTTCAGCCAAGTCGGAGCGAGGGAGCAGGGCAGGACAGGGCAGGGCAGGGCCCTAAACTGGCTGTGCTGGCACAAAGGAAGCCTGTGGAACAATGCACAGTGCAAGCTCATAAATAAAACAATTGACTAAAAACATAAATCAAACACTTAATACAATAGTTTCCGCTTTTATTATTATTATGTGGTCGGATTTGAGAGTCGACTCGGGGCGAGCTCGACTCTCCAACATTGCTGCGCACTCGCATAAAATTGCCATAAATTAAAATAACAGTAAAATAAAGCATTCACTGTGTGCGTGTGTGTGTGAGTGCGAATGTGAATACGGGTGCGGGTACTCGCAAATTAGCATACAAACTGTCTGCAGAAAAGCCCATTGAAAGAGCAGACCAGGTGAAGTCGCAATATATGGCGCACTTAATCATAAATGCCTGGCGACATGCAACATGGGCGACATATGAAAGGGGGCCGATCACGATAATGTTGATGATAATGATGATGAGGATGACGATGATGATGATGGTAGTTGGCCTAACTAGTTGGCCAAAGCGCAGGCAGAGCTGGCTCGCATGTTGCTAACTAGTTAATAATATGGCGTATAAAGTGGCCACCTTTGTATGACGCACTGCATGACATGCAGCGGAATTAAACTGACCACACACACACACTGACAGACACACACACACACACAGCTGCATAACTGTAAAATCATAAACTTAGGCGGCACAAATTGTTGAGCTAACCAAAGTAACTTCAACTCGTCGACCCCCTTCGGCCGACATTTTTCATTTCATTGTGTAATTTATGACCAGCACTTTTCCCTCCCCCCCTCCACCCACTCCCCTTGCAATCAGCCAAGCGTTAATCGTCGTTTGACTCGCTCACTGTAGGCCCAACAATGGCATAGCTCGCCACACGCTTCCAACCAGGTCGGAACCAGTGAAGGTAGCAGGGGGAAGAGGGAAGGGTAACTGGAACCGAGACTGCCACTTTGTCGCATTGTCGTGTGGCTGCTACTGTTTTCATTATTATTGTTATTATTATTGTAATTTGGCGACTACCAACTGCCAACTGGCAACTGCCTAAGCGACTTCCCGAGCTGCCAACTCTACCCGAACAACTCGACTCGACTTCAGGCCCAGCCACGTTGACAGCGTGTCATTTCGTATCGTTTTGTTTAGTCATAGTTATAACATGACTCTCGCCCCGCCCCGTTCCCCCTCTCTGTGTGTGTCCCCTCCAATTGTGTACTCCCCACTGTAGAGTCTTTTTCTTGTGCTCTCTTTCGTATGGCGTATTTCATAATTAATTGTGAAATTATACACAGTCATATGCAAAAATGCTCGACAGTCATAATTTTTCTGCGCTTGTCATTTTCCTATGCCCTACACTGCATTAGGGTACTGCAGGCCACACAGGCAGCTTGCGAATGGGGGAAGGTATTTGTCAAGATCTTTTTCGGCTGTTTAGGAATCTTCTTCAGTCTTGGAAGCAGTAAAGTCTTATATGAGTGTTGTATTTGTTCTAATATAATATGTATACAATATAATTTAGGAATCTTTTTGAATTAAATTTATATGAGTTAGTCAAATTTAGATAGAGTAGAAGAAAAAAAAGGAAAAGCAAGTCATAGTAGAAGATATTATTTAACAGTATAAAATAAATAAATATATGAAAATTTTATCCAGAAATCAGCACGACATATCTACTATTATCGATATATCATCAATACGGGGAATCTTCCTTGAGCACATTATAAATTCCTTAAATATATTCACTCTTTGTTTAACATTAGTAGAAGATTCTTAACAAGATTAATGCATACAATATAAACTCTAATAAATAACTCCAATATAAAAAGGGTGTTCAGGAAATACAGGAACATTTAAGCCAAATTTGATGTCGCTAACAATTATAATAGCTATGATCTGACGGACAAACACACAGACAGAGAGACAGACGAACGCACAGACAGACAAGGCTTGAGTCTACTTAGCTAATGATCCTGGTCAAGAATACAATATAAACATTGTACTGCCACGCCTCTTTCTACCTATGCTCAAAGTTAATATACCCATTTTTAACCATTTTCAAAGAGTATAAAAAAAGAATTCCGTATTTTCAAATAGCTTACAATCTTAAACAAGATGTAGCTTCCATTTAATCTTGGCAATCAATTCTACTTCTATCATTCTATATATAATATTGTATTATGAATTATTATAACATTGAGACTTTATCAGTTTAAACCTCAGTTAAACCTACCCCCTACAGGGGTAGAGTATCTCGAATTCGTTGAGACAAGCCCACCTCACTGAGTGTTCTTATTTATTCAGCGTTGTGTCGGCTTTGCCTTTCATTTTATTTCGCGCATATTTGAATACGGGTTTACGGCCATGCTGCATAACTAATCAGCTCAGAATAATGTAGAGCTCTCACAATTCATACAAATTAATTGGTCTCGCTGCCATTCAATGGGGCGTGTCTGTGTGGGGCGACACCAACAACAAAAACAACAAGAATAAGAACAAATACAACACGAGCGAAGTGAACTGCAAAAGCGACTCATGCAAACGGAAGGAACTACTTGCGGGCAACGTTCTTCGACGCGTCGACAGGCACTTCTTGGCAGGCACTGTACACACGCATACACACACTTATACAATACTATATAGGTACTGCTCTGTAGGTACCTATGTGTTGTAGCTGGAAGTCACTGCAAGTCGGAAGCGCACTCAACACCTGCTCAAAACTCGCACAGTGCATGACGTCAGTCACTTAACATACTTGGCCCTGGGCAGAAGCAGCGGCGTATCCTGTGCAGAAATGGGGGAGGAGGCAGGACCTTGAGGGGGCACACAGTCGTTGCCGTGTCAGCTGTCAATTTGATATGCCGCTTGGCCCCACACAAATCACAACAAATAAATGGCAATTGACAGCGACAAGTGCACGGCAGAGAAATGTTCTCTCCTGCCAACATTATCTCTACGTTCCTCCTCCCCCCTCCCTCAGCCCCTTACTGAGGTCATGCTTGGCAATTGAACCCCCTCTGTGGTTCCATTCGATTGCCATTCGATTGCTCGGTGTGCTCAGCTCGCAGCTCGCTAAATGTCCATGTCAAGACACTTTATTTGTCTTACTTATTTATGTTTATGTCTTCCCCATTGCCATGCCCCCACTTCCCCCTCTCTGACTGCCTCTCTTTACTCCCCCTCAAGCTGTGCTAAATTAGGCACACGTCCACTTGGCATAGGCCACCGTTTGGGGCACCTACGCACCCCCAACCATTTGCCACACAGCAGCAGCTGTGCCTAATTTATTTCACTGGACGTGCCCCCGCCCCGCCACTTGTAACGCCTCGCACCGCCCCCTTTCGAGGCGGAATCCAGCGCCGCTCAATCCACAGTCGGAGATTTATTTCGTTCTGAAGCACATTAAAATTTTACAAATTGCTTGAATCAAATAAATTGCCGCGTTTATGGTGATAAATTGGACAAGACATCGATGTGAAAGTTTTAATTCAAGTGCGGTTGCTCCCAGAGATTTTATAGGCGGATTCCGGGAATTTCGGTGCAGAGCCTTGTCAAGTCTCCGAATTTATTAGCATTTAATCAACAGCGCATTCGAATTAGCTTTTGTTTTAAGACTCGCAGGTATTTAGAATGAAATTCTATACAATATAAAGCATATTCTATATAGAGTTTGAGATTCAGTAAGGTTTGTATATTGTAAGCTATATCTTGATCATTTCAAACACGTTTTTATTCAACAATATTTCAGTCCACAGGTCGATCAACAAGTTGTAAATTAATTGCAGGGTATCAGGGAGTGTTATTTATGTACCTTATGATAACGCTGCTTATAATACTTTATAATATCTGCTTAGGGGCTTTTTACATTGCTGTTCTTGATTATATAAGTTAAGATTATTCTTTTCGATTATTTGGCATTGAGATTCGATTTAATACATTAGAATAAAGTAATATATTGTAATAGATCTGCAACCTTAAGTTTAGTTATTGTAATATTGTTATTCTAGCAAGATGACTATCCCTTTTCTACATATTCACATATTACACCCAAGTTGTTTTATGGAATATAATAAAGTTATATCTTTTCATTTGCAACCACTCCAGGCACTCTTATCTTCTCCTTTGTGCACTCTAAGAACCCGTATGGAGCACCCTTAACCCCGATAATGATATTCTATTTGCGAATCGCCTACTTGATGTAAATTTATGGCAGTGCGAGAGATGAAATATGTTTCCTTCTCTAACTTCCGAGCACGGGGGGTTCACTTCTGGTCGGGTTGTTTCTCTGCCTGCACACCCTTCACTTAAATGGCAATAATTGTTATTTTAATATTTATGACAGCAAATAAATTCCACGACTGTCAGTTGCCATAGCCGAAGCGCAGTTAGGCAATTCCGGGAGGGGAAAGAAACACATTTCTCCCAGTACCCAAATTTCATAGTTCATTATCAAATTTGTTATGCATACTTTGCCAGTGGAGAAGGAGAATCGTTGTCGTTGTCGTTGCACAACCCTTACGTACCTCACGGAACCCGTTCCCATTTACGACTGTCACAGACCAGTTGCCAGTTCTGAGTTCCGAGTTGCCAGTTGCCAGTTCCCATGGCTGATAAGTGGAGTAGCGTTGACTTATTTGTAAACCTTTATTGGACTGGGTTCTTTTCATGTCTTTCAGTTGCATTTTATGGCATTTTCCGCATATGCCTTGCCACAACAAAAAACCACATTTAACTCTTTTCACTCCGTTCTTACCCTTTGTTCCCCTCTCGCATTATTAATGCTGTCATCTTGTGCATATTTAACTCAATTACTTCCGCGCTTCCACACTGGAAGTGGACGTCTCCCGTTCTCTCTTACTCTCTCTCTCTCTCTCTATCATTCTCTGATAGGGGCCCATCATCATCGTGTCAGGCATGTCGGGGCCTAATTCATTTTGTTGCTTTATGCGATAGTTTGGGTCTCTCAGCTTCTGCAGAGTGGCGGGACTCATTAAAAGAAATTGCTTTATTGGCGAAATTTACATACAAAGTATTATGCTGGCCATGTCTCCCGTTGTAAGCCCATTAGGTTTCCTTATTCATTATGCAAAAGACTTGAAGACTTTGTGGTCTCTCTCCCTCCGCACTCCGCACTGCGGACTCCCTAAAGCGAGCATCGTTTCATGCTGGTAGATTCTTATCGAACAAAGTGTTTGCCGGAATAAAAGAAGCAAGAAGAAGAGAGAGAGAGAGGGAGACAAAACGATCTCATTTTCTAGCAGCACCGATTAGTACTAGTTGAGATATTTTAATTTTTATTGAAATTGAATTTTAAATGAGGTTATTATAATAAAGTATTCTAACTAATGAATATCTTGACTACAAAGAGAAGACGAATAATAAATTAGAATTAATAGCATAGAAGTACAATAAACTGAAAGATTTTATCTTAGTTTTATAAGGTACATATGTTTAGAGGAATCGTCTCTCTTAATCTTATATTGATTACTTGTAGAATTCCATTTAATATTCCTTGAAAAGAACTTACCATTATTGATTATATACCGATACAATTGCCATCGTTTAAGAACAAAAAACCTGCTCTACTTAAATTTACTTTTCCCCGTAAATTATTATCTCAGAGCTGGCAATCTGATTCCCATTATTCCATTACCCAAATCAATTAGAAGAGCAACAAACAGCTGTCGCGCATTCGAAGCGTGTGAATACTTTCCATTATATGCTATAAGTAATGTTCCAGCAATATTCGAGTAATCAGCAGAAATGCTGAGGAGAATGTCAAATGTCAGCGATAAGAAGAAGCAGAAGAGACAGGCGAGTACAATGTGCACATTAATGAAAAATCAAGATAGCATTTTTTTAAAAATATGACAACAACAACAGAAGGAGCAGCAGCAGCTTCAGCAACAGCAGCGGAGGCAGCAGGAAAAAATCCGTCAGAAACAACAGTAGCAGGAAAAAAACAACAGAAACAACAATAAGAATAAGCAGGAGCAAGAGAAGCAAGAAGAGAATAAGGAAAAAGGAATAAACCAAGGAACAACACAGCAGTTGACAACTGTCAGTGTCAGAGAGAGAGCTGCCAGTGCCACTGTCACTGTTGCTTCTTGCTGTCTTTTGTTTCTATTTTCCCATTCTCATTCCCATTCTCATTCTTCTCCTTCTCTGCCACTCCTATTGTGCTCTTGCTCTGCCGCCGGGTATGCCGCATACCCCATGCAGCTTGCATTGTGCTTCCAAGGAAATACAAAGATACAATGTAAGTTCTCGTATAGCAGCAGTTGAATTCATATACGATGTCCATTGTGAACGAATGATGGTTGTGAAAAAGGCTCCTTGGACAGATACATTTAATCGTATTGCGATAATGATTCCCCTGAAAATTAATGCAAGAGCTGGAAATACTTTTTAATACATATATAGTTATTATAGAGTTTAATTTAACATATACACATATAGGGAATGATTGCAATACGTTCTTATTAAAATAAAGAGTATTTCAACATTATTATCTTCTATTGATCATTATAATCAACATTATTCATTATAAGCTACTTAATCTACATATTATTCGCAGACTTAAACATTGCAGACCTATAGATTTTTCTGATTTTACTATATAAATATAAATATTCCTTCGTTTTAACCATAATATATTCAACTTTTATATCTATCTCTTTATTTATAATGAGAATGTAATATAGTATTTTTAAAAAGTATAAATTTGAAGGTTATGTGTACATGAAATATTAAAAGCTCTTTTAAATTCTTATAAACATGTATCTTGCTAAATTTTCCTTCATCTCTTTCCGGTTTTCTCATGTTTGTAATCCTATAAATCAAATATACCATTGATATTTCTAAGAGCAACTACGCCTTATTTTATCTTTAAGATATTTTCGTTTCTTCATAGATTTTCATTCTACTTTATAGTACATTTCTCTGTCGTTGTAAAATTAAGCAACTTAATTTCTCATTCTGTTGCTTGCCGCATTTTTCAGTGTTTGCTGTTGACATTAGTCCTTGCCGTCTGTCCCACTGTCTGTCTGCCCGCCTGTCTGTCCCACTGTTTGTCTGTCTGTCTGTCTGTCTTGCTGTCTGTGCTGTCAAAAGTGTCCTGTCAGCCGCTGCGTCACTTGCAACTTCTCAGTGCCACAAAAGAGTCGTAGTAAATGTCATTTCTCCAGTTCTGGAGGTGGTGCCAAGGGAAGGAGACTGGCAGGAAGAATGGGCCTGGAGCATGACATTTTATGATTGCATTTGTCTGATCTGCTGATGACGAGTGGCCGAGTGTGAAGTTTGCTTGGCTCGTTCAAAAAATGCGAATACGAGCGAGCATAAATAAAATTAACCCAAATTAAACACAGACAATTAATTACAGCAGCTGCGTGGCCAGATTTCACAGCAAATTAACACCACAAATATGCCAGACAGACTGCCAGACGGACAGACAGCGTGCCAGATTGCCATTGGGTCTGGGACCGACTGAGAAAGAGAAACATTAGAGCAGTGCGACAGTTTAACTGACCGTTAATTTGCATTCAAATGATACGAGAGCGAAGCATGCGACAAATTCCCGACAGACCCTTCGGATTTTCCTCCTAACAACACTTTCCCAGGCGAGTGTGTGTGTGTGAGTGCGACATTTGCATATTTCTGACATATTTTCTACAAATTTCGAGGCAGCTTGACCATTTGGCTCCCTCTCCTCTCTCCTTTCCTCACCCTCTTTCTCGATTTTCGTGTGTGTAACAATTTTTACTTTATGCCACAAAATGTTCACAGTTGATTTATATAACGAGTGTGTGTGCGTGTGTGTGTTGTGTGTGAACATAAAGGCAGGGCACAAATTTCGTATAGCAATATGAAAATATTTCTTTTCATGTTTTATCGCACATTTTTCTTCATTTTGTGGGTCTTTGCCGTTTACAGCGCATTAAAATTTACTTGAACGCTCGTAAATTTCCCATTTCGCATTCTCTCTCTGGCAAAAATACATGTAATAATCGTAAAAATCGTGATGAAACAAATTTTGGCCAGCTTTCCCTTCCTTCCCCTTTCCCATCATCCCCTTCTACGTTCCCGTTCTTTTGATTGTGTTTTTATAATGCACCAAAAGTATTTCCTCTCGTAAACTGCTGCACATTACTTGCCCTAACAAGTTCCTATTATTATCCGTCTGCATAAAGCTGAGATCTCTTTCGTCTTTGGGCCAGTTTAGCAAATTGAAAAGTCCAGCGAAAGTTGGCCAAGAATTTTTTATTAAGTTGTGCGTCGAGTGGAATTCCATCAAATCGAACATAGTTTGCAACTTGAGTGAATGATTTTAATGTGAAGGAACTTAACTTCTGTTTAAAAATAAATTATAAATAAAATTATATATAGGAATATATTAAATATAAGTTATAATACATTTAATTAGGTTTGATGCATAAGGTAATATATTTAAATATATACAAAGAAAAAACGAGTGAAGGACAGACAGACTGACAGACACACAGGCATAAAGTCAGGGCTAGTTCGATTCCTCTGTTAACGCATAAATAGTAGAATATTTCATATATGTATACTTTATTGAGTCTCTGCAAGGGTATAAAAACTCAACTTATATATTTAGTACATAACAAATAAATAAATTGCAATAACCAACTAATAAATATTTAAAAATAAATACTAAAAAACACTTATAGATGAATAATAAATAGTAAATAAATAATAAATTGTGAATAAATAAATTATAATTTAGGATTCACATATATTTTCAGCATTAGTCTGCCTTGTATGCAGCTTACGAGTATTTCAGTGCTGTAATCTCGCCGATGCTGCTCGGAAACAAGCTCGTGTGGCCTGTGCCTGGGACACCCAATGCATTTGGCTTGCAGCGTCATAAAGCACAGGAACTGTAGCTGAAGCTGAGGCTGAGGCTGGAGCTGGAGCAGGAGTAGGGCCATCAGTCCCCCTAGAAAGACACATAAATTGCGCTTTTAATAGCATCCGCCTGTCATTGCAATCTAAATAAATTGTTATATTTATTTACGACAAAATGTCCACACAACCAACGATGGCCAGGGGTATGCGGTGGGCGTGAGGGAGAGAAAAGGAGATGAGGGTGCGGCTAGAAAATATGAAAATTAACTGCCGACTAAAGCCAAATCCCACCACACGTATTCCGCCTCACACACACACACGCACACAAAAACAATTGCGCCACATTGCCACATATGTGAGTGCAGAAGTGTATGTGTGTTTGTGTGTGTGCGAGTGTAATTTTCACTTCATGTTTGGCCACAAAAACGCAGAAACTGCCATAAAATGCACACAGCGCACACGACGAGAGGACGAGGATGGCGACGAGTCCTGGCTAGTGGAAGCGAGGACGACCCCGAACAATAAGGTGAACCGGGGGCACTAAATGCCACTAAATGAATTTATTTGCTAGCACAGCAACAACAACAACAACAACGAGAGAGAAGCAATCTGAACGGGAACATTTCGAGAGTAAATAAAGCCCAAATGAGATTTATGCAACATGACCGACAACGACCAAGTGCTGAAGTTGCCCCCAAGCCACCTTCTGCTCTCCCCCCACTATCCCCCTCTCCCGTTGTGTGTGCCCGGACAGCATCTGCTCCAACTGCAGGTTAGTTCGTTAGTTTTTAGTGGGCACCCACTTTGTGGGCAGTGCGGAATGGCTGTGGCCACTCGCCGTAGTCGCTTCAAAGGCCTCCCCTCTGCACCTCCCCCGGTCTCTGCCAGCCCCCTGGGACTGCAGCACAGTGCGTGCCTTTTAACCCAACTAATTTTTGAAAAAAACACAAAAAAAAGGAACGTATACTATATGAGAATCGGGCATCCTTCTTCGCCTGCTGCTTGACCGGAGTCAGAGTCGGAGTCACAGTCCGGCTCCGTGTGTATATGTGTGTGTGTGTGTGCGGCCATTTATCCTGCACAAAATTGTCACATAAATTCCACAGCGTCCGAGACATGTCGAGCGTACTTCATTTTGTATTTTATGATATTTTCCCTAACTGGTTAAAAGCAAATTTATTGTTTGCTCGCAGAGCACAGAGGCAAAGGCAGAGCGAATATAGTTTTTGTTGTCACTGCACAGATCTGGCTAGATAAAAGACACAACTGGATTATGAATGAGAAAGCAGGAAGCGAAAGAAAAGGCATCAATTTGCTTGCGTTTTTCTGTAAAAGCTATCGATATAATATCGATAGTTGACTAATTGATCCGGTTAAGCCCCTTGGGAGTAGAAGTAAAGCACTAGAGCATTAACTTTCTAGTATAACCTGCTATGAAACTGAAGTAGAGCACTAATACAGCATATTTTATAAAGTTACCTCAATGATTTTACTTTTAAAACTGTTATCGATAGTATTTTTATTCGTCAAAACATTTAAAACTATTCAAAATTGTAATAAATATCAAATTATTAACCAAATTATAAATACAGTACAACCTTCTGAATAGTTATTTGATAGGTTATTCCAACCAAAGACCTTCTAAATTTTGGGAGTAAAGTTCACATACAATAAATAATAAATAAAGCCAACTTTCCCTTATCAGCTTAATGACATAAATGCAATTTGAAACAACCTAAGCAGGTCCCATTTCGGAGCTACTGAAATATGATTTATGGCACCATTCCAGACATCCATTAGGATGGGGGGAGAGGACAGAGGACAGACGACAGTTATGGCAAGGAGATGGCTTGGCCTCTTCATTACTTTGCCATCTGAAATGTGAGAACGAACCCCTTAGCAAATTGTGGTCTACTTGTTACCAAGGGCAACCGTGCGTTAAACAAACTTCCTACATTACATCTGGCTAAAGGGGTAGACACACAAACACACACACACACACAGGAAGCTTAACCCCTTTTGGGCTCTCTGCGGGTTTCTTCTCGTTTCGCTTTTGTTTGCTTGAAATTGACTGATTACCCACAAAATAACCGAATTTCCGAATTTATTTCTACGTAATTTGAGACATTAATAAGTTCTAGCTTGCTCTATCGGTCTCTCTCTTTCTCTTGATCACACACAGAATGTTTATCTAGAAAGTAACCCCCTTTGGTCGAATGACAAAGTGTGACAGACGGTCACGACTATTTCCTCTACTTGTGTAACATTTGTTATATCAAACGACATTGCTAATTAGCTCCGAATTCAAAAGTGTGAGAAAAAAACTTAAAATCTTTAGCGGCTTAGCTACCATGTGAGTACTGTAGTGCCTCTACCAAGTTTAGCCTGTTTGAAATTGGGTTTGCTTATTGTATATTTTAAAGGAAATTGAAGCCTTAATAAAAGAGTTTGATTCCTATCTTTAAACTTAGCTGGCACTGAAAGAAATATTATATGGATTATATGTATATAAGGTTTTCATGGTAGTGCTTTTAATATGTTGTAGATATTTCCTTGAATACTGAAGACTAAGAGAAATATTATCACTTCACTCTGAAACCATTTCTTAAATATTTTCAACCTATAGATAGATCAATATAAATTCCCTGCAACAGCTGTCAAGTGAGATAAGCACCTTAACAGACATAGCTGTATCTACAAAGACGACCCGCACTGTATCTAGACATACCTACTTGGGTTATTTCAATACTCTAAAGTCGTTCAATCCATAAGTAGTTTGTTCCCCATACTTCATGGGAGCAGTTCTTTTTGTGCACACGCCGTTTGGGCAGAATCAATAGACCCCAAGAAGTTATAGCATTAGCCTCACCTCACGAAGCGGTGCGGTGCACAAAGGGCTGCCCTGCCTGGACCCCTGGCTCCCATGTAGTTCAGCGACATTACTTCTGCTTAGTTTAGCAAAACGACGGCCCGTTCCTGAGGGTCTCGGGTCGAGAGAGTTGGCGGTGTAAGCATCGTTTTCATTTCATTTAAAATGCTGTCAGCACGTAACCCAGGCCCAAGACTCTCTCCCTCCCTCTCTTTCCTTCACTTCCCTCTCTATCGGTGTCTTTCAATGTCTTCATGTCCTTTTTTATGGCACTTTCAACGCGTCATTGAGTGCGCCGCGGCGCGTAGTCATCAGCCCGAGGAATGGAATGGATTGGAGAGGAGAACAGAGGAGGGTAGTGTAGGGTTTAGTGTAGAGTTTGGAGTGTGGAGTGCAGTGTGTAGCATAGTGTGGAGTGGAGTGGAAGTGCTGCCTGAAAATGAAGACGCTTAGAAGAGAAAGAACTCATCCGCGTCGCCGTCTCGAGAGTGAGGTGTGCGTTTATAATCAAATTAGAAGCGAAGCGTAAGATCAAAGCGGCCAGCGAGTTGTTGATGGAGGGAGGGGAGAGAGTGCAAGGGAAAGAGAATGAAAAGTAGGCGCGACATAATGCCTGAACTGTCGAAAACACAAGCTGCCACAAATTTCAAATATGACGAGGGGCTACGCGCGTTTGCCCTGACAACTTGAAGTGGAAATGACTCTGCGCGCGGGCTGAAGAAGACGTCTCATTAATGACAACAAGGAGCCCGCGACGGCGACCCAACTCTCCTCAGGTTCAGGTCCAAGACCGCAGCCCAAAAGGAAAGGTGTATTATACACTCAACTCAACTCGACGAGACTCAACTCGACTCTACTCGACTCATTCCGTCTTCGACTGCGTCTTCAGCTGTGGCTGAGGCTGACGCTGTCAATTCAAGTTTTTTCGTGCTGTTTGTGTTGAATTGTTCCGCTCAAGTGGTTGGTGGTACTTCCTCGAAGGATCATGGCGCTGCCATATATAATTGAAAACGAGAAGAAGGCACCACGAAATTGCTCTCGACGTGGCTGACATTTAAAGTTGATTATGAGTGCCGCCCCACGTTGGCAGAGATGCCTGCAGATGATGATGATGATGATGCTGTGGATGGGAATGGGGATGGGGATGGGGCAGGCTGGCGACAGGTTAAATGTTTTCATTATGAATCGCTGAGCTGAGCTCGCGAGCTGAGCTGCCGGCAGTTTTTCATAATTGGAGCCGCATTCGAGTGCCCTCGAGTGTTGTTCCAAGCGATGTAGTTGCTCCTGCTCCTTCTTCTCTGCCTCCTTCTCCTCCTACTGCAAACTAAATTGAGTTCTAGGTAGTCGAGCAGGCTCACAAGTGTTGGCTTCATGTTCAGCCTACTCTGCTCCCTTCCTTCTCCTTCTGTCTCTCCCTGGGAGTCGCCGACCTGTTCAATTAGTTCTTCGAATTGCGAGTCCGAGTGTTTTATGGCTTCCTTTGACACTTGGCGCAGAGTCTTCTGCACATGTCAAATCCAACATGAATTATCCTCTTGAGCCAATTTGCTGCTTGAAGACCTTCTCAAGTGCGGTATCTCTCCTACATTCTTTCCAAACTTCATATTTCTTGCTATTCGAAATGTTGTAGGCTGGTAAGATTGAATTAACTAAGAAGTTATGAATATATATATTATAATTGTTGTATAGATATAGACAGATACATTTAAGGGAAGAAGTGCACTGCGTTTTAATATTATGAAGGTTCTGACGACCTTCACATACTTAAAAGTACAGTTCAAGTAATAACTATTACCTATTGAAGGGTAAAGAAATAGACAGATATTGATAAAGACAGAAGTTAACTGCGTTTTAATATTGTAAAGGTGCTGAGGACCTTCTACAATTGTAGCACTATTTTCGTACTCCTCGATTAATAACTATGATCTTATAAAGGGTATAATTAGAGACTAATATTGATATACATAGATAAAGAAAGAAAATTAACTGCACTTTCCTATTAGAAAGGTGCTTAGGACCTTCTGCAAGAGTAGCAGTATTTCCCAGGAGTAGGGGTAATATATTTATATTATATTATGAATAGTTAAGATATAGACTGATAATGATAAAGACAAAAGTAAACTACATTTGAATATTATAAAGGTGCTTAGGACCTTCTGCAAGAGTAGGTAGTATTTCTCTTGTATTCCTAACCCCCTCAGCAGCTAGTTGCGCTTCCATTTAATTTAGTTAATCGTAAATAGAGACCCCAGTCAGACTGTTTGTACTAAAACGCAACTGTGATTTATGGCACATCAAAGAGAGCCGTACCGGGAGAAGGTAATGGAGCCGGCGACTAAGTCTTAGCGCGGACACGTGACGTGATAAGCGGCACATCAATAAATTAACACAAAAAGCGAATGAGTTAAGTCGAAGAAGAGTGGGAGACGGAGGTAGAGAGGGAAGTAGAGGTAGAGCTGCAGGACCCCGTTTAAAAAACAAACATGCCACGCATAACTGATGAATCCGCCATGTGTGGAAGAACTGCTCAACTCAGGAGAAGGGGGGGAAGCAGCCGGCGAAAACCTTTACAGCCCGCAATAAAAACTAAATTATCCTTTCTCGTTCACATTCACGTGGAGGCTCAAGTGCGATGCGAACTGCTGCGGCGCGGCGTGCATGAAAAACGAATCAACAAGATGCCGCCAGGGCAGCAGGCAGCAACATGTTGTCCAGGCCAACTGACACACAGGACAGATAGACAGACAGACGAGCAACAGGGAGACAGACAGACAGACAGATACCGGCGAGGGCGACCCACGCACTATTTAATTTAGTACAAAATTATTATGCGCAACATTAGCACTCGCTTGGGTCGAGCAGGGCCTGAAGAAGCAGGAGGTGAAGAGACAGGAGTAGGGGCAGGGGCGCGGGAACGGGTCTCGGTCTGGGTCGAGGTCTGTCTTCGTCTGCGTCTGTTTCTCTGGGCTTGGGCTGCGAAGCGTGAGGTGCCTCAAATGAAGTGTGAATTCTGCTGTCAGTCTGTCATTTCAGCAGAGTGAGAGGGAGGCTGAGAGAGTAAGGAGTAGAGACCGAGAGAGAGAGAGAGAGCGCAAAGTGCAGCCAACTTCTGCTACTGCTCCTACTGCAGCTCTTTCTCCTCCTTCTGCTTCTGCTGTTGTTTACCTCGTCTTCCTACCAAGATGTCCTCTGCTCTTTTTCTGCATCCTCAAGGATTTCTGGCACGCTGCGTTTTTCAACCGTGACGAATTACGGAAACACGCATCATATTTATAGGGAAGTGCAGCCAGTGTAATTGCAGAGCTTTTGATGGGAAATCGAGTGGGAGAGTTGACTTGAGTGTTGTAAGAACAAAGCATCAAATGCATGCTTACAATGGTTATGGTATTAGTCCTCCTACTACGTCGTATATACTGAACCGATTGTCATGAAATTTGGTATGTGTATGTGGGAGATATAGAAAAAGGTACAGATAAAAGACTAAAATGTAGTTGAATCCTTGGTTCTGAAATAATCACGAATCAAATTGTTTTTCCTCGTATTGATCTTAATAAAATACTGTTGCTTATGGGAAAATACTATAGATATGTCATAAATATATTCATATAATTATATTTCACTCAATCTAATCTAGTCTAGTGGCATTTACTCATATTTTCCCCTATCAATTACTCTGCAATCGTGTCTGGGCAATAGGTTTCTATATGTTTAGCAGGACCTCGATAAGCTCAGAAGCAACAAACGGTGCCGGCGAGGAAGCGCAATCAACAACTGTCAGACGGGACGAGGATGAGAATGAGAATGCCGACGAGGGAGGGCAGGAGGCAGAGCCAAGGGGAAGACTAATAGGACGAGTGGCCTGGCTCAGGCACAGGCTCAGCGTGTTGCAAATGGGATAATGGCAAGGACAAGACAGTGAGACAGAGAGGGAGAAAGGGAGAGAGAGAGGGAAAGAGAGCGCGCACTTTTGACAAATGCGTCGTAAAATGAGCAATTATCACGTGCGGCACGTTGAGGCAGCTGAGCAGGAATTGAGTAACTTGCAGGACAATTAAAAACCAAACACAGAACGTCAATAAAATTATTTGTCAAAATGTCAGGACAAGGGGAGTGAGCTGGCAAGGGAGAGAGACAGAAAGAGAGAGAGCGAGACCAGACGAAGAAGTGTCAACTCTGGTGGCAGGCCATATTAATGATGGCCATAAATCAAGGACAATGAGTGACTGCCTGCAAGTCTGTCCCGGTCCCTCTTCCTCTCCCTCTCCCTCATCCCCCATCCTTGTTGCTGTGCTGTCCAGGCTCGTTGTCCTTGATTGACCGCACTGTGCCGTGTGCAACATGCTCGAGAGAGTCTTCGAAATTAGCCACGCCGTCAAGTAAATCAATAAACAGGCGACTCTGCCACGGATCATAAAACTCGGCGGGGCCATAAAACAGCGAGCCATGGCAGCATCGATAGATTTCCATGATGTATGGACCATAATTTATGAGCTCCTTATCAACACAAAAACACAGCAAAGGAGAGAGAGAGAGACAAAGGGAAAGAGAGAGAGAGAGGGGAGAAGGAAGTGGAGAGGATGTATTCCTTGTGGATGACTATATCCTGTGCCCAGCCAAGCGCCAGTCTGGGCGACCTGGGACCTGGAGAATTCGAGAGAGACCTGCCTGGGCTGGGCTGTTAAATTGTGAAGGTCGTAAACATTTTTATGGCCGGCCATAAATATTTGAGGCAGCTGAGCGCATTGCTTCTTCGACGGCGGCGCTCGACAAAAAGGATACACGTATTTGTTTCTCCAGGATTTCGTTGTTCCCACTGATTTTTATGGCCTTCTTAAAACTCAGCTCTCTCTCTCTCTCTCTCTCTCTTCAGACTGTCCTCATCATATTATGTTGTCATTCGGGTCGCGTTGCGATTACTTCATTAAATGCCGTGCAAGAACATTGACTGCACTGCTCAAGGTTGCGGTTTGCCGATCGGAGACCTTCATAAAGATATAAAGATCCTTAACTATTGCGTATAGTCATTTTACGATCGCCTCCTTGAGGTGTTTCGTAATAATATTACAGCTGAAGATGCGTTTATGGCATGACAATAAAGTGAAATGTGTTGCGACTTGAATAACTTTCATTGAAGGCTATTCAAAATTAAATACATTTATTTTGAAATCAATAAAACTTTTTATTTTCTATTGCTTTCTCTGATTTTGTAGTTTTATGGCTTATTTATGGCTTATTTTTAAAATGAGGAAGGTTTTCAGAGAAGAAATAAAAGGAGAATAGATTAATATTCAATTTAAATAGGTTACTTGAATAGGTTACTATTAGGTTCTTATTAGAATAAGTTGATAATACAGCAAATTAACATAGCACATTTTATATTTGCTATATCTGTAATATATAGTTCAGCACAAAGTTCTTATTGATACAATCGTTAAAATACAGTACTTCCTATAGAGATACCTCAATGTAACTCTTCCTATTTAACTAACATACATAATACATTACATAACATTATCCGTATATTTATTTATTTATTTAATAGGCCAAATATTGCAATCTTTCTTATTCCAAACAGAATATCGCATACTTGACGATCTATACTTTATGACAAAGGTCACTTTATTTCAGGCCATAGTAAAAGTTTTATAAGCTATAGACAGTCATTAGTTTAATCTGTTTCTGGACATGTATGATTAACTGCTCTACAGTTTACCCTTAAAAAACAGCGCTACCCTGGGCGAGCTCTGCCCTGCCTCCTCCTTCTCCTCCTGCTGCTGTCGTGTCTATGAGGTATTCACCAGTTTTGTAGGCAATTAATACCCAATAGCGATGCCAATAAAATTTATATTGTCAATTTATCATTGAGATTCCTCTGCACGTGTCACATTTTGTTTTTTACCCCAAAAAAAGTGCATTGTTTTTTATACGTTGATTGTTTTTTGTTGCGCTTTATTTGTTCATTGCGCTCATTCATCGACAACAATGCAGCCATTAATTTGCTGTATTAATCTCGGGTTGTCTGGGCAGAGAGGGGACAGGCACGGGGACGAGGGTTGGGCAAAGTCAGCAAAGTCGGCTTGCAGAAATATTCTAAAGAACCTTTTCGTGCATTACCGTAAAATTTCAATGTCAACTCTGGCAGGGGGCAATTTCTCTTTGTTAGTCACTGTCGCTCCCTCCCTCTCTCTCTCTCTTCCTTTCCCCCTCCCTCTCGCTGTGTGTGTGTGTTTTTCTGGTCGTTACTATTACGAGATAAATTGTTGTCGATAAATTATCGACAGTCGGTAGCTCAGCTTGTTACTCCTGGCTCTCTACCCACCTACCTCCCCCCGCTGCTCTCCTCCATTCATCATGACGATGCTGGTGGTGGTGGTGGCTCAGCCGCCCAGGGGGCATGCCGGATGTGTATCCCTGAATACCTCGCTTTTTATGTGGGTCTTCAGCTCAGTGTGTGTGTGTATTGCATGCGCTCTACTGAATTTATTGCAGTCTGTTTTTCAATTTTTTAAATGGCCAGGATTTTGGGCCTTCGGGATCTCTGTTTGCTTCGAGCTGGGGCTGAGTTATAGTGTCGCAGGGCAACATCAATCGAGTCCCATAATTGTGCCACAATCGATACTACCGCACAGATGTGCACGATAGTCAGACTCGTGTCTGCTTTAGTGCTTTCTAACTCTCTAATCTGGATTCCTTTTCTGTTGAAATTCACTTTGGAATCGCGAAGGCTTCACTTGATTACTCCCTATATATGTTCCTGTACCTTGCCGCATATTGCCGCAGATAATGTCGAATTTATTGCATCATTTTACGCTACTTGCTACGCAACTTTTATGTTTCCCTCCACCCCCTTTGGCAATACCCTTGCGGAAGGGTATGAAGAGGAATTCACTCGACTCAAGTAAGAGAAGGCATGGGGAAGATGAATTTCTCTTTAGAGTATTGTCTACAAAGCGTATTGATTGAACGTTTCTATTGATAGTTAGAAGAGATACAGTAACTAAAGATTAATAGTGTTATAATATTTACTCTGAAACAAGCTTTTTAAATTTCTCTGTAAAGAAGAAGCAAAGATTTCAATCGTTAAACTTTATAAGATTATTTTTTCTATTCTACAACATTCTTTTCAAATATAAAGATTGCTAAAGATAACCTACTTTATGGGATTAGTTCTTTCACCAAAGAAAAACCTTTGCAAACTGTTTCTTATTATTGCAGACAATAAACTGTTTTATAGGATTAGGTTTTCCATTCAAAATTATATCTCAAAATCGAATCGAAAGATTTCAACATTGCAAAGGAAAAACGGCAAAAAACTTTAATTTTGATAGAAGTTTGGCAATGTCTTAGACAACGTTTTACAGGGTATTTGCTGCTTCGGCAGTGCTCTGCTTTATCTGCCTCTGTCTTCCTTACTGCTGTTTGTTGTAACTGTTGTTGTTGCTGTTGCCGTAGTTGTTATTGTTGTGCATAAATCAAAAGGTAAATGGCTGCATTTTTATGACTGCCTTTTGCACCATTGCCATCACCATCGTCGTCGCCATCGTCGCCATCGTCGTCGTCGTCGGCGTCGTTCATCGTTTGCCTTGTGCGCTTCGCTTTTATCACACAAACATTTCTGTGATAATAAATGCCATAAAAATGAAGAAATATGTGGTTAATTTTATGTGCTGCCTCCTTTTTATATTCCTCGCAAACATAAATGTTTTCGCGGCTACAAATTTTGCTCGGGAGTCGCTTCTGCTGCTCAGCGCTTTTACATCCCTGCGTGTAATTTATAATATTTTGTGTTATTTATGTATGTGCCGCCTCCACCTACCGCCCTTCCCCCTTCTCCCGTATTCGCCTTGCTAGTAAATAATTCACATGCACGAGAGAAATTTATGACGCTGACAAAGTAGCCGTAAAAATATGAATTACTTACCTACCTACGGGTACTCACACTCACTCTGCGGCACTCACACTCACTCTGCGGTACTCATACCTTTCTTACACTTGCATATTTATTTTGCCATTTAACGCAAATGAAGCAAACTAAACAAAAACGCGAGACGAAACCACAAATTGCCCTTGAGCCCTGAGCCAGGTGAACACGCTCTAACCTAATAAATCCATCATATATTCTGCAAAGGTTCGACGTTGCACAGGTCCAGGTAGAGTGCTGAGCTCAGTCCCATGCGGGTCTTTCCCACTCTAATCCACTTCTTTTCTCTCAGTGTAATCCGTCAAATTTGCACAGATTTTAATTTACTTTAGTGTGGCCAAAGAAAGCAGCTGAAGTCGATTAGGGGTATTATGAGTATACATAACATTTCAATGAGCTGTTTAGAGCTTTGAACAATAGACAACTAAACATATCTTTAATGCTTGTGAATGACTCATAAGCTTAAAGGTTCTTAAAGATGAGAAATACATGTTTCGCTTTCTATGTTTACTCGATCAAATTTGTATTCTAAGTTTTTATTGGAATCTTCTATTCATGGATTATATAAGGTCTAATACTTCTTTACAATATTTAGATGTAGGAGTTGGATAAACATCGATGTTTACTGAGTTATTTTATATGAAAAATTGTTGTTTATCTTGTAAGGATTCTCTAGTAACAGTTCATTTCATATAAACTGGTTCTTAGTATCTTTTAAATGAAATACCCAACATTATTCAATATGCAGAGCTTCTCATAAAATTTTGTAAGCACATAAAAAAAATATAAATTAATATAAAAACAAATATAAAAAGTGCATTGATAATGTAGAACTACAGGAACTTCTTATCAAGTACACAACCTTTGCAATCTCAGTTATTTCTACAGTTTTGAGGTTGTTTAGTGATTTAATGAAATTAGTGCAGCCTAAACAAGTTAAGAATACCATAAATACTTTAAACAAAATGTATTTAAATGCATTAAGCATTACACAACGAGATTACAGCTATAATTCCGACATATTTAAATGAACTTTTAGAATTTCGTTACAGTTTTGCAGCGCATGCAAAACTCGTGTATAATTTGTGTGAAAAAAAGGCTTTACAGCTTTACAAGCCGCAAGGGTAAAGTTTGGCCAAATAACACGCTAAAAAAGCCGCTAACTAGCGCGCAGGAGTTATTCCATTAAGAATTCAGGGAATTCAGCGGATTTAACCATCAAAGCATTAAAAAGTTTGGAAAGTGCATCAGGCGAGAAGGCCAAATGGAACTCAGAGTCTCTCTCTCCCACTCTCTCTCACACGCTCTTTCTCTGCTTGTCGACAAGCGGCTCATCTGCTTGTGTGGTGTAGATTAATTAAGCCACACACACACACATGTGGAGATGCAGACACACATTTGTCATGCGATTACTAGATGACAAAACATGTGAAAAATTGTTGGAAACAACTTTGACACGACGACAAAACAACGATTTCCACTTAAACAACAAACAGAAGCAGAGGCAGAAGCAGAGACAGAAGCAGAAGCTCTTGTGGAAAACAAACCGCAGAACAGAACCCAGAAGTTAATCGAAAAACGCTAAACAAAGGCCAAAGCGCAGGCAGAGGCAGCGACTGTGGCAGAGGCAGAGGCAGCGAACTGAGCTCGAGTCGAAGCCAACAACACGACGACGAAGAGCGATGGAGAGCGGCAAACAAATTAATTTTTATATGACATTAAAACGAGCGAACCGAGGCGATGGCGATGGCATAAAAAAGAAGAAGAAGAGGCCGAAGAGAAGGAAGAGGAGTGCAGAAGGAAGAGTGGTTAAGTGTTGAGTGACTGAGAAACAAATCTCGGCGAAGACAATGCGACTGAGCGTTGAATAGCCTGGTGTTGACAGCTCACTGAGAGTGAGTGAGAGAGAGAGAATGGGAGAGAGAGCCCGCAGTCGTCGTGCCTTGTCTGCCTGTGTGTGTGTGTGCGCTGCAGTAGCGCGTGACATATGTGTGAAGATAAAATTAATGTGCGCGTCAAAGGCGAACTTCCGCGGACAGCCGAGGCAGAGAGAGAGAAGGAGAAAGAGAGCCGCTCTCATGCTCAACTGTTGCTCTCGCTGCAGTGTTGCCGAGTTGCAAAGAGCCACACAGCGAGAGAGAGCGACAGAGAGAGAGAGTGTGAAATGCCCATGCATTGCAGAGCAACAACAACAAAAACCTGCCGGCTCAGTTTATGGCTTCCATTGCATGGCGCATGCGATGTGATTGGGCAAAAAGTACGCCATATTTGAAAATTACACACAGTGCAGCTCGCTCGCACCTCACATGCGTTGCTCCTTTAACCCACACGGCGCTCTGTGCAGCGCTGCCGACCGGTTCTGAGCGCAAGAGAGAGTACGACCCCGACTGAACAGCAGAGAGCGAACGACAAACGAGAGAACGAACGACAACGAGAGAACGTTTGGAGAGAGCGCACCGCCGAAGTGAGCCGAACTGTGCCGAGCACTTGCTGTGCGCTTCACTCCGAGGCTAGTCTCGACCAGCGAATTTCTTTGGATTCAGTTCGAGTTTAGCCTTCGATGCGTTCAGACGTGTTCGGAAAAAACTGAAAACGGAAAGCAAAAAGTAAACTCTGCCCTCAAGTAGAAACAGTCTCTGCCAGCAGTATCTGCACAGCTGTCATACACACATCGTCATCGTTCGAATCGAGTCGAGTGTCCCCAAGTGATTCAAGTGAAAAACAAACAAATTAGTGAACCCAAGCGAAACTAAAGTGGTGAAATATTGAATACTATTATTCAATATTTAGAAATATTCAGCAAAAGCAAAGCTAAAAAAACAAGCAATACAAATTTGCCGTCGCATTCTCTGTGGATTAATTCAATCAACGACATCTCGCTTCGCTTCAGTCTTGTGGATTATCGTCTTTAGCGAAAAGCGACAACAACAGCAACAATGGTTGTCTTGGAAGGCGGCGGTGGTGTCGTTACCATCGGCAATAACCAATACTTGCAACCGGATTACCTGGCTCCATTGCCAACAACGGTTAGTATTCTCCAAAAAAGAAATAAAATGAATTAATAAATAAAGAATAAACCTCAAAATGACTGAAAAACTGAGAAAAATATATTCAAATAATAGATAAAAGTAATACAAAATACTCTATAAATAAAATTGGCATTTAATAGATCAAGTTAAAAGTTGAAGAACTACAACTATAGTAATTTGTACAAAAAGCAGAGAAGGAATAAATAATACATATAAAAATAATATTATATCGTAAAAATATACATAAATATCATCTGTTGAACTGTTGAATGATTTTACAATATAAAGTATATTTTTTTATGAGTTATAAAATGCATTCCTTGAATAAAGAAAATGTAATCAAGTTGAATTTATTGATATCAAGTTGCAATTATTTATATAAAGTTGAAATTTGTTTTTAAAAAGTTAAAATCTAAAGACTTATCAAGTTTATGAAGAAATCTTTCCTTAGAGAGTGCGTTTTAATATTTTCAAACAAGAAATACATTTAATAAATCATTTGAGTTTTTCCCATTGAAAAACCTTTATCGTTATACAAAAAACCTGAAATTGTTCAAAATATGGTTTAATATCGTAATAATAAAAGAGCTCATTAGAGTTGGCAATTAAAAATTATATCATTAAAATTCAAGATTAGAAGCTATAATGCCAACAAATAATAAGAATAATATACAAATAATAGCAATATAATGAGATGATATATTGATAACCAAGAAATAGCTATAAACAATATAATGAGATGCTATAAAGAAATAAATAAAATACAATTAAATGGTGTGATAGAAATAAACCAAGTGA
This sequence comes from Zaprionus capensis, assembly GCA_018903675.1. NCBI lineage: Eukaryota > Metazoa > Arthropoda > Insecta > Diptera > Drosophilidae > Zaprionus > Zaprionus capensis. The sequence continues at coordinate 1,436,137 of JAEIFN010000040.1, read as the reverse complement.
TCCGTATAAAATACCCGTAAACTAATCTAGAACAATCTTCCCTCTTCCGCTCTTGCAGATGGATGCCAAGAAGAGTCCGCTGGCTCTGCTCGCCCAGACCTGCTCACAGATCGGCGCTGATTCCTCGGCTGTGAAGCCCCTGCTGGGCATGGACAAGAACAAGAACAAGAGCGGCACCTGCTCCTCCTCGTCCACATCGTCCAGCTCGTCGGGCAGTGCCGAGATTGCTACAGCCAAATCACCCAGTCACAGCTCGGCCAAGTCGCCCAAGTCATCCACGCCCATCACATCGACAGTGCCAGCAACAACAGCAGCAACAACAACAATAACAGCAACAGGCACTGAGTCAGTGAAGCTGGCATTCAAACCATACGAGACCAATGTGCTCAGTCAACAGAACCAGAACAGCTTCAAGAGCAGCTCCAGCCTCAATCTCAGCCAGTGCAGCGAGCCAGAGCAAGTGCGTCCCAGCTCGAAGAGCTCCATGGAGCGTGTGCCCTCGCGCAGCAAATCCAATGCCACGCCCACTAGCACAGAGCTCAAGCTGGAGTCGTTGGATGCCAGCAATCGCAAGACAGTCTCACCCGCCGGCTCCTCCCAGCGCGGCGCCAGTCCCATTGTCCGCTCCGGCATGGAGGTGCTCAGCAATGCCAACGGCACAGCTCAGCATCCCAAGGAGATGTCCAGCATGGCAGCAGCAGCAGCGGCAGCCGCAGCAGCGTACAAGGCAGCCGGACCCTATGGCCTCAATCCCCTCTCGGCGCTGTGCTGCCCCCCCGGCATGGAACAGCATGCGAATCCCGCATTCCGTCCACCCTTTGCCGGCGGCTTCTCGCATCATCACGCTGCCATGTTGGCCGCTGCAGCCAATGGAGGCGGCGCTGGCGGCTATCCGGGTGCACCTGGGGCAGGCCCAGGGGCGGGACAGCCCAATCCTTACATCAGTTATCAGCGCATCAAGACTCCCGCGGGTGGCGAGGCCATTGTGCCCGTCTGCAAGGATCCCTACTGCCCCGGCTGCCCCTACTCGGCCCACACCCAGCAGATGCTGATGGGCGCCCCCTGCCCCGCAGGCTGCACTCAGTGCGAGCACCAGAAATACGGCATGGCCATGGCAGCCAGTGCAGCTGGCCTCAATCCGGCGCATCCCTACTCCCAGGCAGCTGCTGCTGCCGCCGCCAATGCCGCCGCTGCCCGCTCCGCCCCCTATGTCTGCAGTTGGGTGGTGGGCGATGCCTACTGCGGCAAGCGCTTCCAGACCTCCGACGAACTCTTCACCCATCTGCGCACCCACACGGGCAACCTCTCGGATCCGGCTGCAGCTGCCGCCGCTCTGGCTCAGTCGCAGGCGCAGTCGCTACTCGGCACACTCTTCCCCCCGTCGGCTCTGCGTGCCGGCTACCCCACCCCACCGCTGAGTCCCATGTCTGCTGCCGCGGCTGCAGCTCGCTATCATCCCTATGGCAAGCCACCAGGTGCCATGGCTGGGGCACCTTCACCCTTTGGTGCCGCAGGTGCCTTCAATCCCGCTGCGGCAGCTGCTGCTGCGGCCCTCGGGCCTTACTACTCCCCCTATGCCATGTACGGACAACGCATGGGGGCGGCGCATCAGTAAGCAGTGTGGGCGTGGTTACGCGAAGAATGTTTTGGATACCAAATAGACAGAGAAAGGGAGAGAGAGAGAGGAGAGTCAACTCTGAAATAATTTCAAAAGTTTGAAGATCAATTTTATTATGATATGATATGATGATGATTAGTAGTAACGCTGTTCTGTGATACTAAACTGTAGATTTGTCGAGCGCTAAAATTAAACTAAGTTTTTCCATCAAAATAACAACAGTAACAACAACAACAACAACAACAACAGCAGAAGAGTTAAGAGATAACACAGAAATATATCACATTAAAGAGAAAATAGCACCGATATTTCCCAGCACTGAGCTTGGCTAAGGCGTGAAGCAACCAATACCATTATAAGGTTTAAAGATGATCAAATTGAACAAGTTACTTCGACCATAGCCAAGCTCTACTGTTCGTCCCATCTGAATGTTGTTTCTCATGTTCGTTTCTTTGCATTAAGTTTTAAGCCGCGTTTGTTCTCAAAGTTCAACCAAAGTTATTTCTCATTGACTTCCAGTTCGCATACATATATATACAGATATATATAAAGTACATAGGATATAGTATATGTGTATTGTATCAGGTTCTGTTTATTTATGCATACACTAAACATACGCATTAGGAGCAGAGATCATGTGTGTAAATTGTTTACGATAATAATTTTTGCTAGCTGCTAAGTTAGGATCTAACTACCTATAATCATACATGCTATGCGATTCAATAATGTCTTAAGTCAATCTAACTGTAATTCGTATTATAATAATTATTAATTGTAATAACATAAAGCGATCAAGCTGAAAACAAATACAGAAATACAAGAAAAATACAAAACATATTTCAACATAATCGTTTGCTTTTTATAAATATCAATTGGAACTTGGCGATTACACAGCAACAACAACAACTGATAGAACAACAGACAAAGACACCAACAACAACAAAAAGAAGAAAATATACATATGAAGTGCGCAGTTAATAAACAATTACGCAGGCGAACAAAACAAACCCGAAAAAATAAAAACAATTCAATACAAAAAGAAACAATTTTAAAAAATATCAAAAAATACATTTATTGTTTTTATTGTCGAGGTTGTCAACCAGACGACGGCACATACGATCTTTAAACCGTGAACAGTTTTTGTTTTTAGGGTTTTTCCAGAAGAAAACAAGTGCGTAATGGAACTGGCGATAACATTCAACTTTTTCTAGGAATTTAAACAAATTTAAACAGGTTTCTTTCGGCAGAATTATGGCAACTATATCGGAATCGGATTACATTAATTATAGAGAAAATAAGGCTAACAAGCTTGCAGCCTGGAAGAGTTCCAGAATTGTGGATTATATCAAATATATTTACCAAGAATTCTAAAGAATTTTAACAGCTTTTTCAGCAGAAATAAAGGACTTGGAATTTGAATTATAGAATGATATCTTGGAAAAAATATATATGCCATACATAGTGACATGCTTTCAATAGGAAGGACCTATACAAGTTTTATAATATTGTACCAAATGGTAGACACACTTATAAAGTTGTTATACGACTTGTTAAGATACAAGACTTGATGTCTGTGCCAAACTTAGCTTTAAAAATCTTTCTTTTATACAGAAAATAATGTCAGATTTTATAGGAACATCATTTTAAATAAGTATAGAAGTCTATTATACAGACCCATTCAACATTGAGCACAAATAGTTTAGTTCCTCTACACAGATAAGCCACAGACGTCAAAGCCATCTGCCCCTTTGATTTCTGACCCAATATGGTTTAAAGAGCTGCTGATTATGAAGCTTATTGTTCCATAATCTAGGGAACTTAGACAGTACGAGTGTATATTGAATTCCTCACAAATGCCTTAAGTGTGTCGTAATTCCGTAACATTGCCGCGACTTGAGTGTTCCGAGTAGCACTAGTTCGTGCCTGTAATCAACTTAATTGAATTAGTTAGTCGCTCTGAGCCTGTTGACACGCAACTTGATTGATAAGCTTGGCTATTCGTCATTCCTTGATAATATTTACATAAGACCCTCAGGCATTCACAGCTCACTCACTGGCTTATCGCTCGCATTCCCGCCCCGGCATTATGTTTGATTCCATGTAATACACAAATAAATAAAGCGCGACTTATCAGTGCGAGAAGCTTAGCGAAATAAGCCGGGGAATATATTTCTATAAGCAGGGAGGTAAAACGAAGGTGTAACTGACCTAAAAGCAGTCAAGATTACACAGATAAGACTGCGAGCTTAAACTTATTTACTGACTGAACCTTGTTGAGATGGTAGTGATTAATTTACAAGTTAAGAATATATAAAGAAATATAATAGACTGCAGTTCTTGCGAGTTTAATGAGTATCAAATCATGTACTTTGAGGAGTATTATATGAGTATCAATGAGTATGAAGTATTAAGACTCTTATATCACGCTTTAAATCTTGCTTCGCTATCTGTTCGAGTAACTCTCGTTAGTCTGTCAATTTTCAGTTTGATTCGATTTAATTTCCATTTTAAATATGTATCTGTATCTCGATCTGAATCCGAATCGAAGCTGCAGACTGCAGTATTTCGTATGCTGACTGCATAATTCGAGTGGTTTTTTTCTTCTTTTTTCGGAATTCGAAATTTGAATTTCATGAGCGAAACGGGGGCGCCACGTGGTAGGCGCGGCAATTGCGCGACTCACACTGAGAAATTAAAAATCAATAAAAGAATCTATCAAATCAATTGAGAATGCCGAGAACGAGTCGCACAATCGACTGAAAAATCTCACTTATTCCCAGAAAATGTGACACGAGCAATCAACGCGCCCATTCAACGACAAATCGACGGATCTGTGGGACTGAGAGACTGACTGAATCGGGTGTGCATATCTTATAAGTACAATAAATTAATTGTGACAATATTCAATTGAATTGATTCGTAATTATCGCATTCAACTGTCAAGCCTGTGTTCAACACGCCAATGCGCTTTTTCAATTCATTCAATTTCGATTTCAATTTCGGACTCGACTTATTTGATTCCATTTCGATTGCAGGAAAACAGAAGAGTGCCTCAACCCTGTTATACAATGTTAAATGGAAACTTGTTCAATTGAGGGAAATTCATGTTGCTTACATAGCTGAGAAGCTTTCTGCATAGGTGCCAATTCGGGTCGTCATATTACGCTACAGCAAGAAACGTTTTCATAACTGAATAAACAAGAAATCTTATGTAAGCAATACTAAAGCTTTATTTTAAAAATTCATTATTATATAAGATTAATTTAATTATATTGTATAAATTTATCACATTAATATAAAGTATTAAAGCAGTTACGATCTACGTAAAAACTTACGGTACTTAATTCATAGATTTTTTAAGAAGATTCTACTAAATGTTCACATATCGTTGGATATATTGAACTTACTTTAATATTTTAAAATTAAAAAAATTTGAATATATTTAATATCTTTCAAATATTTTAATCAATATTATTAGTTAAACTCCCATTATCTTCACTCCTTCTCAATAGATTTTTTCTTTCTGTTTTCTTAGAAATAGTTTTTATGTATTTATATATATACTTATACACCCCCCTTTTCTTTCTTTTGCTAATATATATATATTATATTATTATTATTTTATTCAAATCCAACAGATTTATAAAATTCCCAGTAGCTGAAACTAATTCCTCTGTTTAAAGAGCATTTAAAATTCCCCATAAAATCTCTACCCCTCTCTCTTTTTTGACCAACGTTGTCTTTTGCTGTGTTTTGATTAATATTAATAATTTTTTTATTACCCTCATTTTTCTGTTGAAATATCTGTGATCGCTTTTTATTGCCGAGTGTGCTTTGAGTGCTGGCGCTTGTCTTCGTAGTTTATTTTCATTTATTTTGTTTTTTGTCGGATTTTCTGTTGTTCCAAATTGAATTTATTTACATGCATCATATTTCTTTTGTATTCTGTGTGTGTTTTGTTGTTGTCCATGTTAAACAATTTGTATTGTTGTCAACACTCACGAGCGACAACAACAATAGACGCACAGCAGCAACACAAGCAACAGCAGCAGCAGCAACAAGAGACAGTCGAACATGGCAAGTTTTCATTATAAATAGACTCGATTTGCTTTGGTAACAGCTTACGTGGAGTCTGTTCATGTGTGCGAGAGTGAGAGAGGGAGAGAGTGGCAGAGCAACTCTTGTCGCTCCAAGTGGGGGGAGAGAGAAAGAGAGAGAGAGAGGTGGCTCTCTTGCACTTCTTTTACTGCTTCTTGTGATCTTTCTTCACGCTGCTTAAGTTGGCTGCGCTGCTGCGTTTGTTCAACTGGCTCGTTGGTCTAGGGGTATGATTTCCGCTTAGGGTGCGGGAGGTCCCGGGTTCAAATCCCGGACGAGCCCAAGTCAAAGAAACTTTTTTTGAACTTTTTTTTTTAATTTTTTAATGATATTTATTATTTGTGTTGAACTTAAAGAATATTTTATGTGAATTTCTTGAGGAAAAGGGAAATCCGACCACGCCTTATCAACTTTGCTAGACAATCTTCAGCACTTGCGGATTTCCTTAATAAATGATAAGGATTCACTAAAAATAAAATCAATTGACTCACGAGTCTTCCACATAAAAATGGGAAAATTAGAAGTCACTGCAAAATGTGACCAAATTTACGATGCATTTGGGGCAACCAATTGAGAATGGTAAGGTCTTGTGACTCAACCACATACTTATACCATATATACATATGTATAGTATATATATTGAATATAGTATATCTCACGGAAGGCGCGTAATCCCCATTGGGCCGCGTGTGCTTTATGGGCCCCATGAAATTAACTCTAATCAATGGTTGTGATTTAAAAAGATTTTACCCCAACTTTATGTCTGCGCATTAGACTCGCATTATTTATGGCACCTCAGGCACTGAGAAGTCATATATGCTCGCCTGATACTTATGCCATATGGCTATATGATCGTAAAAATCATTTTATTGGCTTGCCTCGCATATAGATGGTGCGATTAAACTACGCGAAGAGTAGACCATAATTTATAATCACAACAAACAAGCAAACCCAACGGGATACTCGGCACGACTCTCGGATGCCCTGTAGAAATATTGCAAGGGAAGGTATACTTACCTATCTAGTATTCTAAATATATAGATGATACTTTCCTATATTTTTTCATTTCTTCAATATGTATTTCAGTTAAGCTTGTTACTTTATAATTGATGTAGGTAGATTTTAATGCGTAGTTTTTGTAGCAAAAGAAGGTGCATTAAAAGGTTATAGATTAGTAGATTTAATATACTGACAACTTTTATATATATTTAAAATTTCAGTAATAATTATTTGAGTTGCAGTTTCTACTTTAAAACTAATAAGGGTTCACTTGATTTTACATGAGAACCTTCCCCATTGAAAGTTCTTATTACAAAAGAAGGTAGCATACTATATTATCATTTTTAGTAGTACATTCCTTTAATATTTATTACAATTTCATCTTCTACTTGTCAACAGATGTCAGATGAATTGAAAAGTAAAACCTCCTCATGCCTTGCCTTATACCAAATGGGAATTGCAGAACGAGTTTCGATTCGATTTGATTTTACTGCAATCATATAAATCGTTGGGCTGATCGTACATAACATATACTTAAATTGATTGTGGACAATTCGGTGCTGTGATTTGGAACTTCAGTTGAGTTGATATAGCGACCAGCAGATGACAACTTGACACTTGAGATCTGTTGATTTATTCGAGGACTGCCTGATGATTTATGAGGTGTCGTTTTAGATTAGCGAATGACTCTTCGGGTTAGCACCGCCGCTGCCGTCTCGCTCTCTCTCTCTCTCTCTCTCTCTTATATAAAGCGATAAGCGCAAGCTCAGCAAATTACGAAATATGATTCTATAAATGTATATTCGCTGGATCGGTTCAGGGCGGTCAGGGCGAGTAGGTTGATAAGGCAGCAACAGTAGCAGTAGCAGCAAACAGGGTTCAGCCCGCGTGCAACAATGTAAGCGAGGCCAGGCTAGGGTTGCCGCTGCTCTCGCGGACTTGTTGCACATACTGCGTACACTTTAGGGGCAGCTGCTCCTGTGCCATAAATTACACAGCAGCTGACTGATGTCAGCGCAGTCGTCGCAGCTAATTAACGGTTTTGTTATAAATTACACCAAAGTCATTACAATTTTCGTGTTCGTCGCCCAAGACGGGACGCGCTGCCACATTCGGAGCGTCAATCATGCGCGAACTGACGGAGATGTGACATCAAGGGGCGGGGCAAGGGAAGGCGGGGCAAGAGGAGGCGAGCCAAGACGAGGCGGGTCGAGTCGAGTTGCTGACTAGCGGATACATTTGTATCTTTTAGTTGCTCGAGTGCTCAAGTGTTGCCCGCTGTCAACTGCTTGATAAGTTTTCTGTGAAACGCAGCCCTCTCTCTCCCACTCACTCCCTTACTCTGTCTCTCTCTCAGTCTCCCTCTGTCTCTTTCTACACCCCCGCTGTGTTGTGACATTGTTGCTGCCGCTGCCTGTTGTTGTCTTTGGATATTTATGGCTTCCTCGTGTCATTTTCATAATGTTGCGTTTGACACTTTCCCTTTGGCTCCACTCCGACAGTGCCACGCCCTGCCTTACACCGACCCGCCTCGGCCCGCCCCTTGCCACAGTCTATTTATTATCTCGCATTATGTAGCATGTTGGCGTTGTTATTATTATTAATTTTTTGCCTTTTGAATGACATTTGTAGCTGACAACACGACAAGGGGCAACAACAGCGCCGACTGTCAACAGGCACTCGTTGGCCATTTATAACGGGGTAAGTACTCTGGGTGGCACTTCCGATGAAAAATCCCTAAGTACGATCCTCAAAATAGTGCACACACATGTGTGTGTCTGTGTAGAATAAACATAGGATTGGCAGCTAGGCAGGATAAGCCCTGTCAGCATCGTTTCTCATGGTGGGAGCAACTTAATCTGGAATAAGTTGAGCATATAAAGATCGGAAATTGATTGATATATAGTATACTTTTTAATGAACTGACAGAAAGCTATATATGTATGATCGAATAGAGGTATAATGAATTTATAATAAAATTGAAGTGATCTTATTATGTTTGAATGAAATAGTATGGAATTATAATGATCTGAAACTGAGTAATCTAAGTATTAACTATATGTTAAATGATCTAAAAAGTAATTTAATTATTATAATACCTCAAGTAAAAGAATAGTACCAAAATGATTTTATAATAAGCTAACAGTGATCTTATTAATTTCCTATAATGATCTCATTATAATTAAATGATTCAAAATGGAATTATAATGATCTGAAACTGAGTAACCTTAATATACTGTAAGTGTTTTACAGAGTTATTAAAAAATTATATTCTAAATGATCTGAAAATGATTTCAATTTGAACATACAAAAATTATCTACAAACTGATGCAATTACTGATCTATATGCTGACTAACTCCCTACAGATAAATGATCTAGACATGGAATTCAATTAGTCGTAAAATTGTCTATAATGCCATTAAATAACTTCATTCTAAAACGATTCAGAATACACCTAAATTGTTAATGGAGGTAAGTGGGCATGTAAAACTTCGCCGATAATCAGCATGCAATCTTTCAATATATTCCCCCAAGATTGCTAATGTCATAACCGATATTAGCTGATCTGCTGTGAATCAACTCGCGCTATTCAGCTTATAATTCCCAGCTGTCATTCGCGTGAAATATGACAAGGAAGTCGAGAATAAAATGAAATTAACAGTACGTAATATGCATGCACACACACATGTATAGACTCCAGGTGTGTGTGTGTGTGATGGAGAATTTATAGCCCTGCAAGGCCTTCAGTTGTAGCTGCAGTATAAATACTTCAGCTGCTGTGATTATTATTATGGCAGTACCCTACACACCCCACGCTACCCTACCCCTGGTACTGGCAGAGGCCAGACACCTAGCGACACCTACTCCACACGTATCTGGCTCACACAGCGTGGAAAAGCTCGACAGCCCAGCGAGTACCTTGGCCAAGTTGTTTGGCTTATTTGACGGCTCTCGTTGACACTTCAAAGTGAATGTGCCGACTTTTTGGCAGCGCGTTATATATTATTGATAGACGGATAGCCAGATAGATAGATAGCTGCGAGTATATACCACACACAGTAGATAGTGCTGATATACAGCCAGAGTGTGGTCAGTTGGTAATATGAATTCGCGCCCTCGTCCGGCCCGTCCAACTTAACCGGGAACATCATAAATAACGTGGCCAGAAAAGCCCACGGTTTAATGGATTTCCTTTCGCTTGGCTCTCTCGCTTTGCATAAAATCGCTTTGTTCGACATTGTTAATTTATAAAGCCTTTCGGAAATCAGGTCAGTTCGGTTGTCGGTCTGGGCGAACTGTCAACAGCTTCGCGTCGGAAATCAGTTTCAACAAAGCCATTAATTTCTTGTTGTGCCTTTTATGTGTTTTCCAACTACTTCATAATTCTTAATTAACCATGTCAAATGTCAAATTTAAATAGCACATGTGCTTAATGGCGATTGTGAGCTGCGGAATGCTCTGTAGAAATATTTCCCCAATAGTCAATGATTTCCCAGAAATGTACTAATGTTTTATTGTGCTGTAAACAACATTTATAGCCTATAATGTTTTAATATTTATTAATTAAGCATTCCAGGAATATAGAAATTTCATAAGAATTTCATAAGAAGGTAATACTAATGGTACTATGGGAATTTATTCGATTTTTTGGAATTTCAAAGCTTTTATTTGTATATATAGTACAAGTATATAATATACTAAATATAATAATATACAATAATATATAATAATATAATAATAACAGTTTGGAATAGTAGTTTCACTATTGGTAATAGTAGGATAAGTAGAATAGTATTACTCGTAGCAGTAGTAATAGTAATCAGAAGAAATATAAGTAGGGGATAGGTAATAGTAGAAAATGTTAAGTTATTGAGCAGAAGATATCGTAGTTGTATTTGAATAGAGTATTACTACTACTACTCCTTCAACTATTAACAATTCTACTACTACTACATATGTATACTACTGCTACTGCTACTGATTCTCTTACTGCTAACTACTACTACTATTTGATACCACTAACTACTACTACTACTGCTACTACTACTACTACTTGATACTACTAACTACTACTACTACTGCTACTACTACTATTTGATACTACTAACTACTACTACTAATACTCCTACTATTACAACTACTACTTCTACTACTACTACTACTACCACTCCTACTACTACTACTAACACTACTACTTATGGTTCTACTCTACTGCATTGCAATGAACATGAGTAGTTAAAGTACATAGTAACATTACTGATATTAGAAGTATAAGTCTTATATTCATTACAAGTACAAGATAAATAGAAGCAAGCATAGCAGTATAAGCTAAGCAAGTTGTTGCTGTATTGTTAGTAATCATTGACCCATTAGTCGTGGTATTAGTCGCACTATCGCGTCGACAACGCGATGAGCAGGCCGCACTTTGCCTGCTCACTGCCTGGCTGGCTAAGGGGCTAAGGGGCTGTGGGGCTGACTGGCTGCTGGCCAAGTTACATGGTACATCGCATGACAGCTACCTAATGCACCCCAAATAATCTAGAGAGCATAAATAATTCATGCACTGTCAAGATAGCCGATAGCCAAAGCCGCCTCTTAAGTGTGATATCGCCAGAAGTTGCTAAATATGGGCTTGACCTGCTGCTGCTGCTCGGTGGCTGCTGCTGTTGCTGCTGTCCGTGTTGCCTGTTGGCAGTTGCCTGTGTTGTTGGCCACATTATTAAGCCAATTCAGCGGCAGCAGATAAATAAATAAAATTTGAAACATCGCCGCAACAATAAAAGGCGACAGTACACGATTTATTAAACGAAGCGGCGGCTCTTGTTGTTGTTGTTGCTGCTGCGGACCAAATGAAGAGACAGCAACAACAAGCGACAGCAGCAGCAGCTGCCACCGTTGTTGCTCACATTACTCTTTTTGGCGTGGCAACGACAACAACACACGATTCGGATACAGATACAGATACATCCACAGCCACAGCTACAGATACAGATACATTGCTGTATAGAAAACAAAACACACAATACTTGAGGTTGAGGTCGAAATGACTAATGACCAGCGATTATCAAGCGATAAAAGGCAAGAGACCACAACAACAGCAACAACAACAACAACAAAGATGATAATTTATTATTGTTTTAAACATTTGTGTTTCGCGCTCAAACGAGATACATTTGTCTCCTCTAGTCGCCGTCGCCTTTTGTTCATTAAGACAATACGCTGGCGAAGGGTCTCCCGATTCCAATATGAATATAAGGGCGACACTCACACACACACACATGCATATGCATATGTATGAGGGGGCAGGTTTGAGTAGGCCAACATACATATTCAAATTTCCTTTCAGCATATGAGAGAAGGCGGCTGCAACTTGTAATTAGTTGGTCTTTTATAACCCGCTTATTTACTACTGTCTGAGTGTTAAATTTGTTGCTACCAGAAGCAGCAACACACACACACAGACACACATGAAGCAGACAACACACAACAGACAACAATAATAAACTTGGAGATTCATGAAAGCGGCAAGGAAAAATAAACAGCCGAAGAGACGTAAATTTCTGTCTTTCTGTATTTCATTTCTTTTGTAGCCGCAGTCTCAAACAGCGTAAACTATCTCAAGCCCACGAAAAAAAGGTCTCAGCTTGTTAGCTACGAAGTTTAAATGCTCTAAAGAAAGCTGGCGTTGGTACAGAGTGAAGTACATATGTCTAGAATTTTGGAAATATAATAAATAATATGGAATAATACGAAAACTACTTTAGATCATTTGTGTATTAAGAATTGAAATTAAGTTCAAACTTATCAAATTTAGTTATTTATTTTTGAAGATTAATAAAATTTAATCAAGTATCTAGTATTTTCTTAATACCTTATTAAAAATTGAATCAGTTTTCTTTATATTGTTAAATGTATTAATAATAATGTTGTGTAATTTTTTGAACTACCAATCAAATTAAAGGGTCGTAGGTCTAAAGAACCAAATATGTATGTGTTATATTAATACATATACTTATTCTATATTTCTTCAAAATTATGATAATAAAAGAGAACAACTAAAAGAAATAATCCCCATTAATTTATCCAACTCTAAATGTTTGTTTTTTATATATTTTTTCTCTTATTACTTCTAAATGATCCTTCCTTCCAACTCTAAATATCAATTTAATAAAACAAAGCTTACCTTAAATCATTTAATGCAATGCAACCCTTTCTTTTTCCTTCTTTTCATGATATTTGACATACCCCATTTCGTAGGGTATACGCAAACGGGGTAGCCGAGCTTGAGCGATGATGTTTGCGTGGCTCGTTGTAAATGCGAATTGGGCGAAATTAAAAATAAATTTATGACTTAAGTGCCTATAAATTATATTTCTTGTTAAAATTCTATTGTTTCTGTTGCCTGGATGTTAATTTCGCTTTGTATCTTTTTGTGCTCGACTTTCTTTTTATTTATTTATTTTGTCTAAATTTTTAAATTATTCACCAACTGCTGTGGCTGCGGTTGTGATTGTGTTTGTGGCTGTGCGGTGCTTCATAAATTTGCTGGCAGTGCCTTCTCCGCCTGCTCCCTGACATTATTTACGAGCCGCTAATGAAGCCGAGTAGTTTCCCGAGATAATTCATTAATTATGAACATGGCTGAAATGTGAAGAGCTGAAGAAAAGACTCGGTCGCATTTGGTTTACGACTCTCAACGTACTCGAGCGCCAGATTGCCTGCTCACAATTGCTTGCAATTAATTGTAAATCTGTTGAGGACGGAATACCGTATACGGTTAATGGTGTACGGTAGACGGCATACGGAATACCCACTGGCATGACTGATAAGACGTCCCACTTGAGCACATGCACAGTCCAGGCCGAAAACACTCGAAAACAGATCAAGTCACATAAATTCATTCAGGGGGCATTCTCCTCCACCTCACTCTCTGCTTTGTTTATTGCCGAATACTTCAGTTTTCCATTGCGTTTTGTATTTTGTATATTTCTGTTTCTGTTTCGGATTCGGTTTGTTGGGTTTCGGGTGATTTGTTATTTATTAAACACTTCGACACGAAATTTTGTGTCTCAAGATTTGTAAAACACTCTGAATTATGTAGTCACATCGCTCTTTAATGGATTATGTCGAGAAGGCAGCATGATAGTGTGTAAAACGATGTTTGTGTGGTGGAAAGTGAATAAACTTGAATACTTTATGGGTGTACTCATAAAAAACAATGAGAAATCTTTATTGCCTAAGGAAATAAACAATTTTGAATTACACGAAATAATTAACAAGAGTTCATGGAAGAAAAGGTTTCTAATTTAATTTAGTTGCATATTTTGAAATGGTTTTTTTTAAGTTAAGAAAAAATTTGAGTATTTAAATTAGCACTTTACATTTTATAAATACAATAAAATATATATTTATATTAAAATAATTACTTCGAACTATTTAAACTTAAAGATATTGCGTGTTATCTGATCATTTAGGGGAATATATTAATTGTTTCTTTCGTCATCACTCAACAGAATAAATAAACTGAACATTACGAAACATGTTTCGCTAATATGTTCTTTAAAATTCAGGAATCTATGAAAACTGTTGAAAAACAAAATGATTTGATTTCAAGATTGATTAATCCATTAATTTATCTTAATTTAGCTGAAAAGAATTCACAGCTAAAATATTTATTGACCTAATTAAGCGATTCATTCTTGAGTATCCTCAAGGTATAAAGATCTTTCCCCTTCATCTTTCATCTCGCATAGAGCATCGGCTCTTCGTACAGGCAAATGCTAACTCGACTTCCAATTGACACTTTGTCACGCTACATTCATGTTCGACCCATGTGGGCAGATCGGAGCACAGTCTAATGGAATAGAATAGAGTCAATTTTCAAAATAAGACGACATAATTGCCACTGCGTCGCCCCGTTTGACAGTCTCTAATCTAAATACAAAGCAATTAAAATGGAAAATTTATGGCGTTAATGTGCCACATACACTCATAGTTCAAGAACTGGCCCCGCCTTGCCCCGTTCCCCGTTCCCCATTCCACACCTACCTCTTTAGCAATTTATGGTTCCGTTCTCAACTGATAATTTGTGTGGCCAATTAAAAATTTGTTTGACGACTCAGGCAGCTCCATTAGACCGCGAAATTAGGACTCAAGTATCCCCCCAGTATCTGAAGTATCTCAAGTATATAAAGTATCTGGAGTATCTTTCTCGCGCAGTCTTTTAAAAATAGCCACAGCTTGGGCTTTTTGTGGCATTCCCAAGATAAACAAAAGCAGACGCATTGCAAAATCCCCCTGACAAGTGTCAACTGGGAAGTGAGCTCATTCCCAACAGCGTGTGTTTTCATTTTAAACAAGAGCAACAGGGGGAGCGGAGGAGCTGAGAAGAGGCCCAGTGTGTACAATAGTAAATTTGAGGTAATATACGAGTAGTACGAGCATTTTGCGGCGACTTACCTACTTAGGCGAGAGCCAGAGATAATAAACAGCTTTGCATCTGCATGGAATTTAAGAAGAAAACATTGCCGTAAAGTCTCTAAAGGGCAGGAGACCAACAGACAGGCAGACGGGCAGACAGACGGACGGGCAGACAGATACATAGAGAGACGAACAGACAGATAGAGAGAGAGAGTCAGACGGGCAGACAGACAGATAGACTGACAGAGAGACCGACAGACAGACAGACAGATAGAGTGGGAAAGGCAGAGAGACCGACAGTCAAACAGACAGACAAAAAGAAAGAGAGAGACTGACAGACAAACAGACAGACCGGCAGACAGACAGACAAATAGAGACAGAGAGGGACAGACAGACGGGCAGATCATCCGACTGGGTCTCGTGAACGTGCTGCCTTGACAGCTGCTTAGACCGTACCGTAGCGAGACCGGGAAGATGTCTAAATTTAGTAGCTCATAGAACAGATTTGGTTAGTTTGCTCGGGGAGTAGATAACCCGGCCGTGGCCGGGAGATTGTGATTGTCATTGTGATTGTGATCTTAAGATTTGCAAGATCTCTGCTCTGTTGACGTTAACATTACCGTTGAGCAAGCCGCAGCCTCAGAAGCCCCGCAAGCCTGTTGATTGTCAGCTGGCACACGATTATCACTGCAGCATTCTATTTAATCTGGCCCGATGTTGATTGTTGTTTGAGCAACTCGACGGGTTATCAGGCCCGCTCTTTGGCTCTATATGGCTGCCTGGCATGCGTCCCAGCCAATTGCGGGGGTATTACTAAACTAAACCCCCTAATTTATGGTATACGATGGGGCTTAACAGCTTAACATCTACTTTAACTCCCCAGGGAAGTGAGACAGATCATCATCATATTGTTTTCCCATTGTTGATGTTGTTGATGTTGCTGTTTGCATTTAATTTATGCCTTTGGCCTGTCTGTCATAAGCGAATAACTAACTACAGGGTAGCAGGCTAATTTCAGTTAGTAAATTTAGTACTCGTAAATTCTCATCTCGTTATAGTACTCGCAGTGTAATCTGCGGTCTGTTTATGGATCTTGGCAGTTTATCAAAGGTTTTAGCACACAATCATCTAATTGCTTTGAGATTTTGCGCTAAACTCTGTGATTTGTGATTTGCAATGTGATTTAATTGCTCTACAAGGGGCGGGGAGGTGGGAAAACTGTAGAATAACAATGATATACTGTACGATTGCACTGGGGTTTTAACAACCTCAAATTGGCAGCTGCTATTTAAAATGTCAGTATCCAATAAAGTGCAGTAAAAGCGTTGAAAGCAACACGATGCACTGAGAGAAAACAAGTCTGGGAGGGACTAATTGAAATATGTAAACAAGTCTGAACAGTTTCATTCAATAGCGGCACAACTTCGAAATACATTCAATGTCTAGAAGCTGCTATTAATTTAAATTAAAATTAAATTAAAATTAAATTACACTAAATTAACTTAAACTTAAACAAATTAAATTAATTTTAAATTTAATTATCTTAATTTTGTAAACTTAAACTTGATGCCTAATTATTCTAAATTGAGTTTTTAAATAATTCTTTGAATCTAATTCAGTCGACTATATTAAGTCGACTTTAAATTAAATGAAATAAATAAATAAATAAAAATATAGATATCATAGGAACTTGTGTTCGAGGGAGAGGTTTTCATTTACCTAAAAATCATTTATTTACTTTTAAGTTAGAAAAACTAAGCAAGACTAACTTGTTAGAATTATGATTCACTTTCACTATTGGGCAGCTTTATTGCATTGCTATACGTATTGCCGAAAAAGTATATAATAAAAACTGAATACGTAGTATTGTTTATAATTGGTATAGGTATAAATGCAGCCTATCAAGCATAAATAAAGCAGCGTATAATGCCTTCATTCTGATAGTAAGATATCTTTCTTGTTTTTGAATAAATCTTAGTATTATAATTTATTACTCTGTACTAGGGCAGAGATTGCCCTGGTGACTTTTATCTATCGCAAACTGTCCACATAAAAAGTAGCTAGCTTATGTCTATTTTGATAGAACTCTTCCGAGTGGTCTCGCGTCACAATCTTCACAGTCTCGATGAATCGTCGTCATATCGCTGGCAACTCGAGTCGACTTGTCTAACTGGGCTATCGATATGCTCGCCCGACTTTGGCGTGGGCTCAACAGGCTGCCGTAGAGTTGCGAAAGACAGTCCTCTCCTCTCTCTCTCCCCTTCCCCTGCACTCTTTCGCTCGTCAAAGTTGTCGGCCCGAACTGTCAGACATTTAAGCCGCCCACCTTCTTGGCCATCTCAGGCATCTCGGCCAGCTGTCTGACAGTGGCACTCGGCCGCTCGTTTAATCACAGTATTAACTCTTTCGCTGAGCCGCTGTCAGTCTTGTCTCATTTTTGCTGTGCCTGCGGGTGTGAGAGATGGCGGGAGAGGAACAGCGGGGGGATACGTTATAAACACTACTGTCTTCCAACTGTCAAGTTGGTCTAAGTTTTGAGCGCAAAATACAAAATACAAAAGCCGCCTTGACAGCTGAACGGTCTCTCTCTCTGTCTCTCTTTCTGTCTGTCTCTCTGTTTGTCTCCCCCCTCTCTCTCCCTGGCTCTGACTCTGGTCATTCCTCCTGCTCCCCCTTGATGATTATTATTCTGTGTTTTGTATCTTGTGTTTTTGCTGTCTCTTGGCTTACTGACCAATGACACACACACACACACACACACTACTCTCTCTCTCTCCCTCTCTCTCTCTGCCTTGTGTGTCTGCGCATTCGTTTAGGCTTTTAAACGCTTAGGCCGACTTATGTTGGACTTAACGCGAGCAGCGCGCAAAGCCAACAGTCGCACTGAGACACTTGGACACTTGGACAGCTGGACAGCTGGAGGAGACGCCTCAACTCGATGGCGGCGGCGGTGGCGGCAAAACTTGAAATGAATTCGGACGCGCTGCGGATAATGAAAACGAAACGAGGCGCGCGTTTCAAGCAGACAACAACAAGGAAAGCGAAAAAAATGAAGCAGAGAAACTGAAACAGTAACAGAGAAAACTAAGCAGAGAGACAGGGACAGAGAGTGAGAGAGAGAGACAGAGAGAGGGAGAAAAGCCCCCTACAAACGGACAGAAGAATAAAAACGTCAAAAGTGATTTTGCGCTTTGGTCAGCAGCGGCAAAGTAAAATCAAAAAGTGCCGCCGTCGCCAACGTCGACGTCGACGGCGACGTCACCATCAGCACCTCCGCCGCGGGTCCCTATCTACTGCTTCTCTTTCCTCTTCCCCACTGCCCTTCCCTCGTTTGCTGACAAGCTGGGCAGCGTAGCTCGAGGGGATCGCGCTGTCAAGGGGGTATGCAGCGGGGCAGTTTGACATTTAATTTTTTGCTTACTTTTCGTGCGCCCTTCGGTCATTTTGGCACGTACTCTGCAAGAGCCTCTGGCAGCGACCTAAGCGCGCAGCCTAAAAACGATTACAGTTGACAATTTAACCCGCCATGCTGGCAGTTCCTGAAAATATGATGTGTACGGGGCATACAACGAAAGTTTAGATAATTTATTATGGTAACTTTTGACGCACTTTTAAATTCACAGAGATTACAGAAAAATTTTACTATATTTTGGGAGAAAGTTTTCCTTGATCTTTACATATTTTAATTAATACTTAACGTATTCAGAATATGCTGCAAATATTTCAAATATAAACCAGTGATCCAGTTTAAGAATATATATACTTTATGGGGTGCCACGCCTCTTTTTCCCTGCTAAATACTTTTGCACAAAGTTACCCTATTTTTGACCATTTTCAATGACCGACGGGTATAACAACTTTGTGTCACCTTTAAACACAGTTTCAAAAATATTTCACGAGCTGTTGAGACAAATTTTCATTAATCTCTTAGTATTTCTTATGATATTTGACATTTTCTGAGCAGGCAAAAAAATATTTCAAATATTTAAGTAGTAAAAACCCGTTGATCATAATTTTTGAAAAATTATGGAAAATATTAAGAGTAAGTGTAGAAATACATATATTATTAAGAATTATTAAGAAATCTTATTGTGTGAGTTTAGAAATAGAATAGAAAACATTTATGATTTGATTTGAAATTTAAAAAAGGAAATATTATATTGTATTATTGTATATTAAACCAGTATTATTATTATCATTATTTAATTACTCAGTCCATTACAAAATGGTAGCCTAGCTTATTCCATGCTCGACCTAATTGAGACTTAGAAAACACATGTGAAAAGTGCTGCTTTTGTCATTTGATCTTGTCACTATTCTATTTTGCCCTCACTAAGCACACTTCCCTGCAGTAGGGGAGGTGCGATCGTTTAGCTTTAATGAGTTAATCCCTTCTCCTCCTCCTCCTTCTCCTCCTTCAAAGAGGGGCTTAAGGGGGCTTAGACTTTAATTTATTCCCATGCAAAAGTTGCACGCACATTTCAATTTGTTGCTGTGTCTCGTAGATTGTTTCTCGTTTTTTGTTGTTGCCGTGCTACGTGCAACGCGAAATTGTTTATAAATTATTGATTAAATGACAATGCGCTGTCAGAAATTGATTTATGGCCTGCGGGGCAAAGCGATGCGCCGCTGGAGGCACGCAACCAAATTGTGTGGGCACGAAAATACATTGAAAAATTGTTAAGCAAACAATAAGCCAAGCAAAAGCAAAAAACAGCAACAAAAACAACACTGAAAATAATAATAAAAGATGGCCGACGCCGACGCTGACGAGGCGACGTTCGCAAAGATTTATGACAGCAAATTATATGTGAAAGGGAGCTCCATAAATGCGTAGAGCCCGTCGACGATGACGACGTTACACAACAGAGCCGAAAAAGACTGCAGCCGGGGCTAGAGAATAAACAAAGTCGCCTGTTTTTATTAATTTATCATTGGACGGCGTCGAACAAAAAGTGACATTAAGTCAGTCATCAATCAAAATTACCAAATGGAAAAAGCGCCGCAATAAACGAACGATAAAAGCTCCATTTCGTACTAGGAAAGCGACCCGATGCGATGCGTTCCAATCGAGTGCCGAAAGCTGAAGGATTTTCAATGGGTTTTCAATTAACGAGGCGACATAGCAGAGCTGAATGGGCAAATGGAGGGAAGTGTCAGCTAGGATGGGGTAAAGGAGATATAACAGGGAGTTGGAATATTTATTATAGGCAGTTTTGTTGATGTTCTAAGTAGAAACTCATTCTAATCCTGACAGAAATGTAGAGTAATATTAACTCAAAGTGAGCTCAATATGTGTATGTACTATGTACATATTCTCGACTTACTTTGACTAAATTGAATTCAACTTATTTATATATAATTTCATAAGGAACAAGAGAACCTTAACTTATGTATAGTAGTGCAGACTATATTATAAATTTTGGCGAAGAGATTATTGACAGGATATATATTCATACTGCACAGACAACTAATCTACCAAATTTGATGGTCCTACTATTCATAGTTGATGCAGTAGGTGCCATTTATACCATATATCTTGGTACCAAATTTGATCATTCTAGCTCTTATAATAAAAACTCTTAGCATAACAAATCATAACAAGAGAATTAGAGTTCTTTACATTGTTACTGGCACTTCTACCTATGTTATTCTTACCTGACTTGCTGTACATATGCAAATATCTGAGTAAAACTTCACAATGTTTGCCAACAAGAGCGCAACTTTGCTGTGATATGTGATAGTCCCTATGGAGAATGTGTAACAACAGACAGACAGACAGGTTGGAAAGAAAGAAAGACAGACAGGCAGTCAGACATAGGTAGAGAGAGAGAGGGAAAGAGGGAGAGAGTGAAACCTAGTCAAATAGCGCTCGTATTCCGTCATTAGATTTACAAGCCGCAACTCGTATCATCTGGCAAGCACAAGAGGTGTAAATACCCGGGATTATGTTGCCTGCCAGCGGCGACTGCGATTGCTACTGGGCTTCTGGGCAAACAAAGTGCTCGACAACGTTCATGGAGAGCGAACCCTTTTGCTGTCTTGCCTCCCCCCTTGCCTTGTTTCGTCTCTTCTCGTCGCGTCTCGTCTCTGGTTTTCTATCCAACTGCGCAAATATTTGCCAAACATTCAGTGTGCGTTCTCTGATGTGCCTCGTATCTGCAGTGTTTATCAAGTGTAACACGCGCTTTATTTGTTTTCCAACACTCACAAGTTGATTGCCAGCCAGCCAGGCAGTCAGACAGACTCCGATAGAGTCCAACTCTGGCGCAACTCTATCGCGTCTCTATTTGACAAGCCCAACCGACTCGGGTCCGACTTGGGACAGAGAGACAGAGAGAGATTTATATGCGTTGTGTGTACCGTAATATCCAGTTTTCACTTTTGCACTTTAGCGCACTGGCCAATGACAGTTCCTCTACCCCGTTCGACCCTCCCCAGCCTCTCCTTGGCTTCCTCCTTATGCTCCCCACAGAGACTTGTTCAAATAAATGGAAATAAATCTGCACGTCAGACGGCGCGACGTCGTCGGCCTTTGATTTACACCATATAATGCGCATTTTTCTCGTGTTTAACAGACTTAATGTCTGTTTATAAGCAAGTTAAGGCAGCAACAACAACACCAGCAACACGCAACAACAACAAGAACAGCAACAACAACGATAACGTCAACAACATTGAGCATTTCTTGGGTGTCGCGCTATAAAATATATTAAACAATCTGATTTATTGCTATTTGATAACCTCTTGTCTCCCTCCCCTCGTCCCCTGCCTCTACCCCCTCTCTGTGCTCCTCATGCCTGCTCTTTGTGCCCGCTAGTCGAGCGGAACAGCTCGAACGACTGTGCAAAATGCCAGCTATAATTGCGACCATAATTTATGGTCCGCTCTTATACATCAGATTTATAGATGCACGTTTACGTGTATATATGGCACAGCACCCTGGGCTGCCTCCCCCCTCACCCCTCCTCCCAGTTAACTGTATCTGTGCGAAAGACTTAACGATTCTGTTTACAAACGCCCGATTGGCGTGTCAAATTTGTATTCATCGCACCGATCGCGGCTACCGGAAGTGCCTTTCTACTCTCTCTCTGTCTCTTTCTGTCTATGATAGGTGCGATAATACTAGAAATTATTGATCACATTTTATAAGAAGTAGAATTATATGCATTTGGAAATTGTGGAAATGTTTGAAATGTATAAAAGAAAGTATTATTAGTATATATAGGAAATTAACGATCGATTGGTTAATTATAAAATAGGATAAAAATTAAGTTATAAAATTATATTAGACAAAGCTTCAATGTTCATTCAATATTCATTATATATCAGCTATACACATAATTTAGATTATGGGTTTCTTCTTTATAAAAATCTCTTTAATAAAATCTCGATATTTTCGATACATAAAAGTTAAGTACTTTATTAAATTTTCATGACTTAAAAAGTATAAATGGTCAATAAACAATTCACATATTAAGAACTGGGAAAAGCTGTTACGAATAAAAACTGCTTGCAGATAGAGTTGAACAAATTAATAATTTTAAAGGACCTTCATTTCAAATTTGATATCTCTTCGTTTTACTCGTATAATAGCTAAGATCTGTGTGTGCAGACAGACAGACAGATGGACATGGCGCGATCGACTCGGCTAGTGATCCAGATCAAGAATATATATACGTGTGGGGTTTGCCACGCATGCTTCTACTGTTTATATAAGGAAATATGGGTAATATATAATAAGTAAGTATTAATGTTTGGTACAATGGGTTTTCAATCAAAATTCAATTAATTCCTAATAAATAATTATGTTCTAATAATAGTTTATATATAAATAAATATACATATTTTATCCCCACTTCTTATCTATTAATGCAACATAAAACTTTCCACGAAAAAGTTAAGTCTTTATTCCGTCTGATCTGAAATGCTCGAGACATTCTACCAGAGAATTCAACCTTGTCGCACGTGTGCAAACTTTGCAGATTGCGTCAAGTGTCGTCTCCAGTTCAAAATTCCTTGTGCAAATATTTTGAGGAAAAACGAGAAAAACAAAACAGACAAACAGTGGATGCGTTTGCTAAAATTGCTGGCACAAATTTGATCACTTGTTAAGATCAACAATTAGAACTAATAAGCTGATAAAACAATAAAATTGGAGATGCTGCTGTTTGTGTGGGGTAAATATTTTGCGAAAACTGGGTGTAAATGAATATTATGATAATTTGAAACGAATAAAAGGCAGAGAGAAGGAGAGTAAACAAGTGTTTAGTAGAACGTAGAATCGAGTTAGAATAGATCTTCGAATACTTGTGATAATTATATTATCGAGTTGGAACGAGGCAAACTTCAATCGTGCAGCGCGATGATCTTAAATAGCGACAGTTCTAAGATGACAATAAGCATGTTTATGTGGCCAAGGCAAATATTATTCTTAGCTTCTCTCTATTTCTCTTGGCACAGTGCTGAGTGAAAATAATGTGCCCAGCTAATTAGCAGACACACGCGAAAGTTCATTAAGGCACTCAGTCGAGGCAGTCAGTCGAGGCAGGCCCACTCGAGATGGTCATGTCAAATTTGAAAAGGAAAATTATTTTGACAGACCGAGAACGAGAACGAAGAAGAGACTGTCGGGTAGGGGAGGGGGTGGTAAGGGGGGTACCGCGAAGCGACGTGACTTTGGCGAAGCACAGCAAATTGTGTTAATCAACGAGCGAGGGCAATCCACAAAACGCTTTTGCATGGCTGTCAATCAAAGGCGGCGGTTCGCTGTCTGGGGTTCAAGGCGTGAACCATGAACCATGTTCACGACGGAACACAAGAGGCATCACTAGGGGAACGGGAGAGGGAGAGGGAAAGGGGAACGCGAACTGACAAATAGTTGGCACTAAGCGGGGGTTAAATTGGCGTTGATAATGACAGCTGAATAATTTTTATGCGGCGCGACATGGAACATCATCAAAACAATTTCACGCTACACTTCAACTCGAGAGAGCTGCACAGATACAGCGGTACAGAGATACAGCTACAGATGCAGATACAGCTACAGATACAGATACTCTGCCACAGATACTCTCGACAGACACAAGTTTATGGAGCGTGTGTGGGTCGACGGCGCATAAATTAAATGTAATGTGACATTTTTACAAAATGCTCTCATTTCTCAACATATCCGGCTGAAAGGAAAACAGCAACACACACTCAGACAAAAACACACACAGAGTCACAGTCACATAAAAGAATATGAACATGAGAAAAGCGAGATGCGCCGAAATGAGACGCATAAATTCTCATACTCGCGTAGCCGAGCGAAATATTTCGCCTTAAATTAGCCTCAATTAAATGTTAATGCATTTTGACATATCTCCCCCTCTCCCACACCCTCTCCTCTTTTTCTCGCTCTCTCTCGGATTATACGAAAATAAATATATCCACTCAGAGACGGCGACTTCTCAGACGTCGCACTCGCATCACAAGTCGCTGTGGCACTCATGAAAAATGAGTTATGATTTGCAGTAAATGTGAATACGAATACGAATACGAATACGAATACGAATACGAATTCGAGTGTGAGTGTGCATGTGAATACCAAGTGTATGGCGGCGAGGGTGCTCTGCATCTGTGTGTCTGTGAGATGCAAGGAGCAATTAGCGTTGATGTAGCCCCAGCAGCTGCATCTTCATTTATCATCTCGCTCTCTCTCTCTGGATCTGTGTGAATAGCCCAATGAGGTAAATCAACACTCGGCCACCATTTGCCTGTTTTTCCAAATTTATGAACATTTCTTAAATATCTTAAACATTAACAATGTCACTCGTTAAATTGCTGCCATAAAATCAACAAGAATATTTTGTGAATTCTGCAGATCAGAATGATATATGAAGAGGGACTCGTGATTTCTGTTGTTCTAGATGATCAGTTATATATTATTATTTTATATATACTTATTTTTGTATCTACTGAATATGTGTATAAAATTTGATGAGAATCGAGTGAGATTAACATGATCTATGAAAGGTAATTGCATTTTGTGCTAATTGAATTGATTAAATCGATATTATTATTTTGCCAACAGTTATTTTAATATCAACTTAATCTATATACAAAATTTGATGAGAATCGGTTGAGATTTACATGATATAAAAAAGCTAATTCGGGTTTTTACGGCTCTAGATGACCGTATCTTTATTATTCTTTTAGCAACACTTATTTACACATCTACTTAATGCATATATATAATTTCATTAGAATCGGGTGAGATTAACATGATATAAGAAAGGCAATTTGGGATTATTGCCGCTCTAGATGATCAACTTAATATTATTCTTGTACCCACACTTTCTTTTATGTCTTCTAAATATATACACAAAATTTCATGACAATCGAGAGAGAGTAGCATGTTATAGAAAAGGTAGTTCGGGTTTTATGCGACTCTAAATGCTGAAATCTTTAATATTCTTTTACCTCGATCTGTTTTCTTATCTACTTGACATAAATACAAAATTTAATGACAATCAATCTACCCACATTGTAGTACTGCAGCAATTTACAGCTTGACGCAATGTTTTATAAATTAGAAAAGTCTCAATTCGATTTGCCATAAAGCAATTGTGAGAATCTTGAAATGGTACTGTGAATGTTCAGCTTACCTGACCGTCGAGTCAATCTCAAGTGGTCAAGTAAATCCCGAAGGGGTTCAAGGGTTCGCTTAAGTCCGTCCATAAGTTAAGCATAATCTACGGCCTCATTTTGGTTAACCTCAGAGAGAGAGAGAAATCTGTAAAGGCACCACGCCCAGTGCTTGACTCCCTGCACCTCGGCAGCTGCCAGACCGGTGTCTCTGTGTGTGTGTGTGCGAGTGTGTGTGTGTGTTACCTGCATAAAGTATTCGTTTTTATAGAATTTGCGTAGTGGCCTTTTGCCTGGCATCGCTGCTGCCTTTTGCGGTTGTCCTTTTTGCCTCCCTTCGTCCCGGCCTCGGCTTCGGCATCGGCTTTGGCTTCTGCTTCGGCATCGGTTCGGTCTGGCCGTCCTGCCGTCCGCCGCATGTCATCGTTAGTGTCTGCTTTCGGCAGGGATTTGTAATATTATGCTGTCAAGTCGAACATGCCCACTGACAGTTAGCAACTGTCTGACGGGCGGACGCTTGACTTGAGTGTGTAAGCCGACGTCGGGTTACACCCCGCATTGCGAATGGGCATGGGAATCGGCAGAGGAATGGGAGGTGGGAAAGGGAGTTGGTTTCGTAGAGCCAGCTTGGGCGGGCTGCCAATTACACTTTTGACGCCAAGCGGCGGCAGTCGTGTGCGAGCGAGCGAGCGAGGGCCAAAGGGGCGTCGACAGCGAGTCGTCCTCACTGAGTCGTCCTCGTCCTCGTCCGAGTCGAGTCCTGTTCGCTGTCGCTGTCGGTTTCGGTTTGATGCTAACAAATAATGACATGGCAATTTGCAGATTTCACAGCATGTCGAGAAGCTTCTCCTGCTCGGTAAATAGTCTGAGAGTCCATGGCAGGGCGAGTTAACAAAGTCAATTGAAAGCGCGGCCCGTCGCTTTGCTTAGCCTGCCCCCTCCCTCCCTCCCTGCGTGACTGGGGACCTCTGTAATCGTAGTCCCATTCCCAGTCGCAGTTGCAATCGGGCAACTGTCGTGCTATCGTTGTCAAGTCAAGGTGGTCGCCTGCTTGATCCCCCGCCGAGGACCGCCTGCCAATGTCAGTTAGCCCAAAGTCCTGTCGTACTCCTGTCCCAGTGCCTGCCTGCCTGCCTGCTGTGCCCCGGGAGAAATTCAATTGCGAGCATGGGTTAAAAGCTTGGCCATCTGACAGCAGCTCGACCCGCATCCGCATTCGCATTCGGTATTCACATCCACACCCGGCACAAGACAGGCGTCTCTGTCTCTCTGTCTGTCTCTCTCTGTCGGTTGGCGGTCGCATTCGGGTGAAGACCTCCTGCGTGTCGCCTGTCAAATTTCCTTGTCTCCGCCGAGGTCTATATGTCAGTGCGACCCTGTTTGTTTGCCTGTCTTGCGGTATCGCCCTGTACGAATATGTTTATCATGTGTGAGGGAGAACGAGACGCTGCTATCCTCTTCTCTTTCGCGTCTTTTCTCTTCTCTTCTCATGACTCGCGCAGCTGCCGTGTGATTAAGTCATTAAGTCGGGGATTGATGGGCTTGCGATTATTTTTAATATACCCTGTAACCCTGTAAGCAGCCTGCTAAATGTGTATAATTTTCAGCCAGTGCAGCGAGAGCAGCCGTGGCTGAGTTATCAGCTCTGAGTGCACCTTAAGTGCATGGTACGGTCTAATCGATATTTCGATAATTTCCAAATGGGTTCATTCTAGTAATCGGGCAATCAAAATTAGCGTGCACTTGCTGTAGACTGTTTAATGGCAGCACTGAGCAAACAAATCAAAGCAAGGTAGAGTAACGGAAAATAAAAGAATGTTAAAGGTACAAGATTATCAAACCTATATGCGACTGATTTTTATTCCGATGATCAATATCGATTGCAATATGTGTTGCCACATCGTTATGTTTGATCTTAATCCTACGAGTTTATCAGTTAAATATAATATATTAGAATAATATGTGTGTAAACGTGATACTTATGGATACCCTAACTATTAATAATACGACAGTTGTAACAAATAAGAAAACAATTTAAATATACATAAATAATTCTTACTGTCGACATTTACCATCGTTATTCTTTATGCACATTGTTTAAATTGCACTGGAAGTTTAACTAGAAAAATTAAATTATGAACTCACTAAAAGAATATATGTTAGACAAGCACCTTCTTGAAGTAAACAAGATAAGGTCGACTAGTCCAGGCAAAACTATAGATTTCCTTAGAATAATAAGACTGCATAGGGAGGTCGCAATACATCTCCCCCAAACAATTAATAATTATATGATATCTGTCATAGAGAAAGAATCGCTTTCTTCTCTGCCACATCAGATATGGTAACCTGCGATTATCCGCTTTCATTAGTAAGATTTCAAACAGTTCTGACAGCATATTATTCCTTACTCATTTCTCAATGTCCCACTTTTTTTCCGAGTGAATACTAAGTGAGATATTCCATTTAAAAAGTGAACTGCTTGATGACACTTTGCAAGATACGCATTGCATGAGATTGAGCCACTTTTTTGCAACTGCCAACGGGCACGTCCTATAAATCCGTCAGAGTTGCACTTACCATAGATGTGTGCACGTATTTCGAGCTTGTAAATTGTGGCAGGCAGCTTCCTCTTTTCGAGCCGAGCTGCCAACTGTCAATGGATGTTTCCTACGCCATAAAAATGCATTAAGATTAGGCCCGCTGCAGCACACACTGTCAACGGGCCCCAGAGAAAGAGCTTATAATCAATTAACTTGTGTGGAAATCACATAAATTTGTGTAACATTAAACGGGTCGCAGAGCTGTCGCACTTATTGAGCCGAAGGAGGGGGGGAGATTGGGGATTGGTCCATGGTTATGGTCAACATTTCTCAAATTTTACGAGCCGCTTTTCAAATTGATAGAAACATTTGCTAAGCACCAAGGCGCTGCCAACTCGTTTCGCCAACTTGTTTTGGCCAAAGAGTTGCCGACTCTGACTCCGACTCCGACTTCGGGCCAGCCTCCTTCCCTTTTTGTGTCTTTGGGGTTTGGCAGCGGGCCGCCGTCATGTCGGTGAATTTATTGCACTTCCTCCTGCATATAATTTTCAAATTAAGTGTTGCTTCATGTAAATTGATACATTTTCAAGCAAGTGATTTGCATGCGCCCATTTGAATCGGTATCAGTATCGGAATCGAAGTTGGAGTATCTTGCGCTCCTTACTGCATTGATTTTAATCCATTTGGGTTTGGAAAACAGTCGAACAGACTGAGAAACTGTCGATTAACTGAGAGTCTTTTAACAATTTCATTGCCAGCGTGTTTCCTCAGTTTCAATTCATTTCGAAATTAAATTGTGGCTGCATTAGTGTGTCTGTATCTCTTTGTCTGTATCTCTGCATTTGATGGTGTGAATTAGGAATATCTAACTTTATGTCTGTATTTGTCTATACAGAGTAGTATGAGGTTGAAAACAGGGACTTAAAGAATTGGAGGGTATTCTTGATTGAGCTGAACAACTGTCCTGGCAAGGGTATTACTTATTTTGGTTTGGGGTATCTTCATTACAGTTCATATGTTCCTATATATATATGTCTGTATATTTTAGTTTGTATCTTGTCTTGATATTTGTATTCAAGTGTCATTTCATTTGCACTATCCTAGCATTATTTTTGTATCATTGCCACTTTTAAATTGTATATTCGTATTTGATTCATTGCATATGTAATCTCACTTCAGCATTCTTCTTCCTTCCGTCTTTTAATCTGGATTTTACTTTATATTTTATTGATATATCTGTATTTGCATTTATTACAGTATCTCCATAAATTTATAGTATCCGTCTACTTCATAGTATTTTATATTTAAAGGTTTCTACGAGTATATCAGTTTCTTTGTTACTGTAATCGTATAGAACCTTTGCATTTTTATCTGTATAGTTGTCTCGGTTCCTTGTGTTTGTCTCTTTGCAATTATATAAATGTATATATATATATACTGTCTACACCATCATCTTGTCAGCAATATCTTACTATCCATATCTTTGCTCTCCATAATCTGTTTATTCCTTCAGCAGTCTCTCTTTATCCCGTCAGTCATCTCTAGTTAACTCTTTGTTCTTAAACCAAATCTAATCAAAGCAATTCAAACTTTTGAGGTTATGTTCGCGTGACTATTTCATTGTGTGGAGGGTTAGCTCTCCCTCTCTCTTCCCCTTTCTCTCTCTCTCTCTCTTACTCTTGCTGTCAAGTCCGACAGTGCTGCAAGCTCTTCATTGCTCCCCCTGCTCCCGCTTAGCTGACAGTCACTTCCTGCGTGGGCTTCTCATTCGTCTGCCAGGACAGCGATCCCCCTTGACAACTCCCCCTCCTTATCCCACTCTCTCTCTCTCTCTGTCTCTCTTTTCCTTCCCTCTCTCCCTCTGTGAGTCGTTGCTCGTCTCATTAGCATGTGTGCGTGTCTCCCTCTTCTCCTCCTTTTTGCTTCTCCTCCTTCACTCGCCTGTCAGCTGCTCTGCCATTAATTTTGCCAGCCCAGGGAGCTGCAGAGCCTCCTCCCCGGCCACGCCCCCCGCCCTGGCAGAAACTAACCTAACCTGCAGTGTAATGCGTTGTATTGTTCACGCAAAATTTATTTCCGCTGCGTCATGAACATCCTGCTGTCGTCGCCGATGTGGGGATGTGTTGCTGTTGCTGTTGTTGCTATTCCTGTTGCTGTTGCTGCTGCTGTTGTTGTTGTTAATTTACGTAATAAATACGCTTGAAAATTCTGCACGCACATGCAAAATGAATTACATCGCTTGACGTTGGCGCAGCAACAGCAACAACAGCAGCAACAGCAACTTAACTGTCACTTGTCACAGCAACGTTTCGTGGGGGCCCAGGGCAGGCACAGCAACAGCAGCAGCAGCGACGGCGGCAGCGGCAGCAGCAGGCATGTCCTGGCAGCAACGTCCTCCGTCGTCGTCGTCGTCTCTCACATGTCAACGCGCGTCGCTTTGCTTGGCATTTTTGTGATGTGAAATGAAGCAACGAGGTGACAGCCGAGGGGAGTTGCTGCCGTAACTGTTGTTGCTGTTGCTATTGCTGTTGCTGGTTGCAGCACCAACGGCAGCAGCATAAAATGAATTACTCGCGCGAACAACAAAAACTGTCAGTGGGCTGTCAGCTCTGCTGGCGCAGGGGGCGTGTTGCTGCCGTTGTGTCTTGATGTTGTTCCCGTGCCTCACACATGTGTGTGTGTGTGTATATGTGTGCGTGAGTGTTTGAGGTGTCAGCGCATCGCATTTGAAATGCTCACACACACACACACGCAAAGCAGTTGACAGCCAACAGTCAGTCAGCAGCAGCAGCAGCAGCAGCAGTAGAGACACGCCAGCAACATGGCCAGCCAGCAGCAAGGCCAGCAACAGCAGCAACATGTTGCCGGCACAATGCCTCACTCAACTCCTCTGCCACACTCCTGGGGTGATTATCTTACCTAAATTGCTTGTAGCAATCCACCAAATGTGACGTGTTGTCGCTGTCGACGTCGCTGCTGCTGCTGCGCTTTCCTTTTGCGCTGCTGTCGCAATTTTCATTTTCGCACTCCATTATAAAGTAATTTTTTTACATTACTTATGCCTGTCAACGTCTGCTTTGACTGCTTTTCCTGTGTTTCCGCAGCGACGCTTCGCCCTGCCTCGCCCTGCCTCGCCTCGTCCTGCCACACGTATCCTGCGTTGCCAGTTGGCAAAGATTAATATGTTGCCGCTGTGCCATTTCCTGGCCACACTTTGTGCTCACTTTGTTTGCCTCAGCCACAGCCAGAGAGGGAGCTCCTCCTTCAGCTTGGCTCTCCACTTGGCTGCCAGCTCCGTCTCCGTCTCTGTCTCCGTCTCCAGTTGCAGCGTGTGTGACAGTTTGCAAATGTGATTGACAACTGACAGCGCCATATAAATTCAAAGCTTTCGCACACAGCAACAGCAGCAGCAACAACAGCAGCAGCAGCGTTGACAGTCTACACAACACATGGCAGCCACAGCAAGGCAAAGGAGGCTAGAGGGGCAGGCAGAAGTGAATGACTGACTGACTGGCTGGCTGACTGAATGATGGAGTGACTGACTGACGGCCTGACTGATGGGCGGTCCAAGGCTGACTGATGGACTGAAGGGCCTCGGCTTGTCTCTGCCTGCAGTTGGGCGTATGCCCGTCTATCGGTTCTACGAGTATCTGGCATCAGCAAGAAGCACTCGCATTGCCCACAGCAGCAACAGCAGCAGCAGCAATGAATCGCAATTACGGCAGTTAACTTTTGGCAGCGACTGTTTGAGGTGCACAGCTGCGAAGCTGAGGAAGCTGAGCGAGTGACTCGATTAAAATGCAAAAACATGAGAATACTCCGCGATAAATCTGATGCCGAGCATCTTGAGCTTGTTGCTTGACTGCGAAACGAAACTAAACAAGTAATGGCAGCAGGAGTAGAGGCACACATCCATTTACATACCCTGCAATCAGCAGAGAATAGTGATGAATGGGTACATTTTGCATCGGTACTGCCCGTATCAATTACAATATAATTTCATGAATTATTTATATAATTAAAGTATTATTCAAATTATTGTATATTATTATTATTATAATCATAGTATTATAATCATTGCTATCTTCACAATTCGATCGCCATGAAATTGTCAGGATATGTTGAGAGTATAATTTACTGAAGCTATACCAAATTTTCAAATTGTATCCATTCAATTTCACGAAATATTCGCTAAAACGTGATTATTTAGGAAGTTGTGCATAGCACTTCAAATTTCAAGACTTCCTCAGCTACATATTGTAATTGGGAATAAGCATAACAAATTTCATGACAACAGCCTTTTTAATAGCAGAGATCTGTGTATAAATGTAGAGACAACTTCGAGAAATAACGCTAAAACGTGATTATCTAGAGAGCTCTGTGTAGCACTAAAAATGTTAAGACTTCCCCAGCTAAATATGTTAATTAAGTATAACCTTACCAAACTTCATAACTGCAGCCCTCTTAATAGCAGAGATCTGTGTATGAATGTAAAGTTTCTTTAGATCTTAGATATTAGTACTGGTAAGGGATAGTCTATTGATTATGCTTAAACTGTCCATACTGGCTCTTCCTACTATTCTTAAACCTAAACTAGCTTTATTTGCCCATTTTTTCTGTAAAACAAGGTCTTCCAATTATGATATTTCAAACATCAATGACAATACAAGCTATGGCAATACCAGCAAAAGTCTCCACAGAAACTCTCCGATATTATTCTATTTGGAGTGTTCACCTGGTCTATTCTTTGCCCTGCAGGTCGTTTCTGTTGCCGGGTTAAGTAACTAGGCCGATTACTCAGCTCATTTGCGGGGCCTTGTGTGTTTAGCTGCTTCCTGTGCTGGCTTCAGCTCTATGGAATAATTCCAATTATCATTCCGCTACTTCCGCTGGGAAACTCGAATTACGGCCTAATTGCTATTTAGGGCTTCCTTTCCTCCTCGACGTTCCAGTAATGCCCCATTATTCAGGCATCAGCCATAACTGCTGACACGGCCAGCTCGATAATAGACTCATCAGACAATTGAGGCAAGCTGATGCCTGCGGGGGCAGAGGGGAACGGGGGGCAGGGGCACAGCAGGTAGCTGTGGCTACCTAGGAGACCGTTTTGGTGGGACCTGTCGCTCGTGCTGACGACAACAAATGTCTCGGGCGGGCCCAACGGAAGTGACGCGACAGAAATCGATGGAGAGAGAGAGAGTGAGGGAGATAGAGAGGGGTGTGAGGGAAGGGGAGAAGCAAAACGAACCGTAAGAAAAGAAAAACTTGATTATAAATGTGGAAGCCGTGCAGAAAATAAAACTAATAAATTGATGTTGATCGGACAAAAAGCGAGAAGTGCAGAAGAGGAGAGAGAGTGGAGTAAGGGGAGAGAGGAGGGAGCTGCTGCCAACGCAGCGCATCAACGACACGACACGTTGCCGGGCAATGACAATGACAAAATCAACTGAGCTGACAATGATGAAAGTGACAACGACAATGGCGCTGAATGACAGACAGACTGAGAGACTGACAGACAGCAGCCAGACAAGGCTGGCAAGGCAACTGGCTGGGGCACTCTTCAAATGGAACATGGCAGGCGGGGGGGGCAGCAGGCGTTGCTGCTACTCAAGTGGCAGCTGGCGGGGCAACTTGCGCTTGCCGTGACTCGTCAATCGGGCAGCATCGGGTCGGGCATGCATGAAGATATGCTTCGCTTTTGTTTATACAATTTCCCCAACCCAAAAAGAAGACTAAGGAGTCTACCCGACTAACTACTCTCACTATCTGACAGGGGAACCTTCTGCACTAATCTTTAACATGATTCAATTCCAGTCTTTACATATACTCTATCCTTCCTCATGGCTAAAGAGTTGACCTATTAATGAGCTACTCCAGTTTCTCACTAATTAATACAGATACCTTTCTTCCCCTTCTTTAACATACTTGTCCAAGTATTATCCTAAGGGTTTACCCCTTTTTGCCCATCTTAGTTCGCACTGTTAACCACATGTTAATCGTATGTTATAGATAACAGAGTACCTAGCTACCAACAAGGCCCTGTCCGACAAACTACTACCTACACTTTCACTATATTACATACCTGGTACCTCACTTATCTCCAAACTTTTCATTAAATACCATAAGAGTCTAAATGTTAACCATATGTTAATCGTATGTTATAGATAACAGAGTACCTTCCTATTTCTCTTTTCTACTATGCAGTAAACAACCTTCCTTCCTCATCTGCAAACTATTTCATTCACTTTCTTTTCTTCCAGCTCCACTGTACTCAGTCAGGCAGTTTCTGTAGCTAACTGGCATTGAATCATTTGAATCATTCACTTATTGCGACTGTTGTCACTCACTCGGCGTCGAGTTGCATGTGGCAGACTGCACGTTGCACGATTCGTGCTACGCTTCAATGAAAACAAACTGATATTTGCCTGACACTTGAGATTGATTGTCATCCATCAAGCCCGCCAAGCCGAGCCTAGCAACCTCACAAGCTTCCCAACTTACCAACATTCATCGTCATCGTCGTCGTCGTCGCATCGCATAGCATCACATTGCCATCGTCTGTCGTCCGTCGTCTGTCGCCTGTCTCCTGTCGTCTCAGTGAGTGATTGAAGGGCAAGGATCCGTTGTTTGCATTTCCAATTTACATGCGAATTCCCCTTCATCCCCTTCGGCACGTCTTCCCCCGCCCCGCCCTAGCCAGAATTTATATTCAATTACAGAGCTGCAGAGCCTCTGCCTGAGAGCTAAGCCTTGTCTTGCTGACCACAAAAGTCCTTGATTATTTTTCACACCGAGAGCTGAGGCACGCCTTCTTTGCCTTTGCATCAACAGCAGCTGCCTCTTTATAGAGGAATCTGAACTGTCAGAGGTAAGAAAGCACTCGAAGCGGGACTAACCACAAGACCGAAGGTTTCCTGGCAGTTGAGCAGTATTGAGAGAAGAGAACTGTAGAATTATACTCACACCAAATCTGCATTTAATTACTCTGCAGAATTGTGATATATCTAATACAATAAATCATGATTAATATATGAAATATTTAAGGAATTCTGATTTGATTTGTGTTGGATAAATATTTATATCATTATATTTATTCAATTCAATTCAATTTAATTAATTGCTTTCTTTTACATTTAAGATTTTACTTTTAATTTAAAATGATTCTTAGTTTAATATTTCAATTTAAAATTTAAATTATAAATGTTAATTGTTTCTTCCTTTTATACCGTCGACTGACCATAGTTCGACTATAAATTAAATTAAATAAATAAATAAAAAAAATATATATGTATAATTTGGGGAGTGTATAATAAGTTAACATTAGTTCGTTCATTCGATACTTGATAGTCATGTTGTCTGTGTTTATCATAATCTATTGCTTTGATCCAGTTCTATTTGACTTGCAAATAACGATGTACAGACAGAAAGAAAGACCTAAATCG
The DNA here is from genome assembly GCA_018903675.1 of Zaprionus capensis. Lineage (NCBI taxonomy): Eukaryota > Metazoa > Arthropoda > Insecta > Diptera > Drosophilidae > Zaprionus > Zaprionus capensis. The sequence goes on along the minus strand of JAEIFN010000040.1, from coordinate 1,400,389 downwards.
ACTTTAATTTGAATGCGGATCAAGAATATATAGCTTGAAGTGCCTAGGCAGCTTTCCACTTCCCACTAAAATACCTAAGCACAACTTCAACTCCCCTTACTCCGATCAACAAGCTTCTGTCAACTGCCTCCTGCATGCTCTACTACAGACTTCACTTAGTTCTCGGCTGATCACCCAGTTTGCGTATCTGCCAGATACCCGAAATGCAAATGGGTCTGGCCAAGAGCGGTGACTGCCCAAGCCGGACCAGGTAGCGCATAAAGAAATCGAATTCATTAAACATTAGCTCCCTGACACGATGCCGCAAGGCGGCCCCAGGCAGGTCCCAGCAAGTGGGGCAAGTCGCTCAGGCTGGACCCTAAAACATTTAGTGTCGCAATATGCAAATGCATAAATTTGCTGTGCACGGGCGGGCAGAGTGGCCGCTCTCTCGCCAGGGCTGTCGTGTCGGGCAGCCGAAGACATACACACGCGATAAAGAAATTCGATTAGGCATCAATTTTAAATGAGACGCATTTCCCTCCTGCCGCGACGGGGCCGCCTCCTGTGGATGCCACGTAACCTGATACGGTGACACTCGTCGGCGACGACGTTGCAGCGCGTCGAGTCGCGGCTGCAATCTAATTTATGACTTAATTATCGGGCCATATTTAATGTGTCCAATAAACTAGTCTACAAAATTATACCAACACATCGTTGTTTAGGCTTGTTGCCCCACTGTGCCCCTCGCTGTCCCTCTCTGTCTGCTCTCCTTGCCTGCAGCTTGTGGCTTATTAGGCTTTTGCTTTATGCGTGGACAGGCAGAACTTGAATTCGCCACGATCGTGGCTTGGCTTGTGGTACTGCTGCTGCTGCTGCCGTGGCTGTGGCTGGTGGTGGCCTCCTTTAGTTTTGCGGCCATCAATTTGCTTTTAAATGCAACAATTTGGTTGCCATTGCGGCGGCTCCACAGTGCGCTGTCCCCAGTCTGCCGCCTTCGTGCCACTGTCCGCTTGTCCGTTGCTCCGCGTGTCCGCTTGTCCGCGTCATCGTCACCGCATGCAGTCAACGTATTTGGGTTGGTCTCCGACTTGGCCAACGTCGTCGTGCACCGTCTTTGGCAGCAGCTCGCGGGGCAATAAAAATTTCGTGAAGTGGCAATAAAATTCCATTTAAAATGGCAGCGATTATGTCTCAACAGACCATTAAAGTCACTCAAATGACAACTACTACTTAGCCACACTAGCACACGCACACACACACCAATACACACACACACACACTGTGTATACTTCGAGCTTTTTGTTTTTGTCATTTTTGGATCGTCGATCGCGACATCTGATGTCGGCGCCAGTCCTCGCACAGTGGGACTCATTTAACGGCTGAAGTTATCACCCTGGGCCACAGTGCAAGCGTAGGAAGGGGGGGAGGAGGAAACGAAAGTGTCGCAAGAGAGTTGCAATTCCATTTGCCATGTGTCGCCAGTGGCATTTATATTTATTGCCAGGCATCTTCAACGATAAATCAAATCAGGCTTCGACATTTATCGATTGACACTCGACTCGCACAACAACAATCGAAAGTAGTTAGTTAATAACTCACAGTTATGTATTTATATTATCTCTGCACTTAGTTGGAGTCTTTAGCTCTTGTTTTGGCTCAGTTCTTTGCGCTCATACAGACAAAGAAGGCTAAATTTGCTCTGATGTTGTTATTTAAATCAGTATATCAACTGTGTTAATCGGTATAGAGTATCGTTCTCTTTTCTATTATTATTAATCATTAATATTATTTTCTAATATATTAAAGTTCTATTATCTTATCATATGAATTCAAATTTTGATTTCTAAAATATAAAATATAGAAATAGAACTACAAAAACAATATGAAATAATTTCTAAATATTGCAAGCAGATCAAGTTTATTTTATATTTTCACTTCGGTAAAAACCTAATTCCAAATGTAATAACAGTTTATTTTTGTTCAACACAATGACTATCAACGCTTAAATGATTTCTTGAAGTTTTTTTTTAAAAATACTTTTAAAGAGGTGCTAATTTCCAGGCCGCTCCCTGCAAAGTATGCAGCAGAACATGAGCTAAACATAGAAGTTATATATTTAATAAATTGTTTTCATAAGGTGGGTGGCAAGCACATTCGACTGTACCCTTCCTACAAGCTATATCTTGAACTTTAAGCTTGTCTTACTCAAGTCAAATGAATTTCCAACTAGAGGACAAAGAGTCCCAAAATATTTAAACTTATTTTCCTCTCAAAATTCCTTTATATTTCATATAATACAATTTTGTGCGCCCAGCTTAAGTGCAAAATTAAATTACACATCAGACATCATGAGGCATCATCAGAGAGAGAGAGAGAGAGAGAGAGAGAGAGACAGACTCTCAGTTTCGCAATCCCTGCATCCTTATTTCCTGCTGACTTAACATTTTATGATTTGATGGTCGTCTGGCTGCCTCATTCCTGCCATTGCGCGTCGCTGGTTATGGCCAGCATCCTGACGACTTCCCAGTGCAGGGCATCGTTTAGATAAGGCAGACAGACATATTGGTGGGGGTGCTGCCAGCAACTAGTACCAGGAACTACGAGACTGTAGCAATCGCATTCATAACTCTTGACAACATGCTCGGACTTCCTTACGGCGCATCGAGAGCACTTGACATGTCTGGCAGAAGATTTGCAGCTTGAAACTAACAAATGGAAAGTTAATATGCCAGGAAATTCAATACCGTAATTTGGCTTTCAAGTGGCTCAAAATAGAATACTTGTAGAAAAGAAAAACGCAAAAACAGAAATAACAATAACAAAATAACAGAATGTCAAGCCAAAGTTGATCCTCATTTGTGGTCACATGTCACGAAGAGGGAGAAGAGAGCAGGGAGCAGGGAACGAGGCCAGGACCGCATTTGCTGTATAATTTTGTCATTCATCATTTTTTGCCCAGCACTCGTATTTCACACTACCTCTCCCTCTCCCTCTGCACCTATGTCTCTCTCCCTCTCACTGCCTGCCAACTGCTGTGACATGTGACAACAATGTGGCCCGTTGTCATTGTCATCGTTGTAGGTAGCACTGCTTGTTGTTGTTGTTCTTTCTTCTTTCTGCTGTTGCTGTGACAATTTTGTTTTTCCTGCTGACACACACACACATGCTCCTGTTTGTGTGTGTGGGTGTGTGTTAGCTAGGTGTGATTTTCAACAAGTTCGTTTTTGGATCATGCATGGCGAGTACTTTTATCCTTTTGTTGCCTCTGTCTCTCTCTCTCTCTCTCTGTCTACGCATGTCGTGTGATATATCACGCCCCCAATGACACTGAGTGATGACTGACCCAGCAGCAGCCAGGCATGATGAGCGAGCACCTCTAATGACAGCCCGACCTGGTCAGCCTCAGTTGCTGTCAACATGTCTGCCAATCGCCCTCAATTCGCAATAAAATGAGGTGAAAGGGGAAGAGGAGAACGGGATTTGAGTGCTAATTGGGGATTGAGTTGGGGTTTTATAAAAGTTTATCTCATTATGTCATAATTCATGGTATTTTGGGCTAATCGTAGCACAAAGTAAACTTCAATTTCGATTGCTCCTTAGAGGCACACAATAGAATTGAAACTCTGGCAACCTTAATCCACAGTATTTCTAAACTCTATTATAATTAGTAATGTAATATTGTATAATAGTTTCGTTTTGTTTTCAAGTGAAGTAAGCAAAAATATTATTAATATAAAGCACAAAGAGTAAGAGGGAAAATGTGAGAGGAGACAGACAAGATTAATGTATTTCTTATGCAAATTATTTTAACTAAGTTTAAGCTTTAATCTATAAGCTCTATAGATAAGTGTGTGATGGAATATATTTGCATATCATTTACAATTTTCTCTTCACTTCTATTGATATAAAATATAATGTCAAAAATTACAAACAATATAATTAATTGTTTCGTGTTTTTCTAATCCATTATTACAGTATGGATCATAATATCATATATAATTTATAGAAAATACAAGCCTTAGTCTGCATACGAAATTTCATCTGAAAAGATGAAGAAATGTGAAATTTAATTGAATTTTCGTTTTTTTTCGCATTTCTGAATTCTTAATGAATTTCAGTGCAGAGTTGTCATATAATTTGCAGGACCTTTTGCGCCACAACAACATCATCGTGTTGGCTGTTGTCGCATTTAAAATTTGAGTAGCTCTTAACTGTTGAGTTCCCTGGAGCGTTGGCAGAGTTGTCATTGCCTGCTGTGCCTGCGATGTGCGATGCCAACGGGCAACTCATCCGTCTCCGTCTCCGTCTCTCGTCTCTGGTCTCTTGTCTGCCGCTGGCGCTGTGCGTTGCGTTGCGCTGGCAGCCAAGTGACAGATAGACAATCCTTCGGGCAGGAAGTGCCAGAGACAATGGGCCAGTGGAAGAGGGAGATGGATTCAAGGAGGGAGGACGGGGACGAGGACGAGGGCGAGGTGGGTCGCTGCGTAAGACGAGAAGCGGAACAAAAGTTTCCCCACACTGAGTGCGCACGGCCTTTTGTGCCCACTGCTATCTATCTCCCTCTCTCCCTCTCTCTCTTCCTCTCTCTCTTTATTTGTCTTCTGTATCTTCTTCTTCATCCGTTCCTTCGTCTTCTCTTTCTCTCGGCTTGATCGTAATTGTGAGTGACAACGCCTTGATGCCTGATTATGATAAATGAATTGTTAAATTGAATTAGGTGTTGCCGCGCTGCTGTCACTCAAAGCCATCCACAGAGTTGCCACCCCCCTTGCTACCCTCTCGCTCTACCCTTGCCTGCCATCCAACGTTCGTCTTTCTTTATTGTATTATCATTTTTTGTGTTTGCTTATATTTTTTTTTTGCCCGATTCTCTCGGCCTCTCCACAATTAAATTGCATGAAATTTGATATTTTTCAGGGTTGTCAGCGCGCGCTGGCAGCCAAAGGGTTGCCAGGCAGCCAGTTTGAGGGCTGCGGGATCGGGTGTGTGGTTTCAGATTCGAGTTTGGGTTGTGGCAGGATGGCGGATTCGGGCTCGAGTTCGGGGACAATTGTTGTCTCGCGCTTTGCTCTGCGTGAAAATTAGCTCAGGTTTCATTAATGATGCCCCTTGACGGCACTTTGTTTACGGCTGCTATCCGATTCCCCGTAATTAGATGGATGAGCGGACGTCTATCCATATGGACAAATCGGAGAAAGGGTAACTAGGGCGATAGAGAGCTGCTAGAGCTGATCTGTTGCTTGATTGCCTGAGCTGAAAGTGAAAGTTCTCATGGGGAAGTCTGCTACAATATAAGTTTATTAATAGCTAAGGTTGCGCTTTAAGAAAGACATCTAAGGTGTCCCATTTCTGTGAGTAATAATAGAGTATAGTTATATGGAGTCTAATCATAGCAACCAAGGTATTAATTAAAGGCTTCGTTTAATAATTTTAATTTTTCTAAATATTAACAATGTCACTCCTTAAATTCTGCAGATCAACATGATATGTTATTTGAAAGGGAAGTCCTGATTTCTTTTGCTCTGTTCAAATCTTTATTATTATTTCACAGATACTTATTTCCATATCTACTAAATATATTTACAAAATTGCAAGACTGTTAGGCAACATCAACATGATGAAATCTTTCTATTCCTTTCGTACAGAAATACTAGTATAGATTACTATCTATTCAAGCAGTTATAGTGCCTGTTAAGACTAACAGATATCTGTAGATAGATAAGATACTGATTCCTTCTCAATGATCCCTTGAATACTTCGATATCATGCAGTGAACCTTTCAATAAGATATTCCACTGCAGGGCACACTTTATATATGTATTTTAGTACTTCAAGTACTTCCTTTATCATTCTTATATCCTATAAGGAGTATTTCTGTAGTACCTGAAATTCTTTATAAATAACTTCTCCAGCTGCCTCAACAAGCATTTCTTTGCTTAACAAATCGCTTATGACAGAACTGGAGTGATAAACTGCATTTGCAACAGTTGCAACTCGCAGTTGCAGCAAATATCGCCTGCAATATTTTAGATAGACAGTTGACACACACAAACAGACACACACACACACTGGCACTCACACACTCACGGTGTTGGAAAGGGAGACAAGCTTGTCAGGCCAGCCTCGAAGCGAGGCGACGCGCAGTCCCTAAACCAGAGTTGACACCGTCACAACTGAAACATAGAGTTGCAAATGTGTCTGTGTGTGTCTGTGTGCATGTGTGTGTGTGTGATTGTGTGTGCCCTCATGCATTTGTTGTAGTTATTTCAGCTCAGCTGCCATTGCCACTAGCCATTAATTTTCGGCCAACAGAAACAGCAGCAACAGCAGCAGCAAGAACAACACCAGCAACGACAGCAACAGCAGCAGCAGCAATAACAGTAGCAGCAGCAGCAGCAATAACAGCAAGAACAACACCAGCAACGACAGCAGCAGCAGCAATAACAGCAACAGTAGCAACAACAACAGCAGCAACTACTGCACAGCAGCAACAGCAACTGTTGTCGGGATACACCCATGAGTTTGGCCTTACGTTGCGCTGCGTTACGTTACGTTACGTTGCTTGTGTTGTGAGCTTCTGTCGCTGTCAGCGTTGTCCTTCCCCCCACCCGCCCGCACACTACTTGCCTCCCACTCGCGCTGTCAGCCAACAATGCTTTCACTGTCAGAGACAGAGACAGCAAGGCAGACAGAGAAAGGAGAGAAGGGGACAAGTTGCTGTTGCTGTTGCTGCTGCTGTGCAATTTGTTATGTGTCGCATTGTTGCTGTTGCTGTTGCTGCTGCTGCTGCTGTTGTGGATTTTTATATAAATTTTTGCCATATTGCAACTTACGAGGAGCGAGTTGTACGGCACATGTCAACAACAACGATGCATTCTGACAGCCCAATGACATTTTCTACATTTTCGTAAATTGCTTCGATTTGTTGTTGTTGCTGCTGTTGTTGTTGCTGTCAATGTGGCTGGTGCTGCTGCTGCAGTTGCTGCTGGCGTTGTGCAGGCGTGTTACATGACCACAAACCGAAGGTGTACGGCGAATTGATTACGTTGTGATATGTTAACATACGAGTCTACACGGGTGCGACTCTCTCACGTGGGGACACTCATGTATCTTATGTCTGTGTTTGTATATAGAAATGATGCACCACTTATATCTAACTATGCACAGTCTGTTGTCTGTCCCTGGTGTGCTCACCAGGTGATAGCCTTGCGAATCTATTATTGCTGCAGGTAGGTAATCTATCACCTTGTATTCCTTTAAGGAATGTGAGAGGTTCCTTAGTTTGTCAGCTCAATTAATCAATTATGTATATTAGCAATCAACTTGTATTGCATTTATTTAAAATATCTGAGGTTTGATAGAATTTACAAAACATATCTAAAGTATCTAATTAGTGACTAACTAACTTCCAGAACTGATTATACTGAATGTACATACTTAGGCATATGAAAGAGTTTACTGTGTAAACCTGAGTTAGAAGATTCCATTCAGAATTTATACTCAATATGCATGGTATATTAAAAATATTAAATAAATGAAAATAGAGAAAACTATGTATCTCAGTCAGGGCTGGTAGCGACAGTCTCGGAGGCCCTTGTGCAAAACTATTGTAATTAGCTTGCTCTACAAAATAGTATGTATTCAATTCAGGAAATGTCTCACAAAATGAAGAACTCCAAAATTAATAACATCTTACTTATTTCTCGATTTAATATTGGCAAATCATCAATAGATTTTGCTAAATCGATATAAACTTCGAGCCCTCTTTTTCTCAACTAATAATATTTCCAATCCAATCATTCTTCCCATTTTATTTGGATATTATTACAGCTTTTACACAGCAGGCGTGGCAGACCCCACACATGAGAGATATTCTTAGGGGCCTCTAACAAACGGGGGCCCTTGTGCAGCGCACACCCTGCACACGCCTAGCTACGGGCCTGAACTCAGTTCTAATCCTAATTCTTCCCAGATAATATAGAAATAACTTACTTTATTCCCCAATGAAATATAGTGTAATTCTATGTAATCACTTACTATATATGTATACTGCAGACCTGCTTTATATTCCCAGCGCATCTTCGACCTTTGTCTCTCAGTTGTTCTTCAATCAAATGTGAAGTAACATATCTCATGCAGACATTATATTCCTTTTCAATATATCTTCTTGTACCACACATCACTCAAAAGAGACTCTTGATTTCGCTAGCCAACAAATCACCTCAAAGAGCTGTCACGGGTAACTGGTAAGGTAATCCACCCGGTTAAGCCCCTAAGACTGGCCCAAGTACGTGCAGTTGAACTCTCTCTCCCCCTCTCTCTCTCCCCCCCTCTCTCCCTTTCTCGCTCCCCACTCGAGTTGACTTTGCGCAATATTTATTGCGGCCCATCAAGTTGGCGAGCCGAGGCGAGTCGAAATATCTTCTTGTTAGCCAAGTTACGACACGACCGCCGAATGATAAGAAAATTACTGGCTACACTTATTAGACAGCAACGTGTCAGAGATAGCAGCCAAAGCCGGCTAACAAAAGGCCACGCCCCCCTCAGCCACAGCCGCCTACCCTTTTATATATCCTCTCTCTCTCGACAGTGCCATGGAAATCAGAAAGTGTAATAAATTTTAAACAATGCGGAAAATTTACGGTGATTTTCGCTGACATGCCCACTTCTGTGCTTTTGGCAGACAACCGAGACGAGACGGCACCAGGGACGTAAGAAGAGAGGGAGGTGGGGGGTTGCAAGAGGGCCCTAAAGTGTTGGTAGCATGTCTAAAGAGTCGCTGCCTCGACTTCAGGCGGTATATCAAAGTGAACGCCTCCGCCCCCGACTGAGGATGAATGTGTAGCGTCGTCGTCGTCACAAACTGTTGAAAGCGCAAAATGAAAGATATATGACTTCAAGTAGGTGTAATCACACTCACTCACACACACATACTGGCACACACACAGAGAGAGACGCACTCACTCGCACATGTGAGCTTAAAAAATTGCACTAAGTGTTTTTCAAGGGAAGCCTTCGTCGACTCTTCGTCGTTGACTATTCCAAGCTGAGAAATTACTTTGCCTTTTCTTGTTGTTGTTGCTGTTGTTGTCGTTGCTCGCGTTGCTCTCCTTGTTGTTGTTGTTGCTCTCCTTGTTGTTGCTGTTGTCTCTCTGTAACTCGACCTATGCATAAATTGTCTTGCGCTTGGCTGTTCAGTTGAAGGCATTTAAGGGGTTCCTTTCGCCCTCCTTTCGCTCTAGTCTCTCTACGCTGCCTCGTACCTCCTTCACCTGCTTCTTCTCTCTCTCTCCCTTTCTCACTCTCCCTGTCTCCCTCTCTCTCTCTCTCTTTCGCTGGCTCTTTATTATTTTGGCCCCGGCTCTGTGCAAAGTATGCGTGAAATACGATTTATTGTTTTCGTTAAAAAGATTTATTATACGCGCTCGCCTCTCGAAAGCAGTTCCCTCCTCTCCTACCCTTCCCCCACACACCGTCCCCCCTGCCTTCCCTCCTCTCTCACTCCTCAGCGACTTCCAACTGCGGTTGAACTTTATTTGAAAAGTTTCCAGCAAATATTCTCACTTTGAGCCGAGTTCAGTCTGCCTCCAAGTACTCTTCGAGCATGACTCTCCCTGTCTCTCTCTGTATGTCTGTCTCCCTCACTCTCTCTCTCTCTCCGTCTCTGTCGCCGCGCTGGTTCCGCTGTCGGTGTCGGTGTCTCCTCGCCGGGCACAAACAAAAGGTTTATTGTTTTTTACTCAAGGCTATGCCGCATAATGGTTTCTACTTATTTTTTAATTGCTCTCCACCCCCTGCTCCCCTCCCCTTTTAGCACTTCTTGACGTGTTGTGGGCGCCACAAAGGTTGACGGACAATCTTCGACACTTAAGGTGGCCTTACACTTGTTAGTACGGACAGATTATGTGCATAACTTATTCTACGCAAATGTATCTTACAACCTGTTTATCGATTATGATAAGTTAGCGGACAAATTGTTAGTAGATAGTTGTGCCTAGAGGCTTACAAATTATTCTTTACCTTCAAAAGATATTTATGATATTACCTATGTAAGATACATATAAAAGTATCTGAAAGATACAAAAGTATCTGTAAGATACAAACGTATCTGTAAGATACAAAAGTATCTGTAAAATACAAAAGTATCTGTAAGATGCAAAGGTATCTGTAAGATACAAAAGTATCTGTAAGATACAAAAGTATCTGTAAGATACAAATGTATTTGTAAGATACAAAAGTATCTGTAACTTACAAAAGTATCTGTAAGACACAAACGTATCTGTAAGATACAAAAGTATCTGTAAGATACAAAAGTATCTGTAAGATACAAACGTATCTGTAAGATACAAACGTATCTGTAAGATACAAAAGTATCTGTAAGATACAAAAGTATCAGTGAAATACATAAGTATCCGAAAGATCAAAAGTGTCTGTAAGATACAAAAGTATCTGTAAGATACAAACGTATCTGTCAGATACCTAAGTATCTGTAAGATTCAAAAGTATCTGTAAGATACAAAAGTATCTGTAAGATACAAAAGTATTTGTAAGATACAAAAGTATCTGTAACATACAAAATTATCTGTAAGACACAAACGTATCTGTAAGATACAAAAGTAACTGTAAGATACAAAAGTATCTGTAAGATACAAAAGTATCTGTACGATACAAACGTGTCTGTAAGATACAAAAGTATCTGTAAGATACAAACGTATCTGTACGATACAAAAGTATCTGTACGATACAAACGTGTCTGTAAGCTACAAAAGTATCTGTAAGATACAAACGTATCTGTAAGATACAACAGTATATGTAAGATACAAACGTATCTGTCAGATACCTAAGTATCTGTAAGATACAAAAGTTTCTGTAAGATACAAAAGTATCTGTAAGATACAAAAGTATCTGTGAAATACATACATAAGTATCTGAGAGATCAAAAGTATCTGTAAGATGCAAACGTATCTGTAAGATACAAAAGTATCTGTAAGATACAAACGTATCTGTAAGATTCAAAAGTATCTGTAAGATACAAACGTATCTGTAAGATACAAAAGTACCTGTAAGATACAATAGTATTTATAAGATACAAAATTGTCTGTAAGATACAAAAGTATCTGTAAGATACAAAAGTATCTGTAAGATAAAAAACATCTGTAAGATAAAAAATTACCTGTAAGATACAAAAGTAGCTGTGATATACATAAGTATCTGTAACATACCAAAGTATCTGTAAGAAATACAATTATCTGTGAGTTGCAAAAGTATCTCTAAAATACTAAAACATCTCTAAGTTACACAAGTATCTCTAACAAACAAATACAATAGTATTTGTGAGATACAAAAGTATCTGAAAGTTACAAAATATATTTCATCCACAAAAGTGTCTTGTTGTGATGCAGCATTTCATTCATTACATCTACTGCTGTATCTCACAAAAACAAAAGTATCTTTTACTTCCAAAAAACGTTGCATAAGTTTCTTGTAATGAAGCTTATCCCGTGACACTCTGCAGAAAGATAGATTGGCATGGTCAGAGCATCTCCGACTGCTCTCTGCACAGTGTGAGTCACATAAACTATCGTTTACCATCGGCCCTAAGTCCATCTTGAGGCGTCTTGGGCTGCCACAATCACAGCTGCCTCGTGGTCTCCGCTGATGAGCTGCCATTTCTTGTGCCCTTCTCCCATTACGGAGCCATCAAATATAACGGCAGTTACAAATCCCAAGCAAACAAAATGGGGATAGCCGAATGCAACTGGCAACTGGCAACGGGCGAGTTGCAACTTAACATTGCCACTTGCCACTTGCCACTGGCCGCAGCAGCAACAACAACATCACTCCAGGCACATCTATCACATTGTGTGTCGCCGCCATTGCCGACAACGGCACACGCCCCCGCAATCGAAACTTTGAACCAGCTGACCCCGACAGCGACAGGGGTTATGTATAGTTAGGATAGGGGGAGGGGCACAGAGAAAGGAAGAGAGGGAGATGGGAGACCATTTCTCTGTTTGTGTCTGTGCAACAGCACAAATTGCAAGCGCAAGACATTTATTCACTTGCCATGCCGCGAGATACCCCGCTGCCCTCACTTCCCATCCTCCTGCGTCCCCCTACCTGCTGTGGCTGCCACAGCTGGCGCTCTGCACTCGCAGCCGCACAGACGTCAGAGCATATTATTGTAAATTGAACTCAATTACCAGCGACAGCAGACAAATTGAAGTGGAAATTGAGATCTTCTTCGGGTGCCAGCGAAGGCGCAGCGCAAAAACTTAATAAAAATGAGAAATACACTCGGATTGCTCTCTCTCTCTTCTCCTTTGCTGGCGTGCGCATCCTCCCAAGCAACAACAACAACAAGAGCTAACTGAGGCTGTTGCAACAACAACAACAACAACTAATTCACTTAAAAACACTTTGCTCGGCCCAGTCTCGAAAATGTTTTAGCCCAGAAAATGTGTCTGGCAGTCTGTGAAATGTCATTTGTCAAATGCACTTTGTGTCACTGTCCGTCCGTCTGTCGGTCTGCCTGTCTGTCTGTCTGTTAGTCTGTCTGTCCTTCCATCTATCCTCTGTACCTCTGCCCCTGCCTCGCACTGTACCCCGCGCAACGCGACGCTTTTGATGTGCAACTGTCACAGACATGCGGGTGAATTTGTCTAAATTCCCAGGGAAACAGACAGATAGAGAGGGAGAGAGACAGATAGAGAGTGAAAAAGAGAGAGAGAGAGAGTGGCATAGACAGCGGCAGGCGAGTGTTGACTAATTTATGAGTCAATTAGTCTGCTTGCTGGCCATGTATAAATTCATATCTAAATATCATTATTAATAAGTCAAAGTGTGCGCACAGTGGAGCGACTAATGCATACCCTGTACACAGATATTATTTAAAAGTGTAACTTATAATCTTTAAATCTGCATACTTGCATCTTTTCTATATTTAAAATTCATATTGCAAGCAATTGCAAAATTGAGAAAAACGATTAAAATGAAAAACTATAAAAAAAGTGATGAATTAAAAAGTATAAGCAGTAACAAAATATGGTGTATTGTAGGGTATATATAAAGAATAATATACATATGTTGAATGCTAAATATAAGATCTCAGACGGAATATAAAATAATTTATGCATGCAATTAATCAACTGTTTAAAGGCTTCAAAGAGAACTATTAGGAAGAATACAGCAACTTGACAATTTATAAATGATGTGCTAGCTGGCACCCTGTATCTTTAGCTATATAACCTAACAAATTTAAAATACTAATTAAGATATAAATAGCAGATATATAATACATATTAGATCATTTAATCATACGTGTACAAATGCTTATATATATTTTGATTGTTCAGCTTATCTTAAGATCAAAGAATTTGCTAACACTCTCCAGCAAGTCTGAAGAGTTTGATCTATTCTGCCTTCATAAGCTAGCACACTTACAGGGTGCACACAAAGGTGTTAACACTTCCACAACACACTTCGCCTTCCTGTTCCTGTTCCGCACCCTGCAAATGCCTTTCCTCAGTGCAGCTAATGGTGCGTTGATTTTATTGTGTCTTTGGTTTATGACTCGTTGAATTTGGCACATGCCTCGGACTACTCAAAGCTGGTGCCTCCTTTGTGGTGGCGCGTCGGACAAGTTGCTCCACAAACGGTTGCACGCTTGCATTGCCAATTGCATTGGCAACATTGTTGCTGCACTCGATCTCGAGGCGAGGCGAACGCATCGCTGGGAATTAAGTGCCCTGTTTGATGCGGTTGCACCCTAGATTAAATGGGTTAATGTTCGGGGCGTGTGTGCGAAAGTTTTCTCAGTTCGCCGCGCTCAACTTCCGATTTACATGTGGTCGGTATAGTGCTCGAAATTGCGCTAGGCGAACTCAACTCTGGGAAATAAATGGCTCGATGTTGGCTCGAAATTAATTACTTGACCATTGAGTTAGTTCAAATCAGCAGTTCAAGTGGTTCGCAAAAATATTGCCATGTCGACAACATGAGAAACTCAATTGTGTGGGCAACGGATTAATAGTTTCTTTATGTGCTGATTAGAGAGGTCACCCTAATTCAGATATGTTAAGTTTATTAAATGATTTGGATTCTGTATTTTACTTGATGTTAAAATAGGTGAAATAACTGATATTAATTGCAGTCTGATCAGAATATGTTGTCAAGTGATGGAAAACGTATTTGTATTTTAGGTCACTCTAATTCAAAAAACCTTGAACCACTTGAGTTTTAAAATTAAGCATAAATAATTTCAAGGGTAAAATGAAATGGGTGATTTCTATTTTAAAAACAGTTTTAACAAACCTTACTAAACAATCAGTAAATAAATTTCCCAATATTATCTGTTTGTATGGTCACTCTAAAAAAGCAAACGCACTCTAATGCAATCTAATATTAATCACGATACATATAACCATTAGGCGTGTCGTCATCATGATTTGAGGGAGCTGTGTGTTTGGTATGGTCACCCTAATTTTTAATATTAATAGGTGGAAATAAAATATTAATCACGATATATAAAGTCTTTTAACCATATAAGAACCTATCCTGATGTTATGAGGCAGCTGCGTGTTTGGTATGGTCACCCTATTTTAAACAGAATGAAATCACAGCATGCGTAACTCATAAACTGCTGCTATCGTACAGTAATCATATTACTGAACAGTCATTAAAGTCAATTGCACAAATTGCAACTCGTAATATTTAAGCACCTCGAATATGGCATAAATTAAATGCCAAATCGGTTGCATAATTGCGATTTAAATAAATTCGCCAAACACTCGTGCAAAGTGCAATCCGAAAACACTCGTAATAACAATGGCAACTAAACATCCGGCGGAGGTCACAAAAATACGAAAAGCTCATAAATAAAAGGCAGCTGACACGCTGCAGGCGAAAACCAACTGAAAAGCCAACCCAACTAACTGTACAATCCCACAACAAATATACCATAATATATAGTATTTTGCACATTTTCCACAGTTTCTGTTTTTTTTTTTTTATTTGTATTTTATTTCGTTGCGGCAGCGATAAAAACAAGTGGGGAAAATCTCTGTGCGGCAGAATAACAACGGCAATAATAACTTATAAATTTGTAAATATTTCATAAATGGCACATAAATTAACACAACTAATGCCGAACAGCAAGAGCACAATCACAGCAACAACAACAACAACAAGAGTTGTTGCCATGATTTGTTGCACGATAATTGCAGCAGTTGCAGTTGCAGCTGCTGCCCAAGAGCCGCAGTTGACATTTTTCCCGCTTTATCTAAATGCACTAAATAAACCGCATACACACACACAGAGAGTGAGAGAGAGAGAGAGAGAGACTGTACCGATTCGGATAGAGATACCATAACCCCATATAAGCAGACAGTTGCCCTGGAATTTATCGCCAGCTAGTCGAGTTGGAGAGCAAAAGCTACATAAATATTTTAATATGATTTACAAGCGGATGCTGACGGCGCACAGAGACCCAAAGTGGAAACTCTATCGCTATAACATATATATTTTATATATCACGTACTATTTTGAAAACAGGATGTTTACCACGAAGTTTGGCAACTCTTTTTGCCGATATGCGAACCGGACAAGAACTGAGTGCTTGAAATATGTTTAGATTAGTTTAATTTAAATGAATTGAAAATACTTTAACTGTGTTTAGATTCGTTTAACTAAACTGGATCAAAATATATATGAATATCGGAACGTTTATTTAATCAAGCACAAACCAGGCTGTTAATTTGTTTGGAATTAATAAATTCGATTTAATTGTCTTTGATGATGGAATTTGCATAAATCTAAAGTCAAGCAACTTATCTAAATAAATTAATAAGTAACCTATGATTACTAGCTGTAATTACATGGGATTACCAAGATCACTGTTTAGTTTTGTTGATTAATCGATAACCAGGAATCAACTAACTACCAAGGTTTGCTATAACTTGTTGAGTAGATTTATAGGGCCAGTTTAACTATATTTTAAGTATAGCTTACAGAGTATATTTATAGGGTTACCATATTATTATAGTAATAAAAATAGATTTATATAAAATTCATTCCATTTACCCTTAGGGGATCATTTAAGTGCTGAAGTGAAAGCAATCTTAACTCGTTCACGATCTCTAGTAGTTAGTATTTTTAAAAATATACAATACCAACTCAATTTATATAACATGGTAACCTTAAAGGTTTGCCAACTTCCGAATTGTTGAAGAATGACCAGATGAAAATTGAGAAAAAGAAAATGAATTGGCTTCCCTATTGATTATTGATTAATTACATTTACAACAATCGATGTTCATTGAGTGATAGCGATCAAAACAAGCCAACAGACACGAACAACAACAACAAAAGGAATAACAACAACAACAACAACGTGGGGGGAATGCAATGGGATGCAATGAATCTTCTAGTTCAAGTGGAAATAACTGACTGAGTGAATGAGTGAGTGAGTGAAAGACTGAAGAACATGTCTAATGCCTCTCGCTGTTGTTGCTGTTGTTGTTGTTGTTGCTGCCACTGATTGCTTGCATGTTGAGTCTCTTGTCGGCTGTTGTAAGGCATTTGTCTGTTTGCTCGCCTCGCTTTGATCTCGTTTTTGATCTTCACTCGCTTTGATTGATCAATTAAATTCATTTGTAAACAAGTTCCAAGGGATCCCAAAGCAACCTCGCTCTCTCTCTCCCTCTCCTTCTTTTCTTTCTCCTTCTTCTCTTGTTGATGACGTGGCAGAAGTTGAGGCAGTAAGTGAGACTGAGATTTATTTCTCCTCTATTTTTTGGGGCCACCTAAACTTCCTCCCGTTGCGTGCGACAAACGCAGCATGGTCCTGGTTCCAGTTCCAGTTCCAGTTCGTAGTTCGTAGTTCACAGTTCGCTTAGCTTAGCTTGGCTTGGCTTTCCCTCTTCCACTCGCACTCTGCATTTTTATAGCTGTCAGTGCGTCGCCTGTCAAGTGTCAAAAGCATTTGCAACCCGTGCGCGACTTGCGACTCACAAATGCAGATGCACTTACGAACAGGCAGCACCCCATTCCCTCCCTCCCTCCCCCTGTCAACTCGTGCAACGCGCAACTTGCAACGCGCCGCGCTCTGACAATGACAGGCAAACAGAAAAATATGCGCGATGAGCAAATTCGCATTGTTCCCCAGATATTACACGACTCACTCGCCCTCATTGTTGTTGTTGTTGTTGCTGTTGTTGTGTGGGTTGTTGTTGCTGCTGCTGCTCTGACATAGCTGACGCCTTGATTAAACTGTCATTTAGCTTCATTTATTTTGACACAAAACCGACAAGAGGCCCCCATTCTAAGTGGCAGCTCGAAATGCATTTTCAATTTTATACAACAGTCCCGACATCTCTCGACATCGTTTCGCCTGACCTTATAGAGCGGGTGCTATATATACACACATTCCCACACACACATATACAGACACACACATAAGCACACTCAGCTTTTGCAAGTGCGAACTTGATTTCAAAATCATTTCTATAATCATTAAGGCAATGAGTTTGCGATCTATTTTAATACTCAATAGAGGATTACGTTATCTGGGACAGCTTAGTGTGCTTATTTCCAATTGCAAGCTACAATTTGCTCATTATAATACAATTGTGGCAGCCTTAGCAAACTTAGTCATACTTAGCTATGAATAACAAATAAGTAAAACATATTTGAAGTTGATGCTTAGTTAACTGATAAAGAAATGAATATTTAACAATATTATAATGATATTTCATTCTGATTATTTTACAATATTATAATGATATTTCATTCTTTACTTACTCATAACAAATTAGAATTATTATTATTGTATTAATCTAAATTTCTTCACTACTTCACTTCTCTATATCTCTATATTATAATGATAATTCATTATTAAAAATTTTTTGATACACTTTACTTATTATATAAGAAATATTTATTAAATTTTATGTTATTGTATTAAAGTAACTTTCTATACTACTTTACTTATTCAAACTGTCTAAGTAAGAGCTAACTATAGATTGTATTATAATGATAAATCAGCCTCTAATATTGTTAGGTACACTTTTAAAAACACTTTAATATAATTGTGACTTTGTTCTTCCCAAGCAATTATTCAAATAATAAGTTTATTCATTACTTGAGTTAACGACTAGCATGGTTTCAATATTGCCAAAGAACTGATTTATTATTTGCCTCACTTACAAATTGAAATAGATCTATACAATCTGCATTCCTTGAGCATTCCCCCTTATATTCCCCAAGAAGGAGAAGGAGAAGTAGAAGAAGCTGACTGAGTATTGGTTTATCCCAGTCATCAAACTGCTTGAGTTCCTTAATGCAACTCTATTCTGGGCTTGTCTGAGAGGGGGCAGAGAGGAGGGGGGAAGTAAGGTGGGCTTGCCAAGTCATTCGAGAAGCAACTCATTTATGCAAACTAACAAGTGATTAAAATTCGTTTTCGCCGATATAAAGCTGTCACTAGACATAAATTACAATATGTCAGTCTCGAGAACCTTTGACTTTTATTAATGTAAACATGAAAAGCAACACGCACGCCGAACAAGCGACTGAAAAGCCGAGATAAATTCGAGACCAGCCACAGCCACAGTTGCAGCTACAGCTACAGATACAGATACATTTGCCGCATTCAGTTACAGATACTTGCCTAGATGGGCATTTGAATAATGCGCAGACTGCAACTGCCGCAACTTAACCAATGCGTTAGTTGTTATGACCAACAACAACTCATTTGCTGGGCCCGCAATTAATGCTTATCGGGTTAGTTAACTTGGAATAACAGCACAGTGGGCACAACCACAGTACAGTGGGCGGCAATGCACAAAGATAATTAAAACAAATTGTAAACTAGCTTTTAACACAGTTCAACATACGCCCTGCAATTAGAACCAGAGTTATGCCAAACGATTAATGGCTAAAATATGGATAGATTATATGGCTAACAAAAGGTCTGGCATGATTACTATATATGAATATATATATGCCTGCCAAAGGGTATTATCTTATTGTTATTCAAACATTCTGTACCCTTTGGGTGTGTTATATATTCACATTGAATGGAAATAAATTGATATCACAATTGAAATTACTTTCTTTATAACTATGAACTGTAATTGAAACTTTATTATTAAACTTTAAAGTGTATAACCAATACCTAAATCAGATAAATATTTTATTATATAATGCATTGACTTTTCAACACGAAGTACAGTATATCATTAATATATGAACTACACAGAGTACTTATATTCTATTTCATATTTCGTTATGTAACTTATACTAAGTACTTTATTATATATTCGTGGATATTTACATTGACTATGATATTGAAATATTATTTTCTATCTATATGTGTCAGCACAATTTCATTTAGTATTTTATTTTCTATAACCTTAACCTAATATAATAAACTAAAGTCTACAAGCTATTTGCTAATTGATAATCCTTAGTTTCTGTCGGCATTCAAAGTTCATTGTGTATAGTAAAGTATTGTATAGTAAAGCCAAGTTACCATTAACATTAATAAAGTAAACCTTAACTTTAAGTTTACTTTACCAATTTTAAGTGTTTCCGTTCTCTCTCTATATATCTTTATATATTTCTACATTTATCAAGAATATACATATAGTCCTTACACTTAATATCTAAACTACTTTAAAGTAGAACCTCCTGTCATTAAATTGAGGCCAGTTGCAACTCCTTTGATTAGTATTTCAGCCAAGTTGCACTCACAGTCTGCTTATCATAATCAGTTTTTTAAATATTCCCAAAACGCTGCACTCTCCAGCCGAGCTCACATGGTCTCGTTAATGCCGAAGCATCCGTTTTATAGTCTTTATAGTCGACGTTCCGTCGTCGTTTTGGCATGCAATGTTCCCGAGCGATAAATAAAGTTGTGAACATTGGCTCGATTTGTAGGGACCCAGAGAGAGAGAGAGAGGAAGCAAGAGGGAGCTGGATCCATTGCTTTATAAGTGCCGCTGCCTGCAACTTCAGCCTCAACTCCAGCCTCAGCTCGCTGTCTCAGCCCCAGCAGCTGCCATGTCGTTGCACTGCGTCGGACACAAAAGATTTACGATTATGGCGCGACTATTAAAAAGTTTCGCCTCTCGCACACCTCTCTGAACCGAATTGAACCAACTGAACCAACTCACTCAAGCCCACATTCAAAGTCAAAACAAAATATTGTGAAAAAGCGCAAACAGCGACAGCGACGGCGACGGCGACGGCGACGGCGACGTCGACATTGGCATCGATTAATTATGTGCGGAATTTGGTTTATTGAGTACGAGCCGCCTTTAAATTGTCTAAAAGACCAGAGACCTGGGAGCTGTCAGGCGATCTCGATTGCAAAACGAGGCAGAGAGGGGAGTCTGAGGGGTGTCTGAGGGGTTTCAGCGACTGACTATGCCTGGTAATTTATGAGTTTAACTATAATTTCGAACATTTACGCTGCGCCTGCGTGCGCTTGCAATATGACAATACAAGAGACTTACCGAGTCGCGACTGTATTTGGACTTTATGTGGACAGCTGCTGGTCAATTGAGTTGGCGTTGTTCGCCTCACTCCTTGTCCAGCTCCGACTCCAACTCCATTTCCAACTGCGCCTCCAACTGCGCCTCAGTCTGCAACTTCAGCTCCAACTCCGTTTGCAACTCGTACTGGGACTCGTCTCGCGGCGGCAACCATTTTGTATGTTTCGATTAGACTGTTAAGTTGTCAGCCTGAAATTGATTTGTGGCCCCGGCACCAGCCCCCTGCCTATCCCCCTGCCCTGCTACTTCCCTGGGCGAATGTCACTTGAAGGTGTTGTGTGCTCGTGTTGCCAAATGATCATAAATCGATCGCCCGAACGGGTATATATGTAAGTAATCGCGAGTAAGACACGAGCTCGCTTGACAGCCCTGTCGCGCTACACTGTGCAAAATTACAGTGCAATAAATGTCTTCATAACAGATTGCCAACATTTCTCAGCTCTTAATTGCAATGCTCATTGAAATTGTTAACTGACTTTATTTCCTGTGGTTTTGTTGATGCCAATCGGGAATTAACTAACTTCTTTTTATATAATGTGCAACTTGGTTTCTTATCTAGGGTTATCACCTTTGTCCTTTATTCGAAAAACTTGTTAATATGACAAAATGTAGCCAAAGATTTGACGCTTATATATGAAATACTACGTAACCTTTCATTGGTTAATTTACTGTAAGATCTTAGAGCGATAACAAGCTAAGCTAACATCGATATGGAAATTAGAGATGGGTAAACGAAATCTAGCAAAGAATAATAATCATATGAACTTTTTATTCGTATAAATAATAATATATTATATAGAGATTTAAGCACTACTACTTGACAATCTTTCTTCTCACAGGTACATAATAAATGGACGGGCAATAACATGCCCAACCAATGTATCGATATCAAAGTAAAGGTAACAAGAAACAGAGAAAGAACTGTGGCCTTTACAATTTTGTATATTCAATTTATTTTAGACCTAATTTCGTTTAGCTAACATATTTTTTAATGATGCGTAACGAGTTCCAAACCTACTTATATACGATATATAGCCTAAAGTGTACAACCTTTATCTACTACAAACTATCTAAGTCACTCCTTTTCTCTAGCAATTGTACAGGGTATCTATAGCTGTGGTACAATAGTAGATCCATCAAATAGCTTCAGCACTCTGGCATAAATCGAGTGCTTAATCGATCACAAATCGCTCCCCGAATCAGACACTTCTGCATGTACCCCAGCTGCTGAGGGGGTACCGTTGCGGGTAAGGGGGTCCACAGGGTACCGATAAGCACAAGTCGAGCCGGAATGCGCGTTCGTTTGATGTTGAGGGGAGGTGGGGGTACAGTTAGCGCCAAATTAAGTGTCACATCTATTTTTCGTGTTATCAGAATCAGCGGCACTAACGATTACGTGCATATAACATAGAGGGGGGACTGCAATCGATGATTGGCTAATCATCTTTCAAAATTCATTGCGATTACTTTTGCAGTCAGCTCTAATCTCTAATCCCGTCGTCGTTCCAGCTCGCTGAGCTGCAGGAGTTGTGGGGGGGAGAGGTTTGTGTAAAAAGCTGTTTGAAGTGCCTGTCAGTTTCGGTTTCTGTATGTGCATTTGTATCTGTGTATCTGCAGCTGTAGCTGTGTATCTGCAGCTATATCTGTCTCTGTATCTGTATCTGTATCTACAGCTGTGTTTGTAGCTCTGTCTCTGCGTTCAAAGGAGTGTGCAACGTCTTTGACGGCAGTGGATTTGCTCGCTCCCCCTCGCTTTTTGGCATTTGTCAGTGCGGGGTGCGTGGGCTAGAGGGTACTGGGTACTGGGTACTGGGTACTGCACACAAGCCTGTGTAGCGACTATAATCTGACATTTAATTAATAATAAAGTTGACAGTTTGTTGTGAGTGACTGTGACAGTTTTAATTGAGATTTGTTTCCACTGCACTGCGCTATGCTCGACTGTGTGCGGCCTATGGACACACTCAACGTGCTGCTACCGTAATACCTAATGCTGAGAGTTACTGAAAGGGCTTAAGCTACACAAAGGGGTTATAAGAGTAGAAGAATAGTCTTGCAATATGTATGTAGTTTCTTTTTAACGTCGGTGCAGTTATAAAAGAAAGGTTTATATAATTGATATTGAGGATTGATTCTTTATAATTTAAAAATTAATATACACTCTTTAATTTGTATTATATACTATATAGTTTATTTATATTGCATATAATTTAAAATTTAAAAATTAATATACACACTTTAATATTTATTATATATAGTTTCTTTATATTGCATAATCAATCTATAGAAATATTGTTTAATGTAATAATAATCTAACTACGAGTATTCTCTCTCTCTTTGTCAGCTCCTTAGTGGCTATCGACTGAGCAGAGCTGTCTGCCACCGCTTTGATCTTCAAGTGCAGCACTTGACACTATCCCCATTACTGACCCCTTCCCCGGCCCCTTCTCGATGACGGGGGCAGCCTCCAAAGTCGCACAAGGGTGCAGGGTATACAAATTACTTGAATAGCCGAGCAGCTACAACAACATTGCTGCCACTCAAAAGTCTCGAAGCACTTAAGTGCCAAGCGTGGGGCACACTGTCTGTATCTCTACATATGTGTGTGTGTTACGACTGTGTGTGTGTGTGTGTGCAGTCACTCGATTGAGAGGCGATTAGCGCACAAAACACAAGTGGCATGTTTTGATGATGATCATCAAGCGCGTCTGATTGCCGGCAATCAAATGTTTTTGTATAGGAAATTGTTATGCAGAGGGGGAAGGGTCGGCGGGGGGACAAGTGAAGGCAAAGGGGAGAGGAGGGGGAATGGTAGTGCGGTCTCTAAGACAGACACGCGTAAAAACGCTTTCAAATGGCTTTTCAATTGAGTTGTTAAGCGCTCCCCCGACACACCCCCTTCTCCCACAACAGACCCACCCGCTGTCCCCACCCAACGCTCTGCGTGCTGTGTGCGATGGCGATAATTGAGTTTTATGATTGACACGACAACTTTGCTTTTTAAATTGACATAAATTTCAATATGTCGCACTGCCAACGACCGAGGAACGAGCCCCGAAACACAACTCAGACTCAGCTGAAACCGCAGCGTCATGCGAAATGAGCGAGCAAACGAATGTACTCGCATTGCCCGCCCCGACTCTATTCACAATTCACATATTCACATTCACAATACTCGTACTACCCAACAATTCACAATCCATCGAGCTGCGATCTCTCGCTCGCTGTCCGTGCTCGACTCTCTGTCTCAGCGATAAATTGTGCAATAAATTTCAATTACTGTTATTTCGCTGGCACACACAGAGAATGACAACTTGAATGTGGATATGTTCTCAAAGCAATTTAAAGCAATGCGACAGGCTCATGAAGATACCCTGTAATCGAGGAAATCGATTTAGGTTTTTATATTGTACTGATATGGTAAACCTATACATAACTTAACCTCACTTTTAGTGAGGTTAAAATGAATCTAAGACACATAACCTTTAACTCTCAAAATGGTATAACAAAATAAGGTTAAAACAACTCTGAAATACATACATAAGACTCTTTAAATGGTATACGTTCCAGAGTGAGGTTAAACGAATCTGAAATACATAAACTAAGACTCTAAAATGGGATACTTAAGTGTGGTTAAAACGAATTTAAAATACATAACCCAAAATATTAAAAATTAGAGTAAGGTTGCAACTTCTTGAATATAGTCTTTGATCTATTCTTTCTTATCATTTTCATGACTTTTATTAAATTAAATTCATTTCAAGATATCGATAAGAATCCGAGAAAACGATCTTAAGTATGTTGCTATCAAATCTTAATCTTCTGTTCTTAATACATCGAACATTATTTGGTTTATCATAAATAAAAGTAAAATTCATTACTTACTTTCATAACAAACATTCAACTTGTTAGTTATCCTAAATTAGGTTAAACTAAATTCAATTTCAAGAGATGTAAAACCTATAATATTCCAATATCAAATGTGCAACCAATCGAACACCTATGTATAATATACATTTAATATAATACACATTTAATACATAACATGTTTCTCTTTATATTTCATCCAATTTTCTCTTCCATTTGCCACAACTACACCCCTTGAGGTGAACTCTTCACTTGCAGGGTATTCGAATTGTCAAACCCGCGGGCTGGGCACATAAACTATTTAAGTGGCAGGGTGGGACGGAGGGGATACATAGCAGGCAAAAGCCAAAGAAGTATGCGCACACAAATTGTGATAAATTTTATGTTAAAGTGCATGAAATTATATGGCGACACATTTGGGCACTCATAAATTTTATTTAAACAATTTACAATTGTCATTCGGCAATTGCCTGTTGCCCCGCTCTGCCTCTTTCTCTGTGTGTCTCCCTCCACCCTCTGCGTTTCTCCCTCATTATTGTTACTGCATTTGCCCAATCGTAAATTCAGTCCGTTTTTTGTGTGACTGCGAATTGGGAATTATTTGTATTTTATTGGCAAGTGGAAATAGTTTTTATACAGCAGGGTGTTTCAGTTGTTGCAAAGATGAAAGTAGACTGTAGAGTATTTCTTGTGCCCTCAGGGACTTCTGGTTCCCCAATTCACTTGAAGATAAAAGCGCCACATCAGTTTAAATTAGATTTCTCTTAGCAATCTATTATGGATACACTGTGGATCAATATTTGAGGAAGACTGAATAAATCAGAGCATATTAAATTTCTGCTTGCCTGCACTCGACTTATACGTATTGAGAGGAAGGTGCCCCCAAGTCTTAATCATAATGTGGCGAGGCAACACAAACATTCTCGGCACCCACTCGAATTAAGGCCTACGAGATAGACAAATAAATCACCTTCAGCCATTTCTTTCCACTTGAGAGGGCTCTCTGTGCAGGCACCTTAATAATGCATGAAAGTTAATTGGCTGCCCTCGGACCAGACCGAAACTCAATCAAATTACAACATCAAAGCAAATGTCGCCAGATACTCGTACGAGGTGGGCCCCCTCTCCCACTCTCCCACTCTCTCTCTCTGCCCATACCTAAGCACCTTCTTCATTCCCGATTCTCTCGATGCTCTCCAAGTACTTCACTTGGTTGCCAGTTGCCAGTTGGCTGCCAGTGCCAGACAGCATCGTCATGGTCATGCCGTGGTCTCGTTTCAGTTGCTCTTTCTCTCTCTTGTTCTCTCCATCTCCATCTCTGTCTCTGTCTCCGTCTCTGTCTCCGTCTCTGTCTCCGTCTCTGTCTGTTTCTGTTTCTGTCTGACAACTTACTTTGGCATTTGGCTGTCAACATGCTGTCAGACATTTAAACAATAAATGACCAAACACTTTTCATTATGTTGCTCTTTGCGGTTGCCGTTGCCGTTGCTGCCAGTAGCAGAGTCAGAGCCACAGAGTCGAGAGAAAAGAGATTTGTCGACTGACAGCCAACTGGGGGAAGGAGGAGGAGGCGGAGGGGAAAGGTAGCGGGCTACAGAGTGAGCGAAATTTACTTTGATGCCCACCGACGACTCCGAAATGGACAGAAATGTTGTGCGTGTTGTGCTTCGATTCCCGTGCTAAAGTTTTCGACATGCGTATGCATGATTTAGACCCTGATGTGGGTCAAACAGGCAACCCCCTCCCCACCCCACTCCCCCCTGCAGAGGTCAAAGTTTTACTGCTGTTGCCTGTCATAAAAATGTTGCCAAAATGTTGCTCAGCTCGGCAAATTTGTTGTTGCTGCTGTTGCTGCTGTTGTTGTTGTTGTTTCTGCATGTTGTCAGTGGCGCTGTCCGAGGTCCTTTGTCGGCAACAAATACGAGAACCCATTTCAAAAATGTTGACACCCAGCATAGGGCAATTAAATTCATTTTTCATTCATTTGACTCTCCGCCTGTGCCCGATTCCGATTCCCACTCTGGACACAGTTGGCAGCCCTGTTGAAACCAAGTGACATATTGCGTTGCACTCCACTCCACTCCACTTCAGTCTCTCGTATCCAATTTTCAGCTGAATGAATTTACATTCACCAAATACCTTTTTGTACTTTTATTTAACCAGAACCCGAATTCAATCGCATTTATGGTTTGAATTTGCGTATGACAATCGTATAATGGATTTGCGTGGAAAATTAATTGAATTCATTTGTATAACCATGAATAACTATTAATAATTTGATCTATTTGCACTTGTCATTCATCAATATAGAAATATTTAACTTTTAGCTTATTGCAGTGTCAGTTCATCCAGTTTGTAAAGCGTAATATGTATTCGATTTTCCATTGATGTAGAGATATATATATTGCCAAACTCTTAATAACAGTTTGTTGCACGATTTTAGTATTATTTTTATCTAAATTAAACAAAGTTCTACAGTGTTGAGTAAAATATATAAAATGAAATGAAATGTGATTGTAAATTGAAAATAATAAAGTATTCTCTTTCCACAGTTGCATTAATAAAATTGCTGTCATTCAGTTTATTCAATTTAACTTTTGTTATGATTACTAACTTTACATACAGCATTTTGATGGACATTTTGTGAACTTACCTACATCATATCATATAAACTTATAGCAATCCTAACATAATTCCACATATAATTAACATTTATGACTGCCTAATATATGAGTTATGTCATGAGTTCTCATCATACTTCACTTATTTATTATTTGTTTAGACAACTCTTCAATTCATTCTTGCCTGCCAGACTGCATAGAATTTAAAGGTAGCATTTGAAATGTTTCCCTCGATTTATTACTCCGTTTTCAGCACATTTGCAGTGCATTCAGGAAGATATATGGCAGGCACCTATGTACGTGTGTGTGTGCGTAAGTATTTACTTTATTTGTGGGGTCAGGGAATCCTGCATGTGACTCGTAAATACCTGAACACTCGCACCCGCATCTCCCTCCCCTTCCCCCCGCTGTCGGGCAATGTCAGCGGCATTTAAGTGCCTCTTGGCGAAGAGGGCCGCCTTAATGGACCCTAAACACGTTGTTGGAATTTTTCGGTCGCAATGCCAAGCAAGAGAGAGAGAGACAGACGACCATAAGAACAAATTGCTTCACACACATTAAGAAATTTCCCATTTCGATGCGATACCGAGAAGGGGCTGAGCCCGAAGGGGCCTTTGCCTTTGCCGTTGCGCCCACGACAGGAAGGATCTCTCCTAGCTGTCGGAGCTCGTTTAACCAACAGCAGCGACGGCCATAAATTCTGTTTTATTTATGAGCATTTAATTTTTGTAACATTAATTTAAACATAACTGCCAAAACATAAATTAGCTTCCGTTTCAAACTAATTATGCCGCCTGCTACAGTCACAGCAATGGGCCCGCGCCCCGCTGGCACCCCCCGCTCCACCCCTGTTGCCTCTCTTCGTCGTTGTGGCAATCGCTCAAGCATGAAAATCGTTGACTGCACAAAAGGCAGCCCACATCAGATACACACACACACACACCTAACACACACGCACACACTGCAGCCACAGACGCCCCCGCCACCATAAATTTGAATATATGCATATACCTGTCTCGCTCGCACTACCCAGCACCACGTTGCGTTTTATCTTTTTGGCGGCCCTTCTGTCACTCCATAAGAAAGTTCCCTGACGACGCTGGGAGAGAGTGCAGAGGGAGGGGGGTTGTGGGGAAAGTACCCTAAGTGCCGTTACACATGCATCGCCATGGCATGCATATAAATTTCATCCGTTTGCCGCTGCTCTTTTGAACTGCCATCAAATTAGTTGTTCATCCAAGCAATTAACCAAATGCGCCCCCAGCGCCAAAACTAAAGTGGCACCAAGATCAGGGCTGCACAACCAGACACGGCAGACAAAACGATCTGTCCAAGGGAATCAAGAGGGAGAAACTTCTTGTAGATAAAAAGAAAGAAGATTTATTATAGTTTTTAGAGATTTGGGCATCAGATTTAAAGAGCAGAGAACTATGGGAAAATTGAGACAGGACTTGATAATATTTCTTGATTAAAATTAGAGATTATAAAATGCATTTAACAGTATTGAAAGCACTAATACATATATATATTTAATAATAATGCATCTTTATAGTATTGTATTAAAGAGAGAAAAGTGAAGATCATATTTAATAATATATTTCATTTAAACTTCAGATTAACATGTACTTAGTACACATTATATTCATACTCTTACTGCATATTCAGTATCTTCATAACTTCTTTATCTATCTAGGTCTATTGTAGCAGCGTTTCCAACACTGATAATTATCGAGCGGCACAAAACTATAGGCATCCTCTCCCTCTCTTCTCTACTTTGCCAGTGCAGGCCGAACTCTTTTTCTTGTGTATATTCAAATCAATTTTAATAAACATATAATATCGATAGGTTCCACTCGCTTCAATAAATCAACAATCCAAACACTACAAAGATACTATTTACGCAAGTTCGCAACACTTTCCGCGCTGCTAAAAAGGCGACAGATCTGAAATTACTTTATAACTATTTAAACACAATTATTCATTACCACAAACACTCTTAGCCCAGGCTCAGCCATAAATCGCCTCGCCTTGAGTCGAGTGGACAGTTCTGGCTTGGCGTGGCGTAGCGTGGCTTGGCTTGGTTTACGGCAGCCCTGGCGAAAAGAGCCGAAAACACGCCAACATAATAATCATAAATATATCAGACAGCTAACTTTTGGCTGGCATAATAAAATCCAATTAAAAACCAAAGAAAACAATGTTTACGACCTGACAGCGTGCACTCGCTGGGCACAGATGGGGTAAGTGTGGGGGCGAAGGAGGGTGGCGGCTGTCGGGTGCTTTGGGCTGAAAAGGGCTGACTCGACTCGATTGCGTTGAGTTATGTTAATGGCGCTGTCTGCGCCCACAAAGTGGACCAATGTTGTTATGGATCTGGCGCTTTAATGTCTACATCCTCCAAGATGCATTTCACAACAGCTGCTGGGTGAGCAGGGAAGGAACAAAGCAAGGAGTGGGGAGTGTGAGGGCAACTCATTATGAAGCACCGGTAGCCCCAAACATGCAACTTCAACGGCAACAATAATTCTCCAGCTAACACCAAATAATTCACAGCCCCAGAACGACAAACAGCTGAGCTCCAGTTCGCTATCCACTCTGCCCTCTCTCTACCCCCTCTCTGCCCCCTCTGCTTGTCTACGCCACTGCCACAAGCTCTGCCAAGTGTCAGCGTAAATCTTAAAATTCACGAAGCAGAAAGTGTTGCCTTTGTGGCAATTGACTTGCCCGGCAGCAGTTGGCAGCGAGAGGTCTCCACTGCGACTCGCCTTGTAACTAGCATAGCTCTTTGTTATTGTTGTTGTTCTTCTTCTTCTTGTTGTTGTTGCTCCCTTTTGTTGTTGTTGTCGGTGGGTGTCGTGCGATACGCTCACCCACCATCACCATCGCTGTCTGGGCGGTGTCCCAGTCTCGCATTCACAGGGCTTGCACTTTATTATTTATGGCTGTCGGTTTGAGTACGAATTCATTTTATTTATGAAGCAAGTCAGCCAAGCGGCCAACCAAACCAAGCCAAAACAGCCAAAGCAAGCCAAAAACAGCCAACTGTGCCCGCTCTCTCAACAATTTCAAAATTTGTTTTCCTCAAAGAAAAGCTGCGGCACACAAAGAAAAGGGCGTCCACAGCGTCGGTGTGGGTGCCTTGCCATGAGGCTACCATGGAGTGCAGAGCAGAGTTCAGTCTCAAAAGGATTAGCATTGATATATAGTGCGGCGATTTGGGGAACATTTTGACAGAGTATGAAAAATATATTAGGATGACTTGAAGTAAAGTTATGATGGGATTTCTGGAGAATGGGTGAAGTTTTTTGAAAATCATTCTACAAATATTTTAGGGAGTGGTGACTCCATTTTACTACCTCATAAAGGGGCTGAATTAGTTTATAGTGAAGTAAGGAAATCTGAATTATTCTGTGAAGTGCAGATAAAAGATCATACCTATTAGGATATACAATGATATAGTATAGCTATTATGGGAAACCTTTAAAATAGTATACAAAATACTTAGGATTAAATTTCTTGGAAACAGAGAATTGTTGTGTTGAAATCATCTTATAAATAGTTTCGTCAGTTAATGAGAGTAATATAGTTTAGCGCTGTGTAATTAATGAAAGCAGAGTTATACAGAGGAACAAACCAGTCCGAATGGGATATACGGTGATATAGTCTAGCAATCCAGCATATATGTACTTGACCTGTAGTCAAGTCTTAGACGAAGCAAGAAGGTTCTTATATAATGATATATTATGATTTAAGCAGAACATTATATGATATCTATCTATTAGTAATGAAATAAAGAAAGTTACAATTATTAAGAGTTATATTTTATATTTGTTATATTATATTCCGTTATATTGCCACGCACAAATTACTCTTATTCATTCCACTGTGCTTCACCCTGCGTAGACGCCTCGAGGTATGCAATGCGATGCCATAGCCTCCGACACTTGGACCACGACTCCGAGGCTCTTTTGAGCTTTCGTTCTATATCTGTACCTGCCTCCCTCTCTCGCTCTGCGTCGCTGTGGCCACTTGGCCAGGCCATTTGGCTCGGCTAGTTACGTACGTAGCAATTTTCGTGTCGGCTAATTAGCTTTGGGTGTATTGTTTATAAATTTATGACGCATGTTAAATGGGTTTAATTAATTTATGGCTCTTTGAGCCCGACTGCACTGGATAGGGCCAGGTCGTAG
The DNA here is from genome assembly GCA_018903675.1 of Zaprionus capensis. Lineage (NCBI taxonomy): Eukaryota > Metazoa > Arthropoda > Insecta > Diptera > Drosophilidae > Zaprionus > Zaprionus capensis. Next base: position 1,369,174 of record JAEIFN010000040.1, on the reverse strand, counting down.
GAGTCCAAGATGGCAATCGGGCTGTGGGGTAGTCGGGGCAGACTGTTTAAGCTGCGGCCAATTGAATTTTTGCCTTTGAATTATGTTAATGCTCGAGTTCGTGCTTATGAGTTGCGGTCATTAGGAGTGTGTGTACTACATGTTAATTGGGTTACCCTCGCGACAGACCCCAGATGATGTTGTAGATGGTGGCGATGACGATGATGATGATGACGATGATGGTGATGGGGGAGAAAGCCATCAGCCGCGTCAATTAAAAACGAAAACTCAACTCACTTATCACCTTCAGGATCAGCTGCGTCCGCTTGGCACCCCCCGCTGTTGCAGACATCTCTATTATGATCGGAGGAAATGCAACCCCCAAACATGACGATTATTCACATTTATGCTTATTTTATTCAAATGGCCCTTTCACATTTCACGGCACTCTAAATTACTCAATTGAAAACCGTTGCATATACTCTACAATTTGGGGTGAAGTTGGTTTATAGATGAGCCTGTTAAATAAAAGTTATTTGAAGATTTTAAAAGCGTAACATTAAAAATGAAATTGATATATATCCAGTGAATATAATAAGGTATTTACCTTAATCCTTATACAGCTGTAGACAATTATATTTATTATACTTTTATTAGGTATTTCTAAGTTTTCGTTCTCGTTTATAATACGAAAATATTACAGTAAATATAAATGAAAAATAATATACTTAAAAGTCCTAAGACCAACAACTTTTATATATATGTATATGTTAAATGCAGTAAAGAAACGTTTTTCATTTTATAATAATAAATATTAATATTTGATACATTAACATTACTATTAGTACATTAAATAAGTCGCTTAGTAATGTACATAAGTTAAACAAATATTTATTTAATATTTCTATTATATTTTTTGTATTCACAATTTAAGTTAAATATGTGAACTATATATCAGTATTGTATATTATTGTAAAAAAATATATACATAGCTAAAAACTATATATTTTCAAAACTATTTAAAATATTTATTTTTATTTTTTTATAAAAAAATATAAATATATTTTTGTATAAAAGGGCCAAACATTGATTCAGTTAGTAAATTTTAACTAAAAGTATTCGACTTTATTAAACAAATGAATACGAGTATTACAAAAGTAATTCAATGCAATCATTTATTTAACTAATAAAAAAAGTTTAATAAAATAAAAATACATAAATTTTAAATTTTTATATGGGCTTATAGTTTTGAAAATGTATTTAAAATTAAATCTACTTAATATCTAATTTACTATCTCTCTATGTCTAAAAGAGCATTCGCAATTCGTCTTAAGCTTCTCTCCTGTTTCGCTTTTCGGTTTTTTATTGTCGTCATCATCACCGTCGCCGTCGCACCCAGGCGCCAGGGTCGAAATGATCAATGGCCGCTAATTAGTGTGTCCTCTCTCTCTTGGAAAGTTTACACATGCTCCCAGCGGGTCTGTGGCCCACGGGCAGCGGGGGTATTCGGTTACAAGTGTCGTCTGTGCCAGGCTCACTCTCGCTCTTACTCTCTGCCTCTCCCTCCCTCTCCCTTCCGCTGTCTCTGTCACTCTGCGACTCTGGACTCCCCACTGTGGGCCGCAGGTCATTTATTATTTCTGCTGCTGCTGCTGCTGCTGTTGCTGGCGGGGCTTGAATTTCAATCATTTTGTAGCTGTGCTGCGTCGATTAAAAATTGCGATAATGTCCGACATGGCGACAAAGTTTCGGAGCTGCGCCTACTGTCTGTCTCCGCCAGGCCAGCCCCGACTCGGTAGGGACTCCGCCGCGGCCTGTCTGCAGTTTGTCAATATGTCGCCAGAGTCAGAGGCAGAGCCAGCGAAGGCTTATCTGCACTTGGCTGCCAGTAAATTATGTTTTATCTGCATCAGTGGGTCATGTTCCCTGGATCGCGTCTCTCTCTCTCCCTCCTCCCACAGAAATGCATAAGTATTTTGGACAATGGATAACTACGCCGGTCACTTTGATTGATGAGCCCAGCGCGCTAATGAGCAGCAATTAATAAAGTCATGGACTCAGTTGACCACAGGCTACAGGGTTGCAAGGGTCAGCGTACTCGGCGGTGTCCAGTTGATTAATGCCCAGCACGATAATGAGGTTTTGACTCGAGCTCAGACTTGGCATTCGTTTTTCGGTTTGTTTAGACTAGGCCTAATGCCACTTGATGGATAGATCTGTCCCCCCAGAGAGGGTGCAATCGTATTATAAACGAGCTTCATATGCAGAGTGCACTTGCCACAGATAAGAGCGAGAGGAACTCTGGCAGTCTTGCTTATACTGCAGGTAACAGCTGAGTTTCTATATATCTTTATATATCCATATCTTAAGCTGCAGTTCTCGGGATACAAAACTCTGCTATCGCTGTTTACTTCCGATCCACACAAGCAAAGACAGAGAGGGAGAGAGAGAGAGGGAGAGCGGAGGCAATATTTGATGTTTAATCATTGTAAACTGTCGACGAGGAAATTTCCAAGAATTCGTCATAATTAGGGAGGAAGAGCTGGAGAACCGTGGAGGGGGGCGCAGGCAATGCGTGGGCGTGTTAGTTGCCAGCACTTTGAAGTTGCCGCCGCGCATTGGCAGCCGCCTGTTCACCTAATTATCACACTATTTGAGGCATCATAAAGTAGACGCGGAGTAGGAAATCGTTGGTGGGGGGAGGGAAGCGACAGGGCTGGCAAACTGTGTGTGTGGCTAAAAACAAATAAGTTGGCCCTCGAGCCTGGGTGCGTAGCTTGTCTACTCCATAAAAACTGAAAATAGGCGAAATAAATAAATAATCGAAACAGAAACAGACACACAGAGAGAGAGAGAGAGAAAGACAGAGAGAGACAAAGAGAGAGAGAGTGAACTGCAATGTAAATGAAATGTGCAGCCAGAGAGAGATATATCCACGTTCCGTTCCATTCCCAATCTGTACACGATTCCGTATGGTTCGTTATGTCGTTCCTCTGGTGCGCATCATAAAGTCATAAAAGTGTGAAAAGCGCGCTAGAGATCAAAGAACCAATGTTCTTCTCCTTCTCCTTCTCTTCTTGTTGTTGCTTTTGATTATCGCAGTCGTTGGCACACTGTAAAGTAGTGCCCAAATATTCCCGGAACATATTTGTAATGCATTGAAAGCGCACTAAACTGCTAGAAAAACCTCTTAAATGACTTTTACGATATCATTTTCACATTAAATTGAAAAATCTCATTGTTTTCCAGCCTAAAATATTTATTGGAATGAATTGAAAGACAATTGAAGAAAAATATATAATAGGAAATAGAATGGAATAGAGACTTTATTTTAGAATTAGATTTTGAATGGAATAAAATAGAATAGAATATAGAATAAAATATAGAAAAGGATATAAAAAAGGATGTATAATTCCAGATATACAATATAACTATAACTATATACAGAATATAACTTAAAATAGAATAATAAATAACTTAATGGAGTGAAGAATTAAGAATGGAATATACGAATAGTAGAATATAATAAAATATAAATATAATAGAAAATGTATAGAATAAAGAATGGAATACAGAAGTGAATAGACTATCGAACAAAATATAGAATAGACTATAGAGGTTACCAATTTACATATATCGCAGTAATAAAAATTAAATGAAATACAACTTCTTAAGAATTTGAAATGTGTATAAAAATATTTGATTTAGCGAACTCTGATTATAAACTTACCCTATTTCCAGAGTTGCTAATTTAATTATTAATTAAAGGTGGCAAATGTAGTCAATTAAAATATATAAAAGCTGATATTAGTTTTACCAACTTGGGAGTTTTTCGATAATTTAAAGATGTTTAATGCATTTTAAACTAAATTATATATCTGATATAAATATTTATTTACACACATATGTGCACACTCGTATATATGTTTGTATATATGCATTGCTATGGAGCGACTGAAAAACCTCGTGATTTGAAGGCAATTCGCGATTCTCTAACTGAATTACTTTGGGAGGCTATCATTAATTCTCGCTAGAGCCGCCAAATTAGCAGTCAGTTACATCCGCTTTGTGGGCGTCAAGTTTGCAACTGGAATCTGCCCCAAGTCCGGCAATTGGTAGTTGCAATTCACACACACAGACACACACACACACACAAAGAAACTCTCGAACACGTTGCACATGCAAACTAATAAATTTCATTGATGTGTCTATTTTCGGTTGGCCTGGCCTAGCACCGCCCTCCCACCACAGCCAACACCCTCTTTCCTATGCCCCCTACCCTCTCCTCTTGCTGCTGTCCCTGTGAAACCTTCAAGTGCTGCAACGGAAGCAATTTGTAGCTACAAGCTGTAATTTCTATGCGGTTCCACGCCGTTCTCCCTCTCCCCCTGCTCCACAACTTGTTCTGCCGCCGCCTAAAAGACGTCGATAATTCTTAAGCAACGGCGCGAGAATCGGAAAAGTAAAAGCGTGCAAATTTTCACCGAGTCCGCAAGGCACTTGCCACAAGGCTGCGCGGCAGCTCGACGCTCGAGAGACTCGCAGCAATTGCAGCCCATTTTATTTAACCCTTTTTATGGCCTCATTATGGCCGGGGTAGGTCGCACACAGACAACATATATCTCCTGGCGGGGCGGGGCGGAGCGTGCAAATGAGGGCGCAACACGCGGAAATGAGGCTAGGAATCAAGCAAATAAATGTTTTATAAAATGTTCGCGGCACACACAAAGTAAGTAGCGAAATTTCCAGCACTTCTCCGGACCCATTAAAATGAAATTTATTGTCCGCAATGTTTTATGGTTTTCGAAAATTTCCAACCAGGCAGCTTTACTTGGCAATTTGCTGGAAAATCGGTAAAGTCGCGAGACCAACTGGCAGTGGTAGTGCAGATACAGACAAACATACATGAAGGTACTTTATCTTCCCACTTCTATTAGATGTTGTAGTTATATAAGAGAGATAGAGAGAAGAAGAGTGTTGTAGAATAGATTTGAAACAGTTTAGCAATATTGCCATCCCTTTTCAATATCTATTTCATTTTTATAGCTATACCAGGAGGGTGTTTTCCCATAAAGCTTTATGCATATTCGATAAGATATTACTCAGCTTTTTATGAAGGTACTTTTTGGAGTATAGCTAAAGTTACAAAACAAACCAGAAGTTTCTACAAGTTTTGTTTTCTTGAATTGATTTTTTTTTACTCTAATTGATAAAGTATTTTAAGCATTAATTTAGATAGTATTCCCATTCTGTTCTTTATCTGATCAAGTTATATTTAATGTGCTTTTAGAGAAAGAAAGTTAGAGATTGATAGATCAACTTAAGTCTCCGATAACAGAGAGTCTGTCTGGAGGTTGTGTCTCTCTCTCTCCATCTTTATCTGCATCTCTTTCACTATCTCTGTCTGGCTGTGACTCGCGTCATGTCTCGGAAATCTCAGACTGCCATTCATAATTCGAGCGAAAGGGAAAGTTCGAGCGCGGGAAATTAATAGCGGGCAAAACTTTCAGAGGAGTCAGCTCCAGTTTAACAGCATCAACAGCTTCCCGGGCAGCTATCAGCCATGCCAAGCCCCCTCAGCTCCTTCCCCTGCGCCCCCCTTGTCTGGTTTCCTCTGCAGACGCGCAAGTTGAGGCCATAAATTGCGAGGCGCAACGCAAAATAACCGAAAAATGCAAGACAAGCTCTGCAGCGGCAACCAGGAGGCTCTTTAGCGCGTTGCTAGTGGAAGTGGAAGTGGAGCATATTCCATGGACGGGGGTAGGTGAGGGAGGGGGAAGGGGGCCTGGCTGTGCGATATCTAGCGCACTTTCAGCGCAACGATAAATTTCCAAGGCGAAATGTGTAAATTATAAATACGAGCAATTATTTTAACTCTACTTAACAAATTACCATGCCATAGCATATGGGGCAAAAGGTATAAATTACCGACTTTTACGACTTGCGGAAATTGTATGGCGACGACGGCGACGATACCAGGTTGTATGTGCCTGTGTGTGTGTGTGTGAGTGTGCGAAAGTCAGTTTAATTGTGTGTGTAGGTGATTATGCTTAATTGTGTGTATGTCAGAGGCGTCGACGTCGTCGGCGGTCTGCTCGAGAACCAGCAACGGTTACTGCTTCCTGTGTGTCACCTACCCTGCTCCCTCCCATTCCCTTTCCCCCCTTCTCTGCTGTGGTGTGGTGTAAAACTTTTCGAATCAACTTTTAAGCAGCCCAAATGACTTTGTGGCCATTTTACTCGTGTCTGCAGGTCACACACTCGACAGCAAAAGGTCCTGGTGGTGGAAGTGGGGAGAGGGGGTACCGGGAGAACTTCCCCACTTGATAACTTGATAACTTGTGTACTGCGCAGCACATGCGTGAAAAGGTTGCCGAGCTCAGCGTTTAATTGCAACATCTCTCGGTTTTAAGCTTTTTCGCAAGGGATTTGTAGAGCTCGAGAAGGTAGCAACAGATACACTCAGCGACATAAAAAAAGCCGCACTGAAATTTTTCACGTATTTTGTAGTTTGCGTTCCTGGGGTTTTTCAAAAATTATTCTTTTGGTCTAATTTAATTTTTTAGAGGTAGTTAGTATATTTTTAAACATAATTGCATACCAAATATTTTGGTAGACAAGTAACATGATTGGAAATTATTTTTTTTCCCGTGCCCTTTTTAGTTTGCTAAGTTTTTGCCAGTACGACAATATTCAGTAAATTAATTTTATAAATCATACAAAAATTTTTATTCAACAAATGATAATTTTTTCCATTGATATTCTTCATAAGTGAGTTACATATGCAAAGTTCTTAGCGAAGGAATATTAATATAATACGAGTGAGAGCAAGTGAGATATTTGCAGGTTATGTTTGGATTAGTCACGATGGCAATGTAGGAATGTGTAAATAAATACAAATCTATGAAAATAAGAGATTAGAGTGTTTTATAAATAAATAATAAATGCGCATTCCTTTGAGCTGTAAACCAAGTAAACAGTGCCTACAATAATAGAGGGTGTGCTTTTAAGGGACTCATGAATCGTAATACAATTTGATAGTATAGTTGAAATTTGAATATTCTTCTGATTAATATTATATATTGTTTGCACTGAATAAAAATAACAATATACCGGAGTATACATCTAAATCAATGAATATTAAGTGCGAAAACTACAGTAGAGTGTGCCCGACTGTGATACTGTTGCTACCCACCAAGTTAAAACGATTTCTTAAATATTCAAATTGTGTTGCATACTTTGCAGGGGCAGTACCTCTTTTAATTAAGTACCATTATAACTTGTCTGTTAATTATCCGATTGCAACCAGATTACTTTTGAACAGTGATAGTTATTGCGTGTTAGTTATTTATTGAAGTGAAAATGTATTTTGCAAACTGTTAATAGTAAAGGATCATCATAATATAATCAACTTATCAATCTTTAATAATTTTAAGCATTATGTCATTTTTATATAGCGCAGCTTGACTTTGGTATGAGATAGGGAGAAATCAACAGAGTTTTTTATTTTGGGAAAGAAACATCTGAATCAGCAGCGCGGCAGATTAATGATGATTACTCAAGTATGAATAATTCACGTGGAAGAGGGCGCAATTCATTATCAGATCTGTATACAGAACGCCCTCTCTGCCGTCTCTCTCTGCCTCAGGCGATTATAATGAGTCGTGGATTGCGACAGCTGCATTCATAGCCAAAGTTGTAAGTTATGTTAACGAAATGCGCTTTGGATTTGCCTTCGGCTTCGGCTTTGGCCCTTTTCTTTTCCACTTTGGGTCTCGGTTCATACTCTTTTTATTTTTGCACTGTCTTCGATGTCGTTTACACTGCGCAAAAATGTTTGGCGCAGCAATCCAAGTGAGGGGGGGAAGGCGGTCGTGCAAAAATAATTTATGGAGAGCATCAACAACCCTAAGAGCTGGGGCTGCAATGATAGATGGCGTGCCAGAATGTCTGGCGTGGCCTGGCAACCATGGCCGGGCAAAGGCGAGGCGAGGCGAAGTTAACCCAAAACCCAAAATATGCTGCGGGCGATATATTTCTCGCACTCACTGTCATCGCGATGCGGCTGTCGAGAGTGCAAGTGAGGAGAGACAGCTAGGCAGCAGAAGCAAGAGAAAAAGAGAGAGGGAAAGACAGTGAGAGAGAGATAGAGATGCCCAGTACTTTCAAATTGAAATGTCGTTTCGGCTGGCGCTAGAATTTTTCATTGCCAATTTCTGGGCACAAACAGAGAACACTGGGGCAACCAGTGTGAAGGGTAAGGGGTGTGCGAACTCCGCTTGGCAGGAGCTGCCAAGGGCTGCCATATTTCTGCCATATTTCTCGAGAGCCAACACAAATGTCACATCAATCTTGTGACCAGTGTTGCGTAAGAAGTAAAGAAAATATTCATTTTGCTTTGGCCCCCAAAAATGAATCAACTTTCGCACTCGACCCCGACTTTCCCTCTCCCCCTTCCGCGTGCTGCATGCAAAATGATTAATGACCTCAACATGTTGTGCGAATTTCAAATGAAGAAAGCGAAGTGTAGACTTCGCACACACAGAGTACAGTGTACACTGTATATATGCATATGGATTGGGAATGACTATAGTTTGCGAATACGAATTGAATGAACCTTAATTGAACGAGAAATGGAATCACAGCGAAGTAAAAGAACGATTCATTATGTTTTCAACTGATTGATGATTCTGTTTTGCTCTGTTTACTTTTTTTTATATATAATTTTGCATAGTTTACAACTCATCAGTGAATTCCAAATGTGAGTTTTTTGTGCCAATGGAGACAATGGTAACCGTGACATATCATACTGGAGATGTTATGTGGATCGCCGCAACATAACATCTCTATTATGTTGTTACGGCTATCACAGTCAGTTATCAGGTTTATATTTTTGTTACTTGATTTTTTTCTTAGTATTCCGTATTGTGCTTCTTCTAACAGTAATCCGATGTTCAGATTGCCTAGGCCTTTGATTTTCATTCTCTTTATTATCTTTATTCTCTTTATAATCTCTTCGCCTCTCTTCCTCTGCCTTAGTCTTCAATTTATCATAATCTTCTTTTGCTTTTTTATCTAGATCATCTACCTTACTTTTCGTTCTCCTATACTCATTCTCGGCTCTTCGTTTATCTTCAGCTATCTTTCTTTTTGCCTCCTCATACTCTGCTGCGGCTTTTTTCTTATCATCATTTGCTTTTCGTCTAGCAGCATCAACATCATTTTGGATTTTTCTCTTGTGATCATCTATTTGATCTCTTGTTTTATCATACTCTGCCTCAGCTCTTCTTTTATCCTGTTCTACCTTTCTTTTTGCATCTTCAAAATCTGCTTCGGCCCTTTTCGTTTCTTCATAGGCCCTCTTTTTGGCATGATCAAGCTCATCATCGGCTTTTTTCTTTTCCTCTTGTGCCCTCCATCTTGCATGGTCAACCTGTTCTTGGTACTTTTTCTTTTGTTCTATTCCCTTGTCTTGTATATGTTCAAAATCTTCTACCGTTCTCTTGGGCCTTGATCTGAATTTATTTTTTATAGATTCCCAAAGCCCCATTTTTGCATATTTGTGTTGTTTTTATTTTTTTTTTTTTGGAACACTGATGATTTGCAAAACGGCCTAAAGGTGCTTTTTTTTTGATGCACAATTTTTGAATGTCGATAGGTATTACATATTTGTATATGACATATGTAGTAATTGTCTATGATGTAGTTGTATATGATAAATGTAGCCTACTTCGACCCAATGTTATTATTGCAGGTATTCCATGACACAATATGGCTATATTCAAATTGGGATAACATAAAGTTAAGTAGGAATAAAGCTGGAAAAATCGATATGGTCTTTACTTTATATCGGTACTATAAATATTACTAACTTATCATTGATTGTGATCACTTGATCTCAAATTTGTGTTAAGTTATGTAGGTATAACTATTCTCATATACCATATGTATATTTAATTATACGTTCTTATAGCTTATAACACCATAACAGAAAAGCTGTAGAAGCTTTAGAAATTCGTCATGAACTGTTAGATATTGTGTTCCTTTTTTTAGAATTTTATTTTCTCTGTGTATTCTGTTTGAATGCATTTAAATTTTTAAAACAATGGGTTTATAATTTATATATTATAATTTATATATATTTATATTTATAAAACATAAAAGTGGCTTTTTTCATTAATTTAACAGAAACTCTAACCTTAGTTCTTCTCGCAAAAAGGCGTTCAAGGCTGTTCCAGTGCAAAATGACTTCAGATAAATTTCTTAGATTGAGTGTACCCACTTTCAAACACAACGCATAGGTGCAGGGTACAATAAAACAGCAATTAAGAGTTGCTCAAATTTATTTGCCAAATCGAGCATTGTTTGTTTAATATGACAGAGTGCAAAAGGTCGAATAATGTTCGCATGTTGCGATATCGTTGCCTTCTTTGGCGGGTTGCCACCTGCCTGCCGATGCTGCCTGCGCCTCAAGCTGTGGGGCAAGTGCAAAAGGGGGCAACATGACGTCGTTCAGCTTATAAAAATTTCGCGATTGAAGGCGCACAGAGTTGCCGCAGACAGCAAACGGCAATGCCGACAGCTGTTGGAATACCCTGCACACCATATCACAATCCGAGGGGTATCTCAGCGCAGAGTGAGAGTGGCAGCTCAGTCGCGTGGCAGAGTATCTACAGGTGCGCTCACTTGCCACATGTTGCCGGCAACTGCAACTGCAACACATGTTGCTGTCGGCATCGTCGAACATGTTGTCGTCGTGCTGCATGCGGCGTTTCTTGTCGCTGATTAGCATCGCCATCGCCATCGTCGCTCGTGTCAGCGCGATAAGGTCTCAGCTCTTCACTCCCCACTCCCCACTCTCCTTCCCCCTTCTCCCCCATGGCAACTCTTTGCTCTCCACGCGCAGCTCTTCGCTCGTGTTGCATTGCAGCTTGCATCGATTGCGCTGCCACAAATCATTGCCAAACATGCTTTTTATTACGCGGCCTCCGGTACCTGCAACAAGGTGTGGCTTCTCTTGCCCCATCTGGAAGCCGAGCTAACTCCCTGACTGAGTTTCACACATGTGAGCTCGTGTTATGCGACTTACAATTAATAAAATAGCCAAAGATTTATGCAGTTTCTCTCGCGGTAAATAATGGTCGCCTATACAGTAGGTCGCTTACTTTACAGGGTATTCGACTGTTCCCAACCTCATTCTCGACTTATGTTAGGGGAATATGCCTTTAAAGCCAACGTTAACTTGCTTTATCATTGTGTTGCTGCATCAAGAGTACAATCGGATTATTTTAATATATGATAAAGATCATTTTTGTGAATGAACCTTTAGTTATTCTAAGAGGTGCAACTAAACTTTACAAAGTTAACTAAACAAGTCACAAGTCTACAGGTTAAATATAATAGGAAACTAACACTTAAGGCTAAAAACTACCTATAACATTCTTACATTAAATAAATAATTAATTAAATATTATTAATTAATTAAATTATTAATTCATTTCTTAAACTTCTAAAGACTAAGATCTACTTATCCTTAGAGTTTATCAATTTCATTCTCACATTTCTCTAGCTTATCAAGACTCTTAGATCTACTTAGTTATCAAATAAAATGTAGATAGTATTTATCAATTAAATGGCACATTAACATATCAGTGAAGTATATCCTACTTTATTCCATATTTATAAATATAGTCACTTAAAAATCACAGAATATATTCAGCTATATTCAAGATATATCTTTAAGGCAACCCGCATAACAAAGTGCTCGACCGCTGATCTCCTCTCGATGCAATCAGAGGTTATGCACACACAATCTTTATATGATATATTGTGTGTATATATATCAATTTCAGTGGGGCAACCTAACGAGAAAGCTCCCCGCTGGGATATCGCATGAGGCACCCCGCCTTCTACCTGCCACTGCAGTGGGACAGCCCCACTGAGCAGCTGCAGCTGCAATGATGCGATGGCACGTCCAAGTCTCCTCCCCACTGCATCCTCCACCATCCCAAGCGGGTCTCATTAGCTGCTGCATTCGATGACGCCAAACAAGCCACTTAATTTAAATTTAAATGTTTACTTCTCGCTTTGCGTGTGGGGCAAAGTATTTTGTCTTCGTTGCCCCTCCCCCTGTCGATCCCTACCCCGAATCTTTCTCTCTCCGAGTCTGTCGCCCTGTCACGGCATGTCAAGATTTATTTTCGGTATTCCATGGGCCACTAAAACGCGCTGTCAGCGCAGCAGTTGCCGCCATACGTTGCCGGGTCCTTTCCACACAGCGACAGCTACATTAGCGTCTGGTGGTGGTCTTCCCCTCTGCCCCTCCCCGCTCCATCGGACCCACTCGACGGTGCACTTGACACCCGAAATTGATGCGCCACAGCGCGTTGCAACCCACATTAATTAGGCAAAATATTGACACGGCGACATGTGGTGTGGCTATTGATTTGTGCGTGCTCTGTCTTTAATCGGTCAGTGGTTAATGGATTACTATGGAACTATGTATGTTTGAGGATCATAATTTTCTGGGCCGGCTCGGGCCGAACTAGGTGCCATCTGGAGGCATCGCCTTGTGTCTGGCGCAACTCTTGAACGGACTGACGCGCAGCAACATCTGCAGCATGGCCCCATAGCGCAGACTACCTTCCTTATCTGCAAACAGATCGAGAATATATATGTATATATGGAGTAAGCTTACCCCCCCTTGGCACACTCACCTTCAGCTGACTTACTCGGAGTCTTCAGGCTTTCCTTGTTCGACTCGATGCAGAGCGAAATGTGTTTTGTACTTTGGGATTTTTTGATTTTGGGAGAGACTCTTGGCTCCGCATCCACGCGGGATTGTGCTGTAAGAGCCATAAGGAGAAAAGAGAGAGTCTCAATGGAGAATTTCAATTCAAGTGCAGGCATTGCGAACCGATTGTACTAAGCATTATCCTTACCCACGTCTCGCTTGCCCGATTTGGATTTGCTTCCGACTCTCTTCGACTCCGTGCTGATCTTCAGTGACTTGACTTGCCCAGTGCGACCTTCTGGCTTATCGTCGTTCCCCCAGAGAGACAGTTCTGCGAAAGAAGGGGATGATGTTGAGCCGGGCGTGTACAACAATTTCGATTCATTTCTGTTGTTCTGACGCGCACAACTTTCCGAAGTCTTCTTCAGCTGCATCCAATTCTTCTGCAGCATGTTGCCCTCGACAATGAGACTCTCGTAGCCATTGAGCAGGCGCCGCACATCCACCCCAGCCAGCTCCTGTGGCATAGTCTGATCGTTGAACTGTCGCGATGTCTGTCGCAGATCCTCAAAGCGGCGAATCAACTGCTTGATATTGCCGACGCTCTCCCTACCCTCGACCGGCCTCTGCTCCGACTCCTCCTCGTTCTCGATCGACTGCACTGAAGTCGCTGCCTTCGTTGGGATCCTCACTTCATCCGGACTGATGTGGCGCAATATTTCGGCCGTCTCCTCCATGAACGTCACCTGGCGCTTGCGCAACTCACGCAGACGCTCCTTCAGTTCGTCCAGGTAGGCCAGTTGCTGGCAGGTGGGCTGCTTGCCGGCCATAGTGATTCTCAACATGAATTTTGATTGCACTTCTTCTTCACTGGTGCACTGGAGCACGTTTGAGTTTGTGAGAGAAGCGGAAGGTGTTCGGATTTGAATGGAATGTGAAATGAAAATGGAAATCAAAGCTGAAATATAAATGCCGAGTGCCTTATGTAGTCAGGCAACTGTGGGAGAATGTGTCAGGTCAACAAACAATTCAAAGGGAATCAATTTCACTTGACAAGTTATACAAATTTTCATATTTTGTACTCTTCAACTTAGTCAGAATGCTGAAAAGAATCGATTTAGCTTTGTCTGTTTGTATGAACGCGCCAATCTCTGTTAGTTTTAGGGCTAGAGACGACAAATTTGGAATGAAGCTTTCTTTTAACTGTAGGTAAATAAAGTTTACTTCAATTTTGAGATGCCATTCACACCGTCACTAGAAATCGCCATTTAGACTTTCGTATTTCTCAGGTATTTCTCAGCATAGTATGAAGGTCTTTTTAGTCTCTTTTATGGATTGCTTCATGAATTTACCTACACATATTTTAAATCTCTTATCCACAACGGTCTATACATGCAAATTTAGAATACTACAAAATCAATTAAATTGATAGCACTACCAAAATATGAAGGCAGAATATGCAAATGTTTACTCATTCTAAGTTCTTCATGAAAGTGCATTTACTTCTGAAAATTAACTGAATTTTAAGATTATTAGTTAAGATACCATAAATGTTACTATAAATTATTTCATATATCCTTTGAATACTGAGAGTTGAAAGAGTATTCAAAGACCTCTAGTCAAAGTTACCCTACCTCTGTTCCATCTCTCTCGCCGTTCCGCCCTCCCCAACCTGAGCCATTTTATGAGCCTCCAAATTGAGATATCGCATGCAATTCAAAATGCCGAGTGAGTTGTAAGCGAATTGCGCGAACAATGGCGATCTCGGTCGGCGCTACGAGGAGCAGGACAGGGCAGACAGATAGACTCACCCAGAGCTTACATAGCTTTCGTTTAGGCGGACGCTGGATGGGCTGCGGGGCTCAGTAGTTGATGGTTAGTGTGGAGGGGGGTCAAGTTTGGAATTTCACGAGCAAAACGTGCGGCTGCCGCCTACCACAGCTTGCGAAGAAGTGACAGGAATTGCGGAACCCCTACCCAGTGTGCCGGCCATGGTAGCTGCTGCTGCTGTTGATTTCACCTGAGGTGAGTTTACCCCGCCTCCTTCTCCTCCTCCTCCTGCTGCACTGGCCAATTGTTGTTTCATATTTTAATGCCTTTTTGAGTCGGTGGGCGTGCTACGACACGATTCTGCTGCCCGATAAGCTGTTATTTTTATGTGCCGCCAGATCGGTTTAGTAGGCACAGCTAGGTACCTCGGGTACTCGAGGTGTCTCGCCCGGCTCCGCTTGGCTAGGTGTGGGCTGGCCCGCGACTTAAAGAAGTTGAAATTATTACAGGGCAATTGTCTTGATCGTTGATTTATGTGCGCTTTTGTTCGGCTACCCTCCCCCCTCTCTCTCAGCTACCCTGCTGCCTTCTTCTGGCCAAATTTGTGTTTGCCGCCGCGTTATTTATTAGGCGGGCCACAACCCGAGGAACTTCATTATGCCGCACGTTGCAACGTGTGAACCAAGCTGAGTGGCGCATCTGCAAGAGCAGCAGCTCTGGCTGTGATTGATTCCATTTGGGCATATTTTAGCGGGAATACCGCTAGTTTATGCTAAAACTCGCAGTTAATTGCAGCGCTTTGGCAACCGCTTTGCTAATGCCATTGCCACGCCCCTAACCGACCAGCCTCTCTGTCAGCCCATGCTCGAGATCGAGGCACAGCCTGGAAATTGCCTCGAACCTAATGATTTCATCTCTCATTGAATTCAAATTTGTTGGCCCGCGGGAAAGGAGGCAGGGCAAGGCAAGGCAAGCCATGGAGCAGCTGCGAACTGGAGCCGACTTGCCATGTGGGCGTGCCATCATCATACGCCACTTTGTTGCAGTCCATATTGTAGTTACAGTTGTTGTTGTTGTTGTTGTTGTCGACTCTTGTCGACTGTTGATAGCCGCCGCTGTCCGGCGATATAACGATTTTATTATTTATTTCACCTGACAGCGCAGCCAACAGACTCTATAAATTTCCCTAGCCAGTCGAGTCGAGCCAAGCCGGACCTGAACCTGCCTCGGAATCGGACTGCATTCGTATTTTATGACCTATCGCCGGGGATGCCCATATGAAAATGAAATTATTGATAAGCTCGATTCGCTCGCTTATTTGGGGTCTGCTGCTGCTGTGGCTGATTGAAATGCCGTTGCCTCCAACAACAGCTTCATTTGCCCAGCCAGCGAGATTCCAAATACAAATCAGCTGAGGCGGCCCCAGACTTTATGGCCAAGCAACGAAAACTTTAACCCAATATCCTGCTTGCAGTCATAATTCGTTTGCTGCTTGCCGTGGCCATGGAGGGGAGGAACAAAAAACATAACAGGGATGCAGTTGGGCAGCAGGGCTGCAAAGTCTTCAAGAAACAATCAAGAAATAGCACAAATAAAATAAGTACATGTATTATATTATAAATGTACAATATTAATGTATTATTAATATATTATTATTTACATTTGTTTTATTATTTATTTTAATACATTATTCCCAAGTTATAATGTTAAGTTATAGAATATAATATCATGGATTTGTGCTTTATTTTCCCTTTAAATCGATTATCATGCACTAAAACTTATGACGAATTACTATTTTTGTATAAGGTGCAGCATTTATGTGCTTATTAATTTAATATTTTACAATTTGCTACCCAGGAAGTATTTACATTACAGCTTTACAAAGTTAAATTATCTTAAACTTTAAAACATAGCAAATAAAACTTATTTTATTTTGATTTATATAAATATTACAATAATATACTTAACTTTTATGGGAAGCTTAAGACTTAATTGATCTATCTATGAATTGAAAGGTTTATAGATTGCCTAAGTTAAGAATTGAAGACAACTTGTTCTGTTGTAGGTATAACAAAATTGTGTCCCATGGGAAATTTGTTATGAATATCCTCAAAGCTATAGAAAATAACTATAGAAACCATATATATATACCACCATATCATATGTTTTTTATCAACAACATATCATTTGTAATATAAAGAAATTTATCCTGTCAACAATTTAAGTAGAACCGAAAT
Organism: Zaprionus capensis; assembly: GCA_018903675.1. Lineage (NCBI taxonomy): Eukaryota > Metazoa > Arthropoda > Insecta > Diptera > Drosophilidae > Zaprionus > Zaprionus capensis. The sequence continues at coordinate 1,352,455 of JAEIFN010000040.1, read as the reverse complement.
TTTCATCGTAATTTTCAATTAGCATTTAAAAAGCATAATATGGAGAATTGATTTCAGTTTATCTTATTTTATCTTAAATTAAAGAAAGCTATGTACCCTTTCTTATAAAGTTAGGAAGTATTTCACAAATCAGGGAATAACTACTTGGACATAAGGAATGGCAAATAAAATATGAATATATTCCTCAATGCAAGACCTCCACTGAAATACAAGTGTCTGCCAGCGAGGGTATACGATAGTTTAAGCCCATCTTCCACAGTTGTTAAACAACCTGAGCCCAGCACCAGCAGCTTCTTGCAAATGGAACTACAGGCCCAGTCCCAGTCCCATTCCCATTCTCAAGTCCGTGAGCCAAGTCAGAAACTGTCTGGACTGCAGCGCGGATATCTTGTGCTGGCCTGGCCCGGCACAACGCGTATTTTATTATGAATTGCTCTTAACGATGTTCCATTTCTCATATGCGCATTCATAAACCTTTTTCTTATTTTCGCTGCTGTAGACTCGACTCGTAGCCCTGCCGAGAAGATTGCAAGCTGCCTCGTTTGCCTATCTGCCTGTTGCCCTCTCCCCCTCTCCTCCTCTCCCTCTCCCCCTCGTTCTGCCGTTCTCGTTTGCGCAACTGAATGAATAATTGCAACAGGGTGTTGTAAGCACAAGTTGCGGCACAGTGGAGTCGCCTCAATTATAGGCTTCCCTGCGGGCGCATACTGACCGCAGCGAGTGTTGTTAGCGCGGAGAGTTATTACTGACAGCTGTCGAAGCCGTAGCGAATAGAGTACTCATCTCGAAGTAGGTTCACCCGAACTAGTTCCGGTAGTATTAATGTGCTGCCTTATTCCAAATTCAAGGCAACATTTCTCAAACAAATCTTGATTTATTGTAAACAAAATCCTCAGTAAATTAGTAATATATACAAGTATATCAAATATAGTTAGAGCGTACCTAACTTTCCATGAAAAGCTACCTAACTTAACCTTTAAAACATTTCGAGTTGATTTTTCCATCTCAAGAAAAGTGGAAAAATTTCGAAAGGTTTTTTCGAAAGTGAATTTAGCTTAAAGTGATTACTTTGCCAATTTCGTAGGTCCCTTTTGGGCACCCTTCACCAGGGAGAGGCAGGACCAGGCAGTGGGTAGAGGAGCTAAGGGGCCAAGGGGATGAGGGGCACAGGCTGGTTTCGGTGCGGCTGTCAAAGGCGCAGCGGGCAGTAAAATCGCGGCAAACACAATTGAAAAACGGGCATTGGCAGCAAGGAGAGAGAGGTAGAGAGGAGAGAAGTAGGGGAAGAGTGGCACAGTCAGAGCCAGAGCCAGAAGAGGCTGCTGCAGCGAGTCGTGAGTGAAGGAGTGCGGCGGCAAACACTCCACACTTGTCAACAGCGGCTCCACTGATTGTCTGCCCAGGGTAAGCCCAGAGAGCGCGCCGTGGTAAATACAGACGCCGAGCAGTGGAGGCAACAAGGGGGGGCAACCAGGCAAAGAGCCAGCTGCTCTCCAGGCAGGTACTCGGCAACGGCAACGGCAACGGGGTCGAGGCTGGAGCCGAACGAGACTCACGCTTATGCTCACAAATCATAAATTGCCGCCTTAAAATTTATCTTCAATTTTCGAGACCCCATGTGGTGCTTAGCGAATGGTGTTTTGAAATTTATTGCTGCATTTGCAATAAATATTGTCAGTTGGGTTCAGCGCGGGCCGCCAGACAGAGATGCCGATATAAACAGGGGACAGAGAGAGAGATGGAGAGAGAGAGAGAGAGAGGGGGATAGAGAGACTGAGTTAGCTGCTTTGGCGGCTGCTTTTTGTATGATTGCCGCTTGTAACGCCTCTCACACCAACTACCCGCAATGCTGTGCTCTCCCCCTTACCTCTGCCTCTGCCCTTTGCCCCTGCACGCCCCCCTGCTTGTCTCTACTCTGCTCCTGCTGCATTGTTTATTGTTTTCGTGCATATTAATGTGCGTTGATTGCGAGTCGAGGGACCTGTGCGGGCGATTCCGCAGCTCTAAGCCGCAGCAAGCACTCCCCTACCCTCCCCCCCTTCCTTGTCTAGCAACCCAGGCAGTTAGCAGCTGCCATTGTCCCGGCTCACAGCACTCCACACTCCTCTCCTCCTCTCCCTCTCTCTCTCTCTCTAGTCAGATGGTTAATTTACAGCGCGCGAAATTGATTGCCCCCGCGCTGTGTACGATGGAGTGTGCAATTTGTGGGGCGTGCCCCTAAATTTTGTTGGTTAATTGTGGTTTTTTCATTCGACACGAGATTAGTTTCCATCCGCAATGATCATTTATTGCCCAGCTTGGCGGTATTTGCCAACTTAATTGCACTCGAGGTGTTTCTTTCGAGGTGGATCAGCGCCAAGTCGATAATATCGTAAAAGGAAAGTCCGCGATAAAGACGCGGTTATTTATTGAGTTATACGTGAGAGAGAAATACATTTGTCGAGGCTTGGTTGGAATTGATGAACGATGGAGGGAAATTAACTAAACAAATACTGCAAAGTTTAACGCGTTGGTAATGCTGTGAAATTGGGTGGAGGGAGAGGAAAGAGGGAAAAAGAATAGGGAGGTAAACACAAGATTCTAGGCTTGGAAAGATCAAGACTAGAAGGAGAAGAATATAGAAAACATATTGATAATCATGTTTTATAGATTTAGAAGTTCTTTATAACTGAACCTGATTGAATTTGATACTTTAATCTCGTTGTTTTCTCTTTCATAATATTGTAATTAGATATCTTATATTTCTTTATCTTATATGTTCTTTAACTGATCTCTACATTTCCCTCTAGTTTCAAAACATGATGATATATCTACCTAACTGTACTAGTTAGCATGTTATACCAATGTTTATGAACATAACCTAACATAAAATATAACATAACCTAACATAACCTAAAAGAAAGTCTTTTAAATACGATATTCCACTAACACAAGCTAAACTAGTCAAGAAAGTTGTTTGGTAGTACAACATATAGTAAATAAGAATGAAAATTAATAGCCATAGCTTTCAACTCCACCAAAATGATGGGTTTTCCCTCTACTTTGGTGTTGGCAGTCCTCGTTGTCGTGGCCTTTCTGTTGTTGGGCTTCCGCGAGGTTGTTGGGCTGAAAAAGAATTCAATATTGGACTCACCTAGTTGCATGTCAGCTCGCATTGGCATAGCTATCAATCAATTCAGACACCAGAAATGTAATCCTCGTAACTCTAGTGACTACTCCTCTCCCTCTCTTTCTTCCACTATGTCTGTCTCGCTCTCTTGCAGACCCATCAACCGCCCCGTCGTTGCTTTTTGTAGTCACTTGTATTTGTGCACACTTCCTTTCGCCACAATTTGTTTGCGCCGCTGTCAAGATGTGCCAGGTCCACCTACCCCCCTCCCCTACCTCGTTCCCCCTCACTCGGCACTGAAGCGATTGCAGACACCCATGCGATCCATTGAAGCATGTGACAGGCGGCGGGCCGAGCTCATCAATCTCGTGTCGGGGCTAAACAAAATATGCAATGTGTTCACATTGCGGCAAAAAGCGAGCATCGATAAACCTGGCGAGGGGTCGACGAGGGACAGACGGGGAAAACAGCAAACAAAAATTAGAAGCCAAACCCTTTTGCGGCCTAACCACACACACACACACACAGAGAAACTCGAACACACTCAGTAAATATTTTAGGTATCTACCACATAGAGAAGTTGGGAAAAAATTAGAAAATATGTGTTGACAGCAGTCATCAATCAGGCGACACAACTTTTGACATGTCAAATGAACGAGCTGGCGCATAAATTACAACAGAACAACAACACATCAACAGCGACTCATGGAGACACGCAAATGTTCCCCTCTCCCTCACTCTTCCCTCTCTCTGTCTCTCTCTCCCTGCAGTAGCCAGGGTAACATGTCGAACGGCGGCAATTGGAAAATCAATTTGACGACGAGCTTCGCTTCGTCTCGTTTCGACTAAGCAGAGAATTGAGAGAATCTCTCTCAGTGGGATCTGCTCAAGTGCGACTCCCTGCCTTGTACCCCCCCCCCCACACCCCTCGCTGCTTCGGGGACATTAGCAGCAAGCGTTTCCACAGCAACGTCAGTGGAAACACTTGTAATGAACAGTCGCTCAATCACTCAATCAATCGAGACAGTCAGCTCGGTCAATCAATCAGTCAAAACGGCACGCTGACAGACGTTTCCACTTACAAATCGTAGCTGCGAGAACACATGCGCAATATCTCAAAAGGAATTCCAAAGAAAATGTTTCGATTTCGATAATACTTCACTTTGATTTTCAGTTTATTTTAAGCACCCAGTCAAAGGTACGATAGAATATGTTGCTGTTGTTGTGATGGCATAATTATATTGTGGGAACTTTGCTAGTCAAAGAAGAACATTTATTTTATTGGAAAGCCTTTTATCAATAGTTGTTTATATTTTTAAGATTTATAATTTTGCTGTAAGATTTTTACTACAATATAGTTGAAATTAACATTTTTTAGAAGGTTTTTAAATAGTTCATTGATTTTGAGTCAATATTAATTACATTGTTTTCAAATTTTAATCATTTCAATAATACGTATATCAAAGCGATCAATAGTCTTATGAATATGGTCTTCCTTTATTATCTAGGGAAATAATATTTAACTTATAATATACGAGTATACTAATAATTATAATATTTATCATCCCCGCTTGTGTCTGCACCGAAATTAGCTACTGCTGGATCTTTTCTGTAATATTGTTAATTTTAAGTAAAATTAATTGTACAATTTTCCATCTCAAGTCAAAGGAAAAAAACTTTCCTTCCTTTCCTTTCTTATTTCATTTTGTCATATGTATGTTCTTCAAATATTATATCAAATTAAAGGAATTTATATTATTAAAATGATGAAGCTATTGAGAGATCCATAATAATATACATACATCAAATAAATATAATAACTAAGGCACATTAGATCAGAAAATCATCCTGACTTCTTCTGTAAAACTCTCAATATTTGACCCACTTCAATCTACATATTTATGTACATATTATATAAGGTTCTCTAAAATACTTTATAAATTTTATTCCTGACTTCGTTTTCATCAAATATAATGCTGATACTGTTAAAGTAATCCCATTCCCACAGTAAACGCATTCTTAAAATTCAAAAACAACATGTTAGACTTCAAATTCGTCGAGGGTATTTAATCTTCGGCACCCCGAAGGCAACTCGCCTCGCTCCTTCTTCTTGTCATTGTTTGTTTGCTTTTGCATTTAGTCAGCACTGTGACAGATTTCACTTTTCTGCTTTCCGTTTGCAGTTGTTGTTGTACTAAGTTGAGTGTGAGTGCGAGTGTGTGTTGTCTGTGAGTGTGTGTGTGTTTTCTTTTTTGTTGGTATTTCAGTTGGCGTTGGCAGTGACAAATCCTTTACCGTTATTTGCGTATGTTGACACTTTGACAGGCGGCGACACATGCGAGTCTCTCACGTACTTGCCATGGACCCCCTTGCTACCCCGTGCTACCCGCTGCTACCCTGCCACGCCACACCTCGCCTGGTACCGGCAACACGTACCCTCTCACTCAAGAGCCCCTATCATATTACTTGCTGCAGGGCTTTTCTTTGTTGTTGGCCTGTGGCAAAGTTTTTAATATTTGGCGCGAGTTGCCCGTTGCCAGTTGCGCGTTGCCAGTTGCGAATCGCGTTGCCAACGAACCGCACGACACATTCATTTCAATTTTCATTTTCATTTTCCATCTACCGCAGCACAAAGAGAATTTTTATACTTTTTTGTTGAAGTTTTTTTGTCGCTCTCAGCGCTTTACAAATTTGTTTCCGGCTCAAGCGACAACGACGACGGCGACGACGACGAGGACGACGACACGCGTGACAGCTGTCAGTTGAGCTCTGCCAAAATATTGACAGTTATCATGCGTCATATGCAAATCACTTTGTCGGAGGCTTAACGCGAGCAAGTGGGATAAAAGAGTCAACAATCTCTCGCAGCGCGTTGTCGTTGGGGTATTCCCGAGGCGGAAAGCCAGCTCTGTGTAGAGGGAGATAGAGATAGAGAGAGAGAGAAAGACTTCAAGTGAATTAATTGTGGTTATACAAACTATCGGTTGTACTATCAGACGGGTTGATAGTAATATATTTATAATTAATACAACAAACTGTAGGGAAACCTAATACAAAGTTAAATCGATAGCAATATATCGATTGTTTCTTTATTGTAGATATGGACATTTAAAAAGAAATTGCACCAGAAAACACTTGAAACTAAGGAATAAAGATCATTAGTTAATATCTTTTATTATTGAAATTTATATTAAAAGTAATAAAAGATGTTTTCTTTACCTTTGTCGATAGTTTAGCATACAATCAATTATTTACTTTATATTATGTATATTCCAAGAAGGAAACAGAGTTTATTTTTATCTGTGAATAGTTTCTTATGATATTGATAATGATTAAGACTACAACTTAATATTGATAAACTTGTGCACATTTCAGCTTATACAAATAGTTAACAAAAGTTATTATTGTAGCCGATAGTAACCGATATATTTCAAGCACACTCTGTGCAACTGTACAATATTTCCCAAGGCACACAGAGTGTTGGCATAGTCATCTGCCCTTCTGTTGCAAACATATATAACATATACATTCACATACATATCTCTCATCAGTCCAATTGGGCATTTCATCGACCTGTCGCATGTGCCCAACGCTTGTGCGATTTATTTTTCGAGAATCCTTTGCAATTAAGATCTGTCAGCAGTCTTTTGTACACACAACATTTCTGAAATCGCTTTGCAAATTCTCCGCAGTCGGACCGCTTGATTTACTGTGCTGAAAGTAATTTGGCGCTAGCTTCTCGTGCCTCAGATTCCTCCTCCTCGATCCGAGTGATCAAGAGTGCCAGTACTCGTTGCGGTGTATCGTATGCTGGCTGCCTGACAAGTTGGCATCTCTTTGTAATTGATTGGCTCGGGGGTTAGCCGGCTGACATTGCATGTCGGATTCGATTCGGGAACGCAAAGAGTGCCAAGACTGAAGATCACTTGAGTTCACAGATAAAACAAAAACAAACAGCTACAACGAAGTATATCCCTCCTCTCGCCACGATCGAGTGGGAGGCGCAGTTTGATTGATCACTAAATCGAAACGCTTGTCGAATGATCAATTGACTCGCACGAGCGATCACTAAGGTATTTCACATTCTGTTTTCTTTCAAGATCTTACGAATATGCAAAACAACCGGCGAAAAAGATCTTAATTGAAGATGATCATTGAAATTGATTGCGAAACTTAATTGGAGAAACTAAGTTTGCGTGAATTGACTTAAGGTTGAGTTATGAGTGGGATGAAAGTGGAAATTCTATATAGAGACAATATAAAATATTGTGTAGTTATAATTTCTTTCTGGTCTGTATAAAATTGTTTGATTCTTCACCAATTTCTAAGGTAAACTTTCTCTACAAGCAGTGTAAATATCATAAACCTTATAGCGAGGGTTCTCTGTTTATTGCTTATCTCATCTCTGCGCTAGTGAAAGTGATCGACGACCCTGTCATAAAGCTATCCGAGTGTAATACCAGTAGGCGCCAGAACAAATACAAACACGCGCGGGCAGAGAATGAGAGAAGAGAGAGAGAGAGAGAGAGTTGCGTATCTAAAGCAAACATCTCTGGAGTCTACTACTGCAATATAGTAGATTTATAGTTGTATTCCTATTGGCATTGATATCGTGCAACCAGATAAAGACTTAGGCTTAAGTGTATTTGCGCAGCTCAAATAGAAGAACTGAAGTTGAGTGATATACGAGCTGAACACTCGCAACGCGGGCTGTGTGAATGAGATGTGCAGATCGCGATTAAAGCCGGAAACGATCGGGTCTCTGAATTTATGATCTCGATGGCAATAACTCGCCGCTTATCGCGAATGCAATTTATAATACAAAATGGCAGACGAAAGCCAAACCGATGGGCAACATAATTAATATTTAAGAGCTTCTCTCTCTCTCTCTCTCGCCCGGCCAGGGGCACGTACACAAAACACTCATCCTCGTGCCGAACTCCAGTTCGATGGTCCTCGGCCTGGTTGTGTTGCTTCATCAGCGATTCCAATCAGATAACATTAGCACGTCACATCACACAGCGTGCAAAAATTATTATTCATTGAATTTGTGATAAATGTGACAGGGCCCAACAGGCAGCCCGTGTCCACTCCAAGTCTGGCCAGGTCCAGGCCAGCTCCAACTTCAGCTTGGAGTCAGGAGTCGGAGACGGAGTGGGGCTCCAGTTGCAGGTTCCACGACACAATGCGATGCACACGACATACGAGGCCGCATCGAAGCTGTCAAAAATTTGTTGCAAAAGATATTATCTTGCCGCCGTGGAAAGGGGCACGTCCAGGCCCAGACCAGGCAGCTGACTAAGCGAGGCACTGAGAGGACTGACTGACTGACGACTGCTTTTCACTGTAGCTCATCAATAATGACGACAAGGACGAGAAAGAGTGCGAGGCAAAAGAGGCAGACGTGAACGTAAACGTCGATGTGGACGTGAACGAGATGAAGACGATGATGATGATGATGACGAGAACTGAACTGATGCTGAAGCCAATGATGATGATGATGATGATGTTGATGACCATGATCGATGATTGGCCTTTTTTGTGGCAGACGCGCAGACGTTGAGTGACGATTGCTGAGCAACGCAGCTCGGACCATAAACTATGTGCAGGCACTGTGACCACACCCATTGACAGCCAGACAAGCAGACAGAAGGAGGGACAGTAAGGAGGGCAGGAGAGGGGTGTGCAATGTGCAGCGATGGCAACAATTATTTGCGGAGAATCACAACATCACACACAAATGTATCCCTGGAATGGCCACTTGATTGATGGGCTCAATAAATTGCACGACCAGCGAGTCGCATTGCAAGAGCTGTTCATGTTGTTTTTACAGCTCAGTTGTTGTTGTTGCTGCTGCTGCTGCTGCTGCTGCTCTCGTTGTAGCTGTCAGAGAGTGGAGAGCTCGATAAGAAAGGTGACAGCCGAGAACGGGACAGCTTTCGACGCAATTGGATCATTATACGCACTCGAGCAAGGTCCCCTCTTCCCTCCATTGCCCTGTGCTGAGCTGCATGTGACGCAGTTAGGTTCGTCCGTCAGCTGTCATAGCAATCAGCTTTCTGGCAATCACTCAATTTCGCACCTAACCTATTTAGGTTTATGTCACCTATTTTCGAAGTTCATGATGCAACTGTTGTTCTATATTAAATCGTTTCTTTAAAGCATAGTTTTTAAAATTTACGCAAATTTACGTTACTTAACTTTAACTATTATTGTAGTTCATTTAATCTAACTTATTTTGGTTTATTGAACCTAACCTATTTAGGTTTATTTCACCTAAACTAATTTTCGATGTTCGCGATGCAAACTGAACTGTTCTATATTAAATCGGCTCTTCAAGAGAAGACTCCTTTTCAAAATTGTACACCCTTTAAAATAATGTCAACTTGTCTATTTAATTTAAATTCAAATGTGTTTCTCAGAATAATTAAAACACACTTAGCAAATTAAAAACAATTTCAACATCACATTCTGCTCATCGCTCAAGTCTCTGCTCTAGGGATGCTCAAAATTCTTAATGGTCTTGCACAAAAGAATTGAGATTTATTTATACTTTTTAATTTCATGCCTCGCATGCCGAGCTGTCAGGTGATTTTCGTGATTAATGCGAGGCAAGCAGAAGAGAAAGACTTTTCTTTCCGCAGTTGATATTTTCCGGCCGAGTTGTCTGTCTGTCTTTCATTCTGTTTGTTTCTCAAACGAAATTATGTGTTAATCTCATTTGATTTGTCATTTTCACATGACGTGATTTCAGACTGTGCATTATCATATACTCGTATACTCCCCCTGGTTACGGTTCGTCGTGGCCTTCTTCTTCCCAATGAAATTACGAGTTTCTTCTTGTGCCGCATGTGATGTATGGCAAACAAATGTTTTCTTGACACATTTATTTGTTTAATGAGACGTTGAATAATTAGCTGCGATCCACAAGCCAAATGACTCAAATAGACTGTTTTCTACACACACACAAACACATACACACATACACGTACACCATCTGTATCTGCATGTGGCAACATGCGAGTGCAACGCTCCATACAACGATTTATAAATTATGATTGACGACTCGCCGTTGAATTGTGTGACCCGTAATAAGTGCCCCTTGCCACGCTCCCTCGCCTTTCCTCCCCCCTCCTCTTCCCCTCTCTGCGTAGGCCCCCCGCTGCAGCTGAGGCCTGCTATTTTTCTGTGTTTTGCGCGGCGCTTTTTGCTCTGCTCCGGTCATTATGGCTGACAGCGAGCCTTCAAAATGAAGAGTTTAGATTGATGGCCCACACATCAGTCAACGAGGTGGAAGCACAACAAGGCACAAACCAGATACTGCAAACGACATGATCGCAGCGAAGCGTAGATACCCTACACTGAGGAAGAAGGATGATCAAGTTAAGGCGGAGTCAAATGTTGTAGTTAACTCACAGAAATATATTTAATTAAAGTAATTTGTGAAATAAAAGATATTGATATTAATAAAGTTGCATTGAAACTAGGGCAATATTTTTTTTTTTTATTACAAATATGATTAGTTAAAGATTATGAAATAAAGTGATGTATTCACATATTTTAAATAATTTATGAATTAAAATATTAAATTGTCACAAAAATAAAGCAAAGGAATTGATATGTATATATAATTAAATATTTTTTGCTTATTATTTATTTACTTATTCAAAGTTTGTTCAAAAATTTGAATTGAATTACGTATAATTAGAAATAAAATTAAATAAATTAATTTTAATTCATTCTTTAATTAAGGGTTTAAAGAAAGTAAACTAATTTATTTTAATATTTATTTATTGAACCTTTGGCAGTATTGGCAGATAAAACAGTATTCTGAATTCATTCAGGCGATATTTTAATTAACTCACTAACTATATTATATTCTTATTCTATATTATATAGTAATAATTTCTATTATATCTATGGAAAAGAACATCGCGATTATTATTAAGTTAAATTATTCATAAGCTTAAAAATTTAATTCACAATTTATTTAGAATTTTCCTCCTTACCGTGTTTCACTTATTAAAACTGGCTATCAATTGTATAGGGTATTCCAAGGTCAATATCATCGCCAACCCTTTCGAGCAGATTCTCCTGTGGCTTGTCTGGTCGCCTGTTGACATGTCACTAATTTCGAGTTCTCTAAGCGTTTTTTTGCCTTCGTTTTTTTGGCTGCAAATTTGGTTGTGTATTGTTGTTGTTGTTGTTGCCTGGGCTAGCCCCAACGATGATTGATGATTGATGCGTTTGCCGCACAAGAGAGTGAGAGAGAGAGAGAAAAAAACCCTTTTCTGCGGGGCTTTCGAAGCATATTTTATGTGAAAATGTCATTTGAGTTTGGCAAAATATTAATCATCGGCATGGAGCGGGTCTCAGGTCTGGAGTGATAAATGAAGTTTGCGATGGGGAAATGTGCCTGCAAAGGGTTTTGGGGTAATTAGTGCGGGAAGCGGGGAGTGCAGAGTGAGAGCTAAGCATAATGTATGCCTCATAATGATGTGCAGAGAGGGAGGGAGGGGAGACAGAGGCAGAGACAGAGACTGAGACTGAGTCTAACTGAAATGCAGAGGAGAGAAATTAAATATGATAAAAGACCCACACACTGTCTGTCGGCATAATTAAGTATGACATGCAAAAGTATGAATTATCACTGAAATGTCAAAATGTCACAGCTGGCGAAGACAGAGACGGCGATAAAGAGCGCGACGATGAGAGGGGGGAGAGTACGAGGCGGAAGGCATAAATAAGACACAAGAAGCAGACAGAGACAGAGACGGAGACGAACGCCGCGTGTGGGATTAACTGACTCGAAAATTTATGATATGAAAAATTACTTGTTACTCAGCAGCAGCAGAGTGAGAGAGACAGCAACAGTGGGAGAGCAAACGAGATAGGGCAACGATTACTTTGTATATTATTTTCTTGTGTATCTTCTCCTCTTCATTCACAGCGAGAAATTTGTTGCTTGAACAAATTTTCTAAAGTCTGTGCTGAAAAATTAATGTGCCCAGCTGTCATTGCAATGACAGAGATGTACCGGAATGGAATGGAAAGGCAACGATACGAAACGGAACGGGACGGATGAATCGGGATGCTGCACAGAGTGAACAGGCGTGAGGGTTGTCCTCCCTCTCTCCCCTTCTCTCTCTCCGTCTCTCTCTCTCGCTGGCTGTTGTAAAAGCTTATGATAAATGATTTTGAAATGTGACAAAATGCTTACGAGTGGGATTAACAAGACCATGTCAACGACGGCGACGGAGACGGAGACGACGACGAGAAGAGCCGAACCCGTCCGGGTTGGGTCGGGCGAGGCATAAGGATATTTGTTGGTTTTGCGATTGCGACGGGTTTTTTCTAAAGAGTTGTTTGTGAAGAGGGGGATGACTGTGGCAGAAGGGGGTAAGTCTGCAATCTCTGCTGGGATTATGATGATTACTGTAATGAAGTTGTGAGTTCTTCTCAGGAAGTGGACATCAAAATAATCCCCCTTATTAATAAGTATTCCCAAATCAATAAGCATACGAGGGAAGTATTTAAAGTTGTCTGTTGTTATTGTGTTAATTGTTGTTGGGTTCTGAATAGAACTAAATAGAAAATAATATAAATATTACTTTACTTTTACTTTATGCATTAGAAATTTAATTGACATCTCTATTTCAATTCTTTCATCTTTTCGAAATACTCACATGAATTTTTAATTCTTTTTGAAAAACGAGGTCTTAAAAATAGATTCATTATGCCATAAGACATGAAGCTCAACCGAAAAACCCTGAAAGATCACATGGTCAATCGGCATATGGGGACTGACCGCAGGTCAATCAATCTGCCTGTCAATCGGTCGGCAGTTCAAAGCGAATCCATTTGGACACACTTTGAATACGATTCATGTGTGTGCAGTGGCGCGACGTCTATCGATAGCGCGGGCAGCAATCGATCGATGAGCCAGGCGTCGATCAAGCGCGATCAATCGATGGGCCAAGTGCCATCAATCTTGTTAGTTTTGACGCATTTTAAGGTAGCGAGTGAGGCGCAATGCAGCGCCAGTTGCCAGCTAAGAGTGGCCAGTTGCCTGCCTGTCAGTTGCCGGTTGCCAGTTGCCAGTTAAAAGTCGCCAGTGGTCGATCGATCGATCGTCGAGGCGTTTGTCTGGCGGGGGTAAAGACATCATCAGTCAAGCGGCGCGACAGCGTCCCTGGCAGGGTCAATTGAGCTTGGCAGCTGCTTGATTTATGTAAGGCGACTCCATGTGGCCACATGAAAGGTTTATAAATGGAGAGTAAACACGACAAGGCACGACACGGCACAACGCACTCGAGAGACCCTCTCGATAGAGATAATCGTCGAGTTACCCAAAGGTTACCATCCATCATATAATTAAACATATCGACAAAGTTATTACACTGTCCATAAAACGGCACTTAGGCGCTTGATAAGCCAGCGCCGCGACACAGCGGGACAGGTGCTTAGCTACCCTCTACCCCTACCCTACCTTACAACATAGCTCTCTACTGGGATGTCGTATTACTCACTTGAACAGCCTGTGACAAGATGGTAAACACTGATTAGCCTCGCCTAATTGAAAGTATGCAACCATTTTTCGGGTACCCCCCAAATGGAGGCAGGTGTGGAGGTGTACTGCCGGGTAGTGCGGGGGAGTAGCGCCACACCTCTCTCTCTGGGCACGTCTCGTTTGTGCGTATAAATCAATTAATTTAAACTGTCGGCCAGCTGTCAAATTGTTGCTACCGGGAGCGTTTGTCTCCATGTCTGGCTGCGCTATGGATTCGGGTTCGGGTTCGGTACGGCTATTGGGTACCGGGTACACTCTGTGTACCGCGTACCGAGACGACGCGTCGCACAGCGAGACCAGGCGAGCCGAGCAACGGCGACATGTCGAGATTTACTGAGTGATTGACGACTTTATGTGTCATTAAATACCGTTAGCAGTGTTGCTGGCGTTGTGACTGTTGTTGTTGTAGTTGTTGTCGTTGCTGTCGTTGTTGTAGTTGTTGTCGTTGCTGTTGTTGTTGTCTTTGTTGTTGTATGCGTTGCATTCGAGTCATTTTTCATGCCACGTTGCTTAGTGAAAGTCGTTCGAGTTGCTTGGAGACTTTTGCTTTACTTGTAGCAGTTGTTGTTGTGTGTTGTTGTTGTTGTTGCTGTTGTTGTTGCTGTGTGTTGTTGTACGTGTGCTGTGTGTGTTGTGTGATTAGTGGCAATTAAACACCAGCTGTGTGGGCGACAGTAACTAGTGAAACGCTGCTTATCGCGATCATCTGTCGTTGCTTCAAACTTGAACACATCGAGCTACATCAGTGCAAATGAGTTGGCAGCAGCTAAGTAATTTGAAGTAATCAGGACTTAATGAATACCCTGTAGAGTAGCTTGGGATAATATACAATAATGAAGTTTGTGTAAAATCAATTAAGTTCTTAAGGCTTGCTAAGGCATTTATTACAAGTAAATATACCTTTTATTATTTTGTTATTTAATTGATATGAAATTTAAATATTTATTCTGCATTTATAGTAGTTTTAAATAATTTAGAAGTATTATACTCATTGTAGTCAATATATTTTTAAAAGCTATATACATAAGTTTATATGGTATATTCAAATGTTAAAGGTGTTATCTATTATTAATAATTTGGTTCTTTCTTTTGGACAATAACTTTTTAATTCGAACTGTTCTATTACAATACGATTTAATTAGAACTACTGGCATATTCTGAACATTATAGTATCACAATATTTAATTATGAATACAATTCTAGAGTGTTATGATCATTATTCTTAGCATAAATCATTTATGTTACCGAAGAAAACTGTTTGTATATTTTATACATTACAAATCTTTTTGAAAATATCATGAACATATCGATAAATATTTTAATAATTTGCGTGCATATTTAAGATACATATATAATACTAAACCATTAAAAGGAATTTTGTTTTTTGCATTTCATATTATAATATTCCTAATTATATTTAATATAACCTCAGGTTAGTCTGCTCGTCTTTTACAGGGTATTATTCAGTCGTAATGCAAGTAAAGAAGGCAACTGGCAAATCTCAATCCAAATTGCGCGCCATCAAATTGAATTGAAATGCCATTTATGATGACTCCTGTTAACGGGCTGGTTCAGCCGCCACTTTATGTGGCATGTGGCAAGGCAGTCATAAAACGAACGTACTCGAAAATCCACACACTTGCAAGTGTATGTGTGTGGCAACGTTAAGTGGCAAGTGGTGCACTCGACTAGCAGCTTATTAGCAAACTTTCTCATTGGATTATATAGTTGAATATTATAATAATCGAGTTAGATTCTCGTTGCCGTGTTCAATGTGGGGCAAGGGAAGAAGGCAGTGCGGGCAAGGGGGGGAGGGGTAGCTGGGCATAGCTTTCATGCACAATTTCCGCTTCATGGTCGGGCACGGCCACAGAAATAAGCCCAGAGTTTACGAGCTTCAAAAGGCGTTGCGAAGAAGAGGCATACAGGGGGAGAAGGGTGCAGGGAAGGTGTAGGGAAGGGAGTGGAGGAAGGGGAGAAAGGAGGTAAGCCAGCGTAGACGACGTCATCGTGTTGTAAGTGTTGCAAAAAGTGGCCAACTTTTTAGGGCGACGAGGAAATACTTTGCTAAATTGCCTGGGCAATATCGCCCTCCCCCCCCTCGCTTGACGACGCCCCTGTGCGCCACAGTGCTAAGCATTGTTGCCCTTGCCCACAACATGAAAGCAATCCAATAACATACACACACACACACATGTGTGTGTACGCTGGTGTGTGTGTGTGTGTTTGCGAAGGATTCAACTTTTACAAATCGTTAGCATTTCGCACGTTTATTGAGTTGTTTTTGTATGTAAATTGGTTGCATAACTTGCCAGTTGTTGTTGCCAATTCTAGTTGCCTCTATTGTTGTTGCTTTGTTGTTGTTGTTGTTGCTGCTCACATGGCTTTTTGATATGGCAAGTGTCGAGTGGCGCGGAGGGAGAGAGTGTCCAAAGTGTGTCCGTAGTTGCCTTTTGCGGCATATCCCTTTGCCCATAGTACACTGGATTATTGTCTGTAGATTTTCAGATAGTAGCAGCCCGCCCTGGACTGTGTGTGTGTATGTGTGAATGTGTGTGTTAACGTGTGAGTGTGTGTGTGTTTGTTTGTTGTGCGTGTGTGTGCGCGTCTATAAACTTTGATTCCTTTAGAACGCGCCAAACGCATTCTAAAAAGTTGTTGCCATTTACACACACACACACACGCATACATATACAGGCACACACACATACACACTCAAATCCCCAAGACCAAACACACACACACACTATTGCACTTAGCTCTGCAAATGGAAACTGTGTCTGGGTTGGGGTCAACTCTGGCAACTCTGGGGCCCGTCTGCGGTTGCCATTGTTGTTGTTGTAGTAGTAGTTGTTGTTGTTGTTGTTGGTGCCGGCATATTTGTCGTTTGCGGTGCCAACTGCAAATATTATAGCAAATTGAACTGTAAATAGTTTTATTGCCCCTAAGCCACAAGCCGACAATATGAGAATGCGAGAAAACGAGAATCAAAGAGATTCGCAGCGAGAAAAGGCAGCAGGGAATACACGGGGAGAGAAGGGAGAGAGGGAGAGAAGACAGAGAGAGAATAGAGCAGGGTTAGCAGTAGCTGAAAATCGACTATGCACAGACATAACTTTGATTCGCTCATTGTTTTTGCCTCTGACCCACCACAATTTGACTGCGGATTCAGATGCAGATTCAAAGTGGTTGCTGGAACCGCAAAATGAACTTGTTGAAATGCACACACAGACTGATTCACTTGCCGGAATCTGGCACTCGACTTGGTTACGGCGTAAATCAGTTTATAAGTCACTTTGCTTGGGGTGTTCCAGGGAAGGAAAAGAGGAGAAGGGCAAGGGAAAAGAGGAAGGCCGAAAGTCAAGTTACTGACTCAAAAATTAAACTCATTGCAAATTAAACTGTAAACTTAGTTCATTATTATATTGTATATATGGTAATGAACTCTTATCTTAACTCATTATTTTAATATATAAAATATATGGCATGTATAATATATATGGCATGTTTTATCCTATTAAAAAACTAAGATCCTAACTAAAGTTATATTTCTTTTTATACACAAAAATCTTGGGAAAAGAATAAGAAGGAAGGAGAATGATAGAGACAGAGAATGAGGGTATAAATTTTATATATCTTCTCCTTATCTTTCATGCTAATACCTTGCAGAGGGTGTATATATTGAACTGTTTATTATTCAAAAATTATAGTCCTTTATTTCACAAAATTATACTTCGATATAATATTGCAAATCACAATTCAATTACTTAAAACACACTTCCCAGTTCAAACAAACTCTTCATCCAGGCACTACACTCTGCTCTATCAAATTCGCATCTAGCTACCTTCTCATCCTACAGTACCATCCAACTAAACCATACCAAACACAGACACGTACGCACGACTGCGAGTGCTCAAAAATCAAATCCGACTCGTCTGGCCTGGAGGGGTCGCTGGCACGCGAGGCCAATGATAAATGATTGGCAAATTAATATGGAATCCAAGGGGGATCGACGGGGGATGAGGAGGAGGAGCATGGCAAACATGAAACTAATAACTCCTGTTCGCAATTTGCATAGATATATCATTATTAATATTATTATTTCTTTTATTTCGAACACGCCTCGCATTTTCATCAATCAATTTGGGGGAGGCGTGCACAGTGGGACAATGGACATGAAAAATATGTCTGCGAGAGTCGATGGAAAATGATAATTTATAAAAATTTAAGAGCAACTGCAACGCGGCACTCGACATCAATCAAAAAATCTCATCGCAGTGAGCCACTGACAGACTGACAGACTGACAGATGGACAGACGGGAGACGGAGAGAGGGAGAGAGGGACAGACAGCTCGTTCCGACGGTAGCCGACTCTGACTCCGTCTCCATCTGCCTTTGTGTCCAGTCGAAACTTTTATAAATGAGCTCGAGATGGCAACAGCAACGGCATCGGCCTGTTTCCCCCTCCTCCCCCCTCGACTGACAGTTTGTTGAAAAATGTGAAAATTGTGAAAAATTCTATAAGAATCTGTTGCGAACGGAAATAGCTGGAAAACTTTATTAGATTCGTTCCACACTTCACTGATGCTGATGATGAGATGATGAGATGATGATGATTACGATGCTGCTCTTGTTGTCAATTTGTCCGGCCTAATGATGTTTGCCCGTTGCCAGCTGCCGAGATGCGGAATACCCGTAATAATGCAGCGTTCTCTAATTAATGATCTGATCCGACAACCCGACAACAAACTGTCTCAGCCAACTGTAACTGGAACTGTAAACGCAGCTCGAGAGGAAGTTCTCCTCAGGCTGTAGAGAGTTGAGTGACATGCCAAGACGAAGGGAAAAACCGGAGGTGATTGTAAGTCTCTCTCTGTGTGTGTGTGCCGCATGATTAACGAGCTTATTATATACTCTTGCACTTTTCCTTGAAGACACACACACACACAGGGCGGAGTCAAAATTATTCCCTTTTTTCGGCGAAACCTCATTATTCTTCATTGTTCATTTTGATGTGTGGCAACGATTTATAAAGATATTCGCGCTGACTTGGCAGCGAGAAGGGGGCAAAGAGGGAAAGCGATGCACATTAATATGAGTTTTCTTGAAAGGAAAAGCAAAGTAAGAATAAGTAACTATTTGAAAGGGAATCCAGTTAGAAAGAGCAAGCACAGAACTAGATGTGATCCTTGAGAGAGATTGAGAATAAGACGTAGTCAGTGTACGAGTATTAATGGGCTACCTTAGTTTAGAAACTTAAGATGACTTTGGTACAATGCTTAAGACTTACTTAGATTGTAATGCAAACACTTAGTGATAGATGGTTGTGAATACAAATCTTTTATGAAACAATCTGCAGTTTTAATATAATTGCTTTTAAAACCAAGTTATATTATCTTGCTGTAAGTTCAACGCTATACTTGTTTGGCTATAAACCTTGTATTGTTAAGGTTTTCTTCCTGTATCTGGTAGAATATAAGTTGTCAAACAAAAAATACTCATTTTAGCCGATTGCTCCCATGGCAATTAATATTATGTTACAGTACTTTGATATTTAAGAATTTCATAATACAAACATAGATTAAATTTTGTGATTGCAATATCTTTAACTTGTGTTATAATTGGCCTTAAGTGCTATCGTTCTTAAGTGCTATGTATTGACTAAAATACTTTACAAGTTTCATCAAAAAGACTCGCAAACTCAGGCAGCAGTTTGTATTATATTTTATTAGACATACAGAGAGTCCAGTCTATATAAGTTAGTTCAGGCTGATTAAGAAACGTTGTCAGAAATAGTAGGAAATAGAAAGAACTTCTAAGAACTTTACATAGTCTATTTCTCATTCATGACATACCTTTCTTTACAGCTTTCATTGCTAGTATTGATTGCCTCAACTTTTGCAATCCCTGAGATGTTACATGCATTTTATGCCTCTCTCCCCCTGCTGCCTTCAATTAATCTGCACTTGTTGGCCTGAGGAGCAGCCCAGTAAAACTAGAATCTCTTTGGCAATAGCAATAAAAAGAACCAAAAAGAAAGAGAGAGAGAGAGAGTAAGACAGAGCGGGGAGCACATGATGAGTCGAGTGAAAGAGGAAGCTGCAGTGTGCACAGCGCAGTGTTGACAGGCTGTCAACATGTCGTATGATTAATGTGCTCCCAATGCAGTTGCAGTTCGAGGCGATTTAATGAAATGATAAATTGTTGCCATGGCCAACAGAAACCAATTTCCAGCTTAATAAACCGACCAAAGCTTTGCGGTTACGGACACAAACTCGGCCCGAGCTGGGCATCGGCAATGTGAGTTTGCCTCAATTAATTCGCCTGCAGAAAGTTTTTAGCCCCGCCACGTCAACGCATTGCATGCACCATTTCCGGTTGACTGTGCATCAGTGTGTGTGTGTGCGTGTGTGTCTGTGCGAGTGTGTGAACGTGCAACGTGTGCTGCACGCCCACTTGACACGCCCTTTGACCTTTTGCGGCGGCCTGTCGTGAGTGCCATGTCCGTTGGCAGCGCCCCATTTGATTGATTGAAACTGCAGTCCGCACTTGCCCCAAGTTGCAGTTGCATTTGCAAGTCGAGCAGGTGCCGAGTTGCGGGACCCGCTCAGCCAAGCGGACAAGCTTCAGCGACTCGGACAGCGCGGACAGCCGGAACGAACGGCGGACAAAGTGCACAGTTTAGCGCCAATTATCGACGATCTTTGCACTTTGGTCAATATGTGCGAAGCGATGCGATGTGTTTAAATGAGGAAACTGTCTGCAGGTGCTGGCAGTGTGGCATACAAGTAGGGGTATGCAATTGACATTCAATTTGGCTTGAATAAGGTTTGTATTGCTTAGGGTTAGTTACGTAAATTGACAAGGCATTTTGATGCAATGTAGGAATGTGGGGGAATAAATATATCACTATATATATCAATATATGGTATCACTAAATAAATTTGTCGTATCAAATGGAATCTTATTATGTATTATTATATTATATCACTCTATACAATTACTGTATCATAGGGAATTAATATATCATAACAGTATCTAATATTGTACATTTGTCGTATCATGAGGAAGCTTTTTATAGGGTTGAAGAATTTTGTGCCAAACAAAAATGTATGTGACAGACAAAAGGGGGCTTAGCAGATCATTCAGAATATATATACTTACAGGGTAAGGTACGTTGCATACTCCAGTCTAAAATCAATATACCCTCTGCAAGGGTATAAAGATAATATAGTATATAAGAACTGCGATTTGAAACGTAATCAATACGAGTATAGCAAAAAATTAATATGGTATGGAATATGGTTCCTAATGGTATGTAACATATATATACACATATATGTACAGATCAATATATTAACATACATACAATATACCACACATACGCACCCCAATCAATATGCAGTTGCTTGCTGAGCCGCATCCAATTGAGTTGTGCCTATTCTGCTGGCCATAAGTGTACACTATGTCCCCCTGCATCAGCAGACTCGCTTACAGGTTAAACTGTCACTGGAGCTTTGAGCTCCGCTCAAGTGATGTGTACAAATAGCCCATTAGCCTGGGCAAATCAGGGCATCATCCTTAGGGAGGAACAGGCACCTTCTGGGGGTACCTTCTACTACCTGCGGTACCTGCTACCTTACCCACTCAGTCAATTTCCTGTGCGATTTCAAATGCAAAACTAATAACAGACGACACGACTAGACACGATGCGACTCACTTGGCCGAGATTGCCAATGCAGCCATAAATGCGTCATAAACACGGGGACAGGAGAGGGGACAGAGGGGGCAGGGTAGATGAGACTAGACATGGCCAGAGGCAACTTGCTGCAGCGGCAACAACATAATAAATTAATTATATGCAACATCAACAACTCGAGCCCCGATTGCCAGTAACCCCTTCACCCTTCTCCCCCCCCCTTCCCTACCTCTGCTTACCAGCTGTGTGGCATGTCGTGAGCGTGAGCGTCTATTAGCAGTCAACGTTGACGATGTACCACAGCCAGATCTGCCCCGCCGATCGTGCACTGCCGCTCCCAGTGGCTGCCACTCTTGACGCAGACGAGCGCGAACAAACAAGGGGCGTGGCATACACAGAGAGCAGGGGAGGGGAGGAAATAGTTTAGCATGTGTGGCGAGATGGGGCGAGCCTAGGCTGGGGCCCAGACCCGACCAGAACAGAACAGACCAGACCAGACCCGGGGACGGGCCAGTCAAACAGGCAATCCATCCATCAGCCGCTGGCAGACAGCAATTGCAGGCTGCACGTCGATGTGAATACGCTACACAAATCGGGGTCAATCGGTTAGCCCATTACGCTTGCCATCGAAACGATTAAAGACTCTCAGCTCTCCAAGGCGAAAAACATTTAAAAAGTTATAAAAAAAGCTCTTAAAGAGCCTTTTAAATTCGAAACGTGATTGGGATTAAGTCAGTGCGGCACTCCAATGTCAATTACAGTGAACACTCCATGGGAAAGAACTTATTTTAATTAAGAAAATATTTGATTTAGAAGGTTAGTTATAAATATATAGTTATATAGTAGAAACTTGGTGAAAATAAAAATATGTTTGAAAATTAGATTAGATTTGCCACATCAATATTTAACCTTAATTGTATTGCTAAAATCTTTGAAATGCACCTGCGATTGGCTTTATTTATTAATTGTATGCAATATAAATTGTAATATTAAAATATATTCAAAATTTATTTAATTTAAATATGTAAATATTTTATGAGTTATTTTAAAGATAATATTGAGATTAATTTGCAGTTTGAATGATTTTCCCACTAATTTGTTTGACAAGTTTCGAAATGTTCTAAACAAATTTTATATAAGTATTTATTATAAAACTTTCTTATGGCAAGTTTTAATCTTTAATCATAAATGTTGAAATCATAAAATAGGTCGTTCAGCCATTTACCTAAATAAAACTATCGTATCATTCAACTATCATACCTATATACTTCAACATTATTTAAAGTAGTCTGCATATGTTAGGCATTTTAAAGCAAACACTGAAAATTTCAAAATTAAGTTTAACTTATTATATAAAAGCCCTATATGTGCTCCTTTAATAACCTATATCTTTCTATCTATAACTGTAGTTCTTTCATGCCTTAGAAAAATCTGTATACTCTAAAGGAAAACAGTTAAATTGCACAAAATCTTAGAAACATCTTTAAGTGGAAACAGTTAGGAATGCAAAGAATAAATGATATATGTATCCAGTGCAGCTTGTCTAGAGATACTATCAAGATCTTAACCTTAACATATCTCACCTTCATCACGCTACGTCTTTATATATCACATACATATCTATATCCAGTGTATAAGCTGTTCGATCCATAAATGTTTCCTTCCATTACCGGTATAATATTTCACCTCATGTTGTTGTTCTGCTGCTTCTTCTTCTTCTTCTTCTTTAGAGACAACCCAAGAGTCTGGCACAAATGTTGCTGACGTCTCTGGGACTTGAGTGAGGGGGAGGAGGAGGGAAGGGGAGAGCAGGAGGAAAGCGTTTCTTTGCCAGTCTAGCTAGTCTTCTAGTCTCTGCGTCTCTCTTCTTGTGGCGTTCTGATTGGAAAATCAAGTGTGCGCATGTTTGCCTGCTTTTAATGGGCGACTGATGGTTGCAACTCCGCTAATTGCGAATGCTTGACGCATGTTGCAGCCACTCGGCTCAGACATGGACAGCAGCAACAACAACAACAACACTTGCAACAACTGCGACAGGCAACAGGCAGGCAGCAGGCAGGCCAAGTCGCTTAGACAGTTCAGCCAAGTCATCCAGTCGGCCAACAATCAAGTGGCAGGCCAACAGGGATGGGGCAAGATGAAAGAGAGAGAGGATGAGAGGGTGGGAGGGGCAGACAAGCAGTACAAGAGCTCCTCCTCAGTTGCACAGCTCGGTGCGTTGCGTGATTTTTAATTAGTTTTCTTAGAAATTAAATTGTTAATTTGATCGACGCATTTTCTGCGCCGTTCCCGTTGCTAAGTGGCCGCTCGAGTTGTTGCTGCTGCTGTTGTTGTTGTTGTTGTTGTTATTTGGCTCTTTGTCTACTCATTAATGCCAATTCTGGCGCGCCAGTGTTGACGCCTGCCGAGACATGACAGGCCCAACACAGCGGCAGGGGTGGAGCGAGGGCGCGAACGGGCACTTGGGGCCGATCTTCTTGCACTAAGTTGCGATTTTATGGCCCTTGTGCGTGGTGTGAGAGGGGAATATGAGGTTTCCCTCTTCACTTGCCATGTCGAAAATATCATAAAATATACATACACGCCTATAAGGCCCATACAGATCTTGAGTGAAGATAACGCAGGCAGGCAGAAACACTCCACTGAGTGCAGTTATTGAAAGTAACCACACATGAATTGGTTTTATATGAGCGGAAAATAAAAGATACTGCGTGAACATTGAATAGGAAAAAAGGGATGGACTGATAAATGCCCTGCAAATATGAAAGAATAAAATAAACGAATGGAAGCAATCATTAGGTAGCGTGCAAGAAAGAAAATACTATTCAATATAATTAGATATTATTATATAAATTATTAAATGTTCAATTACTTTTTAATAAAAACTGATTTCCAATTGAAATTCTTTTTGGTTCTTTTACTTTTGTATTTATTTGGTTTTAATATTCAGAGTCTATGCAGAATATATAATATATTGAGTTTTGTCATATTATAGTTTTATCAAAAAAAAACAAGTTTTTATTAAATCTTTCCTAAACAATACTAAGCGTATTCATTTCTTACATTTACCAAACAAACCTTTCTTGATTATACGCAATAACGTAATTATAGTGATATAATAAAACTATACAATTCGAGTATAAATTTAATAAGCGAAAAGAAATATGGTCGAGCCCAGAAAGTATTGTGTAAATCAATTGCGTAGACAAAAAACTTGACTGTGTAGACAAGATAGTCTACAAAAGCTATTTATGAGTAGTTAAACTAAAAATTTAAATTAAGAAAGATCCACTTTCAACATCATTAGAAGAAGATATTAAGGTCTACATACACTTTTCCTTATTAAAAAAAGGGGTTATATATTATTATAGCTGTATATTCTTGGTTAGTATCAATAGGTTAGTCAATTGAGCGGCCTATCAGTAAGTCTGTCTGCATGAACGCGTTAATCTAAGCAACTTTGAGAGTTAAAACAAGCAAAGTTGATATAGGAGTTCCTGTAAACCGATGGAGTACATATAAGATTTCAAAAATGGAATGTTATGCCCATCACACAGAATTTTTGAGTTCGAAAGCAGTTAATCGGATAATAGAATTATGGGCAAATGATTGCTCAAATGCTTGATGCATTGGGGACTACTACATTACTTAGGTATATATAAAGTACATGTATGTGTTAGATATGTATTTGTGTATTTGTGTACAATTCTGGCCAATTTCTGACAGACTCCGCATGCAAATCCAATAGAAGGAGAAAAAGTCCTGAGTTTCAGCTTTGACATTTCCAAGTCAATTAGACCTAGATTATCCGTAAAGGGGAATAGTGTAACGCACAGCAGAGCCAGCAGAGCGTGCCCAAGGTTGCCGGGGGTTGCCGGACTATGCAAATTGGCGCAGTTGGGCAACTTTCGCCAGGCAATCAATCAACAAAACTGTCAGGCTCAGAGCGCTGCTTTGTGGTCTGCTTCGATGTCGATGATGTTATCGGATTGTGTGTGTGCAAGTGTGTGTGTGTGTGTGTGTTGGGTGCATGTGGTGGTGCACTGTGGTGCATGTGCATGTGCCACTCGGCAGGCAATTAAGCCCGAAAATGCCAATTAACCTTTGAATGCCATGCACGGCCACGTAGCCCGTCGCTGCATTGTGTACTTCAGTTCAGTACAGTACGGGGATGGGCGAAAGGGAGAGTGGGGAAGGGGGCCCTGAAAGATAAAATAATTACCCAGACGCATAACTCGAAAGTAAAATATGAATTTAATTTATGCACGCACACAGCGAACGAAGCAGGCAGTGCAATTTATCCCACACGGCTTTTGGGCCCAGCTCAATCGGAGCAGTCCTGCCTCCTGACCCCGCTCCGCTCCTGCTCCTGCTGCTGCTCCCCCTTGTTGTCTCTTTCGCAGCCCTAAATACGAAATAATTTATGATGCGACATTTTCATCAGCAATTCGTTAAAATTCATGCATACATGCATTTTTTAGTCGCGGCTGCCACGCCCCCTTCGCCCTCTCTTTGCACCTCTGGGGTTCGCTTGAGCGCTCCTTGGCGCTATTTTATAAATTTATTAAGCCGTCTGGCCACGCTGCAGGTGGTGGGGGGACCAGGGGGAGGGGCCCTCAATGAGTGGCAGACAAAGCCGGGCGACGACAACACGAATCGCATGTAAAATTCTTATTTTAATCGATGCAAATATGCAACAGCAACAGGGACAACAACTGCTGCATTGCCGGCGGTGCATGCAACAGAGGCAACCACTCCAATTTTGTATGACAGACTGCCAGCTGTGTGTGTGTAAATGTGAGTGTGTGGGGAGGCACAGAAACAGAAACCCGACCATCGCGATAATAAATCAATTTTCACAATAAACAGTTGCCAGCACCAGGCGTGCCCAGGGTGCACAGTGGAGCGAAAGCAATGAGCTTAATGAGCAGTGGAGGAAATACATTGTATTTTAAGTATGATATGATATCTTAAAATTCAGAATTTTACTTTTACTGTGCTAGTCTGGCAAATAGAATTGCTGCTTCAGCTTAAGATCATTCGTCGGGAAGGAAATTTAGGATTACTATTTGTCCATTAATTGCGCATTTTATGTTATTCTGAACCAATCTATAAATGTTTTTAATTGTTTTGAAAAATATAAAGAATATTCTAATTTGGTAATTTTAAATTATAAATACAAGTGTATTAAGTGAAATAAATATTTATTGTGTTCGACTTGTTTTGCATAATTTTCTCCATTTATTATTATATTTTATTTGACTTACTATATTAATCCATTTATTTATGTTTTCATTTATAGTATTTTATATTATTTAACTTTCTATTATAACAACTAAACCTATTTACTATTTGTTTTATTTTTTTTTTTCTTTTCTAAAGGGTAAACTTGTTTTAGTTTAACAGTTCATACTTATTTAATAATATAACATAAATATCAGAAATTTAATAGAATTAAATGTATAAATATTGGGAAAACACAATTAAAAACTTGAACTATCATATAGTAAATATTTCATTTAATTGATATATTAAATACATTACTAAATGCAACATAAAATATGAATTTGTAAATGCATTATTAAATGTAATTTTTAATTTCATTCAATTTTCTCTACACCACAGCCCACTGTGTCGTCGGCTTCGCGCGACATGGTTAAACAGATGCGGGGGTAAATATCCCGTGCAGCATTTCTTGCCTTGGCAGCGACATAATAAATTAACTGCACTGCAATTATTCTCACATTTTCGCAAAGTGAATAAAAATTACGGAATTATGTGGAATCCGCGAATGAAGCGAACCGAAAAGTGAGAACTCAGACCGAGGGCTAACCAAGGGGGAGACAGAGAAAGAAACAGGGACAGAGACAGCTGACTGACCCTTGGCTGCCCTTGCGTTTAGCTCGGATCACGGAGTCCAAAACAGCGCAAGTTCTCTCCCCCCTAGATCCCAAGCCAGAGACTCCATTTCCAGTTCCAGTTCGGACCCCTCTCACACCACACCTATGCCCATTTGGCCTGTTGTTGTTGCAGTTAATCAAAATATCAAATTAACTGTCGTGTCTGTGGCAAATAAATCAAAATAAAAGCGGCCCCAACTAAGCAACGGCAGCAACAGCAACAGCAACCCACAGTCCCACCCCATCCCGCGCCATGTGCAGTCCGCTCCTGGGCGCCCCCCTTGACAGCGTCCATGGAAATTTCATATGCGTTGCGGCGTTGATGAGTGAGCTGAATTTATTATAGGCGCAGAAATTGACGCGAATCGAGAGAGAAGGAGAGAGTAAGAGTGAGATAGAGAACAGAGCATGCTGCACACTGTATGTGTGTGTGTTTGTGTGTGTGTATTTGTGTGTGCCTCGTCAACGCCTTTAACGGTGATTATTCAATGTCAAAACTTAATGTCCCCAAATTGCAGTTGTTGGCAGCGGCGAGCCATGAAATTGAATGCTGCCCCATGTGGAGGCAATAGAGCAGAGCAGAGCAGAAAGAGTGAGGGAGAGAGAGAGGGAGAGCGAGAGGGGAGGCAGAGAAAGAGCAGGAAGAAAGAAGCAAAGCGGGTAATTGATCTACACTTGCAAAAAATACAATTTGTATTGGGGGTGTCTAGATTTTTAGGTAACAACTTTGTTTAAACAGGTCTATTATTATTAAAGTTATCTCTCGGTTGAAAGTAGCCAGATCCGATCGGTATATGTTGTAGACATGAATGATCCTCAGCATATCTTCTTCCCTTAATGCTTCAAAAGTATTTATTAAAATCGTACAAAGATCAGTCAGAGCATTAAACATACAGCTAATATAATATAAGTTCCAATATGTTTATATTTGTTTCTATTTGATAATCTGTATTATTTTTCAATATTCGATTCCTTTA
Organism: Zaprionus capensis; assembly: GCA_018903675.1. NCBI lineage: Eukaryota > Metazoa > Arthropoda > Insecta > Diptera > Drosophilidae > Zaprionus > Zaprionus capensis. Next base: position 1,324,199 of record JAEIFN010000040.1, on the reverse strand, counting down.
CTTTAGCAATTGGAACTCCATTAGATTGTTATCTATATATATTCAGTTTCAATTAAATAAATAGGAACAATCTGTTAAAAATTAAGATTTTTAATAAGAAGTTCATGTCTCTAGAAGTTGTATAGTAGTATGAATAAATTTAAAATTATATATATTCTACAAGTATAATATATTTTTTATAAACTACTTACATATACATATGTTTTATGCATGTATTTAAATGTGCATGTATGTATATGTATTTATGTTCTACTATATTTAATTTGATTATACATATTCATTGATTAACATTGCCACAACAGTGACAAGTCTATGCATTTCTCTGAGTGTTGCAGCTACGACAGCTGTTGCATAGTTTTAGGCGTGAGTCGTGGACAGTCGCAGTCACAGTCGCCCCAAGAGCAGCATGACAGGTCACAAAGCAGCCGGCAATTTGGGCATTTCGACGCGGTTTTAAGCGCAAACTCAACTCGGCGCAGCTCAACTCACTCACTTGCCAGCAGCTGCCAAGCAGAGTGGGAGACAGTGGAGGAGAAGGACAGAGCGAGAGGAAGGTCGAGGAAGTTGGTCAACAAGAGGCAGAGGCAGAGGCAGAGGAGAAGCTTGTTACCATAAAATTGGTGTAAACGAATTGCAGTCGCCATTCTGACGGCGGCACTGGCAACTCATCAGAAGGGGTGAACAAACGAGGGGGGGAAGAGGAGGATGAAGCAGGAGGAATGGAGCGAGAGAGGTTGTGAGGTCGACAGGGTTCCGAAGTGCTCGCGTCATTGTGAAATGTCTGTAATTTGGACAATTTGATGAATGGTTATTTGCCACGAGATGGCAAAGTGGTCATTATTCTTTATCACTCCCCTCCACTCCACTCTCCCTCTTCCCACTGTTTTCTTTTCTTTGCTTCATTTTCGCTTTCGGCTTTGTTACTCTGTTCCTTCCTCTTCCTATTCTTGCTCGTCTTCCTCAGTTGTTGTCGCTGCATCGTTTTACCAACTTTACATTGCACATCTTGCAGCCTTTGTCGTTTCGTCGGCTGCCTTCAATGACGGGCATAACAACCTCATCAGGCTGCCATTGAGTGGAAACAGTCTTACTATAAGTATTTGCTATATCATTTCCGATGGGCGAGAGACAATTTTGGGAAAAGACTTTTTTGACGGATGCAACGGAAACTGTTTGAATTTGTAGGTAGGGAATTATAAATATAGATTTGCTTGTTATTAAATAATTAATAATTAATAGAAACAGAAACAGAAAAGATTTAGGTATACATAAATATATGGTTAGATTTTATATTGTATATTTTTTATTTTATAAAAAAAAATATTTATAGGATAATAATGGAAATTATTATACTAATTCTTAGGCAAATCTTATCTTCACATGACACTTAAGGACGAGGACACATATATGTAAAGAATTTATGCTAATAAAATCTGCATACGTGAATAGTCTGATATATTTAAGACCAACACCCCTTTTGGCCCCCGTAAATCGATAAAAGCTGAATTTCAAGCGTAATTTCAATACAGGACAATTAATTTTTGCTAATCACAATAACTATCAAATGATTTTAAAGAGGTACTGATTTTCAAGCCACTCCCTGTAAAGTATGCATCACAAAATATGCCTAACATAGAATTTATATTTAAGATTTAATTATTTGTTGACCTCTCGACTGTACCTTTCGTGCTTGTTTTTTTCTTGCAAAGAACCTTTAACCTTTCTTTCATTCTTCTACAATTTACAGAGTATTTCACATTCATCACTAACTTGAATTGTTTTTCAGTTCCGCACTCATTTTTAATGGGCAAATAAAGAGCAATTACTTGGCCCACGTCGACCGTGTGCGGTCATAATAATTCAGTTTGCAGTCTACAGTCTTCAAGGAATGCTCAAGCTGCGTTATATTGTCAGTATTATGTAAAGCCGATGCCGATTTGGGCTCATCAAGTTTGCTGCACTTGGTTCCGTTATTGCTTAACCAAATTGACCCCCCTCCCCCCTGCGTTCTTCACTGTCCGTGTTTGGGAATGCAAGTGCAGTGACTGCCTGTGCGGTCAGCCCGAAGCTGAAGCCATCTGTTAGCTGACCCTGCACTACCCACGGCCCTAGCTTACCCCCTTACCCCCTTGCCCCTTTGCCAGCTTGCTGCAGATGCTCTTGCTGCTGCTGCTGAACATTGCGTTCCACATGGCGGCAGGCCTAATTACATTTCTCGGCAAACGGTGAATAACGAATGGCGAATAACGAATTGCGAACAGCCAACAGCGAATGGTGAATGGCGTGATTATGCCAGAGCTGCGCCCTGAGCTCTGCCTCTACCTCTACCTCTACCTCTGCCCCTGTCTCTGCACTCTTCCCCTCTCCCTTGACGGCGTTGTTTAAATGCGTACGGGATAGATTTATGTGCTCGTATTTTACATGCTTAATTCCCAAAAAGCACACACAACACTACGTAGAGCAGCCACAGCCCGCAGCAGCAGCACCAGGAGCAGCACCGGCAGCTGAGGCACTTGCTCCACTCGATCTCTGCTCCCTTGCATAGCTCATTTCCCTCTCTGCTTCATTATTTTTCCCCTTTTCTCTCTCTGTCTCTCCCTATTTGAAGCATGCAAGTTCTTAGGTTACTCAGACAGAGTTAGCAGCGCAATTCTTAAATAGTCTTAAAATGCTTTGAAGAATCTTAAGATGGAAACATGGAAACAACAAACCTAAGAGACATAGTTACTAGCTCTATCTCTGTCTTTCTCATAGTGTATCTCTCTTAATCTCTGTTTTCCCTGTTTTCTATCCCTTTCTTAAGCTCATTTTCCTTTCCTAAGCTTCCTTTTTCGTTTTCTTCCTTTACGATTTTTCCAAGTTTTCTTTTTCTGCCTTTTCTTCTCTTTCTCTCGTTCTCTCTCTCTCTATCTCTTTCTTTTATCTTTATAAATCTTTGTGTACTTCCTTATCTTTCATTCTGTTTCTCTCCTTTGTTCCCTCCACTCTCATTCTCTTACTCGATCTATCTACTTCCCTGAACTTCACCTACTCCTCTCTAGCTCTCCCTACATGTATCCTTCTCGCATTCTCCTTCTCTCTCTCTAGTGGGCTCTTCCTTTCACGCCATCTGCATCTGTTTGCTCTTTAATTTTTCAGCTCGACTCACTAATCAAACGTTTATTTTATTAACGTTTCGACCCTGTTTGCCTTCGCCGCTCAGGTTGGACGTGGCTCCTCCTCGTCGTCTTCCCTTCCCTTCCCGTCCTGTCCCAACTCGACCAGCTTTATTAATGGCCTACGAAATGGCCTAGACACGCCTAAGTAGCAATTCTCTCTGGGCGCTTAATTTATTTGTAAATATGAACGCATAAATTCCGATTTCTCATAGCGAACGTTCTCCTCGTTCTCCTTTCGCTTTGTGGCTGCATTTATCAATATTTTACTGTTTACATGCGTATTTCCTTTTCAGATACACATGAAGTCAACAGTTGTTAAGTCGATGAGTTGAGTACACGAATGATATTAATAGAATGTGGAAACATAAAGAAGATTCGTATAAAATTCAAATTACAGCCTAAGGTATTATCCGATTTTGATAAAATTTTGAAAAAGTATTAGTAACATATTAACAATAAGATATGCCAAGTTTCCTTACGATATCTTTATAAACAAGAAGAATATACAAAATCTTGTAACTAAAATTGTGCAAATAATAAATATAAATCGTATCTTATATTGCAGAATTCTACCCTTATAATCAAGCAGCACTCACACTGCATATGCAAAACTATGTCATCTGATGGACACATCTCTGGACGCATGGAAATCGTATGTTCGAGAGGCCATTCCAAGTGACAGACTCAACTCATGCCGAAGAAACCAGTTGATGAGGATAAAATGCAAACAAAGAGGAAGGGAGAGGGAAGAAGGAGAGGGAAGACTCTGTCAGCCTCGCTATCGCAATCGCAATTTCGTGCTGCCAGAGGTCAGTTTTATAAGCATGTTGCATGCCTCACGAATTGTTTTGTGGACAAATCTGTCACTCGTCCTGTCACTCGTCTGACCCGAACAATGGACTTGACACAAGCCGCAAGGCAGCTACTGCCTGAAATGTGGCCCAAGGCATGTTGGGGTGAGCGAGACAGAGGATGATGATGTTCTGCTCGCTCGAACATGGAAACTGTACAAATCGTATGAGTAAGTAGTTCTAGGCCATTTACCATGACTACACTGGCAGAAACTACGTTGGATTTCTAAATAAAGTTATTAATTTATTGTCTAAAAATATGCATAAGTCAGTTAAAGGTAGAAGGAGAAGGGAAATACCCCATTAAGCTTATAATTTCTTGTTTAACAATAATATGCGCGTAGATTCAGCCATTTTTGTCTGTATGAACGCGTATATCTTAGGAAGTTAAAGAACTAGAGATGCCAAATTTGACATGAAGGTGCCTTTATACCAAGCGCAGCTAAAGTGTGCCTAAAATTTAAAGTAAGCATTTTATATTATATAAAATTAATACTTTTTACAACTAATTTGACGTTTAAGTTGATTATAACTATTCCAGTTTCTTTCTCCGCCCCTCTATTTCTCTCTTGTATTGCATTGTTAGTTGATTGTTAAAGATTTCCATAGAAAATGCCTGCTCTTCTTAAACCAATTAAGCTATAATCCAGAAATTAAAATGCTGATGGCTTTCGAAAACGTTGAAGTTGAATCTTTGGTCTGCATATTGAACTTCAATTAAGCTTGTCATCCCGCGTAGTTGGGCCCTGCCCACTTCGAGGCTGTTTTCGAGTACAATGTACAATTGTGTTTTATATATTTCGCATTGTAAGCGAAACCACTCGAGTAAGGAGAGCCCTGCATTTTCCCAAACAATGTGCTGAGAAAATAGGCCCCCGCAGCTTATGCTTATAACCGATTACACACAAAGCCATTTTGCCGCTGGCTCAACGGGAAGCAGAGTCCGACTCGGGATCGAACTGTGGTCCCTGACTGGTCGCCAGTCTCCAGTCTCCAGTCTCCAGGCCTCTGGCCCCACGCTGATTTCAATTTCTCGAACTCAACGTGAAACGTTACAAAATAATAATGATGACGCTTGCCGTGCATTACTTTTGCGCATTTCTTGATTTCTCAATGATACGAGACGAGGCGAGGCGGGGCGAGTCGAGTCGAGGTACGAGCTGTGGGCACTTTTGTCGGCAGGTTTCTTTATTATTGTGCGCGAACCGCATGTGGCACAGAGACCCAGACGCAGTTGCCAATCGACCCGCAGACGCCCTGCAACCATATCGAGTCGGGTTTCCATTCATGAAGACCGTCGACTAATTCAAGCTGAAATGTGTGAACAACACACAATCGATTCCGATGTCCGACTCGACACAACTCGACTCGACTCGACTCGCTGCGACCGCAACGCTAATGATTAATGTATGAACACTCTGAGTGAGTTATGTGTGTGCCCTCGAGTGTATGTGTGTGTTAGTGTGTGTATTGGAAATTCAGTAGCCATGCGGCGCTGTCGATCGCGCCGAGTGTCATTAAAGTTGACTTAAGCGCAGCTGGAAGCTGGAAGTCATCCTCTACCTATGCGCAGTCCCCGAACTCCATACACCGTGAGACACAAGAGATCTTTCTTATAACGTATGTTGCAAAAAGCACCTTTATGATTCTTGAGAAACGAGAAACCTAAGGGAAGCCAACACATGATTTTAAATTCCTTACTAAAAAGAGAAAATGGCACACGAAGTTCTTTTAAAATGAAAGTTTCTTATTGTTTTGTTCTTTTTAAGACCAGCAGAGGAGCTAGATTATAATTTATGTATTGTATTTGAAATAGTCGAATAAAGGCAAAATAATTTAGTAAGAGAACAGTTCATTTGTTGCCAGTATATTTACAATCTACTATGTTCAAAACGTAGTAACTCAAAGAACTTAAGGAATGTTGAAAAATCTATTAATTGGGTATGATATTCAAAGAGATTATAAGATATTATAAATATACCCTCAAGGTATACGTAGATGGTTTTTATACAAAAGAATTTATACCGTACATATCTTAAATAATATAAGTTATTATAGAACATCAAACGTAAACTTCTATTAGATCCCAGAATAACCTAAGTTTTCTTTTACTCTCACTCCCTTTTCTTCCCTGCTTTGCCAATTTCTTTTTTTCACAGTGTAGAACTCAGCGCATAATATGTCGAATGCGATTTGGCGTAACTCAACACTCAATACGCGTACAACCTGGTAATTGGTTCTCCCAGTTCATTTGAACGTTCATGCATCATGCATGATCGTCTTCATCAGCTCTTTAGCTCTAGCTCTAGCTCCATTTCCATCGCCATCGTCATCGTCATCATTATCAACGTAGCGAGGATCGTTGGATCGCTGACGGGGCGTAAATAAATCCAATTTGTAACGCGCGTGAGCGTTTGACTTTTGCTACGATTCAGCGGAGTACGATACTAGATGCCAAATACCCGATACCAGTCACCAGGCAGAGCAGACCCCAACAGAACCCGTTGTCAGTTCTGCCGTGTCTGCCATAACATGACAATCACGAAACACGCTCGATTTATGAATCGCTTTTTATGGCTTTCTTCTGACAGTTTTTGCCATCGTTTAATTCAGTTTCGTTCTGCGGCTTTGCCTGATGACTTAATGCTACTTGGCCAACGGAATCCCTTGCATGTTGGCCCATTTCTACAGCCGATGCTAAAGAGCGCTTAATTGGATAAAGTAAATGTGAAGTCATTGTCTAGATAGTCGTTTAGGCAGGTTTCTCCAGAGATATTTAAGAGAGAACTTTCTTCTACACAGTACTAAAGTTGAACCCTGTTAAAAATAGAAGAAAAGACAAATAAATAGAATAAGTGTATAAAATTAGTTAGTTTATTATAAATTATTAATCCAATATAAATATAATGGTTGCATTAGAAATTAACATTAAAACATTCTCGGGATAATCATAAGATCTCTATGATTATTAAAGTAAAGAATTGACAAAGACATTCATTAAATAAAAGACTTGATTATAAAAAACTTAATCAGCAGAACCTTTGCTGTGAAGAGTTCGCAACCTATAGCTTGCAGAACCCAACTTACACATACATGAACAACATACATATGCATGTGTATGTGTGCTGCAGAGTCAATAGCATAAAGAGCCCGAGAACCATAAATAACCGAAGCGGAGACAGAAGCGCAATCGCATAATAGAAAATGTCGCTAAATGGCAAACAACCCAACGCGAGTCGCGATGAGAAGCAGAAGAAGAGGAAGGAGAAGAAGAAGGAGTCGGCGAAGAATCCAGCGAGAACCACTTGTTTTATGGTCGGCAATATTTTTGCATGCACAGCGAGCAATAGCAAAGGAGTGAGGGAGATAGAGAGTGCCCTGAGGCGAGGTTAGTGGCAAAAGAGATAGAAACAGACAGAGAGAGAGAGAGAGAGAGAGCGTCAAAAGACGTTAATCACGTTGAGTTATGTGACGTTCTTATATCTGAGCCACCAAAGTGTCACGTACGCATTTGTTCCGCCCGAAATGCTCAGGAGTTCACTGTAACAAGGGAAGGGACGAGGGGGAGTGGCATGTTGCCCCCGTTGCTGCTGTTGCTGTCAGTTGGCATTGTTGCTGCTGTTGCTGCTGCTGCAATTTTGCAGTTTTCTTTACTTTCTTTGGCTGTTTTGTCGTGTTGTTGTCTGTGTCTTTTTATCGCCAGTTGCCAGTTGCCAGCAACAGCAGCTCCCTCTCTCTCTCTCTCTCTGCCCTTCCCCTCTCACTCACCCACAACATATGCCACACACTCTACAGTTTGGCATTTTGAAAAGTTTTCGTGATTTTTTATACTGTTGTTACACAGCACAAAAGAGATTTTTCTTTGCTTTTGCTTTTGTCATGTGTGTGAGTGTGTGTTGTGTGTGAGTGTGTTGTGTGTGTGTGTAAGTGTGTTGTGTATGTGTTGTGCCTTGTTCCGTTTTGTGCATTGTTCGTTTCTGCCATTGTCAACACTCTTCTGTCTCATGTCTCGTTATCAACGAGTCCTCCCCAGCGACCGCTTCTACCACCTGTGACCCCTTCCCCTCTATCCCCCTTTCCTCCACCATGTTGTGGCTGTTCTGGGTGCAAATTGCACTTTTGTCAGAGCAAATGATAGAAACAATACAAAGAGCAAAACATTTTTCCCCACGCGGGCGCCTGTGAATTTGTCTAACCTCGCTTTTCATTTCGCTTAACTTTTCACTTTCCCAGCCCGATCCCGAGCCGGGTGTAAGGATAGTTTTGTTGTTCTCTGGCCGCATATTTTGCTGTCGTTGACAGTTTGACTTATGCGACGACTTACGCAATCCGGCTACGAAATTATCCTTCTATTCTCGAGACACATGTGAAGTTTGCAGCCCTTCACAGACGCAGCTGCCTGTCAGGCCTGTCAGCTCGGCATCTGCAGTTGATAATCACCCATGGAACCCAACCCGACTCTAGACTGGCCTGACTGATGTGAATGAAGCTCTTAATTCGGAAAGACTTTGGCACTTGCAAGCTTTATTGTTGCTGCACTTTTCTGAAGTTATAATTTCTCTTTACTAGGCTTTATTATTGCTAATGGAAAATGTATCGCGACCTAACAGATCTAGGGTACCTCTGCTAAGCTAAAAGCTCTAATAATAAGTTCTATGCCATTTCCTGTAAGAATTTTCCCTTTCTCTACAGTTTTATGAAGGTGCTGTTCGATAGAACAGTATCATTATATTTATTTATTTATTTATTTAATGTCGACTATAGTAGTCGATTGTTTAACAATTACAATTACAATTCTAACCGAAATAATAACCTCGAGTTAGCTCAAAATACTTAGATTATATGAATGAAAGTTTATACATATATAAAACATATATAAAACTTTCTGTTATTTATTGTTTATTAAAGGTACATACGTACCTACATATTAAGACATACATTCATATATTCACATACATAGATATGCCCTTAATACCTTCCAAAATTTCTACAACTTCTCATTGCATTTGCAATGAACAATTTCATAGGGGTGCTATCAATAATTTTCACATATTTTGAACTCATCAAGAATGAATTAAGTCTGGCGGAATTCCAAAACGATGAACGATGAATATTAATTGCACATTTCAATCAAGTTGAAATATATCCGAAGAAATGAAAGGAGTCATGTGCCCGAAATGAGGGCACATCATTTGTCAGTTGCACAGCGGGGCAGCACAAGGAAGTGGAGACGACGACGACGACGACGACGACGACAGAGAGATCCAAGTTCGAAGCCGAAAAGGGGCACGAGATTCTCTTGCGGTCTTAAAAAGTGCTTGCCGTGTACCGAAGGCGTCAATGGCGTCTGTGGAAGTCATCAATTTGATGGCGAGGGCGAGGGTGAGGGCGACGGGACAAGGCAATCAAACGTTGTAATTATGTATTATTTATTTTTATTTATCGTATATTATTCGCGTCCAGCTCGGGGCCCCAAACACAGAATGAGCCCAGGCAATTTCACTGATTTATCGTTGATAAATTTCCGAAAACTTTTCGCCCTCTCTCTCTCTGTCCCTCTGCCTGTTGCTCTCTCCCTTTCTCGACCCTTTCGCAGTGGGCAAGTGGTCAGTGGGCAAGCCGTGAAGCCGCCAGTGGAAACTCATCAATATCATTAATCATAAAATTAAGTATCATTTATATTAATTTATTATTGTGCGGCAGGAATTTCAACGGCGCTGTGCTGCTGCAACTCCCCCTCTCTCCTTCCCTCCCTCTCTCTCTCTGTCTCTCTTTCTCCCCATAACTGATTTATCACATAATGCTCATTATCATGATGATGTTGTGCTCATTTCGTCAGTGCCTTTGTTGCCATCTCACTCGCTCCCATTGCTGCCTGCCTGGCCTGGCCCATCATTAATCAGTTGCTGCGGAGAGGGGAAGCTCGACTCGGACTGTTCGTTTGTCATTAGCTCTGCGTTGTTGTTGTTGTCGTTGTTGTTGCTGTTGTTGTTGCTGTTGTTGTTGCCCTTCGCTTCGTGCCGCTCGGGGCGCAGTAATTAATTATGCGTCTTTTGTATTCTACCGACAATTTTCAGTGCTTTATGCTTATGAAAAATTACATATAAATTGGAAACACTTAATCATTCCGATTTACATTTTAATTAAAATATTATATATCAAATTGGGGAACGGAGCCAGCTCTCGCACCTAATGAGCCATTTCCATTAACATCGTTTTATCGAAACTCAACAACAAATTGCCATCTGAATTAACTATGCCAAGTCAAGCCATTGAACAACTAAGATTCTCTACTGGCAGAAAATTGAACTTGAAGCTGGGGTTGTAATCTGGCTTATCACCACGAAACATGGACGGGAGAACTTTCATACGAAATGCTGAACTGTATGTAAAAGCTTTGAGCTGTGCTCTGCTTGATCGAGCGATAAAGAAAGCTTCAAGCTTTCTTATACAAATGTTCAGCTCGCTGAAGCTCTGAGTTAATTGTATTGATTATAAGATCATCTGTAAGTTCAGTTTTCTGCCTTAAGATGGAGCACGCTCTTAGAAATCTGGCGCAACCTTGTTAGGCTTCTACTTCTGAAGATAAGCAGCCCTGGATTAATCGATAGCTATCGAATGGCGCCGGACGTTTTCTTCTTTTTGTATTTTGAGTCTCATCATCATGTACATATATTATATTAAAAATGGAAGTGTTTCATTCATAAATATTGGCGTATTAATTTGGCACTCAATGCAATATATATTTTGAGAATAAACCTGACACTTAAAGACTTCATAAGTTCTATCTTTATGCAGATATTGATTGAAAAGTCCGTAAATTGAAATTCTGCAACCAATTTATGCATTCCTTACAAATTCCATGAAATATTCTTTAGCTTGTCGTGTTTATTATTGTTTTTTGCTTATAATAAACGGAAGAATTTCTATATTAATAATGATATTTATTCAAGAGTTACAAAATTCCAAAGTTTACTAATGACCTTTTTATTAATTTAATAACAAATTTAATTTAAATATTATAAGTTTTGTCTAAATATTCAAATGAACCCTGCAAGGAAGTTGTGAATTAAAAGTGATGTAGGTTAGGTCTATAAACTGGAAGATTATAAATATACGAGATATGAAAGTACATATTTAAACAACTGAGGTGTAGATGTCCAATTCGGCAGGAAGATATTCTTAAAAAGTATGCAAAGCACAATTTACTTCTATTTAATAATCAGCCTTAAATCGCTTTTCTTTAACAATTTAATATTATTAAAATATATTCTACATTCTCAACCATGTTATATTCAGATTATACAGATTAAAAGTAAGTTTTAAGCCATTTAGGTATTGATTTTGCCCCAAAAACGAATCCCGTAAAGCTCATCCAGCTGTATTAGTTCGACGAAATCGGTTTATAGTCAGCAAAGTTTGCACTCCATGTGTGAGTGTGTGTGTGTATCTGTGTATGTGTGTGTGATTCATCGTATTGGGTGTCAAAGTGCATGCCAATGAAAAATAATAATGGAAACCCTTCGGTCCACAAATCAGGGCTACCCCAGGACTCGAGTTGTGCCAAGAGTCATTACAACAGACGAACAAAGGGGGCCAAGAGCCAAAGGACCAAAGGCTAAAAAATTAAATCCAAATACAAAGCCAGACAGGGAGGAATCGAGAGAGGGAGACAGAGAGATGGCGCAGAATGCAATCGAAGAAAGCGGAGAATGAACAACGTGCCGGGGCAATTCACAATTTAACAAACTAATAAATATTTTTTGGCTTCCGCTTGGGCTGAAAAGGATGTGCGAGAATAGAGAGATGCCTCAGGCAGGGAGAGCAGTGAAAGAGAGAGAGAGATAGAGAGGGAGAGGGAGAGCAGATGAGCAGCTCTAGAAATATAAATCAAAGGTTGCACTAAACTTTTGGCCTGCTCGATGTCGTTGCCAGGATAACAACAAGGCTCGCGAACAGCAGCAGCAGAGCTGGAGTTCGAGTTGGAGGCGGAGACGGAGGAGCGTCGACTTTTGCCAGCTTGATAACTTGATAGGTGCCTCCATTGTTGTTGCTGCTTCAGTTGTTGCTGTTGTTGTTGTCGTCGCTGTGTTGTGTGCACTGTTGTTGCCAACAAGGACACTTTGGTGTTTGGCTGAGATGCTGGCGGGACAACGCTCTGCACATGGCTTCGACTGGAGTCGGGGCTGCCTGGGTTGGCTTGCAACTGCCAGACTGTCGGATATGCACTGACATAAATTGCTTCAACTGACAACGACAGAGGCAACTAGCAGCATGAGGAGGACGAGGGGGCAGCAGGCGAAGAGGGATGAGAAGATACTGCAGCTTGCAGGAACCTTGCCCCATGATTACGGCTTGCTTGCCGAGCTGCCAAGGCAATAACTTTTCGCCTGGCCTTCGCTCTCTCGCCCTCTCTCTCTCCCTCTCTTCCCGGCTTACCCAGTCTCAGTACCAATCCCAATCCCAGTTCCAGTCCTGCTGCTGCTCATCCGGTGCCCCGTCTGCGCTTTGGGGTAAAATTAATATTAAAATGGAAGCATCGGCTTCCATCCTCGGACGCATTGCAATGCAGGCAGCCCGCAGATACCCTAGATACTCTGACTACGTGGCGGCAGGGGGGCAGGAGGTAGGCAGGGTGAGCAGAGTGGGCAGAAGAGGGGGGGGGGGTCCACGGCTAACGCCAGTCAGTGCCAGGCCAAAGGACATTTCCAATTTATTTACGCTCAGAGGCACTTTGTCTGCTGCCCCTTATCCCCTACCCCCCTGTCCCTGTTCCTGTTTAACCCTCCCCTCCTGCACCCCTTTCTTGCTCCATCTTCCTCTCGCTGCCTCTTTCTTTCTCTCTCTCTATTGCTCTCCCTTTGCTGCAATGCTTTTTGCGCTGCGTATGACAGTATTTGTGTAGTCTGTCAGAGAGAGAGAGAGAGAGAAGGGGGAGAGAGAGGGGCTGCCCACTCGCTTTTTTGTGCATTTCACATTTTGACAGCAAAATGTTCCTTCTGGTTGTGTTAGCGTGAAGAGTGTTGAAAGGTGTGAAAATGAAAATTTACTACTTACCGCTAAGATTTATGCTCGCCATTTTTCTACTCCTGCTCTGCACCACACCACACACCTTGACCAGACTAGACCAGGTAAGGTACTCTGGGCACACTCAAAGTGCAAATGCTGCAACTGCTCTGGCAGAACCATTAGACTTTTATGACAAGAATGTGAGAGAGAGAGAGAGAGAGAGAGGGAGGAAGAGGGGAGAGCAAGCAGTTGACATCCATGAAGTTGTCTTCTCTTTCGGTCAAGTTTATTTTATACCCTCTAGCCATAGAGTGAGAAGTGTATTATCAGTTTGTGCCAACAGATAATATATATTATGTAACAGGCAGAAGGAGGCGTGGCAGACCCAACAAAGACTTCTTGCTCTTAATCAGCATCAACAGACGAGTCGATATAGGCGTGTCTGTCCGTCTGTCTGTCTGTCTGAATGTCTGTCTGTCTGTCTATCCGTATAAAAACATAACATACATAGATCTTACAAATAATGAGAGCTAAGACTACGAAAATAATACATGAAAAAGTCTTAATATCGTACGCAGATCAAGTTTATTTTAGGTTTTGGTGACGCCCTCCTTTCTTTCCTTCAATCCGCTTCCGTAAATCGCTAAAAACCTAATTCTAAGCGTAATTTACATGCAGAACAGTTCACTTTTGGTTAACACAATAACTATCAACGCCCAAATTATTTCTGAAACTTTGCTTGCGATCTCACAATTAACAAAGAAGTTACTTAAGAATAAATTTAAAAAAGGCTACTGAGCCGCACCCTGCAAAGTATGCAATAAAAAATACGCTTAGCACTTTTTTATTTTTATTTTTTTTTTTTTTTTAATTTTCATGGTTCTTTTATTAAGTCATACGGGGAAAGTCCAATATCCCCTTTGTGTCCTTTTTATCTATAGGTTCAGCCCATGTGGGCGCGCCGGCTAACTGTAGTTAGCGTTTTAACTTAGCACTGAAGTTATACATTTAAGCAATCGTTTTGGGCAGGTGGGTAGTGGGTATATCACAATCGAGTACACTCAACTGTAGCTCTTGGGCTTATTTGGTCCCTTTTCGGGCTTTGGCTTACAACACCCTTCTCGTATTTAATACACATTGTTAACTATCCACGGAAGTAACAATGAAACATCAGTAAAATAAGATGGCTCGCCACATCTGGTAGATTGGGAAGTTATACCAATGATCACCATTCGCTCCGGCTCAAAGCGATACATCAGAGGTCCACCAGAGTCGCCTTCGCAGGAACCTTTACCCTCGCAGGTACCTTCACCACTGCAGCCTGCGCACAAATGAGTCTTCTGTTTATATTGGCATTGCTCATGCGATAGTGGAATATCTACAGCTCGCTTTTTGATTGTATGAGTCGGGGTCATCGTTTGACCCCATCCAGCTACTGTCAAGATGGTATTTGCTGGCAGCTGTTGAATATTGTATGGCAGGCAAATGGGCGTCAATATGTCGTCAAAAATAATATTTCTATCCACGCGAATCAGTGCAATGTCATTGTGCAGTGTATAATTGTTGTCCTGAAAGTAATGCTCGTGCACCCGAACTTCTTCGATGTCAAAATGCAAAAAGAACTTGCAGTTAGGAGTTCCATAATCACAGTAAGGTTTATGACTGAAATCTCCCAATCGTACTCCAGATCTGCAGATTAGAAATTAATTAAATAACCGTCTAGATCGATTTAGTCAAGCATACTTACAATCCACCAACTTCATTTACCAAATTTCCCGTCACACAATGGGCAGCAGTCAACACGTAACGAGAATTGATCACAGACCCTGCACAGTGTCCATATTTGTCTCTCCTTTGATATTGTAAATGCGCCAGCCAACTATACTGATCGGGTGGGATAGTGTCGCCACCAACTATTTGTGGTCTTAAATAAATTCGGGTTTTCCCACAATCTAAGGGGAATTTAGCATCGAAATATATCGACGACCACGGAAGGCAAACAGTTAAAATTATGAATAAATTAATTGCACACTCCCTTATCATTTTCAACCAGCTACATTCACCACAATCTCGCTCTTCAAACTAAAAATAAGAATAAAAGGCAAGCTCTGGCAAGTGGAAGCCTTTGAACAAAATATGTTACAATATGATTGGATATCTTAATTTGGAATCAAAACGAGTTCAGACGCGTACCAAGGATTGCCTCGACAGAATGTCATCAGGCTTTAAAACAGTGTAAAACAAGAGTAGCTACAGAAGGTGATTTGTAAAAACTCTCAATACAGGGGATCGACGCAGAGGCTTTGGTGCAAAACTAGTAGGGTTAAATTTTTGTGTAAGGAAAAGGTTTTATGTCACTTAAATCCGTATAAACGTCGGCTTAAATTGTCAGCTTAAGCCAACTTTTCAAACTTAAAATAGTAAGAAAAAGAAGTTTTCTAACAAAACCGTAAATATTTTGCACGTATTTCGTTCAAATAATCAAAATCATTCATCAAATCATCAATCATCAAAATTTAAGTTATTATCAAAATTTAAGTTATTGTCAAAGAAATCACAATTTTCGATCAGGATAAAAGGGAACTTATCTTGCACTCTTTGCCGATTATTGTATTGTACATCTCAAGTCTTGGTTCTTATCGTCTTTGTTGTTGTTCTTGGATTGACTGCTCTCGAAATAATCCCTACCCACAGCACCACACAGCACGCGTGCAGGTTAGTGGGTGAATTATCATATTTGATTAAATTATAATATTATCACAAACCTGTCGCTTTGTTTTTCTGCTTTTGTTTGTGCTATCAGTTAATGTTATGAGGCATTTGCCAACGAGACCAACAAGCTTTGATGGTTAGCTGAAAACTAACTAGCCATTCGGCCAGCATCGATCTTTAAACAACTTTTTAAAATATGCATGTTATCTGCGGATATTGTTAGGTATTGAACTAATTTAAAGGTTTGAATTTAAACTCTCCTAAGACGTCATATCGCTGAGCGCATCCCTTAGCAACTAGTCGAGATTTCAGTTGCTCTACCTGGCCCGTATTGTCACGCTTCACTGCAAACACCCATTTCAATCCGATGGCTTTCTGACCCTCTGGGAGATCCACTAGCGTTGATGTCGCATTGGCTTGAAGGCTCTCCTTCTGCATAGAAGCTCTCCATTCATTAGAATTATCCATTCCCATTGCCTCGTTCACACTCGTAGGAACGGGGACTTCTCCAGCATACATTGCTTGACCATATTGTACTGCTTGCGTGGTCGGCCAGGCAGGCCGGTGTACACTTTCTTTGGTCGCCCAGGACCTCTCCATTCAGCTGGTTCAGGTTCATCAGAAGAAAGCTCTGCTCATTCTTCACCAAGATTCTCGCCGACAGGTGCATCATCGTCTTGATTATTAGATAAGTTCGGGATTTAATCAAACACGTCTACTGGAGCGGCTTTCAGCTTCTCAAGTTGAACGTTGGAAGTAGCTACCAAAACATGCTCCTGGCCTTTTGGAACGAACATCTTTTTCTGGCTTTTGTCCAGCACGGCAGTCTTAGACCCAAAAACCTTCAAGTGCGACACAGTTGGCTTATTCCCAGTCCATGATTCAAATTGAGTCATTCCTGGTAAAGCAGACGTCTCGGCGCGATTGGGAAGATAGGCAGCAGTGTTTATAGCCAATCACCAATGCGTTGTATTGTTGACCCCATTATAATTTTAATGGCCTCCCGGTGGTAAGCAGGTTATTAAATGTAGTATGAAATATTATTATACTCGTATCCATAAGAGTAGAGAGTATCAAACAGTTATCACGTTTTATTCTCCACAGATTAGGTGTTCATATTTTCCGTCCTCGTCGACAGAAAGATGAAGCAATGTTGGCGTAGCGTCGCCCAAACTTGGTATTCGGCCGATCAGCCTGTATATTCCAAAAAAAACGAATATTTCTTTTTATACTTCTGATTGATTGCAAAGTACAATCGACTCAGACCTGCCAATTTCTTCAATTGGTGAAACAAAAGTGTGACCCATAATATTTCTTGTCGCGACTCTCACAGTCTCGATCTTTAATCAACTTTTTAGAATATGCATGTTATCTGCGGAATATTGTTAAGTATTGAACTAATTTAAAAATGTTATAAATATTGTTGAATTAGCACTCCTTCAAAAAAAAAAAAATAAAGTGGTAGTGTGTAAGGAAGCTTTTCATGGCTGCTCAGTTGACCTTGGAGCCTGGTTATGCACCTAGGCGTCCAAGTTCACTGACTTGCGTCTGCTCCAAAAGTTCCAATAAGTATGATGTGATTAATCCCTGCTTTCATACCTTGCAGAACTTTGGCACAGTCGTAGATGTCGGTGCACCAGCCTCACATATGTAATACCCCCGCACTCTTGCCTCAGTGCTTATATTTAGGCATAGTTTAAGTAAAACACCTCATATTTCTTCTTCTTTTCTTTTATTTTATTTAAACAATTTCCCTACCGACACCGTAGCCTGCTCTGTTCTTTGGTTTTCTGTTCTTTTCTATCACTGAGTTTCCCTGCCTGTTATTCTTCGCTCACCCCTACTGATCGTGTCGGTTTGTCCTGGTCTAGCGACGGTTCTTCTGCGGCAGCGTTTTGTTGTTTTTGTTCTTCTGCGTGGCTCTGCGTTTCCTTGGCGGCTTCTCACTGGCGGTCCTTTGTTGTTGTTTTCCCGCGTTGACACGCACGTTCGCTCGGGTCACTGGTCTTATCGGAATTGTCCTTCCTCCTTCTAATGCCAATTTCACCTCCTCTGCAGTCGACGTCGCTCGGCTTAGATTTACCCGTGTTTTGTTGATTGTGCGAACTTTTCTCTCACGGTGTATTTAGTTCTTACGTGTATGTGTGTGCGTGTTAAGCTCTGCTCTTGCGGCGCTCTCGTGTCGTTCGCCGCTCAGTTGCAGTTTGTCGCCGCTCAGCTGCACTCGCTTGTGTGCGAATTTTTCTCTCCGGGTGTATGTTCTTTCGTTTGCGCTTGCGCTCTGGCTGCGCTCTTCGCTCTTTGTTGCGTTGCGCTTGCGCTCTCTTCTGTGTAAGCTGCGCTCACGTTTTGTTGTGTGCATGGCCGTCGCTTGCGCTCGCTCTGTGTGTGAGTGCGTTCTCTTCTGTGTAAGCTGCGCTCACGTTTGCTCTGTGGCTGCTGCGTTGAGAGCGCCGTTCTTGAGTGTGCTCATGTGCGTGTGCTCTCTTCAGCAGTTGAGTGTGCGCTTGTGTGTGTGTGCGCTCGCACCGCTCTTCTGCGTGCGCTCACTGTTGCTGCTCCGCTCGTTTGTTGTTGATGAGCGAACCTATATACCCTATAATTATTTTTATGGGGCGTATCGGTTTTCCTATCTTATAAAATAAGAATATATATATAAAATTTTTGTGGGACTCACAATTGTAAGTCCTCACAAGTGATTTTCATTTTTCTCGCAAACATCGATTTATAGAAAGCTTTTAAGCTCTCCCCATAGCAAATCCAAGAACCGCCACTGCATACACATGTGTATACCTAATTATAATAATTAATGAACTCATTAAATTTTTAAAAAAACCGGTTTGATCGCGATTTTGATTCGCGTCATTCGCGATGCGAAAGTTTCGAGGCCAAAATGACACCTTTTCAGTCTTTCAGCAACAAGTAATGAGTGAAGCAAATGAAATGCCTTACGGATGGTTGAGATCGGTCTGCAAATGGATTCCGTGGAAAGAGTGGGCCGGCCACTTCTTCTACATCAAAATGCCCTGCACAGGAATCGCAACTGGATTAATGGCGCTCTTGATTACATGGGATATCACCTAAGTGAGTAGAAAGAATACAATATAAGCACTAAGTGTAACCACTAAGTAGTCTCTATTCTCAATGCTACGGGCTCTGGGACGGCTAGATCGAAAAACCACCGAAAACAACTTTAACGCTGTTTAAGGGGTCTATGTGTTCATTGCTTAGTAATAAAGGAATGCTATTCACGAGGAATTTGAAAAAGTTTACCAAAACCCCTCTAAATATGCTTCAAAAATTTCACCAGTGCTGTCAGTGTTATACCACTAAGCATCGAACATATAGAGTAGTCAAACAGCGGAATCCACTCATTTGATGCTATCTCTGCACGAAGTGTTTCACGAGTGAGCAATCGGCTCTCTTCGTTAGAAGCCGAGAGAAGCGCACAGCGGCATCAACTCAGTCGCGGAACGATGAGCATGGTGCAGTTCTTACGCTGTGCGATCGTTTCATCGTGTGCGTATATTCATGCATAAGCTCCAGTGTGGCCAGCAGCTTGGCTCTGAAAAAAGCCAGATGGCTAAACTAAGGGCACAGAAAAAATACAAAAATAAAAAAAAAGTTAAAAAAAGGACAGACTATTTTTCGAGCATTCATACGTTAATTTTATATTTTTTTAGTGCTCAACTGTCAAAAAATTATAGAAATAGCTCAAAGATAAAAAAGGCAAAAATAAAACAAGACAAACTTTAAATTTTAAACAAATTTTATACATGATATTGTTGTTTGCCGCCAAAGTGGTTGACGCACAATTCGTTCAGGTGCCCAACAGAATTTGTGGCAACGTGCTAAGCAACAAACATTCCCAGTGCAGCTTCCAGACTACATACTGCTTTTGCTACAGTTGACTTAAGATTAGTTTATTTTTTTGATCAATATGCACCGTAATCTGTACATATTTCTTAGTAGCCATATGCGCACGGGTGTGATCAATTTTTGAATTAATAATGTATTTGCAATATCTTTCACATCGCGATAAATTCACTGCTAAAAATCCAGCTGTTTTAGCCATGCATCTCGAAACTTTTGTTTGTCCAATTCTTTTGGCAGTTTTAAGTCACAAATTGTTCGCGAAGAGTTAAGCGATATCATTCTATATCGATTATACAGCATTGATTAGTGCTTCTACAGGACCAGTGTTGAATATCGATGTTGGCATCGTTTTTTGCCCATCTCTACCTTTTTTCAGTTGTTAAAGTCATTGCCAGCTGAATTAAAATTAATCGTTAAAACTTTTGTTTTCATATTATAAATTTGATTCACAAAATATAATAGAAATATAAATATTTAAACTGTCTACTCAATAACTTATAAATGCAAATGTGAATGTTCACTAAGCATCGATGCTTAGTGGTTCGATGCTTGAACTTTGTGCTAGTGTTGGAAATCGATATTGGCATCGATGTTTGTTAAAGTCGTATTGCCAGCCGAAGTAAAACTAATCAGTAATATATGGTATAAATAAGAAATTATCAGTGCGAATTCGAAATTACAATTTACCATGGACCGCAACGAAAATTAAAGCTATATATTTATGGAATACGAGCCCCAACCACTATTAATTCGAACAGTATGTGTTTTTTTTGGCATTGTGCAACACATGCGTCTGTGTGTCTGTTGTGGGAGTGCATGTGTGGTGACATCTTTGCCGCCCGCTTTGGCAAATTTTTTTGCATTCTGCATTGTGTTATTACAAATTATTTGCAGATTATAAGTAGATAGTGATTCCGTTACATTGGTTGCTTTTGCTTTGTTCTGCTTTTGAGATAACGGTAAGCTTGCGCAGCGTTCGAATTAAAATTACTCATATTTTTGTTGTTGTTGGAAATATAAGAAAATTATTTTTGTCATCGTGAAGAGAATAAAATTCTCTTTAAGACAAAATACATTGGCATACGTTAAAAACATATGCTGTTCGAATTAATAGTGGTTGGGGCTCGTATGTGTAATAAAGATAAAGTTTGGAAAGCCGATATCTTGAAGCCGGTATTTTCGCTGCGGCGAATAGCCGGTAGATACCATATACGGTTAATTCCAGGGAAAATTGCACAATTTGTGCTTTTGTTAATTTGTGTATCTTTGATTTATCGTCAATAAATATGTTGAAATTTTGTTTTTTTTTTTAGGTTGCAATGGAATTTTTGATGTTGAAACTTTTCTTTATCTTTTTGATAACTACTAACCTAACTTGGACGAATCTAAATGCATTAGCTTATACCAAATACCCTGAACACTGTGGGAAAACCCCAAATTATCCCAAAGCTCAAATAGTCGGCGGCAAAATTGTTCCACCCGATGAGTACACGTGGCTGGCCAGTCTCCACTATAAGCTAGGAAACACCTATGGCTGCGGCGGCATTTTCATTAATGAGTTATACCTATTAACTGCAGCACATTGTGTTCGGGGTAAAATGGTTGACAGCCTGGGCGGATTGTAAGTAGACTTTATTTGCATGATCTACGAAGTTATCGAAATTATTTTACCTTGCAGATCAGAAATCCGCGTGGGCGATTTCAGCCAGAAACCTAACTGTGATTACGGGTATTCTAACTGTACCTCGTATCAAAGTTTTGGCATCGCAGAAATCATTGTGCATGAGAACTTCTACGAAGACGACAAGCATTTTAATCACAACGACATTGCGCTGATACGTCTCGATAGAAAGATTATTTTCAATGGTGCACTGAACCCGATTTGTCTGCCGCAAGAACTTACAAAGCTGAAAGCTAATACAATTTTGACGGTAGTTGGACGGGGCAACGCAATGACAAGATACCAGTCAATCCACAAACGGGCTGTTGACATTCCTCTTTGGGACAACGAATTCTGCAAGCATGAGGGCACTATCTGCGCTGGATATACAGGGAGAGGATCTTGTTATGGGGATTCTGGTTCTCCTCTGATGTTCAAAGGGAAAGGAATGGTTCTCGTTGGCATCGTTTCCCAATCCTTAGGAATGATGTGTGCTGGAGAATCGATGCCAACCTTCTTCACGGATGTAACTTACCATATGGACTGGATCGATGTCAACATGATAGACCAAAGAAGTACCAAAAATAACACAGGCCCACAAAAAAAAATAAGTTTCATGATCTGGGTATGCGGCATATTCAGTTATCTGTATTCTTGGTCGCTGTCGATGTCAGAATTGTGATATCTCTTCTGGACTTCGACATAACCCAAAAAGATATTGAATTCTGATCTGGGCATGCGATATATGCATTTTGACCTTCTAAGCATTTTGACCTTAACCTGAAAAAACTCGGAAAATTGCTGAAGCCCCAAAAAATAATGGGGGGTCATGATCGGGTCATGCGATACATGTTTCTATATGTTTTTTGACCTTCCGAATCCGAATCTGAAAACAAAACCAGCCTATCATGTCAGAATTTTAACCTAACCAAAAATTTTTTTTAAAAACTCAAAATTTTTAAATACTTTTACTATTGGATTTGGGTTTATTCAAATCTAATATAAAAAAGCTTTTCCATTGGTATACCCCCTTTTCAGTATTATTTGATCAGTATTCGCAATAGATTCATATGAGTAATGATTTTTTGCTTCAAAACAGTATTTTAACTTATACAAAATATTTATACATATTTGCATAAATGCCGTAATAAATTAAATTAAATACATACAATAAATAATCTGCATCATTATATATAACTAGCATATATAACCATTATATATGTATAACTAGCATTACTTGCAAGGGTATAGAACCTTCGGCATGCCGGTCGGTTTTTGTTGTTGTGGTTGATTAAATCTTAATAGTTAAAGTGTAAATTGCTCGAATCTTGCCATCTTATAATGAAATGTGGTGGCCGCATTGACTATTTCGACTTCGAGCGTGGCAATTGTGGCTTTGAACTTGGCAACATATGGTACTTCCCTGCGTTGCATCAATCTTGATGATTGTTCCATGCCATCAGCTTCTTGACATGTCACTCTGGCGCTTCAGTATCCTTGGTAGGACACTATTTAACCTCCTTTAGTTCGGAATACTCCTTGATCTTCCTCTAGGTCTCTCTCCTTCATCGCTTATTCTTAGTGTGATTCGATTCCAGAAGCTGATGTTGACTGTTGTGCAGTTCCACCTGTCGTTCATATACCCATCAATAATACAACAACTTGAAAGAGGAGTCTAAGGCCATATAAATCAAATCTTCGATCGAATTGCACATGATAAATTATCGTGGGCAACGTGCAATGAAAACTGTGGCTTGAAAGTTGTAAATACCTCTCTCTCCCTCTCTCTAAACTATTCAAAAGAAAGGCTTGAAAAGGAGGTGGGGAGGGAGTAGAAGTAAAAGAGAAAAGTGTCCAGCAAGCTTTCAAGTGCGACGCGTAAGTGGAGCGCTAAACGAGACGCTGGCGGAAAAGCGGGATGAGCTGAGTAGAGGAAGAAAGCAGAAGCTGGAACTGTTGAACAGGCATGAACTTACGCCCTCAATGGCCAACAGCCACGCCCAGTTTGCAAGGAGGGAGGGAAGAAGAAGGCAGAGGAGGTGAAACAAATGTTTGTTGCAGCCAGCGGACTCAACGGGGGCCATTTACGAAGTGTCAAAAGCAAAGCTAAAGCCATTGTCGACATGACTTTGGACAACAACAACAACAAGAATAGCAAGGACAACCAGTGGAGCAACAACAACAACAACAACAAGAACAACAAGTCGAGGAACAGCTCAAGCAGCTGGCCAAAAGTGAAATGCTTTGTTGGCAATTGCCGAGGAGTTGCCAGGACTTTTGGGGTCCTGCCCCTTGTCTCTGCCTGGACTGGAGAACAGCATGTGTCAACTTGGTCGGCCAGTGGCTGAGCGGGGGGAAAGGAGAAGGAGGTGTAGATGAGGAGCAGGCAAGGAAGACTGTAGCTCGGAAAACTGGGTGACAAGTAACCGGAAAATGTATTTTATTGTTTGCATCCGGACATTTCGTTTTGCCACTCTACACACACACACACACTCCCTCTCTCTATTTCTATCTCTCTCTCTCTATTTCTCTCTCTGTGTCTCTCTTTATTCCTTACTCTTACTACCCATTTATCTGTCTCTCTTCGGGCTCATCACTAAATTTGTCGAGTAATTGATGATACTGCACTTTTCTCGAATTGAATCAACTCTGCTGAAGTCCCACAAGCAATGAGCTCCTTTGGGCAGGTTTCAGTTTTCCTGGAATACTAATTTTCAACTGAGAACTGAATAAAATACTATTTAACTATTCCAAAAACAATAGAAATAAGTTTATGTACATGTCGAAGTTTTGATCAATTATTCCTATATATAAAATTATATATAATAGATAAAACTTACATACTTTAATTAAGGTCAAAAAGGATAAAAAGAAAAAAATATACGCACCTGCTGAAGAGGTTTAAGCAGATAATAAACTGTATAAGAATCCAGTGAGAATCCTTACAGCGCTACTTACAGGCCACTTGATCACATCTTAGCAGTCTAGGAATAGAGAGTGTTGCACTCAAACAACTAATAATATTATACAAGTTAAATATGTATAGTATTTAACATTCTATTTAGTCTTTACTTAACTTTTTATCTTCTTTATTTCAGCATCGACTTGTATCAATTGCAATGCTCAAGTCTGCAATCGGGAGTACCTTGGAAACTTCTCCAGTTGGAGAACAGCAAGACATTTTAGAGAGAATGTGAATATGAAACGTGAATAGGAACCTTTGGATTCTCTCATACCTCGTCTCGTTTCGGCTGTTCCCAAGTTGATAGATTATTCGAATATGCTGCGTATGAATGGGCGAATGGATAAATGTTTGAAGGAATGAATAGGGAGGGTTGGCGAGAGAAGAGTAGCATGCAATGTGGCAGCCATTTGGCTGTTGGCTGCTCCTTGCTGCCTGCTTAACGCTACCGAGATTGATGGCTAAAATGGCTGTTGAAACAACGAGCTGCGACAGAGAGAGTGAGAGAGAGAGAAAGAGAGTGTGTGTGTGTGAGAGAAAAGGGAGACGGGACTGCTACGCGCTCAATGGAGAAAAATAATCACCAACATCATTTATTTCAGTTTTGCCTGCCGACGCTGTACAGCACACATCAATCTTTGTTGTTGCCAAAAGTGGGCGGCAGCAACAAGAGGCAAACAGAGTCAGCAACAACAGCAACAACAGCAGCAACAACAACTATCGACCATGACCATGCCCAGGTCGTATATAAACTCGTATACTCAGCAGCTTGACAGCTACTGACGGGGAACGCCAAAGCTTTGGCCTGCCCCAGCTGACAGACGACAGACGATGACTTTTGACGTTTGCCTGCAATTAACGGATGTGCTTAGTTCCCTTCACCCCCGGCACATACTAAGGGGGACGGAGTCTCTCTCTCAAACTCCATGAGTAGTGTTGAAAAATGGCTGCAGCTGCAGGTGAAAATGGGCACAGCGAGTGTTGCCTAATGACATGACATGCCTCGACCCATCTTCCGACTTCCACTTGCCCCCCTCTACCCGCGTCAAGTCATTTAAATCATTAATTCCATTGCCCACACACGCACACTTGGCCTCGAGGCAGTAGAAGAGCGGAGCTTGTCCTTGTTAGCCAAGACTTATTTGTAGTCTCCCCCCCCCTTACCCCTGTTCAGTCTACCGCCCTGGCATTTTACTTGGCAGCTAAATTTGATCCTGACGGCGACGCTGCAACGCTGAAAGTCACTTGAAAAGTCATTAATCATTTTGGGAGTTCGCTTTTTGCAATGCCAAAACTAGGCGAAGCTGTGGAAGCTGCTAGAATCCATCACGCATGGCGAATGACTCTGCCAACACAACTCACAGCAGCAGCAACAGCAACAACAGCCGCATCAATGTCAACGTCAGGCAGGACGTGCACGCGGACAGGCAGAAGAAAAGCCAGTCGGGGGAGTGGCAGGCATTGCGAATGGACAGACGGAGGATTGCAGCAGCAGCGTCCACTGAGCGAAAGTGCCCCACTATAGTCGCGGCAGATGCTCTTTAATTTGCATGTCAGCCGGTGACATGAACAAACAGGGAATCCGAGTGGAACGCTGCCTTTTAGCTGATCAATTCAGGGGCTCAAACAAAAGCAAACAAAAAACTCCCCTTGTATTGTACTGGAGTAGATTATAAAACAAGCTACCAAAAAAAATAGAAACCTATTTAGGTTAAATTATGCTATTATCTATTATATGTATATCATTTACGTACAACATAGTTAAATGTTTGTATATATACATTTGTATTCAATTTTATTTCTGAAAAATTATATAATACGTTGATTAGCACTAGTTTAACTTATCCACATTTTTTTCGTTTTTTGAAATTAATAATTGGCGCAAATACCTCAGGCGCAGCCAACTGAATGCCTAAAAAAATTCCCTTTCGCTCAATACAAAATTTCCTTGCAGTTCACTTCATCACTAAGTAGAAAACATCGATGCTTAGTGACTTCAATTTTTCAACCTGCACAAAGTTAAGCAGAGACATGAACCCAAAGCACTCAGCTAAATCTGCTTTGACAGACACAAACTCTATATAACTGTACCATTTCAGTGTGTCTTATACACATTTCGAATTGTACACATTTGTACATGTGATCAAAATAAAAGCTTATAAGACTACCAAATATTATTCTACATTTAAAGATGTTTTCGGCACTTTAAAACCTTATTTCATTATTGTTGAGGGTATTACCTGACGGGTGACAATGTACGTATATTATATATTATATACGATCCGGCTCGAACGACCGCTCTGACGATGTCTTGACGGTGGAACACAGCATTAGTTCCGTCATTAAATATTTAGTAGTCAAAACACTTTATTTCAATATTTATTTAATAGAAATAAGATAAACTTAAATTAGCGCGTCTATTGCGTCGTTCTGTTTTTACAAAAAAACCCTGATTCAGAGATGGACAATCAATAAATCGAATTCATATCGATAACTTATTTAAACGATGATTCTTAACAATATTTTTGATGCGTTCCGCAACAATTATATTTGTATAGTTATTTGTTATTCATTTACACATTATACAACTAAAACGGTCGAAAACGTCGCGATTGCTTGAGGAGCTCTATTTTCTTTTTATCCTCCTCGTATTTCTTGCGCATCTCCACAACGTTCTGCATTTTACTCTCACGTATTTGGAAGGTGTAGAAGTTCTTGAGTTCCTTCGTCTTCTTGTCCTTGGCCAGTTTGTTTTCCAGGCGTCCGATAACCGACTCCTTCTGTTCGAAGCCAGCGTTGCGTCCGTCCTTCCCGACAGTGACCCAACCATCGGCATCGGCCTCGCTCGTCTTGGCTGCCTCTGCTGCTTCTCGTTCGCGTTTGTCGTAGCCAGCCATGAAGGTATCGATCTGGGCCTGAGTTGTGGCCATATCCAGCAGGAAATTATTCTGGTATTCGTCGTGCCACAGCTCCATGCCGGTCTTGACGAGGCACTCGCCACTGCCGTTGTACAGATCGATACTCTGCAGGGCCAGGGCACGGTCGATGCTGCTGCTCTTCTGGAATATCACATAGGCTACCTTGAACTTAAAGGGAGCCTGTGCATTGGAGAAGGGAATGGCCAGTCCCTCGTACCACTTGGCCGTCTCTTCACGTCCCGGTTTGGCAGCAAATAACACACTCTCCACGTTGCCGATGCGTTGAAAGCATGTCTTGAGACTCTCCTCGGTGACATAGGGCGGCACGTTGAGCAGGAAGAGTGTGCGTCCCTTTGGTTTGTTTGGATCCATCAGGCGAATGAAATGCTCGCGCAGGTAAACACTGTGACAGTTCTTGGCGTCGTCTGCCATACGCAACGGAACAACTGTAAGGGGTAATTGCAATATTTAGCACAATTCTTTATAGCTTTGCTTTTCAACACACCTTTGTATCCTTCTATTTCTGTCATGTTGTCTGTTTTTATTTAATATCTGCTCTTTAATGAAATGTAAACACGTTTTGTTTCGAATGCGGCTAATGCAAATTCACAGCTGTTCGGATCGCAGCCAACTTCGCGTATTTAGAAACGACTGCTTTGGCAACTCTGGCAAATGCAGCTGTTTTTTAAACAAGGTGGCAACGCTACAGAAATCAAAGCGCGCAATTCAAAAGGCTAAACTATTTATTGTTCTTTTTACTTTCTTTTACTGCTCAGTTTTCTGTTTTACTTTTGAACGCTTAGGAATATTTGAAAGGCATTACATATTCTTGTATTAATAAACGCAAACATTTTACTTAGTCCCATAAGCTGCAGAAAGTTGTAAAATCCGAAACCAAAACAAAGTTTTCACTACAGCTAAATGGCAAATAATTAAACAAGCTCGTCGTGGCACTCGTCCACTCTGGCAGCTTCCGAGCCACAGCGAAATTGTTTTTACGTAAACTTTGCACGTATTTTAGTTTTGTACGAATTTGTTTTCCACTGCTGTCCGGCTACGGTTGCCTTCTGGATCCCTCCTTCCGCGCGCACCCTTGTGTGTATGTGTGTGCCCGTGAAATGGTCCGAAAACAAAACTGCACACAGGCCACAAATGCACCAAACCAACGGGTGACCATCCTCCAACCCCTCCCCTTCTCCTTGGGCTACTATTGCCGCTAAGCCACGCCCATTGGCCGCAGCCTGCGTTCATTTAAGCGCACCGAAAAACGGAAGTTTGTCATGCACGTTTGCCTCGTGTCCTGCCTCGTGTCCTGTTGAATAGCTGCTAATTAATTGAATGTGATTCTTTTTTCAGTTTGTTCGTATCGCAAAGAGGAAAACATGTTTTAGCTTACGTTAAGATTCGCTTGCAACAATTGCTACAAATTCCTTGCAACTCTTGTGCATTTCTAATGGAATTTCCCGTTGACAATTTATCTGCCTGCATGTTTATATTCATTAATCAAAATTCCAAGGCCCAAAATGTCCCTAATTGCAGTGGCAATTGTACAGCACACACTCCCACACAAACGTGCACAGCCTACATTTGTATACACACATACCCATGCACACAGTTTAGTTCACTCTCTCTCTCTTTCTCTCTTTGGGTCTTTTGGGGACAACCTGATTGAATAATGCAATTTGAATGCGGTTTGATTTTCTGCAGTCTCGAGTGTAATTAAATGTGCAAATGAATATGCAAGGCAACTCTTGTTTTTGTTGTTCTTGTTGTTGTGCATCGAAAAGCACAGTTAATTTGATAAAGAATTTTGTTGTGCGAATTTTGTTGTTCAGGCTCAACTTAATGCAAATAATCTTATGAAAATTTAAATCTTTCAAGAAATTTACAAGTTCATAAAATTCAAAACAAAATTCTGTGTCCAACTTTGCTGGAACGTGCGTATAATTTTAAAATTCTTCGCAAACAGCAACAAAATCTTCGCCAACATATTTTGAATATTTTATTTTAAATACGCCACGGCACGTGCTACACAATTTATTCAGTGCAGGGGGAGAGGTAGGGGTAGAAGGGGCTCCCTTAATGCCAAATCCTTGACTAATTAGTGATGGCTGCGGCAGAAAGGCCGCGGGGCGTGGCCACATCAAAACACACAACATTTTTTTATGAACTTACAAGTATCTCACACACAAAAAGAAATGACTCAGAAGGGGGTTGGTGAGGAGGGAGGGTACTTGCAGCTTCTTGTCTGAGTGTGAAGCGAGAATTCATTAAAAGTGTTCGCTTTACTGAGGCGAGCTGTGGAAATGTTAATGCGAATTAAGCATTAATATATATACTTAGTATGCACAGATCTGTGTACAAATACATAATACATGTACATACATATACATTTTAATTAAGTAACCAGATCGTACTCTGCAATTAAAGAGGGAAAATGTAATGAGAATTTGAACCTAATTGGTATCGAATTAACTTCTGATCTGTCTGTCACCTTAGGAGACCGTGTGCGAGAATGAGACGAACGTGGCACATAAATTATAACATAAATTTGTATGTACACGTCTACTTATGTATCTAGGTAAATTCATGCACATCTCTGTTAATGCGTCAGCTCTGTAATGTTACATTAACAGCTGTTAGTGCTTTGCTAACAGTGCTCTCACTGTGAATTACTAAATGAGAGTGAAATAGGAATAGAATATAAAATACAAAGATGGCGGACGGCAGCGCGATCTTTATTTGTTTGTGTGTGTGATCGAAAATCGAAAATGAAATTAAAGTCCAATTATTTGTTATTGCTTTAATGGACAATCCGTCACACCGCAAACAAATCACAAATGCTTGAAATCGTATAGCTTTATTCTGACTAATGCAACTTTTCATGAGTTTTTCCTTTATTTTCCGCACATTTCAAATGCTCATCAAATGACCAAAATCGCTCACTGGAATGCTGTGTGTGTTAGAGAGGGAGAAAGAAAGAGAGAGAGAGGGGGAACAAGAGGGAGAGCGTAGTGTGCACCTGTGGCAGGAAGCAGCTTTAGAATTTAGCCAATTGTGCGTAAAAACTCACCAAGCGATATTTGTCGCACGCATGATTTATGTCCGTCCATTTGTGGCACGCACAAATTTGTGCCACAACGGAATCAAAAAATGTGCGACCTGTGCTGCAATTGGCCTGCTCCAAATCCCTCTGTGTGGGCATCTCAGGCGTCACGTGCAACGAATTTATTCAGCGCTCGAATGTCTCGCAAAACCAATAAAAAATACACGAATTTTCAAAATGTTATTTCAAATTCACAGAATAATTGCGCAATCAGTTGGACGAATATCGTGAATGGCGTAAATTCAATGGAATTGATGTGGGGAGTTTGTATTAAAAATATTATGCATTTTTACTTAGTGACATTATTAAAACAATGATATTTAGTCTTTGAAAAATGAGAGTAGATACGATATAAAATATCGTATTGATAAAGAGATCATTTTGCTTATTCAAAATTTATACAAATTTCAATAATGTGGATCTAAGTCCTAATAAAGAAATTAATACTTAATAATTATATACATACTTATAATAACAATAACATATACATAGTAAAATAGAAACATGTATAATAGAGTCCTGCATGAATGCAACCTAAAGAGCAAATGAATTATTTACTGTTAACATGAGTACAATTGTATGTGTCAACGAAAATCAAATTTGATTCCCATTCATAACTGTTTCCCCCATCCTCCCTTTCACACCAAACTCAATCAATGTCAAATCGATAGAAAACGTCTAGACGCAATTCCATTAAACTGCATAAATCTCAGATAATTCCTTCACATTTGTTTGCAACCACAGAAAGTCATTTCCGATTTCCTTTCTGGCCCATTTGAGTTAAGTCCAAACTACTTAAGCTCTCAAACATGTCGAGAATGCTCGCAATTTGAACGTGACCCACAATGAGGAAAAGCGATTTTCACCACCTCCTTCTTTCCGATTGACGACGGACAACAATAACCCCATAACGGCACAGCTGATTAATCGGCCGAACACTTTGACTAACGTGGCTTTCATTAATTATGCCACACAATGAATAAGGCTGAACGAAGGAGGGACAAAAAAAGTTTTCGACTGGTCGCACGCTCTCATT
Organism: Zaprionus capensis; assembly: GCA_018903675.1. Classification (NCBI taxonomy): domain Eukaryota; kingdom Metazoa; phylum Arthropoda; class Insecta; order Diptera; family Drosophilidae; genus Zaprionus; species Zaprionus capensis. The sequence continues at coordinate 1,292,911 of JAEIFN010000040.1, read as the reverse complement.
AGTTGACATGCCACGCCCACTCAGATGGCGTTGTAACGATAAGTAGCCAATATTGTGGGGAACTGAAAGAGAACTGGGAACCGAACTGCGAAACTTGCACAAAAGGTTAAAAACTTTGCTCGTTAATTATGGCCAGAAGCAAGAAAATACCGCTAGCCAAGTGGCCAACTGGCCAAAGGGAATATTGTGAAGAGGGACGTCGTCAACATTGAGAATTGGCTATTTGTAATTTATGCTGCATTAATTTTTATTTACCAATTTATTAACCTTCTGCGGGCAGCAACAACAACGAAATAACAAGCTCGCGATGCCATTAGCGATAACAAAGACATTTTTTTCGAATAGACCCGCAGGAAGCACAAATAGGAGGGCGAGATTTGGTGTGGAGAAGAAGGAGGAGAGATGTTTGGAAAGGTGGGGAGTTACAACGCCCAACGCCCCCCAGTCATTTATCACAGACACTGCCAGCGTATGCCGTAAAAACCAATTTAAAGTAAATTAGCGCAACGAAGTCGTCGACATCGGCTGCCAAACTGTGTGTGCCACACACGCACAGTGCCGCTAAAACCGCAACGGAAGTGTCAGCTGCGGTGGCACAGTGGGAAGATGTCGGTAATTTAATAGACTAATTTCTATGATACAATATATGTAAAAAGCATATAATTGATTGTATACTTAAATCGTAACAAATAAATCGTAAAATAAGAATAATATGAACACATGTATATTGCAATGTGAATGAATCATACTTATGTATAGATAATATGTACAAAATATAATAAAATCACTAAAATTGCTATAGCAAAAACAAAATAAATAAATATACTATTGAAAAACTAATGAATCTGAAAGAAATAGTTTAATAAAGCCTTTATTCATATTATTAAATTCCAGATAGGTTTAATATGATAACAAATAATAATTCAATAACGATGCTACAAAATAAAGGTCGCCAAAACAATTCAATAATATATAATAATGCAATAATTATTTGCATTAGTTGATTATTTTAATTGTATAGTATATTGTCCCTATATAGTTGCTTTTATATTAATAAACAACGACTATAAATCGATTACTAACGTAGAAGTGTATTTATCTTTTATTTTTGTCCACCTTTAGTTTAATTTTTTCTGCTGCCCACTGTACCAGTTAGTCAAAAGGTTTGTAATGCGTTTGCCTTTGGGTCCAAAGCGAATGCGACGCGTTTTCGGCCAACTTTACACATGTCGCTTGCCGACTTTGCTTTAATTCCCTATCAGATCACGTACAAAGCGCGTGTTTAGCTGTGAGAGAACTACTCCCCCTCAAGCTCAGCTGCCACATTCCCCCCCACGACTTCACCCTTGCCCTTCTGCTGCTCTCCACTGACAATCCGCAGCACCTTGGGGAAGAGTCAGTCCACACAGACTTAGGGGCCCGACCACAAATAGTGCAGACACTGCGCCTTGGAATTTATTGCACGTGGCAAGTTGCTGCGGATGGGTTCGTTCAGTTATTCAGTTGGGCTGCGTTTGCTGCACGGACTGCAGATTAGACGTCCTGATAGACACAAAATGCTTTTTTCCTCAACTTAAACTTTAGACATGGACGTGGAATTTATTGCCGGTTAACCACAGTGCACAGTGCTTGCGAGCGGGTGCTGCCAAGTTGCCTTTGCCTACTTCTAGTATAGAAGTTCGAGGCGCACTAACTTGATCTAAATGGATTCGGGACTCGTTTCAGTTTGTGTTTTGTGGCTGGCAAATGCCTTGCAGCGATTCGCAAATTTCCCCAAACTTTTTGACTGATGAATGAATGAAACAGTAGAAGGTCGAGGGATAAACCGAAAAGCACACAGGACCTTGTGACCCTGCCACACCTCCCACACCGACCTCAAGGAGTGAAGAGTTTGCCGAGCAAGTTTCTGTCAAAGATACGAATCGGACGATTAGTGGTTTTTCTTGAGCAAGCAAATATAATGAGATCTCTGATACATTTGCAATAGTCATTCTCATTTGAGTCTCTTTGCATATTGTGTCATTTTCGTTAATGGAATTCTTAATTTGCACACTATATTGGCACTTTCCAAGCTTCTTGTAACATGAAAAGGAACTCAAATTATGTTACTGAACCAATTCGCCAGCCCCTAAATCTTTAGCTCGTTAACGAAATATAGAAATTAAGCGTCTCAAATGCAAAGCGTAGTGCTAGTATTAGTAGTCAATAATTAAGTCTTTAGCTTCTATAATAACGCAGTTTTCCGCGTTCATACAGATCATGACCAAAAAAACGTATAAATGGACTCAATTAGAAAGAGATTATATTACATTGTGAGGTTAAATCACTTTTCTGCCTGTTACACACATTTTTACAAAGTAAGTTTTTCATTTTTGGTATTTTCCAATGTTTATAAAGATTTTTTATCAATTTCGAAACGATTCATTCATTGAATTAATTGAAATCACCTTGTGACAGACTTATACCGTGATCTTAATCAAACCAGATGATTGTCATATACTTTCTTACTGCCCTTAAGCTCTACGACCTGCAATGGGCGCAAGAATTTACATTCAATTTCAATTTGAATTGCGAGTCGGGGCGAGGAGCATCTTCAACCGCATCGCTTACAATTTGCAGCATTTTCAATGGCCTTTCGCACCTTTCACTTACTTAAACCTCATTAAATGTAAATTTTGTGCAAGGAGCGTGCTCTTCGAATGCCAGTGGGTCGAGATGTGAGAGAGTAGATGTAGGTGTGAGAAGGGAGGGGAGAGGGTAGAGGGGTTCATCAACAGTTTACGCTTCAGTGGATTTTTCGAGTGGTTTATCCGTCGGTGAACTGAATCCATCTCAACTCAACTGAATTGAAGTATGCATCTTTCAGATACTCTCGACGATAAACAAACAAAGCGCTTCATTTATTCCACCATGTCGCCATACTCTGCCCCTTGACCCCCCCCACTCCCCCGTCCATTCCCTTTCCCCTTGCATGTCATGCAGCATACTTCATTGAAGCCGTCGCATGCAGCAGCAAGTGCATCTATTATTCAGGCAGGGCAATCAATACTTTACCCAAGTCGCCCATCGACTGGACCGAATTACTGAACGACTTTCCTAAATAGGTGAAAACAATGTGTCACCTTATTCGATCCATGTTGACAGTTGTAATTGCCTGAGGTAATGCTGTCGCCAGACTTTAATTATTAAACGACTCCCCAATGAAAGTTATACACGTATTCCTCGAGTCGCGCCATTTAAGCGCATTTATCTATGCTGCATTCTCCCTCTTCAGCTGTCTATCTGTTTGTATTAAATTAAGGCCACGCTTTTAATTATGCTCACACTCCTGAGCATCAAGGGAGATCTTAACCTACCCTGCAAAGTAGTACAAATTCGCTGATTTGTTGTGCTAATTTGATTGTCATACAAACTTGGATTCGTGATTATTTGAGGTAAATTTAATAAGCTTGGAGAGGCAATGTGGTGTTTTAGATGAATAAGTTCTTTTACTACTTAGTATAGTAATGTTTATTTGTTATAGATTTACAAGATAAATTCTTGTTTCTAAACTATTTGGAATCTATTACAATATATCATGTTGTCATGGAGTAGAAGATGAAACATAACCAAATTTTGCAGAAACAAAAGCTTTACTGATTTAATTTTTTTGTTATACTAATAATTCACAGATAATATTAGCTATTTTAAAGCAATATTGTATAAAATTTACTCATTATATTAATGAACTTTTAATGTATTCTCACTTTTAATTTAAAAAAAATACAAAATGTCCTTGAATGTAATTCAGCGCACTTTCAGAATAGTTATCCAAGTATTTTAAATTATAAGCAGCATTTTGTTAGGGTATTTCACAGTCGACTCTTGAGCATCATATTTCTAGTCTGCTGTTTATTTGCTCTGCTTGGTTCTCCGCCTGACTGACAGTGCGACACTCGACTTGCTTATCTCTGAGCTGCTGCTGCAGTGCCCGAGCCAGTGAACACGCCAGCCAGACATCCTCACACATCCGTGCCTCTCCACGTCTACGTCCTACTTCCTTCCCCGGTTGGTGTCCTAATTAGTTGTGGATTTTTCAATGAATGCAAGGCAAACGCCGCAACTGCGACAAGTTGAATTCCAAGTGAATTTAATTACCAACCCGTTTGCAGTTAAATAAATCCAACACATGTAACCCACATATGAGTAGCCTATCTACTTATACTGTAAATGTATGCAGTTTTATTTTCATTAACGCCATTCGTATTCAACCTCCTCAGACTCCGCATAGTCAAGAGGTTCGCTCTCGTCATCAAGGTATTCATCGAGGTAACCATCTTCGTCCACTTCCGAGGACGTTGCCTGTCTGGGACCCACGAAACTGATGGCATTCTGTGGCAGCAATTGTATTTTGGCCAAGTAACGTTGCTTCTGCCTCTTGTAGAACTGGAATAGTGAGGACTCCATGGGATCACTGGGACTCCAAGGTAGGGCTAAGGCCTCTAGGGTGATTAGCGAGAGAACTAAGCAGGTACGAGAGGAGATGGAAGATTTGAAAAGGTAACTAAGGATATTTTTATTACAATTAAAGGATCGTATGATCTCTATATAAAATGATTATTTATTAGTTTTAAAGTCAGTATTTTATAAAGAAAAGTTTGACAGAAAGACATCAATAATAGTGGATGTTCTCTCACTTATTGAAATAAATATTTTCATCTTTTCTAATAGACTAATTAGAGTAAAAACCTTATTATACTTAAGAGCTTTCTTTAAATTATTCCAATCATTTAATTTACTTTAATTTCTATCTATACATTTCGTACAATAATAAGTATTCTATATAAATATAATATTCTTTTCAAATATCATCTCACCGCAACAAACCAAGAGAACTGTCAACTGCATTTCCAAAAACTCAACTGCGACTACTTTTCAAATGAGTTGCAGGTTTTATAGCACACTCTGGAATAGAGTTCATTTGGGAGCTCTTTCTTTTATGATTGAATTGATGGTTGTTTTGTAGAAAGTAAAAGGAATACTAGGCAAACCTTTCTTTCTTTCTCGCAGCTGATAAACAAATTAGAAATTTCTTTAGATTTTTATAGAACTTTTTTAACTGTTAATCAACCTTGGCATTTTATGAGCTGTCTCCCAAAACTTGATATACAGTTCAGTTTAGTGCATTTTACAGACTACCCCCCTCCACGCCCCCTTGCCTAGGTTTGCCTTCTGAAGTCGTTTCACTTTTGTTACTTCTCTGTCATCTGCGAAATACATAAAAAAAGAAAACGAAAAGTCTGGGAAAATGTCAAAAATTGTTCACATTATCTTGAGAATTTCATGCAGCATTTTCTTTTGCATAAAATTACAGTTTTGTCCCTTGCCAGGGTAAAGACCAACAACAACATACCATACACACACACACACACAGACAGGGACATAAGCTGATATATATATATAATGTAGTAGAGATTACACGGACATGGGTGTTGCTTGTGGCCACTCGAAAGTAGATTATACGCAACACGCACAACGTCACGGAGGAAAAGGTCCAGAGGGAGGCGGGTGAGCTGTGCAGGGTATGTGAAATCCTGGCGTTAATCTTACTGCAAACATCAAAAAGTTGAGCCACAGCTAAATTTAAGTAACCCAACTTGCCCGCTTCCCACCCCCTTTCTGCTCCACAAAAGCAGCAGAGCAATGAAGCATGGAGAGAAATTGTTTAAAAAGATTTTCCCCATACAATGTGCAACAAAATCCTTGGCGATTTGGCAAACAGTTTGTGACGGCATCTACAGGGGATTGCGACTGAAATACTATATTTGACGCCTCTGGACCTTGTGTGTGTGTGTGTTGCCTGTGGAGCAGTGAGTTCCACACTGATTCCCAGTTGCAACTGACTCAATTGTTTTACTTTGAATATTGCATTTCTGGCATTTAGCTGGGAAACTTTGTGAGTGGTTTGCATGTTGAGGAAGCCAGAAGGATTTATTTGCAGAATGTGTGTTATATATTTAAGAAATTCAATTTCAACAATTTTTAATTTTTACATTACTCTCTGAAAAATCGTTTCAATCGAGAACTTTATTTCATTAAAACATTATCTTTAGTTCATTTGCAAGTTGATATGATTTCATTTATACAACTAAATCTCTTTCATATTTCTCCATTCCATCTTGGCATTTTAAAGATTCAAGCTTTGTCTTCTTTTTTTCATAATCTGAAATGAGAAAGTTAGACAAATTTAGTTACACAATTTCAAAGTATTCCGATCATGTTTGTAAATGAAAATACAATGCCTTAATTAAAATAATTCTCATTTCAATTTTATTTAATTTTATTTTAAACGTAGGAACTATCAGAATATATATTCTAAATCATTCAAACTCACAATTCTTCATATTTCTTTTAGGAATAAGAATCTATGATAATCATGAGTTTCCTGACAATTCCACCCCATAATTTAATATGAATTCGTTAAAAGGATATTGTGTACACATCTTTAAATTGTGTGCCATATCATTCTTTAGTTTTATTTACTCATTTTGTATAAGAATTCATAATACTAATAAGCAATTTACAATTATATCCTATTATTTAAAACAAATTCATTTAAAATATATTTAAATCTACACATCACTTTCACAAACATCTCTGTTCTTTATTAAATTTCAACTTATGATGATCCGACTTAAACAGCTTCCCGACTCCGGGCTGTCTCTGGCTCTTAATCTGACTCTGGTTGTGGCACATTTCTCACGCCGCAGTCGCAAATCGCAACCACATTTAAGCATTTTCACTAATTAAAGTGACACAAAAGCCGCAATACACACACCAACACACACACACACAGAGACAGCAAGGAAAACACCTTTGACAGCGCGAAACTGGTAAAGTTTTGGCTTCATAGAAAATGTGGTGAGGGGGTGATGAGTAGGATGGAGAGGGGGGGAGCGCAATTCGTGTGCTTGGCAGCTGCAACTGCGACCTGAGACCAGATTGGAACGTCCGACTTTGTGGACTGCGGCTTTGCGGTGACAGCATTTGTCCAACTGTCATTGCCAGCGACTTTTTGAATATCCAATTTGTTGTTGCTTTTAATTATGGTAAACAAATTTAATTTTGCAAAAGAAACGCGCAGATAGCTGAATAGCTTCATGGTAACGTATAACATAAGTAGGTTGTTTACGGCTAGGGAAGAGTTTTAAATGAATAATAAAATTATGTTTAATTGTGCAGCTGCCTGCAATCAACAGCTCCATGGAAATAGATTTAACAGCTCTGAACATAAGACTTAACAGATGCTTAGAACATAACTGCTTAGAATTACATCTAACAGATGCTTAGCATGAGACTTAACAGCTGCTTAGAACATAGATTAGATCTAACAGCCGCTTAGCATAAGACTTAACAGCTGCTTGGAACATAGATTTGAACAGCTGGTTCTAATTGATATATCCACCTTAATTATTTAGTGGCAATATAATTAATAACTAATAATTGAATTAGGCAGTGATCTGTCCTATGCCTGGAGTATAATAGGTATGTATTCCATATGAGACAGACATCTCTCACTCACCTCACTACAGATCCAGATGCTTCGCTGCACCACCCGCCTCCAGTGCCGTCGCCATGTTGGCCAACTGCAGAAGAGGGAGCTGCCCCTGCAGCTGGGTCGGATCTGCTGCTGCTGCGTCCTGTTGCCGCTTGGCAACTGCACTGCCATTGCTGGGGGCACCGCCCAGCCAGCGCCTGTAGGTGTGCTCCGGCGAGGTGTGCAGATATTTGTGAAACGAAATGGGCGCATTCAGTTGCAACAGCTCCGGCGCATAGTCCTGGGGCCGTGCCTGATGCAGCCCTGGGACATGCAGAGCGGGCACGCCCAGTGCCTGCAGACAGTAGCCGAGTATCATGTCATCCGGTGCATTGGCAGCGGGGCAACTGCAGCGTTGCACCACCAGACGCAGCAGCGGCACACTGAGCACAATCCCCGCGCCGCCCGTGTGATAATTGAAGCCATCCGGCGCATACAGGCGATAGCCATAACGCTCGCCCAGATAGATGTGCTCGCTGTGATTATGGCAGCTCAGCAGAGCACTCAGTCGGGGCACGCTGCGGGGATTAATGGCGATATATATACGATATATAAGGAAAGGAGGCGAAAAATAACAATGATAATTTAAATTGAATGCGCTGCGAGGCGTGTAAGCTGCATAAAAATCGCAGCTTACACGACGCAAACGCATACTCAAACACTCAATCTCACACACACCTCAGCAGCGTATCGTCATCGACGAGCATCAGCCAACGTATGTGCCGCAGCTCATCGATATCCTTGAGGGATAATTGCAAAATTGCCAATGTTTTGGCACAGTGTCCAGTGGCAACATTGGGCAGCCCTGTGCTGATTGTTGGTATCTCCGCATCTGTTGTGGTTACCATTGTACAATTGTTGTTGTTGTTGTTATACAGTTGTTGTTGTTGCCCATATCGTTGTTATTGTTGTAGGTCAAGTTGTGGAAGATCACAAAGACAAATCAATGAATATTCAATATGTGGCAGTTGTTAGCCTCCGCTTCAACCTGTGCTGCATCCCTGCTGCGACTGTTGCTGTTTAGAGACGGACTCGTGACAAGGTCGTGTAGGGAACTGGGAACAGGCACGTCTTAGGACGATATGATTGTGTATAATAGTGCGTGGTTTTGGTGATATGCAAATTTTTCTTCTATTATGTTAATTTATCATAATATAAATAAATAGAACTTTCCTTTACATACGTTACAAGTATCGCTTCAATTAATTGTCTATGCGATATATAAAATTCTTTTTCTATTTCCTTAAACGATGTATTTTGTGAATCGAAAATATACCTCACTGGAAATTAAACTAATGCCTTAGGAACACATTTCAAGAGATGTAGAAAGATTAACCATCAAACCTAAGTTGAATTTAATAAATACTAACAACAATACAATTTTACATATGTAAATATCACAAGTATCATATTTACGTATTATACATATTGTTTAACATAAATAAAATACACAAAATTGAGTTATTCATGAGTAAATATAAATATGAATATAGATTGATAAGATTAATACTAAAGAAAAACATATCCCCTTTCAATATAAATAGTAGAATCAAATTTAGAAATTCATCAGTTGTTCATCAGTAAACTTTTGTCATACTAGAATATTTCTAGAGTAATTATGGTAGGCGTATTTAAAGTATACTCATGATTATACAATGCGTATGAGTATTGTAGTATTACCAATGCTTTGTATGAGTATGGTAGAACAAGTTTAGATCCTTCATAAGTAAACTTCAATCATACTTGAATATTTTTAGAGTATTTCTGTTTTTCTAGTATGAATAAGCCAATGAGTATTTGTAATTAGAAAGTAAGTATTTCTAGTATATATTATAATATTTTATTTGGAATTTCTAGTATGTTTGTATAAAGATATTCATAGAACAATACCAAATATTCGATTGTATTCAATTCTCAACTAAGAAATACTAAAGTTGCATATCGTGACACGACTAGAAGCACGCGTCACGTACCCAGCGCAGACTAGGAGTCCCTAGAGCTCATGCAGCTCCATGTTGCATGTTGTGTGTTGGAGTGCATGTGCGTAAGTGTGTTTAGTTTGCCTCTTGTTTTTGTTAATGTGCGTGTGTGTGTGTATCCATTTAGTGCCTGCCCCTTACCCCTCAGCAGCAGCAGAAGCAGCAACAGCAGCAGCAGCCACTCATTTGCTTTAATTGCGCTCAGTGTTATGTCGCTTACCTGCCACATCGCTGTAGTATTTGCGCTGCTGCCTGGCGCCAGCGTCGGGCGCCCAGGTGCGTTCGATGATTGGTATACGCTCCTTATGGAATTTTGCACAGGTTTTGATTGCGAAATAGATGTGCGACCCGCTTGTGTGCACCTGTTGTGGGCGAGAGAATGATTGCAGTTGCCTTCCAATTTCAGTTGCACTTCTGTTTCAGTTTCAGTTTGAGTTTGCGTTCTGGCTGCGCCTCTGTTGCCTCTGTTTGACCATTGTCAGAGAATTTATGGTTATAGGTTTCAGATGCTAATTGCCTAAATGGCCTATACAACCAAGAGGCAACCACAGTGTGCTTTAAGCCGACAACAAATTGACTTTGGGGAACTTATGTTTTTTGAATTACTCTTCAAACAAACTCATTAAACTCTTTAACAAGTTACACTTAGCAACTTTGCAACGCATACGCTACGTGTTGTCAGTGGCGTATACGCAATGTCATGTAATGTTTAATGGGGTTTGAAAAGGTCTACAGCACATTTCCTGTGAAATCCCTTTGGAGAGTTGCCTTATATTCCCCTGAGAAATGTCTGTTGAGAGAGTTCTTCTATATATTCTACAATGCACGTTTTGTCACTGACGTATACGTAATATCTTGAGATGTTTTATAGGGTTTCAAATATAGTCGACACAGAGAGTATTTTGAGGAATATTTCCTGTGAAATCCCTATTGAGAGTTGGTCTTACATATATTCACAGAGAAATTCGTTATACAGAGATTTCCCCTTTATCTCCTACAATTAAATTTTAATATTTATTTAATATTAATATTTTACCTGTTTACACAATCAATAATTAATAAAAGCGAAACAATTATTAAATTTGTGAATTAATTGAGACAGCGCTACAAATTTATATTCAATCAAAATCGAATGAATGCAACTCAAATTCAATTAGATTTTTATTTATGAATGAAAGCAACTTTTGAATCAAATGCAATTAATGTTAAAAGAGCGAGTGAATAATGAATAAATTAATACGTTATATAGTACTATATCTAGTCTCAAGCTATCCCTTCTGTAAAAGTGAAATATTGCCAAAATTTGTAGCAAATTAATTCAAGACTCTGCCGACACTTGAACCACATCAATTATTACGAACTTTGGAGACTCGCGGCACATCTCGTGCGCTGCTAGTTCATGTGAATACACTCATAAATCAACTCACACAGTGCTCGCTGCTCCCAGTGGACGCCTCGGACTTTGCATACAGCAAACAAGACACAGACTTCTCCTTCTTCAGTCTCTGGTTCGGCATCCCCGAGGAGGAGGTGCTGCTAGCTGGCGACAAGTTCGCCGAGGGACAAATGTAGGCAGCACTTTTCAAAATTATTTTTCCCTGCAACATGTTGGGGGCGTCCTCGACGGTTCTGTTGCTGCTGTTGCCGGCTTCATCATCATTTGGCATGGCAGGTGTTAAATTATCGAAAATGAAACGGGCCAGCTCGTGGGCGGCATCTATGGCGAACTCGCTGTGCCTCCGCCTGCTGCTGCTGCTGCTGCCATTTCCACTGCTAGTGCTGCTGCTGCCGTTGGGCGCATTAGCAGCAACAAGTTCGGCCAGCCTGTAAATGCAAATGCATGTTCCATGATGAGTTATGGCTACTCCTGGGAGACTCCCTTTTCCTTTACACTTTTGGACTCACCTGCGCAGCAATGCACCTGTAAATACAACGCCTGCACTTAGCATGGGATACGGAAACCATGTTGGATTCTTGTAGTGCGCAAAATGATGCACAATGGTCGCCTCCGCATCGTACAAGGCGTGGCCGTAGTACGCCATCTGAAACAGGTGCCAAAGAGGGTAATTCTTGAGTTGTTGACGGTACGGGAGCAATAACAACAAGATTTCTAGTCATATAAAAAGACCAAGTAGGGGGAAAGTATTGTGAAAACTTCTAAGGAAAACTTTTCAAGATGGGAATATTAAGAAAAACTATTATCAACTATAGAAACTGGGATTATTGAAGAAACTATACAACTTGTATATATAATATTAATACATTTTAATCTTAATACCTTTTATAATTTATATCTTAATATTAAAAACACAATCTAAATTGATCCTCAAGAAAATCTCAATTGTAAGTCCTCAAGAACAGTGTCTGAACAAATATTACAACTAAGTAATATTTTAGGTAGTAAAAAAGGCATAAATTCTACTTGGTTTATAAAGATATTGGTATCCTTGTACTAAATTTACACTTGCAAACAAAAAGCTGTTTGTTTTTTTTAAACTACTTATTCGAAAGGAAAGGCTACCTACGAGGAGGTTTTATATCACTATAGATTTTAGCTGAGTTCATATATTTCACTTGTTTCTAATGAAATCCAGTTTAATATTATTGATTAAGAAGTCGTAACCGGTTTAAGAGTTGATATTTAAGAGGAGTTTTTAATTGTTTAAAAATCGTAATTTTCGGCTGATTGTTTCTATGAAAGTTTAGGAGTTATATGGAGAACTATAAAACTAAGGTAGGTGAGATTTAGTTGAGTTATCTTGATTTCCATATAAGAAACTTAATTTTGAACGATAACCACTATATTAGTTACTTATAATTGTATTTAGTATATGCAAAACAACCTTTCTAAATTAATATAGACTTCAGCAACACATTTAAATTTGTAAATTAACACTTTGTTTGAAAGATAAATGTAAATTATCCATTGTTTATTCAATCTTATGTAACCAATTGGATTCCTCACTAACATATAAACTAAATTAGATTGTCTAAACACTTTCCACAACTCTTTTCACTATTCAAAATTTAGTTCCTATCAATTTAAGGCCCTCCCTTTTTGGGTGTGTAGTTTTTGCGACGGCAAACGCACCTCTTGCGCATCCCTGTGCCGCAGCTGGCCGAGCAGGGCACGCAGCGAGGACACGTGCGTGTTGTGCTGGCACCAAATAATCCATTCGGTTTGCGCGTTTAGCAGACGTGTCTTGCCTCGCAAATGCGGCAGGGCGTCCAGTAGGGTCCAGTAATTGAATAGTTCATGCATTATGTGCACCTTGATGGCATAATCATAATCCGTCGGGATCGGATCCAGCGATATTTGTTGCTGCCGCAGATTATCGTGCAGGCTGCGGCAGCTGGTGGTGGCATATTGAGGGGGGCAAGAGATGACGAACAGAATTTCACCGGCAAAAGCAACGCAGCTGAGACACAATAAAAACAATAACAATAAGAAGCCTGGCTTTGAATGCATATTTCGCATAAGTTATTAAATTATTGAATTAAATAAATTTTCACATTCTTGATTTATTTAATTAATCTTATCTTTCTCTAATTCACAATTACATGGCTAAGCCGAGCTTAGGCAACAATAACACTAATTATCCGAATCGCGTTGCCAACCACCACGCAGAAGCGTCGCGCAGCAGTTCACTGTGTATGCGACCGCGCTAATGAACGTGCGAAAACGTACTGAGCCAACTGTGATTGTGACATTAATTTTGGCGCTAAGGAACTGAATTTCGTTGTCGTTTCACGTGAAAATGCAACGGCGCAGGCGCCAAAGTGCCGCAAGTTTTATGAATGAAAATGCAACAGTTGGCGACGCCTGCTGACAATGACAATGAATTTGTTTTGTGTGCACGTGTGCGTGTGGATGTGTAAGCACTTAAAAGTATGCAACTGTGTGATGCGTGTTGCATCGGTTTGAGTCACCCTAACTATTATTTACTGGAAGTATATAATAAAAAGCAGGAAAATTCAGTGGAATTGTTGTCAGAATTATTGTTTTAAAGATGACTCAACATATATAAATACAACACGAAATTCCTCACATAGTATCAATTTATTTCTGAATAGGATCATTTATTAATAAGTTTCTGAATACATTTAATTATTAATAGTTACTTTTTATGATTACTCTGACTTATTGTAGTATGTTGCAATTTTCAAATATTGAAATTAATATAAAAAGTAAATCAGTAAAAGCTTTGTCAATGAGTTAAAGCAATAATTTATCTAACTAAAATATGAAAATAAAATTAAATTAATAAATTATTGCAATGATTCAACTTTTGTCTATATGGTATAAGAATAAGAAATTTAAAAATTAATCAATAATAAGAACATTTGTTGATTATGCAAAGCTGCTTATAACGTTTTTTTCTGATAGCAGAAATGTACAATACTTGTATATCTGCAGATGTTCTTGCAACATCGCTTAAAACAGTTTTTAAATTTCAGTTCTGCATACGGTTTATTATCAACTGGAATTTCCCAGGCACACTATGAAAATGCATTAATATTAATAATATTATATTAATAAAACTAATATTCCAATTGGATCGTCGCACTCATTTAAATTCCTGAGCGCTTACCAAAGAAATATTTTTTTATATTATTAATATAATCATTATTATTTTATTATTAAATGTTAATGCACATCATTATACCCTGCACAAGCCGAAATCTTCATCGAGAAGATGACATCTCCGACCTCTCTCCTTCTCATCTGTCAGTAGATACTGGGCACACAATTTACCCTTCACAGAAATTATTAGTCGAAAATTAAGATTTCCTTACATTTCCGTTGTTAATGTATATTATAAAAAAATTAATAATATTAAATATAAACTACAATCGATAAAGATCATTCTTTCTTGTTAGATTAAAATAACTGTTTAATTGTCGTTAATCCATTAGGGAGTAATAAGGAGCAGAAAATACTATATAGGTTAGATTAATGCATAGGCGATGCCAGGCGAGTCGTCGTTTGCATGTTGTTGCTGCGATTGGTCAACTTGAGGCGCAGCTCGTTGACATGCTTGAAGAGCTGGTCCTGCTTGGAGAGCAGCTCCTTCGTGCGCTGGCAGCCATGCTGGGACGCACACAGGCCGGGGTTCCAGCGGCAGTAGAGTCCCTTCCAGAGTCGCATGGCACGCACGCTGGCAATGGGACGCAGCACAAGCTCCGGGCCGTGGGTGAACGAGGGGAACAACGGATTCAGATACTGGTCCAGCGAGGAGTTAATGTGCGTCCACAGGGATATGGTCTTGCGCTTAAGATCTGCAAAGAACACAGGTTGGTTAGACCATCAAAAATAAAGATAAGAAAGTCCACTTACCCTCCGCCACACGTTCCGCCTCAGTGTTGCAAAGGAAGGTGCCAAAGCGACACGAATACAGATGATCCACAATTGTGATGAGGAAATGCTCGTTGAACTCGAATGCGTTGTTGAACTGCTGACTCACTTGCCACACACTGTCGATGAACTGCAGAAAGACTGGCGAGCGATCCGCATCCGAGTGCTTATTGTCGCCATGTCCAATGCGTTGCTGGAACTTGTGACCAAACGAGAGCCACTCCTTCTCGATGAGCACCTCGAAGCCACGCACTGTGCGATAATGTGGATCCAACAGGAGCATAGACAGCGCCGTCAGCTGTGCCGTGCGATCCCAGCCATCGGAACAGTGCACCACAACGGAAGTACTCATCGTTTCCAGCTTGTCCACAATGCGCACAGCTCCAGCCAGAATGCAGCGTATGTGCTTCAGCCACAGTGTGCTATCTATGGCCGTCTGCCACTTGGAGTCATCGGTGGTGGGGTAACACGCCTCCTTCACCTTGCGCAGACTCTCGCGCATTACATGGATGTTATGGATATCCAGGAAGTTAATCTCAACATTTTTGTACGCATCCTCCGACTCGTAGCCTCCGCCCTTTGCCTTGTTTGCAATGGCATTTGCACTAGGCCGGGCATCCATAATGGTCAGCTTATCGGATTGTGCATTCGCCTCCATTATGTAGCCCAAATAAGTCTCATCATCTGCATTCCGTTTGCCACTTACGCCCACCAATGGCTGGGAGCAGCGCGTTATTGTGGCCTGCGTGCGTGGATTCATCCAGGACAGCACAGGCAAACGGCAACGCGAACGAAATTGAGCGACGCGTCGCAAGAAGTCATCTGAGGCCGCTTTCGGCACGGCCCACACAGCTGGATAGCTGTCGCAGATGGAGTAGGACTCGTTCAGTTTTGTGACGCGCCACATATCGTTGGGCACGCCTTGGCGACGCAACTCCGCCAGCGGCTCATACACAGCCCAGCCATCCCAGCCGGCACTTGGCTGCGCGGCAGAGGCGTGCGCGAAGGCAAACAACTTACCGCTGTAGGAGAGCGGAAATGCATTCGCTTGCAGTTTCTCGAAGACCGTACGCCGGGAATGATTCTGTTGCTTGTGGGCAAAACGTAGATTGCGCATATCCTTGCAAAATATCTCAATGCCGTAGCTATTCTCGCCGCGTGACGTGGCACCACCGATTTTCTCCACACGACCGATTACGCCCAGCGGCACGTCGACAACAACCGGTGGTTCTTGATCCCGCAGGGGGAGCGAACGAAAGTACAAACGGAAATTGGTGATGGTCAAAGCACCAAACACTGGTCCGCGATAGGGACACACATACGTGACATCGTTTTTCTGGTCTTGATCTTCCTCGCCTTCCAAGTAGACAAAGGGCGTGTCCCTCAATATGCCATTCTCGGCTCCGTGTTTCGAGCCCAGCGAACTGGACTTGGAGCTGCTGTCTAGAGAGTTGCTGCTGGCCGTCTTTGATGCCAACTTGTCGGCTAAGCTTGATGTGGCATCCATTGCAGAGATTTTCAATTATAGCCTGCTCTTGCGATATTGCCGTATTGCACAGTTTAGCGTAAACAAATTTTGCGTCTGGTATAAAATTCTTTGTTTTCCTTTTTTTTATTGCCCCCAGTAGAGTTGATTCTATTCGAAAAATATCGATTGTAGTCGATTGCTTACCAGCTGGATATTCACTTCATTCACTCCACGGCACTAATTCATGAAATGAACCTAGAATTATCTTATATTGTCGTAAACATATATGGGTAATTGTTCTTTATGTTGATTTATTTATTCTAGTCGGAAAGTCATCTTTAAGTCACATTTCAATATAAGATTTCAGTTAACAGTATTAAAATAGATAACTATGTATGTTTACAGTTTTCAAAGTGGTGGCTTGTCGATATCCATTAATATGGTTATCGATTTATATCTAAAGCAAACAGCTGAGACGAACTAGCGTAAACAAGGCTGTTGCACGTGCCGCATTTGTTTTAATTTATTAATTATATTAATTTCGAAACATGGCCGGTCGCCTCGAGTTGCTGAGTGAGCAAGGGTTGCGCCTAGATGGCCGTAGGCCGCACGAGCTGCGCCGCATCCAGTGTAAATTGGGAGTTTTTGAGCAGCCGGATGGCAGCGCGTACATGGAACAAGGAAACACGAAGGTGCTGGCCGCCGTTTATGGACCACATCAGGCCAAGGCTAAGAAGACTGAAGGCAACGATCTGATCATCAACTGTCAGTACAGTCAGGCCACCTTCTCCACATCGGAGCGCAAGAATCGACCACGCGGGGATCGCAAGTCGCAGGAATTCAAAATGTATCTGCAGCAAGCGTTGAGTGCTGCCATCAAATCGGAGCTCTATCCACGTTCCCAGATCGACATCTATGTGGAGGTGTTGCAGGCTGATGGTGCCAACTATGCTGTGGCCCTAAATGCCGCCACATTGGCTCTTATCGATGCGGGAATCTGTCTAACCGAATTTGTTGTTGCCTGCACGGCATCCCTGAGTAAATCGAATATTCCCCTAACGGATATTTCCCACGTCGAAGAAGTGTCGGGCGGACCCAAGCTGACCATAGCAGCATTGCCCACAGCGGAGAAAATTGCATTTATGGAGATGAGCGAACGGTTTCACATCGATCAACTGGAGACGGTCATTGAAACAGCCATGGCGGGTTGCCGAGAAATTCGAGACATTCTGGAGGCGACAGTCAAGGAGCACCTCATACACATTGGCAGCGCAGCCGACTGGGCGCGTGTTTGTTAAGAATAAAGAGAATAAATATGGTAAATATTTAGGAGTTTGTGTCTTCGTTCATTCATTATAATGGGGAAAATCTCTTTAAATCCTCGCCAGCTGAAGGAAAAAACAAGTTTCTCTTTTGGGAATAGCTTTTATTTAGTTCTGGGCCGCCTCCTTGGGTGGCTGCCACGTCTCGAGCAACTGCAGCAGCGTGGACTTTCGCTGCTCTTGCTGCAGACGTTCGATGAGTCCGCTCAGCTGTTGTCCACCTTCCAGGAAGCCGTTGAGGTTGTGCAGCGTGCCTCCCTGCTGCACCCGATGATCTGTCACACGATCCTGAACGAAATTGTAGGTGCGAATTTTCTCATTACGATTGAGGTTGCCTTGTTGTGATTTGCGCGTTGCCTGTTTAGACGCCTCGACACTCTCGAGCTGCTGCTGCATAAGCTTGGCCTGCAGACGCTTCAGTGCCAACTCTCGATTCTTTAGTTGAGATCGCTCCGATTGGGCCTCAACGGCCATCCCCGTTGGCAGGTGCACAATGCGTACAGCAGAGTCAGTGGTATTAACATGTTGTCCGCCTGCACCACTTGCTCGTTTCGTCTCTATCTTTAGGTCGCGCTCCGATATGTTCACCTGCACATCTGCTGGACGAGGAATGACCGTTATTGAGGCTGTGCTGGTGTGAATGCGTCCGGCTTTCTCTGTGGCCGGCACACGCTGCACTCGATGCACGCCTGCCTCGTAGCGCAACCAGTTGTAGGCGTCGCTATCGTTGACCAGCAGATTGGCATGTCGCAGGCCTCCAATGTCGGTGGTCTCGTATGCAAACTGTTCGTAATCCCATCCCATGTGCTCAAAGTATCCAGTATACATGTCATACAGTTTCTGGGCAAACAACATGGCCTCCTGTCCACCGGCACCGGCATTAACCTCGAATATCAATGCCGGATATATTTCATCACCGGCTAGCGTGAGAAGTTCCTGCAACATTGTTTCCTCCTGCTTGACTTGCAGGTTCTTATACACGTCGTTCTCCTCCTGCATCAGCGTGCGCATTTCCTCATCCTTCTCGGCGGCTATGTCCTGCTCCGAAGATATGTTGCTCTGCAGGGCGCGGTACTGCTCCAGTGCGTGTACCACGCCATCTAAGCGCGTGAGGCGGGCATAATGATTACTGTTGCCGGCCGCACTTACACGCAGCGCGTAGTACTCCTGTCGCAGTGACTCCAGGTAGCCCTGTAGCTTCTCGTTCTGGAAACTCAACGGATCTGTGCTGGCCCACCTTCGCAGTAGGCAATGGGGGCGTACATTCAACAATCTGCGTACTAACATTATCAACAAATAACAAAAACAATATTCCGATTATGGTTAAATAACAACTTTTTAATGTAGAGATATCGATAACGATGGACGGTGTGACCAACTCAGTGCAAGCAGATCAAGCAGTTCATTGATTGCTTAACATAATTCTGTAATCTATAAAACAAGCAGTAACTGAATTGGGATAACGGCAGTTTGATAACTACGGCAAACTCGGTTTGCGTTTTATTTTTAATTTATTCTTTATTTACATAATTTATCATTACACAAATTTTAAGGCTTGTTGCGTGTACGCCACACTCCAGCAGACTCCAAGGTCTGACCAGTTATTGGAGTTTCTTTTAATTTGAAAGTTTAACGTTTAAAAAGGAAGCCAGTAACACAGAGCGTGCGCAGAAACACAATAACAGCAGCTGTTAAGAAAATAACATTTGGCAACGCCGAAGCTTCTCGCAATCAGTCTGGCCACTCGCTCTCCGCGAAAAAGACATAAAAGAGAAGAAACAAAACAAATGAGCCATTCAACAACTTGAAGCACAACATATAAGTTCGATAAAAAGAAAGAACCCGAAAGGGGCAATTATTAATTAATTAATAACTTAATTTGTTAATTAATTAAAGTGACTTTACTACAACATTTTACTGGTTTACAAAAGTGTTAAAGTGATACAAAGTGATTTGTGGTCTGAGAGAATAATCTAAAATTAAATTGTGATTCTGACCTGTGAGAAAAAAAAACCAAGTAAACTTTTGGCAAGATACTTTGACAAATTTCACTTCTGCAAGTTTCAACTAGCTACAATAGTATAAATACAATAGAATAATAGCAGGCAATGTCATTAGAGGAAATAAAGTCAACACTAAAACGATTTCCAAAACTTCTCGGTGGCATTGGCGTTTTGACCACGTAAGTAAAACAGGAAGAATGCAGACAACAGTTGTAAAGGCATTTCCCACTTGTAGTTAAAATACAAGCTATAAAGAAAAAGGGGGCTCGTCATGAAATATTTAATTAAAATCAAGTCTTGGCAAGCATTAAGTGGCGCCACACTTGGTTGGCTCACACTATATAAATATATTATAGCAATTGCATACATTTGCATATTAAGTGCAAATGCACCAACACAGTCGATATCGTTTTCCGCATTCTAGCTGTAAAACAGCCAATTGCACCTGTGACGTCATTTGTTTACAGCACAACATACTTATTCTTCAGCCTCTAAACCACTGCCAAATACTCTTGTTGTTGTTGTTGTTGTTGATGAATTCAACACAATACGATCAAAACAAAACGTACGATTTTGCCAAAATGAGATAGCACTATTTGGAGTTGTTGTTGCTTGAGGCAGCTTGTTTCGCTTGCTCTGCTGCTTCTTGCGCGTAATAACAGCTGTTTCAAGGCCCCCCCGCCTCGTTCACACTTACACACACACACACAAATACTCTCTCACACATTGACACACAAAATGACTAACTGACCGTCAAATGGCGCAGCAATAGTTTTGTTGTTATTTTGCAAAATACACACTTGAAATTTATAGTTCTTGTTATCGTTGTTTTTGTTGATATATACTATTATCGAATTGTTGTTGTTGTTATTGAAATCGTTGGCGCGTGTAGTGCTCATCTTATTGCGCTTGACGTGCCCACTTTTATAAAAATAGCAGTTGTTGTTGTTATTGTTGTCTCACTTTTATGGCAATAACAACAACAACAAGACCAATAAGAAATAGTTGGCTCACACTGTTGTTGATGCCCCAGTTTAATATGATAACAACAACAACAAGTACAAGTATATAAAAATAGCAGCACGTGTAATGAATAGTTGCGATTCGGATTTCTATATTTGCAGTGCCGGCATCATTCTATACGAGACTCCACTACTCCGCAAATACCTCTTGGAACATGTGCAGAAGAAGCAACAGGAGCCCGACAAGCGTCGCACCGAATACATTTACATTAAGTATCACATTTACCGGGAATCAATGCGCAAGCTACAACAGAAACAGGAGGATGAAAAGAAATGGATCAGTGTCATCATTAATCCCATTGGCAAATGGTGGAAATCAGCAAAGCATTCGGTTGCCTGGCGCCTACTAAATATCGCACAAACTGGTAGCCAGACGGAGAGACTCAAGGCAGTACAGCAGCTGGTGTGTATGGATCATCTAAAGGATTGGGACTTTCGACATCTTGCCCAGATTTGCGATGCACGCACCTCAGTGTCGCTGGCACGTAGCGGTGCCGATAATCGTTGGTTTGTGCCCGTGCCACGACGTGGTTGCATCAAGAATCCCAAATTTCTACTCTCCGATCTGCACATGATGCTCTCTCGCCTTCGTCCCTTATACTGTGTGGATCACTTCTTTAGTAAATACTTTCCCGAGCAACGTGATACCGTAAGTAAAAGGATAAAAAGTAAAAGAAGGAAACTAATTGAACTTCTTTTTTTTAGGAGGGCATCAATGAATTCTTACCGCCAGATCAATCCGTCATTTTATCGCCACAAGACTCTGACTTACTGAAGGAAATTATATCGTTTTTACATCACATAACAAAAGATCCACACGTTTCGACAAAGATTATTAACGATGGCGGTCTGATGCATTTAATGGAGCTGCGCAAGATTTTCTGTGATGACAACGAGACTTTGTCAACGCTCTGCAAAGTCTTGGCTAACATGTCCATGGCACCGGATGTAGTGGAGCATTTCTTTGTTTCCGGCTGGGTAGGCACCTTAGCCGAATGGCAGCAATGTCCCGATCTTCGCCTGCAAGTGATATCCGCAAAGACAATGGCAAATTTAGATCACGATGATCCCAATCAGTTTACATATCCACCCAATGTGTATCCGCTTCATCCGCGTGTGCGCACCCGCCGTAAGCCAAAGGCGGATATAGTATTCGTGCACGGACTGTTGGGTGGCGTATTCATTACCTGGCGTCAAAGGGATCGCAACCCCACCGAGTTGGGTCTCTATGGGAAGAATGCATTCTATACTAACGAAACGGACGATGTATTCCTTGTCGGCGAGCAGAATCGTGGCAATACTGGCCAGCGACAAACAAAGCAATCGAATCCTGCACAATCGTCTAACGCACAATCAAACGATGAAGAGTCAGCTCACAAGGTGGAGATTGTCCAGGATCGTGTGCTGAAGACCAGCAAGAAAGTGAAAGAGAAACATCTGAATATAAGTGATGTGGCCACCAAGGAGTTTGTGGAGACATTGCGCAATGAGGCTGAGTTGGATTCGGACTGGGAGGTTGTGCATCCGGATATACCAATATGTGCCAATGAGAACTGCAATGGCATATTCAGTGTATCGGGCAACGAATGGTTCAATCAGGAGAAGGACGATGAGTACACTAACTGCTGGCCCATGGAATGGCTGCCAGATGATTATCCAGACTCAAGGTAAGTGTTGTCTTCTCTCATGGAATTTGAATTCATTAAACATGATCTGTCATTTCAGAATCATTGGCATTGACTATACATCTGCTGTTACCGAGTGGTCTGCCAACTTCACCAAGTATTGTCCGTGCGAGAAGGGACAGGGTCACATAGATGTGAGGGCGAGTACACTAATGGATCGTATTGCTGCCTCTGGCGTTGGCAACTCTCGGCCTGTGGTATGGATTGGTCATTCAATGGGCGGACTGCTGACCAAGCTGATACTGCTTAAATCGTTGGATTCCAACGAACCACATCTACAGCAGATGGCAATGAATACCAAGGGAATTGTATTCTTGGGTACACCACATCGTGGCTCATCCATTGCCAAGTGGAAGCAGCACATGCAAATGATACTCTCGCCCTCGATAGAGGTTAAGGAAATGGAGGAGAATGCGCCAAAGCTGCTGGAAATGCATCGCCGTTTCATGGGCTGCCTGCACACTGTGCTACGCCATGTGAATGTAGTCAGCGTGGCGGAAGGTTCACCCACCATGCTAACCACATTCAAGTTCCCTCTGCGCATTGTCACCGAGGAATCATCGCGAATTGATTTCGGCGATTTCTTTTTGCTAAAAGACGATCATCTCAGTCTCTCGAAACCGGTGTATCGTCAATCGTTTCTATATCAACGTCTGCTGCATGTCATCAGGGAGGCCATCGAGACGCACGGGAAGACCAAGGACAGCGGAGATGAGTTCGACTTCCAGACTGAATTATTCAATAGGACTTTCGTTGTTAACTTCATTAGGGTTGCCAAGGGAATGTTCGAAATGATACCCCACATGGTTCTCCGTTTCTCAACGTAGAGATAACCACGATCCACGCGATACGCGCCCAGCACCATTGTACCTTAAACCACGCATAGCTTTTAGTTAACGCAAATAGCAAGTATTCTTATTGAGCTTGACTCGCACCACCATTATCTGTATACAACGAGTATAACTCTCTCATTTCTCCTGTACGAATCTTAATTTATTTCTAGTCTAAACGAATAAATAAATACAAAGTTTGTTCCCAATCATATGATAAAGTGTAATGATAAATAACTATGTAACATCTGCACTTCCATTGGTGGCTTCCGCTTGCTTGGCGCGTAGCCTCTCCTGCGCCAATCGGCGATTCTCAGCAATGCGCGCCATTTGCTCTGCTGACAATTTGTTTGCGCTTGGCGTCGCAGGCTGGGATGGCGGCAAAGGTTGTCCATAGTCGCTCATGTCGTGCGCGGAAGGATTACCTGCCGTATATGGGGTGGACACGACGGCATTGCGAGAGAATGAAGGAGTCACCA
Source organism: Zaprionus capensis (assembly GCA_018903675.1). Lineage (NCBI taxonomy): Eukaryota > Metazoa > Arthropoda > Insecta > Diptera > Drosophilidae > Zaprionus > Zaprionus capensis. The sequence goes on along the minus strand of JAEIFN010000040.1, from coordinate 1,269,191 downwards.
GGGTACTCGTACTCGCTATGGACATATTTTTACGGTTCACTGTCGCCGGAGTGCGTGGAGCCAGCTTTGACATGGCAATTTGTTCACCCAACAGTGCGTCGAACTCATCAAAGGGCTCTGCGGCATCGTCCTGATCCTCATCATTGGCATCTTCATGTATATCTTTCTCATGCACAAGCTGGTCATCCAATTGGCCAAGCCGGTAGCGTGCCATATGAACCTGCAGTGGCTTCTTTTTGCCGAGACGTTCAATATTATTGAGCACATCGTCGAGCGTGTAGTTGGGATACATGCGATGGCCCCAGTGTTGAAGACGTCGCATAATATCATCCAGATCGGCTTTTTCGTGGCCCTTTCCCTTGAACTTAATATCCTTGAAGTAGTTCTCGATTGTGTGCAAGCCACGTGGACCACGTAGTGTATCAACGGTGAGCCGATGACGGGGATTGCGCACTGCTCTCTTTTTGGGCTCTACCTTTATGGCTCCCAGTTCACCACCGGCTTCTCCAGTTTCCCCGTCCTCATCAGCGTCTTCGCCGAATAACTTTTCGCCGGCATCGCCCTCGGCATCGCTGGGTAGTTGGTCGTTCTCTGTACCGCCAATATTATCATTGAATAGGTCGTCAACCCCATCCTCGCCAAATATGGATGCCATGCCGGAGTAAAGGAGGCCGCAAAACCACCACTCAGTAGACCAGAATAACAAGCTGTTTTGCCGCCATTTTTCTGCTTCTTGCCGGCGACAGTTACTGGTCACGAGAACATGCTGAGGAGGGCTGCCAACTCGTTGGTTAAAGTACACCTCTTTGTTACATAATTTGCGTGCTTAATCGCCAACAAAATGCAATGAAACATTAATATACATTATAAAAAAATGTAATAAAGCATTTGATTTCAGAATAACACAAAAATCTAAGCAAAAACCAGTGATGGCATATAGAAGTTGGCAGCGTGGCACTGTTTAGCAACCCTGCCTTTGTGTGGCCTGGCAACACCATATCAACGCCATACTTCTAAAATGCTTTTTTCGGGCGAGTTTACGTTATCCGCATAATTCGTTGGAACATTGAAAGCTATTGAAATAAGTATTTTTAAAAATTGCAACTAGTAGTTTGGTTAAATGCTGAATCTAGTTGTCATAACGTCAAAGTGATAATTACGCCGGAACATCGCTAAAACTAATTTTTCTGGGAAAAAGCGATAGCAGAAAAAAGATTCGAGTGTGGTGAATTAAGGTTTTACGCATTTTACTGTGTAAGGCCCATCAGCTGCGGCTGTCAAAAGTTGGCGTGCGTGGTGGGTATAGCCGCAAGCCGCAAACAAAACACGCCGAACTATGAAAATTTTGTAAACAACAAAGAAAAGCGTGTCTGTACATGAGTTAGCGCAATGGATAAGCGTTTCAAATGGCCTTTCAATCAGAAAAGAAACAACTATTTGGATCAACCACCGCCCCATGCCAGAGGCTATCATCCGTTGTACAACAAAAGTTATTCGCGCCTTCAGAATTATCCGAATTATAAATTTTCCAATCACAATGCCAGCGGTGGTGGTAAAGTCTACTATAATCAACAGCCCCCGCCACCTTCCATATATGCTCGAGAGGCGAGTGGCGGCGGCGGTGGCGGAGGTTGGCTAGCACCAGCGCCGCCAGTGGCCGATTCTGGATATAGCAGCAACAACAACAACAGCAGCAGCAGCAGCAGCAACACCAATAGCAGCTCGGATGTGGTTACAATGATAGTGGAGAACAATAATCTGAAGAAAATGATTGTGCTGCATTTAAACCTAATGCAGGAGCAGACTGACAGTCTCACTGCCAAGGACAAGGAGCTGTATGAACAAAATGGGCGAATCAAAACGTTACTTTCACAGAATCAGGAACTTATGCAGCAAATTGACAAATTAGGCCAAAGGATTGAGGATTTAAGGAACCATCTGAGAAGACGAGCTGAACGTGATGATGTTGAGGTGCCCAAGGCGAAGGTCCATTGTTATGCCGATAAGGAAACGCAAACCATTGATCTAGCTCCGCCTCTGCAAGAGGAACTCAAGGAACAGGAGCCGATCAAGTCACATTTACAGAAATCAATCAAGCAATCACAAAACGTTCCCGTTCTTGTTACATCTGTCACAGATCTGCCGCCCACGACACCTATATTAGATAGTAGTAAGGGGCGTGACAAGTTCAATTGCGGGAAAAAGGTCAGCACAATATTCCTGCATCGTGTACATCAAGAGAAGACGAAATTCCAGACGCCTGATGAACTTGAAGATCAGCAACAACAACAGCTGCAGCAGGAAGAAGAGCAACGGGAGGAGGTACTAGAGGAAGATGTGGAAGTTGATGATATGCAGATAAATATGGAGGACGAAGAGCACATTTATCATGATGCTCTAGAAACGCATGAAATGGAAGTTGTGACGGAAACGATAATTGGCGCCGAGGAGGAATTGGGCGCTGAGGAAGAGACTGTTGATGATGTTGATCCAGTTAACAATGGTCACATCTATGAGGATGATGAGGCGGAGGAGGAGAGTGAAGAAGATGAGGATGATGACGAGGATGAGGAAGACGATGATGAGGAGGAGGACGAGGAGGAAGAAGATAATGAGAAGGAGGAGCTGCAACAGGAAGAGGAGGAGCAGCAGCAGCAGGAGGAAGAGGAGCAGCAGCAGCAGGAGGAAGAGGAGCAGCAGCAGCAGGAGGAAGAAGAGGAGGATCTCAAGGTGGAACAAGAAATTATTACAAATAATTTGTGGCAGCCAAACGATGAACCTCATGAGGAGATAGTGGAAGAGGAGACAGAAAAAGGCGACCACCAGCAGGGCCAGGTAAGTGCTTATAATATCTGATATAAAGCAATAACTAATCCTTGTTTATTCTTATGTTTTAGCTATATGTCACAGACGTAGATAATCAAAGCTTGGACACACCCTTTGCACACTCAACGCCGCAATTACAAGAGAAGATCTTTAACGAAACCTTCAATGAGAGGAAACACAAGAAAGCGAAATCTTCGATGCAGAAATGGAGGGAGGAGGAGGAACAGCAGAAACTCATTGAAAAGGAATGTCTGCAGATGCGAAAAGAGCACAAAGTCGAGTCTACTATGAGGGACTCGCAAGTGCAAACTGTCGAAATGATGCATACGGAAGTGCAGACTGAGGATGAGGTACAAATGGAGGAAATAGAGATGGAAACTGAAGTGGAATTGACTCCCACAAAGGTGCATAAAAAACATAAAGGCACGAGGATAACAAAAACAGCAATGTCAGCGAAATCCATAGTAACTGCAACAAAAACAACTGTACTGAAGTTGCCGGTTTTGGCCAATCATCACCAGCAACAGGCATCGTCAACGACAAAGTTACGTCCAAATCAACAAAATGTGGATTTTCCAACGAAGGAAAGAATCGGGGCAATGGTGAAGATTGCGGGAAAAGTGAAAGGTCTCCTAGGCATGAAGGCCAAGCCAGCGCTAGGAAAGGAGGAGCGAGAGCTAATGAAACGCGCAGAGGAACATCTGCTAGACTATGAGGAATGGGTGAACCGAGGAATGGAGGAGAACCTAGAGCGGGAGCTGCAGCGGGAAAGCGATGAGATGCGAGAAAAGGAGCTGGATCTGGAGCGAGAGCTGCAACGGGAAGAAGAGCTGCGACGTGAGAGAGAAGAGAAAAAGGAACGGGAAAAGGAGCAGGAACGAGAGCAGCAAAAGGAGCGTGAACGGGAGGAACAGAAGGAGCGAGAACGTGAGCAACAGAAGGAACGTGAACGTGAGCAACAGAAGGAGCGAGAACGTGAGCAACAGAAGGAGAGAGAACGTGAGCAACAGAAGGAACGTGAACGTGAGCAACAGAAGGAGCGAGAACGTGAGCAGCAGAAGGAACGTGAGAGGGAGAAACAGAAGGAGCGTGAACGTGAGCTACAAAAGGAGCAGGAGCGAGAGCAGCAGAAGCAACGTGAGCTGGAGGAAAAGAAGGAGCGGGAACAAGAACTGCAAAAGTCACAAGAACGAGAGCTGCAAGCAGCAGCAGCAGCGAAAGCAAAGGAAGCCGAGGAGAATAAAGAACGTGAACAGCAAAAGGAAAGGGAGCGTAAGACGTTGCTTACGCTCCCTTTCCTTTTGCTGCGTAAGCAGCAAAAAGAAGCGGCAGAGCCGGAGCAGTCAAAGCAGAAGCCGAAGGAGGAGGATAAGGAGCCACAAACGGATCAGAAGCAGGAGAAGGAGGCGGAGGAGAAGAAACTGCCGAAGGAAGAGGAGCCCAACATTGAAGAAGAAGCAATGCGCAAGCTGCACGAACACCTACAACGGCAACAACAACGACTGCAGAACCAGCCACAACAATTGCCTTATGTGCGGCTCAAGAAATCCGTAATGCAGACCAGTCTCATCTATCCGCCAATTGCACCAACAACGACACCTGCAACATCTACGCAGCTTACGCCAGCGCCAACGCCGTCGCCCACAAATGTTGCCTCTGCCGTTGCCTCATCCCCCAAACCGAAGGTGGTCAATAACAACAACAATAACAATTTTAATAATAGTAAAACGTTAGTAGATGCCTTAATTCAACATGTACATAAAACAAGCCCAGAAAGTAACAACAAGTCCGTCAACCCCAACAGCAGCAGCAGCACCAGGAGCAGCACGAGTGCGAGTGCGAGTGGGAGCACGAGTGGGAAATGTTTATCGAGGTTTAAGACTTCGGTGCAGCTATATACGACACGCTCGTGGGAGGATCAGGAGTTTCATTGCGACAATGAATTCTTTCTGGAGGAAGCTGATGAATTGCTCGCCGACAATCCTAGTCTAGAGATACCCAAATGGAAGGTCGTCAATATACGTCGCAGTCCCGAGTCCAAGGGCACTGAGGCGTTGTCGGATGCAGATTTCGAACGTCGCCACGAGAAGGATGTGCGCGACGAGATTGAGCGAAAGAAGCGCGATGCGCGCTACTTACGCGAACAGCAGCGCAGTGACACACTGCGTATGCGTCACAATCAGGATGAGGTATTGGTGCCATTGGATCCATTGCCCACATCCACCTTCTACCCCCTGCCCATGGATATTGAGGGCATTGAGTTTGTCAGCGAAGTGCCGGTTCAGGCATTTGGTGAGAATGTGGTCAATCTACAAGTACAGAATGATGATTTCACACTGCCCTGGGTGGAGGCGGCGACAGCGACGACGGACATTGCCAAGGCCAAGGCGGAAGCAGTGCCTGTAGCAACATTAGCCAGCAAAAAGCTGCCCACGACGGCCGCCGAATCGCGGCATCAGGAGATGAATTCCTCATATGTGTTCCTCAAGCGACGCAAGAGACAGCGGCGACGTTAAGCAAACGCTGCAGAAGCAGCTGCGGATACTGGAGCAGGAGCAGCAGCTGCTTCCAATTTCAACAAGACGCTTACCAAATGTAGCATCATCCTAACTATCGGTAGTACTATCATCTGGTATCTATCAGTGCACATCCTTCAAGTTAACAGAATCTTAAAACATCAAATATAAATATAAATATATCTTGGTATATTTGGGTTCAATTTTACATGGTCACGATAGTACTATCGATGGTTTTGCGCTGGCTCCATTGCATAGGCAGTTCAAATTGACGTTGCATGAATTGCAGATCTATCTTTTTTTTTTTTAAAAAAACCTTTTTTTTTTATTAACTTTAATTTGTATTGATAACAGAAAGTATGTAAAACAGTCGTTAGTTTCTAGAGAGAAGACTCTAAAGAGTTGTTTCACATTTACGTAAATACCTATGTTAAATATTTATACATATATCCAGTCGAAACATCTCAGCTTTATAACAAAACAAAAACATCAACATGATAAGAAAGAAAGAAAACAAATTGTACTAAAAACAATATGAAAATTTTTAGACTTTTAGTTATTTTAAGCGAAATGCTAAAAAACTTAATGTATATGACTATTTTTTTTTTTTTTTTCTATATTATAATTATACAATTTGTGCATCTCTTCCTCGTGTATTTATAATTTGTTGTGTATAGGTCCCGTTACTTCTTGACTGACCGTCAACTGATCGAGAGTGTGTGTGAGTGAGTTGAAGTTGTGTATATGCGAGTGTGTGTGTGTGTGTGTATGATCATGTATAAAGAATTAGTTACTCAGGTATATATATTTGTATGTGCAAGAAGATTGTTGTGTACTGATAAATTTCATAGATCTTACTGGATGTGTGTGTGTGCGAGTGTATTAAAAGTTTTAGCTAGTTTTTAATGCAAGTTTGTAGATCTCGATCTGTTGATGGCAAGAAAAGGAAGCATCGGGGGCGCCTCGGTAGATAACAAGCTTAAAACAATTGTCGAAAAATGAAATAAAGATATACAGATGCTGTTGTACTGTAATTATTTTTCCATCTAATATTGTTTTATTTTGTATTTAAACAACAAACAGCAACAACAATAAAATATATACTTAATTTCCAAGATGTGTTAAGATTGTTGTTTACTCAACTTTGATATGTGTACATTATCTGTTGCCATGATAAGAGCAGATAAACAAGAGATATATGTATATACAGATCCTATTTTTAGGATCTCAAAGAATATATTATGCAACGTCTTGAAGAAATTGCCTTGCAGACTCTGTACATTTTTGCTAGGCTTTAAGGCACTACGATAAGGAAGAGTTAAGCCCTAAGTAGACGTGACTATATAGTATATATATAGTTGTATGAAATGTAACTAAATCCGCAATAGCCTTAAGTTTACCTCATAAGTTGTACACAGCAAATCGTTCGCAAATTGCAATGAAATTGTTTAGCATTTTTACAAATATACACACAGATACATAGTATATATGTATATATATATATTTATATCATTGCAATTGCAATAAAATGTAATTTACGTAGCTGTTAATTAGTCCAATTTGCCGCAGCTCCAAATTAAGAAAGAAATTCAAGAATTAGAGAAATCGTAAGACACCCGAATGAAATACAACTGTTTGACAAGTTTTATTGTAAAAATATATAATATTAATAATAATACAAATAATGATAACAATAATGATAATTATACATAAAAGTAATAAAGTGAAATGCAAATTTTCAATACTTAAAACTTGGACACATTTGCGTTTAATTGACAAATACTAATTGATAGAAGGTTTTTACTGGACGGACGTTGATTCCCTTTGGATTACTTATTGCTCTGTGTGAGATATTGATGGGCCGTTGTCAACCAGAGTTCATCGATTGTCTCGAGACTCTCGCGCCAGAGCTGCTCGAGCAGAATCCAGCCCTGTGCTTGGGTGACTAGAACGTAATCGTTGCCCGGATGCAGTGTGTGCGTGTAGGCGCCCATAATGAGACTCTGGGCGAGTCGAGCTGCCACACAATACTTGAGATATTCCCGTTCCTTGGGGTTAATCGGTTGGATACTGGTATAGCCGGCTAGAAAGATGCCACCGCTTGCCAGATCCTTTGCCTGCAGCATCATGTAGCTCATGGCAATGCCCAGCTCAAAGATAAGCGGAGAGCGACTAGTATCACCGAAATCGATCACTCCCGTGACACGGTAAGAATCCGATTGGCTTGACTTATTAACCACAATGTTCTGTTCATTATAATCGCCGTGAATGATCTGCAACTCCAGCGTCGAAAGTACATTCAACACCTTCGACTCGAATGCCTCTATGATCTCTTCGCACAGCGACTTTCGTTGATGATCCTTCAGTGCGTAGAGGAAATCCCTCAGTTGTGGCACCGACTGCAGCATCCACAGTGTCTTATGCGTTTCGTATGCCTTGTGTGTAAAGTTCTTCAACGCACGATCCAATTTAGCCAGATATTCGCCGCATTGGTACAGCAGATTCTTGGTCACCTCCACCTCATGGAACATTTTGCCGGGAATAAATTCCAATAGGCGAACCACATGAGCATTCCCATTGAGTTGTTCCACAGAGTAATAGTTACCCCGGGCATTGGCGATGGGTCGCGGGCATTGCACGTGTTGTTTAGCTACAGTAAATCAACAAAAATCGTTATTAACAGTTGTTCAAATAATTTGTTTGTTCTAGAATATTCACCCAAGTAGAGCAGCAGTTGGTTCTGTGCGTCTATAAAGTCCTCCTTTTTTGAATCCAAGGCGTTAAGAATTTTCAGCACATAGCCAAGCGGACAGTGGGAGACAATCAATGGATTCTTTACATTGCTAGAAATACAATAAATTGAATTGAACATAAAATTGAAAGAACAATTACAATTACAAAATACGTTGCAACTTTATTTGTAGTGTTGGAAAGTGTTGAAAGTTGATATGTTTCGCGCCCAGCGCTCGCTGTGAATAGCAACTAAACTTCTTCGTTCGTTGTGAATGGCAACCACTGCTTCTTTTTGGCGGGAAATTGTGTTATTGATTCACCGCTCGTGACAGACATATCTTATTGCTTGTTTTTGTTTACTTTACTTAATTTCGTCAAACTGGACGTGCCATGGGTATTACTGGCCTAATACCGTTTTTGGAGAAGGCATCTGCGCGGGTGAACCTGAAGGACATTCGCGGCAGCACCGTCGCTGTCGACACATACTGCTGGCTGCACAAAGGTGTCTTCAGTTGTGCCGACAAACTGGTGCGCGGCGAGGATACGGATATGTATGTGCAATATTGCCTGAAGTATGTGCAGATGCTGCTGTCGCATGACGTCAAACCCATTTTGGTATTCGATGGACAGCATCTGCCGGCCAAAGCGCTGACCGAACAGCGTCGTCGCGAATCTCGGCAGCAGAGCAAGAAACGTGCCGCAGAACTGTTGCGGCTCGGACGTGTGCAGGAGGCACACTCGCAGATGCGTCGCTGTGTGGACGTCACACATGAGATGGCACTGCGACTCATCCAGGAGTGCCGCAAACGTAATGTCGATTGCATTGTGGCCCCCTACGAGGCGGACGCACAAATGGCCTGGCTGAATAAAGCCGGCATTGCTGACTATATTGTCACAGAGGACTCGGATCTGACGCTGTTCGGTGCACAGAAAATTATCTTCAAGCTAGACCTGAATGGCACCGGACTGTTGGTGGAGGCTCAAAAGCTCTACCTGGCCATGGGATGCCGCGAGGAGCGCTATCACTTCGACAAGTTCCGACGCATGTGCATTCTTTCTGGCTGTGATTACCTGGACTCTCTGCCGGGCATTGGCTTGGTAAAGGCATGCAAGTTCATGCTAAAAACGGAGCAGGACGATATGCGGATAGCATTGAAAAAGATACCACAATATCTGAACATGCGCAACCTGGAGGTAAGTCCTGATTTACATGCCATAATGAACTTAATTCTATTTAAAATTCATCCACTTAGGTCGATGATGATTACATTGAAAACTTTATGAAGGCGGAGGCCACCTTCAAGCACATGTACATCTACAATCCGCTTGAGCGACGCATGGAGCGATTGAACTCGCTTGAGGATCACAAGACTGAGGAAATCTATTGCAGCAATGCTGGAACATTGCTGTCCGATAGTGAACAGGCATTGCATTTAGCCTTGGGCAATCTAAATCCCTTTTCGCTGAAGCGTCTGGATAACTGGCATCCAGAGCGGGACGCCCTAAAGTCATGGTCATCAGCCCCAAAGAATCTTAAGTCAAGCAAACACAAAAGTATTTGGCATTCAAATTTCAAAGAGAAGAGCCCAGCGAAGAGCAAGCCTAAGGGCAGTCAAGCAAGTTGTGCTCTGTTCTTTAAGAAGGTTGACTTTGTGGGTCAAACCATTCATACAGAGATCGAGGCTAATCTACGCCAGGAACTGGCAAAGCACACTGAAGCGGAGCTCTTCAGCATGTACAGTGGCAAACGGAAACGTAGTCCCAGCAGCAGCAGCAGTGACAGTTGTGATGAGACCCCATCCTCGCCAGCTACGAGCAAAAGTCGACACAATCCGTTCGCCAAAGAGATACAACGCTCACCGGTTGTCTGCGAGAATGGATCTCTGCTGCGTCTACTAAGCCCGAAGAAGCAGGAAAGTCCACTCAGCTCAACGACGGACGACGGACGCGCAAAGCCAGAAACAACACGAGTAAATGCAATAAAACGTAGCATTTTTGCCAAGGAGCAAGTGGAGGTACGATCGCGTTTCTTTAGCACACAAACGCCAGAGCTGCAAGTGGAAAAGGAGTTGAAAGTGAAGAAGCAGCAGCCGGAGACGAGTGTTCACTGTCGGCAATTGCAGTTGGAATCAACTGAAAGTGCTGCAGAAAGTCCTAAACCAGCTGCTGAAACTAATGATAACGAGGAGGATGAGGCCATTGTGCTGCTCTCTTCCTGCTCGGATGACTCAAGCAGTCAGTCAGCTACACTGCCCAACAGCCAGGAGGCTGAAATGCCAGTCAAGACTATACAGAAACTGCCGCCAAGTGCTCGTCGCATCGGTTTGTCCAAACCGAAGGCAAATAAACGAGCCACAGCTACTGCCAAATTGGGCGAAAATCAGACAAAGCTCAGCATGTTCGGCTTTCAGAAAAGACCCGTTCTCAAGTAATAGTAACTGTACTGTTAATTTAAGTGATATATATTATTTACGCAATGTTTTTTTGTTGTCTGTTAGTGATTTATAAGAAAGACCTGAGTTATGCATCTCGAATTTTAAATGTTCCCTAGTTAAGTGCGTAATATATAAGCAGGTTAAGAAAGATGGATAGATACTCTACAAACAATTCTGAAATACAGCTAAGAATTTATTGCCAAATATTTGCTTAAAGTCATTGTCAGGAGAGGTCAGTGCCGTTGGGCAAGATTAAAACAAGTAGGCAGAGCTACAGTCGAGTGCGCCCAACGGTAAGATACTCTTCAAACTCGAATTCAGTACTGCCTTAATTGCCTTGTCATCTTAATCTATTAATCTTATTAAGGCAGCCAATATTGGAAATAATCTATATCTGCATAGGTTAAACATAAACCTTGCCACAAACCTTTTGTAATATGTGAGTTTAGTGCGTTCAAACTGACACAAATAGCTAAATCAACTCTGCAACTACTATGCTAACACTTTGTGGGGTTTGCCACACCCCTTTACACTTGCACAAGGTTAGCATACCCATTTTCAATGGTAGGAAGAGTATAAAAAGCTATACGTGGTCTGCAATGCATCTGCCAGTTACAGGCAGCCGCAGGTAATATTCCCCCTTATCAACAGTTTCGTGCAGTGCAATAAATTGGCTAGTTTACAGTCATTATATGATGTAGTTATATGTGATTGAGCAAGCTAATATGCACAGCCTCTCACTGCCTTAAACCTCGAATACTCTAAGCCAAAGATAACAAAAGGGGCTGCCTTCAAGGTGACCGTCGACATGCTCGAACTGCCTCCACACCCACGACCCTCCGCTTTCCCGTGAAGCAGAAGATAAACTTTAATTAATATCTATAAATAGCGGACGTATGACTGACTGTGTGTGTATGTGGAGTGTGTGTGGGGTGTGTGTGTTTAGTCATGTATGAAGAAGCGACCCCCCATGTAAATGTAAACATTGCATGGAGAGATCGCTGTTTATCTTTGCTGTAGCTGCAGCTGCTCACCAATCTTCCTTTATCAGATAGTTGCGATCATCGTACGCGATGAGCTCCTTCTGTTCGCTTACTGTGATCCCGTAGAGGCGACGCACCAACGGCTCCACATCCTCATCGCGCACCTTGGGCTTGATATCCGAACCGGGCTGTAGTACTGCATCGGAGGAGGCAGAGGTGGAGTTTCCCCCCTCGATTGTGTTGCCATTTTTGGAGGGACTCGACTGCGATGTCGTTGTTGTCGTCGTCGTCGTTGTCGTATCGCCGTTGTTTGCCTTGTTCTGATTCTGGTTGAGCTTCTCGGCGTCATCGTAATCGTGATTCAGTGTATAGGATTTTTTGGTAATGCTCGTCAGCTCCACATTGTTCCACTGTTCCATTTTCCCTTTTTTGTTATGCTTCACTTTATCGGAATGTGCAACAAAAGTACTCTATATATATGTATACAACATGTAGAGATCAGAATACACACGATGATAATGTGTTCTCGGCTTTACACTCGAAAGCGAAATGAATTGAATTTCAGTGGAGGACGGGAACGACCGACGGCAGCGCTTCAATTGAAACGAGTTCGTCGTCGTTGACGTCGTCGTCGACATCTTCTTCATATCTTAAGACAGACATACATATGGAAGGGGTGTGTGTATGGGTGTGAGTGTGAATGAGTGTGTGTGTGTGTGTGTGTCTGTGTGCAAGGTGCCTGTTTCATTTGCCCAGCTAAGTAAGTTATTTATTTATTTAATTTTTTATAACCTTTTCTGTTTACATTTTGATTGCGTCGCATTGCCTGCCTTAACCAAGGGGTGTACTAAATTGGGGCATTGCATCGGGCTTTTTATCAGCGTTGCCTAACTTGTCCCCAAAACAAATAAACAAACTTAAAGTCGTGATCGCACTCTATTAAATTAACTAAGTGCCAAGTGGAATCAAATCATTTTATACTCTCTACTCACTTTCTACAGAGAAGACTCGAAGAAGAGAACAAGTTCAGTATGAAAAGACAACCCCAAAATATGGTAATATATTGAGAATAGATGAAAAATATTAAAACAATAATAAAAGACAATCTCAAATTGGGAATAGAAGAGAAACATTCAAATAATAGTAGAAGACAGTGCCGAAAATATGATAATACATTGAGATTGGAAGAGAAACAATACAATAATAAAAGACTATCCCAAAAATAAAATAAAAATATCTTCATAATATGCCTGGTTTCTTATTGGGAGTAAAAACAGTAAAATAAATCATATTTGTTCGATTGTGTGTCCCCCGGTCAATTGAATTTGTTTAGTCTGTCAATTGTACAGACTGCCTACAGCACTTAATACACTATCAGATTAGCAAATGGGCCAGCGGAAGAGCGTAATCTTTTCAGAATTGCAATCTTCTTCGATTTACGCACAGTGCACGCGTAAATCGAAGAAGATTGCAATTCTGAAAAGATTACGCTCTTCCGCTGGCCCATTTGCTAATCTGATAGTGTATTAAGTGCTGTAGGCAGTCTGTACAATTGACAGACTAAACAAATTCAATTGACCGGGGGACACACAATCGAACAAATATGATTTATTTTACTGTTTACCTCAGTCTGAGTATAGACGGCGAAGCAATGCGCAGTTAAAGCTCTAACAAAGCCACAACTTTATACAATACACACGTGAATATACATACATATGTATATATGTATGTATTGCACGCAAGTAATTATATAATAGTAATAGATTTGGCGCTTGGAAAACTTTAATGAATGAGCGAGGGAAACTTGTTGTAGGCTGACCTTGACTCGAATGCAGTTGTTCGTTGCTCATACGCCGCATTCACCACTGGGCAGGCAACCAGGCCTGAATTTTAGAGCGATCAATAGCTAAATATTTAAAAATGGCTAATTGTATGGAGTTGTCGGTATTAAAAACAAGCCAGATAGAGCAATATTTAAAGTTTTCTCCCGCAATTGAACTTGGAAAAAAGCCAGACTTGACGTGAAAATAGCTACATTTGCAGCACTGCAGGCAAAACAAACACCTATGCACACACACACACACTCATAAACGACACACTTGCATGCAGTCAGTACGTAATGTAAATATGCACAGCTGATTGATAATTATGCAAATTTGTTAGCAATGAAAACGAAGTTTTGAGTAGCTAATTAAATATGGGCAGGTAAAACACGCACCTGCTGCTCGTAGCACTGGTCTATTAAAACTAACTCGGCTCTATTCAACGCGATGTTCAAGCTATTCAAGGGCTGACTTTAAATACAAATACATATAAACACAACCCAATATGTATATATGCATGTATGGTAGCTTTTATATATATAGATTGGTTCTGGCGCGCAGTTTTGTGGTTAAATGATGCGCAGTTTATAATTCGCCTATCGTTTATCAGAGCAATCAAAATGATCTGTTTTAACGTAAATAAATCAACATGGAAATTAGCAAAGCAATTGCAAGAGAATTATAACCACGCAACCGATTCAAAAACTTGACTGCAACGATAACATGTGAATGGCAAATTCTTTCTTCTAGCATCCAGCTGTTTTTATTTATTTTGTTCACATAACCTCAAACACGCATTCAATTTATCTTTCTTTTGTTTCCATTTCTCTTTCTCTGTTTGCAATTGATTTTGTCTTTTTTTTAAGTTCTCATTAGTTAAATGATTAGTTAAATTAATTAACACAATGGATCAACTGTACGTAGAGATCGAGATCAGCACCGAACATGCCAAAAGCGAAACAATCATATACACCAGCGTGCCTTCGTTCCTAGCGCTCTTCACATATCGCTACCTCAAGGAGCCCCGCAATGTTCAAATTAACTTTGTGGCAACTAAAATTGAGACAGGGAAAATAGCTTTACGTAGCTCCCAGCTGCGACGCGAACTCACGGATCAGCATATCACGTGTCGAGATGCCGCTACACTGCCCGCCCTGAGGGATCTGCGTTTGCCCATTTATGCAAGGAATGGAAACATGTTCATTGCGGGCACATGTGCTGTATGTCGGGAGCTGATTGCACGGCAACCAAGCTCACAACTACGTCAGCTGTTGGGCTTCAAAGGCAGTTGTCTGCTGGCGCCGGCAGAAGCCTCCATTTGGACACGTTTCTGTGAAGTGGACGTTGTGAACTTGGTCAGTCAACTGCAGAACGGAGAGCTGCCGTTGCGTGAGATGCCCGTTGAAGTAGTTCGCTTTGAGCAGCACATGAATCAACCCGTTCGTATGCACAACATTTACAAACTTGCCCGGGAGCAGGCGAATCAAACAGAGAACGGGGTGCCGGTTAAGCGAAAGGAACGCGTCCTCATCGAATGCAGCATACCCAAGGAGCAGCTTTTGATTGAGCACCGTTTCGCCGAGGGCATAAGCTTTACTATTGCCGATCTCATACTCTATCCACTGCTCCGTCTAGTCTTCCAGCACTGTGCACAAATGCTGCCACAATTTCCGCTAACAAGCACCTGGTTCAGTGAGGTGAGTGGGATCTAAGCAGTCCCCCAGGCATTCATTAATCCCTAACCTCCCACCTTGCAGATTGATGCCTTCGATTCGAATTGTGCGAGAATCCTGCATGAACTGTATGTACCCATGTTGGTGGGTCCCGCAGAGAACACTCAACTACTAGCCATACCCGACTGCGAGGAGGCCAGCTTGTATAAGGCCGATCCGAAACGTTATCGTCCAAGAAATCGCATCTACACAAGCCAATCAGAAGTGGATTCAGCTCTGGCAAAGCTCAGCCAATTGGATTTAGCATTTACTTCAGATTCAGAACATTCATTTGGTCAGCAATTGATCAACTGGCAGGACATTGAACCGACGCATGCCAAGAGCTCAGCACTACCGGAGGAGCGACTGGAACGAAAGCGTCAGCAACTGGAGAATATGGCCAATGCGGTTGTATCGCTGGCAGAGCCAGGTGATCGCATTGTCGACTTCTGCAGCGGCACAGGCCATCTGGCCATATTGCTCGCACTGAAACTGCCGCAGTGCATTGTGATTGTGATGGAGAACAAGGCATTTTCGCTGGCGCATGCACAGAAGAGGGCGGCAGAACTGAAGTTGAGCAATTGCGTGTTCTATCAGTGCAATATTGACTACTTTATGGGTCGTTTCGACATCGGTGCCTCCCTGCATGCTTGTGGCACAGCCACGGATATAGTTCTGCAGCAGTGTCAGCGTGTCAATGCCAGCTTCGTGTGCTGCCCCTGCTGCTATGGGTCGCTGCAGCCAATGCCACACATTGCCTACCCACTCAGTGCACAATTCCGTAAGGTGCTGGACACAAAGGATTATCTATATATCGCACATACAGCGGATCAGGCGCACGAGCTGGGTACCACCAACTGCAAGCCGGAGACAACGTTGCAGGGATTGCACTGCATGTGTGTTGTGGACACTGACCGCAAGCTGCAGGCAGAAGAGACCGGTTACAAGGTGATATTGACGCGCCTCAAGCCAGAGCAGTGCACGCCAAAGAATCATTTGCTGGTTGGGCGATATCTGCGGGACTGAGAGAAGGTGGAGGAGAAACATTCACTGCCTGACCAAACAAATTTTCAAAAAATATATGTATGATTTTTGTATATGTTAATTTACCGTTGAGGGCGTTTATTTGAGTAACATGAAGTAATTGTAGAAAATGACTTAATGGGTTACCAATTTACTAAGACGAGTTCAACAGGCCCAGGCGCCAGTCTATATATTCACTTTGCAGCCACCTCGCAGGGCCAGGACCAAATGTAAAACTGAGCCACCTTGAACTTTATAATCTGCCGCCGTTTTGTCATCATTCCTATTGGGCAAAACAAAATGTATTCATTTAATATTTCATCAGATTTTTGTTTGTGTGTGTCTCACATTTGTTTGCCGGAGAATATAAGACGTTGTTGCTGGGGTGGTATTCCTTCTTTTTCCTCTACACGTTCCTTGATGCGGTCAACTTTATCTGTGGGTTCAATGTCGATTTCAATCTCCTTTCCGGTTAGTGTCTGCATTTGAAAAATTTAAGAAACAATTATTAATATAATCGCGCTGTTTGTTGTTGTTGAGGAGGACAGCGCTGGTGGAGCTGACGCATAGTGGCCGTACCGCCTCCGTATACAAAGTTGTCAGTAGATCATAATGCAGTGTCTCCTTGACTTGACCTTACCTTCACTTTAATCAACATTGTGAAAATGTGTGCTTGGCGTTCCCAAATACAAATATATTTTAAAAAGGTATATTAGGATTTTTCGCAAGCTTGTTCCAGTTGCGGTGTTTTTGCGAATGTCATTCGGCTGGGCTGCCAACTTGTTTGATTGCCAAAGCGTGTTGAACTAACCTTTGAATGCCGGTATAGTATCGATAAATCGATGTGTTGTCGATAGATATCGAAACAGCACTGTTACGCTGATCAGCACGTTTGAAATTGGGTCTGCATTATTTCATTTTAAATTTCAATTTATTTGCATGTTATAAATTAACTGAAATTTTGACGTAATGAGAAAAACTTACAATTTTTTGTTGTTTAGATTTTATTTATATTCTAAATACTTAAATTTACATCTATTTACAGCTAATCAAATGCAGTTTGTTCTATTACTGAGTTCTCAGCCTCATCTAAGCGGCGTGTTAGGCCTTTTTGTTTGATTTGTTCAGGGCACGAATCGCCTCGCTGATGTGTCGAATGTCACGAGCATAGGTTCTGCAGCATCCGCCAATGATTTTGGCACCCAGCTCCGCCCACTCAGGCACATATTTCTCGAGTGGCACACAATGCTCCTTACCCTGCCAGCCAGTGGCGACGTCATAGACCTCTCCGCTGTTGGGATAGACAACCAAAGGGATTTGCTCCTCGACAGTGCGGTCGCCATTTAAACTCTGGAACAGAGGAGTCACAAACTTGGGATGCACACAGTTGACACCAACAGCCAGGCACTTGTCCAGAGCTTTACGCTCGCGGAGAATATCCCAAACTGCATTAGCCGCTTCGGCAAAGTCTTCACCATGCGCGAGAGTCGCCTCATCCTTGCATTGGAAAGCAACCCAGAATTTGACATCAGGATAATCATCACACAGCATTTCCACCAGAGCTTCAGCCTCCATTTGACACGGAATAGTCTCGATGGCCAGTGCATCTACGCCAGCCTCCAAGCAGGCTTCGATACGCACACGATGCCAGTCGGTGATGGTCTTCGCGGCCACATAATCCGCATAGCTGCCAGTGTATTCGGAGCCATCATGCAAGTGGGCACCAAATGGTCCAATCGAGGCAATGATCAGCGGGTAGCCTAGAGTTGATGGTACGGATTAGGATTAGTGGATAAGGATAAGACCGGGGGAATAGCCACTTACCCTCTGGCACTGCCAGCTGTGCTTCGTAGCATTCTGTGAGATATTTCTCCTTGGCAATGTGCGCCAATCGCACCGTGTTCTTTATCAGCTCAATGCTCTGCTGCTCATCCAACTCCAGATACTCCATGTAACCCTCGACACTTGTCTGATAGGTGTTTGTCAATATCATATCGGCGCCATCTGTCAACACACACAAATTGATAAGTTACTGTTGCTAATTGACTTGTAATCTATGCTAATTCTCCCCCACTTACTCTGCAGAAAATCCAGATGGGTATTGATGACAGCCGTGGGATTGGTCGCATTGAAACGTGCACTCCACAGCGGATCCCCATCGACCGAGTGTCCCACATGTACCGTCATCTGTGTGCCGAAACCACCATCCTTACAGAGCACGCGTGTTAGACCCATGATTGTAGTTGGTATTTTGTTTCTAATTGGTTTGAAGATCAAAAGAATATGTTATAATAGTGTTTTTATAGATAGGTTTAAAAGTTAGATTAACATAGTAAGAAATTAACCTCATTTACCTAAGTAATATTGTCTTATCATATTAGTAAAGATTATAAAACATCTATATCTATAACTTCTCCATATTCTGGTCAATTCAATGTGCACTCCTATTTTAATAAGTGTAAATGCTAATTTTGAGATCTCAACAAGCTGATCTATCGTATACTTGGTACATGCACGTATACTATATGTTGTATTCAATCTCATACGACAGATATAAATAAATTACTGCTTGAAAACAAAATAATTGGATTAACAATGTAAACAATAAAATAACAAAGACTTTGCCCGGTTATCGCTGGGCAAACCTTTTACATTGTTGTAATCAAGGTCTTATCAGCAATAGCCCGTGCAGCTGTGCCCGTTCTAGAGTTCTTTGTGTTTCGCTTGGGAGTCTTGACACCTGGCTGGTAACTAGACTAGATTGATCTTTGTAATTGCAACTTATAAACTGTTAACCTTGTAGACAGTTCAATGACCTACAGTAAAAATTAACACGAGCAATATACATACATATATAACCCATATACAAATGTATATCTTGAACTAGTCGAGTACCCGTGCGTCTAGGCGATCGTATTATATCAAGCACTCACCTTGAGGATCTATAAATAAGCCTTGTAATTGATTAAAATGTTGTTTTCTTGTTGTTCTCTCTCTCTCTCTCTTGCGACGCGACGCGAATTTATTAGATTTCGTCGAGTTGAGTCGGGTAGTGTGAAACTATCGAGATATGATGATGCGATGTGTTTGGCCGGGCGTTCAGCAGGCGTTTAAGTGCTTTACAATGCTGTCTGGGGCTT